>AP027102.1:25711342-27079482 GCA_028142955.1 Pinctada fucata | reverse complement strand
AGAAGTGAATGGAAGTATGTAAGTCCTCTTCCGAGAAATTGTCTCATTTTGAAGTTCGATTTTAAGCATGCATTAAATGTACATGTTAGGACATTTGTTGTTCTTTAATTAGTATGACCGTTTATTTTGATCGTTTATCGATAACGTTTCCAAAATGTCACCAAGGTGATACATTATAAGTTTGAGTAACATATATCAACTTTATATTACAATTATTGTAATAAACTGCAACAAACACCGAATTCCTGGTTTGGCCCATTTTCCCCTATAGGTGTAACTACAGGAAATAAAAACCTTCTTTGTATGATTAATCATTTAGCTCGATTTCGGTGACTTCAAATGCTTCAAAGCTTATAAATTTGGTCTTTTTGGCTTAGGACATCTTTGGCACGTATAAAAAACGAAAGAAAAAAGGGGGGTCATGCATACCTTTTTTCTGCAAAATTCACTTTTTTACATGACCCCTCCTTCCGAATCGAAAATTTGCTAATTTTTATATATTTTCAAATCGATCTATTGATTACATAAAAGGCAAAATCATGTTCAAAACTCAATTTCTCCCGACAGCAGGGAATCATACATTGATTTAATGTGCTATTTTTAAATTTTCAATAGTTTTGACCAATGAGGTGACACCTTTTATTCAGACCGGTTCACCAGTCAAAAGGGAAGGGATTCCCTGCTAAAA
This sequence comes from Pinctada fucata, assembly GCA_028142955.1. Classification (NCBI taxonomy): domain Eukaryota; kingdom Metazoa; phylum Mollusca; class Bivalvia; order Pterioida; family Pteriidae; genus Pinctada; species Pinctada fucata. The sequence continues at coordinate 27,078,794 of AP027102.1, read as the reverse complement.
TGATTTCCTGTAGTGACACCTATAGATTCTTCAAATTCATACTTTCATTATAATTTTAAACCATAAAAATCTTAAATAAAGCATTCTTCATCCGCACCAGCAGTTTTTGTTATGATGTGACAATGTTCCGAGGAGAAATCGGCTTTTTTGTGAAAGCCCTATTTATACAAAACTTCTTATTTCTGTTGCCTTCATTTCATTAAGAAACATGTAATTGTATTGAATTAAACTTCATTTCTTTCAAATAAAAGCATAAATTTGATTGAATCCGAGAGAAAAGAAACGTTTTCTATCATTATACACGAAGAAAAATCACGAAAGACCTATACTTGTCTTATTCTAGGAGACAAAAGACCATATATGGTAAAATATTTAGATTCCTGCTTATTTAATGAGAAATCGTTTCAATGGAATGAATATTAATGAACAAAATACCAAAATGCACTTTAGCAAAGATGAACAAGGATGTTGACCAATAATTAGATCATGTTATAAGCCAATCAAACTCTTATATGGCGTTGAAATGTATACAGAAGTTGCATCCTGATACTTGATTGTACTAGCTCTTTACGTGTTTATCTGTGTCTATCTGCACAGCGGGGCTCTTAATAAGATTAACACTTACAGAAATACCTGCAGAGAAGTGAATGGAAGTATGTAAGTCCTCTTCCGAGAAATTGTCTCATTTTGAAGTTCGATTTTAAGCATGCATTAAATGTACATGTTAGGACATTGTTGTTCTTTAATTAGTATGACCGTTTATTTTGATCGTTTATCGATACGTTTCCAAAATGTCACCAAGGTGATACATTATAAGTTTGAGTAACATATATCAACTTTATATTACAATTATTGTAATAAACTGCAACAAACACCGAATTCCTGGTTTTGGCCCATTTTCCCCTATAGGTGTAACTACAGGAAATAAAAACCTTCTTTGTATGATTAATCATTTAGCTCGATTTCGGTGACTTCAAATGCTTCAAAGCTTATAAATTTGGTCTTTTTGGCTTAGGACATCTTTGGCACGTATAAAAACGAAAGAAAAAAGGGGGGTCATGCATACCTTTTTTCTGCAAAAATTCACTTTTTTACATGACCCCTCCTTCCGAATCGAAAATTTGCTAATTTTTATATATTTTCAAATCGATCTATTGATTACATAAAAGGCAAAATCATGTTCAAAACTCAATTTCTCCCGACAGCAGGGAATCATACATTGATTTAATGTGCTATTTTTAAATTTTCAATAGTTTTGACCAATGAGGTGACACCTTTTATTCAGACCGGTTCACCAGTCAAAAGGGAAGGGATTCCCTGCTAAAATGATTTCCTGTAGTGACACCTATAGATTCTTCAAATTCATACTTTCATTATAATTTTAAACCATAAAAAATCTTAAATAAAGCATTCTTCATCCGCACCAGCAGTTTTTGTTATGATGTGACAATGTTCCGAGGAGAAATCGGCTTTTTTGTGAAAGCCCTATTTATACAAAACTTCTTATTTCTGTTGCCTTCATTTCATTAAGAAACATGTAATTGTATTGAATTAAACTTCATTTCTTTCAAATAAAGCATAAATTTGATTGAATCCGAGAGAAAAGAAACGTTTTCTATCATTATACACGAAGAAAAATCACGAAAGACCTATACTTGTCTTATTCTAGGAGACAAAAGACCATATATGGTAAAATATTTAGATTCCTGCTTATTTAATGAGAAATCGTTTCAATGGAATGAAATATTAATGAACAAAATACCAAAATGCACTTTAGCAAAGATGAACAAGGATGTTGACCAATAATTAGATCATGTTATAAGCCAATCAAACTCTTATATGGCGTTGAAATGTATACAGAAGTTGCATCCTGATACTTGATTGTACTAGCTCTTTACGTGTTTATCTGTGTCTATCTGCACAGCGGGGCTCTTAATAAGATTAACACTTACAGAAATACCTGCAGAGAAGTGAATGGAAGTATGTAAGTCCTCTTCCGAGAAATTGTCTCATTTGAAGTTCGATTTTAAGCATGCATTAAATGTACATGTTAGGACATTGTTGTTCTTTAATTAGTATGACCGTTTATTTTGATCGTTTATCGATAACGTTTCCAAAATGTCACCAAGGTGATACATTATAAGTTTGAGTAACATATATCAACTTTATATTACAATTATTGTAATAAACTGCAACAAACACCGAATTTCCTGGGTTTTGGCCCATTTTCCCCTATAGGTGTAACTACAGGAAATAAAAACCTTCTTGTATGATTAATCATTTTAGCTCGATTTCGGTGACTTCAATGCTTCAAAGCTTATAAATTTGGTCTTTTTGGCTTAGGACATCTTTGGCACGTATAAAAACGAAAGAAAAAAGGGGGGTCATGCATACCTTTTTTCTGCAAAATTCACTTTTTTACATGACCCCTCCTTCCGAATCGAAAATTTGCTAATTTTTATATATTTTCAAATCGATCTATTGATTACATAAAAGGCAAAATCATGTTCAAAACTCAATTTCTCCCGACAGCAGGGAATCATACATTGATTAATGTGCTATTTTTAAATTTTCAATAGTTTTGACCAATGAGGTGACACCTTTTATTCAGACCGGTTCACCAGTCAAAAGGGAAGGGATTCCCTGCTAAAATGATTTCCTGTAGTGACAACCTATAGATTCTTTCAAATTCATCACTTTCATTATAATTTTAAACCATAAAAATCTTAAATAAAGCATTCTTCATCCGCACCAGCAGTTTTTGTTATGATGTGACAATGTTCCGAGGAGAAATCGGGCTTTTTTGTGAAAGCCCTATTTATACAAAACTTCTTATTTCTGTTGCCTTCATTTCATTAAGAAACATGTAATTGTATTGAATTAAACTTCATTTCTTTCAAATAAAGCATAAATTTGATTGAATCCGAGAGAAAAGAAACGTTTTCTATCATTATACACGAAGAAAAATCACGAAAGACCTATACTTGTCTTATTCTAGGAGACAAAAGACCATATATGGTAAAATATTTAGATTCCTGCTTATTTAATGAGAAATCGTTTCAATGGAATGAATATTAATGAACAAAATACCAAAATGCACTTTAGCAAAGATGAACAAGGATGTTGACCAATAATTAGATCATGTTATAAGCCAATCAAACTCTTATATGGCGTTGAAATGTATACAGAAGTTGCATCCTGATACTTGATTGTACTAGCTCTTTACGTGTTTATCTGTGTCTATCTGCACAGCGGGGCTCTTAATAAGATTAACACTTACAGAAATACCTGCAGAGAAGTGAATGGAAGTATGTAAGTCCTCTTCCGAGAAATTGTCTCATTTTGAAGTTCGATTTTAAGCATGGCATTAAATGTACATGTTAGGACATTGTTGTTCTTTAATTAGTATGACCGTTTATTTTGATCGTTTATCGATAACGTTTCCAAAATGTCACCAAGGTGATACATTATAAGTTTGAGTAACATATATCAACTTTATATTACAATTATTGTAATAAACTGCAACAAACACCGAATTCCTGGTTTTGGCCCATTTTCCCCTATAGGTGTAACTACAGGAAATAAAAACCTTCTTTGTATGATTAATCATTTAGCTCGATTTCGGTGACTTCAAATGCTTCAAAGCTTATAAAATTTGGTCTTTTTGGCTTAGGACATCTTTGGCACGTATAAAAACGAAGAAAAAAGGGGGGTCATGCATACCTTTTTTCTGCAAAATTCACTTTTTTACATGACCCCTCCTTCCGAATCGAAAATTTGCTAATTTTTATATATTTTCAAATCGATCTATTGATTACATAAAAGGCAAAATCATGTTCAAAACTCAATTTCTCCCGACAGCAGGGAATCATACATTGATTTAATGTGCTATTTTTAAATTTTCAATAGTTTTGACCAATGAGGTGACACCTTTTATTCAGACCGGTTCACCAGTCAAAAGGGAAGGGATTCCCTGCTAAAATGATTTCCTGTAGTGACACCTATAGATTCTTCAAATTCATACTTTCATTATAATTTTAAACCATAAAAATCTTAAATAAAGCATTCTTCATCCGCACCAGCAGTTTTTGTTATGATGTGACAATGTTCCGAGGAGAAATCGGCTTTTTTGTGAAAGCCCTATTTATACAAAACTTCTTATTTCTGTTGCCTTCATTTCATTAAGAAACATGTAATTGTATTGAATTAAACTTCATTTCTTTCAAATAAAGCATAAATTTGATTGAATCCGAGAGAAAAGAACGTTTTCTATCATTATACACGAAGAAAAATCACGAAAGACCTATACTTGTCTTATTCTAGGAGACAAAAGACCATATATGGTAAAATATTTAGATTCCTGCTTATTTAATGAGAAATCGTTTTCAATGGAATGAATATTAATGAACAAAAATACCAAAATGCACTTTAGCAAAGATGAACAAGGATGTTGACCAATAATTAGATCATGTTATAAGCCAATCAAACTCTTATATGGCGTTGAAATGTATACAGAAGTTGCATCCTGATACTTGATTGTACTAGCTCTTTACGTGTTTATCTGTGTCTATCTGCACAGCGGGGCTCTTAATAAGATTAACACTTACAGAAATACCTGCAGAGAAGTGAATGGAAGTATGTAAGTCCTCTTCCGAGAAATTGTCTCATTTTGAAGTTCGATTTTAAGCATGCATTAAATGTACCATGTTAGGACATTGTTGTTCTTTAATTAGTATGACCGTTTATTTTGATCGTTTATCGATAACGTTTCCAAAATGTCACCAAGGTGATACATTATAAGTTTGAGTAACATATATCAACTTTATATTACAATTATTGTAATAAACTGCAACAAACACCGAATTCCTGGTTTTGGCCCATTTTCCCCTATAGGTGTAACTACAGGAAATAAAAACCTTCTTTGTATGATTAATCATTTAGCTCGATTTCGGTGACTTCAAATGCTTCAAAGCTTATAAATTTGGTCTTTTTGGCTTAGGACATCTTTGGCACGTATAAAAACGAAAGAAAAAAGGGGGGTCATGCATACCTTTTTTCTGCAAAATTCACTTTTTTACATGACCCCTCCTTCCGAATCGAAAATTTGCTAATTTTTATATATTTTCAAATCGATCTATTGATTACATAAAAGGCAAAATCATGTTCAAAACTCAATTTCTCCCGACAGCAGGGAATCATACATTGAATTTAATGTGCTATTTTTAAATTTTCAATAGTTTTGACCAATGAGGTGACACCTTTTATTCAGACCGGTTCACCAGTCAAAAGGGAAGGGATTCCCTGCTAAAATGATTTCCTGTAGTGACACCTATAGATTCTTCAAATTCATACTTTCATTATAATTTTAAACCATAAAAATCTTAAATAAAGCATCTTCATCCGCACCAGCAGTTTTTGTTATGATGTGACAATGTTCCGAGGAGAAATCGGCTTTTTGTGAAAGCCCTATTTATACAAAACTTCTTATTTCTGTTGCCTTCATTTCATTAAGAAACATGTAATTGTATTGAATTAAACTTCATTTCTTTCAATAAAGCATAAATTTGATTGAATCCGAGAGAAAAGAAACGTTTTCTATCATTATACACGAAGAAAAATCACGAAAGACCTATACTTGTCTTATTCTAGGAGACAAAAGACCATATATGGTAAAATATTTAGATTCCTGCTTATTTAATGAGAAATCGTTTCAATGGAATGAATATTAATGAACAAAATACCAAAATGCACTTTAGCAAAGATGAACAAGGATGTTGACCAATAATTAGATCATGTTATAAGCCAATCAAACTCTTATATGGCGTTGAAATGTATACAGAAGTTGCATCCTGATACTTGATTGTACTAGCTCTTTACGTGTTTTATCTGTGTCTATCTGCACAGCGGGGCTCTTAATAAGATTAACACTTACAGAAATACCTGCAGAGAAGTGAATGGAAGTATGTAAGTCCTCTTCCGAGAAATTGTCTCATTTTGAAGTTCGATTTTAAGCATGCATTAAATGTACATGTTAGACATTGTTGTTCTTTAATTAGTATGACCGTTTATTTTGATCGTTTATCGATAACGTTTTCTCAAAATGTCACCAAGGTGATACATTATAAGTTTGAGTAACATATATCAACTTTATATTACAATTATTGTAATAAACTGCAACAAACACCGAATTCCTGGTTTTGGCCCATTTTCCCCTATAGGTGTAACTACAGGAAATAAAAACCTTCTTTGTATGATTAATCATTTAGCTCGATTTCGGTGACTTCAAATGCTTCAAAGCTTATAAATTTGGTCTTTTTGGCTTAGGACATCTTTGGCACGTATAAAAACGAAAGAAAAAAGGGGGGTCATGCATACCTTTTTTCTGCAAAAATTCACTTTTTTACATGACCCCCTCCTTCCGAATCGAAAAATTTGCTAATTTTTATATATTTTCAAATCGATCTATTGATTACATAAAAGGCAAAATCATGTTCAAAACTCAATTTCTCCCGACAGCAGGGAATCATACATTGATTTAATGTGCTATTTTTAAATTTTCAATAGTTTTGACCAATGAGGTGACACCTTTTATTCAGACCGGTTCACCAGTCAAAAGGGAAGGGATTCCCTGCTAAAATGATTTCCTGTAGTGACACCTATAGATTCTTCAAATTCATACTTTCATTATAATTTAAACCATAAAAATCTTAAATAAAGCATTCTTCATCCGCACCAGCAGTTTTTGTTATGATGTGACAATGTTCCGAGGAGAAATCGGCTTTTTTGTGAAAGCCCTATTTATACAAAACTTCTTATTTCTGTTGCCTTCATTTCATTAAGAAACATGTAATTGTATTGAATTAAACTTCATTTCTTTCAAATAAAGCATAAATTTGATTGAATCCGAGAGAAAAGAAACGTTTTCTATCATTATACACGAAGAAAAATCACGAAAGACCTATACTTGTCTTATTCTAGGAGACAAAAGACCATATATGGTAAAATATTTAGATTCCTGCTTATTTAATGAGAAATCGTTTCAATGGAATGAATATTAATGAACAAAATACCAAAATGCACTTTAGCAAAGATGTAACAAGGATGTTGACCAATAATTAGATCATGTTATAAGCCAATCAAACTCTTATATGGCGTTGAAATGTATACAGAAGTTGCATCCTGATACTTGATTGTACTAGCTCTTTACGTGTTTATCTGTGTCTATCTGCACAGCGGGGCTCTTAATAAGATTAACACTTACAGAAATACCTGCAGAGAAGTGAATGGAAGTATGTAAGTCCTCTTCCGAGAAATTGTCTCATTTTGAAGTTCGATTTTAAGCATGCATTAAATGTACATGTTAGGACATTGTTGTTCTTTAATTAGTATGACCGTTTATTTTGATCGTTTATCGATAACGTTTCCAAAATGTCACCAAGGTGATACATTATAAGTTTGAGTAACATATATCAACTTTATATTACAATTATTGTAATAAACTGCAACAAACACCGAATTCCTGGTTTTGGCCCATTTTCCCCTATAGGTGTAACTACAGGAAATAAAAACCTTCTTTGTATGATTAATCATTTAGCTCGATTTCGGTGACTTCAAATGCTTCAAAGCTTATAAATTTGGTCTTTTTGGCTTAGGACATCTTTGGCACGTATAAAAACGAAAGAAAAAAGGGGGGTCATGCATACCTTTTTTCTGCAAAATTCACTTTTTTACATGACCCCTCCTTCCGAATCGAAAATTTGCTAATTTTTATATATTTTCAAATCGATCTATTGATTACATAAAAGGCAAAATCATGTTCAAAACTCAATTTCTCCCGACAGCAGGGAATCATACATTGATTTAATGTGCTATTTTTAAATTTTCAATAGTTTTGACCAATGAGGTGACACCTTTTATTCAGACCGGTTCACCAGTCAAAAGGGAAGGGATTCCCTGCTAAAATGATTTCCTGTAGTGACACCTATAGATTCTTCAAATTCATACTTTCATTATAATTTTAAACCATAAAAATCTTAAATAAAGCATTCTTCATCCGCACCAGCAGTTTTTGTTATGATGTGACAATGTTCCGAGGAGAAATCGGCTTTTTTGTGAAAGCCCTATTTATACAAAACTTCTTATTTCTGTTGCCTTCATTTCATTAAGAAACATGTAATTGTATTGAATTAAACTTCATTTCTTTCAAATAAAGCATAAATTTGATTGAATCCGAGAGAAAAGAAACGTTTTCTATCATTATACACGAAGAAAAATCACGAAAGACCTATACTTGTCTTATTCTAGGAGACAAAAGACCATATATGGTAAAATATTTAGATTCCTGCTTATTTAATGAGAAATCGTTTCAATGGAATGAATATTAATGAACAAAATACCAAAATGCACTTTAGCAAAGATGAACAAGGATGTTGACCAATAATTAGATCATGTTATAAGCCAATCAAACTCTTATATGGCGTTGAAATGTATACAGAAGTTGCATCCTGATACTTGATTGTACTAGCTCTTTACGTGTTTATCTGTGTCTATCTGCACAGCGGGGCTCTTAATAAGATTAACACTTACAGAAATACCTGCAGAGAAGTGAATGGAAGTATGTAAGTCCTCTTCCGAGAAATTGTCTCATTTTGAAGTTCGATTTTAAGCATGCATTAAATGTACATGTTAGGACATTGTTGTTCTTTAATTAGTATGACCGTTTATTTTGATCGTTTATCGATAACGTTTCCAAAATGTCACCAAGGTGATACATTATAAGTTTGAGTAACATATATCAACTTTATATTACAATTATTGTAATAAACTGCAACAAACACCGAATTCCTGGTTTTGGCCCATTTTCCCCTATAGGTGTAACTACAGGAAATAAAAACCTTCTTTGTATGATTAATCATTTAGCTCGATTTCGGTGACTTCAAATGCTTCAAAGCTTATAAATTTGGTCTTTTTGGCTTAGGACATCTTTGGCACGTATAAAAACGAAAGAAAAAAGGGGGGTCATGCATACCTTTTTTCTGCAAAATTCACTTTTTTACATGACCCCTCCTTCCGAATCGAAAATTTGCTAATTTTTATATATTTTCAAATCGATCTATTGATTACATAAAAGGCAAAATCATGTTCAAAACTCAATTTCTCCCGACAGCAGGGAATCATACATTGATTTAATGTGCTATTTTTAAATTTTCAATAGTTTTGACCAATGAGGTGACACCTTTTATTCAGACCGGTTCACCAGTCAAAAGGGAAGGGATTCCCTGCTAAAATGATTTCCTGTAGTGACACCTATAGATTCTTCAAATTCATACTTTCATTATAATTTTAAACCATAAAAATCTTAAATAAAGCATTCTTCATCCGCACCAGCAGTTTTTGTTATGATGTGACAATGTTCCGAGGAGAAATCGGCTTTTTTGTGAAAGCCCTATTTATACAAAACTTCTTATTTCTGTTGCCTTCATTTCATTAAGAAACATGTAATTGTATTGAATTAAACTTCATTTCTTTCAAATAAAGCATAAATTTGATTGAATCCGAGAGAAAAGAAACGTTTTCTATCATTATACACGAAGAAAAATCACGAAAGACCTATACTTGTCTTATTCTAGGAGACAAAAGACCATATATGGTAAAATATTTAGATTCCTGCTTATTTAATGAGAAATCGTTTCAATGGAATGAATATTAATGAACAAAATACCAAAATGCACTTTAGCAAAGATGAACAAGGATGTTGACCAATAATTAGATCATGTTATAAGCCAATCAAACTCTTATATGGCGTTGAAATGTATACAGAAGTTGCATCCTGATACTTGATTGTACTAGCTCTTTACGTGTTTATCTGTGTCTATCTGCACAGCGGGGCTCTTAATAAGATTAACACTTACAGAAATACCTGCAGAGAAGTGAATGGAAGTATGTAAGTCCTCTTCCGAGAAATTGTCTCATTTTGAAGTTCGATTTTAAGCATGCATTAAATGTACATGTTAGGACATTGTTGTTCTTTAATTAGTATGACCGTTTATTTTGATCGTTTATCGATAACGTTTCCAAAATGTCACCAAGGTGATACATTATAAGTTTGAGTAACATATATCAACTTTATATTACAATTATTGTAATAAACTGCAACAAACACCGAATTCCTGGTTTTGGCCCATTTTCCCCTATAGGTGTAACTACAGGAAATAAAAACCTTCTTTGTATGATTAATCATTTAGCTCGATTTCGGTGACTTCAAATGCTTCAAAGCTTATAAATTTGGTCTTTTTGGCTTAGGACATCTTTGGCACGTATAAAAACGAAAGAAAAAAGGGGGGTCATGCATACCTTTTTTCTGCAAAATTCACTTTTTTACATGACCCCTCCTTCCGAATCGAAAATTTGCTAATTTTTATATATTTTCAAATCGATCTATTGATTACATAAAAGGCAAAATCATGTTCAAAACTCAATTTCTCCCGACAGCAGGGAATCATACATTGATTTAATGTGCTATTTTTAAATTTTCAATAGTTTTGACCAATGAGGTGACACCTTTTATTCAGACCGGTTCACCAGTCAAAAGGGAAGGGATTCCCTGCTAAAATGATTTCCTGTAGTGACACCTATAGATTCTTCAAATTCATACTTTCATTATAATTTTAAACCATAAAAATCTTAAATAAAGCATTCTTCATCCGCACCAGCAGTTTTTGTTATGATGTGACAATGTTCCGAGGAGAAATCGGCTTTTTTGTGAAAGCCCTATTTATACAAAACTTCTTATTTCTGTTGCCTTCATTTCATTAAGAAACATGTAATTGTATTGAATTAAACTTCATTTCTTTCAAATAAAGCATAAATTTGATTGAATCCGAGAGAAAAGAAACGTTTTCTATCATTATACACGAAGAAAAATCACGAAAGACCTATACTTGTCTTATTCTAGGAGACAAAAGACCATATATGGTAAAATATTTAGATTCCTGCTTATTTAATGAGAAATCGTTTCAATGGAATGAATATTAATGAACAAAATACCAAAATGCACTTTAGCAAAGATGAACAAGGATGTTGACCAATAATTAGATCATGTTATAAGCCAATCAAACTCTTATATGGCGTTGAAATGTATACAGAAGTTGCATCCTGATACTTGATTGTACTAGCTCTTTACGTGTTTATCTGTGTCTATCTGCACAGCGGGGCTCTTAATAAGATTAACACTTACAGAAATACCTGCAGAGAAGTGAATGGAAGTATGTAAGTCCTCTTCCGAGAAATTGTCTCATTTTGAAGTTCGATTTTAAGCATGCATTAAATGTACATGTTAGGACATTGTTGTTCTTTAATTAGTATGACCGTTTATTTTGATCGTTTATCGATAACGTTTCCAAAATGTCACCAAGGTGATACATTATAAGTTTGAGTAACATATATCAACTTTATATTACAATTATTGTAATAAACTGCAACAAACACCGAATTCCTGGTTTTGGCCCATTTTCCCCTATAGGTGTAACTACAGGAAATAAAAACCTTCTTTGTATGATTAATCATTTAGCTCGATTTCGGTGACTTCAAATGCTTCAAAGCTTATAAATTTGGTCTTTTTGGCTTAGGACATCTTTGGCACGTATAAAAACGAAAGAAAAAAGGGGGGTCATGCATACCTTTTTTCTGCAAAATTCACTTTTTTACATGACCCCTCCTTCCGAATCGAAAATTTGCTAATTTTTATATATTTTCAAATCGATCTATTGATTACATAAAAGGCAAAATCATGTTCAAAACTCAATTTCTCCCGACAGCAGGGAATCATACATTGATTTAATGTGCTATTTTTAAATTTTCAATAGTTTTGACCAATGAGGTGACACCTTTTATTCAGACCGGTTCACCAGTCAAAAGGGAAGGGATTCCCTGCTAAAATGATTTCCTGTAGTGACACCTATAGATTCTTCAAATTCATACTTTCATTATAATTTTAAACCATAAAAATCTTAAATAAAGCATTCTTCATCCGCACCAGCAGTTTTTGTTATGATGTGACAATGTTCCGAGGAGAAATCGGCTTTTTTGTGAAAGCCCTATTTATACAAAACTTCTTATTTCTGTTGCCTTCATTTCATTAAGAAACATGTAATTGTATTGAATTAAACTTCATTTCTTTCAAATAAAGCATAAATTTGATTGAATCCGAGAGAAAAGAAACGTTTTCTATCATTATACACGAAGAAAAATCACGAAAGACCTATACTTGTCTTATTCTAGGAGACAAAAGACCATATATGGTAAAATATTTAGATTCCTGCTTATTTAATGAGAAATCGTTTCAATGGAATGAATATTAATGAACAAAATACCAAAATGCACTTTAGCAAAGATGAACAAGGATGTTGACCAATAATTAGATCATGTTATAAGCCAATCAAACTCTTATATGGCGTTGAAATGTATACAGAAGTTGCATCCTGATACTTGATTGTACTAGCTCTTTACGTGTTTATCTGTGTCTATCTGCACAGCGGGGCTCTTAATAAGATTAACACTTACAGAAATACCTGCAGAGAAGTGAATGGAAGTATGTAAGTCCTCTTCCGAGAAATTGTCTCATTTTGAAGTTCGATTTTAAGCATGCATTAAATGTACATGTTAGGACATTGTTGTTCTTTAATTAGTATGACCGTTTATTTTGATCGTTTATCGATAACGTTTCCAAAATGTCACCAAGGTGATACATTATAAGTTTGAGTAACATATATCAACTTTATATTACAATTATTGTAATAAACTGCAACAAACACCGAATTCCTGGTTTTGGCCCATTTTCCCCTATAGGTGTAACTACAGGAAATAAAAACCTTCTTTGTATGATTAATCATTTAGCTCGATTTCGGTGACTTCAAATGCTTCAAAGCTTATAAATTTGGTCTTTTTGGCTTAGGACATCTTTGGCACGTATAAAAACGAAAGAAAAAAGGGGGGTCATGCATACCTTTTTTCTGCAAAATTCACTTTTTTACATGACCCCTCCTTCCGAATCGAAAATTTGCTAATTTTTATATATTTTCAAATCGATCTATTGATTACATAAAAGGCAAAATCATGTTCAAAACTCAATTTCTCCCGACAGCAGGGAATCATACATTGATTTAATGTGCTATTTTTAAATTTTCAATAGTTTTGACCAATGAGGTGACACCTTTTATTCAGACCGGTTCACCAGTCAAAAGGGAAGGGATTCCCTGCTAAAATGATTTCCTGTAGTGACACCTATAGATTCTTCAAATTCATACTTTCATTATAATTTTAAACCATAAAAATCTTAAATAAAGCATTCTTCATCCGCACCAGCAGTTTTTGTTATGATGTGACAATGTTCCGAGGAGAAATCGGCTTTTTTGTGAAAGCCCTATTTATACAAAACTTCTTATTTCTGTTGCCTTCATTTCATTAAGAAACATGTAATTGTATTGAATTAAACTTCATTTCTTTCAAATAAAGCATAAATTTGATTGAATCCGAGAGAAAAGAAACGTTTTCTATCATTATACACGAAGAAAAATCACGAAAGACCTATACTTGTCTTATTCTAGGAGACAAAAGACCATATATGGTAAAATATTTAGATTCCTGCTTATTTAATGAGAAATCGTTTCAATGGAATGAATATTAATGAACAAAATACCAAAATGCACTTTAGCAAAGATGAACAAGGATGTTGACCAATAATTAGATCATGTTATAAGCCAATCAAACTCTTATATGGCGTTGAAATGTATACAGAAGTTGCATCCTGATACTTGATTGTACTAGCTCTTTACGTGTTTATCTGTGTCTATCTGCACAGCGGGGCTCTTAATAAGATTAACACTTACAGAAATACCTGCAGAGAAGTGAATGGAAGTATGTAAGTCCTCTTCCGAGAAATTGTCTCATTTTGAAGTTCGATTTTAAGCATGCATTAAATGTACATGTTAGGACATTGTTGTTCTTTAATTAGTATGACCGTTTATTTTGATCGTTTATCGATAACGTTTCCAAAATGTCACCAAGGTGATACATTATAAGTTTGAGTAACATATATCAACTTTATATTACAATTATTGTAATAAACTGCAACAAACACCGAATTCCTGGTTTTGGCCCATTTTCCCCTATAGGTGTAACTACAGGAAATAAAAACCTTCTTTGTATGATTAATCATTTAGCTCGATTTCGGTGACTTCAAATGCTTCAAAGCTTATAAATTTGGTCTTTTTGGCTTAGGACATCTTTGGCACGTATAAAAACGAAAGAAAAAAGGGGGGTCATGCATACCTTTTTTCTGCAAAATTCACTTTTTTACATGACCCCTCCTTCCGAATCGAAAATTTGCTAATTTTTATATATTTTCAAATCGATCTATTGATTACATAAAAGGCAAAATCATGTTCAAAACTCAATTTCTCCCGACAGCAGGGAATCATACATTGATTTAATGTGCTATTTTTAAATTTTCAATAGTTTTGACCAATGAGGTGACACCTTTTATTCAGACCGGTTCACCAGTCAAAAGGGAAGGGATTCCCTGCTAAAATGATTTCCTGTAGTGACACCTATAGATTCTTCAAATTCATACTTTCATTATAATTTTAAACCATAAAAATCTTAAATAAAGCATTCTTCATCCGCACCAGCAGTTTTTGTTATGATGTGACAATGTTCCGAGGAGAAATCGGCTTTTTTGTGAAAGCCCTATTTATACAAAACTTCTTATTTCTGTTGCCTTCATTTCATTAAGAAACATGTAATTGTATTGAATTAAACTTCATTTCTTTCAAATAAAGCATAAATTTGATTGAATCCGAGAGAAAAGAAACGTTTTCTATCATTATACACGAAGAAAAATCACGAAAGACCTATACTTGTCTTATTCTAGGAGACAAAAGACCATATATGGTAAAATATTTAGATTCCTGCTTATTTAATGAGAAATCGTTTCAATGGAATGAATATTAATGAACAAAATACCAAAATGCACTTTAGCAAAGATGAACAAGGATGTTGACCAATAATTAGATCATGTTATAAGCCAATCAAACTCTTATATGGCGTTGAAATGTATACAGAAGTTGCATCCTGATACTTGATTGTACTAGCTCTTTACGTGTTTATCTGTGTCTATCTGCACAGCGGGGCTCTTAATAAGATTAACACTTACAGAAATACCTGCAGAGAAGTGAATGGAAGTATGTAAGTCCTCTTCCGAGAAATTGTCTCATTTTGAAGTTCGATTTTAAGCATGCATTAAATGTACATGTTAGGACATTGTTGTTCTTTAATTAGTATGACCGTTTATTTTGATCGTTTATCGATAACGTTTCCAAAATGTCACCAAGGTGATACATTATAAGTTTGAGTAACATATATCAACTTTATATTACAATTATTGTAATAAACTGCAACAAACACCGAATTCCTGGTTTTGGCCCATTTTCCCCTATAGGTGTAACTACAGGAAATAAAAACCTTCTTTGTATGATTAATCATTTAGCTCGATTTCGGTGACTTCAAATGCTTCAAAGCTTATAAATTTGGTCTTTTTGGCTTAGGACATCTTTGGCACGTATAAAAACGAAAGAAAAAAGGGGGGTCATGCATACCTTTTTTCTGCAAAATTCACTTTTTTACATGACCCCTCCTTCCGAATCGAAAATTTGCTAATTTTTATATATTTTCAAATCGATCTATTGATTACATAAAAGGCAAAATCATGTTCAAAACTCAATTTCTCCCGACAGCAGGGAATCATACATTGATTTAATGTGCTATTTTTAAATTTTCAATAGTTTTGACCAATGAGGTGACACCTTTTATTCAGACCGGTTCACCAGTCAAAAGGGAAGGGATTCCCTGCTAAAATGATTTCCTGTAGTGACACCTATAGATTCTTCAAATTCATACTTTCATTATAATTTTAAACCATAAAAATCTTAAATAAAGCATTCTTCATCCGCACCAGCAGTTTTTGTTATGATGTGACAATGTTCCGAGGAGAAATCGGCTTTTTTGTGAAAGCCCTATTTATACAAAACTTCTTATTTCTGTTGCCTTCATTTCATTAAGAAACATGTAATTGTATTGAATTAAACTTCATTTCTTTCAAATAAAGCATAAATTTGATTGAATCCGAGAGAAAAGAAACGTTTTCTATCATTATACACGAAGAAAAATCACGAAAGACCTATACTTGTCTTATTCTAGGAGACAAAAGACCATATATGGTAAAATATTTAGATTCCTGCTTATTTAATGAGAAATCGTTTCAATGGAATGAATATTAATGAACAAAATACCAAAATGCACTTTAGCAAAGATGAACAAGGATGTTGACCAATAATTAGATCATGTTATAAGCCAATCAAACTCTTATATGGCGTTGAAATGTATACAGAAGTTGCATCCTGATACTTGATTGTACTAGCTCTTTACGTGTTTATCTGTGTCTATCTGCACAGCGGGGCTCTTAATAAGATTAACACTTACAGAAATACCTGCAGAGAAGTGAATGGAAGTATGTAAGTCCTCTTCCGAGAAATTGTCTCATTTTGAAGTTCGATTTTAAGCATGCATTAAATGTACATGTTAGGACATTGTTGTTCTTTAATTAGTATGACCGTTTATTTTGATCGTTTATCGATAACGTTTCCAAAATGTCACCAAGGTGATACATTATAAGTTTGAGTAACATATATCAACTTTATATTACAATTATTGTAATAAACTGCAACAAACACCGAATTCCTGGTTTTGGCCCATTTTCCCCTATAGGTGTAACTACAGGAAATAAAAACCTTCTTTGTATGATTAATCATTTAGCTCGATTTCGGTGACTTCAAATGCTTCAAAGCTTATAAATTTGGTCTTTTTGGCTTAGGACATCTTTGGCACGTATAAAAACGAAAGAAAAAAGGGGGGTCATGCATACCTTTTTTCTGCAAAATTCACTTTTTTACATGACCCCTCCTTCCGAATCGAAAATTTGCTAATTTTTATATATTTTCAAATCGATCTATTGATTACATAAAAGGCAAAATCATGTTCAAAACTCAATTTCTCCCGACAGCAGGGAATCATACATTGATTTAATGTGCTATTTTTAAATTTTCAATAGTTTTGACCAATGAGGTGACACCTTTTATTCAGACCGGTTCACCAGTCAAAAGGGAAGGGATTCCCTGCTAAAATGATTTCCTGTAGTGACACCTATAGATTCTTCAAATTCATACTTTCATTATAATTTTAAACCATAAAAATCTTAAATAAAGCATTCTTCATCCGCACCAGCAGTTTTTGTTATGATGTGACAATGTTCCGAGGAGAAATCGGCTTTTTTGTGAAAGCCCTATTTATACAAAACTTCTTATTTCTGTTGCCTTCATTTCATTAAGAAACATGTAATTGTATTGAATTAAACTTCATTTCTTTCAAATAAAGCATAAATTTGATTGAATCCGAGAGAAAAGAAACGTTTTCTATCATTATACACGAAGAAAAATCACGAAAGACCTATACTTGTCTTATTCTAGGAGACAAAAGACCATATATGGTAAAATATTTAGATTCCTGCTTATTTAATGAGAAATCGTTTCAATGGAATGAATATTAATGAACAAAATACCAAAATGCACTTTAGCAAAGATGAACAAGGATGTTGACCAATAATTAGATCATGTTATAAGCCAATCAAACTCTTATATGGCGTTGAAATGTATACAGAAGTTGCATCCTGATACTTGATTGTACTAGCTCTTTACGTGTTTATCTGTGTCTATCTGCACAGCGGGGCTCTTAATAAGATTAACACTTACAGAAATACCTGCAGAGAAGTGAATGGAAGTATGTAAGTCCTCTTCCGAGAAATTGTCTCATTTTGAAGTTCGATTTTAAGCATGCATTAAATGTACATGTTAGGACATTGTTGTTCTTTAATTAGTATGACCGTTTATTTTGATCGTTTATCGATAACGTTTCCAAAATGTCACCAAGGTGATACATTATAAGTTTGAGTAACATATATCAACTTTATATTACAATTATTGTAATAAACTGCAACAAACACCGAATTCCTGGTTTTGGCCCATTTTCCCCTATAGGTGTAACTACAGGAAATAAAAACCTTCTTTGTATGATTAATCATTTAGCTCGATTTCGGTGACTTCAAATGCTTCAAAGCTTATAAATTTGGTCTTTTTGGCTTAGGACATCTTTGGCACGTATAAAAACGAAAGAAAAAAGGGGGGTCATGCATACCTTTTTTCTGCAAAATTCACTTTTTTACATGACCCCTCCTTCCGAATCGAAAATTTGCTAATTTTTATATATTTTCAAATCGATCTATTGATTACATAAAAGGCAAAATCATGTTCAAAACTCAATTTCTCCCGACAGCAGGGAATCATACATTGATTTAATGTGCTATTTTTAAATTTTCAATAGTTTTGACCAATGAGGTGACACCTTTTATTCAGACCGGTTCACCAGTCAAAAGGGAAGGGATTCCCTGCTAAAATGATTTCCTGTAGTGACACCTATAGATTCTTCAAATTCATACTTTCATTATAATTTTAAACCATAAAAATCTTAAATAAAGCATTCTTCATCCGCACCAGCAGTTTTTGTTATGATGTGACAATGTTCCGAGGAGAAATCGGCTTTTTTGTGAAAGCCCTATTTATACAAAACTTCTTATTTCTGTTGCCTTCATTTCATTAAGAAACATGTAATTGTATTGAATTAAACTTCATTTCTTTCAAATAAAGCATAAATTTGATTGAATCCGAGAGAAAAGAAACGTTTTCTATCATTATACACGAAGAAAAATCACGAAAGACCTATACTTGTCTTATTCTAGGAGACAAAAGACCATATATGGTAAAATATTTAGATTCCTGCTTATTTAATGAGAAATCGTTTCAATGGAATGAATATTAATGAACAAAATACCAAAATGCACTTTAGCAAAGATGAACAAGGATGTTGACCAATAATTAGATCATGTTATAAGCCAATCAAACTCTTATATGGCGTTGAAATGTATACAGAAGTTGCATCCTGATACTTGATTGTACTAGCTCTTTACGTGTTTATCTGTGTCTATCTGCACAGCGGGGCTCTTAATAAGATTAACACTTACAGAAATACCTGCAGAGAAGTGAATGGAAGTATGTAAGTCCTCTTCCGAGAAATTGTCTCATTTTGAAGTTCGATTTTAAGCATGCATTAAATGTACATGTTAGGACATTGTTGTTCTTTAATTAGTATGACCGTTTATTTTGATCGTTTATCGATAACGTTTCCAAAATGTCACCAAGGTGATACATTATAAGTTTGAGTAACATATATCAACTTTATATTACAATTATTGTAATAAACTGCAACAAACACCGAATTCCTGGTTTTGGCCCATTTTCCCCTATAGGTGTAACTACAGGAAATAAAAACCTTCTTTGTATGATTAATCATTTAGCTCGATTTCGGTGACTTCAAATGCTTCAAAGCTTATAAATTTGGTCTTTTTGGCTTAGGACATCTTTGGCACGTATAAAAACGAAAGAAAAAAGGGGGGTCATGCATACCTTTTTTCTGCAAAATTCACTTTTTTACATGACCCCTCCTTCCGAATCGAAAATTTGCTAATTTTTATATATTTTCAAATCGATCTATTGATTACATAAAAGGCAAAATCATGTTCAAAACTCAATTTCTCCCGACAGCAGGGAATCATACATTGATTTAATGTGCTATTTTTAAATTTTCAATAGTTTTGACCAATGAGGTGACACCTTTTATTCAGACCGGTTCACCAGTCAAAAGGGAAGGGATTCCCTGCTAAAATGATTTCCTGTAGTGACACCTATAGATTCTTCAAATTCATACTTTCATTATAATTTTAAACCATAAAAATCTTAAATAAAGCATTCTTCATCCGCACCAGCAGTTTTTGTTATGATGTGACAATGTTCCGAGGAGAAATCGGCTTTTTTGTGAAAGCCCTATTTATACAAAACTTCTTATTTCTGTTGCCTTCATTTCATTAAGAAACATGTAATTGTATTGAATTAAACTTCATTTCTTTCAAATAAAGCATAAATTTGATTGAATCCGAGAGAAAAGAAACGTTTTCTATCATTATACACGAAGAAAAATCACGAAAGACCTATACTTGTCTTATTCTAGGAGACAAAAGACCATATATGGTAAAATATTTAGATTCCTGCTTATTTAATGAGAAATCGTTTCAATGGAATGAATATTAATGAACAAAATACCAAAATGCACTTTAGCAAAGATGAACAAGGATGTTGACCAATAATTAGATCATGTTATAAGCCAATCAAACTCTTATATGGCGTTGAAATGTATACAGAAGTTGCATCCTGATACTTGATTGTACTAGCTCTTTACGTGTTTATCTGTGTCTATCTGCACAGCGGGGCTCTTAATAAGATTAACACTTACAGAAATACCTGCAGAGAAGTGAATGGAAGTATGTAAGTCCTCTTCCGAGAAATTGTCTCATTTTGAAGTTCGATTTTAAGCATGCATTAAATGTACATGTTAGGACATTGTTGTTCTTTAATTAGTATGACCGTTTATTTTGATCGTTTATCGATAACGTTTCCAAAATGTCACCAAGGTGATACATTATAAGTTTGAGTAACATATATCAACTTTATATTACAATTATTGTAATAAACTGCAACAAACACCGAATTCCTGGTTTTGGCCCATTTTCCCCTATAGGTGTAACTACAGGAAATAAAAACCTTCTTTGTATGATTAATCATTTAGCTCGATTTCGGTGACTTCAAATGCTTCAAAGCTTATAAATTTGGTCTTTTTGGCTTAGGACATCTTTGGCACGTATAAAAACGAAAGAAAAAAGGGGGGTCATGCATACCTTTTTTCTGCAAAATTCACTTTTTTACATGACCCCTCCTTCCGAATCGAAAATTTGCTAATTTTTATATATTTTCAAATCGATCTATTGATTACATAAAAGGCAAAATCATGTTCAAAACTCAATTTCTCCCGACAGCAGGGAATCATACATTGATTTAATGTGCTATTTTTAAATTTTCAATAGTTTTGACCAATGAGGTGACACCTTTTATTCAGACCGGTTCACCAGTCAAAAGGGAAGGGATTCCCTGCTAAAATGATTTCCTGTAGTGACACCTATAGATTCTTCAAATTCATACTTTCATTATAATTTTAAACCATAAAAATCTTAAATAAAGCATTCTTCATCCGCACCAGCAGTTTTTGTTATGATGTGACAATGTTCCGAGGAGAAATCGGCTTTTTTGTGAAAGCCCTATTTATACAAAACTTCTTATTTCTGTTGCCTTCATTTCATTAAGAAACATGTAATTGTATTGAATTAAACTTCATTTCTTTCAAATAAAGCATAAATTTGATTGAATCCGAGAGAAAAGAAACGTTTTCTATCATTATACACGAAGAAAAATCACGAAAGACCTATACTTGTCTTATTCTAGGAGACAAAAGACCATATATGGTAAAATATTTAGATTCCTGCTTATTTAATGAGAAATCGTTTCAATGGAATGAATATTAATGAACAAAATACCAAAATGCACTTTAGCAAAGATGAACAAGGATGTTGACCAATAATTAGATCATGTTATAAGCCAATCAAACTCTTATATGGCGTTGAAATGTATACAGAAGTTGCATCCTGATACTTGATTGTACTAGCTCTTTACGTGTTTATCTGTGTCTATCTGCACAGCGGGGCTCTTAATAAGATTAACACTTACAGAAATACCTGCAGAGAAGTGAATGGAAGTATGTAAGTCCTCTTCCGAGAAATTGTCTCATTTTGAAGTTCGATTTTAAGCATGCATTAAATGTACATGTTAGGACATTGTTGTTCTTTAATTAGTATGACCGTTTATTTTGATCGTTTATCGATAACGTTTCCAAAATGTCACCAAGGTGATACATTATAAGTTTGAGTAACATATATCAACTTTATATTACAATTATTGTAATAAACTGCAACAAACACCGAATTCCTGGTTTTGGCCCATTTTCCCCTATAGGTGTAACTACAGGAAATAAAAACCTTCTTTGTATGATTAATCATTTAGCTCGATTTCGGTGACTTCAAATGCTTCAAAGCTTATAAATTTGGTCTTTTTGGCTTAGGACATCTTTGGCACGTATAAAAACGAAAGAAAAAAGGGGGGTCATGCATACCTTTTTTCTGCAAAATTCACTTTTTTACATGACCCCTCCTTCCGAATCGAAAATTTGCTAATTTTTATATATTTTCAAATCGATCTATTGATTACATAAAAGGCAAAATCATGTTCAAAACTCAATTTCTCCCGACAGCAGGGAATCATACATTGATTTAATGTGCTATTTTTAAATTTTCAATAGTTTTGACCAATGAGGTGACACCTTTTATTCAGACCGGTTCACCAGTCAAAAGGGAAGGGATTCCCTGCTAAAATGATTTCCTGTAGTGACACCTATAGATTCTTCAAATTCATACTTTCATTATAATTTTAAACCATAAAAATCTTAAATAAAGCATTCTTCATCCGCACCAGCAGTTTTTGTTATGATGTGACAATGTTCCGAGGAGAAATCGGCTTTTTTGTGAAAGCCCTATTTATACAAAACTTCTTATTTCTGTTGCCTTCATTTCATTAAGAAACATGTAATTGTATTGAATTAAACTTCATTTCTTTCAAATAAAGCATAAATTTGATTGAATCCGAGAGAAAAGAAACGTTTTCTATCATTATACACGAAGAAAAATCACGAAAGACCTATACTTGTCTTATTCTAGGAGACAAAAGACCATATATGGTAAAATATTTAGATTCCTGCTTATTTAATGAGAAATCGTTTCAATGGAATGAATATTAATGAACAAAATACCAAAATGCACTTTAGCAAAGATGAACAAGGATGTTGACCAATAATTAGATCATGTTATAAGCCAATCAAACTCTTATATGGCGTTGAAATGTATACAGAAGTTGCATCCTGATACTTGATTGTACTAGCTCTTTACGTGTTTATCTGTGTCTATCTGCACAGCGGGGCTCTTAATAAGATTAACACTTACAGAAATACCTGCAGAGAAGTGAATGGAAGTATGTAAGTCCTCTTCCGAGAAATTGTCTCATTTTGAAGTTCGATTTTAAGCATGCATTAAATGTACATGTTAGGACATTGTTGTTCTTTAATTAGTATGACCGTTTATTTTGATCGTTTATCGATAACGTTTCCAAAATGTCACCAAGGTGATACATTATAAGTTTGAGTAACATATATCAACTTTATATTACAATTATTGTAATAAACTGCAACAAACACCGAATTCCTGGTTTTGGCCCATTTTCCCCTATAGGTGTAACTACAGGAAATAAAAACCTTCTTTGTATGATTAATCATTTAGCTCGATTTCGGTGACTTCAAATGCTTCAAAGCTTATAAATTTGGTCTTTTTGGCTTAGGACATCTTTGGCACGTATAAAAACGAAAGAAAAAAGGGGGGTCATGCATACCTTTTTTCTGCAAAATTCACTTTTTTACATGACCCCTCCTTCCGAATCGAAAATTTGCTAATTTTTATATATTTTCAAATCGATCTATTGATTACATAAAAGGCAAAATCATGTTCAAAACTCAATTTCTCCCGACAGCAGGGAATCATACATTGATTTAATGTGCTATTTTTAAATTTTCAATAGTTTTGACCAATGAGGTGACACCTTTTATTCAGACCGGTTCACCAGTCAAAAGGGAAGGGATTCCCTGCTAAAATGATTTCCTGTAGTGACACCTATAGATTCTTCAAATTCATACTTTCATTATAATTTTAAACCATAAAAATCTTAAATAAAGCATTCTTCATCCGCACCAGCAGTTTTTGTTATGATGTGACAATGTTCCGAGGAGAAATCGGCTTTTTTGTGAAAGCCCTATTTATACAAAACTTCTTATTTCTGTTGCCTTCATTTCATTAAGAAACATGTAATTGTATTGAATTAAACTTCATTTCTTTCAAATAAAGCATAAATTTGATTGAATCCGAGAGAAAAGAAACGTTTTCTATCATTATACACGAAGAAAAATCACGAAAGACCTATACTTGTCTTATTCTAGGAGACAAAAGACCATATATGGTAAAATATTTAGATTCCTGCTTATTTAATGAGAAATCGTTTCAATGGAATGAATATTAATGAACAAAATACCAAAATGCACTTTAGCAAAGATGAACAAGGATGTTGACCAATAATTAGATCATGTTATAAGCCAATCAAACTCTTATATGGCGTTGAAATGTATACAGAAGTTGCATCCTGATACTTGATTGTACTAGCTCTTTACGTGTTTATCTGTGTCTATCTGCACAGCGGGGCTCTTAATAAGATTAACACTTACAGAAATACCTGCAGAGAAGTGAATGGAAGTATGTAAGTCCTCTTCCGAGAAATTGTCTCATTTTGAAGTTCGATTTTAAGCATGCATTAAATGTACATGTTAGGACATTGTTGTTCTTTAATTAGTATGACCGTTTATTTTGATCGTTTATCGATAACGTTTCCAAAATGTCACCAAGGTGATACATTATAAGTTTGAGTAACATATATCAACTTTATATTACAATTATTGTAATAAACTGCAACAAACACCGAATTCCTGGTTTTGGCCCATTTTCCCCTATAGGTGTAACTACAGGAAATAAAAACCTTCTTTGTATGATTAATCATTTAGCTCGATTTCGGTGACTTCAAATGCTTCAAAGCTTATAAATTTGGTCTTTTTGGCTTAGGACATCTTTGGCACGTATAAAAACGAAAGAAAAAAGGGGGGTCATGCATACCTTTTTTCTGCAAAATTCACTTTTTTACATGACCCCTCCTTCCGAATCGAAAATTTGCTAATTTTTATATATTTTCAAATCGATCTATTGATTACATAAAAGGCAAAATCATGTTCAAAACTCAATTTCTCCCGACAGCAGGGAATCATACATTGATTTAATGTGCTATTTTTAAATTTTCAATAGTTTTGACCAATGAGGTGACACCTTTTATTCAGACCGGTTCACCAGTCAAAAGGGAAGGGATTCCCTGCTAAAATGATTTCCTGTAGTGACACCTATAGATTCTTCAAATTCATACTTTCATTATAATTTTAAACCATAAAAATCTTAAATAAAGCATTCTTCATCCGCACCAGCAGTTTTTGTTATGATGTGACAATGTTCCGAGGAGAAATCGGCTTTTTTGTGAAAGCCCTATTTATACAAAACTTCTTATTTCTGTTGCCTTCATTTCATTAAGAAACATGTAATTGTATTGAATTAAACTTCATTTCTTTCAAATAAAGCATAAATTTGATTGAATCCGAGAGAAAAGAAACGTTTTCTATCATTATACACGAAGAAAAATCACGAAAGACCTATACTTGTCTTATTCTAGGAGACAAAAGACCATATATGGTAAAATATTTAGATTCCTGCTTATTTAATGAGAAATCGTTTCAATGGAATGAATATTAATGAACAAAATACCAAAATGCACTTTAGCAAAGATGAACAAGGATGTTGACCAATAATTAGATCATGTTATAAGCCAATCAAACTCTTATATGGCGTTGAAATGTATACAGAAGTTGCATCCTGATACTTGATTGTACTAGCTCTTTACGTGTTTATCTGTGTCTATCTGCACAGCGGGGCTCTTAATAAGATTAACACTTACAGAAATACCTGCAGAGAAGTGAATGGAAGTATGTAAGTCCTCTTCCGAGAAATTGTCTCATTTTGAAGTTCGATTTTAAGCATGCATTAAATGTACATGTTAGGACATTGTTGTTCTTTAATTAGTATGACCGTTTATTTTGATCGTTTATCGATAACGTTTCCAAAATGTCACCAAGGTGATACATTATAAGTTTGAGTAACATATATCAACTTTATATTACAATTATTGTAATAAACTGCAACAAACACCGAATTCCTGGTTTTGGCCCATTTTCCCCTATAGGTGTAACTACAGGAAATAAAAACCTTCTTTGTATGATTAATCATTTAGCTCGATTTCGGTGACTTCAAATGCTTCAAAGCTTATAAATTTGGTCTTTTTGGCTTAGGACATCTTTGGCACGTATAAAAACGAAAGAAAAAAGGGGGGTCATGCATACCTTTTTTCTGCAAAATTCACTTTTTTACATGACCCCTCCTTCCGAATCGAAAATTTGCTAATTTTTATATATTTTCAAATCGATCTATTGATTACATAAAAGGCAAAATCATGTTCAAAACTCAATTTCTCCCGACAGCAGGGAATCATACATTGATTTAATGTGCTATTTTTAAATTTTCAATAGTTTTGACCAATGAGGTGACACCTTTTATTCAGACCGGTTCACCAGTCAAAAGGGAAGGGATTCCCTGCTAAAATGATTTCCTGTAGTGACACCTATAGATTCTTCAAATTCATACTTTCATTATAATTTTAAACCATAAAAATCTTAAATAAAGCATTCTTCATCCGCACCAGCAGTTTTTGTTATGATGTGACAATGTTCCGAGGAGAAATCGGCTTTTTTGTGAAAGCCCTATTTATACAAAACTTCTTATTTCTGTTGCCTTCATTTCATTAAGAAACATGTAATTGTATTGAATTAAACTTCATTTCTTTCAAATAAAGCATAAATTTGATTGAATCCGAGAGAAAAGAAACGTTTTCTATCATTATACACGAAGAAAAATCACGAAAGACCTATACTTGTCTTATTCTAGGAGACAAAAGACCATATATGGTAAAATATTTAGATTCCTGCTTATTTAATGAGAAATCGTTTCAATGGAATGAATATTAATGAACAAAATACCAAAATGCACTTTAGCAAAGATGAACAAGGATGTTGACCAATAATTAGATCATGTTATAAGCCAATCAAACTCTTATATGGCGTTGAAATGTATACAGAAGTTGCATCCTGATACTTGATTGTACTAGCTCTTTACGTGTTTATCTGTGTCTATCTGCACAGCGGGGCTCTTAATAAGATTAACACTTACAGAAATACCTGCAGAGAAGTGAATGGAAGTATGTAAGTCCTCTTCCGAGAAATTGTCTCATTTTGAAGTTCGATTTTAAGCATGCATTAAATGTACATGTTAGGACATTGTTGTTCTTTAATTAGTATGACCGTTTATTTTGATCGTTTATCGATAACGTTTCCAAAATGTCACCAAGGTGATACATTATAAGTTTGAGTAACATATATCAACTTTATATTACAATTATTGTAATAAACTGCAACAAACACCGAATTCCTGGTTTTGGCCCATTTTCCCCTATAGGTGTAACTACAGGAAATAAAAACCTTCTTTGTATGATTAATCATTTAGCTCGATTTCGGTGACTTCAAATGCTTCAAAGCTTATAAATTTGGTCTTTTTGGCTTAGGACATCTTTGGCACGTATAAAAACGAAAGAAAAAAGGGGGGTCATGCATACCTTTTTTCTGCAAAATTCACTTTTTTACATGACCCCTCCTTCCGAATCGAAAATTTGCTAATTTTTATATATTTTCAAATCGATCTATTGATTACATAAAAGGCAAAATCATGTTCAAAACTCAATTTCTCCCGACAGCAGGGAATCATACATTGATTTAATGTGCTATTTTTAAATTTTCAATAGTTTTGACCAATGAGGTGACACCTTTTATTCAGACCGGTTCACCAGTCAAAAGGGAAGGGATTCCCTGCTAAAATGATTTCCTGTAGTGACACCTATAGATTCTTCAAATTCATACTTTCATTATAATTTTAAACCATAAAAATCTTAAATAAAGCATTCTTCATCCGCACCAGCAGTTTTTGTTATGATGTGACAATGTTCCGAGGAGAAATCGGCTTTTTTGTGAAAGCCCTATTTATACAAAACTTCTTATTTCTGTTGCCTTCATTTCATTAAGAAACATGTAATTGTATTGAATTAAACTTCATTTCTTTCAAATAAAGCATAAATTTGATTGAATCCGAGAGAAAAGAAACGTTTTCTATCATTATACACGAAGAAAAATCACGAAAGACCTATACTTGTCTTATTCTAGGAGACAAAAGACCATATATGGTAAAATATTTAGATTCCTGCTTATTTAATGAGAAATCGTTTCAATGGAATGAATATTAATGAACAAAATACCAAAATGCACTTTAGCAAAGATGAACAAGGATGTTGACCAATAATTAGATCATGTTATAAGCCAATCAAACTCTTATATGGCGTTGAAATGTATACAGAAGTTGCATCCTGATACTTGATTGTACTAGCTCTTTACGTGTTTATCTGTGTCTATCTGCACAGCGGGGCTCTTAATAAGATTAACACTTACAGAAATACCTGCAGAGAAGTGAATGGAAGTATGTAAGTCCTCTTCCGAGAAATTGTCTCATTTTGAAGTTCGATTTTAAGCATGCATTAAATGTACATGTTAGGACATTGTTGTTCTTTAATTAGTATGACCGTTTATTTTGATCGTTTATCGATAACGTTTCCAAAATGTCACCAAGGTGATACATTATAAGTTTGAGTAACATATATCAACTTTATATTACAATTATTGTAATAAACTGCAACAAACACCGAATTCCTGGTTTTGGCCCATTTTCCCCTATAGGTGTAACTACAGGAAATAAAAACCTTCTTTGTATGATTAATCATTTAGCTCGATTTCGGTGACTTCAAATGCTTCAAAGCTTATAAATTTGGTCTTTTTGGCTTAGGACATCTTTGGCACGTATAAAAACGAAAGAAAAAAGGGGGGTCATGCATACCTTTTTTCTGCAAAATTCACTTTTTTACATGACCCCTCCTTCCGAATCGAAAATTTGCTAATTTTTATATATTTTCAAATCGATCTATTGATTACATAAAAGGCAAAATCATGTTCAAAACTCAATTTCTCCCGACAGCAGGGAATCATACATTGATTTAATGTGCTATTTTTAAATTTTCAATAGTTTTGACCAATGAGGTGACACCTTTTATTCAGACCGGTTCACCAGTCAAAAGGGAAGGGATTCCCTGCTAAAATGATTTCCTGTAGTGACACCTATAGATTCTTCAAATTCATACTTTCATTATAATTTTAAACCATAAAAATCTTAAATAAAGCATTCTTCATCCGCACCAGCAGTTTTTGTTATGATGTGACAATGTTCCGAGGAGAAATCGGCTTTTTTGTGAAAGCCCTATTTATACAAAACTTCTTATTTCTGTTGCCTTCATTTCATTAAGAAACATGTAATTGTATTGAATTAAACTTCATTTCTTTCAAATAAAGCATAAATTTGATTGAATCCGAGAGAAAAGAAACGTTTTCTATCATTATACACGAAGAAAAATCACGAAAGACCTATACTTGTCTTATTCTAGGAGACAAAAGACCATATATGGTAAAATATTTAGATTCCTGCTTATTTAATGAGAAATCGTTTCAATGGAATGAATATTAATGAACAAAATACCAAAATGCACTTTAGCAAAGATGAACAAGGATGTTGACCAATAATTAGATCATGTTATAAGCCAATCAAACTCTTATATGGCGTTGAAATGTATACAGAAGTTGCATCCTGATACTTGATTGTACTAGCTCTTTACGTGTTTATCTGTGTCTATCTGCACAGCGGGGCTCTTAATAAGATTAACACTTACAGAAATACCTGCAGAGAAGTGAATGGAAGTATGTAAGTCCTCTTCCGAGAAATTGTCTCATTTTGAAGTTCGATTTTAAGCATGCATTAAATGTACATGTTAGGACATTGTTGTTCTTTAATTAGTATGACCGTTTATTTTGATCGTTTATCGATAACGTTTCCAAAATGTCACCAAGGTGATACATTATAAGTTTGAGTAACATATATCAACTTTATATTACAATTATTGTAATAAACTGCAACAAACACCGAATTCCTGGTTTTGGCCCATTTTCCCCTATAGGTGTAACTACAGGAAATAAAAACCTTCTTTGTATGATTAATCATTTAGCTCGATTTCGGTGACTTCAAATGCTTCAAAGCTTATAAATTTGGTCTTTTTGGCTTAGGACATCTTTGGCACGTATAAAAACGAAAGAAAAAAGGGGGGTCATGCATACCTTTTTTCTGCAAAATTCACTTTTTTACATGACCCCTCCTTCCGAATCGAAAATTTGCTAATTTTTATATATTTTCAAATCGATCTATTGATTACATAAAAGGCAAAATCATGTTCAAAACTCAATTTCTCCCGACAGCAGGGAATCATACATTGATTTAATGTGCTATTTTTAAATTTTCAATAGTTTTGACCAATGAGGTGACACCTTTTATTCAGACCGGTTCACCAGTCAAAAGGGAAGGGATTCCCTGCTAAAATGATTTCCTGTAGTGACACCTATAGATTCTTCAAATTCATACTTTCATTATAATTTTAAACCATAAAAATCTTAAATAAAGCATTCTTCATCCGCACCAGCAGTTTTTGTTATGATGTGACAATGTTCCGAGGAGAAATCGGCTTTTTTGTGAAAGCCCTATTTATACAAAACTTCTTATTTCTGTTGCCTTCATTTCATTAAGAAACATGTAATTGTATTGAATTAAACTTCATTTCTTTCAAATAAAGCATAAATTTGATTGAATCCGAGAGAAAAGAAACGTTTTCTATCATTATACACGAAGAAAAATCACGAAAGACCTATACTTGTCTTATTCTAGGAGACAAAAGACCATATATGGTAAAATATTTAGATTCCTGCTTATTTAATGAGAAATCGTTTCAATGGAATGAATATTAATGAACAAAATACCAAAATGCACTTTAGCAAAGATGAACAAGGATGTTGACCAATAATTAGATCATGTTATAAGCCAATCAAACTCTTATATGGCGTTGAAATGTATACAGAAGTTGCATCCTGATACTTGATTGTACTAGCTCTTTACGTGTTTATCTGTGTCTATCTGCACAGCGGGGCTCTTAATAAGATTAACACTTACAGAAATACCTGCAGAGAAGTGAATGGAAGTATGTAAGTCCTCTTCCGAGAAATTGTCTCATTTTGAAGTTCGATTTTAAGCATGCATTAAATGTACATGTTAGGACATTGTTGTTCTTTAATTAGTATGACCGTTTATTTTGATCGTTTATCGATAACGTTTCCAAAATGTCACCAAGGTGATACATTATAAGTTTGAGTAACATATATCAACTTTATATTACAATTATTGTAATAAACTGCAACAAACACCGAATTCCTGGTTTTGGCCCATTTTCCCCTATAGGTGTAACTACAGGAAATAAAAACCTTCTTTGTATGATTAATCATTTAGCTCGATTTCGGTGACTTCAAATGCTTCAAAGCTTATAAATTTGGTCTTTTTGGCTTAGGACATCTTTGGCACGTATAAAAACGAAAGAAAAAAGGGGGGTCATGCATACCTTTTTTCTGCAAAATTCACTTTTTTACATGACCCCTCCTTCCGAATCGAAAATTTGCTAATTTTTATATATTTTCAAATCGATCTATTGATTACATAAAAGGCAAAATCATGTTCAAAACTCAATTTCTCCCGACAGCAGGGAATCATACATTGATTTAATGTGCTATTTTTAAATTTTCAATAGTTTTGACCAATGAGGTGACACCTTTTATTCAGACCGGTTCACCAGTCAAAAGGGAAGGGATTCCCTGCTAAAATGATTTCCTGTAGTGACACCTATAGATTCTTCAAATTCATACTTTCATTATAATTTTAAACCATAAAAATCTTAAATAAAGCATTCTTCATCCGCACCAGCAGTTTTTGTTATGATGTGACAATGTTCCGAGGAGAAATCGGCTTTTTTGTGAAAGCCCTATTTATACAAAACTTCTTATTTCTGTTGCCTTCATTTCATTAAGAAACATGTAATTGTATTGAATTAAACTTCATTTCTTTCAAATAAAGCATAAATTTGATTGAATCCGAGAGAAAAGAAACGTTTTCTATCATTATACACGAAGAAAAATCACGAAAGACCTATACTTGTCTTATTCTAGGAGACAAAAGACCATATATGGTAAAATATTTAGATTCCTGCTTATTTAATGAGAAATCGTTTCAATGGAATGAATATTAATGAACAAAATACCAAAATGCACTTTAGCAAAGATGAACAAGGATGTTGACCAATAATTAGATCATGTTATAAGCCAATCAAACTCTTATATGGCGTTGAAATGTATACAGAAGTTGCATCCTGATACTTGATTGTACTAGCTCTTTACGTGTTTATCTGTGTCTATCTGCACAGCGGGGCTCTTAATAAGATTAACACTTACAGAAATACCTGCAGAGAAGTGAATGGAAGTATGTAAGTCCTCTTCCGAGAAATTGTCTCATTTTGAAGTTCGATTTTAAGCATGCATTAAATGTACATGTTAGGACATTGTTGTTCTTTAATTAGTATGACCGTTTATTTTGATCGTTTATCGATAACGTTTCCAAAATGTCACCAAGGTGATACATTATAAGTTTGAGTAACATATATCAACTTTATATTACAATTATTGTAATAAACTGCAACAAACACCGAATTCCTGGTTTTGGCCCATTTTCCCCTATAGGTGTAACTACAGGAAATAAAAACCTTCTTTGTATGATTAATCATTTAGCTCGATTTCGGTGACTTCAAATGCTTCAAAGCTTATAAATTTGGTCTTTTTGGCTTAGGACATCTTTGGCACGTATAAAAACGAAAGAAAAAAGGGGGGTCATGCATACCTTTTTTCTGCAAAATTCACTTTTTTACATGACCCCTCCTTCCGAATCGAAAATTTGCTAATTTTTATATATTTTCAAATCGATCTATTGATTACATAAAAGGCAAAATCATGTTCAAAACTCAATTTCTCCCGACAGCAGGGAATCATACATTGATTTAATGTGCTATTTTTAAATTTTCAATAGTTTTGACCAATGAGGTGACACCTTTTATTCAGACCGGTTCACCAGTCAAAAGGGAAGGGATTCCCTGCTAAAATGATTTCCTGTAGTGACACCTATAGATTCTTCAAATTCATACTTTCATTATAATTTTAAACCATAAAAATCTTAAATAAAGCATTCTTCATCCGCACCAGCAGTTTTTGTTATGATGTGACAATGTTCCGAGGAGAAATCGGCTTTTTTGTGAAAGCCCTATTTATACAAAACTTCTTATTTCTGTTGCCTTCATTTCATTAAGAAACATGTAATTGTATTGAATTAAACTTCATTTCTTTCAAATAAAGCATAAATTTGATTGAATCCGAGAGAAAAGAAACGTTTTCTATCATTATACACGAAGAAAAATCACGAAAGACCTATACTTGTCTTATTCTAGGAGACAAAAGACCATATATGGTAAAATATTTAGATTCCTGCTTATTTAATGAGAAATCGTTTCAATGGAATGAATATTAATGAACAAAATACCAAAATGCACTTTAGCAAAGATGAACAAGGATGTTGACCAATAATTAGATCATGTTATAAGCCAATCAAACTCTTATATGGCGTTGAAATGTATACAGAAGTTGCATCCTGATACTTGATTGTACTAGCTCTTTACGTGTTTATCTGTGTCTATCTGCACAGCGGGGCTCTTAATAAGATTAACACTTACAGAAATACCTGCAGAGAAGTGAATGGAAGTATGTAAGTCCTCTTCCGAGAAATTGTCTCATTTTGAAGTTCGATTTTAAGCATGCATTAAATGTACATGTTAGGACATTGTTGTTCTTTAATTAGTATGACCGTTTATTTTGATCGTTTATCGATAACGTTTCCAAAATGTCACCAAGGTGATACATTATAAGTTTGAGTAACATATATCAACTTTATATTACAATTATTGTAATAAACTGCAACAAACACCGAATTCCTGGTTTTGGCCCATTTTCCCCTATAGGTGTAACTACAGGAAATAAAAACCTTCTTTGTATGATTAATCATTTAGCTCGATTTCGGTGACTTCAAATGCTTCAAAGCTTATAAATTTGGTCTTTTTGGCTTAGGACATCTTTGGCACGTATAAAAACGAAAGAAAAAAGGGGGGTCATGCATACCTTTTTTCTGCAAAATTCACTTTTTTACATGACCCCTCCTTCCGAATCGAAAATTTGCTAATTTTTATATATTTTCAAATCGATCTATTGATTACATAAAAGGCAAAATCATGTTCAAAACTCAATTTCTCCCGACAGCAGGGAATCATACATTGATTTAATGTGCTATTTTTAAATTTTCAATAGTTTTGACCAATGAGGTGACACCTTTTATTCAGACCGGTTCACCAGTCAAAAGGGAAGGGATTCCCTGCTAAAATGATTTCCTGTAGTGACACCTATATCCTCTCCAACGTGGTTTTCGACGCTCTCGATCCTGTGAAACTCAACTTTTAGAATTTATTGACGACATCTCCAAAAATATAGAAAACTCTACACAAACAGATATTTTGGTAATGGATTTTTCAAAAGCTTTTGATAAAGTCAGTCATAATTTACTTCTCCATAAACTTAACCACTACGGCATAAAAGGAAAAATAAATAGGTGGATTAAAAACTTCTTATTTTCTCGTACTCAGGCTGTTATACTTGAGGGTGTGACCTCCGATTATGTCCCTGTCTTGTCTGGAGTGCCCCAGGGGTCCGCTCTCGGCCCCAGTCTGTTTCTTTTTTACATTAATGACATCCCTGTTGGTCTTAACTCCACTATCCGTCTCTTTAATTGCTGATGACACTATTGCATATCTTGTTGTTAAATCAAACCATGACTGTAAAACCCTTCAGAATGACTTAGATAAAGTAGGCATTTGGGAGAACAAATGGAAAATGGCCTTCCACCCCGATAGATGTAACGTCCAGGCTCCTTTCCATCTCAAAAAGTAAAAACCCGATTAAATATGACTATTTACATGGCCAAACATTAAAACACGTTAACAAAGCTAAATACTTAGGCGTTACTGTCCAATCAGATCTTAAATGGAACACTCATGTTAATAACATCACACAAAAAGCAAACAAGACTTTAGGCTTCCTTAAACGAAATTTCAATATCAATTCCACCTCAGTAAAGGAACAGGCATATATAAATCACTGATTGGGCCAACATTAGAATATGCCTGTTCAGTTTGGGACCCATACTTTACTGAGGACATAAATAAAATAGAGAAAATCCAAAGAAGAGCTGCTAGGTACGTCACTGGCAGAACTAATAACACCTCAAGTGTCAGTGACATGTTAAATACCTTACAATCATGGAGAAAACTAGCAGACAGACGGACAGACGCAAGACTAACAATGATGTTCAAAATTGTGCACAACAAAGTTGCCATATCAAAAGATGACAGACTTATTCCTCCCCTCAGATTCTCACGTAATATGCATTCACTCTTCTTCCAAATTCCTTCATGTAGAACACAAATTAGACAAAATTCATTTTTTCCCAGAACTATAAAGAATTGGAATCATCTACCTCTGGGCACTGTCATGAGTGAATCGGTTGATTCATTCAAGGCAGCGGTCTCCACCCTCAGTCATTAATTCACTAACCTGTTGTAAATATTTTTAACCTTTTAAGATTTTAAATCTATTCACATCCAGCCGGCGCAACCCAAGTGATATGGGTCATTATCAAAAATTGCAGCCAAATCTGAAGCATGAAAAATCAGAAAAATATAGTCTGATTTTCAAATAATTTTTCGATGACAATAAAAACAAGTAACCACAAATTCAAATCAATATAATTTGCAAACAAATAAGCATGAAAAATAGAGTTTTAAGAATCGTAAAGTATGTCAACTAGGAAAAACTTGTCAGTAGTGTAACGTATGCTTTAATACCATTATTTAGACTTCTGATGCAAACAGCACAAAAGGAACTTTGTAATCAAGTGAACGGCTTGTAAATCTATCTATTTCTTTTATTCCTGCTAGTTTTTCATGATCAGTTTAAATTTCTATGCTCATACAAACTCAAAATATGGACAAATGCATGAAGCTACAAGATATTTAATGAGTTTAAATTGGAACCGATATATTCCTTAGAATTGGTGTTCCTCATTTTGTATAAAATGAATTAGATTCTTTTCTCAACAATGGAAATAAATCAGATATCATAATTTTTACGGAAGTTATTCAAAATATAACCCTCGTTACACCAGTGATTCTGACGATTACACCAATGACAATTTTGTTACTCCACTGACATCGAAATTTATCTCATGTTTTTCATGCTTTTAAATACAAAAGGGACATATCACACTTGTTCATAAAGTACAAAATGTCCATTTTTAAGATTATTTGCAGTAAAATGGATGAAAGTGATCTGTATTAAGCTATATTTTCTATTTTCTTTAAGCAGTGTAACACCAATTACAAGAAATATAACACCACTGACAAAGTCATATTAAAGATGAAATATATTCGAGGTACAGAAAGAAAATGAAAAATAAAAGTGTTGGTATGAGGAAAAAGAAACAATTCAATTGTTGTATTTTTTAAATCCTAAGTAATGTCTACATGAGACTATAAATTTTCAAATACTAAAATTTGTGACACCAATGATTCAAGTTGTAACACCATTGACCTATGTATAGGTGTTCTTATTACCAAAATTGTTCTCCTGATATTTTGAATTGTAAATTTAAAATGTAACAATTCCAATTGGGAAACAGTTTTAATTCATAAGCCTCCTACTGACAAACCCGAGAGGGACTATTATCTTACTCTCTGTATGTCAGTCTGTATGTCCGTCTGTCCATCATTTTAGCCAAGTTTTCAATACTTTTTTTCTGCAATGGACTAAGATAGTGAGCAAAAATATAAAACAATGAACCTGATTTCGTTTTTGGTAGGTACACTTGAAGTTTTAGTAGGGTCACAAGTGTCGGCCACCACTTTTGGAAAAGTAATTACCTAAATACAAAGTATTTTTGCTGCAATATAGAATATAATGTTTGTTTATTTGTTTTGGGGTTTTTTTTTTGCATTTTCATGTCAGTTATTTACTTGGTTTGAGAAAATAGAATTATCTTCAAAATAACCGAAACAAAATCTGTCAGGAATTATTTGAATTGATCAACACTGACAAGTATTTGATATTCTGGATGTGCACGTCTTTTGCACTAAATTTGAATACTGAGGTCATAGAAGTTACTATCTGGTCTTTTATTTTTTCTTCTGTAAACAGTAAGAAAGACCCAAAGAGTAAAAATGGCTAAGACAAAAATGGTTATAAACTTCAGACTCCGATGAGTGAAAATTCCGGTAAGGTATTTTTGTTGTGTAGATTATTTATAACCGTTCTGTTTGGTGCTCTCATACCTATTCTGTCATATTACTTTCGTTGAATTTAAATTACTAAGGTATACTTGTAAACCACACGTAACAACATTCTTTATTCGTATAAGAGTACCACTTCACGTGTATAACACCGGTGCCACCGTATTAACTGAAACATGCTTTTGGTCTCCACCACGGTCATTTACATGAATGTTTGATATGTGTGATATTGCCACCTAAGTAAGCATGAAATCTCTTTATTTTATTGATGTTTAGGTTCATGAATTATTTGTCTTTCTTTTTCTTCTATTTCCATAATTTTTGTGTGTGTTTGTTCCTTGTGTGCAGTCAAATTGAAGTGTTAACGTGTTTATTTTTTGTGTTACAAGGGGTCTTTGTGAAGATCACCTTCTCCCTAAATATCTATTCTTTACGCGATTTCATTCCATTCATCTCACAATTATTTCTGGTTCTCGAATGATGTGATAGTCATTGGTGTAACAGGATTCAAAACATAATGCTTTTTAGAAGTTAAATTCTTGGAAACTTTGATGTTGATACTTTGATGAACACATTACATACTATTGATCGTATTTCACTTAAAAATTATAATTTTCATTTATGACATAGAAGACAAAATCCAGAAAAAATGGCAATATGTCAATGGTGTTACTCGGTCTGTCAGTGGTGTAACACAACTAGCATTATCATGAAATTGGCTCTCTTTAAATAGATATAACCTACATACGTTTAATGCTAAACACAACATTATGACATTTATATCCTTTGAATACTTCATTTCCAAAACACAATGAAGATGCAATCACATTTAGACTGTATTTGTCACTGGTGTAGCGAAAATTGTAAATGGTGTAACTATAACACCACTGACCGTTTCACCAATGATGTATTCATCATTAATTTACAATAACTTCTATAAAGTGTTTTCCATGGACTTTGTAATACTTTCCATAAACATTATGTTGTATCAACGTTTGCAAGGAAAATGTACACCATGCTAAGTATTATACAATTGATAAAAATAAACGTAACACTAATGACGTGAAACAAATGTACGGTTCAGTTAACCCTTAATGGGACCATATAATCTTTGTTTCAAATTATCTTGAAAAAAAGTGGACTTGAAATAATAAATGACAAGATATTAAGTAGATAAGGAGTAGGTCTTTGAATACTTTGAAAAAGCAGAAAGTGACAATATATGACTAAAAAGGCGTTTGTTACACCATTGACAAATCTTTTTTCTTGGTGCATAGTCCAGGTTATTTCGAGGAAATTTAAGATAAGGCAACTAGTATTTATGATATTTCTTACGTATTTGTTCAATCTTTTTCATGTTTATTATAATAGACTCATAATATCACAATTGCAGTTAACTATTTTGACAATACTTTATTGC
Source organism: Pinctada fucata (assembly GCA_028142955.1). Lineage (NCBI taxonomy): Eukaryota > Metazoa > Mollusca > Bivalvia > Pterioida > Pteriidae > Pinctada > Pinctada fucata. The sequence goes on along the minus strand of AP027102.1, from coordinate 27,039,956 downwards.
AAAGAAGTCATTCAGAAAATTCTGAAGCCAGTTGACAGCAAAATTTGCCATAAAATGGACCTTCTATGGGACGGAATGAAATGATTTCCTCATTATTGAACAAAGAAAGTGTGCTCATGTGATAGATTCCATTGTGAACAATATCATAGGATAAAATTTTGGTGATATAACTTATATAGAAGTGTGGCAATTGTCTACTGACAGAAAAGGCTGCAATTTTTGATATTGACTCATATAATCTTCAATGTGTTGAAGGCGATCACTGAAGAAGTAGAAGTAGAAGAAGTAGAAATATTTACATATTGGGAAACATAATCCAGCATCAGATTATCAATACCAACTGATGGGAAAGACATTAGAAAAAAATTGAGGAGGAGAAGGATATAGGAGTATATGTGGATGAAAGTCTTTCATTTGATAAGCATATATGTGAGAAGGTCAAGAAAGCTACATCAATGTCAGCAATTATAAGGAGAATCTTTCAACATCTGGACGAACGGACATTCGCACCACTCTATAAGTCACTTGTTCGAACCCACTTTGATAATGCTAGCTCAGTATGGTATCCGTATAAGGCCAAACATATAGAAATGATAGAAAAGGTCCAAAGGAGAGCGACCAAACAATTACAGGTTTTGCAAATTTGTCATACCCTGAGAGACTAAGGAAACTAAAACTACCCACCCTCACTTATAGAAGATACAGAGGAGACATGATTGAGCTCTAGAAAATCACCAGTAGGAAATACAAATATTAGCTTTTACAAAAAGCTTGCCGGCAATTAGCTTGTAAAATACTAGTAACAAAAAATTGGAATAAACGATTTTTGTTCTTATTGACCAATCGCACATTTCCGGGCTTTTCCGTTTTTATTTCCGATTCAAACTACGGAAATTTCCGAGGATCTGTGATTGTTGTAGGACAGTGGCGGATCCAGAGTGGCAAGCGGGGGGGTTTTGTATCGACCCAAAGGGTCGATTCGAGGCACGAAGTGCCGAGCGGGGGAGGGTACGGGAGGGGGTCGCCCCCTTCTGTAGGTGGGGGTCCGGGGGGCCTCCCCCGGAAAAGTTTTGAAAAAATGGAATAAAATGGTGCATTCTGGAGCACATTTTCTCCTTACATTCTCGAAAATTCAGACCATTTTTTCCACTCAATTTATGTGGTTAATAAAGATTTCTAAATAAAATGATTTCTCCTTTACTGCTGACAGGGACGTAGCCAGGGTGTTTTCGATGTGGACGTCTATAAAGAAGGGTTGGACCAAGAACTTCAGCTGTCCGGGGGCACGGACACTTTTTGGGGGAAGACTTGCGAGGCCCGAAGGGTCAAGTGGGGACAGTATGGAAATATTTTACCCATCCCCTTGAAGGGGGTCCTCCGTGAAAATTTTGAAAAAAATGAAGCAAATTGCTGACCTCTGGAGTGTATTTGAGCTGAATTTAGATGGGATAACGCATATGATTCGATGTCAGCAGACGATGAACCGTATCTAAGATGAAGAAAACTTGAAATGTGAACATGACATTCCCTAAATTTATGCTTATATATGTTCGTCCACATAAAGTCTTTCCAATCGACCGCTCGTACTTCGTGAGCGATCGTTGTATCATGCGGGAAATGATGGGGGAGGGAGCAATTTTATTAGCTTTCCTTTCACGTTTATTTTCATGAAGAATTGGCGAGCGTAGCGAGCCAGAATTTTTTTTTAGATATGAAATATTAATTTGTCATGAAACGATCGAGATGATTATTTATAACACTGAATATTTCACTCCTTATATCGGCGAGCGGAGCGAATTTCATGAGAATAAATAGATAAGAGATGTGTCATTTTCCAAATAATCAGACATCTTAAAATGACAAAACCTTGAAAAACATGAAGGAGGTTACAACCTATGAAGTAAGGGACTGTTCAAAATACGAGTTCCTGAGACCCAAGACAATTATATAAAATTACTTAGTATGGACAATTGATAATAATTACGGAATTTTGCAGAAAAAATAGTTTTATATTTGTAAATGGCGAGCGAAGCGAGTCGAAATTTTAGATTTCAAAGCCCTTTCATGCATTTTAGATCCATTTCAATTAGAAATGGACCAAAGCTGGACCCCACCTCCGAAAATCTCAGGAGGGGGGGGTCCAGACCCCTGGTCCCCCCTCTGGATCCGCGCATGGTTGTATTGTTCTAATGAAACACGAGAAACTTACGAAAAATGCATTCAAATCGATGGTTTCTGGAGTGTCTTTGATCTATTTCTGAACAGTAGTTTGCTTTAAATACTATTTCAAAAGACCCTAGCCCTTCTTTTTGGCGACTGGGGGAGGCGCTCTCCTTTTTTCTTTTTTTTTTTTTTCGCGAGACGATGTGGACGTTTTTGCGTACAAATGTACGCCTGGCTTGTTGATTTGTCCTTGCTGTAACATGTACTTAGAATATTGGTACGATATCGATTAAAATTGGGTTTTGGCTTTGGAAAATTGAATGCTTAATTAAAGGCCCCGGAGCATATTCGAGCTATATACAATCTTGAATATTTGCCCATTTTTCCGGTTATTTCAAAGTATGTTTTTAACAAAATTTGTAGGTGACAAAATACTCAAACCGGGTATTTGAGGACAAAAACGTATAGGTTTCGATCCCCGTACCATTTACATTGATTGTTTGACACACGTACATGTTTTGCAAATTATTTGAACATGTTCATATTATAGTATTTGTTAATGTTCATTTCCGTAAAATAAACAGAAAACCCCCTCTGCGACGTACATCAAGTTACAAAAACTTCGCGATTGTCTATACGAATCCACAAATACGCCAATTGATACGGTATCGAATCGATATGCGATAGAATGTATCAGAAAATTTTGGTAAATTTTGTTTCAAAGTAGTGAATTCTGGTGGACATTAAGCAATTTTTTATTATTCAGTTTGCAGGGTTTTTTCCGAGTGCTAATGTTACCAAAAAAAAAAAAAAAAAAAAAAAAAAATTGGGAAACCGGGGGGGGTTTTCCCGAACCCCCCCAAACCCCCCTAAATCCGCCCTTGTAGGACGTATCGGTACAAAGACTTTTCGATGCATCTTTCGGATGAAAATGCACTGATACGATATGACTTTCATTTGTCAAGTCATCTAGACGCTTGAGCCGACCTGATGAAAGTATCTTATGCACAGATTCTGAATAATCTTGACGAATATTTGCATATTTTGTAATTGTCCACCAATCATATTGCCAAGAGTTATTTTATCCGTGCAAGTATGTCACGATTGATTACAGTATACCGGCAGTCATGACTGCCGGTAATGATACATCAGCGGGAGATTTCTTAAAGATGCGGGATGAAACAGTACTGAGAAAAGGAGGGAGGGGGAATTCAAAGAAGATACTCATACCAAGGACTTATAAACAGTGTTTATCTGTTTATAAGTCCTTGCTCATACAAAGGGCAAATTTGGAAGTAAGGAGGAACAGCTTCTGCTTAAGATCAGCAGCATTTTGGAACAGTTTACCAGAGGATGTGATTAGTGCGAAAACCCTTAACACATTTAAGAACAGATTAGATAAATATTGGGAGGGACAAGAAGTAAAGTTTGACAACTATAGGGCCAGTATCACCACTGGAAGTCACAAGTTTAAGTTAGAAGACGAGTCCAGCAAAGAGGATCATACAGAACCTGCGCTGGAAAACAACGCCAAGTAACGCCAAGTAAGTAAGTATGAGTACGTAAACAGAACGGAGCATTTATTTATGAATGTTTATGAGGAAAAGAAGATATTTTGCTGAAAAAATCTCTTCTTTCGTTGCAGCCCTAATTCATAAAGTTTCAGCTGGTCTGGTAGGTCTGATATCGGGCGAAATCGTCACTATTTATTCGCAACCCCCCCCCCCCCCCCAACAACATCCATCCATCCATCCATCCACCCACCCAGCCACCCACCTCTCCCTCCCTCCCTCTTGTAAAACGCTTAATTTTTCCAGTGTATAATAACTGTAACATGACCACACAAACAAGACAGCAAAACGCAGGGGTCCAAGGAAGAAGCAGATGAATATGGATATTAACCCCCCTCCCCCCAAGAATAAACGAATAACAGTCCGTGTTCTGCCGGTGGAGCAAACTCATACATGTTAGGGTACCTGTAAAATGCGAAACGAAAAAAAAAAAAAAAAAAACCCGAAACGAAATGGAAACGAAACGAAACGAAATGAAAACGAAATGAAATGAAATGGAAACGAAATTGAACAAAACGAAACGAAACAAAATGAAAACGAAACGAAATGAAAACGAAACGAAATGAAAACGAAACGAAATGAAACAAAACGAAATGAAATGAAATGAAACGAAATGGGAACAAAATGAAACGAATACATGTAAGAAGAAATGAAATTTATTTACTTGTTAGTTTTTTGGGGGGAGGGGTTGGGGGGTATGGGGATTTTGAAATATCTGTGTTGAAAGTGAGAATAAAAGATCCAGAGGGGATCGGATGGTCAGGATACCCTTTTAATATAAATAATAAAGTATAAAAAGGAAATTAGAGTATTAGTGAATATTTTATTTTCAAATCTTTTCAAAGAAAATGGGTAAATTTTAAAGGGATGAAAGGGTGAGGTTTATATATATGAGGCGAAAAATTGTTCGTTCAAGTACAAATACCACAGAGAAGAAAGGAAAAAGAATATCTAGCTATGTTCAATATTGAACCAGTTTGACACTTTTTACAATTAATATGCATTTTTTTTTTTCATCATTATTTCTGGGGTAAGGATTTGAAACTAAGATATTCACTAATAATCTAATTCATTTTCATATTTAATTATTTATATTGAAAGGGTATCCTGACCATCCAATTACCTATGGATCTTTCATTCTCACTTTTAAAACAGATATTTCAACCCCCCCCCCCCCCCCCAACGCACACCTCATTAACCAGTATATAAATTTGGTTTCTTTTTACATGTGTATGTATTTCGTTTCATTTCATTTTGTTTTGTTTCATTTCGTTTCGTTTTCATTTCGTTTCGTTTCATTTCGTTTCGTTTTGTTCAATTTCGTTTCGTTTTCATTTCATTTCGATTCTTTTCGTTTCCATTTCGTTTCGTTTCGTTTCGCATTTTACAGGTACCCTACATGTTATCACCCAAAGAGTCTGACCGACGATCAGAGAGGACAAGTGGTTGGGTCCCTAATTGGGACAGGATATGTCATGGAGTCCCGTCGTCACAGTCAGAGTGCTATCAGAGAGCAACTCTTAAAAGTGAGCTAGTGCAAGGCTGTAGATTGATACCATGAATATAAGAAGCCATTTCCTGACAATTAGACCCAGAATGTCGATGAGAAAAATCGATTAGATCGTATGTGAAAATTATGTTTATACTTGAGCATACGAGCATATATGGTAGCTACGCCACTGATTATTTACATTTCTAAAATATACATAATTATTATGCTACTTTATCTTATCTTTCGCGTTGACGTTGAACGCATGATGTTGTCTTGGTGATGTTCAGATATTTATTAATATACCAGACACGTATATATGTTCGTCACTGCTAAAACCTTTGCAAAAATATTTTTTCACCTTAAATTCAAAATAGTCGGAAACAGGCAAAAATTACCTCAGAAAAACACCCCATTTTTGCTAAATTTTCACATATTTTGACCAAATATTAATAACTATCTTATCCCCTCCAGCAAAAATATCATTCTCTTCAGAGTTGAACTTATGAAGAAAAGTTTTTGTTATCTGATTAAAACCAGATCTCTACATGCTCCCGATTTTGTTATGTCGCGACATAACAAATTCGGGAGCATGTAGAGATCTGGTATTAATCAGATTGACTAATGACAGAGACTTGATTCTTTCAGCACTAATACTTTTTTATATTCATCAAACCGTATCTGAAATTTTAAATGAATCCATGCGATGAAAGCTAAGATCTTAGCAGCTAAATTTCATGAAAATGCGTTGTCTTCCCCCGAGATCATCGGGGGCAACATTTGGTGGTGTACCTTGCTGTCTTCTCTCTCAATGATTGAAGAAAATTCAAACGATTTTCAATGATTTTTATCACAACTGATTATAAAAAGAATAGAGGAATCCGATGGTATAATTTCAGTTGGAATATTGTGGATATCAGACGAGAATGATCCCACGTGGCGATAATTTCTACTCCAACATCTTTAAAGAGTACTTAAAAGTAGCGCATTTTAATAAAACCAGTACCAGTCATCAGAATTTACTGAAAATGTGTGGACTTATAGGTAAAGGGTTATAGTTTGTGCTGTCCAAATTTCATGTGCAAGTCTTGAAAATTAAAGGAAATAGAGCAAAAAAGCTTTAAAAATCGGCGATAATTTCTTCTCCACTAGTACCATTTTTTCCTCAAAGAAAATTCAACAAAATGAGTTGAAAATTCTCATTTTTCAAGTGAAAAGGCATCCAAACTTATTTTATATATTTTCCCAATTTATGAGAAATGCTGCAATTTCCCCCAATTTCAAAGTCCCCGGGCCCCAGTCCCCAAAATGGATGTGAGAGCCTTGGTGCATCCCTATAGGCTATCGGGCTATTTCCGGGAATAACATTACCGTTCTTGGTTTTAAGTTTAGATAACACAAGGAGGGAAATACGACAACAAAAACTGAGGAGCAACGATGTGTCGCAGACTTTTGCTGTTTTATTCGATTTTACAGAGATGAATAAATATTCGAAGCAACAAATTCCATGACTTCAGTATGTCTAGAAGGTACTGGCTAAAAACAATGATGATCATTTATTCATTATGGTCTTATGCTAGACTAGACTGTACGTAACAATGCTCGAACGTTTTCGTATCATCTTTGTCCGTAACTTGATGAAAGTCAAATGTACACATAACCAGTGCCCATGTCAATGATGACTCACCCTTGACGTTTATTCCTGTATGCAAAATAAGTCACATTATATCACATGTCAATGATAGAGGGCTCTAAATGACCTACCTCTAGCCTAGGCCGTTCCTTTTTTAAGGCGGTAGTGGCTCCGGATACGAACGTTCGTATCTTCAGACTTATGTCTCGGCGTACGAACACAAATCGTAGTGAGCTTCTGCATATATCTTTCAATTTGGTTCGTTTTTTTTTCAATGAATCTAGTGTTCAAACTGTATCTTTTTTATTACATATTCTGAAAAGTTAATTAAGTAAAAAGCACAGAGTTTCAGCTACATGTACGTATTTGTTATTGTCTCAAAACTTTCAAAAACTTCAAATTCCGCAGGAGCGACGGAACGTCAGTACGTGCATACAACAGCTGACAAGTGTGCGTCTATTACTGATCAGTGATCACTATTATGATTGAGAGCATAAAAAAATAGCCTCTTGTCCCGGTTGCTAAATTACAGATTATGCAGAATAAACTCGTATACCTTGATATGGTTACAAAAATCAACTTTTTTATTTTGTTATGGACACATGACCCGAGTCACGTGACAGTTACAGACCAATCGGAAACATGTTCGTACGCTGAGACATAGGTCTAAAGATACGAACGTTCGTATCTGGAGCCACTGCCTTTTGAGGCAGAATGGCGAATGCTCGAACGGTTAAAAGAGACTGATACATTGTCGATCATTTTAAATGTTATGCATTTTTTGTAATGGAACTTCTAAATACATACAATTGTTGTTTAGAATATGTTGAAATTATTGAATGAAACTCCACAACATGCCATTAAATAAAACATTTAAACAATTGGATGTATAAGGAAAAATATTGCATTTCTTGCGGATAGGTAATTTTTAAACTATCCGTGTTTCTCTGTAAGATAATTTGCAAATTTATAATTATCTATATTTATTTGATTTTTCTGACAGATTTGAACAATTTTTCCCACAAAGATTTATGTCATATCATAGGAATATCTATTATTTATGAAATAAAATTATATGTATGATGGCACAAGAGTCAAAAATGGACCATTCCATTTCTTCAGTATGAAGCCGTAAGGTGTCAATATTGAGGAGTTTGTGAAAATTAAATCCGATTTTGAAAAATTGGAATATTTTCTCCATACATATCTGTAAAAATGAGTTTTAGAATGTTTCCTTCATTAAATATCGGTACCTGTTACAAGGGTCATCCGGATTTAAAAAAAAATATGTTGACCTAATTTTCGTCTGTAGTCTATATTTTGTAAACCGGAAGTAAGGCACCTTAACACTCAGGTTGCACCAGACTCGGTACTAGACATATGTGAAAAAATATACTGGAAATCGCATGCTTTATACTTTATAATTATCTTATATTAAAAAGGCAGTGGCTCCGGATACGAACGTTCGTATCTATAGCCTATGTCTCTGCATACGAACATGTTTCTAATTGGTTATCAACTTTCACGTGACTCGGGTCATGTGTCCATAACAAAATAAAAAGTTGAATTTTGTAACCATATCAAGGTCTACAAGTTTATTCTGCATAATCTGTAATTTAGCAACCGGGACAAGAGGCAATTTTCTATGCTCTCAATCATTATAGTGATCACTGATAAGTAATAGACTTTGCATTTGTCGGCTGTTGTGTGCACGTACTGACATTCTGTCGCTCCAGTGGAAGTTGAAATTTAGAAAGTTTTGAGACAACAACAAATACGTACATGTAGATGCAACTCTGTGCTTTATACTTAACTTTTCAGAATATGTCACAAAAAAGATACAATTTGAACACAAGATGCCTTGAAAAAAAAACCGAACCAAATTGAAATATTTATGCAGAAGCTCACTACGATTTGTGTTCGTATGCCGAGACATAGGTCTAAAGATATGAACGTTCGTATCCGGAGCCACTGCCTACATGTATTAAAAAAGCGTTCGAGCATTCGCCCGTTCGAGCATTGGTACGCATAGTCTACTCTTGTCAGTCTTTACAGTTTTGTTTGAATTTCCTCTGCACACAGGCACTTGTAATCAAAAGTTAGTGATGTACCTTGATTTGGCTAATCACGCTACTAAATATGACAATAAACAATGTATCAAGTCAGAGGAAATTCTGTGTAAATCCGTAGAAAATCGCAATACCAACATTCGTATACACTGGGATCACCTACCGGATTCAGTCGTGCATGCCAAAACTGTAGGAGAATTTAAGACCGCCCTACAGGAACATCAATGCCAATAAAATCCGGCACTCTCTCTACCGTTGTAAAAAAGCCATAAAGTGGATTCTACAACGTACATGTATACCATACAGATACAGAAAACTTCATTATTTGGTCGTAAATTTTTGTATATGTTATATGGTCGTGGGTTTATGCAATCATATTATACGGATAGAATAAATTTTAGATGGGGCGTTTCCAATGTTGAATTTCAGCGTGACGTTGCCGAATTTAACATTGAGTCTATGGAGAGCGTCACGGCGTCACGGGAAAATTAGCATTGAAAATGACCCATCTAAAATTTGTTTTGTTTATAAAATTTGATTGCGTGCACTGACCATCATATACCGGTAACTTATACCAGAATGGTATCAATTTCATTAAAATTTCTGAATGATATAATAGTCAAAATCATGTTTATCTAATTTCCGAAGTGAGCCGCGCTGACAGTAATCTTGTAACTAACGGTGTATAATACATGTGCCTACAACTATTAAATACATTGTACTACACTCACAGTGAAAGAAAATAGTTTTAGATGGGAGTTTTCTATGTTCACTTTAGATAGGGAGTTTTCTATGTTAACTTTAGTGCGACATCACTGATGTTTAACACCGAGTCTATAAAGAATGTTGACAACGTCCTGCAAATATTAACATACATGTACATGTACCATAGAATTAGAAATCTCCCCATCTAAAAATATTTCCTTTCATTGTGATTGACATACATGTATATCATACACTGTTAGTTATGAGAGTTTGAGATCTATCCCCTATATAAATTTTAATCGCAAAATATGCCGACAAAGTAGAGAAAACTTAAATTTTCCGATTTTAAAGTGAGCTGCGTGGACAGGAATCTTGTTTCAGATTCATGCAAGTGTCTATTTGCTACGCCAGCGATTCATTTTGAAAATTGTTTGAATGGGTACAGCGTTCCTGTTCAGTATGAATGGGTCATACCGGTAACCCAAATTCAATGGATCAGATTTGTTATTATACATGACCTCTCCGCCTGACTTCCTAAACATGTGTACTTCCTTGTTTACGATATTGAAAGCAAATTACTGATAGGTTTCAAAGACTATTTATCCATCCACTTTCGTAATAAATGTATTTCCCACTAATTCAGTTTGAGAAATACCCAGTACAACCTTTGAATAAAATTTCAGACTTTTGATGTTACTAGTAACATGAATATAATATAATCCTGAACACCTGAAGTAGCAAGAAAACATACCAATTCTTTTCAATTATACTGCTGAATAAAAGCGAAATGTAGCATTGACTTGCGAAAGTGCATGGACTATGTGGACAAGGAAATTGTTTAGTATTTCTATAAATTTGACACAAATTGGCAAATGCACGCATGAAAACCTAACATTATCTACGTGTGAAATTCTGCGTTTTATTTTAACAGCATCATAAACCTAACGGAACATTGCTCACACTGGTCATTGTAACATCACTATTGTAGTTAGCAGACCGACATTTCATGCTTACATGTACATAAATAATCAATACCAAGACTCAGAATTTCAACCGTTTGGGTCGGAGTGCAAATGTTTCCATATTTTGACCAAATGTTTTAAAGAAGGAATTTGACTGTATAAGGATATTTTCCAACCTTTTCTAAAAGTTGAAACCTGTCCATTTGTGAACCAAAAATTCAGAACTCAAGGTTATAGACCCCCTTTCCACAACACTATTAGATTTGCTAATAATATACGAAATTCTAACACCAATTCCATCTGCAACCAGGAGTCATGGTCATGAAAAATTCCCAAAAGGCCCAAAATTAATTGAATTTCATAACTGTCATGAATCTCTCTTTGAAAATAGAACACAAATGATCTGTCTAAAATTTAATGATGTTTAGTATGTAGATAAGAATGAACACATCTATTTCATTATCAAAATTAATTAAAACAGTTTAGCATCAAAATAGGACACAACATACAATGATGCAATGCGCAATGACACTTCGCAACACAAGGTGCACTGTTAAGACTTGGCACCATACTATCCGAAATTTCTGAGGAGAACACTGTAATTAACTGAAAGTGGTTGCTGGACAGGAAACGGCTAAGATATGATGCTGACAAAAGCAATTTCTATTATAATCATTTTATAAATGGAGACAGAGACTGTTTAAGATAAAAAGACTTAAAATTTCTAGTGAAATTTGATTTTTTTGGTGTCCTATAGATTTGGGAAAACCACAATCTACATGACACTATGTCCGGTAGATTTTGAGGTTCATTCGATAACTCTGTGCCAAGTTTCACAAAAATACTTTTGTGGAATTTTCGTAACTACTTCCTATAAACTAAAAGTCACGATGTTTCTGAATTTATATTAAGTATGTAGAAATGATTTAAGAAAGCACAATATAATCTAAATAAGCTTTTGTGATGATGAAAGTTACGAAACGTCCTGAAATTTTTTGTACTATGAAGTTTTGAGAAACTGGGCGCTGGTTCACAATAATACGAATGATGGCAAAGCCATAGTGAGGACTCAGAATGACAAATAGAAGAAAATATACTAGTTTCTGTCTCGAGAGAAATTTATGTATGCACACATCTTTTTTCATATACACCAATAGTGCTAAATCAGTAAAACGATAAATAGGTAGCATTTCATGCTGTGAAAGTCTGCAAAACTACGTTATTTCTCCTATTTGGTGACGTGACATACAGACGTGGCATAATGATGTCCAATCTAATGAAAATCAGATCTACTTGTTCCTTGTTATTCTGAGTTATTGTTACTGTGATGATAACTCAGAATAACAAGGAACGAGTAAATTTGATTTTATTTACATGTAGACTGAATGCAGTACTAGTCATAACTTATCAAAGATAACAGGCGGATGAAACAATCTCTACTCATGTATATACAATGTAATTGATTTCAAGTAAGTAATGCTGAGTCTACAGGATTCAACTAAATATTTGACTATGAAATGCGTAATGTGGCTAAATTCAGGTCGTCTGAGTGCCTTACAATGGATACAGATGCATACATGTGTATTTGATGTCACTGCCTTAAAGTTTTTCATGGAAATGAAATTAATGATGTGCCTTAAGTTTATCTTGGGTACATCATTTTAATCGATTGTATACATGCATGTACATATAAGAAAATCCTAATGTAGAAATACATATAGACTTGTTAGTGGAATTTAGATATGCATTATGTCTTTATCAATATTAATGTATTTTCAGATCAAAGAAACGGGTTGACTACACTCAGTTTGGAGCTGGTGACGATGATGGTATGTACTTCTAGTTTAAGTAAATGTACAAATTATGGTAGACCAAAACAGGCCAACCTGATTTTTTGGGGTGTTTTTTTTTTGGGAGGGGGGGGGGGGGTTAAACCCCTCTTCCCCCCAAAAAATTAATTTGGACTGTTTGGGTCTAAAATCAAGGCTGCAGTGTGTTGGTTACAGGTAGAATGCAAAGTAATGTTCAGAGTACTATTAAAACAGTTAAATCTTCAATTGATGGTGACTGGAGTTACATGTTCATGTTGCTTATATACTAAGATGTGATACATGTATCCATTATGTTAATTTCATAATAAATGTAAATTCCTACGTTTTTTAAATATCTTTGGTTGAGTTTATTTTATATCTTCTATGGTTGCTTGTCACATGCAATCTTTGTGCAAGTTAGTCTCAAACCTGGATAAGCCAAAAAAGTGTCTTTTATATGTACAGGTGTTAATGAATATCTCAAGGACACTTTTGCATGTTTAAGTGACATCCTATTCAGATACAATTACTGTACATGTATAATAACACAAAAGAGAAGATGGTTAATTATTTGGCACTACATGTACATTTGTAGTAATGATGCGTTTCGATTAATTCTTTCTGTTTAAACATTTACTGTAACAGTTATGAATTTATGTAACTATTAGAGCCTTAGTGTAAGAGTCATATGCATACTACACCTTAGTAATGGCAGTAAGAATCTCCCTGAACAAAAGCTTGTGATATGACATATCTATGATGAATATCACTTTTATAACAAAAATGTTTCATGTTATATTACTGCCTCATTGATCTAGCAAATACATGTATCTGTGACAATGTCTTTTACACTTTTAGATGACTTTGCTGAATTCACCCCACCCGCTTCAAAACGACAGAAAACTGTTAAAAAGGAAGTCCCTAATAAAAGTTCAGACAAGGAAGACAAGGGAAAACGAAAAAGGTAAATATATTTATGATATTTATGGAGATACATGTACATGTACTAACAGACGGAGGATATAAATGTATGAATTATGGAATAACAAGCTTCTTAGATTGTGTTCATGGCCATCACTGCTGATTTTATGGTAGCTTCATGTAGTTACAAAGAAACACATTGTTTTTCAACGAGATTTCGCCTCTTTAAGAAAGGCTTGTTTTGTGATTTAGAGTTGATAATATTCAGAATAGAATTGCTACAGCTTTGGAAAAGCAAATAGCAATAAGTTTATGATTAAAAATTATTTTGTTTTCTTAACACTTATCGTGATATAGAAAGGGGATTAATATTGGGCATACTTGTTGAATGGTTGGTGAAAGGACTCTAATATCTCTCATGTGTATTCCATATGACAAGTAAAGACCTTCATGCTGTTACCAACATTTCTGGCATGTTGACCTTGACCTTGGACTTCGACCTGCTTATGAAAAATTTTCATATTGGGCAAATTTTTTTAAGTGGTTGGTGAGAGGACTCTCATATTTCTCTTGTGTATTCCTTGTGACCAGACCTTTATACTGATATTTTAAAAACTGTTGATCTTGTGAACTTTACCTTGGACTTTTACCTACTTTTGAAAAAAAGTGCTATTTGGCATATTGCAAAATAATAAGTATTTACTTTAATAGCTGATAATTTCATTGGCTAGCACATCTTGGTGTAAAATTTTGATGGCATCAAAGTTTAATTAAGCTGCTGCAGGCGACTCATGTTTTCCTAGAACACTGAGTCTACTACAGACCTACCTACATTTACGATTTTGGCGAAATTTTTACGATTTTCGACCTAAATTTTTGCTACATTTGTATTCCATTTTATGCCAAAAATTATATTTTAAGCAAATTGACGTTTTTTCTATAGTATATTGGATCCTTTTATCTAACAAACGTCTTCCATATCTTATACATATAGTCAAGCACATAAAGTCGCAAAATTTGTAACAACCGTTGAAGCAGACTTTGTTTTTTCTCAATTTTTGTCTCAAAATTGCATAAGTGGTTTATATTACGCTTTGGTCATCAAAATAACACTTTCTTTAACAAAATATTACACTTATGGTGAGAAACAGGTAGGCAGGTCTGCTACTATTTTGTATATTAAATTTTCATTCTTTATTATAGTCGTCCTTCTATAGATGACAAGCTGTATGAGAGAGAGCTACAAGCAGCTTTAGAACTGTCCATCATTGATTCTCAACCCTCGCCAAAGCCAGCTAAATCTGATGTCAGCGAAGAGAAGGAAAATGTCAAGGACACCACAGACAAGGTCATGGACACTCAAAACAATATCAGAGATACTCAAGACAGTGTCAAGAAAACTACAGAGAATATTAAGGAAAAAACAACATCAGTCAAAACTGTAGTAACCAAAGCTGAAATAAGTCCTAATAAAGGTAAACATTTGATAATACTAAAGGTAATGTTGAACTTTTTATATTACATGTTATGAGGAAAGATCATGCAGATAATTCAAGTAATCTTGAAGAATAGTTGAGATTTGTCAAAGTTTCTAATCTGATATTCAAGTTAACGAGTAAATAACTGATTGGTAAGGAAAACATAAGCAGCACTGATTATTATTTATTTTCAAAACATTGTAACAATTATGTCTCCCCCCCAACGGGGAGGAGACATATTGGTTTTGCCTTCGTCGTCCGTCCGTCTGTCACACATCGTGTCCGGGCTATATCTCCTGAACCGTTTGCCCGATCACTTTCATATTTTAGTATGTTGTTGCTTATGACCCGAAGGTTTCACATCACCTTGACCCAAGGTCATGTGACCAAGGTCAAGGTCACTTAGTGCATTTTTAATGAAATTATGCATACATTCCTGTCTGGGCTATATCTCTTGAACCGTTTGCCGGATCACTTTCATATTTTAGTATGTTGTTGCTTATGACCCGAAGGTTTCACATCACCTTGACCCAAGGTCATGTGACCAAGGTCAAGGTCACTTAGTGCATTTTTAATGAAACTGTACATACATTCCTGTCCGGGCTATATTTCTTGAACCGTTTGCCGGATCACTTTCATATTTTAGTATGTTGTTGCTTATGACCCGTAGGTTTCACATCACCTTGACCCAAGGTCATGTGACCAAGGTCAAGGTCACTCAGTGCATTTTTAATGAAATTATGCATACATTCCTGTCTGGGCTATACCTCTTGAACCGTTTGCCAGATCACTTTCATATTTTAGTATGTTGTTGCTTATGACCCGTAGGTTTCACATCACCTTGACCCAAGGTCATGTGACCAAGGTCAAGTTCACTTATTGCATTTTAAATGAAACTGTACATACATTCCAGTCTGTGCTATATCCCTTGAACAGTTTGCCGGATAACTTTCATATTTTAGTATGTTGTTGCTTATGACCCATAGGTTTCACATCACCTTGACCCAAGGTCATGTGACCAAGGTCAAGGTCACTTATTGCATTTTAAATGAAACTGTACATACATTCCAGTCTGTGCTATATCCCTTGAACAGTTTGCCGGATAACTTTCATATTTTAGTATGTTGTTGCTTATCACGTAAAGGTTTCTCATCACCATGACCCAAGGTCATGTGACCAAGGTCAAGGTCACTTAGTGCATTTTTTAATGAAATTATGCATACATTCCTGTACGAGCTATATCTCTTGAACCATTTGCTGGATCACTTTCATATCTAAGTATGTTGTTGCTTATGACCCGTAGGTTTCACATCACCTTGACCCAAGATCATGTGACCAAGGTCAAGGTCACTTAGTGCATTTTTAATGATATTGTGCATACATTCTTGTCCAGGCTATATCTCTTGAACCGTTTGCCGGATCACTTTCATATTTTAGTATGTTTTTGCTTATGACCCGAAGGCTTCACATCACCTTGACCCAAGGCCAAGGTCACTTACTACAGTTTTAATGAAATTGTAGATACATTCTTGTTTAGGCTTTATCCCTTGGACCTCATACTGGATTTCTTTCAAGTTTAAGAATGTATTTAGTCATGACCAAAAGGTTTCACCTGGACCCATGGTCATTTGATCAAGGTCAAAGTTACAAAGTACATTTTAATGAAATTGTACATGCTATCCCATTGGAGCTGTATCTCTTTTAACTATTTATCAGATCACTGTCATATTTTAGTATGTTGTTGCTTATCATGTAAAGGTTTCACATCACGTTGACTCAAGGTCATGTGACCAAAGTCAAGGTCAATTAGTATATTTTAAATGAAATTGTATTTGTTACATGTTTTATGTCCAGGCTTAATCTTTTGAACCGTGATCGGATCACGTCATATTTTAGTATGATGGTGCTGATGACCCAAAGGTTTCACACCTCCTTGATCCAAGGTCATATGACTAAGGTCAAGTATTACATTTTTTAATGAAATTGTAAATGCTATTGAGTCTGGGCTATATCTGTGGAATCGTATACTGGATCACTCTTATACTATAGTATGCTGTTGCTCAGGACTGGAGGGTTTCTTATCATCTTGACCCAAGGTCATGTGCCCAAGGTCAAGATCATTTAGTTCTTTTTAATGAAATTGTACGTACTAATATTGTCTGGGCTATATCTCCTGAACCCTTCTTACAATTGTTTTCATATTTTAGTATGTTGTTTCTAAGGACTAAATGTTTCTTATCACATTGTCCCAAGGTCACATGGTTAAGGTAGCTTCTTACTTTGGTAATAGAATTGTATATGCTAAGCATGTCCAGGCTGAAATTGTCTATGCTAATAATGTTTAGGCTTTATATTTTGAACCGTGTATCCAATCACTAATTCAGTTTTTTGTTGCTCATGATCCATACAATGTTAAACGTCTTCAAATTCAATAGCATCATTTAAAAGCAGATAAGTTTGCAGCATCGACCAGACATGCATGTTTCGGGTACTTAACCCTCGTCAGTGAGTGTAGGTTTCAGATCACCTATATCCAAGGTCATGTGACCAAAGTCAATTTCTTTAAATATGCTTATCATGAAATTGTATATGCCAATCATGTTTGGGCTTTACCTCAAACAATGTAATGAATCACTTTCATGTTTTAGTATGATGTTGCCCATGACTCAAAGGACATCATTTTGCATTTTGGCCTAAGGTCAAAGTAACTTAGAGGGAGGGGGGAGACATCTGTTTTTTTATGAAAAACATTTTGTTTAATTGGCCGGATTGCAAAGCAATTCTGGTCTATAGATTGACGATGTCCGTCCGTCCGTCTGTCTGTCCGTCCGTCCGTCCGTCTGTCCGTCTGCCGTCAACATTTTGGTTAAAGTTTCTGGTTGAGGCAAAATCTAAGGAACTATATGCAGTGGAAACTTTATATTATACATGAAGGTTGCCCATGATAAGACCTTTCAATTTATGCCGTAACATTTGACCTAGTGACCTTGACCTTGGACTTTGACCTAGTTAAAGATTTTGGTTAAAGTTCCTGGTTTAAGCAAAATCTATGGAACTGTATGCAGTAGAAACTTTATATTATACATGTATGTTGCCCATGACAAGATCTTTCAATTTATGCCGTAACATTTGACCTAGTGACCTTGACCTTGGACTTTGACCTAGTTAAAGATTTTGGTTAAAGTTCCTGGTTTAAGCAAAATCTATGGAACTGTATGCAGTAGAAACTTTATATTATACATGTATGTTGCCCATGACGAGATCTTTTAATTTTTGCCGTAACATTTGACCTAGTGACCTTGACCTTGGACTTTAACCTAGTTAAAGATTTTGGTTAAAGTTCCTGGTTTAAGCAAAATCTAAGGAACTGTATGCAGTAGAAACCTTATATTATACATTTAGGTTGCCCATGATAAGACCTTTCAATTTATGCTGTAACATTGGACCTAGTGACCTTGACCTTGGACTTTGACCTAGTTAAAGATTTTGGTTAAAGTTCCTGGTTTAAGCAAAATCTATGGATCTGTATGCAGTAGAAACTTTATATTATACATGTATGTTGCCCATGACGAGATCTTTCAATTTATGCCGTAACATTTGACCTAGTGACCTTGACCTTGGACTTTAACCTAGTTAAAGATTTTGGTTAAAGTTTCTGGTTTAAGCAAAATTTAAGGAACTGTATGCAGTAGAAACTTTATATTATACATGTAGGTTGCCCATGATGAGACCTTTCAATTTATGCTGTAACATAGGACCCAGTGACCATGAACTTGGACTTTGACCTAGTTAAAGACTTCGGTAAAAGTTCCTGGTTTAAGCAAAATCTAAGGAACTGTATACAGTAGAAACTTTATTTTATACATGAAGGTTGCCTCTGACAAGACCTCTAAATGTATGCTGTAATATTTGACTTAGTGACCTTGACCCAGTTTGTGACAAAAACTTATTTTGCAATCCGGCCATACCGTCTTTAGCGGTGTTTTATTTTGTATTGAATTACATGTATATATGCATGTACATGTTGGTATCCACTTTCTGTTTCCAAAAAATAGGAGACTCGGACGATGAAATAGTTTTACTAGAATCAGGTGTTGTAGAGAAACCCAAATCTACTGGACGGACACCAAGGAGGAAAGCAACGAAAAATGTTGTTATAGATAATGATGATGATGAAGATTACAATGAAAAAGAAAGTGATGCTGGTAAGGTAGACATTGTGACAAAATAGTTAAAAACATTTACAATCTGTAAATCTCATTTGAATTTTTAATGCATTTTATTATCTAAAATTTCACAAGTAGAAGCTCTGATAATATACATTTTGGCCCGTTAATACATGTACATGCTCTGTTTATTCTGATGCACTTTCTTTGCAAAATATGCATCTTGATTGGATGAGCATTAAAAAAAAAAAACTGCAAATGAGATTCAATGTTCTTTGCTGTTTTTGCTGTGATGTCATGCATTCCTAAGGCAATGCTGTTAAAAGAGAATTTTTTCATTGAATGATTCTGTTAAGGGATGCTATTTCTAATCTACTACTGTCCTGTTCACTAATTCCAGAGCACCCTGTTATCCCGATTTTCTCTAAAATATGATAATGTCATCTTCCAAAAATATATCAGTTTTATAGTACTCCTTTTTCTATAGTAAAATCGCTGAAAATGTACGACGTCGGAGGCTTTGACGTCACTGTTTACTATTGTTGACACGGAGAACAATATGGCGGCGGCTTGAAATTAACATGGGAATTTCCCGTAGACATTTTATTTTTCATACTGCGGTTTGAAGGCAGCAAATAGGGTAAGTTGAAGTTAATTTCCAGTTTCGACTAAAGGAGGTCAATTCTCGGAAACAATGATTAATAGGAAAATTATTCAGACGACAGAATAAATTGCCAAAACAGGGTGCTCTGGAATTAGTGAACAGGACAGTAAGTAAACATGCTCTTTGCAATCTGGTAATATCACATTTTCTGATTATTATGTCCCCTGGAAAGGAAACCTGAATAAGTATTTAGAGATTACTTAGCCTTCCTTTTAAAGTATCACCATTAATGAGACTAGGATCAAGCATAAAGATAGCTGACTTATGTTCTGGAACACTCTTGATCCATGAAACATTTATTGATTCAATCTTATGCAGGCAGTGATTTTGGTTTAGAAGAAGAAGATGAGTCTGATGACGAAAGTGATGAAGATTTTAACTTAGATGACGATGATAGTGATTTCGATAGTAAAGGAAAAAAGAAAGCTAAATCAAAAGTGAAAGAGACATGCAAATCAAAGAAAACTCCAGCTAAATCAAAAGCACCAGCCACAAAACTTCCAGCCAAATCAAAGGCTGCGGTTAAAGGTTAGGTTTATATGTAACTATGATTTTAACATATAGGAAAAATCGTCAAGTAATCAATATTTGATTGATAGTGAATGATTTCAATAAAGGAATGACAACAACAAAAACAAATCATCTTACATTTATCAAAGCAGAAATAAATATTGATGCAAATACATCGGACATGCAGAAGCAAAGTGTTAGAGAATATGCATTATATAATTTGTCTTGAATTTGCACTGTTGTCGAAGCAAGAAAAATATTCAGAGTCAAGGAATGATATACCGTATAACCAGAAATTTTCGCAAGTATCAAATTTCGCGATTTAATGGTGAAATAGGGTGTCTTTATTTTCGCGAGTACAATTTTTCGCGATTCCTAAATTAGAAAGAAATATGTGCATATGATGTTACTATTTTATACCTTTTGTTATTATAGTTTTAGTTATTTCTTTCATGAGAACACATTCATTTCACTGCTCTTTACGTCTAATCGGGAGAAATGAACAATGGCCCATGTACAATACGAAGAAATGTAACGGATATACCATTTTTTTATCAACCTTATCAAATACATTTTTTACGCGAGAATAATTTTTCGCGATTCCAAATCACTCGCGAATATAGCGAAAATTAGTATCTCGCGAAAATTTCTGGTTATACGGTATTGTCTCTGCCTCTTTGTCTTCCACTTAATCCATAGATTAAATTCTTTTGCCCTTTGCTTACTGAACTAAAGAACTCATTCATTGATAACTGTACATGTTATGATCAACTTTTTAAAGAAATTCAAGTTCTTTTCTGATAAATTTGATTTCACAGCTCCAGCAGTTTCCTGCAGGACTCCCAAGATTGCCGGTAACAGTTTAAGTAAAACCTCTGCTGTAAGGAATACTCCCCCTGTATCACGACCCTCTGTGGCAAGCCCTATGCCCAGGTGGAATCCTCCAGGTAATTAAATTATGCTTACACGTATCTCTGTCATACGGAAGGTCTTCCCATAATTCAAAGTTATTTGGTGTTATCAATGTCTGCTACTTCAATTTGATCAAAGAATTGTAATATTGGGCATAAGTTTAAAGATGTAACACTTCATTTTTCTTTTATTGGTGACATGGCTTCCATATTTCATGGATGTATGTCTCCATACTGGTACCTACTGTATAAGTAAAATCATTCGTTTGTACTTACATTAACTTTTTATACATGTTGTGTACACCTTCGAAAGAAAATGCCAGCATTTTATCTAGTGTTATATGTTTTTGTCAAAGAATATTTACATTTATTATGCTTAAACATGCCAAAGTTTTACGATCGTAATCATTTACAGATATTCTCGCACATTGGATATGCTGATTCCCCTTTTCAGTGGTGCTAGAGAATTCGATCCGGCACCCCTGATACGGCACTGTTGATTGTTCCTTTATGACATCACAGATAAATTGACGTACGTTATTTCATGTGCACATACATTTAGCATGACGTTCAGTCACTCTGATGCATAAACAAGAGGACTTTGAAGGTTTCAATGTGCGAGAAAAATGATCAAGCACCACATTTGAATTGATCAATCCCACCCTTGACTGATATTTTTCTATCCGGAACTCAAAGTGGTGCTAGATTCTATTAATCGGTCTTTGAATGATGTTTTTGGTATTTTGATTCACTGAGACAAACTTTCGCGGTACGAGAAAGACCCTGAAAGTAGCGAAGATTAATACACAGCGAATGGTTCTACGTATACAGTAACTAAGAACATATTTTCCAATTGCATTGGTGTGTACAAAACATTGGTCCTGGAAAAAATTCAGTTTAACAGTTTATGTTGCACAGAATTTTTAGCTCGCCGGGACGAAAAAGTCCGGAGAGCTAATGCCATACCCTTGGTGTTGTCGTTGTCGTCGTCCGTAGACAAAACTTTAACCTGGGCTATATCTCTTGAACTATAAGGGGTAGGGCTTTGATATTTCACATGTAGATACCTTGTGACGAGACCTTTCATTTGATACCATGACCTTTGACCTAGTGACCTTGACCTTGGACTTTGACCTACTTTTCAAAAACTTTAACCTGGTTTCTGACAAAAACCTGTATAGGCGAGCTATGTAATCTTTGATTACCGTATGTTTATTGCTGTATACATGATTGTCGTCAGGATCCTCTTTAACTCATTCATGCATGAACTGACATTCTTACATTGTTATATGAATTAGTTTGATTGTCATAAATGTGATCAACATTTTTCAGGTCCAGCTGCAAATAAAACACCTGTGAATTCCGGAGTTTCTCTCAAATCACCGTCATCTGGACTTCGTGTTGGACTCTCACGGAACATGAAATTAAAACCTTTACATCCAAACCTCAAAATCAAACAGTGATGTAGTGTTTTAAGCTAGGAAATTCTGTGAATATTTCATTTTAGAATAGAGGAAGAGGAATGCATACCTCTACATTTTATTTGAGCATCATCCAGGATATACTTGTAAGGCTAATTGCTTTTGATAAAATCTTTAAAAATTGTTTACATGTATCAGTAAAACTGTAAGAGTAAGAAGCATGTCTTTTACATCTGGCTTATTTTGATGTTGTTTAATGTATTTTAATTGACTAA
The DNA here is from genome assembly GCA_028142955.1 of Pinctada fucata. Lineage (NCBI taxonomy): Eukaryota > Metazoa > Mollusca > Bivalvia > Pterioida > Pteriidae > Pinctada > Pinctada fucata. Next base: position 27,017,207 of record AP027102.1, on the reverse strand, counting down.
ATTTAATGAAATTTAAGTACATGTAAACACTGTGTTGAATATTAATTAATTTTCTTATGTCCTAGGTGAAAGTAATTTTAATGACCCTGTAATAAGAGATTCAGGGCCATATTTTTTCTGTGCGTTAGTTTATTATCTGATTCACTTGATATGTACCTACATGTATGTACATGTTTACGAACAAACAGATTCCTTAATCCAAGGTCTATCTGTCTGTCCATCAGTCTGTATTGTAGGAGTTACACTTTCACATTTATGAACGAAATTTCTAAAAAGAAACGAATGAGTCATCTATGAACTATGAATGTACTGTGTATGGAAATATCACGGATGTACAAGATCCTTGGCCAAGGCAAGCCTATTGAAGTGTCACATTATTCCATATACAATATGGAATGAAAGAGGCACAGTCTACATATGTCATTTCATATAACATCATATTATTATGTCGTATATGTTTCAGTATATTTATCTTGCTCTAAATTTATAAATACATATTTTTTTAGAATTAAACAACAGAAATTCTTATGCATCTTTTTCTTAAGATTTTGATGTTGAATGCAATGCAAGGACAACCTATAGGGGTCATGTTGGTCTGTTTGTCTGGTAGTCACATCTAAAGCCATAACTTACTCGATATGCAATTTACTTCCATCAAACCTGTAGGAATAGTTTGGTGAGACTCAACACCAAATGTGGATGAAGGTCACCTTATGGTCAATATGTGAGAGGGGATATAGACATAGTACAAGATACTTTGTTAAAAATATGTTAAGGTGTATTGGTCATGCTGATATTGTTTGATATCTTTTGTCTTTGGTAAACTATTTTTATGCCCTTTGAATAAAAATTGAGTCCTTATCTGTCTTTATTCAAAATTTAACATTGTGCATAGCTTTGGTGAGTGAAAGTTTTCTTATTTCGTATGTGTATAAAAATAGCAAAACCTTTCCATTGGTATTCAATATTTTTTTTCTTTACCTTGGAGTTTGACCAAAAGAAGAACAACTTTAACATTGTGGCAAGACTTTTCTATTTGTGATAACATTGTGACCTTGACATAATTGGGATCTGACTACTTTATAAGTGACCAGGTTGACAATGTCAAAAATAACAACAGGGCATTAGTGTTTCCTAAATAAAACATCTTGGTAACCTCTAGGCCTCTTGACCTTGAAGTGTGATATTCTCGTAAAATTCCCTGTATCTTTTTATGCTGTTACATGAATATATTTCGTCCATAAATGGAGTTCAGTATCAATTGATTTTCAAGGAAAGGCCAAGTTTGCAATAGGCAATAATACAGAAAACCGTGTTGTCTCTATTGAAGTTATGCTACAAGACTTTTGTGCATTAATCCCTCATTGTGGACTTTTAAGTTTTACATGTCTCTGATAGAGATAAGACAGAATCTTTCCAGTTTTTAGCTCGCATCGACAAAGTAGAGGGGGGCTTATGCTATCACCCCGTCGTTGGCATCGGCGTCCACACTATAGGTTAAGCAAATCGGGACAGGTCCATTCCTGCAAACTATAAATCCTTCAACCAATTTTGCATGGATGATGCATCTGAGGATGCTTACAACAATGCATGGTACGGAGGTTGCATCTGACCTACATTTCATGCTTGAGTGAGCAGGTTAGGTAAAATGGGACAGGTCCATTCCCGCCTTACTATAAGTCCTACACCAACCAAACTTGCATGGATGATGCATGTGAGGATGCTTACAACAATGCATGGTATGGAGGCTGCATCTGACCTACATTTCATGCTTGAGTGAGCAGGTTAGGTAAAATGGGACAGGTCAGTTCCCGCCTTACTATACTTTAGTAAGTCGTATGCCAACCAAACTTGATGGGTGATGCATCTGAGGCTGCTCACAACAAAGCATGGTACAGACTCAACATCTGACGTACATTTCATGCTTGAGTGAACAGGTTAGGTAAAATGGGACAGGTCCATTCCCGCCTTACTATAGGTCCTACGCCAACCTAACTTGCATGGGTGATGCATCTGAGGCTGCTCACAACAATGCATGGTACGGAGTCTGCATCTGACCTTCATTTCATGCTTAAGTGAGCAGGTTGGGTAAAATGGGACAGGTCCATTCCTTGCCTTACTAATATGAATCAAGGCAAAGCCTTTTTGTGCGAGCGGAGAGAAAATAAATATGATTTTAGACTATGACGGTTTATCCTATCTTAGGCACGGTCCATTTGATATTCTGGGGGGGGCTTGGGTTTTTTTCGAAAAAAATAATTTTGCTCTCAATTTTGATGAAAAAAATAAATTTGCTTATGGTGTGACCGAAAAAAATAATCTTGCTCTTACAAACAATCTGAATGTGAAGAATTACCATAAAATTTAGCCAAAATTCTTGAAAATTTTCCGGCTCGCTTCGCTCGCCGCAGTTTTCAAAATTGTATCAAAATTTTTTGGCTCACTTCGCTCGCCATAGTTTTCTATCAAAACATTATTCACTAATAGCATTTTAAGTTCAGATATTTGAAGATATCAAAAGTTATACATGTATGTGAATGAAAAAGGGCTTCCTTAAAAGCTTGAATATAATATCAATATTTATGTATTGCTGTTAATACATGTTGCATATATCCCATAGAGTCTTGTTCTTGTAAGCTTGGAAGGAGAACTTCAGTTATTCACCAATTTACAATTCTTAGTAACATTAAAAAATTGTCTAGGAGACCTTCCCCTCAGACCCTCTTATACATGTTATATACATGTACCTTATATAAAATATTGAGAATTGTATTGTAAAAATCTTTTATCTCTCTGTTTAAAAGTGAATTGAATACTTGCATAAAAATAAACTAATATATTAATATTTAGAGGTTTGAGTAAAAATATAAATAATTTCTATTGATAAAACACAAACATTCTTAATACATTGTATGCGCATCACTTAAATAATTTCCTTGCTCCAACTTTGCCAGAAAAAAATAATTTTGCTCCGGTCCGGGGCGAAAAAAATAATCTTGCTCCGACAAAAAACCCAAGCCCCCCCCCCCTGAATATCAAATGGACCATGCCTTACAAAACTTTCTGTTTGGTGATTGCCAAAAAAAAAGGCAGTATAAGGCGAGTGGAAACACAGAGGCATTTGTAAAATTGGTCTAGACCAGCAGATGAACATTTTAAGGGGGGGGGGGGGGGGTGGGGCTTAAAATATGGTTCTTTGTACGTTCCTGTTTTGGCCTTGACCAGCAAATATTAGATTAGGTTGGGGGGGGGGGATTCCAGTCAAATTTACAGGAAAATACGAGCAACTAGCAAACACAAAAGGTGTATGATTTGAAACTTTATATCAACGATCTAGTTTAAAGAGCTCAGCTAGAACTGGTCAGACCAAGGATTTATAAACAGACCTGGTTATATTTCCTACATGTGTTTTTTTTTTTTATTTCAAGCCATTTTAATTTTGTTATAAAACGGTTAAATGAAAATAAATAACTCATTGCATATCGCCCAAAAGAAAAAAATCCATCTCGCCGATGTCAGATACAATCGTCCAAAGCCTGTTTCATAACATTTCAATAAAGAAAACCACTTAATATCGGACATCAAAATTATAGTTTTGGAGAAATGTTCGGATGCCTCCAAATATTATCGTAATATCCGAGAAGTGTTCTGGATTGAGAAACTTAATAACGTGAAGCCATCCGGATTGAACACAAAATCGCCCATGGGAATACTTTGGCCAGTTTATTGACCTTTTTAGAAGCGTTTACGTCAAGCAAAATACGTCCATTAAAGGAAAATCTTACAACGTCAAAGTGACATTAAGAATTTGGCGCGATGACGACAATGACGTCATAGAAGCACAGTATACAAAATACTCAAACGAAGATGTCGGCTTTCCTAAAAACATTCCGCGGTTACGCCGAGTTGTCGATGCTATTTCGTAATCTGCTTTACGAAAAATTATGTCAATAGATTTAACTTGTAAACAAAAATTGAGTATAACATATACGTATACTCGGAGTCGAAAAAAAAAATTAAATGGCAATATTCAGCATCTCCGCAGTAACTCTGTCTGCGAGGGGACGAAAGTTTTTGAAAGCATAGTAATACATTCTCATTCTTTGATTCAGCATATTTTCTCACTAAGGTAAGTGTATACGCGTTACCATAAGGGCGAGCTTCGCTCGCAAAGGCCCTTCGGGCCTTTGCAGCGAGCTCCGCTCGCTATAAGTCCTACATCAACCAAACTTGTATGGATGATGCATCTGAAGAAGCTTACCACAATGCATGGTACAGAGGCTGCATCTGACCCACATTTCATGCTTGAGTGAGCAGGTTAGGTAAATGTGACAGGTCCATTCCTACCTAACTATAAGTCCTAGGTCATCCAAAGTTGTGTGGTTGATGCATCTAAGGATGCTTACAACAATTCATGGTATGGAGGCTGCATCTGACCTACATTTCATGCTTGAGTGACCAGGTTTAGTAATATGGGACAGGTCCATTCCTGCCTTTCCATAAGTCCTACATCAACCGAACTTATGTGGATGATGCATCTAAGGATGCCTAATGCAATGCATGGTACAGATGCTGCATCTGACCCACATTCCATGCTTGAGCAATCCTATAAAGATGAATGGGCCAGGTCCATTTCTTGCCTATTTTAAGTCCTAAATCAATAAAAAAAAACTTGTGTGGGTGATGTATCTGAGGATGCTTACTGCAATGAACTGTACAGATGCTGCATCTGACCTATATTTCACGTTTGATTGACTAGGTATGGTAAAATTAGAATCTTCATTACCAGCATTCTTTGAATTTCTTATCAACCAAAATTATGTGGATGATGCATCTGGAAATACTTTGTGCAATGTAGGTACAGATGTTGGTCATGGGACAATGATGCCGTCGAGGTGAGCGCTGTCATCACTGATGACCCTATGTTTGTTTTGTTTTATATAGCATTAGTGTGCCTAATCAGAATGATGTTGGAATTACAGACCGTATGTAAAGGCTTATGAATTAAATATGAGCTATCTTACGGCAACTAAACTATTTTCCGTTTTCTCTATTGTACGGCCTCGTAACTGAGCCATTGATTTAATGTATCATTCATAATTTCCAAGTACTAATGATTTTATAAGCTTGTTCCTAAACAAATTCTAAGGTTGATATCAAATTTTACTTCCACTGTTGTAAATACGATGGTTTAACTCCCTGGGAGGACGAAATTGTTTCTCGGGAGGAGGTTACCAATCGTATTTACAGAAGTAAAAGTACAATAATCGGTTCCCCCCTATGGAGGACGTTCTATAATAATCGCCGTCTATATCGAAAATAAATAAAATCGGTCATAACGTCTTAGCCTCTAGAGATATGACTCTAATATATATTTGGCATATGTGTTACTTGCAATGGTACTATTTTTTTTATCAAGTGACATTTGACCTACATTTGGAAAAAAAAGTTAACATTGGTTTTTACTACTATTTTTGCAAGAAGCAGAACTCTCAAATTTGGCATGTGGGAACTTTCTGTTGGTGCCATTGGGATTTTTTTTCGGCGTATGACCTCGACCGTAGCCTTTGACCTACGTTTGAAAAACTTTAACATTGGCCATCACTACATCAAGTGAAGGTGATTGACTTTCGTATTTGGCACTAATGTCATACCTTAATACCTGAAAATATTCATCGTTATCATATCTTTTTGCCATGACCCCCTACATTTAGAAATATAAAGGTGCCAGGCAAATCCCCTTTGTAATTTTTCTATTCTTTTATAACATGAGATTTAAATTTAAAATCAAAAATGTTACTTTCAGACTACGCTTAAGCTTCTGTGATCTATTCTAGCACACAAAGGACAACAGTGTGAGACAATGACGTAGACTTTTGTTTTGGTTTGTTGTTGTTTTTTTTAGAATGAAAATACAATTTTCAATTTGATATCAAATGAAATTTGCTTTCTCACAAATTGAGATTTTGCTTGACATTATACATTAGATTCCGAGAACGTCAGGTAATTTTACCTTCAGCGCGGCAAGATAATGAATTGCCTAATTATACTTATTCCAACTCCCAATATGTCAGAAAGAAATATGCATATGAATTATACATGCATTAAATGACCGCTTAACTGACGCAATCTTCTGTTTTATTATTGTTTATGGAGGGTCATAGTCATCCAGTTCCAGAGGTGAGGTAGAAGAATAGCCACATACCGGAAGAAAATTCTGGACAAAAAGGTAAAAATTTTATCTTCTGAAAATTTAGACTGCGTCTTTTTTACAAATGGCGCATAGTTTGGTGTGAAAATAAAGAATTATGCATTATTCGCGTCATCGGATGAAGCTGTAAAAGAGAAATCGCTTGTAAACCTTTTGCAACATCGTTCTCACGGACCAGAAACCTCGCAACTAGATAATTGTTTTTGTGTAGTTAATTACTGTTAATCTAATAAAATCGTTCATAATTATATTAAGGGATAGGTTATCCTGAGGCTGAATTCTCCCCCTCACAATATGATATGCATTGTGGGTCGTACTTGATACAGAAAAGTTTGCAATACGAATATGGTATTTCTTTTTAGCAAATCAACAACAATTTGGGAAAGGATCATATAATGGAAGTAACTTGACAATGTAAGAAATTTAGTGATGGAATTATTGGTGTTTTTTAGCATTGCATTTGATGAACTCTATTTATGATTGGAATTGTATTATCACAATGGTGGATATGGTACATGTATGTATGATCTTTATTCTTATATAGCAAACGAAAAATAAGGACGCAGATCTTAATTGCCCTTGAGGATTGAAAAAAAAACCCGGAATCAACATTGGAATACATGTAGTCTCACAGTCTACATAGTCAATTTTGGGAAATTTTCCCTTGTATTTTCAGCCTTGCATCGAAAAGGTTTGTTATGTTGTCATGCTTTCATACTAAATAATACAAATGTACTTTTTTTCTTTTTTAACAGTTCTTGCCATGAAAAGGAAGTCTGGTACGACGAATGGATTAAAGGTACGTATTCACTACATGTAGTTTGATAGTCACAGTTGCAGAAATTAATAACCGAATTTCGTGATTAAGGAAGAATGATAATGAGAACATACAGGTTGAAAAAAAGATAGAAAATGTATACAGAATTTCTTCGGCATTTTGATGAATTTGCCTTTCTAAATGGATGTTTATTGATCCTGCATTATGGGAAGTGTGAAGTCGGAAAACGGTTTCATTGTTTATGTTGTCAGTGACGAGACTGGGATAAACTTGTTTTACAGTCCATGATTTACTTTATAGAGGTCGATGCCATAACATATTAATATGATCAAAACATCTTAATGATCCTATACAGACCTTTTCTCTCATTTTCTGTACAAATTTTGCTACTGATAACATGCGTAGGAAGTCGAGAGAGAATTTAACCCTCGGATTTGTTTTTATCGGATGATTTAAATACTTTTAGGAGTTTCAAAGATGAATGTCTGAAAATGGGCATCGTAGAAAAGAACAGAAAGAATGAGGAAACAAGAAATACTAAAAAAAAAAAAAGTGGTGATGGAATTTGTTCAACGAAAATTGTTTGTCCTAAATCATCTAAAAAAAAAGCTAAAGCAATAAACATCAATGCTAAAGCTGTGAAGTGCTAATTAAAGATATGAAAAGGCAGACCATCAGATTCACAGACGGATAGACTCGATTGATTTAAATCTCGCATCCATTTTATAATATTTATATGCTTTTATCAAAATAATCTTTCATTAAGAACATTATGAGGTCTTGGCCTCTAGAGTCTGTTTCATATTTTCTGTATCGTTTATGATTAGATCTTGATTATCCGGGAGCCTTTTTCCCATTTCATTTATATTGGATATCATTAGGTCTTTTTAGCTCACCTGAGCCAAAGGCTCTAGTGAGCTATTGTCATAGCGATCCGTCCGGCGTCCGGCGTCCGTCGTCCGTCGTCTGTCGTCTGTCGTGTGTCGTCTGTCTGTCGTAAACTTTTCACATTTTCGACTTCTTCTCAAGAATGGCTGAAGGGATTTTGATGAAACTTGGTAGGTATAAAGTACTAATGGTCCCCTACAAGTGTTGTTGTTTTTCGTCCGGATCCCTCATTAGGTGGCGCCACCACAGGCAAAAGTAGGTCATGGGGGGTACCCTCCTTTGACAAACTTCTTCTTCAGAACGGAAGCACGTATCGACAAACCGAAAGCATCAGGATGATTTAGAGAGATGTCTTAAGAAGTGTTTTTATTTTTGGTTCCACTCCGAACTCAAATTTTTGACGCTTTTTTGACGTCTCTTCGGACTTAGTCAGAAATGCAAATTTTTGCACTATTTCTTTAAATAACTCAATAAGTGTATGATTTTACACACTCATTTACTGCATATTTATCATATCTAACTTCCTTTTTTTCTTAGATTGTCATGAAACTTGGTAGGTATGAGGTTCTCATGGTTCCCTACAAGTGAAAGAATTTTGTCAAGATATCCTCTTTTGGATTTTTACGGAAAAACATTCATAGGTATTATGTAGGTTTTCCATGCCCAATGAACCCAAGAGTAGTGGTTCAAACCCTGGCAGGACCCCACTTTTGCGGTTTTTTTCTCCTTTTTTTTTAATTTATCGTTAGAACAGAAAGTGTGAAAGAATTCTGTCAAAATATCAACTTTTAGATTTTTCATGATTTCTTAAACAGACAAGCTGGTTTGGCTTTGTGTACTTATTTTCGTACGTCGAAATAACTCAGGCACATATGCAATCAAATATATACTCTGAATTTATTTTTGAGATGTTGACTTTTTCCATACATGCATATTATATAACAATTTCCCTATATAATGATTATTTTCTCCGCTTTATTTTTGTATCTATGGTAAACAAAGTCGCCATATATCTTGTGTTACAGATTTGATTGGTTAATTCCTCCACGCCCATTTAATAGTCACGGTGGGTAATCTCGCAACGCAGAACACTAGGTTTATCTAAAATTTCGTGTATTACAAATTATTTTTCACAAAAAGGGGAATGTGATGCAGTGTAAGGATGCCTTAGATACGAGTTTTATCGAAAGTAAGAGAGGTAATATCCTTTTATAAAGCCGAAAAACTATCGGCATGATTGGTGTAGATGAAAGTGAAAGTAGAACGCCGATCGTGTTTGTGCATTATAAAAAGCTATAATATCCACCTTATTTTGGATACAACTCATAGTTAGGGCGTTGTTACACTGCATCACATTTCCCTTTTTGTAATAAATTATCTATTTTGCGCAAAAATATTGAAAAATAAATTGTTCTGCGTTGCGAGATTACCCACCGTGTTAGTACTGTACACGTGATACATTTCAGGAGATTAATAGATGATCTATCGTGCAAACAAAATAGTACTGCCGGTATTTAATAGATTTTATTTAATGTGCATATACTGGGAACACTTTCATGCTTGTTATTATTCATGTACTTGGAACAATTCCATACTTGTCATCATTTATAAACTTAGCTCGAATTTCCTTTGTCTTAGACTCTCTTAGATGAATTTTATACGGACTGATTTCTTGAAGAAACATCTAATGAGTAATCCCTTCCCGAGGATTTTGAGAATGTATAGGACATTTGATATATCTGAAATTCTTGAAAACAAATGAGTAATTAATTTCTTCCCGAGGATTTTGAGAATGTATAGGACATTTGATATATCTGAAATTCTTGAAAACAAATAGTTCAGTTCAGAGTTCTTGAAATCTTTCAATGAAATGTTGGACCACAGGAAGCTGTTGTTTTAAAAGAGGAAATAAATTATGATTCACAACCTTAAGCCACTGTGTTCGACATCTTGTATGTATACAACATTTCTAAAGATGAACACAAGAGGCTTTGAAGGTCGTGAATAATAAGACATTTGGGAATTTTTATCTGTCCAAATAATAGATAGAACATGAGTTTTTATCGGACCAAATGATTTTTTATCAGCAAATCCGATGCAGCTGATACTTTCATGAACTCTGTCAGCTAATAATTTGTCCGTGTAACAGTCCTATCACGAGGCGAAACATAGTTAACAGTAAATAACGATGTGGTAGGTCTGCTAGTTGGACAAGCTTTACAGTATCATGGGCCTATTAATTTGTTTCCCTAAAAGCAGCATACACCAGAGTATTAAGTTTATTTCATTGTTTTATTCTTTTTGTCTGTTTCTTCATCACTTGCTGCACATTAATGTGGAATTTTACAAAATGATTTTTTTGATGTTGAATAATTGAACTATACACTAGCTGGGCATATGACTTTGGATCACATTATCCGTCTATTCAAATCAGTAAAAAAGATAATGTTTTGAAATGTTACTATTTCTTCTTGTTTGTACTTTTAAAGGCTGTAAAAAAAAATCTTGTCTGCATCCGGCAAAAATCTTTTTAGAAAGAATGTAGGCTCAAATCGTGATACTGGCACTATCAATTTTACGTCTTATTCAATGTCAGTATGTCAATTAAAGCATCCATGGGTATCAGGTGAGCGTTGTGCCCTCCTGGGGCTCTTGTTTGTTTTCCCTCTTTATTACTAGGTCCTGGCCTCTTGGGGTTTATTTCCTATAATTAATATTGTCCATTATTGTTCATTATTAGCTAGGTCTTGGCCTCCGAGAGTTTATTTCATATTTTCAATATCGTTTAAGGCCTTGGTCAACGGGAGCCTGTTTCCTATTTCCGATATCATTCATTATTAGGTCTTGACATCCGGGAGTTGATTTCCCATATTAAATATCGTTCATTATTGTTCATTATAAGGTATTGGCTTCCGGGAGTCTATATTGGAATATGTTTCCTGTTTCTAATATCGTTCATTATTGTTCATTATCAGGTCTTGGCTTCCGGGAGTTTATATTGGCTTCGGGGAGTATGTTTCTTATTTCTAATATCGTTCATTACTGTTCATTATTGGTTTTTGGCCTCCGGGAGTTTATTTCCCATATTCAATATCGTTCATTATTGTTCATTATTAGGTCTTGGCCTCCAGGAGTTTATTGGCTTTGGGGAGTATGTTTCCTATTTCCAATATCGTTCATTATTGTTCATTATAAGGTCTTGGCCTACGGGAGTTTATATTGACTACGGGAACAATGTTTCCTATTTCCTATATCGTTCATTACTGTTCATTATTAGGACTTGACCTCCGAGAGTTTATGGCTTCGGGGAGTATGTTTCCTATTTCCAATATCGTTCAACATTGTTCATTATTAGGTCTTGGCCTCTGGGAGTCTGTCCATTGCCAGAGCTCATGCTGATCAGGCTCTTCTGAAAACAGAGGCGTGGTTAGAAAAAGAACTAGAGAGGGAAAATGCTAAACCCCCTACAAACGTGTTTCTACGGTGAGTTTATAATTAATATCTTTTTTTTGATACCAATTAAACAGATGGAGACTTAATGGCATCAGTATAACATTTATCAAATTTTTTGATACCAATTAAACAGATGGAGACTTAATGGCATCAGTATAACATTTATCAAATTTAACACCTTTGTTCGTTATGTTTTTTTTAGTATTAAACAACAAGGTATTTGGTTGTCATAACTAAGGCCATTTCCTGTTCTGGTCCCTGTTTTACGTCTTTTTGAAATAATAATAAAAAAAGAAATAGTAAGAAAAAAAAAGTGTCTTAGAAATGAAGAAATATCTTTCATATAACGATAAAGTTTGGGTCACCGTGAATTCAGTTTGCAGGTTAGAACGTGACATGTTTCTGATGCATTGTGATGGCGAATGTTTTCAAACGAAAATAAAACACTTTCCATTTCTAGAGTTTTATCTCAGCGGATTACATTGGTTGTGCATATATCATTGCTTGACATATGAGTAAAATTTAGAAATTTCGTTGAATGATAATAACATCTTTAGCCTAAGAATCCTCATCTTCTCTCATGTATTTTTTCATTATTTTATAAACGTAATGACCAAGAAACTCTGTGTATTTTTTACTGGGGGTTCTTCTAGATAGAACAGTATGTCCAAAGGTTTGACGCAATAATTATTCGTCTCTATGATGTGAAAAGTAGAATTGTAGTCCAATTGTACCCCCAAGAAACCCTTAACCAAAATATCAATTTTCCGAGAAAATATGAACAAACGCGTGGGGTAATTTGGCGAAATCGGGAGTCTTTTTATACTGGTTGTAATTTTCACGAAGGGTAATTTTCGAGATATTGATACATTCGCAAAAAGCGCGAAAATTACCTCACGCGAAAATTTCCACTTTTACGGTATGCGATACCTGTTTTAAGATCGGATGATATATTGCCTATTATTGTATGACTGGAAAATATGCCCATCGCTGATTGGCCGAAAAACATGTCTGTAGCTTCTACATATATCGCTATAACCACCTCCAGAGAGCTAAATTTAGAACAACTCTCATATTTTCCCTTGTATCTTTCTAAAATTAGTATTGTAGTTATGACGTTATAATAGTAGCGGCGTATGCGTATATTTCGCGCCATCAGAGAATACTTATTCATTACTAACAGCAATGGATGCTATCAAGCTGATCGTTGTATTTCATGACCATACAATAAAACAATTACATTGTAATTACCTTGTGTTCAGTAGATATAGCAGTGTAGCAACCCTCAGCATATGTTATTCACCTCGGCTTGAGGCCTCGGTTAATAACATATCCTTCGGGTTGCTATACTGCTATATCTACCTCAGACAAGGTAATTAATTGGATAGTGACACTTATGAAGAGAATTTTTTTTTACACAAATCTGAACATTTCTTGTATAGTAATAATTAAGCTGTACGTCACATCATACTGAATTAGATGGAAAAATGGCTTCTTCACAGATAAAATCAATTTTACACGTCTTCAAATTCAATAGCATCATTTAAGAAAAGACAGATTTGCAGCACCAGCCATGCACGTTTCGGGTACTTAGCCCTCGTCTGTGATCCTCAATCTAAACAATGTTATATGGCCAGACTGAAAGTTATGTCCAAAAATATAATAAGACGTAGCAGGATCGTTGGGATATGATGCTACAGGACCCACTTGTCAATGCATGATTTATATACGTACTTTATCTTGTTTATTACATTTAAGCCCATTTACATTCAGTAAGTATTAAGTTTAGAATAAACTGCATATTTTGAATGCATCTGGCGTTAAACTACACTGTATAATTTATATATTTTCATACAGTGCTGAACAATTGCTATGAAAAATGATCCCTATAGGTACAAAAGTCCTCTAACGTTCATGCTCTTGTTTCATTCACTTGACATGATCTTTAAAGCAAATTTTGGCATGATACGAGGGCTGATTGATATATTGTGAGCCTCGTATTTAAGGATTAGAATTTAAATTGTTTTTCTTCATAATCCCCTTCAGTATCTGTACACTTTTGCCACCGGTGTTTAAGGGCCTCAATACCACTTTTAAAGAACTCATTATCTTGATTGGTCAGAAAGCCATCCACTGCAAGTATGGCGATCCACTGCAAGTATAGCGGCATCATCGGACTGAAAGTGGGTGCCAGAAATAGCTGCTTTCAGTTATGGGAATAGATTAAAATCTGATAGAGCAAGATCAGGTGAATAAGGCAGATGCTCAAATTAAAACCACAACCATGAATGGTAGCAATGGCAGTAACAGACTTGTGAACAGGAGCATGTCCTGAAGGAACAACACACCTTTAACTAGTGAATTTTCTGCGGCGCTTAAGTTTAATATTTTCCCGTAACTGTGTCAGAAGTGAAGCATAATTATAGTATGTGCTTTGATGTTTTGCCTTATTGGATATGATCTATCAGCAGAATACCTTCTGCAACCCAGAAAACTGAGACTCACAACATATCAATCAGCCCTCGTATATTTGAAATGCACATTGGCATTCTAATATCAAAAGCCACTCTAGAGCAAAGTATAGGCTAAGTTGTACATTGTCAAACTTGCATAGTGGATGTATCATTGGTCTATTTTTCATAAATTGACCTACTTTTATTCCGCTTGAGTGATTTTGCTTTGTAAATCTAATATATCGCAAAGTTTATGTAGTTCATTGTCAAAGCATATTGAATGAATTACTCTTAATGTTAAACGTCTTCAAATTGAATAGCATCATTTAAGAACAGATAAATTGGCAGCATGGACCAGACATAGCTGATCTTCTCTTTTTTGCTGGAGTGATTTTCTTTTTAAAAGAAAGCAAGTATTGAGCAAAGCAAAGTCTATTCTTATTGGTCCATGTACCAAACTTTAATCTGATGAACATTTACCATCAGAAACACGTGTCTGGTGCATAAAAATTGGTTTGAAATTTTGCTCAAGAAGGTATAGAGTTGGAACATTTCATTCTTCTTATTATATTCACTTATTCTCTATTGCAGTGTGGAGTAATTAAACACGCTTTAAAATTTTTAGTCTATTATTTACTTTCTTCAAAGCTCGAAAACTGAAGCAACGTACTCTTTTCAAAATTTAGTTACTCAACATTCAGAAATCAAACTAGAGGGCGCTACTTAATATCATTTTAGTTTGAATTACCACTGATGAGGATTTACTATCAGAAACACGTGTCTGGTGTAATTAATGAATTAATGAATCTTTCTTCGTCATTCTTTTAGATATTTCACTTATCTTATGTTTTTTTTTTTTTTTTTCGAACGTTTTAACATAGTAAAAATTAAGGCTGATAAAAGAGAAAAAGTGTCCAACTGTGGGCGACTAGACAGTTGTTTTATGAAAAAAACCTAAATGCGGCACACCAGACATGCATGTTTAGTAAACTAAATCCTCATCGGTGGTAAGTTTTTAAAAGCCAAAATGATTCTAATGACAAATATGGATAATGACCATATCCCTGTCAACAGTACAAAATCGATAATTCAGAAAATCAGAAACCGAAGGCATACAAAATCAGGATAAAAACAGGAACCAAAGCAAACAAAAACAAAAACCTCCACCATATGAAAAGAAGCGAACTCCTGATATGAGAGTGAGACCAGGTGCCCAGGAAGAGTAAGCATCTCCTGCTTGCATGCAACACCTTATGTGTGGTGGCATTATTTGGTATGAACTGTATGTCTTGAGGATTGTTCATCTGTATAAAGTGGAAGGTAGAAATCCATCATAGAACATGTAACCTCAAAGCGACCTTTAACCGAAAATCGTATGCTCCGAGAAATATGAACAAATAAGAGCATATGCATAATTCAGACTAATTGGAATTCTGCACCGACTTCAAACGGCAATCATATGAGATGCCTGTTTTAAGCTCAGATGAGAAATAGAAGGGATCATTAGGTTATTTAATTACCAAGCGATCAGTCATATAACACTGAATTAGATGGAAAAAGGGCTCCAATTGTTCTGCATTCTTATCTTTCTTTCGACAAGGTTAAAAATATAAACACCAAATTAATACATGATTTATACGCACTTTATTACATTTAAAGCCATTTGTATTCAGTGCATGTTTAATTTTTGAATACACTGCATATTTCGCATGTATATGGCGTTAAGATGTAAACATTTCATATGAACAATCGCATGAAATATGATCCATGAGGGCAAGTTCAGAAGTTCTCTACCGTCCCTGCTCTAGTTTCTCTCACTTTAAAAAATTCTCTTGCATAATCTGTTGTAAACCAAACCATAACACAATGTATTTCACACAAATTATAATGTTTTCACGCAGTTGTCACTTTCATAGTTTATAATCCCCTATATCGTGTATAAGAAATACATGTAATCTTTTAAACTTTGTTCATAATATTGTATTTTGTTTTTCAAAAAAGTCTTGAAACTGAGTGAACAAGCAAAACACAAGAACTGTTGATACACATCCCCCTCCCCCTTCACGAACGTACATGTGATACAATGAATCAATTGGTATTTATCAACTCCTCTTAGCTTTATAAGGCACCATGAACCTATACACTTTTTTAAAAAGAAGAACAACTACAAGGTCAAAGTCAAACTCTTAAAGTAAAAATGGTACTAACATATAGGTCGTAGCCATATCAATTACACGGAGGAGGTGATTATACACAAGAATTGTGCGTTCTTCGAGACCTCTGGGTACACGGAAAAGTAGAAGGGATATGCGCACGCAATCCGGATAACAACCCCATTTGCTACTAACATGGCAGATGACCGTCATAAATCGGCACTGATTGACCATCGGTCTCGTTGGTTTATGTGTAGTCTTTTGTGGTCGTATTTGGCGTTCCTTGTAATTTTTGTGTCTCTTACAGTGTTTGTCTTATCTGTGTTTTAGGTTGGGGTGTTTGTGTCTCTTACGGTGTATGTCTTATTTTACGGTGTGTGTCTTATCTGTGTTTTAGTTTGGGGTGTTTGTGTCTCTTACGGTGTATGTCTTATCTTTGTTTTAGCTTGGGGTGTTTGTGTCTATTACGGTGTGTGTCTTATCTGTGTTTTAGCTTAGGATGTTTGTGTCTCTTCGGGTGTATGTCTTATCTTTGTTTTAGCTTGGGGTGTTTGCGGTGTGTGTCTTATCTGTGTTTTAGCTTGGGGTGTTTGTGGTGTGTGTCTTATCTTTGTTTTAGCTTTGGGTGTTTGTGTCTCTTATGGTGTGTGTCTTATCTGTGTTTTAGCTTGGGGTGTTTGTGTCTCTTATGGTGTGTGTCTTATCTGTGTTTTAGCTTTGGGTGTTTGTGGTGTGTGTCTTATCTGTGTTTTAGCTTTGGGTGTTTGTGGTGTGTGTCTTATCTGTGTTTTAGCTTTGGGTGTTTGTGTCTCTTATGGTGTGTGTCTTATCTGTGTTTTAGCTTTGGGTGTTTGTGGTGTGTGTCTTATCTTTGTTTTAGCTTTGGGTGTTTGTGGTGTGTGTCTTATCTGTGTTTTAGCTTTGGGTGTTTGTGTCTCTTATGGTGTGTGTCTTATCTGTGTTTTAGCTTTGGGTGTTTGTGGTGTGTGTCTTATCTGTGTTTTAGCTTTGGGTGTTTGTGGTGTGTCATATCTGTGTTTTAGCTTGGGGTGTTTGTGTCTCTTATGGTGTGTGTCTTATCTGTGTTTTAGCTTGGGGTGTTTACGTCTCTTACGGTGTGTGTCTTATCTGTGTTTTAGCTTGGGGTGTTTGTGTCTCTTATGGTGTGTGTCTTATCTGTGTTTTAGCTTTGGGTGTTTGTGGTGTGTGTCTTATCTGTGTTTTAGCTTTGGGTGTTTGTGGTGTGTGTCTTATCTGTGTTTTAGCTTTGGGTGTTTGTGGTGTGTGTCTTATCTGTGTTTTAGCTTTGGGTGTTTGTGTCTCTTATGGTGTGTGTCTTATCTGTGTTTTAGCTTTGGGTGTTTGTGGTGTGTGTCTTATCTTTGTTTTAGCTTTGGGTGTTTGTGGTGTGTGTCTTATCTGTGTTTTAGCTTGGGGTGTTTGTGTCTCTTATGGTGTGTGTCTTATCTGTGTTTTAGCTTGGGGTGTTTGTGGTGTGTGTCTTATCTTTGTTTTAGCTTTGGGTGTTTGTGTCTCTTATGGTGTGTGTCTTATCTGTGTTTTAGCTTGGGGTGTTTGTGTCTCTTATGGTGTGTGTCTTATCTGTGTTTTAGCTTTGGGTGTTTGTGGTGTGTGTCTTATCTTTGTTTTAGCTTTGGGTGTTTGTGTCCCTTACGGTGTATATCTTATCTGTGTTTTAGCTTGGGGTGTTTGTGTTTCTTACGGTGTATATCTTATCTGTGTTTTAGCTTGGGGTGTTTTGATGTTATGCTGTGGTCACTTGTTGGGGAACCCCTCTTTTCTTTTACAATTAAGAAAATATGCATAATATTAAGTATGTAGTGCCAGCCAGCAAGATAGATAGTAGACCGACTGACGAACGGACAGACAGAGAGACTGATGGACTATAAGGTTAATGTAACATTGAACAATTTAGATTGGTGGTCTTGTTCAAGAAGAAAGAAAAAAAACCCTACCGGGTTTGCCCTATTAAGCTATTGAAATTATATGTTCTATAGTACCAATTTTATTGTACTAGACACGTGTTTCGGATATATGAATCCTCGTCAGTAGTACTTCATGTCAAACAGTTTAAATAAAGCCGAGAGGAATTTTCCTTGCGCCATCTACAATACAGAGTTTTAATTTCCTCTTGTCAAAATGAGCGGCTCCTAATTTTGTATAAGGTTTTATTCAGAAGCGTATAAAATTTAAGTGAAAAATATAGCCAAAAAGCGTTGGAGGGTAGGCACAAGGAGCTTAATTCTAAACATGACCGAAAAAAATATGCAGAAACCCCAGCTAAGGACAGAGCTATGCAATGAGGGAGATACCCCTTAGTTTTAGAACTTTAGGTCTAATTTAATGACAGAGATTTAAAATATATTTCAATGCAGTGCGTAAACACTAAAACTAGGTGAGCGATATCCTCGGGGACTTACAGTCCACCAGCAGCGATACCAGCCTAGTAGTTAAAATTGTCAATATTGAAATATATGTTCTATTATACTTCTATAGTACCAATTTTATTTTTATTTCAAGTACAAATATCATTTTAAAAGATGTAGAAAAATGTACTAGAATACTGAAAAATAATCTTTAATCTTTCTTTTAAAAATGCATGTATATAGATATGAAAAAATATAACATTTTTAATTTTTTTAGCACACCGATGAAAAAATTATTCATGTCATAAAACTCGTAGTCGACATGTGACCTCACATGTTTTTACATGCTTTTTTGTCTTTTCACGACTTGTAATGAATACATGTATCACCGTAATAAGATGTACATGTAGTACCTTTTATTACTAGCACATACAAAATGCATAAATTGTACATAATTGAAGTTGATAATTTTACTATGTAGACTATCATTTTTCATAGCGTATGGAACGGAACATTGTACATAGATTCATTACCATTCACGCCATTAATGACAAATGCTGAAACACGACCACACTTATATGAAGTATGAAAATGTCAAGTGAACCTCTTTATATAATAAACGTGGCTGACAATGTCGCTCTACTTTTGTACAAACCCCTTGGTTTAAACTGAATTTATTCCATCATGACCCCTTCCATCTGTATACTACTTCGATCATGTTTTCCAGAAACAGTAGTTCAAAAATATCATCTTTCTATGCTATTTTAAACATAGATTTTATTTGGATATGCTCCCTACAGGAAATTTGGAGCCGCGCACTTTCTGCAAAGTAAAATCACAAATTTAAAAAATATAACCAGAGGGCACTACTAAAATGGCTGTGTCTAATAATCACTTTGACTGGAAGCATCGCTGATGAGGATTTAAAATATCCGAAATACGTGTCTGGTGCATAAAAATGGTTTGAAATTTTCTTCGGGAAGGTGTAGAGTTGGAACATTTCCGTAATAATTACCAAATGTGTTTGTTTATCTGATTCTAAGCATTTTGATTGGTCGATCGCATTTATTGTGACTTCCGTTATGAGATGATAAAATGTCAAAATTGACCGGAACTACTTTCACACTAACGCAACAGAAATCAAGAATTGTCTATCGCATGAAATAAACAATACAAATGGTCTCAAATAATCCATTAAAACTAGAGACAGTTCCATGTGTCGACTCATAAACATCACAGCACAATACTGTGAATGTTTGCAGAGATTACTTCGGTTGCTACGCGCATGATCTGAAAACTGCAACAAGTGAAAATGAACGGCAGTTTGTTGACGGATTTCTTGTGTTTCTAGGGAAATTTTGATTGACCTATTAGAAATGCTTGAAAAAAATTGTCCTTTATTTTTCTAAAATCATCGAAATTAATCTAATACACATTGATATACAACATGTAGGATGAAATGAATAAATTTGAAAGTACTGAGCAAAAGCTACGCAATCGCGACTTACCAAACTTGTCATGCCGATTTCGTTCTGATTCCTATGAAATAACTTACAGCTGATATTCCGATACCTGTAGATCTTAACAACGTGTTTTTTTCTTCACACATAAGATCTACAGGTACAAGAAATGCTGTCTGAGAGCCCGTATAAATCCCAACACAAATTGCTTCATGTTCTACTTTCAACTGTCATGTCTGCTGCCTTCGATAAACAACGCGTCACAAATTACGTCATAACAGTACAGCAGTAAGTGCAAATAGGTAAAACATGCCGAGGTTCTGAAAGGGGAAATGCTTATTTTCCAGATTAAATGTCGGCTTGCTTTTTTTTTCTGTGGGACATTTTTGTTGTTAGGGAACTAGTTCGTACCTGTTTAATATTTTCATACGCCACGTACTCAATCGTTTGTTTTCCTTAAAATTTTTACGAATTCGGAATAAATTCATATGTTTGGTAATTATAAGTATTGAATGTTTATTTTTGCCATTTTATTGGATGATGAAATGTCAGTTGTCGTATCACAAATTTTGCGTAAAACCGCTTCGCTACGCTACGCGGTTTTACACAATTTGTGATACGACAACTGACATTTCATCATCCAATAAAATGGCAAAAATAAACATTCAATTCTTAATTATTTCTAGGAAGACGAAACTACTTCCCTTTTAATGATCCAAAACGATGTATTCATTTCAAGATTTGTTCCGTGTTCCTTGTTTTATATTCTCGCCAAATATATCTGTATATTCATTTCCCCCTCTTTTCATCATTTTAGGTCTGTCATTAAATGTTCACAGAGTTTTTCATGACTTATGTTTTCTTGCTTGTTTTCCAACACCACCTTCTTTTTTGCATGAAATGATAACATTTGTTCATTGTAATGTAAGTTACCAACTTGGATATGGTCTTGGAGGAGTCGGAGGGGTTATGCGCACGTACATCTATGTTGCTTGGGCCCCTGCGTTTTGCTGTCCTGTTTGTGTGGTCATCTAACAGTGAGGAGGTATTTTACTCTACAATTGTGCGTTCTTCGAGACCTGTTGGTAACTGGAAAAGTGGGAGGGTTGTGCGCACGTCATCCGGATAACCACACAATTTGTTATTTGCGTAGCTGATGGCCGTCCTAAGTCGGCACCGGTTGCCATTAGTCTCGTTGGTTTATGTGTAGTGTTTTGTGTTTATTGTTTCTACGTCGTATGTCTCCTTTTTGTCTCTTGCTGTGTTCGTCTTCTCTGTGTTTTTGCATCGGGTGTTTCGGTGTTTTGTTGTTGGTACTTCAACCGGATATGGTTGGAGATCCTCTCCTTCCTTCTTAGCGTCGCGGAAAGCTCACTGCTTAAACGTGTGCTGTTCCATCAGGACAATGCTACTGTTCACAAGTATGTCATTGTCATGGTGCCATTCATTATGGTGACTTTAATTTGATTATGCATCCGCCTTATTCAACTGATCTTGCTCCATCAAACCATTGAAAATGTCTGATGAAATTCTAATCCTTAGATACGATGCTCACAACACATAATCAGCCCTTGTATAGGTATCAAAATCAGTATACAATTGAACATACTTCTTTCTTTAATTGCAATTGTATGCAGTCTGGGGAGCAAATCTCTGTGTCCTATTGGCGGTCATTATACAAACAATTTTACACTCTTCTTCCTTTTATAGGTTTAAGCAGTCCGGTGGTTAGGCTCTACTTAGTATCACGTACTGCTGGTGGTAGTCACATAGAAATTAACACATATCTCCCCTTTTGTAGGTTTAAGCAGTCTGGTGGTAAGGTTCTTCACAGTAAGCACGTCCTGCTGGCAGTTGTCATACTTAACGTCATCGACTGTGTACTTGTTCTGTCTGAACTGATACTGGATATTCATTATGTCACAGGTAAGGCAATAAGAAACATTAGATAGGAATGTGAATTTTCAATGAAAATGTCTTGGAAGAAATTGAAAGGAGTGAAAGAGATATGAAATACGCTTCTTCCTATAATTTCTGGTTTCTGAACATTTTACTGGTGATTAATCGTTACATTTATTTTTGTTTTCATCAGTTTTAATAAAGTAAAGGTGCTATCTTGATACATTGTAATGACTTTATTGCTATTTTTTGCCGCCAAAGACAATCCAGGTTATAGTTTTCAACCAGAGACTGAAAGGATTTATAAAGTTTTTTAAAAGTAGGTTCTCTAATGGAATTATATTATTTTAAAGGATTGATGTGTTTCATTCTTTCTACGAAGTGAAACAACAATGCATGCAATTAATGGCAAAAGAAATATGAAAAAGTATGGTCCAGCCAAGAAAGGCATTTAAAAGTTGAAGTAAAGTCCCCATATCTTTTTCAGATCTTTTGCACGAACACGAAGAAATAGAGGGAGCATTTCTAAACAAAATGAAAGACAGATTCCCTACTGAATTAGCATTAATTAGCAATGCTGACACTCTTTTTGACCACATTGTAAAAGCGGATGTTACCTGGAGCAATTCCTCTTACATCAAATCGAACACTCCTCTAGGAAGAGAAATTCAACTTCATAGAAGAGTGTTGAGGTCAACAGACCGTATCAATTACAATACATCAACCGATACCTCCTTAACTGGAGTTTTGCTTCCAGGGATTATAAAAGACGGTCACTCATTGACAGAAGATCTCGCTCATGGTTTCCATAAAGCTAGTATAACCATTCTTGGAATTCTTGTTTTACAGGTATATCATTTGATTTCCGTTGTAATTACTAGAAACGAAGATTCTGATTGGCTCAGGAATTTTGTTGATACATCGATCGACTAAATTTTTCACTGACGTCTATTTTAGCACTATTTTTGGAACTGGGGATTCCCTTACACACGTACCAGCTCGTAACTGAAAATACGATCTGTTCATGTTTGCTTAAAATTTCAAGGGGTCACCATTTCTTTTCTACTTATTAAAACATTTCCTTTGCATGTAGGATTTCCTCAGAGTGGTTCTTATTCCAAAGAGAGAGAGAGAGAGAGAGAGAGACAATTGTTCGCTATATGAATAATGGCGGCTGTCATGACTTGTTTTCGTCATGCGAGGCAGTTGTACATGTAACACTGCACAACCCTCGAACTTACGAAATATAGTTTCGGGGATTGAATGTTACTAGATTCAAGAAAGAAAAAACCTATTAGGACAAAACAACTGAAATAAAGATGATATAATGTCGCTGGAACTAATGCATCTTTTAAAGTTTAAGTGAACACTCACAGGGGGGGGGGGGGGGCTATAATCTCACTGTTTAACAACTATTCACGAGAGAGTAAGATTAACCTGCTTGCTTGTCCACAAAAGTTATAACCTTGATGATATTTCTAGCATTCCTCACAAATAGAAATAAACATGTTTTTCTTCAATGACTACCTGAGTATCATTCGGTTTTATCTATGAGAGTCAGAATCCTGGAGAAAATATATCACCCCACAAACAATCCCAATTTGAGCACACCTTTCCGTCGCAACAGAGAAGAGTTCTGGATAAAAAATCTTAACACTGCAGCGCCCTATGGGTGCAACGATAACATCAGCACTATAGGAAACTTAACAAGTCCCGGTTGTCAATCGGTAAATGTGACTAGCTTATTCAACAGACAACAAAGAAGACCTCGAAGTCATGGCATTCGAAAATACAATAGGCCTGAGATACATAGTTTCTCCTTCGATGACTTGGTTCCATTTTTGAATGAGCCTCTAGGCCTGCATTATATTCGTACCAAATTATACTCTGTTCCTTTACGGAAGTTGCACGAAATCTACGATTACACGAAGGACCTCACATATACCGATACACGTTCCCCAGAATACAGACTACAAGGAGTCATATTGGACATTTCTACTTTTCGTTTATTTCAAGCAGTTAGATCAGATAAATCAGAGGAGAAAACAAACCGCCCTTTCATTAAAGTAAGATTTGCAAACAAAGGTATTGATAACTTGAATCTTGGTCAAATTTTGAATCACAAAACTGTCACAGAAAAAATCCCACCATATTTCAAAAGAAAAGAAACTCCTTGTATTTCCTATAGCTACACACCAACAGTTGCATCTAAAATTTACAATTACAAACGATTCCTGCAGTGTATTGATTTAAGTAATCCCTCACTACATCCACTTCCCTGCGAATGTTCCTCATCAGATTTCAACTACTCTCCTTGTGGACACGTTATTACTGGTGACCTTAGTATAGTCAAGAACGACAAGTTGAGAGAATTGTTAAAAAAGGGTCCCAAATACAGAGAAAGTATGTCCTTTACATGGAACCAAAATGTCAAAATTATCATGGACTCTTGTGAGGAATATGCAAGACGTTGGGCAAAGAAAGAGGATGTACAGCTCGAAACCCTTTCCGAATGGATAAAATCAATCAGAGGGTTACTTTTATCTAGAATTAACCGATTAAAATCAACTGTGAACACCAGATTCGTGTCTATATTTAAAGACCCTGATGTTATCACAGAGCTCACCTACCTCCAAGAACATTATGTCATCACACCAGCAGACAAAGCCTCAAATAATTTCACATTTACTTGCAAAAAGTACTATTTCGACAGTCTAGTTAAAGAGTTGGGTTTAAATTCGACACCTGGAAATCCCACTTACACCCCAACAAACCTTTCTGCCTCTGAAATAATAGATAACCACAAATCAGCTCTTACTTCCTTTGGCTTCGACACTACCAATTTAGATTTAGATTTACCATACTTGTACTGCATACCTAAAATGCATAAGAATCCGTACAAACAACGTTTCATCGCTGGTTCCTCAAAATGTTCTACCAAATCTGTATCGATCTTACTCACCAAAGTTTTATCTGAAATCAAATCTGGGCTTCAAAAATATTGTTCGACAGTGTATTCTCGCAGTGGTATCAACCAGATGTGGATTTTAAAGAATTCGAAGGAACTTTTAGAACATCTGAAATCCACTCATTTTAGTAGAGTCCATTCGATCAAAGCATTTGATTTTTCGACACTTTACACTACAATTCCACATTCTAAATTGAAAGAAAGACTCGCAAAAATTATAAGTAATGCGTTTACAAGTAAGAACAGTAATCGCAAATACAAATTTATTGTTGTTAACTATGACAAAACCTACTTTGTAAAAGAAAAGTCCGATTCTGAAAATAAGTACACTGAAACAGACATTATTCAGATGTTAAACTTTCTGATCGACAACATTTTTGTGGTGTTTGGAGGAAAGGTCTTCCAGCAAATTGTCGGAATTCCAATGGGGACCAATTGTGCCCCACTCCTTGCCGACATTTTCCTTTACTCGTACGAAGCTGAATTCATTCAATCCTTGGTATCTGAAGGGAAAAGATACTTAGCTTCTGACTTTAACTTCACTTACAGATACATAGACGATGTGTTGTCCATCAATAATCCAAAATTCGCGGATTACCTGAGCAGTATCTATCCTTCGGAGCTTGAAGTCAAAGAAACCACAGAGACAAATAATTCAGCATCCTATTTGGACATAATGTTGTCCTACGACACTGATGGTCACATGAACACCTCACTCTATGACAAACGTGACGACTTCAATTTCAGCATTACAAACTTTCCTTTTCTGAGTAGCAACATCCCTTCATCGCCTGCTTATGGCGTGTTCATATCTCAGTTGATACGCTATGCCAGAGCAAGTACCAAATATACGGATTTTGTTCTGAGAGCTAGGCGTCTTTCAGATAAGCTTCTCAGTCAGGGATGTGTTTGTGACCGACTAACATCGTCACTGAGGAAGTTCTACGGTCGATATGGGGAACTCGTCATACACTATGATGTTCCACTCTCAAGAATGGTGGATGATATTCTGTCATAGACCATTTGAACCATCCAACCAAAGATTGTACTCTATATCTTCCAAAATGGAAGTAACCGGATGTGACAGTTCTACCGAAATGAAGCGACGGGTGTTGCATGCAAGCAGGAGATGCTTACTCTTCCTGGGCACCTGGTCTCACTCCCATATCGGGAGTTCGCTTCTTTTCATATGGTGGAGGTTTTTGTTTGTTTGCTTTGGTTCCTGTTTTGTCCTGATTTTGTATGCCTTCGGTTTCTGATTTTTGAATTATCGATTTTGTGCTGTATACAGGGATATGGTCATTATCCATATTTGTCATACAGTACATTGGGGATTTCAAGTCAGCTTGTATATTTAGAATCAAACCTAAATTTTCACTTATTTAAGATAGCAAATAACATTTGGTTTTTTTCTACAAAGAAAACTATCAATATTGAATAATAAGATAATAACTAATAATACGCAAATTACTTCTCATTTTAAAATTACCAACAGCTTTGTGCGACCCGAAACTCCCAAAACAGGCGACCCGGAACTCCCAAATGTACTGTAGTTTTCGTACCCAAATGTCTTGAGTATTACTAATGGTATCCTATAAATTGCCTACAATCATTGATAATGTCATTTTTGAAAAGCATATTGCTTAACTATGAAAAAATTCTCAAACTGTAAAAAGGAAATCCAATAAAACTATTCCTTTCTTATTTTTGTTTTAGACCATTTTGAAAATAATATGTATTGGTCGACACTTGCTGGAGAAGAAAATTGAGGTAAAGTTTTCTTGCTTTTCACGTTTAACAATGTAAACTTTAAGGGCACATAACTCTTTATGTAACCTTTTTTAACATCTAAATTGGTAAAAATGTTCAATTAATTTTTACATTATAATTAGCTGTGATTTTAGGTGTCAGGATTTCATAAATGGCTGGCCTTAGTGCTTCTCATTATCCATTGAATACTAGTACCTTAAATCTGATTTTCAGTTTGATTTAAATGGAACTGTGGATTTTTTGTATCAAACAAATGGAATCATTTTGTGAAGACCTCACAGCCTTGTTAATATGACAATCTGAATACTTTTCATGTAGGTGTTTGATGGTTTTATTGTTTTTGCGTCCTTTGCTCTGGATTTGGCATTCATCAAGGGTCTGACGGCACACAAACTTCAGGACTTTGTCTTAATACTCGCCTTTATAGTCCCATGGCGTGTACTTAGGGTTGTTAACAGTAAGTATGTCCTTTTAACTTATAATTACTTTGCGTAATTTGAAAATTGTATTCTTTTTCATGAACTACATTTACATATTCCTGCTTTGGGGCAGGGCAACCGCTCCATCTCCAGAGGATGAAAACCAACAAATTGTTTAAAACATGTCAAAATTGATTTAACATCTATTATGACGATCGAATTTGAATATAAATTTTCCATCAAAAATACCCATTGATTTTATCAAACCTATTTGACCGTTTATCTGATATGAAACCAAGAATGATTTATAGTGTAGTTTGGTTTATCTACAATAGGTCTAATAGTGGCGGTGATAGACCATGAACATTTCCGGTTAAAGCTGCTGTACAAACAGAAGAAATCTATAAGCTCAAACCTGAGGGATACAAAGGCCAAGATCACAGACCTGCAGGTGATACAATTACCCAAAATTATAGAAATACTAGTACACGAATAATCAAGTCAATGAACTCATTTGCAAGCGAGAAATAAAGAATAAAACGAATCAATGATGGCAAAAACGATATGAAAATAAGAGAAAGTCAAGAACACCCCCTGAAAACCACCAGTTATTAAAGGCATACTGATTTTTTTCTTGTTATTCCACCAGCATGATGTAGAGAAGTTGCAGTCTTTATGTATCAAGGCAGGAGTGCCCATAGAAGAAATCCAAAGAACTACTGGTATCAATAATAACATTAACTATTGTTAAACATAGAGACATTCTTTGAAAAACATTTGTATCATCCAGATGATATAAAACTTATTATTTAAAAAATAAAATAAAATAGATAAATAAACCAATTGTTTAAATGACATTTCTGTTTCCTCAATTTGTATGTAATCGTAAATGAACAAGGTATATATATTAAAACCATTATTTCATTTTATATAGTACATAGCCCACCAAAACAACGGCCATCCTTTGTGAACGGATTAGGAAGGTTGCTACATTATGGACAGAATGACCAAAGTGGTCCCAGTCTTCCTGCATCAGACACGCAAACTCTGATAGAACATCACGTGACTGATATTGATTGACCACGTGATAGACAAAGAGCGACCGACATTTTACTGAATCTAAGAGACATAACTGCTCAAAACACAAGTACACTCAGTCACATATTTTCTTGATTTTTTGTACATAAGAAGGAATATGGAACGATCTAGTTGTCTGTGACGACATGGGACATTCTCAATATTTATAAATATGTTCTATGTTATACATCATTTTATGATATGCAATTACAAGAATCAACGAATTAAAATTGATTTGGATGTGTTTGATTTCAACATCTGCCATTGCTTTTAACATTAATTTCAATATTCCTTTCACTCGGATTAAGCTTAGGATTTTCGTGTCTCAGACTTTTATTTTGTCTTAATTTCTACCCATGATCCTTTTATGATATTGCCTTTATTTATATTCATTGTGAATTTTTTAAAAGACCTGTCGAGCCAACATTTCCTCTAAAACTTTTATCGGCCATTAAAAAAGTATAATCATCGTACCAGACGAGCTGTGGACACCAAGTTTAACTTTTATATTCCCTATTATGAAAACTTATCATTTCTAAAGAATAAAATGAATACGTTTGAACCGAGTATATGTTTACCCACATGATATAAATCTTATTACGTTTATGATAGAAGTTATTTTAAGAAGCGACTGATCCGCAGTGATTGTACCACAATTTACACCTTTACATAGTTTTGTAAATACATGTATATCATATAAACGAGAGCAAGCAATTTAAGAATATAGTTGTGTTTCTTGTTGTATGCTCTTAATTGAATTTTATTTCAGCACCTAATAGCGCGAAAAGATTTCAGATAATAAAGGTGAACTGGATGTCAAAGGTGTCCATTATTTATTCATCTTGCCCTCTCTCCGGGACATCCGTCTTACACCAGCCATAATCCCTTCTCTGAGATCGTCTTTCATAAAATGTCAATTGGCTTCATGCAACTTCCAAAAGAATATGATACCAATTACTTTTGCAAGTGTACTGACACATAAACAAGTTGCGCAAATTGCAACTTCAAAACGGCCGCAAACTTAAAGATCAAGAATATTTCAGAACCATGTCAATTTTGAAGCTTGGAATATGTGTTTCGGAAAAAGCTATAAAAAAAGGTTGTCACTAGTATATTTGCTAGAAACTTAATTAGATGTAGACTGCTGTGTAATTGAATGTGAATTACGTTACTTATGAGGACATATGTTAATTATAAAATATTCTGACAATGAGACAATGAAAAGCGTCGTTCGATAGTTTGCTTTATTGGTTACTGTAGTCATTATGGTGATCAACGAATGCATTTATAATAGATTTTTATATATTCGTGAACGAGAGCAGCTAATTTATAATACCTCAAACCTATTCGTGCAAATTAATCACAAAGTTTAAGTTATTGGTGTTTTGCAATTATGGTAGTTTGATTTTAAGGGAGAACAGAGTAAAACAGATTCCCGAGATAGATAGTGAAAACATACAAACTGCAAAATCTACAATAACTAAAAGGGAGTGGCAATACATGAAAGATAAAGACATACATTGAAAGTACCCAGTAATGTAATTCACGAATTGAAAATATGCAAGATTTCACTTGTTTTATCCCTGCATATTACAGCCAAATGGACTCAAATATTGTCATGCTATGTTTTATGATTAAGGGTATTCATATGTTATTAGCTTTTCAAATTCGTTTTTACACATACATTTTGACAACCACAGTCCCAGTTCTTTTTAAGGTATTAGATGTATAATGAGGGGTAACTGGTTCACCCATTACACATAATTTCAATATTTTGGATATGATTTCGTTCATAATAAATCCAATACCTTAAATGGTTATTTGAATTGGTATAATAAAAACTTTACAGATGACCCCAAATTATCATGTTTATTTGTCAATTTTCAGAGTTTTCATACCCCAAAGTGCCGTAACGTAATTCACAAAAATTCTTTTAAAGTTTTATCGTCCATGAAATAATCATGTTTAACTTAACAATTCCTTGTCGATCCATTGCTCTGTATATCTTCAAACAGGATCTGAATCTTTGCTAGATCAAAATACATTACGAACTTGAATCATCTGGCATGTTTTAACGTACTCGAAGTAGAACATCTTACAGACAAGGAATGTAAAGTGTTTTTGTAGACATAGCTACTTTATAGTAGTATATTTCTTTCTTAATTCTAAGCTGATCCTATCTTCCATATCATCTCTTGTATACATCGTTGTGATTGAGTATTACTCTGTGCAATCATAGTCCTCTGTAATCAATAAAGATACCCAAAAGTGAATTACATTATACAGTGTGAATTATGTTATGGCAGGAATTCTCGCTTGTTTTGGAAACTTCCGCATTATCTGATAACTATTTTTCTCAATACACATACGTATGAAATACATTCAAATGTTTCAACCACAAATTGTATCAAATATTCTACAAAATAGGAAATATTGTGAGTAAAAAGAATGCCTTCTAGCTAAAAAATGGAAAATTGTATATAACTGACATTTTAAATTGTGTTTCTACCCACAGACTAAGTATTATCACTAGCTAGCATGTCTGAAAGTAAAATAATTAAGATAAATCCAATCTAGACACCTCATCTTCTACGTAACGTAATTCACCGTTACGTAATTCACGGTAATAGCGTTCATTATCTGCCTCTCGATAAGTCAGGGAGTTTTATTCAAATTGTTATTGTCTTTATATAAAGGCATAAGCACCCGATCACGACATGAACTTAAAAATGTACTCTATGAATTTTATCACGGTAAAGGCAGCGTAACGTAATTCACAACATAAGTGAATTTTTCAGAAAATAAGAAATGAAAGGATTTTTTTTCTGAAAATGAAACGAATGTAAAACATTCAATGAAAAACTAATGGTCTATTACAATGTTAAACGTCTTCAAATTCAATAGCATCATTTAAAAACAGGTAAATCTGCAGCATGGACCAGACATGCACGTTTCGGGTACTTAACCCACGTCAGTGATCCTCAATCTAAACAATGTAATATGACCAAAGAGTGTGAAAATAAGTAGGTCTAAAATATACCGAAAGACGTAGCAGAATGGGTGGGATATGATGCTACAGGACCCACGTTTTAGAAATTTCAAGAAATTTTGATAACAAATTTTCGAATGCATTGAAAAAACGATCAACCGAAGTTGACTGAATTTGGCTACATGTGCCCTCGGGGACTCCAGGCAGAAAAGCATTATTATTATATTATAAAGTTCTAATTTTTACTCTCCTAGATCTCTAAAGATTGTAACGTAATTCACCGTTAATCTTGTGACAATCGAGTTAACTATAATTCAGAGTAAAATAATATAAAGCGTATGAACTGAGCTCGACTTTTTGAAATACTGATATTACTTTTATTAAAATATGTGCGAATATTTTGAATTTGATAATTTATAATTTTCGCGTCACTGTCAACCCATTTTATCATACAGCTCAGTTTGTGACATGCATTGTTTGACAAATACAACCCTTATATGATAGAGAAATCCACACATCGAGTTCAATCATAGGAGGAATATCAACTAATCCAAGGAAAATGTAAAAGCAAAAAAATCTTTCCATGATTCAATGATTCTTTCAAAACACTTTCTGCGAATTGGCGCAACTTAACTGAATTTGAATGAAAGTCCGAAAAGAAAACGTAACTGTTACAACTTAAACAAGTATCAAAGTCTTGTGAATTAAAAGTGAACCCACAAGACGAAGATCAGGTACCCTTGGAGAGTAAGCATCTCTTGCTAACAACTAACACTGGTAACATATGACCCGTATACATTGTAAAATCAGAATCATTTCCAAGACTTTAAAGAATGCTGGAATATGATGTTAAAAAGAACAATAATAAACATTGTTGATGTTGGACATACCTAAGGAACACAGAAAACACTGTATCCTTGTTAAATATGCTCGATTTTAGATTTTGAATAGGAGGCATAAAAAGTAAATCATCTACATATTACAAGTAATAGGGTTTGATCGAATTACATTGGAAAGAATTAGGTTATAGATTGAGGTAAAAATATGCTATAATCTGTGAATGTCTTGCAACCTCACACAATGTCATTTACGGTATTTTATCTCAAAACTCGGTAAAATTTTTGCACGGTAAGCCATGGTATTTTTCCTTTTTTTAATGTCTGACTACTTTTCCAGAGAAAGCTGAGTAAGTACTGTTGAGTTATAGTAATTTGAATTAAATATTCGATTTGATATATGTTGTAGATCCATATATGCCCCTCGTCGTCCAAAGAAAAAAAAACTATTCCAAAGCAAAGGCAACTTAAAGAACTTTTGTCGCTTGAAAATCTCTATTTTAGCAGATTATGAATTGATGCTATCCTTTAAGGAACTTCGGGAGTGGTAAATATGTAGGTGTGTAATGTTAATTTTTTGCAGGTTGTTTTGATAATTATGTTGCCAATTATAGAAAAAGCGATTGAATTCGGAAAAAAAGATATGAAAAATATTTTGAAAAAGCCGCACTACATTGGAAAAGTCGGAGAAAGGTATTTTCGCTAACTTAATGTATTACCACAGCGGAAGCTGGTATACATGTTATTCATCTGTCTTTTGTGCCGCTTATTTTGTATTTGTTTTAGAACCTTTTGAAAACGGATCCTTATTCAACAGTTTTAAAAATAATAATATCCGTGAATGAAAGTCCAACACAAACTCCGAAACCAGATTTCAAAAACCACAATATAAAGGCTTACGAATTCTGCGGGAAAATACAAAACAGAACTTTCTTACGAGAAAAGAAAATATGACAAACAGACGGAGACAATGCCACAAGGTCCACAGAAACACGAAGGACAACTTTTCTAATGAACCATCTCAAGTGCAAGTTTGATAAAGATACGCACACAAGGATCAGGATGTAGTCTGAACTTTAATCGAAGCTGCAAAACAAAAAGAAGAATAAATCGCTTTAATTACAGATAATAGGATCCTAAAATATCACAGGAACAGTATGCATGGCACTTGACACATCTACAGTGCTACTTTAGCATTACACAATGAGCAATCGTGACGACTGGGCTCAAAGATGGGAACTGTAAAATCTTGCCAGACTGAAAGGGATCCTGAAGATATGCCTGACTGAGAATGATATCACTTCAGACAGCAGAGCTCAATGTTAAATTTGCACCAAAATAATTTAACAATATCATTAATTTTTTTCAAACCTATGTCGGTCTTATGAATTTGAAGACGTTTAACATTGGTGTGACTTTTGTATTTTTGTCACGTCATCCTACAGGAGTTGGCTTTATGATAACACGAATACTGTGCCTCTTGAGAGACTTCTGTGCACACGGTAAACTCGGAGGGTTGAGCGTACATCCGGATAATCATAATATTGCTATGAAAATATCTTAGATGGGAGTCCGGAGTCTGATTGTTTTGGTGTAATTTTGTGTGTATATGTTAATGTAAAACATAGCCTTGATAGAAATATTGAAGCCAGCAGACCACGGTATGTTTGTCCTTTGCCATTTACACTCAAAAGTCCCAAAATCTCTTCCAATGGTTTCTATGAATTTTCACTCCTAGCTGATAACTCGACTTCCAATAAATCGAACGTTTTGGTAAGTTGAATATTTTTTCATTTCATATAATTCATTTTACATGAACATTTATCTTAATAAGTCAAATCAAAACTAAAGGTTGATTTTTGAACAAACACCTATGAATAAATGGGAGTTAGGTGGGGGGGTAATTTTAAATATTTTCTTGCCCTGGAGTTGCATATGTATACATTTAAATGAGCTTGATCGTTAAAAGTAGACAATACATACGTTTCTGAACGATGAGAGAGAAAGTTTTAGATTGCCGGTCATGTACTCATGCAGTTAGTAAAACCCCTGATAAGTCGCACTATTTCTGATGGTCCCTTTAAGGTCGACTTATCGAGAGGTGACTGTACACTTGTCTCCTTGTTTCCGGGAATTATTATGTTTAGTTCTTTCGATGCCTTTCGATATGCTTGTTGTTTATTGCTATCAGTTGTTTTATATTCAAGTTTGTGTGTTTGCGTTGCTTTCTGTTAATCATATACAAATATCTACAAGTTGAAAACTTACGTTATACTATTAAAACACAGGAAATGATAAAATGCAATTCATACACATAGACATTCATTTATTTTCTTTAGAAACATATTTGATTGACAAAATGTTTAGATTGATATCTTAATTTGTCCGACTCATGGAATATTTATTCGTATATTGAGAAAGGAAGTGGATACTAAGTGCCTTTTGGCAATGCTCCTGTCTGACACTATTATACTACACTGGTACAACAAATGTATCAATTGCTAATGCACCTTTTAGAATGTAGGCCTATTTACAACAAAAAGAATATGAAACTTCCAGAAAAAAATCGTATGTTGATAAAGCGACAGAGTTAGAACGGAAGGTAAGAGAAATAATCTAATTAAATGTTATTTTCATGTAAAAACATTTTTCGCAATCTACTATATCAAATCATGTAATTTTGTTTATTTCATCAATTTACAGTATGGGAGTCTTAAGGCAAAAACGACAGGAAAGATCTCTCAGAGTAAGTAGCTAAGGAGAGAGAGAGAGAGAGAACAACGAAAAAAAATGATATTTTAGTTGCTGTGTATAATTAGGATTTCATGTAATATTATGTTGTTTTCATTCAAATGGAGTCATGAAGACGACTTTTATAATTTCTCAATTTGCCTTTGTTTTAGACCCTAGCAAGAGGTTCACTTTCAATAGCTCGGGCTCATGCAGTTTTAACGAAGACGGAGAAGCATCTGGAAAAATCTATTGCCAGAGAAAACAAAGAGCCACCGAAGACATGCATCGGAAAGTATGGCATTCAGTCTCAATTGGTTTCATAACACAATTCAATCTTCAATAGTAAAGTTAAGCGTTCGGAATTACAGTGTAAGCGAATAGATAATGCTTCCTTTCCTGGTATGGATTTACTCTTGAATTAAGTATAGGTCCACGTAAGAATCATCCTAGGGTGATACATCAAAATATTTTTGCAAAACTTTTTATTTTTGTTTTGAGACATATATGTAGTACAAATCAAACATATGATATTCATTTCTCAAAGTAGCAATGGTGAAGTAACTTATTCACCTCATTATTAATAAAGGATTTTGAAGGGAAAAAAATGGCGGAAAATTTTGTAAGTAATTCAAACAAATTTGGTACCCTATAACTTTCTTCACCATCCAAGTATGGGGAAAATTCCTTCAGAACATTCATGTAGACGCTGATCTGAACACATTTTAAAAGAAAGAAGTTCTGCAAAAAATTAAAGGTTTTTCAACTGCCTGATCCATACGTGGACCTGTATTTTACTATCATCACATATATTAAAATTTTCATTTTAGAACTCGATTTTATGGTCAAAAGACACTTCATTCGAAACAAATCCTCTTAGCAGTCGTTATACTAAACATTCTGGATTGTGCATTGGTACTGACTGAACTTCTAGTGGATGTCTATTTCATAAAAGGTTTGTTTTTGCTCTTTATCGTCTCATGGAAAAACATAAATCCGTATTAATTTGACGGTATCTTAGTCATTTTAACATTTCACTTTTTAGCTCACCTCGACGAAGTTGAGTGAGCTTATGCTATAACCCCACGCGTCCGCGTCCGCGTCCGCCTCCGTGTCCGCGTCCGTGTCCGCGTCCGCGTCCGGTTAAGAAGTTTGGGGTAGCTCAGTATCTGACAAAGTACTAATGCTACAGTAAACAAACTTGCACAAGTGATTCATCTTTGGATGCTGAGGTGAACCCATGCATCGGATGCAGCATCTGACCTACATTTTCCGCTTGAGTGACTTGGTTAAGAAGCTTGGGGTAGCTCAGTATCTGACAAAGTACTAATGCTACAGTAACCGAGCTGGCACAAGTGATTCATCTTTGGATGCTAAGGTAAAACCCATGCATCGTATGCAGCATCTGACCTACATTTTCCGCTTGAGTAACTTGGTTAAGAAGTTTGGGGTAGCTCATTATCTGACAAAGTACTGATGCTACAGTAACCAAACTTGCACAAGTGATTAATCTTTGGATGCTGAGGTGAACCCATGCATCGGATGCAGCATCTGACCTACATTTTCCACTTGAGTAACTTGGTTAAGAAGCTTGGGGTAGCTCAATATCTGACAAAGTACTGATGCTACAGTAACCAAACTTGCACAAGTGATTCATCTTTGGATGCTGAGGTGAACCCATGCATCGGATGCAGCATCTGACCTACATTTTCCGCTTGAGTGATTTGGATAAGAAGTTTGGGGTAGCTCAGTATCTGACAAAGTACTAATGCTACAGTAACCAAACTTGCACAAGTGATTCATCTTTGGATGCCGAGATGGACCCATGCATCGGATGCAGCATCTGACTTACTTTTTCCACTTGAGTGATTTTGCTTTTAAAAGCCAATATTGAGCAAAGTATAAGTGCTACATGTACCAAACTTGCATATTGGATGTATCTTTGATCAAACTTTCATAAAATGACCTTGACCTACTTTTTCCGCTTGAGTGATTTTGCCTTTAAAAGCCAATATTGAGCAAAGTATAAGTTCTACATGTTCCAAACTTGCATATTAGATGTATCTTTGATCAAACTTTCATAAAATGACCTCGACCTACTTTTTCCGCTTGATTGATTTTGCTCTATAAAGCCAATATTGAGCAAAGTATAACTGATACATGTACCAAACTTGCATATTGGATATATCTTTGATCAATCTTTCATAAAATGACCTTGACCTACTCTTCCGCTTGAGTAATTTTGCTCTATAAAGCCAATATTGAGCAAAGTATAAGTGCTAGATGTTTCAAACTTGCATATTAGATGTATCTTTGATTAAACTTTCATAAAATGACCTCTACCTACTTTTTCCGCTTGAGTGATTTTGCCTTTAAAAGCCAATATTGAGCAAAGTATAACTGCTACATGTACCAAACTTGCATATTGGATGTATCTTTGATCAAACTTTCATAAAATGACCTTGACCTACTTTTTCTGCTTGAGTGGTTTTGCCTTTAAAAGCCAATATACATGTACTAAGAAATATGTTTGAATTGAATTTTGCTGTCACGAGGTGAGCTTCGTAATCAGTGATTACCTATGTTTTTATATATATAAAGTCCATACCCCCCCCCCCCCCCCAAGAAAATGAAAGTGTTCCTACTTGTCACCTTCTTGAACAACATTTGAAACCAAATTTAATGCACCTGACATGAGTTTCGGATAGTTAATCCTCATCAGTTTTACTTCAAGCCGAAGTGTATTTTAAGTAGAAATCATTCTCTGGTTCCTAAAAGTTTCTTTTAGTTTTCTTATTTCTACATCTTTCAGATGTCATTAATTATACAGAGGATTCATCGGCTAGTTTCATCAAGGATATGAGGACAGTCTACCCCACAGAACTTGAACATATCGGCACTGACGACATAGAGGAACTAAGACACAAGCTTCTGGCCGCACAAATTAAATTTACAGACCACCATGCTACCACTGATAACAACACTCACTCCTCAAATGATTCATCCTCAACCCATGTTGTTAGAAAACGCAATGTCTATTCGAACACGCACCTGATCGTGAAGCGGTCGACATCAGGAGGAGGATCTGGACAAAGTCATAAACCTGAGTATACCCACAGTTCAAAGATAAAAGTGGCCCATGCTTGTCACTATGCCAGTGTTGCCATTTTATTCATACTCCTAATTGAGAATATTATGAAGATATTTTGCAATGGAAAAGAGTATTTTGAAAAGAAATTGGAGGTGAGAAATGTTTTTCTCATGTAGATGAATATAGAACTTGTGATGAGGAATGGAAATATCCGATACAATGTATACCTTCATTTTGTAATAACGAGAATGTCACTTGTATGAAAGATAAAGTTCTGCAAATTAGAAAATATGATAGGACAGGACATGTTAATCAAACCAGATTTTTTTTCGGATACACTATGATAGACCATTGTCTAAAGTTTTGAATGTAATTTTTAAAAAGGAGTACCATTTACTTTAGTATCTGGCGCATCAATAACAGTATTCTTTTAAATGTCCTTTTTGTAGGTGTTTGATGGATTTATTGTAGTAGCGTCACTTGTAGCAGATCTTGTCTTGATAAAAGGCATACATTCATACGACGCTGATGACGTCATTATTACTCTGACCTTCCTGATTCCATGGAGGATCATTCGAGTCGTTAATAGTAAGTAGAACACAGAATTAATGATAATGACTTTCAGTTATAGTGAACCATACAACTCTTGTAGGTTATTGCAGTTTATTTCAAAATTCACACGAATATATAAGATATATCTTTTTTCACCATTTTATTTTATCGTTGATCTTTTTTTCACCAATTCTTTTATCGTTTACATAGCATGAGAGATAATCCTTCCGTTCTGTGTTCGAGTTTTGATATCCTAAAATACGGTTAAAAATGACATTTCAGGACTTTCACTTTATTGTGGAAAAAGAATATTTTACAAGCGTTTAATCTTAGAAAAATTATTTGGTGTGAATAATCCAATCCTATGTCATTCAAAGGAAATGAACAAACTTACAGAATGTGTTCAATCAGAAGGCACCTTTCTTCATGAAGATACGATGTGCTCCATATTATGTTTTTACAGCTTGGTAAAATTGTTTCTTTGTTCCAAATATGAAGTTGTTCCAAATTTGAAGATTTCATCGTTTGAGCCAGACGGCTTGCAAGTAAGCTACTTGGTCAGGGTTATATTATACAGCGACTAAACTCATCATTAAGGAATTTTTTATTATAAAAGCATATCAGATCCCCATTTCCAGAATGATAAGTGACATCCTGGATTGCGATTGAATCGCTGTCACCACCAAGCAAGAAATATTTACCTGATATGTACATCAATATATATGTTTATCGAGACAATCACCGAATTTGACAAGTTTTCATGGACCTGTTGCGACAGGTGTTGCATTCAATCAGAAGATGCAGATGCTTCCCGGGCACCTGGTCTCACTTCAGAATGTTATACATTTGTATATTCCGAGGTTAGCAACCGTTCCTTGCCTTCTCGACGTTGAGACTGAATAACTGATAGGTACTTCGTTTATTTGTCTGATTTTAGGTCTCATTGTCATCGTCATGGATCATGATTATTTTCGTATGAAGTTAATGTACAAACAGAAGAAAAAGGTCACAAATGAACTCAAAGATGTAAAGAAAGATAACAAAACATTGCAGGTACATGTTTAAATGTTATAGTAGTATATGCAGAATTGATAATCGGAATCGTTAAACGTTTGTAGATATGAAGATGTGCTTCTAAAAATAAAGAAGTTATCCTGATCTTTTATTGACAGTACTTATTATATTCGAATTGATTAAATGAACGCCATGTATGTTCCCATTTCTTATTACTAGTAACGCGATGGACTATTGTTTATGAAAGTAAAAACCTTTGTCCTCTTTTCAGACAGCTTTGAATGAGGTGAAAAATTTTGCAATAAAAGAAGGTGTTTCAGCACAGGCGATTAATGGACTCATATGTGAGTATAAAATATTCAACACGCACAAGTAGCATTTTTCAAAGGGGTTATATACTTTAGAGCCTGCCTTGGACTCTTAGATTACATCTGATCAAATAGGATAACTGTAATAATCAGGATGTCATTGTTGCAGCTATAGTTTTGCTTACGATAAGATAAGTCACAACTGAAGATTTTATGTAGTGGATAACGCGAAAATTAACATCTTAAGCTCAGTGGAATACTTTTAATGGAAAGACTGGCCTCCTATCTGTGTGCATTCTTTGAACTCTAGAGGTGTTTATTTAATAACATGCTTCCTTCTGCTTTTCAGCATTTCATAATAGTGTAAACAACAACGAAAAGAAACATAATTCAGGATTTGCATCATCGCTATTTGGTAAAGCCTCCGATGTCTTGTCAAAGAAAACTCGGGTATCAACGCCTGTCATTGATCACATGGAGAACGGGCATATCTATGATACCGTGACCCCTGACCTTTCAAGGACAGATGATGACCAGGAGATGTCGGAGAGAAGGCATTCTTTGCTGCTAGATGGTGGTTATGATAATCATGGTGCCGAGACAGATGGACGTGATAATACCAGTTGTATATAACAATACATATATCTCCAACTTTCATTGTGTAGATAGACTTTGTTAAGGACAATTATCATTTTATTGCATTTTTATTGAGAACATATCGACTTCATTACTTTTCTCTTTTATCTATGATACAAATGTACATAAGTTATAGACTGATTGATTGTAACTCCAAGGCGAGTGCAATTCACTCGAAACTACCCAAAAGGGCTTTTGTACATACGAAAAAGTCTTCAGATATGTTTCTTGTTTAGAAACTATTTGTACACAGGTCATTATGGTACATAAATGAGATATACTTCGCTCATAATTTTGTTATGTCCCTTTCATTTGAAAAGGGATATTATTGAAATTGCATTTACAATCAATTTAGATGATGTAAATATTTTCATTGATTCTTAAAAAATAAATGAATCTATACAAATATAATCACAACAATAACTTATTACATTAATCGAAGTTTGTTATACCAACAAATTAAAGAATCAAAAGAAAATCCCAAATGTGTTAAATGGAAATAAAAAAAGCAAAAAACAAAAACCAAAGAGTATTCCAAATCGGACAATAGTTGGGAATCAAGCACAACCAAAACAGAATGAAATAGTCAATAAAAAGGAAGGAGTTCCCGGGAAGATGGAGGTTCTCCTGCTTGCACCGTGTACCCGTAATGTCATGATTCATCTCAGCTTACTCAAATTACTGAATATGTAACATCAGGGATTTTAAAAACGTTTCAAGTTCCAGGCACCTGGAAATAGATTAACTCTCTGGGGAAGTTATAGAAAGCAACTGAGATGAGAGAAAAATTTACCCATGCTTATTAATTTGACATTTTTTCGGACAACTTAAGTTTATGATACTCGTTTGAAAAAAAGCATCGTTAACAACAAGAATTAATAATCTCGATCTTTGTAAAAAGATTACAAAATATTTAAGTTGAAGCTATGAAGGCTTTATTTGTGAGCGTAATTAGTTTTCATTTTCAGATATTATAAACTTGTCACCGTCAGAGTGTCATCTCGTACATTGCATTGCTTTTGGTATTTCACGCATTACAAAACGTAATCTTTAATTGAGCATGTTTGAAAATATATCATAATCGGTTTCTTTCGAAAAAAGAGACGTGTGCGAAAACCGTGACATGATTTCATGATGAAGTAAGAAAATCCGATAGAAGGCTTACTCTATATAAAGAGCAAGTTGAATCACGATTGTAATTGGTTTTCATATTTCTGATACACGAATTATCTGTTTTGATCTGTGTATGTCTTTTCCTGCACGCATTGTCTTTTCTGATCAGTGTTTGTCCCTAAGATGAACGCATTGTCTTTTCTGATCAGTGTTTGTCCCTCAGATGAACGCATTGTCTTTTCTGATCAGTGTTTGTCCTTCAGATGAACGCATTGTCTTTTCTGATCAGTGCTTGTCCCTCAGATGAACGCATTTTCTTCTTACTTTTGCTCGTACCCTGTGAGACAGCCTATGTGAGACACATAAGTTTCTCAAAGGCTACATCATCCAATCATTAAACGTCATATACCAATCAGCTGTTCCAAACGACCAATCAGAGATGCCGTACTAAAGACGCGTGCGGCTTTTTAAAGTACTTCCGGTAAATGGCAATGAAATGTTGACGAAGCTTGAGTTTGACGTCAGAGGGCTATTATGTGATTTTGGAGACGCGGGACAAACCATTGTGAAATTACATTTATCAGTAAGAAAAGCGCGATCGTTATCTAGTCCACCACTGTTCTCTACTGGTTAGCATTTTGTCTCGACAATGCGTAGTAACCGTTGTCAAGGAGTAACGACAAGATCGTAGCTACTTAGAAATGAAGAAGAAATAGATTCCATCACTTTCTACTGAATGAGACATAAAAATTTACACTCGTGACGGAATTTTTTCATCTTTACCCTCGTTCCGCTACGCTCCACTCGGGAAAAGACGAAATTTCCGTCACTCGTGTAAATTTTTATGTCTCACTCAGTAGATCGTGATAGAACCTATTAGTCTTTTCTGAACAGTGTTTGTCCCTCAGATGAACGCATTGTCTTTTCTGATCAGTGTTTGTACCTCAGATAGACGCATTGTCTTTTCTGATCAGTGTGTGTCCCTCAGATGAACGCATTGTCTTTTCTGATCAATGTTTGTCTTTATGATGTACGCATTGTCTTGGGCGATCAGTGTTTGTCTTTATGATGTACGCATTGTATCACTCAGTGTTTGTCTTTCTGGTGTATGCATTGTCTTGGGTGATCAGTGTTTGTCTTTATGATGTACGCATTGTATCACTCAGTGTTTGTCTTTCTGGTGTATGCATTGTCTTGAGCGATCAGTGTTTGTCTTTATGATGTACGCATTGTATCACTCAGTGTTTGTCTTTCTGGTGTATGCATTGTCTTGAGCGATCAGTGTTTGTCTTTATGATGTACGCATTGTATCACTCAGTGTTTGTCTTTCTGGTGTATGCATTGTCTTGAGTGATCAGTGTTTGTCTTTATGATGTACGCATTGTATCACTCAGTGTTTGTCTTTCTGGTGTATGTATTGTCTTGGGTGATCAGTGTTTGTCTTTATGATGTACGCATTGTATCA
Source organism: Pinctada fucata (assembly GCA_028142955.1). NCBI lineage: Eukaryota > Metazoa > Mollusca > Bivalvia > Pterioida > Pteriidae > Pinctada > Pinctada fucata. The sequence continues at coordinate 26,974,557 of AP027102.1, read as the reverse complement.
CTCAGTGTTTGTCTTTCTGGTGTATGCATTGTCTTGAGCGATCAGTGTTTGTCTTTATGATGTACGCATTGTATCACTCAGTGTTTGTCTTTCTGGTGTATGCATTGTCTTGGGTGATCAGTGTTTGTCTTTATGATGTACGCATTGTATCACTTAGTGTTTGTCTTTCTGGTGTATGCATTGTCTTGAGCGATCAGTGTTTGTCTTTATGATGTACGCATTGTATCACTCAGTGTTTGTCTTTCTGGTGTATGCATTGTCTTGGGTGATCAGTGTTTGTCTTTATGATGTACGCATTGTATCACTCAGTGTTTGTCTTTCTGGTGTATGCATTGTCTTGAGCGATCAGCGTTTGTCTTTCTGATGTACGCAATGTTGTCTTTTGTTATCAGTATTTGTCCTTCAAATGCACACGTAATCTGTGATTAATATTTATTCACACCCAATTTTTTCTCTGAAGTAGATTTACTTGAATGTCCTTTTGATGTTGTTTTTGACCCGTCATCATTGTATTTCTGTCAAGTCAATACCTCCTTCTATAGCTATAAGATAGTACTATTTGCTCTCCTTGTCTTATGCGTTTTTGTTTCGTCTTTGGAATTATTAATGTACAAATGTATAAGACTCTATGTTGCCTTCAATATCATTTGCCGTTTCTACGTATTGTCAATAAAAAGGATTTTTCTCGATTCTTTCTGTTTGTATTAGTTTACACAGTCTACGTGAATAACTATAATTCCTGTGCTACCATGGTTCCACCGAATTGAATTACAACAAATAAACAAAGTAATAAAAAGAAATAGATATACAAGCTTTCTGGTAAACAAGTCATCATTTACAAAGATGTCCAAAAAAAGCATCACAACATACATGTACATACACTACAAAATAAATACAAAATAATGAAAATGATTAAAACTGGACTCACGTATTTTTAAAAGCATCAAAGTGAAAGTTTACAATATACAATTACATGTTAAAATCGTAAACGATCACCTGATGATAGAAAATTTGAATAATGACACCCGATACGAATCAACCATGACAAAATAACAAGGGGGTAGATAAGTAAGTTGTCACTTAATGCTGGGGTAGCCACAATTCTCTACCTTGGTGATCAAGAATAATAACATTTTATGGGGTCCAGAGTGAAACTTTATATGGATGAACAGGCATAAATAAGCATATTTATATCATATCTAACAGGTTCATTTCAATATTAACCGATGTTTATTTGCGTTCTCACTTTGAACATAAAATTCATGTCCATTGTTTCCTTGTGATGGATCAGTAAAACAGAAATCAAAGTAAACAAGAAAGGCGGCTTCTGTATAAGGTATGTATAAACTTCTATTTACTTTATCTTATTATTGTTTTATCATTAGTTGTACGAGCATTAAACAAAAAATTGCTTTCATTCGATTAATTCAGAGGGGAAATGATAATAGAAACACATTGATGTGAAGAAATTTAAAAAAAAGATATAGTATATCTACTGAATTTAGATATAAACAGCACAGAAATGGTGCGAGAGACTCACGGACTATAACAAGTTATGAACTCAATGTTTCGAAGCTCGACAGCTTCGTCTTCGGCAGACAATCAAAACTTTCATTCAAAAAAAAAAATGTTACAATGCAATCTGAATTAGCTGTAATATAGATTCAAAAAATATTCATGTTTAGCAATCTTACCTATTTGCAATATCAATATACATGTACACATGCATTTATAAAAGTAAAATACATTTACATTGTACATTACTTTTATTCAGTATGTATTTTCCCATCTATTTTGTCTTTTTCTTAAGTAAGCTACCATTAGGAAAACGCAATGCATGTATAATGATATTGAAGTAAAGAACATATAAATTCATAATTGGAACACAAATTTTTAACGGGTCGTTGAAATTGCTTTCGATGCACAAAGCAATTCCTTCCTATTTCGTATAGTACATGTATTTTATTCATATTCATTTCGAAATGTAAAGCATACAAAAACTTCTCTACGCAATGATTTAGAAATATAGTATGCACGAATTGGGAACAAGGGGATGCAATATTACACTGAAAATTCAGTTTTTCATGTAAATTATCTCAAAATGTTTCTTTTCAGTCGCTAGAAAAACTTTCAAGATCGAAATTGCTGTTTGTTCACTTTGACATGCGCAGTACATATGTACATAACACGTGACTTTATTAATTGCACAACTCTCTTTTTTTGCTACGAAAATATAGCATTTCATTTTAATGATGAGAGATAAAAGAAGTCTTTTTATCAAAATTTATGTCAAACATAAGCGGACTAACAGAGCATAAATTTTGTGTAGTTTTTTTTTATTTCGCATCACATTGTGTATACTATTTTGTGATGTACTTTTTAACAAAGAACAAGTACCTTGTTCCCCGTCAAACTAGTTATTCTGGTATATTGGATCCTGTTCCACGTTTTGTAACATGTGCATATTATAAAGGCTTATTTAATAGCATCCTCACTAAATAATTATGTTAATTCATACCCTCAGTTTCTGTCACAAAACACTAAATCATCCAGAGGATTAGCATAGTTTTTAAGAGGTAACTTCTATTAATTCATCATATTTCTGACATAGCTTTTATTATTTATTTGTATATACTACACGTAATTATGCATCGTATTAATATTGTAAGTCAGTATGTCCGTCCGTCCACCTGACGGATCATGACTTAACATTTTTTATCTTTCCAACTTCTCGAGAACGGCTGAACAGCATTTGATGAAACTTTAAATGTATGAAGTATCAAATGTCCACTTGTTCTGGCAACATCTATCATATACTAATATATAGTGCCAATGGACAATGATTGCATCTTCTGGAATTTAACATTGCATAGTGGTATTTTGTCGATAAAAGTAAAATGGATACTATTTAAACACGAAAAAAGTTGATTCTCTTTGAACATGTAATTTTAAAATTCCCATTTCTGCATACAATGAGAAATAAAATATGTTTAAGCTAATAATTAGCGAGTTCAAAATTAACTAGTACATGTAATGTAACATACATGGCTTAGAGACATGTATGACAGTTACCAATGTATTTTGTGAAAAATACGATCTATCTTTCATGAATTTCAGAATGCACTTCAAATATACATGTGCGGTAATATGATATTGGCAATGTGCTAATATATTTGGCTTTTCGCATATTTTTTTTTGATATGGAGAAAGGAAGATTCAGGCATATATATATATATATCCCTGAGCTTTCTTTCATATAAAATTGTTCTGTTCTACGCGAATTTCTTTGCTATTTCATGAATCAAAAGTTCAAAATCGATTTTGAAGAGCAATCCTTCTTATAAAATACGTGATTTCAAAGGAAAAAAAGTTTAATACATAAACGAAGGAATTGCAACATAACATTTCCAATTTACATTTAGAATTAAATTTCCCATCATTTATGGCAAAATCGTCCAAAATGGTCGTTTTCAAATAGATGCAAGTTTAAAATCTATAAGAAAAAGCCAATAAAAGCAGGATTAAATTCGGATATTGTTGAAATATAATTATCTTGTGAAAACGGAGAAATGGTACAGATAAATTTAACATTTCATATCCTTGTCTGGGATCATTATTTCTCCATACATAAATGGGAAAATTGGAAATAAATCTAATTTGTATTTGTACACAAATCTGGCATAAGGTAAAACTGAAAAAAATATTAAAGAATTGCATAATATCAGACTAGATGCAAAAACTTTATACATGTCATACAATATTTCTTTACTGTTCTAGGTAGATTTCGGAAGGTAATATCATACAAATCTCAACATGGGAATCATACGGAAGCGAAAACAAGAGAGGGGCCTAAAGGTATGGCAGTATGTTGTGAAATAATGCACTACATTAACTTTAATTTAAAAACAATCAAGTGAAAATTGGACGAGTAAAACTTATCTAGATATTTGTATATGCACAGAAGTAGGAAATCTGAGACAATTACGTGGTGTATCATTCATCATCATATTTTACATTTATGGACTTCTTGCAACACATAAAGGGAACAAAGATGATGACCTTGCAAGATTCTTTTAAATTTATAAACATAAGAATCTTTCCATTGTGTCTTTATTAGACCGTAATCTTTTCCTGATTCATATCTTACAAAAGAGATACGGTGTTAGTTTATGAATAGTTTTGTTGCAACATGAATAATAAAGATATATATGTTAGATCTTTAACACAATGATGTAGGTTTTATATATTTTCGGATATATTACACTCTTATACAAATACGCTGTTAAGAGTTGTCGTCTCGCCTCTGAGGATAAAAAAACTTGATTTGAATCCACAGTAGTAATTAATTTCGCTGCAGTTCAGTTGATCGCATTTTCAAACTTTACAATGCATGAATGCCCTATGTTTAACCTCTTTTATTTCAATTTGTGTCAGAACTCTGACTACTATCTCTGCATAGCTTACACTGTTAAAACCTAACACTGCTATATGTAGGCATATATGGTCCCATATCGTCAAAAACCATTACAAGCAGCAGCTTTCCGGGTCTTCTGCCGAAAATAGCAGTTATTTAAAAGATCCAAACTGTCAAACGAAGTGGCACGCCATCAATATATAGATGGTTAATTGAGTCGTGTTTTAACTTTTTTGCATCACCTGCACAGAATTTCACAAAACACTCAATGTTCTCTACGAAAAAAAATATTGTTTTTAGACAAGACGAACATTTTCCTTCGCCGATTTATTAATGACTTCTCTGCAACGATACACAGAATTTCATGGAATCTTACAGGAAGAGGCCCTCCAGTAAAAATGCATTTCCTTGGAGCGGGTGTTTCAAACAAGGTTATGATTAGCAGACCCTTTATCGACTTCTATCTAACAACGACATAGGAGGAGCCCTTTTAATCTTTTTAAAAGCTCTACCAAGTTCAAAGCATGCCAGAAATACACTGGCTATGAAGAATGACATGGGCTTCAAACGACCGACCAAGAACATTCCATCTTGGCCATTTTTTAATTTGATGAAATCTTTTAGACTCTCGTGAGTAATAAAAAAATATAAAATTTAGAAAAAGGAGCATTGTTGATAATATTGACTAAATTATTAACAGCAAAGACTTTTAAATATATATACCTTGCAGGCATTAGCATCCGGGTCTTTGGCCTTTGCACGTGCCCATGCAGTTTTAGATAAGACAGAGAAGGAACTAGAAGCAGCAATACAAAAAGAAAACCGTAAACCACCAGAATCTTGTATAGGAAAGTAAGAGATGATTCAATAATAGATATATCTTTTTTGGTCCAATTTATTTCTTTTTGTAAAAATTGTTGTCTGAAGATGTACCACAATTATGCATTGCAACTTTAAGTTATTTTCCTTCAACAGAACACGTTTTAAAGGACAGAAGTTACTACATTCGAAACATGTTCTTCTGTGTATTGTGTTTATGAACATCCTTGACTGCATACTGGTGCTGGGGGAGCTCATACTTGATATCTACTATCTCAAAGGTAATAATAAGGCAATGAAAGTAAAACTTTGTTGAACTCAAAGTTTTTAAAAGCAGTATTTTGACTAATTCTTATATTGTATGTAAAATATTCCTATTACACAGAGGAATATCGCCATTACATTCTTATAAGTTTCTTTTTCAAACCTTTTGTTTCAGGTTTATTGGAATCGGAGCACGCTGCAACATACGGTTTTGTTACGGACATGCGCACTAAATATCCAACAGAACTTGGATATTTGGACGAAAAAGACATCGATATATTACGCGCCAAAATTTTGAAATCCCACGTAGACTTTTCGGGCCATCATATAGAAGCGACTACTCCTCACGAATTTTCTTCATTTCCGTCTAGCATACTGAATGACGTCACTTCTAGCTTTCCGCCGTCCACATCAACAACATCAGATGACATGTACAACGGCACAACATCATTCCTTACCCAGAATGATACGGATTCCTCGACGCACTCGATTGGTAAACGAGATGTCAAATCGAACACACATCATCGGATGAAAAGAGCGGCAAATTCAAATCTAATGACAAATTCCTCGTCGAATTCAACAGACGATCAACATGACGTACATCATCATCATAATGCACAAAGCATCGAAGAAAAAGTGGCTCATATATTTCACTACTGTAGCGTCAGCATCCTGGGAATATTGGTAATAGAAACGGCAATGAAAATTTTCTGCAGCGGAAAAGAATATTTTGAAAATAAATTGGAGGTGAGATTCATTTGAAATTAACTCGGAGTTTGTGGGCAAATAAAATTTTAAGAAATTAAAATGCACACCATCTGGAAAACCCCCCCACATCTTACGTTGAAATTTTAATCGACACATTTAGTTCTTTTTACTTTACACAGATATTGTATGTTGTTGTATGGTGTATGTGGTGCTTATTTAACGTACATGATTGTTTTCTCATCATAATGTTAAAATAAACTTTGGGGAAATATGTTAAGTGCAAAAATATAGATATGCTTGATTTTCACTTCAAATACAAACTGCTGTTCAATCTAACAATTATGTTTTTCATCTTCATCAGGTATTTGATGGCTTCATCGTCGTCGTTTCGTTCACCGTGGATCTCGTCTTCATCAAGGGACTCAGCGCCTATGAAATTCAACAATTTGTTGTCATTCTTGCCTTTCTAGTACCTTGGAGAGTCATTCGAGTTGTCAACAGTATGTATGCATTCCGATTCACCATATTTTCCATTAATCTCTAAGTTCTATGTTTGATTAATGCAGCATGTAATCCACATCATATCCCCAAATGCAAATACGTTGGTAAACGGATCATTCATTTGGAACCTTTTTACCAACTCAAAATCCTGGAGGTATAAATGTACAATCAAGGCATAGTTCATGTACATGTATATTGAAGACGAACAAAATTTCCGACTCTGCTACCATGCTGTCCTCTGGACAAACATGTATAAAGTTTAGCACCTTACATACATTGTTCGGATAGTGAATACCATCAGCGGTAGATTCAAAATGAAAAACAAAGTTTAGTGAGTGTCCCCTAGTTTTTCAAAATTTCATATATCAACTAAGGACGTTACGAACATTATCTGTCTGCATCTAGTCTTACTTTAGTTATTGTCACGTTTTGTTCTCATTTTTCCTTTATGATTCCTCCGTCTTTTGTTCTGAACACTTTCATTTCTTTTCACATTCTCCAAATGTTAATTTTGAAGCAAGTGGATTCGAAGCTCGTCATATTTCCAAGTTTATAATTTTACAAAAGGAATAAATTTTCGTGGATGCAGGAGGCATTTATTTTTATTTAGTGCTTACTGAGTATTCGTTCTTCGTTTACAGGCTTAGTCGTTGCGGTAATTGACCATGAACATTTCCGTATGAAGCTTCTGTACAAACAGAAGAAGGAAGTTGTCAACGAGCTTAAGTCTGTCAAAAGCGAAAATAAATCTCTACAGGTATAACAAAACTATATCTATAACAGTTAGAGCATTCGATGTCAGCCCAAGTCTGCTAGGGTGTATTTTTTTTATTTGAAGCTGAATTAAAAAAAGTGTATTTTCTAGATAATGTACATAAACAGCATGGTGAATTTATAGATGAAAAACACCGTATGGTACCTCTTTCTGTATCTGTTTGTCACAGACGTGTATGCATAACATCTCGTTGAAACAATATTTGGAAACCCATTGTTCACATAATTATATATTCCTGATTGTAAGAGAAATTTTATTTTAATATCATTATTATCTACATGCTCTAAAGCCATATTTTTCATAATATATTAGAGTAGGCCCCCTTTTGCTTATAGTTACATTCCAAATTGCCACTGCACTATTTATGGAAAAACTGTACGTATTTAACTTAAGAAATGTAACATTTTATTGGGACTAACAGGGAAAAACTAAGCTAAGAAAGAATAAACCTTACCTATTTTAAATTCTTACCTACATGTATTAGTGTATGTTAAAATCTATCACGAGAGTGACTGTAATTTCAGACCACCTTGGACCATGTGAAGAATATGGCAATTAAAGGAGGCGTGTCTGAGAAAGCCATCAGTGGATTGATTGGTAAATTCTATAGCTATTTAAATCATATACAAAGGAGATGATATATTCTAGAATGACTGCATTATGCACTTCATAATCAGAACAGTGCATATGCATTATTTCAAGGGTACCTGTATTATCCTTTAATTTCGATGATATTTTTGAGTTAAATGTCAAGTTTCCGACATAGCTAAAAAATATTTATGAAATCAAATTAATAAAGTGTCAAAACAAAGCTTTCTTCGGGCGACAGATTAGGAAAGAAGAAATTATTACACTTTAAAAAAAAAAGCCGTGTCATGGGGGATGAGTTTAAGTGCTCCACACTGCAACAGGAAATAAGTGTTTATATTAATAATAACTGGCACAAAGAAAAAGGAAAACGTATAATTCAACAATGATCTCAAAAGAGATTTTTTCATCACTACCAATGCATGATTGAATTTTTCTTTCTTTCCCTCTATTTTTCAGCCCTGCATCTACAAAACAGCAAAACTAAAAGCAAGAAATCAATAAATGGGTTCGCTTCTTCCTTCATCAGTAAAGCTTCCAGTGGGTTTTCGTTTAAACAACGACATTCGTCATCAAGTTATGATTCTGGAAACTTTTCCAGCGTGGACAACATATCTGATGAAAAAATTACGGAAGAGCAAGCAAGTAAAGACGACGTGTTCGTAAATGTTAGCAAGGACGATGACAACAAATTCTGACACGTTATTTCTATTTAAGAAATGACTGTCTTACTTTTGGTGTCCATGGGTGTATAATTCTGGTTGGTCACGTGCAAATTCCGTTAATCGCGAAGCGATTCTCGGAAAATTTGCACGTGTCCAACCAGAATTATACACCCATGAACACCAAAAGTAAGACAGTCATTACTTCTATTTACATTTATTCTAAATATCGGTCATTTTCTTTTGTATGCATTTCGCACATTTTGCCTGATATAGCGTCGAATGAATTGGAACTTCGGTAAATTCTCCCTACATGCAAAACTTGAACGTGACGTCACAATAGCAACCCAAGTTATTGGAATGTAATTCTAGTTGCCTAATGGGCGTTCAACAAGAGGAATATACTAGTAATGTAAATATTATATGATGAACATTTGATTCGATTATTTGTATACATGTATAAAGTTAGTTGCTCAAACCTGTAAATAATGCGTCATTCATTACAAGGATGCAGCTTTAGTAGGAAAAAGCGACATATACGCGGAAGAATTGATATTTATACTTATCATATTTTAGACTTTTGATAAGTTGTTTTGCTCAAATTATTAGCGTACAGCAAAAGTGACATTGTGATTTATACTCATTTTTATATCCATTTATTCAAGTTCTATACAATAAAAAATCTGCTTTCAAATTAATCATTTCTGAAGGTCAAAAAGACCTTTTGTGCAAATTATGCGTTTGAATTTCAAAATGTCATTTTTGATGATATGAAAATAATCCTACTTTGGTCTTGTCGTTTCACTTGTACTTTCAGTTACTTTACTATTTCTAATGAATGTCTGAGATTAGAACTTTATAAGCCCTAGCTTTTATTCGTATAATTTCTTGTAAACTAGATCTGTTTTGTTTAAGATGTGATTCGACTACTCACATCATAATTTGTTTAAACTTGATTCTGATGCAATAACACAGGAAATGGATTAAGTTACTTATCACTATAGCTTGAAAAGTCGGAAAGAGAGAGAGAGAGAGAGAGAGAGAGAGAGAGAGAGAGAGAGAGAGAGAGAGAGAGAGCACTTGGTTGATAAAATCTGAAATCTCTGCATGTTAAACGTCTTCAAATTGAATAGCATCATTTAAGAACAGATGTGTGATCAAATGCTTTTCATGTCATGGTATCTAGTCATGCCATATTAGATACGTATTTGTACCACATAGAGAGAGTTTATGAAAATTACAACGACTCAAAAGACCAGAAATAAATTGAAGATTTGTGCACACGTAACCCAGATAACCACAACTTTTGTCACTTTCGTTGAAGATGGCAGTCCTGTGTCGGCGCCGATTGATCTCTTTAGTTTATATGTAGTTTTTTGTGTTTTGATGTCGTCTTGATGTTACGGTGTTTTTCATTGGGTCCTTTCACCGAGTCATACTGCAGATCCCCTCCTCTCCTTTAGCATAAATTAGAAATTGAACATGCTGACAGTACATTACTTCTCACAGATCTATTCGATATGAGCGCTCAACAATGTCAATACAAATTTGAACAAGAGCATACTGCACTAACGGCTACCCCGATTCATCGTCCTTACCATATGTCATTTCCTTTTGTCGGAATCCTCGAAAGTGTTCAGGCAGAGTAATGTGTTGGTCAAATGCTTTTCATGTCATGGTATCTAGTTATATTTTGATTCTGTTTTATAATATGTAGGGCCCAGTGTCTATTCCCCTGTTCGAAAAACGATCTTAAAGGGAGGAATATTTTATTTGATGTGTCTGCATTCAACGGACTTTCTACTCTATTTACTTCAAATGCACTTATTTATGACTGACTATAGTCAATAACTGATTTAAAAAACGAACTGTTCTATGGTCATAATTTCAGTGCCCCATTTGCGCATTTTAACGAATAATCATACTAACATTGTATACCAAGGCGAAAATATCCTCGGTAACAAACACTCCATCAGCAGTAATAAGCATCTTGTGGTTGATTTAAATATTGAAATAAATGCTCTGTGAAGCCAACCTCAGTGCACCATATATGCATTCAAATAATTCATGACTCGCCAATGATCTTCTAGGCCGATCCGAAATGTTGGAGATCCATGTTAAAGGTCTTTAAATTCAACAGAATCATTTAAGAGCAGATACATTTGCAGCATGGACCAGATATTCACGCTTCAGATACTAAACCCTCGTCAGTGATCCTCAATCTAAACAATGTTATATGGCCGAAGAGTATGAAAGTTATAAATTATGTCCAAAAACGTACCGAAAGACGTAGCAGGACGGGTGGAATATGATGCTACAGGAGCCACGTTTTTGAAATTTCAAGAAATTTTGATAACAGGACTTTTCGAATGAGTTGAAGAAACGATATGTAAGGAATAATGAAGGACTGAATTTTAATGATGACCTAAATTGTAGGTCAAAGAGAACAATGCGTTAAGGGAGGTGTCCCTTAAATTAAGAGAAATAGTGGTATACTAATTTTAGAAACAATTTAAAAAAAATACATTTCGTGTCATCGCGGAAACACTCTGAAACTAGGCGAAGTATACCCCCGGGGACTGTCAGTCTACCAGCAGTAATACCAACTTTGAGGTAAATATCTAAATATGCGAGTATATTCTATGGTACTTTAAAAAGAAGGGAGGAGATCTCCAACAAAACCCCGTTGCAGCATCAACAGTAAAACACCAAAACACCCGATGCAAAAACACAAAAGACGAGTACAGCACGAGACGGAAAAGAGACACACGACATGTAAACATCAAACACAAAAGACTACACATAAACCGACGAGACCAATGGGTAACCGGTGCCGACTTTGGACGGCCATCTGTCACGCAAGTAGCAAATGGTGTAGTTATCCTGGATTACGTGCGCACAACCCTCTCACTTCTCCAATTACCCAGAGGTCTCGAAGAACGTACAATTGTGGTGTAAAACAACCTCCTCACTGTAAGATGACATCACACAAACAAGACCGCAAAACGCAGAGGCCCCAGAGACACAGATGAATATGTAAATGGATATAAAAAGAGGGCATGCGTAATACAGTCCGTGCTCTGCCGGCTGTAGCGAGCTCATGTATGTAATCACCCGAGGAGTCCGACTGACATTCAGAGAGGACAGGTGGTCGGGGCCCTGTCTTCTCTAAAGAATTTTGGACAGGGCCCGTCATGGAGTCCCGTCGTCACAGTCAGTCAGAGTGCAAGTCTCAAGGATGCGCTTGTACAAGACTGTAGATTGGTCAAGTACCAAGCCTAGTGTCCGTCTGGTGACATTAGGATCATATCCACGGTATAAAAGGCGTTTGATGATTCTGACGCATTTTCGATGGTTATGCTGCCTACCTTTGATCCTTTTTATTTTGTTTATCATATCACCATAAAAGACAGGTAATACCCATTGTAATGTACTCTGTTGCATGTATAGATCCGAATTTTAAAAGAAGTTGACTGTAATTTTTGTAAAATTTCCAGAAAGTATTAACTAGTTTATGAAAGCGAAAACCTTGACCTAAAAGGAGCAGGTTCGGTAACATGGAAAATCGGCCTTAATTTTAGAGTGTTTTAGATTTCGATAGTATTTCGTATCAAGGAAGTTAAATGTGTGGTTGTTTGAAATACCAAATAAATATTTTAAAATACGTGCAATACACCGAAAGATATGGCTTCAAAGTCGGCTAAAAGTCGTAAAATGCAGCAAAATCGTAAGAAATTGGCATAATTCTGGTCAAAATGTATGAAAATAAGTAGGGCGCCAGCCCTCACCCAAAATAATTTTCTTATAAATAGTTAGATTTGCAATTTATCTTTCGATCTACATAAAATTTATGCTGGGTAAGGGTTGGCGCCTATACTAATTTCAAAGATTTAAGCACAAAATATGGCGATTTTCCTTCAATTTCCAACATGCAGAGCAAATGACGTCAAAATGTGACGTCATAACGAACGCACGTGACGTTTTGACCATGAAAAATATTTACTTTCTATTTCGCCAGGTATTTGAGATGAATATAAGAGATGCTGAATCATACTTTTCATAAAATTATTTTTCGCGAAAAATTAGGGCCGATTTTGGGTGTTCGTGAACTTACCCCTTTTTTGGTAATTTGTAAATTTCTACTGTGAAAATCCAAAATATCAGTACATGCTCTAGCGTACCGGATGAGCTGTGATATGTAAATGCCGTATGACGGTAATCTTGTAACATCACCGTCAAGCCAAGGGAAATTTACTATGTTGAATCCAAAATCATCACTTTTGTCATATACACTTGTATGAATCTTTCCGTTTACAATTTTGATATTTAGGTCCAAAAAGGGTGTTTCTGTATTTGAAAGGTTTGCCTTGTTAAGGGTTAATTCTTGTGGATAAATTGCATTAAATACCACAAAAACGCGTTTGTCTTCTTGCTCTCCGGATTAAATGTCGTACACGTAATTGCTTTTCTTGTTTCGTTATGACCGTAAGGTATCGTGTTCTTACATCCATTCGGTATTTTGATCGGACGCAGTTACTTAAAGTATCTACGTCTACGTCATCTACGTCAACCAATTCCCGTTTCATTTTGTTCTTGTATGTAAATGAAAGTTTGTATTACAATTCCGAATTTAAAGAGCACATATAACATGAGGATGACGGCATATGCAAAAACAAAGTTATAGTTCCTTGTTTGATTTAACCATTGTTGAAAACAAGTCGTAAGTCGTGTTTTATCAACCATTTAATTGGGGTTAAAACATGATACTGATAGACGTCATATATAGCATTCCTTTATAACAACAATCCAACCAACAACAATAAGAATGAAAAACAGTTTCAGCTACACTTAAAATATAACATGAAAATGTACAATGATTCCCCCTTTTCACATACATAAGTATACATAAATCATGTTTGCTTTTGATTGAACTTTATTTATTCAAATTTTCAGAGAAATCATATCACACGTAATGTCAAATTTGAAAAAGAAAAGAAACGATAAGAAAGTCTAACTGTTTTACATTTGATCAGATATAGTGAACATGAAACATGACTAAATTGTATCAAAATATAGAGAACAGAAAAAACCTGAATTCGTTGCCTATACTGATATCAGTATTAAGGCATTAGGGGTATAATACTCTACTTCCGGTTGTTTTGATAACAGAAAATTAAATACCACGATATTATCCGAAGACGCACAACTTCGGCAATGTTCGGGACTATATATTTACATGACGAGTTGAATGAAAAAAAAAATCAAATATTTAAAAATATGTAAGATATGGAAGTACATAATATCTAACCTATCCACGATATTGTTATTATACCTCTGATACCTTAATGAATTTAACAAAATGCACTGAAATTACCATGAATATGACGAATGAATTTACATAATGTAGTAGGACAACTAATGATTTCAGGTGGTAAATGTACAAAAATATATGAAATACTTATAAAAAGAAGAATATAAGAATATGCACATACCATATATTAGAAAAAGACAATTGAAAAAAGACAAAGCTATAATGAATCCCAAAACAAAACTTAAAACCGTACATTAAGCAGGGGAAAATAAACTTTTACCCTGTTGTACAAATGGCTTATGTATGAGTGGTTATTGACATAAAACATAAACAAATTAACGATTTAAAATTGAATAAAAGACAAACGAGAATCTTAAATCGAATAATGAAGCCTTGCAGTTTGTATAAATCATGCAACCGAAGCAACCAATTCCGCAATCCAAAATCATATAACAATGAGCAAAATATAATGTTAAACGTCTTCAAATTGGCCAAAGAGCATAAAAGTTATTATGTCAAAAATGTACCAAAAGAGGTAACAGGATGGTTGGGATATGATGCTACAGGACTCACATTTTAGAAATTTAAAGACATTTTGATAACAAACGAAGCAATTCAAACAATTGAGCAAAAAGTGAACATCGTCAATTCCCATGTTAAATCATACGATTACATTATCCGCGATATCAATGAATATGTTCCTGATTGTTCATGGCAACCGTACTGCAACTAGTTAGAATATATAGATAATAGATTACATGTATAGCTCTTTCAATAGATAAACTATAAAAACATTACAAACTATAGAAAATAATATACAGTATCAACAAATAGTAATTGCGATTGGAAATGAAAGACAAATTCACTTTTAACATTCAAATAGACAATAATAAAAGACCCCGATACATTATTGTACTTCATAGTGGCGAACGATACAGAGTCTTGTAACTCCTTCCAAGAGCAGCGCTTGAAAATGAAGTACCGTCACAATTTTTTTGTATAAAAAAATTTGCTAAGGCTGTATTTCTTCATCTCTTCGATAAAAATCTCTCTAAACATTTCTACTTTTCATGAGAATTGTATGTCTCAAAATACACACAGGTTGCATTTGAAAAGGCCTTTCTGGTCGATGCCACCAATCAAAACTTTCATTCTAAACATTACCGATATCAAGCTATACTTGACATCACTTATAGTGGTAGTTCTGAGAAGAAGAAACTTGTCAAAGGGAAACCCTGTTTCATTATAATTTGCATCTCAAAACAGTTGAATTTAGTTTACACTATGTAGCATATGCACGCAAACTTTTTGTTATTGTTTTATTATGAAGAATGATTATGGTAATGAATTTCTCAGTAATAAGATATATCCCCTTTCTCTTCTTTTATTGTTGCTATGAGATAACTGATTGTCGAAGACATCATTGCAAAAATATGTTTATTTTACTTGAAAATCATGTCACTCATGTAGCAAGTCCAGTAAGTATACGACATCAAGCATCTACAATGTAAAATGCTTTCTCTTCTGGTTTCACCGAAATATATCATTTGGTGATTTCCTTGTTTTACAAAAGTTATGAACGGGGGATAGTGAAATTAGTAATGAACTTTTCGCCAACATATGAGCCAACGTGAGCCATTAATATAAGTTGTGTAACTTGTTTGTTAAACGTTGTAAAATAAAGATTAAATTTTTAAAAGGTTATGAACGGATGATAGTCATGAACGTACATGGAATTAACGCAACTGCATGGCAAACCAAACCAGACAGGAACCAGTATAAGGCGAAAGAAAACATCATCCAGGTATGCAACGAAAGCGATTTCCCACAAAGAGGAGTGAGATCAGGGACCATGTAAGGGATAACACATCCTTCTTGCCGGCATATTATGTAATTGTGTCTTTTCAGTTCCTCTGAACCATCTCCATGAGTTCACCTTTTCTGTTCAGCCTCTCAGTACCGATGAAATGCGAGAAAGAATAAGTGCCATTCTGTTGAACAGTTTTCTTCTCTGCTCATCTGGTACGTTGCCATGCCTGCTATTGCTTACAGGAATGTTTTGTCTAAAATTCTGTCCTGAACTGCTAGGTTTTGGTTTGAACTGTATATGTAAGGCCTTGACATTTGGAGTGGGTGCTCCAATAAGAAATGACACGCTTCCAGGAGCAGCAAATCGCAGTCTGGATCCTTGTTGTTGGGTTATCCTGGGTTGAATACTCCATGTCCGTCGGCTTGTCACAATATTATTATTAGTGTTTGAAGATTTCTTTATTTGAGGTTTATTCTGAGTCTTTGGTTGTGTTGCCTTTGTAGTTTTCTTTGGTTCAGATTGTAGTAATTTTTGAATAGGATCTGGATCAAAAAACGTTATTGGTTTTGGATGAATTGATTTAGATTGAAGTTTTGATTTCCCTGCATTATTCGGCGGCTGTGAATTAAAATGTGGATGTTGCTGGATGGATTCTATTTGAGGTTTTGTTCTTATATGTTTATTTTGTGGCTTGTTTTGAAGCGTTCCCATTTCGTTGTTCGTTGAATCAGTTGAAGTCGGATGTTGTAGTCGAAAAAACTTTATCTTCGATTCCGGTCGAGCGGGTTTAGTTTGTGTTTCTCGTTGAAAGACAGTTTCCGGCTCTAATAATCTATGTTGTTGCTTTGGGTTTGCGGGCGTCTTTTGTGAAGAAGACTCGGTCGTTTGTAAAGGAGTTTTCGGATGATAGCCCTCACAGCTCTTGCAGCAAATATGTCCATAGTTCCTACACATGACATCCTTTTGATGATTCATAAGCTTAGGACATCTCCTGTCCTTGTCGCCATACATGCAGTCTACAAGAAGTAAATTTGAAAAACAAAACAAAACACTAAACAAAGCATATTAAAAACGTATCTGTTTCAAAATCATTCTTTGAAAAATCCGCATATTCACTTAAAATACACAAAGTGAGGAAACATTAAATCCTTACAGATTAAGTAATTTTGACATCACTATCAATCAAGAAGAGCGCCAAGGGAGTCTAAGGTATATTGGACATAATGGTTAGTATTAAGAATATCGCAGAAATGCAGACAAATGCTTTATTTGGGGCAAGTATGTCAAATTAAGATGTTTCCAAACTTCAAATGCCGTTGAGGATTTACTATTTCAGAATCTACAAAAATAATCACATTCTATATGATCTAAATGCTCAATTTGAATGAGAGTAGTTTGATACTAGGAATGACAGCATCTTATACTAGCTAGTCGCATTCGTCACTTGATTTCTAGAGTCGAGTTATTAGGAAAAGACAAAATTAGTAGGAGTCAAATAATTGTTTTCCTTACGACTTTCTTTGATCTATACCTCAATAAAGTTCAAAGTACCTTTCAGTCCTGTTTCATGGCTTCGACAGGTCAGGCAGCATGCGTCGTGTATTGTATCATTGTAACAATGAATTGCTGCTGCGCTTCTACAGATTCCTACATCTCGACATTGGGTTGTTGCTGAAACCAAAAACGATGGCTCCGAATATAGAGAAGCTTACATGCACATGCCATATCTTTATCAGAGACAGATATTATTTGACGTCACAAGAAAATGTAACATTTGAAATATGAAACAACCCTTTCCCATAAATAAAACATGCAAATCATGAAAGTTTTCTGCGAATTTTTTCTCTTAATTTTAACAATTTAGACATGTTCACATGGTTATATATTTTCTTTCTTGAATGACATGCAAAACGAAACTAGTCATGCCACATTACAGTACCATATCCCCGATTTACCATGCATGAAAGAGAGACAAAAATGCATTATTTTTATGGTTTATTTACATTAAATAGCAATATACTTTTAATGCCAACACATTTTAAAGAACGAAGCACATGGATTATTTGATTGTATTCACTTTATCCACCAATAATTTATTTCAGATATATAGATTGTTTTTGTAATGGATCAAATTATTTACAGTTGGAAAAAAAGTTTTTCAAGTGTCGGAACATGATCGTTCTTTTTGCAAGGTTCGCAACAATAGTCAGCAAATTTAGTTTCCTTGCAAACCGACAACCATTTTGATAAAAATCCACAACTTATATCATATCTGTAATTTGTGTTCATTCGTATGCACATTCCCGGATTTGACGGGTCCGGCTGTAGTTGATCTGCCGGAGCTATGAATCTTCGAATTTGTAAAAGGTCCTTAAACATTGGATCTGTGTTGTAAGATTTATTGTTTTTCCAAATATCGTTCTTAGTTTGATATATTTGCTTCTTTGCTAGTATCATTGGACTAGCGGTAGTGGCTATCGGTGTGGTAATGGGAGGGAGATATGGTACTTCAGTGACCTTTGATTCAACTATCAAATTTCTGCGTAAGTGTGGTATTTTTGAAACACGAAGAAAGAAATTTCTACCCATTGGATATAACTGATTATCCGTACTTTGTATCGTTTCCCTTTGTGGCTTAATCATAGACGGGTGCCTATCAAAAATTTGTTTTGGAGCCGTGACCTGGATTGTTGCAAGCGTAGATGTAGTCTGTGTAGTTATAACAGGCTTTCGTAAGGTTTCAGTGCTGGTCGTCAATGTCAGCGTTGTAGTTTCTGGAATCACTACAGGTTTCTGCTCTACTTTTGGTTTTTGAGGTTGTTTAGGCCGACATGTCAAGCAGCAATCTCTTTTATGGTCCGGAAGATGACAGAGACGATAATCGCATCCAATCTTTCTATCTCCATATTCACATCCTGTTCATATGAAACAAAATGGTTTAAAAAAATGGAATAAGCGATCAATTTAAGGAGAAATCAGACGGCCTTAACATTAATTTTAGCATCTACATGCAGTCAAATGATTAAATTACCTTTTATTCCAGTGTAATGAGAAGAACAAGATGAACAACATATCCCTTCATTCTTTTTATCATAACAAAGATGTGGCTGAGGTTTGACCAACATACAGGAGGCTAGCTTGTCTCCATATTCACAACCTGAAAAAAAGATGAAGCACATTCGATAACAGAAAATGTGCACTCTATATGTATAAGAAGGGAGGGGATCTCCAACAAGACCCTGTTGCAGCACCAACAGCAAAACAAGAAAACACCCGATGCGAAAGATATAATGTATAATGTATATTTTGTATAATGAATCCTCATCAGTGGTACTTCAAACAAAAATTATAATTAAAATCTACTTTGTGATGAATATTCTAAGATAAGTTCAAAATATCTTTCATAGGAAATTACATTACAAAAAGCTGCGAGAAGTCGTCAAAAATGAAACGATATCGTTATAATAACCACGAGACGACTATAAATTTTCATGATATTCTTTACCTCTTTTTCCAGTGTTAGCCTTTTTACAGGATTCACAACATAATTCTGAATAGTTGGATTTATAACAGTTTGCTGGGATCCTGGCGGTCAGTATGTCACATGATGAATTCTCTATTGGTTTCATGGAATCTCCGTGAACACAACTTTCTATTAAAGGAAGCAAAAGTTAATGTGAGTTATGGAAGAAAGAACTTGAAATCTTTGTTTTAAGAACAAAGATTTCAGTCTCCATTACTGCTCGGTAAAGTCATTTGATTATTCTTGGATCAATTATGTTTCTTTGACCATTCATTTAGAATGAAGTGTTAAAATAATTAGTTATTACCATCTTTTGTCGGTGCCTTTTCATCAAACACGCATCTTCCATCAATACACCACTGTTAATAAACATCAAAGAAATACCTATCAGTTATTCAGTCTCAAAGTCGAGAAGGTAAGGCAAAACTATTAGAATTCAATGGAACGGTTGCGAACCACTGAATGAATAACATTTCGAAGTAAGACCAGGTACCCGGGGAGAATCAGCATCTTCTGATTGCATGCAACACCCGTCGCAAAATACATACAGAGTCTTAACTTTTAAATACAGGGATCCTTTATAGCAATTTTTGACAAATTTAGAAAATAACTCAAAATTTAATGAAATTATCCTGCAATAACTCAAAATTCAATGAAATTATCCTGCAATAACTCAAAATTTCACGAAATTGTCCTGCAAGTTGATATTACACAGGAAGTGTTTTTCAGTAGACCCCTAGATCGATTATTGGAAATCGTGATATTTAATTTGAAGTAAAAAAAATGCTTATTGATATTTGATAAAATTTCGAGAATTTTTCCTTGAAAAAAAAATTCGAATACACTTTTACATTTTATACTTACTCTTTTGTCGCCACATGAAGTACCTCTAGCAGCATAGTATAAGTTGAAGCTCTCTTGTGATTTACCATTCTTACAGGCCATATTGGTACATATGTCAGCAAAACGACCAAGTCCTCCTCCCTACAAATAGCAATGTTTAAATGTCATGACAATAAAAACTTCAAAAGATATTTAAAAGTTCCTATTCTAATTAAACTCCCCTAATGGCTTAAAACTTTTAAAGTAATCAAGCCTTATTTTTATGTTCTTCTTATCTCTTTCTACTTTTAATTGCTTGGAAAAATCATATAAATGAACGAAGCTGAAAATATCCAATACTTACCCAACCGTAATATGAAGACTTCCCCAGTCTCTCACGACACTGAGTGTTCGGATCGATTCGCTGTCCTGGATGTACACGAATATGTTCTTGGAACTCTTGTTCGTGAATCCTCATAGGTTCTTCTCTCATACAGTTCTGTCCCTTGATCTCTCTATGAACGGGACGAAGGAAAAATAGATTAGACTAGAGGGTTGACATCAGTCATCAAAATCCCATAGAGAGAGAGAGAGGAGAGAGCCTTTATAAAAGGACTCAAATGATACTTTGATCTTTTTTGAAATATCATTTTTTGTACTTACAACTCTTCAATATAGTCCATAAAGTACTGGATGCTGCAGTCTGAAAATCTCCATGGATTGAGTTTGTTATGAGGTGTAATCTCCCCACCCAGAGCGGTCATTATGTACTGGTCAGCGGCCGGACATGGATTGCCAATGCCATCATGGTTGGAGCCAAGACTACAAGATGGAAACATACAAATTAATTAAAAAGGGTTCATTCAGTAAAACTTTATATTCTTTTTCAATCAGTTATGAAATGGCAATTTTCATTTGCACAGACACACATGCGAAGCTGCGGCTTGTACGATTGGGAAAAGTCAAATAAAGAAGAGGAAATTTTGAAGAACATATCAGGTAAATATGCTATATCCTATGTATGCATAATCTTGTATGCACCAGGGTAAAAATTGAACCTCAGAATAGAATTGTTCAAAACAAAACGAGTCTTAGGTATATAAAATGTCGTTACAAACCTATGTCCAAGTTCGTGTGTTGCAGTCGTGATACCACCAAATCCTCCATGATCTTCATTGATTGACGCACTTTTTGACGTACATACTGTCCTGACGTGAGCGTAACCTTTATGAAATAACATGGGTGTTTTAAACAATTTTATGCTACTGTTACAATACATTGTCATCATTTATCTTTCCTTTACATTGTCATCATTTATCTTTTATTTGTCATAAAAATAATAAAATGTAGAATATGACGGAACAGTTTGTAATATCAAGTAAATTATTATAGAATGTGGTTATGAGGTAAATATGCGTCAGATCAAACGACAGAAAAGAATTTCTCACGGTGGCAGAAACAGAGAAGACAAAGAAGAAAATGGGGTTTGCTCTTATCCAAGTTTGTCAAAAATGAAGATACAAATTCTTGTTAAACCTCGTCCTAAGGAAATTCTAGATCCACGCATGTAAGATTGACAGTACCGAGACCCAAAATAAATGTTACCTTGTTACTGCGTTCTTACCTGTAACAGTGGGGTCATTCGTTGATTCCTCAAAAAGGTCATGTCTGAAAAAGATATAAAATAAAATAATACATCATTCCATCATCGAAGGTTTCTCTCATCCTATGTATAAAGGGCGATGTGCTCTGAACTGACAATGTGGTGAGATGGTTTTGCGGTGTAACATAAAATATAATATATCGACAAGGAAGAAACGTATATAAGATAGCAGATAATACATTAGATTCTATTTGATGAGATATACACATATTGTCATAATGACGTTAGAAAATTAGAAGTATCCATGGGCTAGCAGGAATGAGTAAAGACAGTTTAACATTTGCAATTTAATGCAATTAATTCTAGGCGGAAACAACACAAAATTAATCAATACCAGAGAATGATATGATAATGAATCAGCACATTTGGCAATTATTTTTTCATTTTTTTCTATTAAAGATACAGAACTAAGCACACTAGTATTAAACATGTACGTAAACAGCGCTAACTCAGCTAAGTTATAAGGCCCATCAAAATTTGAAATTCACTTCCAGTGACAATCATGTGTGAAACAACGCCAAAATATGGAAAATTGGTTTTTTTTAAATATGCAAAAAATTTGCATTCGATACTTCATCATATGATTTGTATATCAAAAAATGTCAAATTTCAAAGACAAAAATTGATTTTGTCGTGTTAGTTCTAATAGCGTCGTTATCATTTTATTCATTTCTGACACGTCACTCCCACAACTTATATGAATTCATCACTTGGAAAATATGTATGAAGAAATTGACAATGAATAATTAATCCATCTAGTAAAATTGAAGACAAATCTTCAACCTCATATATCAAGTACTTCTGTAGCTAGATATGCTGTAGTATTAAGTCAACTAGGGTTTGGGAACGCTATTAGGAAAGCACAATCTTCATCAAGCAAGGAAAATGGCAGTGGAAGCATGTGATTCATGATAACACGGCCTATCCGAATACGCCCCGTCCCGAGAAGAAAATCGAGTGGACCTAGACGATACATTTTCTTCAAGAAGGTAGAGAGTTGGAACCCTTCGACATTATTTATGTAAAGATAAAAGATATCTATGTTTCCGTAAAGTTTTCGAGACAAATTGTAAAGTGGTTGATATATGTATAAAAAAAAAATAACAGTACCCGGTGAAGAGCATGACGTGATCATGGGGTGGGAGCTGGTCTTTGATCATATCTTTCCATTCTACAAATCTCTGTAAACAGCCTCGTACAGCCAACAGCTTAGAACCACCAGGTCCTGGCTGTAAAAACTCGTACATCCAATCAAAGGCATACGGATGCTGGAAAATAATCGACATGCATCATGAGCTACTCTGGCTACACTGTGTACAACAAAATTGAATTCTGTGCGGTATCAACTATTAGATTTTATACATAATTCAGCTTTTGAATCGTCCAGGCATATTGTATTTTTGTAACAAAGGTAGATGAGTTTTATTCGCTCAGACTGAATTTCTGGAGAACTGACCTTTTGTAACACAGATTTTTCTCTTCATCCTCAATCCTAAAGTTTACTAATATTAAGACATGCTTTTTTTGTTTTTCTGATATGGAATTGTGGGGTACACCTAGTTTTGAAGGCTTTTTCTCAAGTAACAATTATTTAACTATCAGGGAATACGGAGTACCTCTCCTCCAACTTTCTGCATTGGATTATATACCATATGATAAATTGAAATAAGAACACAAACACATAAAACCACACATCAAGGGATTTAGATAAAAAGGGAACTTAACTTTTATTGTCTCCTTTATTTGTAAATAAATGGAAACCATCAATCAAAACTTACGTCAGCAATTATATACTCTGAAACGACGACTCTAAGTTGTATATCAGAGTGTTCGATATTGTTGTATCGTATATCAATCTGCAATAAAACCATAAAACCCATATAAATCAAATCTATCGATTCAAATTTCCGTGAATAATAAAAGGGAGGAGCTCTTTGCTATAAATATTTTCTATTGAAAAGACAAATGTGGTTAATGACTAACGTATGAATTTTCATAATATTAAAACTGTAGAAAAGATTTATTGTGCTTCATGAATGAAAAAAAAAGAATGTTTCCTGCCTTACCCCATTCACGACATGGGCGAAATACATTCTTATATTTGATTTGGCGTCTTGCATCTTTTGAGTCTCGGACGTTGCCAAACTTGAATTGTACCATCTGTAAACAAAATGATCGTTGATGATTTTTTATATCTTGATGCTTTTTCATTTCAATAGAAATTGGACTAAAAACGAGAAAATTCTATTGCCTTTTCATGTAGTAAAATCTATCAGTCAGGAATACTGAATGTGCAAAAGGGACTGCTTTTATACATTTCTGTGTACTTTGTATCATTCCTTCACCACCTTTGATCTTACCTCATATATATTTCGTAATCAATGAAAACAGCCAGTTTGAGATAGAATGTCACTCTTGGCCTCATAGCCAAACCATTATTTTCTACTGTTGTTCTGTGATGATTTCTGGCGGCCATTGTATTTGACGTCATATTGTTATTATAAGAGGCAGTTCTCTGTTTCAGTCTCAGAGCCATACCTTTCCATGGCATGTGACCTGAAAGACCACATAAGACATACTTTACATAGAATCCTCATTCAACATCGCTTCTTAGAACTCTTTTATCATACTTTTATAGATGTGCAATTATATGAGAAAGCTACAATCTTAATATTCTTAAACTGTTCTCAAGGTTCACGGTAGAGTGTGAAATATGCGGAAACTACATTGATAATGTCTACATATTTCTGTCTATGAACAATATTCCAGTTTCCTGTCTTGTACCGATTTCATGATTTATTGCCAATATTTCATTAACTACATGTATCTAACTACCAAGATTTTAAACATTCTTTAAATGTTTTCTAAATCATTTCATGCCTGAATTTCAATACGCAGTCAAATCGTCTTTGTCCTATTGAATCACATTCAAACGCTTGAAATTATTAGCATGAGAAAACTGGATGAGTTATTATTATTATTATGTTTTTTATTCTATTCCTCTTATTACTTACTGATGTTTGAATCTAACTTGTTACAAGGTTTCCTTGACTTTTTATAAGCAGCATAAAGCCATCTCTTCCTTCCTCCGGGACGCACGCTTCTTTTCCTTCTCTCTTTTGGAGCCCTCTCCTCTAGAGGATGGAATTCATACTCCTCTCCCTCTATATTCAAACTTCCAAGCTGTCAATTTTAAAAGAAGCTTGTCGATCACATATGCCATTTGCTTGGCTATTTTCCTTTTTCAATCACCTATTTCTTTTCATTTTCCTCCTCCTAAGTTAACATATTTAGATAAGTTATTCTTATTGTTACATTATCGACAAATACTTCCCAGATTCTTGAACACCTCATAATTGACCACAGTAACTCTCAAATGATCCATTTTGAAAAGGAATTTCCATTAGCTTACTCCCTCAGAAAGATATATCCAATACACCACACATACATGTTTTGGATATCATCTTAAAACCCCAACAGAGGTTACACATTTTGGGTGAAATGGCAAGGTTTACAATGATTTTTCATGTATATATGTAAATAGAGTGTGAGAATATGCAAGGCTTATAGTTCCTTAACCTATGTAATTTACTATCTTCAGTAGATATTTGGGCATAGTAAGACAAAAATTGGTCTCATCAACTGCATCTTGTTTAGAGAGACTACGGTAACGTCATTGTCATTGGCAATAAAGTATAGGTACATGTAACTTACAAGAACGGGACTACAGCGACCAGTGGTTGATGTCTCACAGGATACGGTAAACGTGGCAAAGGTGGCGTTGTCCTGGTATAAGGCAACATTCTGAAGAGAAAAAAGACAGATTTAATATAGTTTTCTGTTAAGGTTCAACTTCAAAGTATTCCTTTGCCTATTGTTGTATCGTTTTATTGTCCATTTCTTACGTTCTCGATCCAAGTTACCGAGACAGTTTTGCTCATTACGATTGGTACTTCTTCTATCGTATACCGTATGCTAAGTTACAGGGTCACAATCTTTGCACTATATATGATGTTTTACTAATTACTAAATTACATTAGAAATTATGTAATTTAGTAATTAGTGGACATTATTATGTATGTCTATTTCACACATTGTGCATATGCATTTTCCGGTGGTCTGTCATTTTGATAATTAAGAAAGGTCAGCAGATGATTTACAAACATATTTCGAAAGACATATCATATTCAGGTCACTCAGTGTTCACCTTGATAAACGTTTTAAGATAATTTAAATTTAATCTAATAATTTGCTTTTGTTACGTAAAGAGTTTTTGATATTTCATCTTTCAGAAAGTGGAAGATCATACATGTATGCCATATTTTGATAAGTGAAATGACATTTACTTGGCAATAAACAAATATGCTTCGGATTGTAAATCTGTGATAGGTCAAAATACAAATGTCGCCATCTTGAAATAATTTGCATAGTGTGCAAACACGTGGTTCTAGAACGTATGTGATGTAAAAGAAAAGAGATAATGGAGTTTCGAGTTGTGTTGTGACGTGTTTATAACATGCATATGTTGAAGGACCATCTGTATTTAAAGAGATGGTCACTTAATGCAAAAGGATATACAAATAAACAGAAATAGAATTTTTTAAAGGTTGGAACCAAATAAAAATAATGCAACGAATGTGATTCATTTACAGTTATGACCTTTTCTGCACAGCTTTTAAATGACGGATGTTGCCTGCATACATAAGATGGTCAATCTCTGTTGGCTATTCAGTTCATCTTAACTGAGGATTCCTTTTTGCTCCCTTGCAGTTTGTTTTTACATTTTCTTGGTTTTGTATACCCACTGATTGTAGTCCTTGAATTAATTATGATAACGGAATTTCGCTCTCTCTTTAAATATATTTGGAAAAGGAAGACGAAGTGATCCAAATCTGTTGTTAGAGCAGCCCTCCGGACAAAACAAAATGCGTTCATGTTTTGTATAATGAACCATTACGAATCCCATTGGTGAGCTACTTTAATGAAAGTTGGTCTTCAATGAGGGGGAATGGGCACCGCGTGTACAAATTTCCTAGTTCAACTTATGCAAAATGTTAGACAATACGTCTCGAACAGATCTCATTCATCACATACACTTAAAAGAGAGATTGTCGAGAAAGCCTATATTTGAAGCGTATAAATCTGTCAAAGTTAACAAATTATAACTCTTATTGTCTCATTACCCGGATGTGACTCTAGAAACTATCTCAATACATATTGCTTCTATAGTGCGTTGTTGCAGAGACTGTTTTTTTTTTCATTTAAAAAATGAATTAAATGAATTATGGAATACACAAAAATGTAGTTAATACTATACATCAGATATAACCAACATTGCAAAGTTCAAAATGCATAAACAGACAAGCATATCAAAATCAAGTTGACATACAACAAAGTCCATCGTGTTAATTAGAAGTGAACTTCCAAAAAGGAATGGGATCTGGCGGTTGACGCTTAGAAAAATAGACATCTCTTGTACAAATTGGATTGTAATGACCACATAAGGACACATAAAAGCAAGCAAAAAAGAAGTACTGTTACATACTCAATGAAAATAATGATGTTATATATGAGTGGACCGAAGTGTCCGACCCTGATACCAGAGAGCTGCCTTTTACACAGCTGAATGAGATTTAAGAGACATGCACATTATCGGATAGTGAATCCTCATCATTTGGTACCTTGGGCGAAACTGTTTCAAAGTTGAAAAATAATTCAGTATGGCATCCCCTCACTCAATTTCTAACTTTCATTTATTTATTTTGAGGAAGAGCCAGTAGACTCAAATTTCCTGTAGGATCTATTCATGTAAGTAGGCCCGATTAAGTAGGACCATTTGTCTTATGAATGGTAAACTGTGTACTTATCCGGCATAAACAGTGTTTAGTAGAACATCCTTTGGACAAAAATTAGTCGAATTAAAAAAAATCAGACATTGACGCTTCGGATATTGAATCCTTATCAATGGTACTCCATCCTATTGTAGATGGCAGAACTCCGTTCTTTTTACTGAATGATACGGTGGCTCCTTCCACAATGAACATCAACAATTAGAATTGTATACGATAAGGTGACGCTACACAGATAGTAATAAAGAACAGAAAAACGGATGTAGAAATGGATATCGACAGGATAAAGCATGGAAAGCGTACTGACAGAAGCAACCCCGCAAACGGCAAACTATATGTGAATTACTTGGGAAGTTCGACCAACTTTCAGACACTAATATGTCAGAGAATTGTCTTGATATAGAGGTTTGGATTTGGCATTTTTTCAATGCTGTGTAAATCAAGTTAGTGTTATATTGTATTATTGTGGTTTTGACTTATACTTATCAATTTGCGAGAGGGAAGACATATCTCATGTAAATGTGTTGATTTATTACCTTTTTTCTTTATATATCTTCATAAAGCTATTTGGTATAGAATTTAAAATGTTTATTATAACTAATAAGAAAAATCATTATGGTCTTATGCATTCATGAGACGAATGTAATTATATGAACAGAAGACAGATATACCTTATACAAACGTTCTATCAATTAATGACGTTTCATAACCGTCTCGTTAGAATACAAACCAATAAAATTTGTGGAAATTCGTGGAAAATAATAATTACCTAAAATCAATAGATCAATGACAATTAAAGAATACAATGACAAGTCTTTTTTCATCATGTAAATCAGAAAGCTGAGATCAAATTAAGAAAGACCGAACAATCATTCTTTCATGAAGAAAAAGAGATTTTTTTTCATACTTAAATGCAATAAATCAAATTGTATTTCCTCAAAGTTACATCCGGTAGAGGGCTCCATTTCCTTTACCATATTCCATAATCGTTCATTATTACATTGACTGTTCATCAGACTTTAATTTCCTTCCCGTCGCTATATTATACAAGACAAACCCCCTCCTCAATAAAACACCTTCCAAATGGTTACGACAATTGATGTTCTTTATGTTTTTGGTGGAAAATAGCTGAGGGAGCCTTTTCCCTTAATTTGTTCAATTTTGGTAGTAAAATCCATCATCTCTTATGGGTCGTTTATCATATTCTTTTGCATATGTGGCATGTAATGGTACATTATATTAATGGGACTGAGATGGACATAAATTTTTAGATTTTTTTAAATTAAGATAACTCATACATTTTATATATTCTAATATTTAAAACATATTCATAATACAGGCCATATTTTTCATATTATAATTAAAATGAATTTTAAATAATTTACATATGGATCATGTATAAGGCAATATAAATGACACATAATTAATAAAGAGTTTCAAAAATGCTTACTTTCACTTTTGGAATGTGTTCTTGAACCATGACAACTGTTCCGTTGCGGTATCTCCTGACAACGGCCACTTGTTTTCCTTCGTTTCCAAGACCATTTCGATTCAAATGCAGTGTCACGGGCTTACTACCATGAACAAGATTAAGTTTAAAATCCAAATTTTCTGGCATCAATCCATTTTTGCCAAGTTTGATTTGTTTTGTTTCCTCTATTACGGCAACATCAGTAGGTTCTGTGAAATCTGATAGTGCTGAAATGAGAGACAGAGAAATGGCCGTGTAGTATATTTTGGTTGTTGGTAAAGATTCATGATTTTTAGATGCAAGACAAAAAGACTAAAAAGGGAAAGCAAGGATTCAATATTTGGGAAACCAAAATGTAGACAAAAGTATCAACACTATGGGTTAGATAGGCTTTAAATTTAGTGGAGATGCAATAAATTTGTAGGCAATCCTGGTCTTTTTTAAATCATTGGGAATTTTTCTTTAAGTATCATTATCTGAGCAGTATGTCACGATAGAATAATATCAACCTAATGATAACTAAGAATGTATTCTTAGGAATGGTATTAATAAGAAATAAAACTCAAAATTGACGTGTACAACATATAAAAACACTTATTATTAATTAAGTATGCATCATCTTCTTTCAAAAGTAATTTGTGTGAGTTTATTTTAAAATATGCCTCTAGGGACTTCAGATATTACTAATTCTTATGTTCATCGGAGCTGGTTTTGCAATAAAATCAAAATAAATTTACATGCGAAATGAGACGCAGAAAGGACTGTTGGTCAAAGTTGATAGAAGACTGTACTATTCGTGACGCGGGGCTGCAGTATACATCATAGAGGTCCATGTTACATTCAAAATGTAGCCATCTGGGGAACTTGACAACTTACTGTCACAAATTGACAAGTCGAGAGAGAGATTTTTTTTTATTTCTTTCTGGTATAACTGAGGCAATAATGCCGATGGCTACTTGAATATACAAGTAAGATGTTCAGACATTACGTAATTAGTGTTTGAATTTTAATTATGGAATATATTTTAAATCATTAAAACATTTTGTTCTCCTATGACAAAGCCCTGAAAATATTTCACTCTGTAAGAAAATATTCATGAA
The DNA here is from genome assembly GCA_028142955.1 of Pinctada fucata. NCBI lineage: Eukaryota > Metazoa > Mollusca > Bivalvia > Pterioida > Pteriidae > Pinctada > Pinctada fucata. The sequence continues at coordinate 26,944,277 of AP027102.1, read as the reverse complement.
TTTTGTGTCTTATGCAAAGAATTCTGTTACGAAAAGATTTAAAAAAAATCATAATATTTCTTTCTTTAGTTAATACATAGAATTAAAATAAAAGAAATAAATCAATACTTACTGTCACTTGTTGATAGTCTCCAATTTAAATTAAATGTAATATATAAAATTAATACTGATAAAATTGGTTCCATGGAATTCATATTGAGTATAACAAACAAAATAGTCAAAAACGATGAAATAAAATAAATATGAAGAATTTGTACCGCAACTTATTTATTTATATCCGTTCACTCGAAGTTTCACATTTTTCTGCAATTTAAATCCTCAGAAATTTTTGGCCTCTATGACTTAATGTCCTTTCATGAAATGGCATCAACCAATATCTAAAGGTGAAGACGTTCGACAATCATGTATTTCCTTCACTTAAAATATGCAGAGAAAATTGGGGTTCCCTCAGGGGAATTCTACTGCACGAGAGCGTCACTTGAAACAAAGATGTATCAAAATTAAATAGTACATCTCTATTGATACCATTCAGTACAGGAATTTTTACAGGAGTGCTCAAAATTCATCATTGTTTTCTCTTTTTTTATAGTTTTATTCACACTTTATATAAGGAAAACAAAGAGCTTCACAGAAATATAGGTCGTGCTCATTTACATATGCCTGTCATTTACCTGATCGACAATAGACTAATGGATTAAAAGATAGCATGTCAATGTACAATGCTCTTTTGATATTCCAATCATGTCTCGACTGCTATAATTATTTTGTAGACAAAACTTCGAAATTTTTGGAGAAAAATATGCAATGGATTATTAGTGCGAGGTATTGTATTAACATGAACTGCACTTTGAATTCTAAAACGTTTCTGTTACTACATATATATGTAAGAGGAAAACGAAAACAACTATTAAAGACATTATCAAATTATTTTCGTCTCACAAAAGAGGGAATAATTTAAATGTAATCGGTGTCAACTTTCAGCACAACTCAAAACATGAAATCTTACAAAAAAGTATGAAAATGCTGAACTAATCAGTTAAGTAATAAGAAGAGACCACAAGACAACATAGTTGACTAAGGACGACACATTTGATACGTACTTCATATTGCCAGAGATGTCGTAAAGCGTTTGTCCGAAAAGAACGTCTGAAAAATTCTTTCTGTCGGACAAAAATTTGCAGTATTTTCATTTTCCGGTCTGACAGATTTACTGAATGACAAATGGGTAAAATAGATGTCTACATCTTTGTACTGAGTGGCTATACGGATTACATGAACCAGATAAGGTGAAGAATTCTTTGCCTAGAGATCACAATCTAATTGAAAAGGGATCAGATGGATAAAAAACCCCGAAGTCAGATTCCAATAATCACAATTAAATAGCTTACAAGTTCTGGAATAAATTAAAACAGATCTGTCTGAACTTTTTCACGAGAAAAGAAAAATCGAACATCTAGACGTAGACGGTTGTATTGGGTTTTTAAAGGAAGCGCAGTGCAACCGATCGCGGGCATCCGTCGATGTCAAAAGTATTCAACATTTTATAGTAAGTATGAGGTGTATATCGGACTGATTGTGCTTTGTTTCCTAAGCAATAATGGAGAAATATTACCTAATTATGGAAGAAGAACAAGCTTTCACAATAAAGATGTCATCAGGCTCTTGTTTTCCTATAAAGTTTTACCTATATACATGTATCAAATTCGCCAAACATTTCCGATCCAATCAGTCATCATGGCCATTTGTGCCCATCTTACATACTTTGTTTCCTCTTGTAGAACCATGGTACATGTACATACTAGTACAACATTGCATACCAGTGCTATTGGATTATATTTTTTGTGTTGACATATTTGTGAATTCAAATTATCGAGGTAATTATGAATACAGTAATGATTAAAGATTTGTTTTGTTTGCAGGTGCATTTGCAAATTCACACTTGTGAGACTAAGAGAAAACTGCTTCTAAGGAAAGCATCTTGCATCTTTTACACATGGTTTGGTACGTTGACAATATTGCTTTCGTCGTTGAATTCTCATTTGCTTCAAATGGAAAATTAAGAAAGAAATGGAAAGAAATCAGAGTACACAATATAAAGCACTACGACCTTATATGGCTAATAAGTTTCTTCCTTTTTTGAAAATGTCAAAAGAATGCTTTCATGATAAAGATTTTACCATCTAAACTGACAACTGATGAGGAATGATGAGGAATAATGAGGAATGACCCGTCATAGAGTCTTTTCGTCGATATTAAATAAGTCTGAATGCAACGTATTAGATAGAACAATCTATGAAACTCATCATCTAAATTACAGTCTGTCTTTTATGAAGACTTTCTGATGTTATATTTTGAGATACATGTAATTTATCTTTATTAACCATGGCATACGACTGTTGTGTATATGGAGATTTATGTCGCCAATAATTATATTACAATTGTCCTTGCAATAAAAAAAAAAGATTTAATTTTGCAGAAAAATAAAAATTTCAAAAATGACAATTTGTGATTGACGACTCAATTAAAACGATAAATATGTACGACTCATTAAGATGATCTTTGTTTACACAATTAATTACAATCAGCAAGATGTTCAAATAAATAGTTTTAAAAATGACAATTCAAAATCTGGCAGGGTATTCTGTTTTGTCAATTAGACCATTTCTTTGTTATGTTCTGTTTTTGTCAATTAGACCATTTCTTTGTTATGTTCTGTTTTTGTCAATTAGACCATTTCTTTGTTATGTTCTGTTTTTGTCAATTAGACCATTTCTTTGTTATGTTCTGTTTTTGTCAATTAGACCACTTCTTTGTTATATTCTGTTTTGTCAATTAGACCATTACCTTGTTATGTTCTGTTTTGTCAATTAGACCATTTCTTTGTTATGTTCTGTTTTTGTCAATTAGACCATTTCTGTGTTATGTTCTGTTTTGTCAATTAGACCATTTCTTTGTTATGTTCTGTTTTTGTCAATTAGATCGTTTCCTTGTTATGTTCTGTTTTTGTTAATTAGACCATTTCTTTGTTATGCTCTGTTTTTGTCAATTAGACCATTTCTGTGTTATGTTCTGTTTTTGTCAATTAGACCATTTCTTTGTTATGTTCTGTTTTTGTCAATTAGACCATTTCCTTGTTATGTTCTGTTTTGTCAATTAGACCATTTCTTTGTTATGTTCTTTTTTTTTGTCAATTAGACCGTTTCCTTGTTATGTTCTGTTTTTGTTAATTAGACCATTTCTTTGTTATGCTCTGTTTTTGTCAATTAGACCATTTCTGTGTTATGTTCTGTTTTTGTCAATTAGACCATTTCTTTGTTATGTTCTGTTTTTGTCAATTAGACCATTTCTTTGTTATGTTCTGTTTTTGTCAATTAGACCGTTTCCTTGTTATGTTCTGTTTTTGTTAATTAGACCATTTTTTGTTATGTTCTGTTTTTGTCAATTAGACCATTTCTGTGTTATGTTCTGTTTTTGTCAATTAGACCATTTCTTTGTTATGCTCTGTTTTTGTCAATTAGACCATTTCTGTGTTATGTTCTGTTATTGTCAATTAGACCATTTCCTTGTTATGTTCTGTTTTTGTCAATCAGATCATTTCTGTGTTATGTTCTGTTTTTGTCAATTAGACCATTTCTTTGTTATGTTCTGTTTATGTCAATTAGACCATTTCTTTGTTATGTTCTGTTTTTGTCAATTAGACCATTTCTTTGTTATGTTCTGTTTTTGTCAATTAGAACATTTCTTTGTTATGTTCTGTTTATGTCAATTAGACCATTTCTTTGTTATGTTCTGTTTTTGTCAATTAGACCATTTCTTTGTTATGTTCTGTTTTTGTCAATTAGACCATTTCTGTGTTATGTTCTGTTTTTATCAATTAGACCATTTCTTTGTTATGTTCTGTTTATGTCAATTAGACCATTTCTTTGTGATGTTCTGTTTTTGTCAATTAGACCATTTCTTTGTTATGTTCTGTTTTTGTCAATTAGACCATTTCTTTGTTATGTTCTGTTTATGTCAATTAGACCATTTCTTTGTTATGTTCTGTTTTTGTCAATTAGACCATTTCTGTGTTATGTTCTGTTTTTGTCAATTAGACCATTTTTGTGTTATGTTCTGTTTTTGTCAATTAGACAATTTCTTTGTTATGTTCTGTTTTTTGTAAATTAGACCATTTTTTTGTTATGTTCTGTTTTTGTCAATTAAACCATTTCTGTGTTATGTTCTGTTTTTGTCAATTAGACCATTTCTTTGTTATGTTCTGTTTTTGTCAATTAGACCATTTCTTTGTTATGTTCTGTTTTTGTCAATTAGACCATTTCTTTGTTATGTTCTGTTTTGCGTCCTTGAGCTGGTAGCTTTTGAGCCAATATTAATGAAACAAATTAAAACGAAATTAAAAATGATAAAATCTTTTGCAAATCAATTTTTTTTCTACAAAAATTAAAGAGAAATTATTTATTTATTTAGAAGTCAAAGTACTTCAATGATTCAAGAATGCATTATCTATCATTCTTCTGTGATTTATATATTGGAATTCCCATTAAGTGACTTAATTGAGGTGCTATAGTTTCAAATGTACTGAAATGTTGATATATCCCTTTAATATCAATATTATCACTCGATGAAGAAGTCGATCCCCTAAATGTACTTTCACGAACAAGTGACAAGAATCTTATAAACATTTGTTAATTTCACAAAAAAAACAAAACTGGTGATCTATAATTATTCTAATAATTCAAACAGTCTTTCCTCAATTTCAAAATGACTTCAATTGAGTTTTTCATAAACGTTCAAAAAGTACATTGGTGCTTTGAATATAGAAATGACCTAACATTTATAAAAATTGCCCCGGCATTAACGTCACATAAAATCATTAATCATAATATCAATGAATCAAGGATTATGAAAATAAATCGAGAAATTGCATAAATACAGAGTAATAGGAATGCATGTACGTTACAAATACAGAACAGGACATTCATGTTGTCATGCAAATGTACAGGTACTTCCCATAACAAAAGCAATCTTTGAAATAAAAGGACCAATCAACGAACAAAAACGCAAAACAAAAGATTAGTGTAAAAAAAAAGAAGAAGAAAAAAAAAAAAAAAAAAAGAAAAAATACGGATCTGTTACATGCACCAAAAAGTGAAGATATAAACAAGATGTGCTGGTGAAACTTTTTATAGCTTTAAATTTCAGGCAGGTACATGTAAGTGTTTATCTAAGATCAAAACAAAGTCACTTTGTCAAAGGTGAAGGTAAGAAATTTAGCTCGAGACCCCGCCACTTGTGAAATATGAATGCTCCAACTAATAAAGATATGAAAGCAATTTCGTCATTTGAATAAACACTGTAAACTACAAGGTCAAGGTATAATTAGATCAAAGTATCAAATGAAAGGTCTTTTCACAGGTATTGTACTTGTGACTTATTTATCTTAATATGTTTTCTTGATTGCTATAACCCTAGATTTGAATGGTAAAAACAAGATAAATGAAAACAAGACAGGTACAGGTCTATATTGGAAATATTTAATTGATTTTGAAATAGATCAGCTGTATGACGCAAATGCTAATTTTGATATAAAAACATAATACATAACAGATCGTTAGCTTATATCCGCATTCCAGTAATACTGTATTGAAAAGGGGACTTCCTTTCATAAGAAGAAAGAAATATATTACAAGGCTCATTTAGGTATTCTTAATACTGCTCCAGTGTTGAAGATGTCACAAATTCCGTTTGAGTTTATATTTCAATTCCATACTTGTATTATGTTTACGAATGATATAAAAGTAAAAAAAAACTGTGTATCTCTTCATTCGCAAATAGTCATGACTCTTAAGGTAAAGGAAAATCATCCTCTATATCGGAAGATATGGAAATGGTGACCAAAAATATAATAATTGGAACAAGACGCCAAAAATTTGTGCACTCGAGTGAGTGTGTTTTAATGAATCATTTTGTTCTCTCTGTAAGAACATTTTAACCTGCGGATAAGGCTACTCCTTGTTTTTATTCTGTTTTGCGTCCTTTTGAAATAGAATAAGCTATCAGCAAGCATGTGAAAAAAAAAAAAAAAAAACAAAAAAAAAAAAACAAAAACAAAAACAAAAACAAAAACAAAAACAAAAAAAGAAAAAAGGAAACAAACAGGCATATAAAACAAAGTTGCGATTTTATGATGTTTGAAGTACTAGTACTATGTAAAATCTGACAGAAACTTGTTTCATCTGATTATCAACAGATTTCAGTCAACAAAAGAATGGTAGGTAATGTAATATCTTTAATTCACAGAAGAAGGAGAAGAGGAAGAGGAAGCAGAAGAAACCCCAATCAACACACAAAACTTTGTATGTGCGATTCTATGCGACAAATCATTTAGTTGATAGGTACGTGGGAATGTAATTATAGTTTTACATAAAGTTTCCCCGAAGACTTCAACTTAATTATTAATTATATCATAAATCATCTTTCCTTCTCTCAATATGTGAACCGATTATTGAAATATTTCTATTTTCATTAGACCAGGTGACACTTGCACACAGTGCATTATCATTTACAAAATGCACCAAAATTAAAACTGATATGAACAAAAAATCATAAAAATATGGAAGTGACTTGGTGCAATCATTCTCTACAGTATAGTATGAACAGCTTTGAGGAAAGTTCAAAAGAATCATGATTAAACATTTTCCTTAGATTTGATTTGATTTTTTTTTCATTTCTGTAGTCTTATACACCGTCACAATAAGGAGGGTATATTAAACATGATTTAGAATACAACATAAAATAAACACAAATATGTACTGAGCACTTTCTTGTGCCGTGATCACAAACGCATTTTCCAATCATAAAAAAATTACACGCACAAAAATTTGAACAAACTATGTATACTAAGCATGTACATGTATTTCGTTGTTGATATACAAAATTTCCCCACATCTCTTCGACTGTTCTCTTCTAGTTTAAGTTCTGTTCTCCTTGATATCAAATAGGGAGCCTAAACGCTCTGATTGGCTAACGCGTTTGATATTGTACTCTCGACCTATACGGACACGTGATATACGTCTTTTTCATATGTTTTATAATGAAAACTCAAATAATGTACATCTCCGGCGTTACAAGGGGTCATCCCACTATTTATACACGTGTTGATTTAAAAATCCTTTTGATTAAAAAAATATTCAAATTACCTGTATGTATTATCAATCGTTCGATTCGACTCTTTCTTTTGATGCAAAACATTTTTACCTTATATAAATGAATTAATCTCTTCTCTTATTCTTATTATTATAAATATAAAAGCATCATAGTTTACCTTGACATAATTAAGGGATAAGAAACTTTAATTTCCGAATAATTAAAAAATCTGCACTTCAGACAAAGAGTTTTTCTAATTAAAACAAGACTGAGTTTGTCGTCATTACGACCTGTTCTTCCTAAAAGATTAATCCGAAATTAATGCGTTAATTTACCAAATTGCAATATGTATGACAATATCAACAAGGGAGTAAATGTTGAGAGGACATGCTTTGCAAAGATACCTCACTTTTGTATAATTTCCTTGTACACACAATAAATATTCCTACTGTCCTGTTCACTAATTCCAGAGCACCCTGTTTTCCCGGTTTTCTCTAAAATATGATAATGTCATCTTCCAAAAAGATATCAATTTTATAGTACTCCTTTAGTCGTAACAGAAAATACCATTCTTTTGGCTGTGCGTCAGCTAAGTTAGAAATAGGACGGAAAATAAAAAAAGTCTACGGGGATTTTCTATAGTAAAATCGCTGAAAATGCGTGACGTCGGGAGCTTTGACGTCACTGTTTACCATTGTTGACACAGAGAACAATATGGCGGCGGCTTGAAATTAACATGGGAATTTCTCGTAGACATTTTATTTTTTCATTTTGAGGGCTGAAGGCAGCTGATAGGGTAATTTGAAGTTAATTTCCAGTTACGACTAAAGGAGGTCAATTCTCAGAAACAATAATTTATAGCAAAATTCTTCAGACGACAGAATAAATCGCCCAAACAGGGTGCTTTGGAATTAGTGAACAGGACAGTAGGCTGATATTTCTCTAAACAAATCATAATGCTTTGACAAGTACTAAACATTTGAAATTAAAAAAGGAGAAGTTCGGAGTCATACGACAATCTTCGAGGGCAACAGATTGAGTAAACACACAAGAATTGACAGCACATAAGTGAGCTTCAATATGGGACAGTATTCAACCTTCCAACGTCGATACTCGTATAGAATTCTGCTCACAACAAAAACATAAATGTTGACATGCCTAGATTTTGCTAAAAGTGATATGAAGGATCTGTTTGTAACTCAATTACTAAACTTTCTGTTTATTTTCCCCTCTTTTTGTTAACCTCCAATTGAGCGTGTTAGGTTGGATTTCGTACGAACGACTTTTTTGGTATAGCTCTTTTCATGATTTTCAACCTACAAACGATTGCCCTGCGGATCAAATTATTGAGTAATCTGGTATTGTCAGAACAAGAGGGCTTCTTGGTATTTCAAAAATGTTTGTATTTATACACCTGCATAACACATTCATTTGTAGATTTGATATATGGAGAGCCCGATACAATTACGATGAAGGCACCATAATTAACACATTTCATTATATTTTCCCCCTTTGTACATTTACTCATCTCGCCACTGTAACCTTTGAAACAACTCGGAATGGGTTCAATTAAAGGTCTAGAATAGGTTAAGATGGTACATTTTGAACTATATGTTCAATCGATATAATTTATTGCACTTTATGTGCAGATAATGTATAATCAATTATGCCAGAGTCCGAAAAAGAGGAAATCCAAATAGTTAATATACGATAGACGATATTCTAAAATGTTTCAAAATGTATTCTAAAGAGCCCACTAGGACAGAGCTATTCTGTGAGGGAGATACTCCTTAGTTTCAGAGTAATTCATCAAATTTAGTATAAGAAAATTTACAAATATGTGTGATATTTATTTGTTGCTTGTTCAATTTTATTTATGTTTGTCGAAATACAAGCTCTTCAGAGCTTATGTTGTATGTTTGACACTAAATAAAGCTTCTGTATCTGTAAATATATTTCAAGTCACAGAAGGACTGTAAAGCTAGGCTAACATATTTTCGGGAACTAAAAGTCCACCAACAGTGACACCAGCCTTTAGGTTGAAATTATCAGATAACGATACAAATCTTTGCATCATATGCACATTTTAACAATAATATATCATCAGTGATGCTCGAAGGCGAAAGGGAGGAAATCCAAATAGTAAATATAAGAAGAGCAAATTTCTAACGTATACCAGAGAAGAAGTACTAACACATATGTCAAAGAACCCGACTAGGACAAAGATATGACTCAAGGGAGATACTCCTTTGTTTCAGAGTAATTGGGACATTTTAAAAAATGTAAAAAATAAAATTTACAAATATATATTAAGTCAGTGCAGAAGCACAGTAAAACTTTGTGAACGATATCGTCGGGAAGTAACAGTCCTACAGTAGTTGTAAGGGAATATAAAGAACAGAAAATTGACGCGAGATGAAAGTTATAATGTCTTTCGGCTGCTTTGATATACAGTAACAATACCTGTATGCACATAATGTGGAAGGGTTTCAACTCTATACCTTCTTGAAGAAAATTTCAAACCAATTCATTATGCACCAGACACGTCTTTCGAATATTAAATTCTCATCAGTGATGCTTCCAGTCAAATTGCTTTTCATAAGCCGCCCAAATTCATATCACTCGTTTTATTTTTATTTTACATGTATCAGAAAACATATTTTCATAGGAGAAATTATATGAATAACTAAGGAAGGGCAGGTTGAATGAAACCTTTTTATGATTATGATAGCCTTCTTCGAGAGCAAATGCTCCGACTGATGTGATCGTTTCAATTAAGAACTGTAAAGTTGAAAAGATCATGTTTTATTACTTGCAGAGGACTCAGTCTACTTAGAATGAACAGTCAGATGCTTATCTGGAACTCTGGTGTTTTAATACTGTTTTGAGATATGTAGCTGCTTTGTATGTTTTGACATACAACATTTGTGATATAAACATCTCTGTATATGAGAAATATGACAATCTTTTCAATAGGGTTTCATTAGTCTGCCCCAAAGTGTCAAAAAAGAAGTTTTCATGCCTGTTGCTTTCATAGGGTCGTACACAATAATGCCATCATCTTCAATGAAAAGTTTTACATAAGAATTTATTGAAATTGGAGAATAATCACTTTTCGAGAGGTGAATGAACTATGAATATATATCGCTGATCTCTGGTTTAAACAAAGAAAAGGGGATGATCTCCAGCATGACCACCCTGCACTCACCTAGCGAACCAACCCATAAGAAAGTGATACGTAAATGACACCAGACAAAACTATAAACCACAAAAATACACGACATTAATAACTAGAACATCATACAAGACAATCGAAACAGACGTACAAAAACATGAAACATTAATGACATCAATGACAACACATAAGAGGAAGGAGACCAATGTCTCCTTCCATTTAAACAAAGAACAGAATCTAGACGAATATGAGGAGAACATTTATATTCTGTTGCGAAATTTTCGAATTTCTGGCTTTAAATATATCCGAATCTGTTTGTTATGTCACATTATTACCAACATCTATTCACACTGCATATCAATTTAAGGTCTTCAGTATCTATTTACACTGCATTTCAATTCAAGGTCTCCAAATTGAAGTGATTTGATGAATATTCATGTCACAATGTTGCGATGCTTTAAGGTGTCAACTTGCAAGGCAGAGGTGAACTGAGCTTCACATTTGTGATCATGATTTTATGTTTTGTGTAATAAAGTTAGAGAGGAAATGTCATATGAGTAATAAATGGCTTTTGAGTTCCATGATACATTGAAGTAATTTATATCCGAAGATCAAACGAAGCAAAAAGTGAAGGTGTACGTCTATTCCAGCTAGTACCATAGCACAAATTGATTGACTTAATAATTTGGTTTTGAATGAACTCTCATGTTAGGTCTGTTATTTTTCTCTAATCTTTTTATCCAAAGTAACAAAGTCATAATTGTATCTCTATGAATCAATCAAAATACTTATTTCATACATAAAAGTATAAATTCAAAAATCATTAGGTTGTACCTCCCCCTTTCCTGATCGGGTTTCCCAATCTTTGGAAATGGGACCTACAATTTCAGATTCGCTTGTAAAAGTTTCCTTGAATCTTGTTTCTATGACAATGGCATTAATAGTTATATCCTTATTAATAAATGTTGCTGTTGCCCAAGACTGTTTAACACTTCAGGCTTAACAATAAGATCAAGGCCAGGAATATTCATGGAGGGTTATTCGATGAATGGCAGATAAACCTTAATCTCCAACGAAAGCCAATCTGTCTCTGCAATTAATGAAAATAATTTACTCGAAAAACCATGCAATGTCAGGGGCACCACTTATTGAATGTTCTTTTAAGTGTTATGTATCAGTTTTATTCTGCGTTATCGATATCTTATTTTTGTTATACCATCGCCGAAAATGGCGGGGGTATATAGTGATGCACATGTCCTTCCGTGCGTGCGTGCGTGCTTTCGTCCCACCTACTTTTTCCGGACATTTAAAGGATAACCGTTACAGATATTCATTTCATTTCTTTGGTATAGTTCTTAAACCAAGAAATACAGGTCAAGTTCGAATAGGGGTCAAGTCGCTTAAGTCCCTTGAAACTTTGAAAAAATCAATATTTTGCGGTTTGCAAACATTTCAAGGAAAACGATTACGGATATTGAATTCTTCTCTGGAATATAACATTACACCAAGAAATACAGGTCAAGTTCGAAAATGGGTTATTTCACTCAATTATGTAAAGAGTTGTTTACCTTGAAACTTAGAAAAAATCAGTATTTTGTGGTTTCCGGACATTCAAAGGAAAACCATTACAGATATTCAATTCATTCCTTGAATATAGCTTTTACACCAAGAAATGCAGGTCAAGTTAGAATATGGGTCATGTTGCTCAATTATGTGCAGAGTTATACACCTTGAAATTAAAAAAATTCAATACTTTGTGGTTTCCTGACATTTATGTCATCAAAATTCCATGAAATTTCTATAACGAGGGTCCTGTAGCATCATATCCCACCCATTCTGCTACGTCTTCCGTTATATATTTGGACATAACTTTCACACTCTTTGGTCATATTACATTGTTTATATTGAGGATCACTGTAAAGGTAAAGTGCCCGAAACGCTAATGTCTGGTCCATGCTGCAAATCTATCTGATCTTAAATGATGCTATCGAATTTGAAGACGTTAAACATTTAAATGAAAATCGTCACAGGGAATATATGCTTTTCTTTGATATGGCTTTAAATTAAGAAATACAGGTCAAATTCAGATAAGGGTAATGTTTCTATGCCCTTTCAACTTTATATATAGCCATGCGCTCAGTACTATAGCTTCATTGCTTATATGCGAAATATGCTGGGCTAGGGCATCATTGATCCTTCGATCAATAATTGTTTTTATTTAGGTTTGTATTCGTTTTTTGTGATTTCAAGGTGACTTATGTTATCTGTGTATTTTTGTTTTATTACTGGACCCTATCCAAACATCGTCAGAGGATACAGGACCATGACCACCTATCCTCTCTGAAAGTTATAAGGACTCGGGTGATTGAATATACGAGTTCGCGGCTTGTTTGTGTCGTCATCTTACAGAGACGATGTCATTACACACAGCAATTGGGCATTCTTTGAGACCGCTGGGGGTAACCGGACTGTGCAAGGTTTTTGCGCACGTAAGTCGGATAAGCACACCATTTGATCGACATTGGTAGTTGTCCGATAGTCGTCACCGGTTGGTCATTGGTGTCGTTGGTTTATGTGTTGTCTGCATTTCATGTGATTAATGTTATCTTTTGGGGTCTGATCTTCAGGTTCCTTTGGTGTCTCTTCTTGTACTTGCCCACTATTTAATTTTGCATTTTGGGTTTTAGTTTCTTGCTGTTGGTACTGTAACATAGTCCTGTTTAGGATGCCTTTCTTCCATCTAACATGGACCTTGTGAAGTGAGAGGGTTGTGCGCACGTAATCCAGGATAACCACACCATTTGCTACTTGCGTGGCAAATGGCCATCCAAAGTCGGCACCGGTTGCCCATTGGGCTCGTCGGTTTATGTGTAGTCTTTTGTGTTTGATGTTTACATGTCGTATGTCTCTTATTCGTCTCATACTATTCTCGTCTTTTGTGTTTTTGCATCAGGTGTTTTGGTGTTTTGCTGTTGGTGCTGCAACGGGGTCTTGTTGGAGATCCCCTCCTTCTTGTGTTTGTACAACAATGTATCATAATATTGTATTTATCAATGTTAAACGTCTTTAAATTCAATAGCATCATTTTTAAAGAACAGATAAATTTGCAGCATGGAGCAGACATGCAAGTTTGCGACGTTTTGAATAAATGACGATCTTCCTCTATTTCATAATACCAAATTACCCATAGATTCATTTTCGCTTATTTTTTTATAAATTGGTATTTGAGCATGTCATGATGTCGGCATTCCATGTGAAATTTGTATTTCTCTTCATTCTTTCACTTAAACCCTCAAATCATTGCAAGTATTCAGTTCCAATCGAGATCCTAGTGTTTATTAAGTGTTATTAAAATTAATCAATTGAATTCGCAGACGTTTGTCTCTAACTTACACTAAACTTAATTCAAACCAAAATAAAAACAAAAATACAAACAGACGGGAAAAATTCCATACCAATCACCAAACATTATGTATCTTTATTTCATAACATATATAATGAACAACAGAAATGGATTTCAAAACTCTGTACTATGAAGTACGTACATCATAAAAATTACTACAAATTGATATGCAAATCAACCTGCCTCCAGCATGCAATTACATGCATACTAATGCATTTACATAATATGTTAATTTCAATGTCTATTTCAAAAGATGTATAGTTTTTATGCGAATTCATGACTGGTGAATTTTATAAGAAGGATGGACGGCACGAATAAATGGCGATCTGAAATCGAAAGAAAAATATATTGAATATAAGTTTGAGAATTGATGTATATTCATGTCCTTTATATATTTAAATACTTGTCAATTCACAATTTGAATTAATTTTCATAGTTATAAGCGAAAAAAAAGAAAGCTAATTAAAGGTCAAGAGGAACTTATTTCTATCAAAATAGGTTTATGAATCTTTAATCTTGCTTAAGCTTGCAATGTTGCAAAAATTACAGATAGATTGCATTTCTAACTCCATGGTTACTTGTAAGTAAATACATATACTAGTCTTGTTTCTTAATTCTGAAATACTCAGTGTACGGTGTTTTATAGGATATGTAGAAGCTTATTACCTCGTCCATATACCCCTTAAATTTTGATCTTCCTTTTCCAAATCCTATATGTATAGGGGTATGTGTTGATTGTAATTTCCCTGAAAGTAAGATAAGGAGATCAAGTTTCAGACGGATTATATTTTGATGTCATTTATTATAGGCAAACATAAAACTTTAGACACAATATGAATAAAGAATAGAGAAATTTGGTCGTTGAATCTTATGTAATATTTTCTTTACCCAGAACGGTTCGATATAGATATATTGTTATTTCGGACGTCAAATATTAAACAAGTGGTCATCCATTCTACATTACTTCAAAATTTTTTTCAAATATATGTCGTTCGTGATATTATAAACTACAGACATGACATCGTCGGAAAAAGCAAAAGGAATTTCGACACTGTATATGAATTGTTAATACATTGAAACAATGAAGCAATTTATTTGTAATTACAACCAAATTCAATCAAATTTTTGAAAATTCGATCTTGATGGATGATACCTTTATCAAGAAATTGATATTGTCATCTTTGCTGTTATTGAAAAAAGAGTTTGAGGATTGCATGAGTTAAAGAAGATCCTGACGACAATCTCAACAGCACTCACAATACAGCACAAAATTGAGCATCGACGGGCCCCAAGCAAGCTAGAGGTGTGAACCAATTAAAGAATTCCTCATATCTTATGAACATGATGAATAACTTCGATATTTATTTATATGCATAAACTCACCAATAGCACTTTTCTCCGCCTTCATACCATTACTTGAACCTTCTAGAATTTGTCCATCATGTGCATAATATACCTGGTTCCACTTTCCAACCTAAATTGCAAACATAGTATTTGTTACACAAGAATTTGGTGATAAGTGATTAAAGCAATTGAGAATTAAAGAACTAAATAATAAACTGACTAAATATCTGAATGGATACTATAATGCTTTTTTTAGTTTTCTAGAAAATATTTTTCCTTGATACAGGTGACTGTTAAATGATATCATGAAGTGAATACACAATCAAGTTAAAACATAACAAATACTCACTTTCATAGGAAGACCAAAGGTCGTTGACTTGCCAGTGTCCAGTTTAGCAAAGAAATGAATACTTTGCTTACTCTTTATCAATGCCAAAGAGATATTTGATTTACAGAAATTACTGTTACTCATCAGGGGCACCAAATTTCCAGTCGGTGGATTTTCGTAGAATTTCATCGTGATAACCAAGTCTCTGTACTGGAAACTAGAAAATCTCGGAATCACTAGTTGTGCTTGTCCATTGAAATACGCCGCACCTTCCCGTATCACGACTCCGTGATTTTCTACGTGGAGGTTATTTCCGGACTTGTCCCGCAAGTCAGTATCAAATGGAAGGTACAGTTCCGGTCTGCAAACTATGTAAATAAATGAAATAAAGCGTTAAAACATTAGAAAGCTTAAGTTTTCACATTACGAAATGCTGTATACAATTTTTTCGATTGTATTTCTGAAATAATTAAAGTATCGCTACCTACCTGCTTGGGTGGTTTCATTTTTGAAAGATACATGGACTGCGCATCCACAGGAGCTATGCTGATAGTGAGTTCCCATTGGACAGGGCATTTTTACCCAGCCTTGACCAGGTATGTATCTTTCATATCTTTTAGGATCACCTGTAATCTCTCTGCTATCACATGACGAATGTTCATACGTCACCGGTGGACATGCATCACTACATACACCTATAAGGTCCCTAATGCAGCCTTTATTAGGAACGTACATTTGTCCTTCTTTACAGCAAGTTCCAATAGATATTCCCTTCTTACACTGCCAATATGCCCTACAATTATCTGTGTTTGTCGTAGGATGCGTCCTCATATACGCTCTGCATTTTTCTGTAAATAAAACAAAATTTTATAGTAGTGTAGTAGTTGCTGAAATTATAAGGTATTCTCAGAAAATGAAACTTCTTCAAAAAGGAATAGATCTAGAGGCATACATTGCACACGCGTATTTGGAATATCTATTCCATATTACAGTATTAAAAATCATTTTGCTGCATTAGTTTGGATACATTATTCATTTAAAATAGTACCTCACGGTTTGCTTTGTAACCACGACACAAACACATTTAATCATTAGAAAAGAACATTACCATGTATACACGGCACATCCTCGGATTTCCTACATGTCAACACAGTCTGATCCCAATATTGACTAAAAGGACAGGATCTAAATGTAGCTACCATTTTGTTGTCGGCTCCCCGTACACAATGTGTAAATTTAGCACAGTCATTAGGATGAGGATTAAATCCTACACCATTCCTGATTATACAGTCGTCACATGGATCTACAATGACAGAAGAGAGACATATGGGTATAAATAAAACACTTGATATACTCGATCTCGAGAATATAGTAAGGGATTTGATATGATAGCGATAATGTCTGGAGGTAATCTACATGTATAATCAAGAATAAAATTGAAAAGAAGTTCGCTTACCTTTGTAAGGTTTGGTACCGCCAGCTTAAAAATAAAGAAACAACATCTAAATTTATTATCTTTATGAAAACACTGCGTGATTATTTTTGCGTAAATTAAAGGTAACCTTCAAATTGCACTTCTCTTGTTAGATGGAACAAAACTTTAAATGAAAATGAATCTCCATAAATTCAAAAAGACAAATGAATAAAGAAAACTTTGAAAACTTACGGACACATCTAAAGTTGGTTCTGGTCCATTTTCCATTATTTTGACACATAATGACCTTATTACCAAATTCCTCATTCAAAGCAGAACAAGAATACATTCTCTTTGTGCCCTCAGTATTATAACCAGCGGAGAGGATAGCGCCTTGAATCGTCGGTGGATTACCACAGTCAGCTGAAAAGCATATGTTTCTGTTTACTAGGTCTAAAAGAAAGTTTTTATGACATGAAGATGACAATAATGATAAACTAATTATAAGATGGTTCTTTTGAAAAAAGTTTGCTTTGCCAGACAAAGGGTCAGTCTAATAATATTAAGACAATTTCGATACCTTTACAAAAGAAATTAGGTTTGGGCCAAGTTCCATCTGGTCGACAGAATACGGTGCCATTTCCATCTGGAATAGTGTCCGGATCACAGGTATATGTTGCAAAGCTACCAGACAATGAAGACGCCACAACTATAGAAGCTCTAAGGATTTTTGGAGGTGGTCCACAATCAGCATCAGCTGTTAATATTCAAAATGTGAATACGTTATGAATGACGTCAGTATGTCAGGCATATGAATGATAAGCCGATAACAATAGCTGTTTCTTACAAGTGATTTGTTTAAATATGCAGATAGTATGAATAGTAAGAAGACTTTAGAGCGTCAAAAAGGTTAAGTAATTTGATTTTGCCTTCAGTTTTGAAGAAAAAACTTACATCTGCAATAAAAATCAGTAGGTGACCATGTTCCATCACTCCTACACACAACTGTTGTCCAGGAGCCGTAGTCACATGTGTATCGGGCTACCATTCCGTCATTTTCATATGTAATAGTAGCACCAAGAATCTCGGATGGTTTTCCACAGTTCGCTTAACAATTGGAAATACAAGAAAACAATTATTCGAAGATAAGGTCATTCTCCTAAGAATATACTTTTGATTTGAGTACGCAATACAATTTTTTTTAGAAAAAAGTATTGCTTTTACAATTCTTCACTTACGTCTACAGAAAAAGTTGATAGGTGACCACGTGCCGTCAGCTGTACATACTGAAGTGAAAGTGCCTGTTGGAATAGAACCATCTTCACAAACATAACGCAATTCTGCACCTTCTAATGTTGATGCTGGCGGAGCTGCTAAACGGGCATTTGGTAAGGACATCGGTAAGCCACAGTCAGCTGGAAATGAATGTCAAATTCGGTTCAAAACACAATAAAGGAAATTATCAGGATAATGTGAGAACAAAACACGCGCAAATTGTCAAGTGAATCAGTTAAATAATTCAGATTGTATAGATAATACAAAAGGTACGATCAGCAGTGTTTCAGCAACTACTACAGGAAAGATAAAAAGATATCAAATTCAAACATTCATATCCTAAATTTATCTGCCCTCTATCTTTCATCTAGTCAACAAGCACTATGTCGTTTTTTATTCTTTGAACGGAAATAGTTAAGGAGAACAATAATTCCTTTACAGTCATATATGTTTCGATTTAAGGATGAGAGCGGTCAACAGTTGCTTTGGCTTATTTCTTTTACTCATCATCAATTTGAGGATCATGGAAAGCTGGCTGTATGTTGCTACTTACGAGTACACTTCAGTGTCGGTTTACTCCATGTTCCATCTTCCTGACATATAATGTTTGGATCACCGTAGTTGGGGACACTACCGGGTGAACAGGATAGTTTTAGCTTTGTGCCTCCTACTAGTGGTCCTGGGTACATATCAAGACGGGCAAACCGTGGTAGCATAGGCTCTGTACACTGAGCTGTAAAAATAAAGATAACCTGCTATGGTCTCATGTATGATGAGAGAAGCTATGCTCCCATTTTATCGATAAAAAAGGAGGGGTGTCGATACAGAACGGATATCAATACTCGGCGAAATGAAAAAATAGACAAGAACTTACATCGACAAAATACGTTGATCTTCGACCATGTTCCATTTTCTAAACATACAATTTCTCCATTACCCTCCTGTACGTAGGTATCGTCACAAACATAGAATAAAGAACTCCCGTCCTTGTTAGGTCCTTGATGAACTTGTGCGTAGGGAACTTTCGGTGGATCGCCACAATTTGCTTTGAGAAGAAAAAAAAGAAGAAAGAAATATATCAAGAATTTGTTTAATAAATAGTCAGAATTTAACAAGTATGCGTTTAAATAAATCATAATTGTGGATTATATTGGAAAGTAAGGTCTGTTTGATCTAAGCATACAATACTTTACCTTTCAGGATTTTTGTTTACAAAATGATCATGTTTTTTTTACATGTAGATACTTACGTTTGCATGAAAAGCTAATGGGTGACCATGTTCCATCTGCTGTGCAAACAGATGTGAATGTGCCTTCAGGAACAGAACCATCTTTACAAATATATCGCAGTTCAGCACCTTCTAAAGTTGATGCTGGTGGCATCGCCAAGTGGGCATGTGGCAAGGCCATAGGGAGACCACAGTCAGCTGGAAATTGTCATATTTAAAGTATTAGGAAATTAGGGTCCTTTCAACAATTAATATTAACCATTACTAACATGATACTTTAGATAAAATAAATTCAATATCAATCTAAACATTGAAGTAAGCTGATAGGAATTATATTTTAGTGTGCAAGCTATGTACATATAAACCTGACCAAGACATCTACGAAAGCCAAAGCTTTGATTAGTTTCACTCACTGCATCAGATAAAAAAGAAACAAACAATTTGCTTTTGAAAAAAAATATTGCAGAGCTTTGAATCCAACCAAGATAGCTGGCAATTCAAAGACACACAATTATAATTATCTACCGACAGATATGATGTATGAAATCTGATAAATATTCAATGAAAATTTCACGAACACATTTGAAGTGCCCAAATACCCCAAGATCGAGACTGACGGGACGAATAATTCGGATCATTACATCTAAAAGATAAACCGTAAGAGGAATATAATTTTATACATAATGTTTCAACTTCAGTTAGCGAAACCTCAAATGATGAAGCTACATACGAGTACACTTCAGTGTCGGTTCACTCCATGTTCCATCTTCCTGACATATAATGTTTGGATCACCGTAGTTGGGGACACTTCCAGGTGAACAGGATAGTTTTAGCTTTGTACCACCGACGAGTTGTCCTGGGTACATATCAAGACGGGCAAACCGTGGTAACATAGGCTCTGTACATTGAGCTAAAATGAACGATTGGATAGAACATTTGGTTTAAACAGTATTTACTTGTAAATTTCAGTATATTTCACATGTACGTAAGCATCTGTAGCTGCCGATTTTGGCATGTATTTACATTGGATGTAATGATACAATTCATTATACATAAAAGTGATAAATTATGGAAGCGATATGGAGGAATTTGAAGGAAAGAAGAAAACTATAACTTACATCGGCAAAATACGTTGATCTTCGACCACGTTCCATTTTCTAAACATACAATTTCTCCATCTCCCTCCTGTATGTAGGTATCGTCACAAACATAGAATAAAGAACTCCCATCCTTGTTAGGTCCTTGATGAACTTGTGCGTAAGGAACTTTTGGTGGAACTCCGCAATCAACTAAGGAATTTAATAATGTTATAAAACGAATATGTACAAAGATACAAAGATTTATCTTAATTGTCATCCAGAAGAAAATATAACGATAAAAAGATATTCTTAACGCAGTTGTCTTTTAACATTGATAATTACATAAGTAATAATCGATTTTCAATGGAATAGACGTTTTTGTAGAATATCTAAAATGATCAGTCACGAATAAGAGAACGTAAAAAGGGGAATATCAAACATGAAATGCCAACCACAAGTAAAATTGTTTTCCTCCTATCCCATTTGACATGTTACTGTTCATACTGGATTTGTAAGCGATACCTTTACAACCAAAATAAGGCTTGGTCCATGCTCCATCAGGTCCACAGTATATTGTACCATTACCATCCGGGATAGTGTATGGATCACACTCATAATGGGCATAACTACCCTCCAACGTTGATGGAACAACTATTGTAGCTCTTAGAATTGCTGGTGGTTGACCACAATCCGCTGGCAAAAGAGAATTATGAGATTGTGTTTGAATAAATAGAAATTAATTTGTGTCATTCACATAGGGGGAAGGTTTAATTAGGTGATTAGTCCTCGTATATCCCTATGAAATACAATTCCTTCATAATTATTCAGGTTACTGAAGACATGTACTAGAATCTATATGTGGTATAAAAGCTCAAAGCTACTATACATGTACTTTAATTCATCTCTTATGCAATGAAACAATGGATGTGTGATAGAAATCCTTAAACATCTTTGTCTTATGTTGTCAGGCTTTCACTCACGTCGGCACATAAAATCAGTTGGTGTCCAAGTACCGTCAGCTTGACACATTATTGTGTTATCTCCCCTAGCCCAATATCCGTAATCACACGAGTAGCGTGCTGTAGAAGTTTCCTTGTCATAAGTAGGCGTCGCTCTAGGAATCATTGGAGGTTCACCACAATCCGCTAGTACAGGAAAATCAAGAAAATCATTTAATAAGAAAAAAAAAGAAATATTTCAATTTTTAAAAAATTAGAATGAGGAAAGTTCCTTTCGAAAAATACATTTTGAATTAACAGCTTTACTTAATTAAAAAAAACTTACAACATCCATGATAAAAAAAATAAAACATTTACATGCTAAAGTATAGAGAATGACCGTCCAAAGTCGGCTCCGGGTACATTTGCTTACCCTAATATTCATGAATTATCTTTCATACTTCATGTTTTATTGTTTCTACTTTCAATATTTTTTGTATATCTTGTGTAGGTGTTTGTGTATCTCGTTGCTTTGTATGATGTCATGTTGCAATCATGCGGAAATGTTCCCTTGTAATCACTGAAAAGTTTTTTCCCTGAAAACCTATTAGTATGCATAAGTTTCAATGCATAAGTTTCAAGTATGCATTTCAAGTATGCAAGTATGCTTTTCAGTATGCATAAGTTTCAATGCATAAGTTTCAAGTATGCATTTCAAGTATGCAAGTATGCTTTTCAGTATGCATAAGTTTCAATGCATAAGTTTTAAGTATGCAATTCAAGTATGCAAGTATGCTTTTCAGTATGCATAAGTTTCAATGCATAAGTTTCAAGTATGCATTTCAAGTATGCAAGTATGCTTTTCAGCATGCATAAGTTTCAATGTATAAGTTTCAAGTATGCATATGATACTAAGGGGTATCTCCCTCATTGCATAGCTCACCTAGTTTTAGTGTTTACGCACTGCATTGAAATATATTTTAAATTTCCTGTCATCAAATTAGACCTAAGGGGTATCTCTCTCATTGCATAGCTCTGTCCTTAGCTGGGGTTTCGGCATATTTTTTCATGTTTAGAAATAAGCTCCTTGCGCCTACCCTCCAACGATTTTGGCCATATTTTTCACTTACATACGCTTCGGAATAAACCCTACACAAATTTGGAGCCGTTCATTTTGGCAAGAGGAAAGTAAAGCCCTGTATTGTAGATGACATACTAAGGGGTATCTCCCTCATTGCATAGCTCACCTAGTTTTAGTGTTTACGCACTGCATTGAAAAATATTTTAAATTTCCTGTCATCAAATTAGACCTAAGGGTATCTCTCTCATTGCATAGCTCTGTCCTTAGCTGGGGTTTCGGCATATTTTTTCATGTTTAGAAATAAGCTCCTTGCGCCTACCCTCCAACGATTTTGGCCATATTTTTCACTTACATACGCTTCGGAATAAACCCTACACAAATTTGGAGCCGTTCATTTTGGCAAGAGGAAAGTAAAGCCCTGTATTGTAGATGACACCAGGAAAATTCACTTTGGCTTTATTTACACTGTTTGGCATGAAGTACTACTGACGAGGATTAAAATATTCGAAACACGTGTCCAGTACAATAAAATTGGTACTATACAACATACATTTCAGTATTGACAATTTCAAATAGACTTTCCTTTTAGTAATACTTACGTTTGCAGAAAAAGTTTACAGGTGACCATGACCCATCAGCCGTACAAACAGACTCGGTAGTTCCAGTAGGAACTGTGCCATCGTCACATATATAAGTAAATCTTGCCCCTTCTAAAGACGATGCTAGCGGTGCTGCTAACTTAGCATTTGGCATCACCATCGGTAGTCCACAGTCAGCTGATAATATAAACATAAGATTAAAAATGAAGCAATATCAAACATGAGTTTTTTATAATTAAGAATAAACAAGCTCCTGAACATATGTTGGTCTTTATCATTCAAAAAATGGCGAGCATGTGATTCACTTTCAATTATATGATGGTATTAATTAAAAAAAGTCTCTAAAACATATATTTGTTCGACAATTTTTATGATACGCTCATTATCATTCCAGGGAAGTTAAGTTTCAAATGATTCAGTACGCATTGTAAGAGATGCAATAATTATGTGATTTGCTTAATCGAAGTTTACTTACGTGTGCATTTTAGTTCCGGTTTACTCCACGTTCCGTCGTCTTGACATATGATATTGGGATCGCCGTAGTTTGGAACACTACCAGATGAACAAGCAAGTCTTAATTTGGTACCACCTATAAGTGGTCCTGGGTACATGTCAAGACGGGCAAATCGTGGCAACATGGGCTTCCCACACTGGGCTATAATTTTATTCAAATATCATGAGAAGTTGGTAAGGTTTAAAGTTCGAAAAATAACGATCAAGAGCAAAATTCAGATATCTAAATATATGAAAGGTCGCGGATCTGTAATCTATTTCTCTAAACAAACTGTTTTGAACGTATGGATTTACTTCCCTTTGATAAAAGATCAATAATCTTACCTCGGCAAAATACATTGTTCTTTGTCCATGTTCCATTATCTAAACATTTAATTTCTCCATCACCCTCTTGTATGTATGTATCATCACAGACATAGAATAGAGAGTTTCCGTCTTGATTAGGTCCTTGATGTACTTGTGCATAAGGAACTTTCGGTGGTTCTCCACAATCAACTACAAATAAACATGAACACATCAACAATTTATTTTTAGTATCCAATAAAACGATTGCTATATCTAACTTTTCGTAGGGTTTTCAATTACATCGTCTGTTACTCATTGTTCTCAATTTTAGAAATTGTTAGGTTTAGTTTCCAAGAACAGAAAATGTGGTCTTCATAATTTAGTATAAGAAAAATCGAGGGGGTAATTTGAAATGTATTTTGAATCACAACACCTGCAAATCGAGGTGTCCAACTCTACAGTAAGTAGGCAGCTTTGTAAATGTGGGGAACCTGAATACATCTTTCGACTCTAGATCAAAGCGACATAAATGGAATTGATAACTAGTTTTGGGAACATGAATACTTCACTTGAATACAATTTAACTGTACAAAAATCTTATCTTTGTTACAAAGCAACGCAAAACATAACAGTTGTTTGAGAAGGAAATTGTAGCAAATATATAGAAGAGAATATAAATCAATCTTATATCTACCATTCTATAAAAATTAGTTTACCAGTAGTAACAATTACCTCTGCAATACAAGTTTATGTAAGACCAAGTTCCATTTCTGAGACAAGTTGTTCTCGTATCTCCTGTGTAGGAACCAGGGTAGTCGCATGCATATTCAATAACATCGCCCTCTAGAGTAGGACCTGGCGTATAGTGCGCTCTCAGAATTGTAGGTGGTGGTCCACAGTCAGCTGTATGGATAGAAATAAGTTTGTACAAATGGTAAATAGATATACGGTTGTTCTCTTTGGTAATGTCTAAACGATTAGACATTTTTGCGAATTAAATTATTCTTTTCGTGTATCCTTATTTTCGATTAAAAGAACGGAGGAGATCTCCAACAAGACCCCGTTGCAGCATCAACAGCAAAACACCCTGATGCAAAAACACAAAAGACGAGTTCAGCACGGGACGGAAAAGAGACACACGACATGTAAACATCAAACACAAAAGACTACACATAAACCGACGAGACCAATGGGCAACCGGTGCCGACTTTGGACGGCCATTTGTCACGCAAGTAGCAAATGGTGTGGTTATCCTGGATTACGTGCGCACAACCCTCTCACTTCTCCAATTACCCAGAGGTCTCGAAGAACGAACAATTGTGGTGTAAAACAACCTCCTCACTGTAAGATGACATCACACAAACAAGACCGCGAAACGCAGAGGCCCCAGAGACACAGATAAATATGTAAATGGATATAAAAAGAGGGCATGCGTAATACAGTCCGTGCTCTGCCGGCTGTAGCGAGCTCATGTATGTAATCACCCGAGGAGTCCGACTGACATTCAGAAAGTACCCATTTGCAATAATATAGGATAAGAATCTTCTTAATGAAAACGAATAGGTTGATTCGATATCAAAAGTCGATAATTACGGAAGTATTGTAGAAAAAATACGTAACATATGACACCTTCTCCATTTTCAAACTATAACTAATTCTAAAATATGATTTAGATATACAAGAATATAAATTATCAGACAGTGTAATAGCTTTGGCAATGACAGCAATTATCCGACGAAATGCAAATTGAAATATATGAATAAGCTTATTGGACAATTCATTGCTTAAAAGAAAAAAAGAAAACAGTAAGCCTCTTTCAAAATCTTGTAAACTTACGTCTGCAGTACATGTTCATAGAAGACCATGATCCATTTCTCAAACATGTAGTTTGACACACGCCTTGTTTTACAGTACCAGCACCACAGTAATATTTAACAACGCTCCCCTCATAGGTATCCGTATTGTTGTAGGTGGCGTTTGGTACGTCGGGTGGCGGACCACAACCCGCTACGAACATAGAAATTCGAAAGTAAAAATTAAAGATATTTTAGAATACAAAGTCAATGTTTCTGTTTATTACATGCATTAGCTTAGAAATTGGTACCTTTAAGAATAGATCGACTACATGTTAATGAATGTTGGTCCTGAGCATTGAGAATGCCAGATGTAAAGCGATAGGGTTTTGCTATAAATAATATGGATAAGAAAATTCAAAGAAGGGTGTAAAATACTCACGTCTGCAATAGAATTTGGAATTAGACCACATAAAGTTTTCACCACAGACAATGTCCGGGTCTCCTTCCATTCTCGAGCCTTCCATACAGACGTACTCTCTAGTAGCCCCATAGGTAGTTAGACCAGGCTTCAAAAAAGCACGAGGTACATCCATCGGTATACCACAGTCGGCTAAAAAAGTACGACAAGCAAAATCTTAGTATCATTCTTACACAATTTAACGACATCGTCGCAATTATTGTGTCTTTTAAAAATGTGCTATTGATTTTATCAGAGACAACACGGAAATTCTATTACATGAACCGAAATCGACGATATTTTTGTGACTTGAAATGTGCTATTGATTTTATGGGTGACAACACAGATACTTCTTTTACACAAAAATGTGTTGTCAATACTTGCTATTTTGTTCTATTAATGTGTGATACAATGTAACTTTAGATACCAAACTTACGTCGACAGTACAGGTCAAAATATGACCAGCTCCCATTGGATAGACATGTTGTGAATGCTTGACCTTCCAACACAGTGTTTCCTATACAGTCATACTCCACAGTTTCACCTTCAAGTGTCCCGGCATTTGAATATGTTGATCTTGGTACCGTAGGAGGTCTGCCACAGTTCGCTATAGAAACATATATTGTATCACTTTATGAGGGTTTAAAAGGGTATATGGTTTAATATACATGTAACACAGACAGAAGTAAATTCGTAATATATCGACTCGTAGAAGATTGATAATGTAATATACTGTCTTATTCCATGATGCAGGGGAGCTAAATTTATTAAAAAGAGCAATCTTACGTCTGCAGTAGAGATCGGTTGAAGACCATTTAAAATTGTCCTTGCACATAATTTTGGGATTGCCTTCCATAATTGTCCCTTCATTGCATACATATTCACGGATGGAACCATACGTTGTAAGTCCGGGAAGTATTTTTGCTCGCTGTATTTTCATGGGCATTCCACAGTTAGCTATTAAGCAGAACAAAAAAAAAACATATTCGATTCAGTATAGGTTTTATAACTCCAGTCAAAACTGAACTGCGACAACCGCAGTGAAGTGATACATTGAATGTTGGTTACAAGTTTCAAAGCATTTATCATGAAGATGAATTTAAAAATACAAAGCAGACCATAAAATTGATACATACGTCTACAGTAAATATTGAAATAAGACCAGGATCCATTCTTCATACAAGTAGTCTCATGTATTCCTTCCAACACAGTGCCGTCTCCACAGGAATATATAATGACGTCACCCTCCAACGTTGGACCTTCGTCGTAAGATGCATATCGAATCGTAGGAGGATCCCCACAATCAGCTGTATTAAAAGTCAAAATATCTACATGTATAGTCCAGTATTTTTGATAATATGTGAACCAAATGAAAATCTCCATTTGAAAAGTTCAAATAATACGTAAAATGTTCTTAGTGATAGTGTTGCATAAAATGGAAATTATTGAAATATTCGTTCTATTTCGACATTTTAATCCTAGATATTCAGTAAAACATTGTCTATTTGTTGAAAATGTTTCCATGAATTTATCAAGACAAGTACAGAACTTAATTTTTCTTGGCTATTTAATAAACATACATAATTTATAACAGAATGTTGTAAAATATCAATCTCATATCATGTTTTTCCCTAAAAATTCTTAATATGTAACGAATTACTTTACCACATAATTTGAAATTTTTAAGTCACTATTCAATCCCCAGTAACAGATAGTGGGCATGCTCTCCTATCATGTAAATGTATGAATTTAACTTGAGCTGATATATGAACATTTCAATAATTCGTAAAAAGGGATTTCAGAGTCTACATCTAGCTAAACTAATTACAGATGAATAATTATAAACATACGTCGACAATATAGGTCAACAGCAGACCATGTCCCATCGCTTTGGCACGTAGTTGTTGTTATTCCTTCAGCAACAGTTCCAACGGCACATGTGTATTGGACAATGTCGCCTTCAAGCGTTCTTGCATTGAGGAAGGACGCATTTGGAATGAGCGGTGGTCTGCCACAGTTAGCTTTGATTATAAAGAAGAAATCAATAAAAACTCACTCGTATTGAAACCTTGACAGCAATGGCAGATTGATATAATGTGGTCTCTTTTCATATTGTTGAAAAGAAAAATTGAAGTGTTTCAGCTCGACACCTTCTTGAACAAAAATTCAAATCACCAGACACGTAATTCGGGAAGTAAATCCTCACCATTGGTACTTCAAGCCAAATAGATTATCAGAAACAGCCTAATTAATATTTATATGTTTTCGTTTCTACTTTGCAGAGAGTGCGCGGCTCCAAATTTCTGGATTCAGAAGCATAGTTAAATAAAATCTATGACCGAAGAGCATTGGGAGATAGAGTGCTGGCCTACTATAATTTCGATGACATTTTAGGATGAAATGACGTTTCCAAATTAGTAATAGATATATATGACGTCAAATCAAAACAGGACCAAAAGCAAAAGAATAAATACAATTTAAGCATTAGATCACGAGGAGCGTGTAAGGTACATTCTTTGTAACTAACAATGGTTATTTAGGGTGTACTTTTACAACAGAGTAAGTATGGAGATAAAAGTATTAAATTTTCAGTTACATTGTTCAAAGCTACATTGTATGTTCCTATGCGATCACTGTAACATCCTTATCAAACAATTCCTTAAAAGATTATAGATGATAAATTATTGCTATGATGAAGTATTACTTACGTCTACAATAGAGGTCACTTGAAGACCATGTGAAATTTTCTCGGCAAACAATGTTTGGATTCCCTTCCATAACAGTTCCTGAAGCGCAAACATATTCTCGGATAGTACCGTATGTTGTCTGTCCAGGTTTCAATGCCGCCCTTTGAATATCCATAGGGATACCACAGTTTGCTGTAATCAATAAAAAATATTCAAAACGTTCGTCTACGTTTACATTACTTCTAGCTATAAGATAATTCATCAAATAAATCCTTTGTATTGAATTTTCCTAATTCAGAACATTGATTTGGCGCAGAGTTTGAATTGAGTTTAAATACATGGGGGGCTGAGTTGGATAAGGATGAATTTATCTGTACAAGTGAAAAAACCTCTCCAAATAACTATCTGAAAGCCGCAACGTTATTATGAAGCAAACTTTTATGATCCTGAGTTATGAATATACATTAAACCTAAATTAAATTTTGAAAAGTATCTCCGTAATGAAAATAGTGTCTGTTCCACAAGATTGAGCGTGATGGGTTGAAAACGATGATGATTTTAAAATGATTTGAAAATAAATGAAATTGGAAACACTTCACTACGTAAACTTACGTCTGCAATAGATATTAAACTCTGACCAAGAACCGTCTGGCAAGCATGTTGTTTCCGAGTTTCCTTCTAGAACTGTGTTAGCATCACATGTATAAACAACTCGGTCTCCTTCCAGAGTACGCACTCCACTACCATAACTTGCATATCGAACAACTGGTGGATTTCCACAACTAGCTAAAAATGGAAAAGGGAACAGTTTGTTCTTTATATCAACGAGAAAGTTTTGATATCGACTGTGCATAACAAAATGATGATAAGAGGCTTAATACATATATTTTCATTTTTAGTGAACACACGTTGCCACTTTTCGATGAGCAGTACTTGATATTATATCTTACTCATATGAGTATTTAAGCATATGCTTAGGTGAAGGTTTGTTCCTTTATAGGAAAGTATTTGTTTACAGAAGAACTGTATAACATACGTCTACAATAGAGATCAGTAGATGACCATGTGAAGTCCTCCTGACATGCAATGTACGGGTTTCCCTCCATTACGGTTCCTTCATCACAAACATACTCCCGAGTCTGACCGTATGTTGTAAGTCCCGGTTTTATCGTTGCTCTTTCTCGTTCCATAGGGAGTCCACAATTTGCTAGAGAACAAATGTTTTGAAGTTACGAATATTTAAACAATGCGAAATTTCACTAAACATCACAAGAAGAAATCTACAAGGAAATCAGAAATCACATTGAAAATGTAAACTGAAAACGTTATTAAATAAACGTAATATAATTAATTTGTATATGAATACTTACGTCTGCAGTAGATATCAAAATATGACCAAGTCCCATTCTTTTGACAGATTGTTTGATACGTTCCCTCGAGTTCTGTATCTTCGTTGCACCTGTACGTTATGACGTCTTCTTCAAGAGTCTGTGATTCCTCGTCATAGGAGGCGTATCGAACCGATGGAGGATTGCCACAATTAGCTATTTATATGGAGATATAAAGAAGACGATGAGTCTGATGGATATCAAGAGCGCTACAGATGAGAAATAGTTATTAAGCCATATTGCGCAGTATCTGTGCTAATGTTTCAGTTTTTCATTCTAAATGTAGTGTCAATATAATAATTTCATCAAAATTCCTCAGAAGAAAACAAAGACAAATAAGAATGTTTAAATTCTTAGAGAAAGTCAGATTCAACAAATGAAATTAAGATTTCAACACACCTACTGCATAGAATAAAAATGGCGCGTCAATCAATATTAAACTAGATGAAATAAATTCGAAAAAAGTATATTTGGCAAACTCACGGCGACAATAAAGGTCAAAATAAGACCATGTTCCATTCTTTAAACAAGAAGTTAATGATATTCCCTCGGCTACTGTTCCCTCTGAGCATGTATATTGCACATCGTCTCCCATAAGTGTACCAGAATTAATGTATAATGCATGAAGAACTTGGGGAGGTATTCCGCAATCAGCTGCAATGTAATTTCTTTTGAAGAAAACAATGACAATGCTACCAACTGAGACTTTCCTTCGACAAATGAGTCAAAACTCGGCATAATTTTCCGACAATGTAACTTTCATTTATGAATAATTCTCAAAAACATAAAAAAAATAATAAATACAAGAGGCATTAGAACCATTATGATTTCTAGAGCTATTAAAGGTTTGTAGGGATGACCCAACTATTAATCATTCAAAATATATTCTGTGGAATAGTCAAGTTTAAACAATATTTTATTCAAAATATTTGGAAAGGATTGGACAACAGGCAAAGCCTACTTAAGTCCTTTCCTTTCTGTGGAATGAAGTGAAAGAAATTATTTGAAAGAAAAATATTGTGCAAAAAATAATTATGAATAATCGTCATAGATATACTTATTAAGAATGCTACTTCTTCAAATAAATAGCATCATTCATGCAGCATGGACCAGACATGCGTTTCGGGTACTTAACCCTAGTAAGTGATCCTCAATCTAACAATGAAATATAGCCAAATACTGTGAATGTTTAATGTCTTCAAATTCATGAGCATCATTTTAGAGCAGATTTACAGCATGGACCAGTTGTTCTGTGTCCAAAAAATACCGAAAGACGTAGCAGAATGGGTGGGATATGATACTACATGACCAACTTCTCAGAAATTTCGAGAAAATTTTGTGAACAGAAATTATTGAATGCGTTTGAAGAAAAGATCAACCCATATATCTACGAATTGATTCCCATTCTAATTACCAATATGTAACATCATAATTCTTAACATTAAAACTTACGTCTGCAGTATAGGTCAGTTGTAGACCAAGAGAAGTCTTCCCGACAAATTATATTTGGATTACCCTCCATAACAGATCCAGAAGCACAAACGTATTCCCGGATACTGCCATATGTAGTATTTCCAGGCTGTAGAACAGCTCTCGGTATATCCATTGGGATGCCACAGTTTGCTAAATTAGAATTTTTCCTTGGTATAGTCATAATTATTTATATGTCATTGATGTGTAATATTAAATAAGATTACTTGATATCAGAGTTTAATAAAACGTTTTTTGAAATTGGAAACTTACGTCTGCAGTAGACATTAAAATACGACCAGGATCCATTAGTATGACATGTTGTTTGAGATAAGCCCTCTTGTACCGTATTTTCATTACACATGTAACTCACAGTGTCTCCCTCTAATGTTGTGCCTGTACTGCTATAACGTGTGTACAGCACACTCGGTGGGTTGCCACAATCAGCTGTAATGGTAATATATGTCCAATTTTCGATATGAAGAAAGAAACCTTGCGAACTTACAAAATTCGAAAAAAAAAACACATTTTCTGGAAGGGTCCTTTTCTGCTAGTTATGTTCATGCATTAGAATTCAATATTTACTATTTACTATAATTTCATAAAAACAACTGGTTGTTGAAACTTAGTCATCATCATAATACAAAGTAAAATAAAACACGTTTGGTGTAGTTTTCTCTTCATTTGCCATACAATACCTTACCTAGATGGATGGATTTATAAACAATTATCTGAATACCAGACAATTGATAAACGGATTCCGATGAGATGGATTGATTTTTTTCTTCTAATGTCAAACATTTAGAAAATTTCAAAAGTTGTGTTCATGTTCAAATACTCACGTCTGCAGTACACGTCAGTTTTTGACCATGTAAAGTCTTCTTGACATGTTATCGTTGGATCGCCCTCCATAACTGTTCCCGTAAAACATATATAATTTCTCGTCGTGCCATACGTTGTTAAGCCGTCTGATACGACAGCACGGGGAATGTCCATGGGTACACCACAATTAGCTGGTAAACAAAGAAAGTTTTTTTTTTTAAAAATATTCTTTTTCATTATAAATGTTTGATGAAACATATGTAGATGTTATGTTCCAAATGGTGAGAGCGGAAGAGTGTTACTTCGCCCATGCAAGAGGTCTAGTCTTTGAGTTAAGGAAACTGAATGAAAAATGAATAAAAACAGCCATCTTGTCAAATTCAATAGGAATGCATGTTTTGACTACTGCAAACTCTCCGTGAATATTACAATCGAATGATGAATTTACGAAAATATTTTATGATTGAATACTAAAAAAACCAGAATTATTCGTATAAAAGTATGTTAATTTTGTTATTTGTCTTGGCGATATACTTACGTCGGCAGTACAGGTCAAAATAGGACCATGACCCATTATTCAGACATGTTGTTTCTGCTATCCCCTCTGACACAGTATTCGATTGACAGGTGTAAGATATGACATCATTTTCTAGAGTACGACCACCGTTATGAGTTGCATATCTTACAATGGGTGGTGTACCGCAATCAGCTGTTTGAAATAAATTATGTCGATTAAAATGTTTTATAAAAGTATTTGAAATAGAATCGATGCGAGCCTTACCTTATGAAAGTAAATTTATGTTTTCTGAAATTAAAACCCTGAACGATTTACACTTTTTCTAGGAATATGCGTAATTAATAAGGCTAACTCACGACGACAATACAGATCGGTTGGCGTCCAATCAAAATTTTCTTGGCAGACTGTTGTCGGATTTCCCTCCATGACGCTTCCGGCATCACAAACATATTCTCTTATTGTGCCATAGGTTGTTAATCCTGGTTTCAATGTTGCTCTTTCTATATCTTTTGGCATACCGCAATTCGCTTTTAGATAAACGTGAAGGATATTGTTAGTTCTCATGAAATACATTATTGAACAGCTTTGAAATACAAAGAAGTTATGCAAAAATTGCGTTCATATTAGTCTTAGGATTTCTACTTCAATACAATGTACCTTCAGTTGCAAATTTGAATTAGTCGAAGGTATATAGGTAGAATATGATATGTGAAACTTAAAAATGTGAAAAAGAGGAAATACAGAAATTGAAAAAAACAACTACTAAGAACCTAATATTTATGTTTTCTAATTTTCTTTATTTTTCAAGAGTCTTTTATTATACTCCCTAACAAAATGTTAATGTGATTTGTACGACATTTTCATTGATAAAATTAGAATAAATGTGATGTATTCTTATTCTAGTCTATATCCAAATTAATGTTAAAGAGGAATCTAATTTCCAGCTTTATTCTGAATCTGTACATCTATTCATCATTTGAAAAAGAAAATATTCAGAACTTACGTCTACAGTAGACGTTAATGTAAGACCATGTTCCATTGTTTAGGCATGTGCTTTCATGATTTCCCTCAATAACTGTGTTATCTCCACATGAATATGTAGCAACATCACCTTCTAGAGTTCTAGGCGCTGTGTAACTTGCATATTGTATCCTTCGTGGTTTCCCACAATTAGCTATGTAGGGAGAAAATAAATTTTCCTTCAGACATATTCTTATCTTCATGTGAACAATTTTATATGTATATATAAATTCTATCTTGATTCAAATTTAAATTTCAAAATCATACTTTTTGCTGATTGAAAAATTTTGTGATATTCAATTTAAAGACATGGTAATGAAAGACTAGATGGATGGTTCAAAAGAGAAAGACAGAATGTGGGTAAGAAAAGCTA
This sequence comes from Pinctada fucata, assembly GCA_028142955.1. Taxonomy (NCBI): domain Eukaryota; kingdom Metazoa; phylum Mollusca; class Bivalvia; order Pterioida; family Pteriidae; genus Pinctada; species Pinctada fucata. Next base: position 26,909,939 of record AP027102.1, on the reverse strand, counting down.
GAACACCTTCCAATTTCATATTTGATAAGCAATACAATTTGAAATGTCAAAATTCAAATTACGTCTGCAATAAAGATTGGTTCGCGTCCACTCAAAGTCATCCCTGCATGTTATAAACGTATTTCCTTCCGCAACGCTTCCAAAATTACAAATGTATTCTCTTGTTGCTCCGTATGTTGTTGGTCCTGGTTTTATTGTCGCCCTATCTATATCCATAGGAATTCCACAATTCGCTGGAAGAAGAATATGTTTAAAATGAGAGCAATACATACAAATGCATTGATAATTTGAATTACGAAAAGTATTACAACGAAAATGTTTTGACGACTAAGTTAAGCTTTATTGACAATGTGCAGTTATATTAAAGTTTGGTCTTATTATTCATAAACGTACAATATACATATTGTTAAGACTTACGTCTACAATACAAATCTAGCTTAGACCACATTCCAGTTACAAGGCAAGTTGTTGTATTGACACCCTCTGCTGCAGTATTATCAGCGCATGTATATGTTATCATTTCTCCCTCAAGTGTGGTTCCTGTGGCACTCATGTATTCTGCATACTGTATATCAGGAGGAGTTCCGCAATCAGCTGAATAATAATGAATAATCAAGACACTTTTTAAAACGCATGAAGACAAAAATATGGCATGCACATGTATAAACTTGGAGCACAAAAGTTTGAAAAATAGTTAAGCAAACTGACTTTAACTAAAGTCTTTATTTAAATGGAAGCTGTATCCTAGAAAAAGGGGTAAATGGTTCATTAACTGAGGGTCGCTGATATTTACTCTGTATAGAAAAGAAAATAAACGTTGCCGTTCGGGGACTAATAATGATAAAATGCTCACTACATGAGTCTGTTCGTGCTATTTGTTAGTAGACTTACGTCTGCAGTAAAGGTCTGTTGATGACCAAAGGAAGTTTTCTTGACATGTAATTGTAGGGTTTCCTTCCATGACAGTCCCTGTTGCACACGTGTATGTTCGTGATGATTCATATGTTGTTGGTCCTTCGTCAATTGTTGCTCTATCAACGTTCATTGGAATACCACAGTCAGCTGGATTGTAAACAAAAGGTGATAATGAAATTGAGAAAAACAATAAGATTTGTCACAACCCATAATGTAATAAAATCCTATAATGTAATAACTTATTACTTATAAATCATTTCATTGTGGGTTTGCAATGCAAACCTATAATGTAATGATATTTCATAATGTGACAAAGATTTCGCGTCAGAATTCCAATCAAATATACTTTGTTTAGGAGAGGCACTGGTTTGCAGCCCACCACATCGACACCCTTGGAAAAGAAATATGTGTAAAAACATACGATTTATATTTGAAAAAAACTTAACTCCATGAAACAAGGGTAACTTAGAGTACATCAATAAATCAATATTCGTAATATCACTTTAGATTAATTGCAAAATATGGATCAATGAGTAGAAATAAAAGAGGGAAATCTAGAAAAAGACCACCTTGAATGAAAGAAACAGCGAAAATCACCCTTCCGAAGAGCAACCACGAAATGCCAAGAATTGGAAGTTAAGCAAACACCATAAAAAAGTTGATGTGTACTTACGCCTACAGAACAGGTCAAACATAGACCATGATCCATTTACAAGGCAAGTTGTCTGTGCTAAGCCTTCTGTGACAGTATGTTCACGGCATGTATACGTCACAACATCGCCCTCAAGTGTTGATCCTGAGCTTGTGTAGATAGCATGTCTGACAGAAGGAGCAGGACCACAATCCGCTAGAAAAAATAGTCAAAAAGGGAAACAGTATTTATTCAAGGGCATATTAATTGATTGTGTAAATGTCTTTAAAATGAATGTCCAGTACACTTCTCCCGTTTGCAGTCATATATTCATTGACTTAAAAATAAATGAAAAAAATAACTGCACAATATGAAAGAACTGCCGAAATCCGAGGGAGTCTAATGTAAAATAAGTCTTTAATGTTGTTGATAAAAGTCAATATGTGGGTACGGGAGAGGCTAAATCATATGTAGCTTACGTCTACAATATAGATCAAGATCAGACCACTGCCCATCTACCATACAAGTTGTGACTGCCATTCCCTGAGTGACAGTATTTGCAGCACATGTGTAAGTAACCTGATCTCCCTCTAAAGTTGTTCCTGAACTGAGGTATGTGCTTCGTAAAACGGTTGGTGGAGTACCACAGTCAGCTGTAATGTAAATGTTTTACAAATTAATGAAACAGTTTATACAGAAAAAAAATTGAATCTCATTGGTCGAGTTGGTTTTTATGTAGTTCACTTGTGTTTAGTATTTTGATGTCTTTCATTTTTTCTGTTTCTTATCCTGCTTAGCATCTTTTGTTGTACTTATTGTCGCTGTAGTTCGTATAAAGGTATTGTGGTGTTTTGTTGTACTTATTGCCGCTGTAATTCGTATTAAGGTATTGCGGTGTTTTGTTGTACTTATTGCCGCTGTAGTTCGTATTAAGGTATTGCGGTGTTTTGTTATACTTATTGTCGCTGTAGTTCGTATTAAGGTATTGCGGTGTTTTGTTGTTGGTGCTGTAACCAAGTCTGATAGAAAAAATCTCTTTTTTATGTAATAGCTTTATAAAACGCTGGTACTCGAATATGGAATAGTTGCCATTTTTATGTATTAAGATTGCCAATTCAAGGTATATTTTTCATTTTGTCTGATTAATTTTTTAAAGTAAATGTCACTATCTAATAACAATTACTCTTGATATAAGGCTAATTTTTTTTCTCATATTGTATCCACAATAAAGTAAAACATACGTCTGCAGTACACGTCTGTTGGTGACCATTGAAAGTTTTCCTGGCAAATAATAGAAGGGTTTCCTTCCATAACTGTTCCAGACGCACAAATGTACGTCCTGATCGAGCCATACGTAGTCGATCCAGGTCCAAGACTTGCTCTTGTGATATCCATTGGAATTCCACAGTTTGCTGTCAATGACAAAAGTAGTATCAGTATAAGTATGGGCAAACATAGATCACGCGATGACATTTTTAGGAATCTTTTGAAAGAGGTATTAAACAAAGTATTTGAACTGAAACATGAAAATGATTCGATACTGATCCAAAATATCGAAATATTTACAGTTAATGAAGGAGGGAGGTATCATTTTCATGATTTTATAAATACTTTACTAAATAGAAAATGAGGAGGAGTCCGTTTGACTATCAGCTAATTTTGCCAAAGGGTGTATGATAACAATCACACATGGAATGTTCATTCATTGACTTACGTCTACAGTAGAGGTTAAAGTCAGACCAGGATCCGCTCACAAGACAGGTAGTTTGTGCTTCTCCCTCTTGGACTGTGTTACCCGCACATGTGTACGTTACCACATCCCCCTCTAGTGTAGATCTCGTGCTGGTGTAATTTGCATATCTGACGTCAGGTGCTGGTCCACAATCCGCTAGAATAGGGAGCATTTTTCATTACTTTCTACGCTACGAAAATCAGGTTTCTCGCAAAATACATTTATTTTTTTCTCTTCAGCTTGTAATAAAATCATTAAGATAATGTTATTACTTTAAATTCTGCTTCATTTACAATGATGATGCATCATTTTTTTTGCAAATTTTTGTCTGTACATTTCAATAAAGTGTAGGTTAGAGACACTACGTTACTTTATAAACGAAAGATGTGTAATGTATGTATCTATGTACTTCAATATGATCACATTATTATCCGAATAAAGTGCACGAATGATGCATATAGCAGATTTATTATATTACATGTTGATTTCTTAAAGTCATTTAGCGATATGTGTCACAGATGTTTAATGAAGATATGGTTGTCACCGTCATATTTAAATAAAATACAATCTTGAAAGTGAGAGAAAAATCTTAAGGAAGGAAAATACAATTATTCTAAGTATCTTACGCCGACAATAAAGATCGGTTGGTGACCAGCTAAAGTCTTCTCGGCATATGATATTAGGATTTCCTTCCATTACAGTTCCGGATGCACAGACGTATTCACGCACAGCTTCATAGGTAGTAAGCCCTGGCTTGATTGTAGCTCTTTCAATTTCCATTGGTATATTGCAATTAGCTTTATGAAATTAAAGTTATTATAATATCAATATTGAAACATATGTTCTATTGTTATATTTTCAGTATATTGGTAATTTTATATGTCGTGCCATAATAATCTCAAAACATCACCTATCTGGTTTTGAAAAAAATATAGAAAGAGGGTATACGTAACAATTACTTTCTATTGAGACATTTGAAAGTTAAGAAGCAAATTAAGTTTAGACACATTTTCTCAGTTTGTGAATGGATTTATTTTCCTAGGCTTATGTAAAAAAAAAGAAAATTGAATAAAATAAAAACTCAGAATAAAAAAACATTTCATGAAAAGTGACAAGATACATATACGCATTGTCTGTATAATCTGTACATTTCTGTGGTGTTTTTCTAAAAAAAAAAGATAAGTATATGATTATTTTAATATTTTGTAAACATTATAATTCTTACGTCTACAGTAAAAGTCGAAGTCTGACCAGTAGCCCGTCTCTAAGCATACTACTTGTGCATTCCCCTCGGCTACTGTTTCGGCCGAGCAGGTATATGTTATGACATCACCTTCCAAAGTCGAACGCGTACTGACGTAAGAAGAATATTGAGTGGTTGGCGGCGGACCACAGTCAGCTGTCAATATAAAGCAAAGAAGCAATGAGAAGAGAGTAACTTCTATATTCATTATTCAAACTGCTACGCAATACTTTTTTATTTGTACAAAACTATTAAGCAGAAGTTTTCAAAGATAATATAAGGACTCATAGTTTATACGGAAACAAAGTGCAAACAACGGTACTGAAATGATTTATCAAGGATATTTTTAACCTCGTGTACACGTACTCCTACAAGTTTTAAATCTAAATAATTCCTAAATGGCTATACTGCTTTTTGGTATACAGATGATCAACATATAGAACATTAATGACCCATGTAAATATATCAACGCCATTACTCACGACGGCAATACAGGTCAGTTTGTGTCCATAAGAAATTTTCCTGACATGTAATCGTTGGGTCACCCTCCATAACACTTCCCACACCGCACACATACTCTCGTGTAGCACCATACGTTGTTAAACCAGGTTTCAATGTGGCCCTTTTGATGTCCATCGGCATGCCACAATTCGCTTTGAAGTAAAAAGTAAATCAAAAGAAAGGTTGATATGTTTCCGTATACATTCGTACCAACACAAAGTTTTATAACCATGCATTAAGCAGTTCAGATCTTATACAGGAAAAAAGAACTTACGTCTACAGTAGATATTGATATGTGACCATGAGCCATTCTTTAGACACGTGCTTTCCTGGTCACCCTCTACAACTGTATTATCTCCACAAGAATATGAAGCCACATCCCCCTCTAAAGTTCTCAAGGCGGTATAACTTGCGTATCGTATCTTAGGAGGTTTACCACAGTTAGCTGTTGAAAAAGGAGAAATACTTTACTAAATATAAAGTTCATCGGAACAATTAAAAAAAGGTAAAGGTAGGGTTTATAGTCCCGTTCGCCTAAGCATCACGCGACTTCCACAATTACCTCCCTGTCGAGACCTGTACAATCCAGTGTATTCTTAACTTTCTTAGGAGTATACAAGCAGAGCTGCCGTTTAGGCGCCAATTCTTTTCATTCACATTGCAAGCTCGTATCATGTGCCAGGTACCCAGTTTACTCCTGGGCGGAGAGAGTGCAACGTAGTGTAAAGCAACTTGCCCAAGGTTACAATGGTTTTGCAATGATCGGCGACCGTGAAATTCAAACCCACGACATGGGTTCGCAGTCCACCGAGCTAACTACTACCAGCAATACTTCCCTGGCTTTCTACCGTATTAAAAAAGGGACACCCATTGCCATTAATTCCAGTACAATGTACATTTTGTTTCATTTGCGTACGACAATAAGACTTAGGAAATTAATCAAGCGTTGCATCATTTCTGAATATAATAAAATCATTACGTCTGCAGTAAAGATTAGTGCGCGTCCATAGAAAATCGTCTCTGCAAGTGATGGATGGATTTCCTTCCATGACACTGCCCGAATCACAAACGTATTCCCTAGTAGTTCCGTATGTTGTTAGACCTGGTTTAATTGTTGCTCTTTCAATATCCATTGGAATTCCACAGTTGGCTGAAAAGAAAATCATTAGACCTTAAATAAAGTACAGCGATGCCAATATCGGTATCCGTGGTGTAAAAAGGAAGTGCATAGAAAAGGGAAAAATAATATAGCATTATCGTTCTATCGTCGTTGATTTGTGATATTGTTTTTCTATTAAGCTTCAAAGTAAAAAGTGAAAATTTAAGAATTTAGTCTAATTTGAAGACAGTGATCCCCTTAGACTATGAGCTAAATATATGTATTGCACCATTTTATTCTCCTAATCTATGTTTGCCCATTCATTCTTGTTTAAACTTATTTAAATTCAGTGCTTTCAAAATTGCAAGGAAAGTCTGTTATTATAGACTTAACATGTTCCAGAACTTACGTCTACAATAGAGATCCAGCGCAGACCAATCTCCGGAGATCAGACATGTCGTCTTTGCGAGTCCTTCTGCTACTGTATTGTCAGCACAAGTGTAGAATACGGTGTTTCCCTCAAGTGTCGTACCATCACTCGAGTACGTCGCGTACAAAACATAAGGTGGAGTACCACAATCGGCTAGAAATTGATATTTTGTAAGTCAGTAAAGAAAATTTGTCATTTGTACAATTCAGAAATTTCTACATATACATACATATTGTATTCTACAGGGTGATTGAAATAACATATTTTCTAAGACGCTTCGCCGTCAAATGATCCAACTAATGCAAGCACGTCGTTAATCCGAGGTTGTGTTTTCTAGTTATTTTTATAATGACATGCAGCCTAATCGACCTGTCAAATAATTTCGGATTTTGTCAGAGCCAGTGTACGTTTATTGAAAAATCATTATTTTAAAACATTCTGTCTTGAATATAAGGAGGTCCCCGTTGTGACAAACATGAACAACCGACCAAAAAAAAAAAAAAAAAAAACCAGAAGAAAACCATGCAAAAATCAAGACAACATAACCATGACATCTTGAGACAACAAACAAATTTAGCCACATAACAATGGTAAAATACAAAATAGCAACCACTAAACAAAGGGATGGTCAATTGCTATGTTCAAAGAAAATGGTGTGTTTATGCAGATTAGGTGCGCAGAATGCATGACATTAAAATAACTTTTTCAAACGATTTATCATCACTGGGCCTACAATTTAAACTTTCCTCAAGTTTGTAAAATAGCTTACGTCTACAATAGAGGTTGGTTGTTGACCATAAGAAATTTTCTTGACACACGATTGTCGGTTCGCCTTCCATTACAGTTCCTGAGGCACATGTGTACGTTCTCGTCGTTCCGTATGTTGTGGGTCCAAGATCGATTTCTGCCCTTTCTATGTTCATAGGTATTCCACAGTCAGCTGTAATTTGATAAAAACATTTCAAGGAATAGATTCAAATTCAAAGATTCTGTACAAAATAAACGGAGGTTATGTATAATAGTTGATGAGATGACTGTAGTTTCTTAATTGGTACATATAACTTTTATGGTATCTGTTTTAGCTTCTTCGTATGCAATCGCTGGGTTTTGGTTGAAATCAAATGAATAAACCCCGTTTTTGCTTTCAATTTTTCATTAAAATACAAATGTTTTTTCATAAAATTATTCCTGTCATGGTCTTTGTAAAAAAATCTTGTCTGTTTCATTATAGCCCTCATACAAAAATAATACTGTTTAATTGGCTCATCATCAAGCAACAACAACTCGTAATCTAGATAATTAATCGTGGATTGATTACTTGAATAGCTAAACTTGTTCCGAATAAAATGTGCATATAAAACAATTCTATTTTTTCTGGTACAGACAAGCATTTTCTCAGCATAGTTTGAAATTTGATTTTTTAAAATATTTTTTATATGTTATTTGCTCAAGATAATTTACTATGCATAATTGTGTTTTTTCCTTAGATAATTTGGATAGTAATGAGATTAAGAAGATTATTAATGAGATTTCGAAGATTATTAAGAAGTATTCACGTAAATGCTCAATTATATTTCAAAGAATCTCTTTGCCAATAGGCGTTTTTATATTGTACATCGTTTGATCTAAAAAGAACAAGCTAAATTAAGCACACAAATTTAACGTCTTTTATCATTCAGTGGTAAAAAAATATGAATAATAATTGGTACAAAATATGAAGAATAATTGGTGCAATTGGTATGAAATGGTACAATTTTCTTACGTCTACAGTACAGGTCAAAATATGACCATGATCCATTGATGAGACAGGTTGTTCGTGACAATCCTTCCATAACTGTATGATCGCCACATGAGTATGTTAACTCGTCTCCCTCCAATGTTGATCCAGTGCTGGTATAGTTAGCGTATCTAACATTTGGCGCAGGACCACAGTTTGCTAAGATCAAAAAAGAAGGATTCATAATTAAAAGGATTTATCATGTCATATTTGTCTCGATATTAATCAAGTGTTAAAAGGTGTATAGCTCAATCATTGTCCATTATAAAAAATAGAATGTAAAATATATGAAAGCTCGTAGTAAGCATTTGCAAATGATTTTTGTGGCACAATAGATACGCATAGTTCTGCAAAATTGTAAACTCCGGAAATATTTTGATTAAAAATGTATCAATAATGCATTTTTCAAAAATGAAAAAAAAAACCCGTTGCAGTGATTACATTTGTACAAACGATGAAACATAATTTCATTTAAAAATATGGTCACATTTTTTAAATGGCTTTGCTACTTTATTATCATAGACACTAAAGTGTTAAAAGGTGTATAGCTCAATCATTGTCCATTATAAAAAATAGAATGTAAAATATATGAAAGCTCGTAGTGAGCATTTGCAAATGATTTTTGTGGCACAATAGATACGCATAGTTCTGCAAAATTGTAAACTTCGGAAATATTTTGACTAAAAATGTATCAATAATGCATTTTTCAAAAATGAAAAAAAAAAAATCTCGTTGCAGTGATTACATTTGTACAAACGATGAAACATAATTTCATTTAAAAATATGGTCACATTTTTTAAATGGCTTTGCTACTTTATTATCATAGACACTAGAGATAACTTACGTCTGCAGTAAAGATTAGTCGTTGACCATCTAAAGTCTTCCATACAAGTGATCAAAGAATCCCCTTCCATAACAGTCCCTGTCGCACATACGTACTCTCGTACTGCCCCATATGTAGTTAGACCAGGCTTTATTGTAGCCCTCTCAATATTCATTGGTATACCGCAGTTTGCTTTAAAAATCAAAAAGGCATTTTATATCACAGACTCGTCAAAAGATGTCGTAAGCAATATTGAAACATTTGTTCTTGTGTTTTAGTGCATCAAATATTCATTTCAATAAGTAATGTCTGATCTGTGATGCTCGAGGCCAACAAAGAGGAAATAAAAATATGTGAAGAGTGACATTCTGAATATGACCTAAATATTAGGCCAAATAAGAAAGAGCTGAGGACAGAGCTACATGTATACCTTCAGGAACATACCCCTTAGTTTTAGAATAGTTCAGGAACATACCCCTTAGTTTTAGACTAGTTCAGGAACGTACCCCTTAGTATTACGATAGTTCAGGAACATACCCCTTAGTTTTAGAATAGTTCAGGAACATACCCCTTAGTTTTAGACTAGTTCAGGAACGTACCCCTTAGTATTACGATAGCTCAGGAACATACCCCTTAGTTTAAGAATAGTTCAGGAACATACCCCGTAGTTTTAGAATAGTTCAGGAACATACCCGTAGTTAAACAATAGTTTAGGAACATACCCCGTAGTTTTACAATAGTTCAGGAATATACCCGTAGTTTTACCATAGTTCAGGAACCTACATAATCCTTAGTTTTACAATATTTAAGGATCATACCCCTTAGGTTTAGAATAGTTCATCAAAGTTTGACGAAGAATTTTCAAATATATTTCAAGTCTTGTGCAAAAAGTGTGAAACTAGAGGAATAATAGTGAAACTAGAGGAATGATATCCTCGAGGACTAACAGTCCAACGACAGAGATACCACCCTAGTGGTTGTGATTTCCAGTTTTGAAATATGTCATATTGTAAAAAGTACTTCTGAGGGGACAATAATGTACAATCAACTAGTTTTGGCTCTTAGGCATATACATGGTTCTCAAATAGTCGAGACATACCTCTTTCATGATACTTACAGCTTGATATTCAGATTTTTAATTACTAATTTTATGAGATAAAAACTTACGTCTGCAATAGAGGTTGAAATCAGACCACATGCCGGTATCCAAACATTGTGTCCTGTCAACTCCCTCTGCTACAGTATTGTCTGAACAAGTATAGGTGACAATGTCCTCCTCCAGTGTAGTGCCTGTACTTACGAATGTAGCATATTGCACTGTTGGAGGGGTACCACAGTCGGCTGAATGACAAAGAATTAATGAATACAAATTTTGGCTTTTTGCTTTTAAAAAAGTAAATAATCGCCTTCTCCTGAAGAAAAAGATTAAACATTTAGAAAAGGAATCTATATTTAGTTAAAATTTCTTAGTAGATCCGTGATCTTTTGTTAGAATTATGATTTTATCTTTTGCAATTTTTATTCAGTTTTGTCTTTGGTTTAAAAAATGATATTTAATAATAAATACTTTAAAGGAAAAATCAAAGGAGGATTCCCTACAAAGGAATCTATCTTTTAAAAGAAACACACTTCTATGTCCATGCATTAGACTTTAGCGCAAAAGAAGTCTTTAACACAAAGGTATGTTATAATGCTTACGTCTACAATACAAATCTGGTTTGGACCATCTAAAATCTTTTTGGCATGTTATAAATGGGCTTCCTTGCATCACAGTTCCTGATGCGCAGACATATTCTCTCTGAGCACCGTACGTTGTTAAGCCCGGCTTCACAGTGGCTCTTAGAACGCGCATAGGGACACCACAATCGGCTATCAATAAAACATATATACCCAAGTATTAGCTCTTCAAAATTACAATTTTCTTTTTAGAGGACTATTTCTCGTAGTTTGAAAGGTACACGGCACTTTTGATATAGCAACGATATTTTTTCTAGTGTCTTTGATAAAAAATTGATTTTTAAATAATAAGTAGCCAAAACGTACTTGGGACTGTTTTGTACATAGCATAGGATGTGTCATTGGATAATTATAAATGTGTTTTAGGTACAGTGATGTATGGTTTGTGCATGCAAATTGAATAAAATTACAAGGAAAAAGGATTATAATAATCTGGCGTCTTAGCATTTCTTTGAAGAGCGAGTGATTTGTTCAAAGAGTCCATGATGAATCAGTTATGAATCATATCTCTTGCTCATTTTCATTTCATCTGAATAAAATTAAGCAAGTATGGTAACAAAATGTCCATCTTCTGTTAGGGCTGGGCGGTGCACCGAAAATTTCGGTGCTTCGAAATTAGCATTGTCGGTTCGATGCACCGACGTAGAATTCCAGATTTCGATTCGGTTCAGACGTAATTTATCAAAGTAAACTAAAGTCAAATAGTGACCAGAAAATGTTTGAAATTGCTTAGAAATTATATCTAAAAAGGCCAAAAAGTAAGAAAAGTGCGAACATTCACTTATTGCTCCGATTTACGTACACTCCCCCCCACTTGCAGACCTTCCATGAAAAGGAAAGTGAAAGTAGCTCTACTTTCGCTTTCCGTGAACTTGTCAGAGGAAGCTTTGTACAAGCAGCAACAAGAATAATCGGGATTGTAGTTGCCAAATATCATGTAAGGAAAGCTATGTCTACTTAAATATTTACTGTGAAACCTGTCAATACTTGGTTGTTGAAAAATGAGGTGTTGAAATTTGTATTTATATTTTAAAAATTTCTCATAGTACATGCTGTTGTGTTGGAGCACATGCATTCACCATAATTATGGATGTAAAACTGATGAAACCCCACACATTCTTCAGATTATTATGCGAACTAATATGCTATATAAGGTTAGACTAAAGTGATGGTCAAATCAGTTGAGATTTTCTTCATTTTGTTGTGAATTTTATCCATTTTTGCTTAATATTTTGTACTCTATCTCATTCAAATGAACCGAATCGAAATTAACCGAACCGAGGCCTTGTGAATCGAAACCGAACCGAATCGAAGGATACCTGAATCGTCCCAGCCCTACTTGCTGTGTAATTCAATTATAGCACAATTTCTCATATAAGGTCAATACTCTTACGTTTCTTTACAGAAAAATTGGTTTTTTCATCAAAAGTTCAGTGTATACTTTAAACATGATTTGAAAACGTTAAGTATAGTCCATAAACATTTCCAATATTGAAATACATGTCCTATAGGAATATTAATTCGAATGAGCCATATACTATTTCAAAGACACATCTGGGAAATGTGTAAGACATTTAATGCACTACATTTTGCAATTGTTGTCACAGTAGCTGAGATTAAACTTCGTTTGGTAATTTCTAATAACAGAATTGCAAAAAGGACAAAACAGAAAAGGTAGTAAGGAGGGAATCTGCAGCGCCAACAGCAAAACATCAAAACATCCCAAGCGAAACCACGGAGAAGACATACCCAGCAAGAGACACAGCAAGGACATGGAACAGGAAACAAGACAACACACGACCCGATGTCAACCTTGAGTTCACTTTGTACGGCTCTCTACTATATTGATTACTTATTTAAACTGAAAAGCAAAGATGCAATGAAAATCTCGATACATCCCTTCAAAATTATATGGAATATCAGTCACAACGTAGAGCAATTACATTACCAGATATCGGAACAATGAGACAAAAGAGAGCACCCAAGCACGAAGACAATCAACAAATGTGAACAGGAATGACAATCCATGAAAGAAAGGAAACCAATGAGTATCCATGGCCGACTTTGGAATGACAACAAAGATTTTGATAGCACATGGTATGATATTTAAGATAACATGCGCACATCTCTCTGATATATAAGGATATAAAGATAACTTGGATATCGCACAAAACACTTCTAACTTTTTGGTCATGCCATAAAGAGTGGTGTATGGAGTATACGTGTACGACAAATAGTCCGTTCCCTGCTAATTATTGCATAATCATATTTAGTCACTTAAGAATGCCCATCAATTTTCACATTAGATCAGGGCCAAGTTTCCTGATGAGATTTGAATGTAGCGTTCAAGAAAAAAATGACAAGTAAGCAAACATCTAACTAAAATGTTTTGATTAAATATGAAGATATTAACACTTACGTCTACAATAAAGGTCAAAAGAAGACCATTGTCCATCTATCATACAGGTAGTAATTGATTTCCCCTCCAACTCAGTATTAGAATCACAAGTGTAGGTAACAGTGTCTCCCTCCAGTGTTGTACCTGTACTGCTGTATGTTGCATACATCACGTTAGGTGGCGCTCCACAATCCGCTTTTAGAGACATGAAAAAACGTCTATAACTGTCATAAAGTTGTGAAGTTGATGGATATAACAGATTGTAGGAATATAGATAGTAAGTAGCATCTGATATACACAAAAACAATGCTTTCAACAAGAACACTTGCAATATTGCACTGGACGCCATGTTTGACAAAAAAGCAAAACAGACACAAAACAATAATGAAAGATTTCCTTATTCTACGCATTAATCAAATATCAGATGATGACTAAATTTCATTAATTACATCTATATGCTAGAAGCAACCACAAAATCGGAAATATTTTTAAAGTGATCAAAATTACATTTATCTTTAGAAGAGTTTCTAACAGATTATAATTTTATTGTTCTAGTAATTAAGTTATAAAATCCATTCAACATCGACTGTCTGAGGGTTTTTACCTCTCTGTACATGTAACGTGTCCTTCAGAGTAATCAGACGTACATCTTTATATGCAGTATAATTGTTTAAATTAATTACGTTATTCAAAGGTCATCCTACACCGTAAGATGTTTATCCATATCAATGTTACTGACAGTTTGTTAAGTCATTAATATCTGAGATACATCCATCAACAATCATTCAATGGATAGAAATGAATTACGTCAGCAGTTACCGTAATTGAAAAGAAAAGAAATATGACAATAAACTAGATTTTTCTACCATTTACGATACAATACTTAATAAAGCCTACGCTCACGCAGCAAGATACGCCCGTTGGGATTTTTTTCACAACACCAAAATATCTAAGTCCCATAACTCCATAAGGACAAATCGGATGAACCTGAAAATCGAAAGGCAGCTTCCTCTTCAAAGTCTGATCACAATGTACAAATATCATGAAAATCTGTTGACGCATATTCAAGTTATTGCGTTCCATGCGCCTTTATTTTGCCCTAAGCTTAACATGTATGTGCATATAACCCCCCCCCCCATTACACATAATTTCTGGATAATGTGACAAAAAAATTTAAGAATCCGTTATATATGTGAAAGAACATCCTTTTTACTTGAAGTATACAAAATTTCAAAACATTTTGATCAGAAATAGATTTTTAAAGAATTTTTAACTATTTAAGTATATTTTTACATTGTATCTAAAATATCTAAGTCCCATAACTCCGTAACGACAAAAATTAAAAACCTGTTACATATGTCAAAGAACATCCTTTCTACCTTAAGTATACAAAATTTCAAAACATTTCGATCAAAAATAGATTTTTAAATAATTTTGAACTATTTTAGTATATTTTCACTGTATTTTAAAATATCTAAGTCTCATAACTCTGTAACGACAAATCGAATAAACATGAAAATCAAAAGGCGGCTTCCTCTCCACAATCCAAACATAGTGTATGAATATCATGAAAATCTGTCGACGCATATTCAAGTTATTGCGTTCCATGCGCCTATATTTTGCCCTTAGCTTAACATGTATGTGCATATCACCCATCCCCTTTCCCATTACAAATATCTCGGTTTTGCGACAAAAAAATTAAAAACCCGTTACATATGTCAAAGAACATCCTTTCCTCTTAAAGTATACAAAATTTCAAAACATTTCGATCAAAAATAGATTTTTAAATAATTCTTAACTATTTTAGTATATTTTCACTGTATTTTAAAATATCTAAGTCCCATAACTCTGAAATGACAAATCGAATGAACCTGAAAATCGAAAGGCGGCTTCCTCTCCACAGTCCAAACATGATGTATGAATATCATGAAAATCTGTTGACGCATATTCAAGTTATTGCGTTCCATGCGCATATATTTTGCCCTTAGCTTAACATGTATGTGGATATAATCCCCCCTTCCCATTACACACAATATCTCGATTATGCGACAAAAAATTAAAAACCCGTTACATATGTCAAAGAACATCCTTTCTACTTGGAGTATACAAAATTTCAAAAAATTTCGACCAGAAATAGATTTTTAAATAATTTTTAACTATTTTAGTATATTTTCACTGTATTTTAAAAATCTAAGTCCCATAACTCTGTAACGACAAATCGGATGAACCTGAAAATCGAAAGGCGGCTTCCTCTCCACAGTCCAATCATAATGTATGAATTTCGTGAAAATCCGTTGACGCATAATCAAGTTATTGCGTTCCATAGGCGGACGGACGGACGGACAGACGGACAGACCGACGGACTTCGCCATAACATAATACGACCCGTCAAATGACGGGCGTATAAAAACTAAACTGAAACAATTTACCATGTTTTAAGCCATTATACACATATCCTTTTTGATGTTACGTCATTTTCTTGTGAAAAGATTGTATTAAATCTCTTTGAAATAGGATACTTACGTCTACAATAAAGATCGGTTGATGACCATTCGAAATTTTCTTGACAAGTTATATCTGGGTTTCCCTGCATGACAGTCCCCGAGGCACACATGTACGTCCTGGTTGAGCCATAAGTAGTAGGTCCTGGCTCCATAACGGCTCTTTCAATATTCATAGGAATACCACAATTTGCTGAAAAAGAGATGAACATTTTCTAATGCTAAGGAGTATCTCAAACATAGCAAAGTTCTGTCTTTAGCAGAGTTTGTGGCTAAAATTTTAGGTCAAGTTTAGACATTTGCTCTTCCTAATGCAAGATTATTTGGATTTCTTCTTCCCGACCTCGAGTACCACTGATAATATATAGTTTATTGAAATGCGCTTATGGTAGACTGAAATTTTATAATGGAAGATATATTTCAATACTGACAATTGATGTCATCATGAAGGGGTGAATGCAGAACAAAAGAGAAGAGTATTAAAGTACATGAACTAATGACTTTCGCATCTGCAATTTATGGTCTTTTCGCATTAACTTTAAATGTACAATAAGTTCTATATACCATACAAAAAGTAAGCAAATAAGGAAAAAATTATCTAAATCCAATGATTTTTTTCTATCAAGAAATTTATCGGAAAATATTCTTCAAGTTACTTGCAAGGATACATATACCTTTATCATTGACATCAGCATTGATGATATCACACGGCAAATAAATCGAAAATTTACCTCGGAAAATATCCCCTGAGATAATTATTTAATCTTGATTTATCTATTATTTTCAGTATTTTTTTTTTCAAATATTTAATCTCATGTAAGGTTGTTGATCAACTGATTCTATCACTAAGAAAATATACAAATAAGAAAGAAGCATTATAGGGATCAACGTATTTACTGATATTATTCATATTTTGAAGTTACTGTTGTGAACATATAATACGGAAACAACTCACGTCTGCAGTACAGGTCGAATCTTGACCATGATCCGTTTTTGAGGCAGGATGTTTGTGCTAGTCCCTCACTCACAGTGTTGAGAGCACAAATATATGTTACCACATCACCTTCTAGAGTTGATCTTGTGCTCGTGTAGTTTGCATATCTGACACTCGGAGGTACACCACAGTCAGCTGAAAGGTGAAATTTCTTGGTTTCTTAGATCTTCGGTCGCTACGGGGATCTTATAATAGCATATAAGATTCCTCTTTCTAGAATCATCAGCGACTTTCAGGATTGCGATTGAATGGCTTTTAATATCACCAAACAAGACATCTTTACCTGATACAAACGTATAATTATATGTGCATAAAGACAATCACCACAACACCCATATGTTGCATGCAAATAGGAGACGCCGACTCTCCCCGGGCGCATGGACTCACTTTGGAAAATTGCTTATTTCGGGGCTCGCAACTGTACCATTGGAAATTCTAATGATTTTGCCATTGAGAATGGATAACTGATGGGCACCCCTTCAACATTTATTGGTTTTGATTGCATTTCTACTATGAAAAACATTCAGTTACCAACAAAACATAATATCAACTTTCCACGATGAATTGTTTCCTGCTCCACCTCCTTTTGGGGTATTTAATTTCCATCAGTTGCAGTGATATTTAAAAAACACAAAGTGGCAAAATATAGAGATTATGTACAGATATAATTTAAAGGCCATTGATATAATTCAAGGTCCGAGTCAGCATCAAACGAAAACATATTTTGCAAGAAAATCTACCGGAGAAGTTGTAAATGTAAAAATCTAACTTCAAAAAATTAAAGAGGGCGCTACTGAAACTATTTATGGTGGCGCCGCGGAAAGCATCACTGATGAGAATTTAATATTCGAAACACGTGTCTGGTGCATGTAAATTGATTTGGAATTTTCTTCAAGAAGGTAGAGAGTTGGAACCCTTCGACATTATTGTATTGAAAATGCACTTTCTGATATTCTTATGTGTTAAAAGCTTCTTAAATGTAATATGACTTTTTTATCTGAATAAGAAATATTACGTCTGCAATAAAGGTCAGTTGACGACCATCTGAAATCGTCCATGCATCTGATCTGAGGATTTCCCTCCATTACAGTCCCACTGGCGCACACGTACTCTCTGACTGCCTCGTACGTTGTCAAACCTGGTGTTATAGAGGCCCTTTCGATATCCATAGGTATACCACAATTTGCTATGAATGATGAAATGAAAGAGCATACATTGTAAGTTGAAAATGAAAATCAGTCTTCATTGTGTTAAAATGTACGATCAAACCAAATAATATCATTGTCTTTTTTTCAAAACGAAATCCAAGGGCCCGGAAATTTATGTTTGTGTGTTTTATTTGTATCATTTCTAACCTCCTATAAAATATTTTGAATTTCTGAAAACCAAATAGGCAGTAGTATACTTACGTCTACAATACACGTCAAATTTAGACCAATATCCCGACTTTAAACAGGTAGTTGTAGCAGTTCCTTCTGCCACTGTATTAGCTGCACATGTATAAGTGACGACATCACCTTCTAATGTTGTTCTAGTACTAGTGTATGTTGTGTACTGTACCGTTGGAGGGGCACCACAGTCAGCTAAAAGACAAATAATTACATAATGCATGGTTGTTAAAGTGGTTATAATAATCTATTATATTTAAAAGAGTAACACTGTATCACGTTTAGCGATATTTCCTTCAATCTTACTACATGTACTATTCCAATATCCTAATGCAACTGCAAAGCATGAATACATGTTTCGGTAGGTATCTTTTTTTAATATCAAATCAGTAGAAGCATTCAAACGAACTTTAATGTAAAACATGCAATGAAATGAAAGGTATGAAAAATGTTCAAAAAGGAATACGTACGTCTGCAGTACAAGTCCGTGGTTGACCATCGAAAATCGTCTCTACATTCTATAAAAGGACTGCCTTCCATGACAGTACCCGATGCACAAACATATTCACGTCTTGTTCCATACGTTGTTTTCCCAGGAGTTAACGTAGCTCTAGGAATATCCATCGGTATGCCACAGTCAGCTAGAACAAAGTATAATTCTCTAATGGCTTTGTTTCACAACAGATGCATACATGTATATGAAGAAGCATTACTTTCGAAAAAACTCTAACTTAAGTTCATACATGAAACACATAAAATAAACTTACGTCTGCAATACAAGTCAAAGGCTGACCACTGTCCTGTTATGAGGCACGTGCTCACTGCAATACCTTCTGCTGATGTATTAGCATTGCATGTGTATGTTACGTTGTCACCCTGCAGAGTGCTACCAGTAGAAATGTACGAAGCATATTGAACAGAAGGAGGCGTTCCACAATCAGCTGTAACAATAAAATTGTCACGTTATTTCAGTAGCAATATGTTTAATTTGTGATGTATAGTATGCAAATGTATCTTATGTTCTTTAATTGAAATAGTAGTAAACAACGTACGTCTACAGTATAGGTTTGTTGTAGACCATTTAAAGTCCTCTTGGCAGGTGATGAAGGGATCTCCTTCCATAACAGTTCCCGATGCACAATTGTATTCGCGTATGTCACCGTACAAAGTCCCTCCAGGTTTAAGGATAGCACGGTCTATATCCATTGGAATGCCACAGTTTGCTTGAATGATCAAGAGGAAAATGTTTCAAACAAGAGTGTTACTTATGTTGTTTTCTTTTAAGAATATGAAAATTGGACTTCCTTTAGTGAATGTCAGGTTTTTTTTCAATCGAATGAACTTTCCACGTTTTCTTTCAGACATTAACTTGAATATTCTGCCACCAATTTATTTTTCGAGACATGCCATTTAAATATCTAGACTTTGTAAATGTTAATCATATTGATTTTTCATCTGATTTACTTACGTCTGCAGTAGAGATCGAAAGAAGCGTATTTCCCTGATATCAGACATTTTGTTTGGTGATTCCCTTCCCTCTCCGTGTTAGCAGAGCACGTATACGTAATAACTGAGCCTTCTAAAGTGCCCTGTGTACTGGTATAAGTTGCATACTGGATTTTAGGTGCAGGGCCGCAGTCAGCTAGGAGAATTGAAGAAAAGTAAGGACATTAGAATTTTCACAGAAATAATTTTATCTACATGGTTAAGATAGAAAAAAACGTATTTCATCTCAACATCAAACGGTCAAACTCATAACAACATTGTCTGAATTTACAAAACTTTAAACTTATCTAATTACTCTTAATTTTCACATCGTTTGTCATTATGTTGTTAACTATCGAATAGACAAGAAAGTCACATGTTGTATTGGCGAATTCGATGTGAGATGAAGCCACATTAAAATATCAACTGATAGGTGAATATGAGTATGCTTACGTCTGCAGTAGAGATTAGTTGTTGACCATCGGAAGTTTTCCAAACAAGTTATCATTGGAGAGCCCTCCATAACTGTACCCGCCGCACAAACATACTCTCGTGTTGTGCCATACGTAGTTAGACCAGGACGTATAGTCGCACGATCGATGTTCATAGGAATTCCACAATCAGCTGTAATGAGAAAAAAATGTCTGAGCACCCTTAGAAATGGTTTAAATCATTCAAATGATCTTCGGATATATTTTATCAGTATTATATGTGCAAAGGTACTTATAAAAAAATCTTAATTTTTCATTTCTTTTGCATATTTAGCTCACAAAGTAAAACAAATGATTAACTGATATACATGAATTGATATGAACAATTTGTCGGGAAGATGCAAGAAATTCCTTCTTAATTCGACATCTGAATTGAAAATATTATAATTGAGGAAAAATGATTCGACGCAAGGATATCATTGGTAGATTTCTCATGCTTATTGAAGATTTCAAAGGTAATGCACATCAAGCAAAAATATGGCCAGTTTCTTACGTCTACAGTACAGATTAAAGGCAGACCATCCTGTCTCCAAACATGTTGTCTGAGTGGTACCCTCCGTTACTGTATTAGGCCCACATGTATAGCTAACAACGTCTCCCTCCAATGTCGTTCCCGTACTTACAAATGTTGCATAATCCACATCGGGCACAGGTCCACAGTCCGCTTAATAAGACATAAATGGTTGATTGATTGTTTTTTCAATTTGATTTCAATGAAAATAAAACATGTCTGTTGCAGAATTTGAATTTCCGAAGCCTTTTAAAGAAAATTGAAGAGTTCCAACTTGTAACTTTTTGAAGAACTATTATCATTAGATATGAGATATCACTTATAAAGATGTTTAACATTATACGTGTATGGTTTATGAAGATGCTTTATGTTTGTTTTGGATATTCAAAATATTTTGCATTAGACTTTCAATCACTCTTTACCAATCATTAACACATCAGCACCGATCGGTATTTCACCACAATGAGTAAACTGAAACTTACGTCGACAGTATAAATCAGTGCTTGACCATCGGAAATCTGCTCCACACGTGATATAGGGATTACCCTCCATAACAGTTCCTCTAGCACACACATATTCTCGTGTTGTTTCAAAGGTTGTCAGTCCTGGCTTTAATGCAGCTCTTTCGATGTTCATGGGTATACCGCAATCAGCTAGAATGGTTTTTTCGATTAAAGACATTAAATTGGATAGATAGTATGAGATTGTTTAATAACATGTTTCATATTTGATTCATTTGTGCCGAATTGATTTAGAAGTCCATATGCTTCCAGTGACTTCCGAATTTATCACTTGATGAAGTGTTAGTTTATAACTTGGCTTTTTTGTTGTTGTCGAGTTATCAAATATTCATTAGGCTTTTCCCTCAAGTTTGTGATAATTGCATGTAAACACAGAGTGATATAGCATTTATAATATCTTTGGCAATATGTTGACATTTAATTGAGAAAACTCTACCGCCAGAGAGTAGCCGTCTGAACATACGAAGTGGGCGAATCTGGCATATTTAAGAAACAAGGAGGGGATCTCCAGCAACACTCGGTTGCAGCACCCAAAGCAAAAAACACCAAAACATCCCATGCGAAAACACAGAAAAAGAGAGATGAAAAAGTAAAAAAGGACAAGGAATACAACCCCCCCCCCCAAAAAACATAGCAACATCGAACTTAAAAAGACTACACAATAGATAAATAGAAGGGGTCATCTGGATTACCCAAGCATGGCGTCCTTTTTTGAAGGAATGTTTCAAAAATTTTACTGTACATACAATTTGTCCATCTCATCATTTTTTCCTTTCCCCATCTTTTTAAAAACGTTCGTTTCCTTTCCATCGATTCTTGAGTGACTTGGCTGAATTCGTGCCCTCTTGTTACCTATGTTTCTTTAGGTATTGCTCTAATGTTGCCCCGAATGTAACTAGGTTCATTCTCGCCCCCATTCTTTCTCCGGATTGATAGTATGAACTTTGACAACAAAGGGTCTAGGTCGCAGAAGGGTTATATGTAAATTTCTCTAGGTTCTTCGTTATGTGCCAGGAATGATTGGAAACGTTTGATATGACCGAGGGTTTTTCACATGGTATTTTTGTTCTCATTTTCGTTTATGAAATGTTGAACATCACTTTCGTCAACATTAACGAAGCGTGTCGACACAGTTGTGTGTTTCTGGGGATGTGGTTTGTCGAGAGCAACTCGGTAGCCGGTGTCTGTGTTTTCATTTGTTCGTTAATTTCATTGCTTCCACAAAATTCAAAGTCTCCAATAAATAATGCTTGCAAGAGATCAATATCAAGTTCAGGAGGATTACTGTCAAAATTTACGACGGCTGGGGGTGATATTGGCTTATTGTCTAATTTAAGTAACTGAAATTTCGCCATGAAATGAACCCTCATAAGCGTGAATGTGAAGCCAAACTTATTCAAAAAGGGTACCTCTTGTAATACTTATATGTAAAAAGTTCCCGCGAGGGGTTTGACAGTGTTTTAAATGTCTTTCCCTGACATGGTCGCCATAGCATTTTCAATATAGACATAACATTAGACAGTGCATGTTTTTAGATATTGTTTTCATTTTCGTGCCTGAACATCGACGGCGGGTGCGGCTAGCCAAACAAGGGATGCTTACTCCTCCCGGGCACCTGATCCCATTTCTAGCTAGGGATATGTCGGTGATCAATTAGTTGCTCTATTGTGAGTGCTGTTGAGATTGTCGTCAGGATCTTCTTTATCTTATTTGGGTAATGAAGAAAAAGACGTTCTCTGTAAATCTAAATTGAATTACTTACGCCTACAATTCAAGAAGAATGGAGACCATGTTCCGTTTACAAGACACGCGGTCTCTGGTGTTCCTTCCATCACTGTGTTGTCACCACATGTGTACGTTATCACGGTACCCTCCAGTGTAGTTTGAGTAGTACCAACGTAAGTTGCGTATTGAACATTCGGAGGTGGACCGCAATCAGCTGCATACATAAAATTATATTATTCAAAAAAAAATTACGATTCTTATAAATATGCTCTTCACAAATGTTTGAAATATTTGCTTCATTTAAATATTGATTATCTTACAATGAATAAAGAAAGTCGTTTTCATCAAATTTTGGTTTGTATTACGTCGATTGATTCCTAAAAATATGCCAAAGCTAATAGCAGTAAATTATATAGAAATTGTTGAAGTTATTTAGAGTCATCAAACAACTTAAGTTTCTATATTTACGTCTGCAGTAAAGGTTAGATGGTGTCCACTGAAAGTTGTCTTGACATTCAATGAAAGGATTGCCCTCCATCACAGTTCCAGCGGCACAAACATACTCCCGCTGGGCTTGGTAAGTGGTTAGTCCAGGTTTTAGTATTGCTCGATCTTTATCCATTGGAATACCGCAGTCAGCTATTTAATAGAGTCAATAGTAAAAATGTACCAAAAGGTCAATTGAATTTGAAGACGTTTAAGGTTGTCTTTGTAATCAGTATTAATATCCAGAAGAAAATTAATTTAGTTTAGCACGTACAGTGATAGGCAGAGAAATATTTCGTCTAAACTTAGTGTAAACACTCGTGAAGGAAATTTCACAACTCTCCACTCGGAAGAAGATTTGTCACTCCGATAATATCTCTGTCTTAGTAGATCTTCAAAGAACCCATCAATCTTTATTTTTTTATACGTACGTCTGCAAAATAGATCTATATATGACCAGTTTCCGGTAATCTGACACGTGGTCTGGTACTCTCCTTCCGGTACAGTGTTGGTGTTACAGTTAAAGGTTATTGTGCTACCCTCAAGTGTTGATCCCTGGTTGTATGTGGCATATTGGAAAGTAGGTGGGGGACCGCAATCAGCTATGATGTACAAATATACGAAAACATTTTTGAATAAAGTGTACCATTTACCTATAAAAACCTTATTGAATATGCTTCGTTTGGCAATCAAATTATTATAAAAGTCATTATACCAGAAAATAAGTAGAACAATTTTTAAACTTACGTCGGCAGTAAAGATTTGTTATTGACCAAGTGCCATCAACAAGACATTCAATAGTAGGGTTGCCTTCCATGACAGTGTTTGGTAAGCATTTGTATCTCCGTATATCCCCCTCCAGCGTACCTCCCCCAATCGTGACTCCCTCCAATAATTGGCCCGGTAGTAGTTGTGCGCGTGGAATATCCATTGGTATACCACAGTCAGCTGTAAAATAAAGATTTGATGTATCTTTCTTTTGATGTTTTTAGTTTTCATGAAGGTTTTTGTGGAATACAAAGAAAGACATTAAACCTCTACTAGATCTAGTAGAATGTACTCAAAAAATGTTACTTTGTATTCTGTAACAGATCCTTACGTCTACAGTATAAGTCCGTGGAACTCCATTGACCATTATTCTGACATATGATGCTAGGATTTCCTTGAGGCACTGTCCAGTCTGCGCATGTGTAGGTACGAGTCGTTCCTTCAAGGTTGTTCCCGGTACTAATTGTAGCTCGTACAATGTCCGGTGGTGGTCCACAATCAGCTGAAATCGTGAAAAAGTTTAAGTAAAATCAATGAAGTGAAGCAAACTTTGAAAGTAAAGTAGCAGTCTTACTCCATCATTAATTAGGAACTTAAAAACAATGCATTCAGTACCCCATACGTGCATGTTTTTCATATTTTATTCTTATTAGATGAAGTATAGTCAAAATGAAATAAAAAACCCTTGAATAACTTTTTTTGTAAATAAGGGACAGACAGACGGACGGACTTATTGACATACAACGGACAAAGTGATCCCTAAGTGTCGCTATGCTTCACAGACGACACAAAAAGGGACCGGTTATTTTTCGAATAGTGACAAAAGAGATGGTTTTGGACAAGGATATATTCCCTGTAATTTCGAAAATACCTTATAAAGACAATCATAACAACATATCAAATATAGAGATATTGAGTTAAATATGCCAATTTGAAACTTAATTGAGGTTTAATTTCAGATTGCGCCTGTTTGGTATTATAGAGAGGAAGTTGTGGTTGTGCTGCAACCGCATCTTGTAAGAATTCCTCTCCTTTGACTTTCCGTACTTATTCTTGTAAAATACGGAAGTGTTACAACTCTATACCTTCATGAAGAAAACCAATTCTTCTGTACCAGACACATGTTTCGAATATTAAATTCTCATCAGTGATGCTTCCAGAGGAGCCACCAAAATTCATTTCAGTAGCACCCTCTAATATTTTTTTTAATTCAGATTTGTACATTTACTTTACAGAGAGTGCGCGGCTCAAAATTTCCTGTATGGTCGATTCACTAGCATATTCAAATAACATCTATGTTCAAAATAGCATTGGAGGGATGGTGCGAAGATGTTTACCTCCTTTAATTGTAGTCGTACAGTTTTGAATACACATTAAAAGAGTTGATGTCGCGAGTTAAAGCAGAAATTTAACAGTCGCTTCGTTACTTCTTTCAAATTGTCAAAATGCATTTACTTGAATTTGCTGTGTATATTGATAGATAAAGGTTTTTAGTCCTCGCCTAAGGTCACCTATAACAGGTAACTTCAACTCTTTCAGATACAACGATGTACAGAACAACAATGGATCAAATGTTAAACATTCGACTTCACTCGATACATCTTTTCTTGATTGGTCCATTTGTTTAGGTCACAAGGACTTAGTTCGCCAGTTTGTCTAAATGAGATAAAGAAGATTCTGACGACAATCTCAACAGCACTCACAACAGAGCACCAAACTGAGCATGGACGGACCCAAGCGAGCTAAAGGTGAGACCAGGTACACGGAAGAAGTAAGCATCCCCTGTTTGGCTAGCCGCATCCGCCGGTGATGTTCAAGCACGAAATGAAAACAAACAAGTCACAAAATAACACATTAAGCTTCTTACGTCTGCAATAAAGGTCCGTAGGTGTCCATTGACCATTCTTCTGACAAGTTATGAATGTTTCTCCCTCTCTTACTGTATTGGCATCACATGTATATATACGGGTTGTTCCCTCCAAATTGTTTCCTTCACTGATAGTTGACCTTTCGATTTCTTTTGGAGGTCCACATTTTGCTAAACATTAAAAAGTATCTTATTAATCTAAAAAAGACTAGCGGTCATGCACTGAATTTCCTAGAAAATGATATTAGAACTTGCTCAAATATCATATTTGATAAACTTTTAATTGTTTGCAATGGTAATCGTCCTGAGAAGTTCTCTGTCTAAAAGGTAAAATAACCACATGAAAGCGATTGAAAAAAGTTTTTCTTAATTCAAAAACAGACGAAGCATGAAATTGTTCGGATCAGCTAGTCTCTGACCAAGAAAGTCAGTTATGTTAACAGTAATATTACATAAATTTATACAGCTTCATACTTACGTCTACAATAGAAATTGACAGGGGACCATTCAAAATTTTCTTGACAAACTCTAGTAAAATTTCCCTCCGGGAATGTACTTTGGGCGCACGTGTAAATAGCTTTGTATCCTTCTATGGTATCATCATACGAAACTGTGGACCTCTCCACTTCAGGTGGTGCTTTACAGTCAGCTGTAAAATATCAAAGTACTAAGTCAAAAATGATAATGATTTCCAATTGTAAAAGGGTTTTTTTCATTCATTAGGGTGAATTATGTGTTAATTTCGCAATCATTTGATGCACCATCTACTTCTTTTTTTAGACACAAACCTTTACATGCGAAGTCTGTGGGTGTCCATGTTTGATTTAACTGACATTCTATGGCTGGATTTCCAATTGGACGGTACTTTGGCCGACAGAAGTAAGTAATTTTTGTTTCGACGATAAATTCACTTAAAGGAACTACGGCGTTCTTAATTGGAGTTGCAATTGGGCACTCTGTAAAAGAAATTCATATCATTATATCAATTCTCAAGCATAATATACATGTTTTAAGTAAGACATAAAGTATTGCTAGTGCAAACGGCCCAAGCTACATTGGGACTCATATATACCACAACAATGCGAAAGTATTAAAAAGGAAAAGAAAACTTACTGGGGCAAACAAGCGTGACAAAACTATTTAATCTTTTCTTTAATTCCTTAAAGGTCCTGATTTTGATGACTCTGGACGGATCGCCGGAAATGTCAAGAAGCTCTTCATCGTTTATTTTAAAAGATATCCCAACAGAGTACACCTTGGTTCCAATATCTCGGAGTAATTCTGCCTCTTTCTTTGTCTCTGTAGGATTTTTGGATATACCATCTGTGAAAACAATTCCAAGGGTCGGCGCTATTACATCGTTACGTCTTGTGGCATTCCCTAAAATCCACCTAAATAATAGAAAATAGTGATTTCATGAAATATTCGGGCACCATATTTTCTTATCTTATGGTCAACTGCCTTGAACACTTATTATATCTCACTGTGCTAATTCTAAGACATGGCATCTTCTTATCACGCTGAAGGAAAATTGCGACGAAGCGTTAGAAATAATAAAGCGCAGTTGCTGAGACTAAAACGACAGTGTAACTTTGGTAAAATTGAAATTGTTCTGACGACATATGGACATTTGTATCCCAGGATAAGTGCATGGAAGGAATCGTTATATTTGGTAGCTTCCTTATGAGATATGTGAAGGATTTTGCTAGCTGTATGATAAATAAGTATACAGCTGACAAAGTCAGATTCCATCTTGTGTAGTATTGTTTTCTGATTTTTTGAATTCTCGCTTTTGTGCTATATACAGGGATATGGTAATTTTATCCATATTTGTCATTGTATTGAAATACATATATGAATATTTGTACCGATTCTTTGTTCAAGGTTGTACAAAAAGTGGCTATTAATGTACGAGATCTAGCAGTGTCTTAAATGATTCGTAACAAAAGCATAGATTAAAGACATATAATCTGAAAGACGATGGTATCTTATCTTGTACTATTATAGGGAAAAAAGTTAACGCGACCCCTTGATGCATGTGAAGGGACTTCAATCAAAAGGTGAAAACACAACACCTTAATAGACATTTAGACTTCAGCATAATGAATTAAGTCAATATATCCTTTGAAATTACATTGTATTTAAAACATTCAACTGAGTTTTATCATATAGAAATAAGTAATACCACTCAGTACTGATTATATAACAATATAACCAAAAGAGAAGGTTCGTTTCATCCGTCTTTGAAAGCCCTTATATTATTTCATAATTTTTAAGTGGAAGAGGCACATCCTCCTAAAACCGTCCCGTAATTAAGCTACTGTGCGAACAATTTAGCTAAATCGTGGCCATTTTTCATGCTAAATCGTTCCAACATTTTACTAAATCGTAAGCAGAGTCTATTCAATCAATCCCACACTTTACTTAATTATTCGCACTGCTCATTTTCGGAGACTCGGAGACTTAAACTTAAACTTTAACTGTGGGACTGTGCGCACGATTGAGTAAACTGTGGTCACGATTTAAGAAAATAATTCCCAAACGTACAGCCCCGTATGAATGAGATGAAGTCAAAAATGTACTGAAAGACGTAGCAGGATGGGTAGGGATGTGATGCTACAGGCCCAACGTTTTAGAAATTTCAAGAAATGTTGATTACTGAAATTTGCGAAAACGTTGAAGAAACGATCAACATAAGTTGATCGAACTTGGCTACATGTGCCCTCAGGACTCCTTGTTCACCAACAACGACAAGTGGTACAAGTATTTAACGTCTTCAAATTCGATAGCATCATTTAAGAACAGATAAAATTGCAGCATGGACCAGACATGCACGTGTCGGGACCAGAGATCAGGTGCAACTTATCATACTTATAATGATTTAGGATGCTCATAACTTCCGAATAACACGTCAAGTAAATGAAAGAAATGCTTGCGATCTATCTGAATGATGTACATGGTAAAAAGTATTATCATGATCTAACCATAGTTATAAAAGGAACAAGAAGTCAGATAGATAAAAACAGCCAGACTGACGCATTCTTAGAAAAGATGAATGAAAAACAAGTGGCTGGTCAGAGAATTGAACCTGATGCTTTCAGCTTTTTTTGTAGATGATATCTGAATCCTGTCGAGCAAAAACAGGTAAAAGAGTTCTTGTTTCAATAACGGAAGCATTCCAACTCTATACCTTCCTGAAGAAAATTTCAAACCAATTTTCATGCACTAGACACGAGTTTCGAATCTTAAATTCTCATCAATGATTCTTCCAGCCAAAGTGATTTTCATAAGCCGCCCAAATTAATTTCATTCGCGCCCTCTGGTTTTATCTTTAGAATCTAAATTTGTAAATTTACTTTTGGCCTTTGGAGAGACTTGAATCAATAAGAGAAAACACAACACCTTAATAGACATTTAACTTCAACGTAATTTATTAAGTCAATCTATTCTTTGAAGTCACATTGTATTTAAAACATTAATTATATTATCAAATAGAAAACATCACATGTGATACTACCCTGTGATGATCTTAACTAAAAGAGAAGGTGAATTCCATTTGTCAAGTTCAAACCCCAGATATTATACAAATATGGGCTAGGTATGAGTTCAGTATGCAAAAATATTGCAAGACTACGACATATTATATTGACCGAGGCCGAAGGCCGATGTCAATATACTGTGTCGTAGCCGTGTAATATTTTTCATATTAAACTCATACCCAGTCCATCTTTGTTATATTATATAAACACAATCCTTCTGTTGAAATCTAACTCTTACTAGAGGTCTATGTTACTATCCAAACTATAATAACTTTATATAATATTTTACCGCAAGATCTACCATTTTTTTTTATATAGAAAAAAATGAATCATGGGACCATCATCACTCGGCATTTTTATGAATCATTGAACCATCATCACTGGGCCTTTTTTAGAGACTTCATATCACAAAAGAAAACATGTATTTTCTTCTCGTAACGTCGCTTCTCATTATGCGCCCCGTATTTGACGTCATTGCTCATATGACGTCAGTACACATCAAAATCTACTCGTTACACGAATTTGGTTCATCGAACATCTTTATTTCTCATGAGTTATCGTAATCATTACCTTATCGTGAGTAATTCATTCATTTCCTCCCGATTCTAGATGTAGAATCGAAAGCGAGGTGAACAGCTGTGCAATATCGTAAAATGTGGAACCGATAGTTAGCAATCTGATCGGTTGATACAAATACCTTATGTAATATTATTTTATAATTTTAATGGGATGGGGCACATCTTCCTAAAATCGTCTTAGGATGCAATTGAAACTTTTATGTTGATACTTGACTGCGGGTGATTTGAGGAAAATATTTCCTGGTCCACAGCAGCTCGCCAGTTGCGCCACATGACTGTAATGTCCCCCGTTTTCATGAAAGTGCGGGGACATTAAAACGGTGCGTCCATTCGTCTCTCCGTCAGTCACAAACACTTTAACCTTGTCCATTACTTTTGAATGGTAGGTATTCATATTTCACATGTGTATTCCTTTTGAGAAGACCTTTCGATTGATACCAAAATATGTTTTACCTTATGACCTTGACCTTGTAGTTTGATTTACTTTTCAAAAACTTAAATCTTGACCATAACGTTTGAATGGTAAGTGATATGGCTTTCATATTTCACATGTGTATCATTTGTGACAAGACCTTACCATGGATACCAAAATATTTGACCTGAAGTTTGCCCTACTTTTCAAAAACTTTAACATGAGCTGACCATAACTTCAGAATGGTTAGTAATTGGGCTTTAATTTTTCACGTGTATATTCCTTGTGACAAGACCTTTCCGGTGGTAACAACATTCTGACCTTGTTACCTCATCCTAGAGGTTGACCCACCATTAAAATCTTCGACCTCGACAATAACTTCCCTTTTTCCTTGTCACAAGACCTTTCCCTTAGTAACAAAAGTTTGGGCCTTTTGAACTTTTTTGAACTTTTATCTTTTGATATTTAGCTGGTAGCGTAGTGGTTAGCGCGGTGGACTGCGAACCCATAGGTCGTGGGTTCGAATCTTACCGTCGCCGATCATTGCAAAACCATTGTAACCTTGTGCAAATTACATTACACTACGTTGCACTCTCTCCACCCACGAGTAAACTGGGTACCTGGCACATGCGACGAGCTTGTGATGTGAATGAAAAGCATTAGCGCCTAAACGACAGCTCTGCTTGTATACTCCTAAGGGAGTTCAGATTGCACTGGATTGTACAGGTCTCGCCATGAAGGTAATTGTGGAAGTCGCGTGAGGCTTAGGCGAACGAGACTGTAAACCCTACCTTTACCTTTTTTAAATATATAATTCAACATATGAATGATATCACGAAAACTGAAGAATAGAGGGGATGTTTCTATAAGCATTTTTAAAGACAACACAAAAATGCGGGGGAGCACAATTTCTTGCATTTGATTTTTCAGATCAATTTGAATATCATTTTTGCAAATAAATAGAAAAAAAGACCATCAAGGAATGACATTACAAAATGTACCAATACAACCCCTATTTTTAAGCAGAAAATGGTCCAAACAGAGTATACTTGTATAATGTCTTGAATGTGAGGTCACAAATTGAAATTGCCTGTTGTACATTTAAAGAAGGGATTCATTAGAAAAAGAAAAATCTCGGGAAAAAAATTTAAAAAAAATCAATATTATGAGATAATTTCATTTAGGTAGAATCCCTTTTTCATTCAAATGATATTTTTCTTGTGCAGTTATTCTAATCAAGCAGTTCAAAACCAGAGATAAGGTGCAACTTATTATGCTTATAATGATTTAGGATAACCATAACTTCAACATAACACGTCAAGTTAATGACAGAAATGTTTGTGATGCATCTGAAATGATGCACATGGCAAAACGTATTGTCGTTATGAATAATTTATTATATCATGGATCAAAATTTATTTTCAAGTATTTTCGGTTAAATGATGTAAAAATCAAGGTTTCGTTTTTGTTCAAATTGTTATGTACTTTAACAATACCATAACAGTGTTTTATGCTCAAGTATGCAGGTGCCGTGCATTATGACAACTTTAATACTTATTGAAATCTAGTATTTAAAGGTTTGGTAAAAGGAAAGAAAAAATGTTTTGAAATATCTCTTTCAATGTATAAATTTTACTACTAGTATGTGAAAGCAATATGATATTCATGTGACTTTATCACGTGCAGTAATTCTACATGGATTAAGTCCGTTTGAAAAAGTGAAGAACTACATTATTACATCGTATACATTCTGACTCGATTAAGAAAAATATCTTTGTATGATTTTTACAACCTCAGCCATAATGTGAAAGTATGTTATCTCTTATAGAATATGTTTAACTATCCACCTTTTTTGAAGGGTATGAAAATAAAATAATTGTGTTGGTCTATTTTTATGTTTTTGATTCATTTACCTGTACAATTTGTGTATATTTAGATGGCCTCTAATTTCTCTTTAATTATGTATGGGGGAGTGAAGAATAACAATTTAATCTACGTATAAGCGAACATTGAATTAAATATACTGTAGTAAAAAGAAACATATAAACTTATGATAACTAAATCGTTGCAGATATTTGTCTTTTTGTCGACTTTAAAGTAAGAATTGGCCTGATCTATCAATCGCTCCATATGAATTTCAACAGCTCAATTTACACTTTAACGTACGTGTAACAGGTCATTTAACAAACATGGATGTTTCGCCTCAACAGGTAATGATAAATCTTTTACACAATTATCTTGGCCTCCTTAATTCAATGAAGAATGTATTCGACTCATCATAGATTTGTCTTCACATTTAGAAAATGATTTTCGTTTTCTGTTGAACACGCACATCAAGACAAAATCGTTTTGATATGATCAATGACGTAAACATTTTTTTTCAAACGTTGTGAAATAAATGGTATGCCTTTGAATAGCTTGATAACGATAATGAAAACATTGGATTGCTTTAGCACAGATAATGCAAGTTTACCTTACAGCGATGCTGTATGGGCTTTTTATGATCTTTTTGTTAAATTTTCACTGGTCGAAGCAAAATTAAATGCATCGCGAATCTTGTACTGAATTCTTTTGTAAAGAATGGAAGACTGACTCGGTCGAAACACTCCTTTGCGAAAAAAGCACAGTAGACAACCACAAAAAGATACGACAAAGAGGAAACAGGAAAACCAAATACGACATTAAAACACTAAAAAACAAAAGAGTACATATAAACCAAGGAGAACAATGGGTAATCGTGACGATTAAGGTTGGCCATCTGCCACATTAGTAGAAAATGGTGAAGTTATCCGGAAAGCGTGGACACAGATCACCTACTTGTCTGTTACCCAGTGGTATCGAAAAACGCACTATTGTTGCGTATGAAATTATCCTCACTGTAAGATGACCACATAAACAAGACAGCAAAAATCAGAGACCCCAGTAACACACAGATGGATATCAAAAGCAAAAGGCGTACGAACGATAGTCCGTGCTCTGCCGTAGGAGCTATCAAATGAAAATTGTTATTTTTTAAAATAAATATGTACATCTGTATTTCTACAAGATCTGTCTTTATCAGTGATGAACATGAATAAAAATCAAAGAAGTACCTATCAGTTATTCAGTCTCAAAGTCGAGAATACAAGGCGAAATCATTAGAATTGCATTGGAACGGTTGCGGACCTCGAAATGAATAACATTCCAAAGTGAGACTAGGTGCCCGGGGAGCGTCAGCGTCCCCTGACTGCATGCAACACCCGTCTCTACAGTTCCATGGAAACTTGTCAAAATCGGTAATTGTCTCGATGTACATGTACATATTGATGTACATATAAGGACTTTTAATTTTATCATCCATTAAAAGTAGATAAGTAAATATCAAAAGCATTCATCATAAATAAAACATTATTTACGGAAAAAATAAGGAAACTACCATGGACACGAAGACGCCGATTTATATCGAATGATTTGCCAGTTCACTGATTTCATTTAATTTGCAAGAGTCTGTCTCGTCTATGAATTTGCATTCAAAAAGTGGATCATGATCGTTAAATTCAATTCAAGAATTAAGACTACTCGACCACGATAACAAAGAAAAGAACATGAATAGATGGAAGATGCACGAAGGATACATAAATTAATTTCCAGCAAGACTACTCGTCACTTCAAACTTGGAGCAATAATCCGGCAAGATTGTAACAAAGAACGAATATCAGACAAATGTTAAACGTCTTCAAATCTCCACAATCATCATTTAAGAGCAAAACAATTTACAGCATGGACCAGATGTACACATTCGGGTATTTAACCCTTGTCAGTGATCCCCAATCCAAACGATGAAATATAGCCAAAAATGTCCAAAATATACCGAAAGAAGTTGCACGATGACTGAGAAATGATGCTACAGGACCCAGTTTTCAGAAATGAGAATTTTTTGTTAATAGAAATATGTGAAACGACCAACCAAAATTGATCGAATTTGGCTACATCTGCCCTCGGGGACTCCTAGTCCACCAGCAGTGACACTCTCCAAGCGGTACAAATGTTAATCGTCTTCAAATTCATTAGAATAATTTAAAAGCAGATAAATTAAGAGCATGGACCAGACATGCACGTTTCGGGTATGTAACCCTCGTCGGTGATCCTCTATCAAAACAATGAAATATATCCAAAATCTATGAAAAATATATCCAAAAAATACTTAAAGACGTAGCAAAATGGCTGAGATATTATGCTACAGGACCCAGATTTCAGACATTTGAGAAAATTTTGTAAACAGAAATTTTCGAATGCGTTTGAAGAAACGACCAACCGAAATTGATCCAACTTGGCTACATGTACCCTTGGGGACTCCTGGTCCACCAACAGTGACACTCACCAAGTGGTACAAACATCTTAAAATATATTAGTATCATTTAAGAGCAGATGAATTTACAGCATGGATCAGACATGTACGTTTCGGGTATAACCCTCGTCAGTGCTCCTCAATCCAAAGCAACTTCAACAAACAGGGGGCAACAAGACATACAACAATCACATGGATCGTTCAAATAATCAAAATGAGCAAGGGGTCAGGCCCAAGTATTCTCTTTTGAAAGTTTGTCACCGACTGTCACGGATGCCCATGGTCACTGTAATGTTGGAGAAAATGTTTGTACTATACTTTTGATGGGTCCTTCGTTTAATATACATTTGATGCATTCAAGTTAAACAGAAGTGTTCCAACTCTATTCCTTCCCGAAGAAAATTTCGAACCAATTTAATATGCACAAGACACGTGTTTCAGATATTAAATTCATCATTGATGCTTCCATTCAAAGTAATGTTTAGACACAGCCAACATTCATTTTGGTAGCGCCCAAGGTCATATTCGTTAGAATGTGCGTTCAACGATGAGGACTGATTGAAAAACAAAGCTAGTGCATGGAATTTTATCAACAACGGTAGTGAAGATTTATAGGCATTTTGAGAGAGTTTGTTTTTCCTTTCTCTTGTTTAACAGTAAATACATATACTGAAAACTAAGGCTATATAGCTCATTACAAATGTAAATTATAGTTTAACGTCATCGTAACGAACGTACCTCATATGTTTGATGGCTAGGGAAGTTTTGGTGCCGTCTCTTGGATGAGGCAGATTTCTCGCCGTCTGAAGGAGGAAGGTCTTATTTCCAGACAGCGGGGTCTGGAGGGGAATGTGAGAACTGTACACAACAAAGGACAATCTGATTTCATCTTCATCAATGTTTAAACTGTCTACGAACTTCTCCATAGTTTCTCGAATCAGTTGGAATTCTTTGGCGTTAATACTGTCTGACCCATCAATAACAATGACACAATCCAGTATACCACGGCATCCTAAGATAGAGATAGTTTGATAAGGCATTTTGTGATTTCTTAAACGAAATGAAAATTAGAATAGAAGATGATGTAAAAATAGCAATTCAAGTATTTTCAACCTTTACGTCTCATTCAGTATCTTGACAATTATCTTTGATGGAACAATTGGTCGTTGAAATATCGAAACCTATTACATGTATATTGTAAAAATATACTACTGATATTTTATGTTACTAAATAGGACTTTTGTAATGCGGAATCTAGCGTGATCATGGCTTTTTCAATTTGTAATCTGCATGAAGAACCTCATCTTTTGAATACGGATGAAGAGTTTCAAAGGCGTATTTTCCTAGAAAAATAATTCCATGTATAGGTTCCATACGGTATTTGCATTTGTCAAAAATATCTTGTAAACGATGTATTTCAGAAATATTAATTTTTATGAATAGAATCCGTATATACAAATCTCTACAAAATGAAGATTGCTGTAACAAAAGAAAAGTCATTGGATGGTTTTAGTATTCAATTTTCAATATTTTGTAATTATGTTTGGCGAAAGCAATTAGAATACGTGAAAAACCTACCTCTTCTGTCGGCTGCCTTCACTTGCAGAAAATAACCAAATATCAAAAATAGCGAAAGAATAGTCCATTCCGCTTTTTTCATTTTAAAACTGTAAAAAGATAATGTTTTGAATTATACCACACGCAATATATCCTGCCAAGTCCTTTTCTATATATAACACCTGTTGGATAATTTAGGAACAAAAATGCAACGTCGGTCAAACAACAAAAAGATTATGCATTCTTTTGTTTTCAGGCAAAGGGATGCATAAAATATCAAAATTAATATGATTTCTTTATAAAAAAAAGGTCGTATCAGCACGCTTTTCAATCAAGCACCACCCTCTTTTATTGTTCAAATTCTTCTTATATGTTAAGTGACCTTAAGAATTCATTTACATCTACGATGACTGATGTAGAAAAAATAGGAAACTGATCGTGTTTTATAGGATACGCTAAATGAATCAAACTATCGCGGTAAGAATTTTGACGTTTTCTTCTTTACGCGGCTTGCGTTACCGTTCGGAAGTGTTATTGTCAATAGACCAACCTTTATAAAATATTTCAATTCAGGCACTGTATATAAGCTTGCTATACAGCTTGATGTAAATACTAAATACTTCCTATGACAGAATAATGGCTGCTCAGTTTATAAAACAATCCTATTTTTAACCAAATTTACGTCTTTCGCTTATAATAAATAGATATCGTTTATAAGAGTGAAAATCCTATATCATTACATTTTTTTTGTTTATTTTTTTACGCTTATTATTTAACGCTTATCTAGGTTTTTTTTAAAAACATATCAGGAAATCAAAAATAAATAAAATACTTACTTTTCATAGATCATCTGTATTTAAGGAAGACTTTTGTAATCAAATGATTATTTAAATGAAGAAAGATGAAATTGTTTGAAGATATGTAATCGTATTCCTTCCTCCAGGAAGAACTCACATCCATCATCCAAAACCCCTCAGACGGTTTAACATTTTGTATTGGCATATTTTGAAATTGGGCTACTCTAACTTGCAGACATAATGCGTGCTGTCTCCTCATTAATATTAATTCTTCTTCCATTTTTGTTACAATTTTGACAAACTGAAATGTACATAATATGGAAATTACATTTTCATGTCATAAATCTTTTTACTTTTTCTAATTTGCTGGACTGATGTCCGTTATTAAAATTCTACACCTGATCAAACACAAGAACAAATATGAGTAATATAACAAAATTAAGAAAATTTGACATGTTTTGTTTTATCATAATCATCATCATCATCATCATCATCATCATCATCATCATCATCGTCGTCGTCGTCGTCGTCGTCATCACCATCATCATCGCACGCAGTTGCCTCATTTTTGTCATCTTTAAAAAGATCTATCAATTTTAGACGAAAAATATTGTATACAGTAGAGTCATAGGTAATGAAACATCTTTTATAAATCTCGCATGCATCAAAGATTTCATTCATTATAAGAATGGAAAAATATGTGATAAACATATTCAGCCAATTACATGTGTATACCCCCTTTCCTTCTATCCATACATTTTCACATTTTTTTCTTCACCTCTATTTTTTGCTGCGACTGAGAGAAGAAACCGCTATGACGTATACCATTAAATATCTACGTAATTTAAAGCAATTTCACTTGATAATATTTCATTTGCTTAAAATAACTTTAACAAAATTTGTTTGAATGGTATTTGATAATTTATTGTTCATGAAGTTTAAAGCTTTGAAGGTGAAACTTCAATATGTTCGATATTTCTTAAACTTTGTACGTAATAAGAACAAAAGAATTTGAATTAGCAATTAAAACTATGACCATGTAGTGAGCTGACCTATAAAAACTTTCATTTTTATCATGCTTATGTATGTCTTGTTTGCATTTGAATAAAATCTGTCACGCTTTCTTATTGCGAGAACGATTAAATAAGACACATCACTTTTGCCAAGGGCTTTCTACCACGTGTGATCACTTTCAATATACCTAACAAACAAATTCAAAGTGTTTGTCCGAAGGCAGATATTTTACTTTTCTCTTTAAAATAAACATGTATGCATTATTTGTTTGACGTTGTTTGAATTTTGAATAATAACATAAGTATCAATCATCATTTTACGTTGCAAGTGAATTACTGCAATTAAATCGTGAAATCATTAAGCTCCTAAAATATTGTGACAGATATATTAGACATATCATATAGTTGACAAATATGGACTATCACTATATCCCAATACAAAGCTCAAAATCGATAATTCAGAAGATCATAAACCGAAGGCATACACAATCACGATAAAACAAGAACCGAAACAAACAAAATTTCAACCACATAAAAAGAAGCATTCTCCCAATATGGGAGTGGGACCTGAGGCCCAGGAAAAGTAAGCATCTCCTGCTTGCATGCTGCTTCAGTTCGGTTGGAATATCACATCCGCTTTGTCCATTTCGGAAGATACAAGTATATCCTGTGGTTGGATGATTCGAATGGTATGAGACAGGATATCATCCACCATTCTGGACAATGGTACATCATAAGGTATGACGAGTTCTCCGTATTAATCGTAGAACTTGCTCAGTGACGATGTTAGTCGATCACAAACGTATCCCTGACTGAGAAGCTTATCTGAAAGACGCCTAGCTCTTATAACAAAATCTGTAATATTTGGTACTTGTCTTAGCACTATCCCTCCAATGCTATTTTGACCATAGATTTTATTTGGATATGCTACTGAATCGACCTACAGGAAAGGATCCCGGACCTTAAGGCCCCTTTTTTGATCACTCGTAAATCGAAGAATCCAATTTCATTTGTATGACTTTTTACAAATAATGAAAAATTGACCATTCGTGTATTAAATAACTATTTAAGTTTCGCTTGAATTCAAAGATCTTACTAATTGTGATGTCTGTTTTGTGACAGGGGTATTTGGCAAATCCGGATAAATCGCCATCGATTCCGGCCTTGAATATTGTTTTCTCAATACATATGCATGAGAGGGATCGAACAAATTGTCACATCATCACATATTTTGTGAACACGACCAATCGGGTAAAAATCAATAAATGCTAATGAATCGATACTGTCGGTTGCGTGATATTAGAGGTGTGGCTTTATGTTAATCTCTGTACTTTTGATGCTACTTTTTTCGTGGATTTTCTCTTATTTGAACATGAAAGCAAATTAGAATGGCTAATTCCTTCTCAGGGAGAATTTGTCAAATAAGTATCTGTCTGTCATTTTTCTGAATTAGCCATTCTGACATGCGTCCATGCCTAATTTTGAAAAAAATCTATCAGACTACCTGGGTTTTTTGTGCATAGTTCAACCAAAGCTGGCGAAGGGTGGGTCAATTTTAGCTGACTTTGCCAGCGTTTCGGGCAATATCTTAACAGAAAGGGGCAAGAAACTTGTTGTTTATACATAGTTCAAACAATATATAAGGTCAGTTCAATAAATTGTGAAAATTTTGAAAACCTATTTATATAGCCTTTCCTTAAGGTCCGGGATCCTTTGGAGCCACGCATTCTGTAATGTAAATGCATAAATCTAAATTCAAAAAATTAAAGAGGGCGTTACTGAAATGATTTTTGGTGGCTCCGCTAGAAGCATCACTGATGAGAATTTAGTATTCGAAACAAGTGTCTGGTGCATGGAAATTGGTTTGAAATTTTCTTGAAGAAGGTATAGAGTTGGAACCCTTCGACATTATTGTTTTGGCATAATATCAATTAAGATATGAACACGCCATTAACAGGCGATGGAGGGATGTTGCTACTCAGAACTGTTTTCATAAAACGTCTCTATTTCTAAATTGGATATCCCAACATTATATTGCATACCTGCACAAGTCTCCGTACGAATTTCGATTCATTGCTAATTCTAGCAACTGCTCCACTAAAATTTTGTCTAGAAACCTGACGACAGCATTCTGTGCTATCTGAATGTTGGTCAGACTTTTCGGATGATTGGTCTTGAGCTCGCTTCAGCCAGCAAAGCACAAACTTTTATACGCATTCCATAGCTTTTTTTTAGATCCTTTTACATAGAATTTTTGTTACAAAAGACCGCTGCGCTTAACTGTCTTGTTTATGACGACACGTTACAGTGAGATTTTATGTTTATACAACTATTGTGCGTCTATGGAGACCTATGTGTATCCGGATAACTGGGAGGGTTGTTTGCACGTAATCCGGATAACCACACCATTTGCTTATAGCAAATGGTCGTCCAAAGTCGGCACCGGGTGCACATTGGTCTCCTTCCTTTTATGTGTTGTCATTAATGACTGATGTTTCTGTACGCCTGTTTCTATTGTTTTGTATGATGTTCTAGTGATTATTGTTGTGCATTTTTTTTGCGGTTTGTAGTTTTGTCTGATGGCATTTACGTATCACTTTCTCGTTGGTTTGTTTCGCTGGGTGGGTGCAGGGTGGTCATGCTGGAGATCATTTTCTTTTCTTTACGGCTATTAAAGAACATGTGACTAAATATTGTGATACTGTTCTCAACAGGAACGATATAAATTCCATTTGGTCTATTAAAAATTCAGGGGATGTGATTGACAAATTGAAATAAAGAAATTTCCAAGCAAATAAGATTTCTTCATACGACTTCTCTAATATGTAGACCACGCTTCCTGAAGACAAAAAAAATTAATGATCAATAATCCAAACTCATTAAATGGTGTTTTAAAAAGCGCAAAACTTACATTTGTACATCTGAATCAAAGGCTTTATTTTCCTTAACAGACCACAATACAAATCATTGACATATGTAATGCCTTGTCCTTCCTCTTGGACCTTATTTATGTTAAATTTGGTGAGGATCTATACAAGCCGGTTGTAGGCATTTCTATGGATACTAACTGTGCGCCTCTTGTTGCAGATTTATTTTTTACACTTACGAAAAAAAAAATTATCCAAAGTCGTCAAAAGCAATGAATTTATGATGATTTGAAATAATCATAATACTTCTAGGTACCTGGATGATATTTTGACTATTGACAATCCTGTTTTTGAATTACATCAGAATGAAATTTATCCACACTGAACAAGGCAAACGTCACAAACACAGAAACACCATTTTTGGACCTTAATATCAAAATTGTAAACGAAAAGATTCATACAAGTGTATACAACAAAAGAAATAATTTTGAATTCAACATAGTAAATTTCCCCTTCATTAACGGTGATGTCCCCAAACTATCGTCTAATGGCATTTACATAAATGATGTCGAAGCGTTCCAACTCTATACCTTCTTGAAGAAAATTCCAAACCAATTTCCATGCACCAGACACGTGTTTCGAATATTAAATTCTCATCAGTGATGCTTCTAGCGGAGCCACCAAAAATTATTTCAGTAGCGCCCTCTTTAATTTTTTGAATTTAGATTTGTACATTTACTTTACAGAGAGTACGCGGCTCCAAATTTCCTGGAGGGTCGATTCAGTAGCATATCCGAATAAAATCTATGTTCAAAATAGCATTGGAGGGATGGTGCTAAGATGTTAAACTCCTTTAATTTCGATGATATTTATCGGTGAAATGGCTAGTTTCCGAAATAGCAATATATATATATATATGATGTCACATTGATAAAAGGCCAAAACAAAGCTTCTTTCAGGTGACAGAACTGGAAAGAAGTAATTAATACCCTTGACAAACATCAGGTCACGGGAAACGATTTTAACTGCTCCACACTGCAACGTAAAATAAGTGTTTATATTGATAATGTCGAAGGGTTCCAACTCTATACCTTCTTCAAGAAAATTCCAAACCAATTTCCATGCACCATACACGCGTTTAGAAATTCTCATCAGTGATGCTTCTAGCGGAGCAACCAAAATCATTTCAGTAGCGCCCTCTTTAGTTTTTTGAATTTAGATTTGTACATTTACATTACAG
Organism: Pinctada fucata; assembly: GCA_028142955.1. NCBI lineage: Eukaryota > Metazoa > Mollusca > Bivalvia > Pterioida > Pteriidae > Pinctada > Pinctada fucata. The sequence continues at coordinate 26,867,586 of AP027102.1, read as the reverse complement.
AGAATGCGTGGCTCCAAGTTTCCTGTAGGGTCGGTCGATTCAGTAGCGTATCCAAATAAAATCTATCACAGCTCATCCGGTACGCTATAACATGTACTTATTTTTTATTTTCACATAAGAAACTTACAAATAACTAAGAAACTTTTAGGTTTATTTTTTATAGATTTTTCTTTTTCAAAGAAGGTTTTGTCATTGTTAACAACAATAAATTTATATTTGCGACTGCAATTAGTGTAAAATATTGTTGATTTTACTGAATTTCTGGTAATGAGTTCTATCCTTTCACATGATTTTGGCTGTGAATAATGAAGAATAGGAAAAGACCAAAATAATAATATTTTACCTCGATCAAGAGCGCTATATATATATATATATATATATGCTACTTTTAGCATTGTCAATAAGAAGAAAGAAAAAGAAAGAAAGAAAGAAACCAGAGAAAAAATTGTACCCTTGTATAAGATGCTATACATCGAAGGAAGGAAGGGGATTTCCATCAAGACTCATTTTCAAAATCCACATCAAAACTCCGAAACACCCTGTAAAACACAAACTAGATAGGATAGTTAGAGATACAAAGGACAAGGAACACCAATTAACACACACTTAATCAATGAATATTCTTTTTGTTGACAGATACTTATGAGACTGACAAATCCAATGGCAATGGCGTCTGACAGAAGAGAAATTTCTACATGTCTCATCAATTTCATACATGTCAAAACAAAAAGGATCAAAACTTAAGACATGATTCGAATTGAAAAGTAATCTAATGCTTGCTTTTTTATGCTGTTTGACATTGGTGGTCATAGAATTTTCGCTGCGTTATTACTTATTAGGCCTATTAATCTGATGCCAGCATTCCTTACGTCTTGAAAAATACATAATGGCATTTTCAAAGTGGTAAAATAGTCTTCTCTCATGTGAGATGAAATGCACCTAACAAAAATATTTTCTTCATAAAGTTACACCTAATCAGATATCGTTCTTCCCCGCCTATTGAAATAGTCTTTCACTCTCTCTTTCTAGGACAAACGAGTTAAAAAAAAACAGAAGGTTACGCTAGTGCAAAATCGCTCGAACATTTTCATTTCAATGTGGAAGCGCACATGGTCAGACCACTTATTTTCCGTAGTGTTATATTCAGATGAGGTGCAATATATATTGACCATGCAAGTATTTGAATTAATGATTTATTTACCTGATTAGTAGATTTAATTGGTATCGTCATCGTATAGCGAGGAGGCTAGATTTAAAAATTACAGCAGCTGTAGGTAAGCGAAAATGTGGGAAGGTTGTGCGCAAGTAATCAGGATAGTCTGAAGTAACTATTTATTAAGAACGTTGAAAATTGCTGTTCGAAGGCAGTACCAGTTGCCCATTGGTCTCGTTTGTTTATGAAAAGTATTGTGTTAAATATTCTGGTGTCTAACAAGGATTGTTAGTGTGATATCTTTTCATGTCCATTTGGTGTCTCTCGCAATTTGGATTTCGGTTTTGTTGCTGTGGGTGCTTGTACCTGTCCTATAGGGAATCGCCTCCTTTGATATTGCTATTCATTATATTCGTTATGAACTGAACGAAAAAGTATTCTAAAGACGTAATGGAATTACAACAGGAATATCAACTTTGACGTATTCAGTTAATATGTGTTGCTTTACATAAAATTTATTGACGCATGATTGATATACGTCAGATGTCGTCTCAAAATTTAACTAAAGAGACACTACACCGAAAAGAACCAAAATGATGGAATTTCAAGACGTTTTCCAACTCTGCCACCAAACAGCTGTCTTCTGGGCATAAAAACTTCAAATTCTGTGCATCAGACATACATGTTTCGGATGATGAATTCTCAACATTGATAAATAAACATAAAAGAAATACCCTTCAGTTGTCGAGAAGGTAAGGCACAATCATTAGAATTTCCATTGAAACAGTTGCGAACCCCGGAATAAACAATGTTTCTAAGTGAGACCAGGTGACTGGAGATAGTCAGCGTCTCCTGTTTGTATGCAATACTCGTCGCAACAGTTCAATGTACATATACTTCAAAGTCAATATCGTTTACCCTTTGCTGAACATAAAATTGACTTTCCATACTTCTTAAAGCGGTTTGAAATCAGTTTAACTTGAAAAACAGTGCATTGAAAATAATAATTTTGTAGTCGAAATGATAATAAGATTCCAATGATGTGCAACTACGGACATGGGTCAGATTAATTATGACAATCTTAATGCATGGCTGCGGTTTTAAATAGGAGACGGTAATGTCACTCTTTTCCATAAAGATTGATTTATAGTGATAGCTTATTCCCAAACGGTATTTGAAATACCATTTCTTTCATTTTATTAAAATTAGTTTGTAGTAGACCTGGTTCATGATTTCTTTTTCTTTATAACCACTTATAAATGTTATATAATTGCAGTAGATTTGATTTATTTTAATAATAATGGTTTCTTTTCGACACATGTGGCAATCCAAAAAAAGTATTCCTTTATTGTTTTTTTTTATTTTGATACCTATTCAAGTCTCAAACTTCATGTACAAAACAATTTGAGAATGCAAAGATAAAGATGTATAAACCTATTCATATCATGTTAACGAATACAGCATATATTTCATAGGGTCATCTCAGCGGCATAATGTTGTCAACAATGTGCATAATTTGACTTCAAAAGTCAAGGTCAATGTCAACGTTGATTACATTAGAACAAACATATTATGACAGCCATGAATTATTTTTTTCTTCTTGAGCATTGAACCGATGTTTGAAGAATCCTTGCAAAACCTTAAACTGCAAAGGTTATCAATATATTAAACACACGCATCCAAATTATTTTTCATTAAATCTAATGGTGAAGAAAAATAACGAAAAAGGTCCCCTGCGAAAGGTATGTACAAAACTTAACCCAGATTAAGAACGTGATTGCTTTGATACACTCATGAGAATTGAACAACTGCATGGAAACCTATCAAAGAAATACACAGTAAGTGACAGCTAGGATATACATTTTTAACATCTAGAATAAATGGGCAGAAATTCAAACTCGAGGTAGAACAAGATATCGATTGATCGTCTCAAGATCTTATTTACGTTATGACTTGAAATGCCAGGGGATGTGGCGCACAATGTGTAGGTGAGACATGCCAACCTTTAAAATCTCGTTTTAGGAACCATTCATATAAGATCAGAACCTCACGTCAACAAAAACACAGAAACTTTCTTTATAATCACTTTGTTAAATATAATATCACAAATACCCCAGTTCAGACTTTTCTAAAACGTAAAAATGAAAGTAAGACCGAAATTAAAAAACGCCGACTACAAGCTGAACTTGCCTGGATCACCAAACTTCAGACTGCGTACCCTCTTGGTTTAAACGATCAAATCTATGGACAAGGAAACATTTCCTCAGCTTCTACCAATATCAACATCTTTTCAATTCGCCCAAACACTAAAAGGAAATACAGGTCGCACGGGAAAAGACGAAACAGAATATTCTAACCATTGACAATCCTGCTTTTGAATTATATAAGAATGAAATTTATCCACAAGAATTAACACTTAACAAGGCAAACTTTACAAAAAGAGAATTACCATTTTTGAACTTAAATATCAAAATTGTAAACGGAAAGATTCATTCAAGTGTATGTGACAAAAGGGATGATTTTGGATTCAACATAGTAAATTTCCCCTGGCTTGACGGTGATGTTCCAAGATTACCGTCATACGGCATTTACATATCACAACTCATCCGGTACGCTAGAGCATGTACTGATATTTTGGATTTTCACAGTAGAAATTTACAAGTTACCAAAAAACTTTTAGTCATATTACCAGCATACAGTCTTTCGACTTCTCCACACTCTACACTACCATTCCACACTAAAAGCTCAAAAACAGACTGGCCAATATTCAAAAACCTTTCTTTCAAAATATGGGAACAGAAGATACAAATACCTTGTCATAGGGCGGGAGGATACTTATTTCGTGAAGGATCACTCTGATTCAAACAAAAAGTATACCGAATACGTCTATATTTATTTAAAGACCCTGATGTAATCAAAGAGCTTACCTACCTCCAAGAACATTATGTCATCACACCAGCGGACAAAGCCTCAAATAATTACACATTTACTTGCAAAAAGTACTATTTCGACAGTCTAGTTAAAGAGTTGGGTTTAAATTCGACACCTGGAAATCCCACTTACACCCCAACAAACCTTTCTGCCTCTGAAATAATAGATAACCACAAATCAGCTCTTGCTTCCTTTGGCTTCGACACTACCAATTTAGATTTAGATTTACCATACTTATACTGCATACCTAAAATGCATAAGAATCCGTACAAACAACGTTTCATCGCTGGTTCCTCAAAATGTTCTACCAAATCTGCATCGATCTTACTCACCAAAGTTTTATCTGAAATCAAATCTGGGCTTCAAAAATATTGTTCGACAGTATATTCTCGCAGTGGTATCAACCAGATGTGGATTTTAAAGAATTCGAAGGAACTTTTAGAACATCTGAAATACACTCATTTTAGTAGAGTCCATTCGATCAAAGCCTTTGATTTTTCGACACTTTACACTACAATTCCACATTCTAAATTGAAAGAAAGACTCGCAAAAATTATAAGTAATGCGTTTACAAGTAAGAACGGTAACCGCAAATACAAATTTATTGTTGTAAATTATGACAAAACCTACTTTGTAAAAGAAAAGTCCGATTCTGAAAATAAGTACACTGAAACAGACATTATTCAGATGTTAAACTTTCTGATCGACAACATTTTTGTGGTGTTTGGAGGAAAGGTCTTCCAGCAAATTGTCGGAATTCCAATGGGGACCAATTGTGCCCCACTCCTTGTCGACATTTTCCTTTACTCGTGCGAAGCTGAATTCATTCAATCTTTGGTCTCTGAAGGGAAAAGATACTTAGCTTCTGACTTCAACTTCACTTACAGATACATAGACGATGTGTTGTCCATCAATAATCCAAAATTCGCGGATTACCTGAGCAGTATCTATCCTTCGGAGCTTGAAGTCAAAGAAACTACAGAGACAAATAATTCAGCATCCTATTTGGACATAATTTTGTCCTACGACACTGATGGTCACTTGAACACCTCACTCTATGACAAACGTGACGACTTCAATTTCAGCATTACAAACTTTCCTTTTCTGAGTAGCAACATCCCTTCATCGCCTGCTTATGGCGTGTTCATATCTCAGTTGATACGCTATGCCAGAGCAAGTACCAAATATACGGATTTTGTTCTGAGAGCTAGGCGTCTTTCAGATAAGCTTCTCAGTCAGGGATATGTTTGTGACCGACTAACATCGTCACTGAGGAAGTTCTATGGTCGATATGGGGAACTCGTCATACACTATGATGTCCAACTTTCCAGAATGGTGGATGATATTCTGTCATAGACCGTTTGAACCATCCAACCAAAGATTGTACTCTATATCTTCCAAAATGGAAGTAACCGGATGTGGCAGTTCTACCGAATTGAAGCGACGGGTGTTGCATGCAAGCAGGAGATGCTTACTCTTCCTGGGCACCTGGTCTCACTCTCATATCGGGAGTTCGCTCCTTTTCATATGGTGGATGTTTTTGTTTGTTTGCTTTGGTTTCTGTTTTATCCTGATTTTGTATGCCTTCGGTTTCTGATTTTCTGGGTTATCGATTTTGTGCTGTAAACAGGGATATGGTTATTATCCATATTTGTCACGATATCATCCGGATGCTTGAGTTTTTGATTGTCAATATTTTTGTGGTGTTTGGAGAAACCGTAACAGCAAATAGATGGCATCCCCATGGGTACAAATTGCGCCTCACTGCTTGCGGACTTATTTTTATATTCATACGAAGCTGACTTCATGCAGACCTTGGTCTCGACTGGGCGAAAGCACCTTGCATATGTTCCATTTTTGTTGTCCATCAATGAACCGAACTTTAAGTATCATCTACATGAAATCTATCCTCATGAACAAGAGATCAAGGAAACAACCAAGAGTGACAGATCCGCTTTGTGCTTGGATATACTTCTATCTTTTGACGCAAACGGGTAATTGATCACCTCACTGTATGACAAGCGTGATGATTTCAGCTTCCACATAACTAACTTCCGTTTCATGAGTAGGAACATTCCGTCTTCTCTTGCTTATGGCGTTTTTGTTTCTCAGCTGGTACTGTACGCCAGGGCATGTTTCAAATATGAAGATTTCATCGTTGCAGCCAGACGGCTTGCAAGTAAGCTACTCGTTCAGGGTGATATTGCACAATGGCTGAAATCATCATTGAGGAAGTGCTTCGGTCGCTACGGAGATACATGTGTATAATAAAAGCATATCAGATCCCCTTTACAGAATGATCAGTGACATTCTAGATTGAGATTAAATGGCTGTCATCATCACCAAATAAGAAATACTTACCTGATGTGTACATTAATATGTGCATTGAGACAATCACCTATTTTGACAAGTTCCCATGGAGCTGTTGAGACGGATGTTGCATGCAAACAGGAGATGCTGACTCTCCCCGGGTACCTGATCTCACTTCGGAATGTTATTCATTCCGAGGTTCGCAACTGCTCCTATGGGAATTTTAATGATTTTGCCTTGTCTTCTCGACTTTGAGAGTGAATAACTGATAGGTACGTCTTTAATGTTCATTCACACAAAATGGTTTTCAATTCATTGAAAGTATAAACAAGGAAATCTTGTATATGGATAATGACCATATACAACACACAATCAATAATTCAGAAAATCATGAACCAAAGCATACAAAATCAGGATAAAACAGGAACCTAAGCAAACAAACCTCCACCACATGAAAAGAAGCGAACTCCCGATATGGGAGTTAGACCAGGAGCCCAGGAAGAGACAGCATCTCCTGCTTGCTTGCAACACCCGCCGCTTCAATTCGGTAGAACTGTCACATCCGGTTACTTCCATTTTGGAAGATGTAAAGTATAATCTTTGGTTGGATAATACAAATGGTCTATGACAGAATATCATCCACCATTCTGGACAATAGGACATCATAGTGTTTGACGAGTTCCCCACATCAACTATAGAACTCTCTCAGTGACGATGTTAGTCGGTCACAACAAAAAATATGGACAGTGATCATATCCCAATACATAGTACAAAATCGATAATTCAGAAAATCATAAACTGAAGGCATACAAAACCTGGATAAAACAAGAACCGAAACAAAGAAATACCTCCACCATATGAAAAGAAGCGAAGTCCTAATATAGGAGTGAGACAAGGTGTCCAGCATTTCCTGCTTGCATGCAACACCCTTCACTTCAATTCTGTTTCTTCCATTTCGGAAGATACAAGTATATTCGATGGTTGGATGGTCCAAATGGTCTAAGACAGAATATCGTCCACCATCATGGAGAGTGGAACATTATAATGTATGACGAGTTCCCCATATCGACCGTCGAACTTCCTCAGCGACGAGGTTAGTCGGCCAGAAACATATCCTTGACCAAGAAGCTTATTTGAAAGACGCATAGCTCTCAGAACAAAATCTGTATATTTTGTACTTGCTCTGGCATAGCGTATCAAATGAGATATGAACACGCCATAAGCAGGCGATGAAGGGATGATGCTACTCAGGAAAGGAAAGTTTGTGATGTTAAAATTGAAGTCGTCACGTTTGTCATAGAGTGAGGTGTTCAAGTGACCATCAGTGTCGTAGGACAACATTATGTCCAGATAGGATGATGAATTATTTGTCTCTGTAGTTTCTTTGACTTCAAGCTCCGAAGGATAGATTCTGCCGAGGTAATCCGCGAATTTTGCATTATTGATGGACAACACATCGCCTATGTATCTGTAAGTGAAGTTGAGTATATTTACCCTTCAGAGACCAAAGATTGAATGAATGACAAATATGGATAATGACCATATCCTCGATAATTCAGAAAATCAGAAACCGAAGGCATACAAAATCAGGATAAAACAGAAACCAAAGCAAACAAAAAAACCCTCCGCCACATGAAAAGAAGCGAACTCTCGATATGGAAGTGAGACCAAGTACCCAGGAAGAGTAAGCATCTCCTGCTTGCTTGCAACACCCGCCGCTTCAATTCGGTAGAACTGTCACATCCGGTTACTTCCATTTTGGAAGACATAGAGTACAATCGTTGGTTGGATGGTTCAAATGGTCTTTGACAGAATATCATCCACCATTATGAAGAGTGGGACATCATATTGTATGATGAGTTCCCCATATCGACCGTACAAATTCCTCAGTGACGATGTTAGTCAGAATTCAGCTTCGTATGAGTAAAGAAGAATATCGGCAAGGAGTGGGGCACAATTAGTTCCCATTGGAATTCCGACAATTTGCTGGAAGACCTTTCCTCCAAACACCATAAAAATGTTGTCGATCAGGAAGTTTAACATCTGAATAATATTTGTTTCATTGTACTTAATTTCAGCATTGGACTTTTCTTTTACAAAGTAGGTTGCCGTTCATACCAGTCGTATTTTAGGGGATCAAAGATCCTGGGAAATATGGCAACATTATGTAAGTCTCCATTAAAAATGGCATGCAAGACATTAGAATCAATCAATTAACAAAATAAGGAAGGTTAAAAGTAGACTGAATTCACTTCGAAAAATCAGAATCATAACATAATGCGAAAGGAAACGCGAACCGACAGAATATGACGACAGGACGTCCAAACCTGTCCCCTTCTGAACATCGGTCGGACTCTTTAGATAATTGCATATATGAGCTCGATTCAGCTGGCAGAGCACCAATTATTTTAGGTACACCATTATGCTTAAGACATCGATTTGATTATAAATATTCATCTTTTGTTACATATACTTGGGTCTTTATGTTTCTTTGTCTTGTTTGTGACGTCATCTTAAGGTGATACAATTATACACAACAATTGTGTGTTCTCCGAAACCGTTTGGTAGTCGGACACGTGGGAGAGTTGTGAGCACGTAATCTAGATAATTATACCATTTGCTGCTAATCCAATTTCTGGAAATTTTACAAAAATTACAGTCAACTTCTTTTAAAATTCGGATCTATACATGCAACAGAGTACATTACTATGGGTATTACACAACCTGTCTTTTATGGTGATATGATAAACAAAATAAAAAGGATCAAAGGTAGGCAGCATAACCATCGAAAATGCGTCAGAATCATCAAACGCCTTTTATACCGTGGATATGATCCTAATGTCACCAGACGGACACTAGGCTTGGTACTTGACCAATCTACAGTCTTGTACAAGCGCATCCTTGAGACTTGCACTCTGACTGACTGTGACGACGGAACTCCATGACGGGCCCTGTCCAAACCTCTTTAGAGAAGACAAGGCCACGACCACCTGTCCTCTCTGAATGTCAGTCGGACTCCTCGGGTGATTACATACATGAGCTCGCTACAGCCGGCAGAGCACGGACTGTATTAAGCATGCCCTCTTTTTATATCCATTTACATATTCCTCTGTGTCTCTGGGGCCTCTGCGTTTCGCGGTCTTGTTTGTGTGATGTCATCTTACAATGAGGAGGTTGTTTTACACCACAACTGTACGTTCTTCGAGACCTCTGGGTAATTGGAGAAGTGAGAGGGTTGTGCGCACGTAATCCAGGATAACCACACCATTTGCTACTTTCGTGACAAATGGCCGTCCAAAGTCGGCACCGGTTACCCATTGGTCTCGTCGGTTTATGTATAGTCTTTTGTGTTTGATGTTTACATGTCGTGTGTCTCTTTTCCGTCTCGTGCTGTACTCGTCTTTTGTGTTTTTGCATCGGGTGTTTTGGTGTTTTACTGTTGATGCTGCAACGGAGTCTTGTTGGAGATCTCCTCCCTTCCTTTTCATGTTACAGATGGTCGTCCTAAGTCGTCAACGGTTGCCTTTTGATCTCATCATTTTATATGATATCTTTCATGTTTGATTTCGTCTTTAATGTTTGTTCTTCCTTGTCCCTTTGTTGTCTCTTGTTTGTATACTAATAAAGATGATTCGTTATTTTGCTGTAACTGTGTCCTGTTTCAGATTACCTTCTTCCTTTCATTAGCAGAAAATATATGCGTGCAGAGAAACTGGCGATGATAAAAAGAGAATGTACGATTGAGACAAAAATTAATCACATAGACAAATGGAGATCTGGTTTCAGAAGATAGCATTGCTATCTTTTCTGGCGTGGTGCACTAGCTGCTCGTGGCGGCAGGCAACACGGCAGTTAAAGCTCGGGTTTCTTCGGAGAAAACTGGACGTTGATATCAATTAAGTCCTGTCAAATCTGAAAGTCTATTGGACTTCTCATATGATTGGTCGTAAGGTCGCAAGTACCAGCGGAGAACTTTTCATTTTTGTATGCACACTGTTTTTTTTAACCATTTACTTGAGTAATTCCTCAGACAGAAGCCCTTTTATCTTCCTGTTCTGTTGTGATGTCACCTTCCAGCGAGATATGATTTTTTGTTTATACTACAATGCACGTAGTAGGAGAACACCTAGAAAAGTAAGCGAATTGTGTGCACATAATCCGGATAGCAATATACAATTATTGACTAGGAATGAGGGCAATAAATGATTTGTTGGACCTGAAGATAAAATATCACCCGAGGCCGAATGCCCAGGGCTATATTTTGTCTGAAGGTCCAACAAATCATATATTTCCTGAAATCTCAGTCAATAATAGTTTTGTTATACCTTACATCAATACTGTAGCTACGAACCGATTAACCTGGCATGATAACGTCCATTTCCGTCTATCAGAAAAAGAGTGAAGCTAATAGCGTCATCAATGACGTGACGTCACAAATGATTTACCGTTTATCGGTCAATATTTTTTCAACTATTGCCCTCGGGTCAATATTGATGTAAATATTGACTGCTTGGTCTAATATTCGAATTTATAGGCATTTTCCCTATGGGGATTTTATATTGAGATACTGATGAGCATATGACAACACCATTTATTTATTAAACATTTATGTAAAAGATAGTCATGTGCCGTTTGATGTATATATACAATGGTACCGTCTCCATTTTGTTGTTTTTTCACATTTTCAATGGCGGTTTTTTATGCACCCGTAATAGAAGATTTGGGGGCATATAGTTTTTGGTTCGTCTGTTTGTCCGCAAAAACTTTAACATTGGCCATAACTTTTGAATGGTAAGTGATAGGGCTTTCATATTTCACACTAGCATTCCTTGTGACAAGACCTTTCTATGAACACCAAAATTTTTGACCTGGTGACCTTGACCTTGGAGTTTGGCCTAATATCGAAAATTTAAACATTAGCGATTATAGCTTTTGAATGGTAAGTGATAGGGCTTTCATATTTCACATATGAATTCCACGTGGCAAGACTTTTCCATGGATACTCAGTTTCACCTTGTGACCTTGACCTCAAATGTGAAACTACTTTTCATCTCTTTTACTGACAAAGATGCCAAAGGGGCATTAGTATTTTACAAACACAGGTTTTTATTTCTCATGTACTTTGTATCATTTGATTTGCGATTAGTCTTCCTTGTTCGTTTCTACCTTAATGTATAAAGTGTGTGTCGGCTGTGGATACTGTGGTACCCGTTTTGATGTCTTCATTTGTAATTTGTATGTAATTTTACCCCGAGAAAACCCTGAGACAACACCATACGTCTCGATGAATACTTTGCGGGCAAGTTGGAAGTTGTAATCCGGATAATCATTCGTTGTGATATAGCGCATAATCATCCGAAGTCGACGCTGGTAGAAGTTGTTATTCTTGTTTGTGTATCCTCCAACTTATATTTTATAAACACATTACTATTAAGAAACCTTTTAAACTTCAATAGTCTCTCATTAAATCAAAATATAATGTAACTTTCATATTTTGAGAGAAAAAAAAATTAAAATTAAAATGCACAAATTCTAGGTCGTTTTTGTAAATCAACGGAAAAAATCATGCTAATATAAGCCCTCTGAAAACAAAAGAATGTTGTCGACTGGGACCTCGGGGTATCTTGATGATATTACAAATATTGAAAAGCTGTATTTCGAACATTCACTCACCAGAGTTAACATTAATTACACATGAAGACTACGGGGAAACACGTCTCGTAAATAACCATTTTAGAGTTGATTGATACATGCAAGATAAACAACATTCTCGGTTCCCCAGGCTATTTGCGCTTTGGCTGAATACCCTGGATCAGATCGTACTATTTCGGGGATTTTAAAAGGAATAGCTCTTCTTCTTGAAGTTAACAAACTGATGATAATGGCTGCGCGCAGACCAGTGAGTACAGTATGTGAATCGTACACAAGAGGGAATTTTTGTCGATTACCCGAATATTTGTATTGAAAACATCTAATTAAAATTCAATTATTGGAGCAGGGCATCAAGAAATATCTTACCTAGTCGAACATGCACTATTTTTCATCGCTATCCAAAAGACGTTTGTAAACTATTATGCGATTGAATAAAAATGTGAGAGAGCCAATCAGCAACATTTGCATTCAAATGGAAATCCCCGAAATAGCACGATCTGACCAAGGGTATTCAGACAAAGTGCATATAGCCCTGGGAAACCAAGGGTGGATAAACATATACTCAAGTTGAAAAAACCATAGATCAATAGTACATGTACTTTGGTGTCAACAAATGATTAACCATAACGCCATGTGCATGCATCTTTAATATTCACATCATGAAACATCTATTTCTATCATTTAATTATGTGTTTTTATAAATGATTGACCTGCCAATGGCCTATTACTTTCCAACGTTGTTAACGAATGCACCCATAGTGTCTCGAAATTCCATATCATTGATTATACTATCTGATCCATCAATAACACGTATGCAGCCCGGTATACCACTACATCCTGTCAATAAAGAAAGGTAAATTAGTCAATTCTAGTTCATCCCAAATACATAGAATCTAAGTATGAGACCTTTGGTGTTTTCATGGTATATCGAATATGGAAGTAGGATTTCTTCTTTTAAAAGACTCCAAATATTCCAGAAAGAAAAAAAAACTCTTATTAGATGAGACAGTCACCAAATAAACTAAAATGCAGTTTTGCAGAATTTGTTTATAATATTGAGATTTCAGGCATAAAAGAAAACCAAGATTTAAACTTTTATATAAATATTTGTTATAAAGAAGCCATTTGAACATGAAAAACTACCTCTCAAAGATCTTGTTTCCAATTGCTCAAAATAAGCAAATATCAACAGTAGCGATAGAATGATCAAATCTGCTCTTTTCATCTTATAACTGTAAATCAAGATAAGTTAATTTGAATTATATGACACACAATATATCATTTAGAGTAACATGTGCTTGATAATTTCAAAAGAACAGAAATGCGACGGCGGTCAACTACATAACATAAAGATTATAAAATGTAGCATTGTTCAAGACAAAGGGACGCATTGAATATTAAATACTTAAACCCCTGTCACACTTTTACGTATCGGCCTACGTATCTACGGCGTATCAGGATACATGGCAGTAAGAAAGGAACGCCGCAGAAGCGAGTACTCTTTGATACGAAACACCTCTTACGCCGTATAAATGTCGCGCTTACGCCTTGGACTTCTGAGAAGGACGAAATACGCGGCAGGCCTTCTCGTTTCTCTCTAAAGACTTTTGGCAAAAATACTTCTCTTACGTAGCTAATACGAAAAAGTGTGATAGTGGCTTAAGAAAAAGAATTAACCCATTCAATTGAAGACAACCCACTTTTTATTTTCTATCTGTCATATTAAGTTCACATCTGTAATGACTTATTTGGAAAAAAAGGAAAATTGTCGTGTTTTATAGGGCATGCTAAATGAATCAAACTATCGCGACAAGAATTTTGACCTTTTTTGATTCCTACCTACGACAACATGGTCGTTGTTTTGTATATAAAAGAAAGTCCGTGTTCGACGAAAACAAATAAATCAATAAATCTTATCGTATGTAATAACAATTTGATATCGTTGATAAAAGTTTAAACCCTATATAATTCTCTTCTGTTTTTATTTTGATTTCTTCCATTTTTCAGTTTTTCTGCAACTTATAATAAGAAATATAAAAATAATACAATATATACTTACGTATACTTTTCATAGACCATCGGTATTCATAGAGTCTTTGATATGCGTTCTAACAATTGATTTATTATGTAATTTTAGTTAATTTAAACGTATTAAATCGTGATTCAAAGGTTACTTCATATAAGAATTGACTCTTCAATTTTGACAGTTTATTGGAGTATGAAGTTTGGTTTGTCGCATCACAAATTGTGTAAAACCGCGTAGCGTAGCGAAGATTTGTGATGCGACAAACCAAACTTCATACTCTGATAAACTGTCAAAATTGAACAGTCAATATTTATAATTTCCAAACCCAAATTTATCCCAAATTTCACAAATATACTCAAGAAATTAGTAATTTGATACATTGCGTATGAAAATATCAGCTCTGTAGGACCCATAGTTCCCAGACGAAATAGAAATAATGTATATACGTTGCTAGTTAAAGGCAGCAAATGTGTCAAAAATATTTGTTCCCCATCTGGAGCCCCATTTTACCAATTCATTACATCATCCGATGATATGACGTAGCATTTTGATGATGCGTTCTGCAGTTCAAGGTCGCCGACATGGCAGTTATGTGTTTGGATTGTACACGCAGGAGCTGGGAGTTTATTCAGACATATTCTCTGTACTTATAGATCTCATACTTGCAGAAAACGGCATGATTATGATCTATTGGTATTAGAACACCTTCCTAGGATTTAGTTATTTCATAAGTGACAAGTTAATTGTGAAAATTCATGACGATACTGTATCCTGATCGAGGCCGAGGTAGGTCGCCGTCTTTTGATCTCTCATTTTCTCTTCGCTGTTAATATTTTCTTCTAAATTCTTCATCTCGCCCAAAATATATCATTAGAAAAGTTTCTAGTTTCAATACTTCATAGGTTCAGAACGATTGTATACCTAATAGAAATCATTTGAAACAGTGATCTTCGGTCCTTTTGAAGTCTTCATTCAAAATTTTTGCACGTGCGTTGTCGTTGACAGTCGTCAGTCATTCGAAAATTTCAAACGCAGGTACTTGCTACTGTTACGACGAGAATGTAATTTTGAATTTTGTAATTTTGTCATTAACTGCATTTTCTGTAATTTTGAGTTTTGTAATTTTGTCATTTACTGCATTTTCTGTCTTTCATCAAAATTTAAGAAACTTTAAAAACAGGAGCATAGCAACCGAACAACGCTGTAAAAACCACTTATACCGGTACATCATCAAAATTGTCAAAAAATTTTCATTAATTCTGATATCGAATATATATCTAAGGGCTACTGTTAATAAAATTATTTTTTCTTTGCATAATTATCATTCGAAAGCTGATCTTAGCAACATAATAAATGATTTTGATGGAAGTAGTTCCAGCTCTTCCGGTATTTTATCGTGTTCATTGGGGTATGAAGGTGTATTTCGCCATTTTCTGACGATCAATTAACCAATCAAAATGCATAGATTCATGTGAACAAACTTATTTGGAAATCATACGACTTTATTGCACTATATCACTCTATTGCATAATGTTTGGCAAGTACATGTAATAGTTACTGGGCTTGAATAAGTTTTACAAATTGCATTTTGCATTGTCATTGAAAACTTATTCCTAATATCGATTCCAAATTTGTACCTGGGCGTTATATAGAATTTATGTGGTGTGATTTTCCGCAACCTTTGCTGTTTTCAGTGTTTTGGATCGTTTGGGCTTAAATTACATTGTTCTGTTTTATGTTTTTATCCAATTTTAAGCCTATTAATTGTTAATTTTGGATCCTGATTTTGGGTTTTGTGTTTGACTTTCACTCACTTCTGCATCCTTAATGCGATTCATTTTCTCTAGACGATGCAGGTTGAATATGTCAACCTTTTTATGTCATCATGCAACATATTTATGTCAACATGCATAGAAATGACATTATGGTATTCCTTGTATGTCTTTAAGAAACAATTTACATTTTGTAGCTGAGTCAAAGGCTTGACGGTCGTTGCCGAATATCTGTGTAACATTTGTCGACAAAAAGCGTAACTTTGAGCGGAAGTTCACAGTTACATGTATGGGTTTACTAATTTAAAATCGAATACTGTACGATATGAATAAAACCGTACATTTTAAAAGAACAGATAAAATCAAAGCAAAGAATTGCAAAGGAAAGAAAAAAATCAAAATTAAGTCAGAATTTGATAATGGTACGTTTTGTGAATTGGGTGTTTTGGGGTTTTGCTTTGGGTGCTGCAACCTGGTGTTGTTGGAGTTCCCCTCCTTTGTTATGAATGTCATCAAATTATATTTGATGAAATTGGAATTTGAAATATTTTCTGCAGATGTTGAATTGAATTTGGCTTGTTTGTTAAATTCTTTTTCTGCAATGTAAAGCAGTATGGGAAAGTTTTTTTTAATACTTTCAAGTATGATGCATTATTTAAACCAGACATAATTCCATCCTGGACCATACAAAGTCTCATGCAGGAGGTAATTTAAAAGCAAAAAGGAAGAAGAAAAAACAATCGTCAGCTATCATAGATCATTTATATCATAATAATGTGAAATTGATCTCAAACATGAGCACCTTGCAATGACCCCGCAGGATGTAACGAACATCGTTTCGCTCTTTCAATGGAGTCTGGAGATTGTTCAATCGCAATCGCAGCATTATGCGGATCGCTTGGAAGACTTCAACACCAACTATAACTCTACGTTTCATCACACTATTGGTATGGCGCCCAACAAAGTCAATAAATCCAAAAAAACCAACAAATCTTTGGTGGAAATTGTATTGGCCCAAAAAGCCTTTGGTCGTAGGAAAACGGAAAAAAAAACATGAAAACTGTTCAAATTCAAAGTTGGCGATCGAGTAAGGGTGACTCATATACGGAATCCTTTTACCCGGGAATACGATCAATAGTGGTCTGGAGAATTATCCATCATTGCCGATAGACGAATAAGGGGCGGAATTCCCGTTTACAAACTCAAAGACTATTTGGACGAAGATATTATTGGCACCTTTTAACAACATGAACTGCAGAAAGTTGAGACCAGAGAAGATGACGTATTCAAAATAGAGACAATCATTAAGACGAAAGGGCGCGGAAGAAATAAACAATATCTCGTGAAATGGCTCTATTTGCCTTCCAAATTCAATTCTTGGATTAAAGCTGACTCTGTTGAAAACTATTTATAATATTATTGTATTTTGTATGTATAACATGTTTGATATGTGTTAATAAATGGAATAAGAGTGCAATCATATCTTGTTTTTATTTTTCTGAAAATCTATATATTTTCAAACAAAATCTACATTTCGATATACCAAAATACCCCAAAACAAAGCATGTTTTGGTGAAAACCTATTTCATATATCACACCACAAACAACAATGATTGACTTAACATTCCTATGTCAACTGTGGTTGACAATGACTCACACATCTCAAACAACTATGGTTGACTAAGGACTATGGTTGACAAATACCTTTCATTTGATATGTTACACGGTATATTTGTGATACCTTGTTATTTTACACCCAATGAACCCGAAATAACCCCCCGCGCTGCAATATACTCCTCTATACCTTTCTATTGATATGTCATACCTTTGTTTTTTTTTAAACTAAATGACCCTGAACCACCCTTGGGCTGTATTGTACTCGCCGGGACCTTTCATTTGATATGTCACACGTTTTTCTTAATTTCTTAATACCCCCGGGCTGAAATGTACTCGTCAAGACCTTTCATTTGATATGTCCAACGGTATACTCATGACACCTCTGTTATTTTGCACCTTATGACCCCAAACTATTACCCGGGCTGAAATGTACTCGTCCAGACCTTTCATTTGATATGTCACACGGTACACATATGATAACTTTTAATTTTGCACTCAATAACCCCGAACCAACCCGGGCTGTAATGTACGGGTACACCTGGTCAAGCCCTGGGGTAGGATGGAGAGATGGGGGGGGGGGGGGGCTAATCCGTAGAGGTCATGACTGGTCAGTATAAGGGTCAGATCTGAACCGGACCTGGTGACGTCATTACGCCACATGTACGCCACAGAGAAAGTGTGGTGTCCCATGTTAGGTATCTGTGCCAGAAGTCCCACTTTTTCTCTACTTACGTTTACATGTACAATGTATGTAAAAGATAGTAATGAAACTTTTGATCTATATATACAATGATACAATGATATCGTCTCCAATGTAATTGTTGTTTTTCACATTTTCGATGGTGTTTTTGCCATCTTCTTTGTAGTTCAATTTGATATGAAATTCATCTTTCTTTTTTCTATTTTAATTAAGTGTGTGTTGGCTGTAGATACTGTGGATCCTGTTTTGCTGTCTTAATTTGTGATTTACATGTAGATCTAACCTTACTCTGTGAAAACCATGATACAACTTCTATGCGTCTTGTTGAATACTTTGCAGGCGAGTTAAAAATTGTAACTCAAATCCGTATAATCATTCGTTATGATATAGCTCATTATCATTTAACGTCTTCAATTTCATTAACATCATTTAAAGGGAGATAAATTTACAGTATGGACCAAACATGCACGTTTCCGGTACTTAACCCTTGTCAATGATCCTAAATCTAAACAATGTATTATGGCCAAAATCTGTGAAATTATGTTCAAAATATACCGAAAGACTTAACAAGATGGCTGGGATACAGGACCCAGGTTTCAGAAATTTGGGAGAATTTGTAAACAGAAATTTTGAAATGCGTCTGAAGAAGCGATCAACCGAAATTAATCGAACTTGGCTACATGTACCCTCGCGTACCCAAAGTCAATGCTGGTAGCAGTTGTTATTCGTTTTTGTATATTATCCTGTATATCTTGTATTTTATTAACATATTATTGTAACGAAACATTTAAAGAATTCAATTGTCTTTCATTAAAGCAAACCATATGGAAACTGTCATATTTTGAGAGAAAAAATAAAAATAAAAATGCACAAGTTTCTAGACTAAGTTTGTTTTTGTGAACAAACGGAAAAAATTAGCCCTCTGAAACCAATAGAAATTTGTCGACTCGGAACTCAATGTATCTCGATGATATTACAGATATTAAAAAGCTGTATTTTAAATATTTCAGAACTCTTATTAACCCATCAGATTTAACATTAAATAAAGCTTACACAGGAAGGCTACCAAGATATTGTGTATCAGAAACACGTCCCGTAACTGAAAAATTTTGGAGTTGACTGATACCTGTTAGATGACCATATACTCACGGAGACCGAATTCATGCCGTAATTGTTGTTCTATACTGATTGTTTGTATTACAACCAATCAGTTACGGCCTAAATTTGGTCTGATACTCAAATGTGTTAAAGAATATCTTGACGATAATCTCAACAGCACTCACAATAGAGCACAAAATTAAGTATCGACGGACACCTAGCAAGCTAGAGGTTGGACCAACTGGCAGAAACAATGTGACGATGGTCATTTGGGGTCAGCAGATGAATGCCATGAAGCCATATGTATCTCTAATATTCACATCATGAAACGTACAACATACAAGCTTGTACATGTGTAATATTTATTTCAAAAATGTGTTTTTATAAATTATTGACCTGCCAATTGCCTATTACTTTCCATTGTTGTTAACGAAGGTACCCATAGTGTCTCGAAATTCCATGTCACTTTGTATAATATCTGATCCATCAATAAGAATTGGTTCATCTGTACAACATTCTGATAATAAAGGAAAGTGACACTGTCAATTTTAGGTTGATTCTAAGTATGAGAGTCTGACCTTTGATGTTAAACATGGTATATTTATTATGGATTACGATGTCTTCTTTTAAAAGACTCCAAATATTCCAGGTAGACAATCACTAAGCTAAAATGCATTTTTTCAGAATTTGTTCATGACATTGAGATTTCAGGCGCAGATTTCTGAATATTTGTTTTTAAGAAGCCATTTGAATATGAAAAAATAGCAATCCAAGGAATGCTTGTGTCGCCTGCGAAGCGGTTTGATTATTATTCTAGAAAGTGGTTCAAAATTCTTGAAAAGTAGGTCTAGGTCAAATATCTAGATCAAGGTCAAATTTTATGGTCTGTGTAGAAAGGTCTTGTCACAAGGAATACACATGTGAAATACCAGAGCCCTATCACTTACCAATCAAAAGATATATCCATTCTTAATTTTTTTGAAAAGTAGGTCAAATATGTAGGTCAAGGTCAAAAGGTAAAAAAAATAATGATATGTGTAGAATGGCATTGTTACAAGGAAAATACATGTGAAATATCAAAGCCCTATCACCTACCAAACAAAAGATATAGCCAATATTACTTTTCTTGAAAAGTAGGTCAAATATCTAGATCAAGGTCAAAAGGTCAAATTTAATGGTCTGTGTAGAAAGGTCTTGTCAGAAGGAATACACATATGAAATATTGAAGTCCTATCACTTACCAATCAAAAGATATAGCGAATCTTATCTTTTTTTCAAAAGTAGGTCAAATATCTAGGTCAAGGTCACAAGGTCAAAAATTATGGTATGCGTAGAAAGGTCTTGCCACAAGGATTGCACATGTGAAATATCAAAGTCCTAACACTCACCAATAAAAAGATATATCCATTCTTAATTTTTTTTTGAAAAGTAGGTCAAATATGTAGGTCAAGGTCACTAGGTCAAAAATCACTGTATGTGTAGAAAGGTCTTGTCACAAGGAATACAGATGTGAAATATCAAAGTCCTATCACTAACCAATCAAAAGATATAGCGAATCTTATCTTTTTTTCAAAAGTAGGTCAAATATCTAGGTCAAGGTCACAAGGTCAAAAATTATGGTATGTGTAGAAAGGTCTTGCCACAAGGATTGCACATGTGAAATATCAAAGCCCTATCACCTACCAATCAAAAGATATATCCATTTTTAATTTTTTTGAAAAGTAGGTCAGATATGTAGGTCAAGGTCACAAGGTCAAAAATTATGGTTTGTGTAGGAAGGTCTTGTCACAAGGAATACACATGTGAAATATCAAAGCCCTATCACTTACCAATCAAAAGTTATGGGCTGTGACACCCAAAGTGTGACAGACAGACAGACAGACGGACGGACAGACGGACGGACGGACGGACGGACAGACGGACAGACGGACAGACGGACAACGGACAAAGTGATCCCTAAGTGTCGCTATGCTTCGCAGGCGACACAAAAACTACCTTTCAAATTTGCTGCTTCCGTTTGCTCAAAATACGCAAATGTCAATAGTAGAGATAAAATGATCAAAGCTGTCTTTTTCATCTTATAACTGTTAATTAAGATAAATTAATTTTGAATTATATAAAACACAATATATCATTTAGAGTAACATGTGCTTGATAATATCAAACGAACAGAAATGCGACGGCGGTCAACTACATAACATAAAGATTATACATTGTAGACTGGCAACCATTCTTGGTTTTCTCTGTTCGTTTTTACTTTCTACGAAAACAGAATGGGTACCAGGTTATTTACATTGTAGTGTTGTTCATTGACAAGATAAAGGGACGAATAAAATATTATATTCTTAGAAAAAGAATTTGCCCGCTAATGAATCAAACTATTGCTACAAGAATTTTGACCTTTTTTCTTTGACCTTTTGATTCCTACCTACGACAACACGGTCGTTGTTCGGTTTATAAAAGAAATCCCGTGTCCGACTAGAATAAATGAATAAATTTTTTTCGTATATAATACAAGTTTTCTTCAATTTTTCAGTTTTTCTGCAGCATATAATAAGAAATTTGAAATTAATGGAAAATATACTTACGTATACTTTTCATAGACCATCTGTATTCATAGAAGCTTTGATATGCTTTCTTACCATTGATTTATTTATCAACTACGATTACGTAATTTCATATCTTATTAAAGGAAATCGTGATTCAAAGGTTATGTCATACGACTTTATTTCATTTTACTCGGCATATTTGGCGAGTAATAGTAACTGGGCTTGCAAAAGTTTTACAAGCTGTATTTTGCATTGTCATTAATTCATACAATTTAATATTGACTCCGAACTTGTACCAGGGCGTTATATGGAATTTTCAGGGTCTGATTTGTACGCGCTCTCTTTCCCAAACTGGTGCTGCTTTCAGTGTTTGGGATCGTTTGTGCTTACAAAACATTGTTCTGTTTTATGTTTCTATTTAATTTTAAGCCTATTAATTGTGATTTGTGGATCCTGATTCTGGGTTTTGTGTTTGACTTTCACTCACTTCTGCATCCTTAACGCGATACATTTTCTCTAGACGATGCAGGTTGAATATGTCAACATGTAACCTTTTTATGCCATCATGCAATATGTCAACATGCAAAGAAATGGCCTCATGGTTTTCCGTGTATGTCTTTAAGAAGCAATTTATAATTTATAGCCGAGTCGAAGGATTCACGATCGTTGCCGAATATCTGTGTAACATTTGTCGACAAAAAGCGTAACTTTGACCGGAAGTAGGCAGTTACATGTATGGGTTTACTAATCTAAAATCGCATACTGATGGATATCATCATAAGTGAAGCAGAGCATTATGTGACAAGAACGGTGTGAATAAAATCGTACATTTAAAGAAAACATATAAAATCAAAGCAAAGAAATGCAAAGGAAAGACCCTCCACAGCCAATTGTGCCTAACGTTAACTTAACGTTAGGTTCAGTTAACGTTAACTTAACGTTAGATTCATGTTACTTTAACGTTAGATTAACAAGTTTTTAACGTTAAATCAGTTAACGTTAAATTAACATGTAATTTCTAACGTTAATCTTGCTAACGTTAATTCAACATTGAATTTTTAATGTGTGTTTAACGTTAATCACTGATTACGTTAATCTAACACTAACATTAAATGTTAAATTGACGTTAAAATTTTTTAACGTTAACTCAACGTTAAATATCAATTGTGTGTTTCACGTTGGTAACTGATAACGTAAATCTAACGTTACTTATTAACGTTAATTAAACGTTCATTACCAATTGTGTCTTTCACGTTGGCAACTGTGATGTAGCATTATAGTCTTGTTAACGTTAATTCAACATTAAACATTTATCAAATCGAAATGGTGGATAATTTTGTTAACATTAAACATTGAAAACTTTGTGTGTGTTTAGCATTAATAACCATGATTACTGATGACTTAAAAGTTTTCAGATCGGTTGAATGTTACTAGTGTAACAGGGTTTCCTGTTGTATACTTAAAGAAAACACACTGTGGCTCAGGTTCCGAGATATTTATTTAGAAATCATCAAAGTAGTGGAAAAGTAGTTGTAATTTATGTGGAACCCTGAAACAATGTATAAACAAAAATAAGACAAAGTACATGGTGACGATTCAAAGACGCATGTATTTATATAAATGATATGAGAAAGTCAAGTCGCTTAGATATTTAAACAATGATTAAAAGTATGAATTGTAAGAGTAATCTCCCTTTCAAGCGACTTCAACAAATTGGTCAAACATATATTTCGATCACATTTGAAATAATTAAATCACCTGATTATGGACCAGAGCCCATACACACGGAATGGTGCTGGATTATAAACTCTAAGGAATTCTCATATCCTATAGAATAAATAAGTAAATAATAAATACTACGTGCGAACAATGAAATGCACGTCAGATTCAACTATGTACAATATAAAAACTATTATCATACGATTCCACAGAAATGCATGTAAATACTTTCTCTCTTTAGATACGTACGAACTTCTGAATGTTAATTCAAGGAATTATATGGATAATAAATGTTACGATTACAAGAAATATTAAGGAGAAATAAACTAAAGTAGACTTACGATTCAAGTCATTGTAATTTGGTTAAGTTCTTTGTAGTATTCAAATGTCAGGTAATTACACGTCTTTGTTCGACAATGTATTGTGCGTGTCTGCGGTGTTTTATGTGAAATTGACGCTTTGCGCATTTGTTTATTTGCGC
The DNA here is from genome assembly GCA_028142955.1 of Pinctada fucata. Lineage (NCBI taxonomy): Eukaryota > Metazoa > Mollusca > Bivalvia > Pterioida > Pteriidae > Pinctada > Pinctada fucata. The sequence continues at coordinate 26,843,578 of AP027102.1, read as the reverse complement.
CCAATGCAAATGACCAATGGTCAGCGCGGACACTATTTAAAGTGATCAATAGGTGAAAATATTAAATATAATAAAGGAGTACATAGCCTTAGGCCATGAATGAAGGAATTAGGACTTAATTTGATGAACAAGATCGTTCCGATCTTTTTCATAAAAACGGAAACGAATGAATGTTAAAAACACTATTTTATGACACCAATTATTTTGGTGGAAATATTTGACACTACCACACTAGTACTAGACAAGATCAATGTCAAATAAATCTTAATGTTACATAAATGTTTTCATGTGACTATACTGTACAGGTGCATGAAGTTATACAATCAAGATTTGAGAAGATCATTCCTCATTTTAATTGTTGGTAACATATAAAAACTTACGTTCACTTGTACATAAAAAAAAGTACAAATAAGAAATGATTTAAATTCAATACAACATGATAATTTCTATAACTAAAGCATGTTATAACTGGTTTGCTCATTTTAACCTCTCTATTATAAAGGATATGCTATATGTACATAATTTTCTAGCCTTTAATTATTACCACTGACTCATAAAATTCAGGTTCTATATCGACTTACACTCAGATGTAATATTTTAAAATTTGATATTTTAAAATTTTAAAAAGCAGTGTAAAAATAGTGATGACAAGAAGCTATTAGGGTGCAGGGTCTGTATGAATATAAACCTATTAAGAAATAATTTAACTATTCCCGTAATGTCTGTATAACGCCTGTACAAACGTACGGCGCGAAATTTTATCTATAGCTGTATAGACACTGTCGCCTATTATGACGTCACTAACGGCGAGCGCCGCTACGTTAGGCCTGTTCAAATATCACGTCGCCTGTTTTGAACTTGAAAATCAACCATGCTAAAATGACATCAATTGCAAAATAAAGTAGATGATTAAATAGTGATTTAATTAAATTATAAGAAATGACTGTAATCATTTTTCTGTCTATCGATGAATAGACAAAAACCGATGCACAAAAAATATAATCCGCATCGGTTTTTGTCTATACATCGATAGACAGAAAAATTATTACAGTCATTTCTTAAATTCTTTGTTGTGTCAATGTCTATACATGTATGTATTACGCAAAAATAATCTTAATGTTATTCTCTAAAATAAGGGCCTTAATTTGCCAATCGAGTGTCACTGCTGCTAATTTTCAAAGTTGTACTAAGTCCTATCATTCAAAAAATTTATGGAATTGGATGCTCAGGATAAATGCATTGTTGGACAGACAGCTAGAAGAATTTTCAAACATCGTTAACAAAAACATAATTTCTCAGGCAAACTGTCCAATCTGAACTTGTTCAAAATATAGGTCTTATATTGGTCATTGTGTTCCAGGTAGACTTCTGTGGTTGTTGTGTTCTCCTGTTCCATTCTTTTGGTTCTTCTCTTCTCCACCATCCTACAATTCCCTCGTCTACAATCGTGGATTGTATGAACTGGATGCAGGATGTCACTGGTTCTTATGTGGTCTGTATCAGATGTAACTTCTACCCTTTGATGGCCATCCTGACAATCTGGTACAGACCTAGCTTTACGCAGGAATGCAACTGATATTGTCTGCCTATCCCTTGTTGCTATGTCGAATATCCTCTCCAAGACACCTATATGATTCTGTGAATGAATATACAAAAATATTACGTAACAACTGCTCCTTTTAAAATAAAGGAATTGAGTCGCGTAAAACTAACAATGAAATATAAAACACCGCTAAAGATTTTGTAAGTAAAAATTTCATTCATTCATAGTGGACCTGCTGAGGTTTTGTTTTGCTTTTCAGCCAATAAATTTCGCTTTTCAGCCAATAAATTTTCATTATACTGGCAAGTCATTCAAATGCCTGTAAGTACAAGCATGACATCATATCTATTTACATGTAATTCATACCTTTGAATCTTGATAGTAGAGTACAAAACTGCCAGTGTTAATTAGCTCTCCTCTTTCTGCGGTTAGACTTGTATACGAGTAGATTGCTTTTATTTTGCTTTGACTTATGTTGGCAAGAATTGAAAGCCTGAGTAGGTATACCTCATCAAGTGCATTGGCCACATTCTGAAATGAATGAAAAAACAAATGTTACCTATCCATGCAGTCTGGAGACACAGACAATGAAGGTAGCTAATTATCAATTGTCCATAATATTTCACTGCATCTCAGTGTAACAATGCAAACTTTTCTGTCTTAAAACATTATAACTAATGCAAACAGATGTATAAAGTCATTTTTGATTGGACGACACTCAAATTTGTGACAATGTTATTGTGCCTTTACATGATTACAGGATGGAAATATGAAAACCTAGAGACATATCGCTCAAAAACTTGAAGAATTGCAACCTGTAAACAATCAATCACATGACAGAATTTAAACATGTTAAAAAAAAGTATTAAATTCAACCTTCCTGTAGATGTGACAGTTTTTTTTAAGTCCTTCAGACTTAAATTATCCATGTCATACAGCAAATTTGAATATTTTTTTATCTGTATATTAATTAGTAACTTATTTTCTGCAGGATTCATTGCAACCTAGCACCCATTTCGATAGACAGAAAAGAATAGAAGAGTGTGACCTTGGCCTTTTTTGACATTTTGACATACATTACTTTCAGATGAAATTAAATTTGCTCTGAATTAATATTTCTCATGAGTACTTCGTGATCCAAGCCTGGATTCTTTTTTTTTTTTATATACATAAAAGACTTTTAATACCAAGAACCAAAAAAATCATGTGCATTTAAGAAAAAGGATTCTCAGAGGTAAAAATTCTAAAGTTTGAATATTTAGATTTACATTTATATATATTATGAGGGAGCTGATAAGATAAGGCGGTATTTCAAGGCTTATCCCATAAGTATCTCATAACTTATTCCTTCCAAATGACAAAACATATACAGAATAAACCATAAAATGCTAAAGGCGGTAAGGCCGGATTGCAAATTGTTTGTATTTGATGACGTATACTTTTTGTACAGACAGAAAGGTCAAAGGTCATTAATACTATTGCGAAATGAAAAAATCTATGGTCAGGAGGAATCTATATGTGAAATATCAAAGCCTACCCTTTATAGTTTAAAAGTAGGTTAAAGGTCAAGGTGAGTTGGTGAAAAAATGATGATATCAAATGAAAGATTTGGTCATGAGTAATCTATATGTAAAATATCTAAACCCTAACTCGTATAGTTCAAAAGTAGGTCAAAGGTCAATGTCAAGGTCACTAGGTCAAAAGTCATGATATTAAACAAACGATCTGGTGATGATGAATGTGTATATAAGAAATATCAAAACCCTACCACTTATAGTTTAAAAGTAGTTCAAAGGTCAATGTAAAGGTCACTAGGTGAAAAGTCATAATGTCAAATGAAAGGTTCTGGTCATGAGGATTCTGCATGTGATATATCAAAGCCCTACCCCTTATAGTATATGACATACAGCCCAGGTTAATTTTCTTTTAATTAGGTCAAACTGCAAGGTTAAGGTCACTAGGTAAAAAGTCATGATATCAAATGAAAGGTTAGTAGTCATGAACATTCTGGATGTTAGATATCAAGGCTATATTCTGTATAGTTCATGAGATATAGGCCTGGTTTATTTTTTCTTAAATTAGGTCAAATTCCAAGGTCATTGTCACTAGGTTAAATTTTGTTGCTGACTTTGATTCGTCTCATCATGGTCTATCATCATGTCAAGTTTCAAGTTGCGGCTCCAAGCAGTTTTCTCCCAATCGACTTAACTGCAACACCTTAACCAAATCATTGACGCACTAAAGGACTGACAGACAGATGGACAGAAACATTGGCTTCGCCATTTTCTTAGACCGGATTTGCATCATAGATATACATTACCAGTAACAGTGGAGTTCTGTATATCCAGGGGAACAATGTTCAATAAAAACTTGTACATTTTATTGATTTCTATGAGAAGCCCAAACAATTGCAATATCATGTGAAAATATCTTCACATTCTGATATTGGATGCATGCCGTTTAGGTATACATTTTACGAAAAACTTCATTGAAATTTCCATTTTAAAAATTCAAATTTCTAGGGCAGATTTTATGTCTTAATAATTCTAAACAGCTCCCATTGATTCCTAATGTAATGTAAAATTTCAAATGAAATACATACCAAGATTTTTCGATTATTTGATCGCATTGCATTTTTGACTTCACCCTTTTCTGCCTCCTCTTCCTCCATCATTCCGAGATAACTTAGAATTTTTTTGGATCTACCATAAGAAATCACTTCCTTCTCTGCACATTGCCTGTAAAATATTATGATGTCGATTATATCATAAAATTTATTCGATTTTTTCATCCCCTGAATCAAAGATTCTGAACATATAGTTTTTGATACTTTTGACAATGACATTGACATTGTGCCCTTGACCTAGCTTGGACCTACTTTTAAAAGAAACTTGAACATTTAGACATAATTTGTTAACAGCGAGGTATAGAGCACTGTTATTTCTCTGTTGTGACAAGACACATTTTTTTCACCTCATGTTACTGTTGGGCATAGCTTTAGCTGACTCTTTCATATTTCACATGCCTTAGTGATACCAATATTGTTACCTTGTGATGTTGACCTTTTACCAACTTTTCAAAAACATAAGCATGGAGCAATAAACACTTAAGGTATCCGTTGTACAAATAAATTTCAAGTGTATTATATAGTTAGAATTATTGAATATTTTTACAAATATACATGTATACCTTATACAACATAAAAAATGGTGTCCATCATCAAAGGTAGACATGCCAACCTTCGCTCAATCCACAGAAACTATCGAGACACTGCCGAAGATTACCGAGATAATTTTAACACTGTTTAAATGGACGAGACGTCCGCGAGATCTCTATTTGTACAATGGATACGTTAAGTGTTGGAGCTTTCATATTTCACACATGTATTGCTAATGACTCCTTGTTGGCCATATTTTTTTTACTGATCAACTATTATTAAAAAGACATATTATATCAGCTCACTTGCACTCTGTTCATAAGGACTACAATTGTGAGTTTAATTATCTGCAAGGGTAGTAAATGTGTCACTTAAGTTTTATCATATGGCAATATACTTAAGACCAGACTTAAATTAGCTGTACTGATAATTAATAAAATATACATTTTGTAAATACCATTCATCATCTCTCATGAAATATCCTCCAGTTACAATGTGCTGAGTCAGTTCACATTTGGTGAATTGGAGAACTGTATCTCTTGACCTTGCATGTCCATTTTGGTGATGAAAACTATTTCTTATAGGTCCATGGTTTTTTTCGAACTGATCCTCAGCATAATGTAGAGGTGATCCATGTCTATGTATGTCATCACCCTTCAGAATAAAATATTCCAATTATGAGAAAAAAAGGTTCTTTCACTACAGACATAGTAACATGTAATCTATAGAAGAATTAGAATGACAAGACTTCTCCATATGCTCTGTATTACATACATGTACATGACCATAGACTTTTTATACTGAACTGGTCTTGTGCAGCTGATTTTCAGTTATAATTATTGTAAGAATTCAACACCAGAGCAGCCCAAATTGGCCTCATGCAGTCTATACATTATGTCTTAATTATACACGTAGCTGCAATTGTGCAAATGACTTTTCCATATCTAACCCAAAGCATTATAGAACATACATGTACATGTATTTGTTTAAGTATGATTTAAGAATTTATACAATACAAAATAATAATTATCACTATTTCCATATAGCCAAGTTCGATCAATTTCAGTTGATCGTTTCTTCAACGCATTCTAAAGTTTCTGTTATCAAAATTTCTTGAAATTTATAAAAAGTGGGTCCTGCAGCATCATATCCCACCCATCCTGCTGTGTCTATTGGTACGCTTTTTCGACATACATGTAGTAACTTTCATACTTTTTGGGCATATTACATTGTTTAGATTTGAGGATCACTGACGAGGGTTAAGTACCCGAAACGTGCATGTCTGGTCCATGCTGCCAATTTATCTGTTCTCAAATGATGCTATTCAATTTAAAGACGTTTAACATAAAAACATTTATATGTTATAATTGTGTCTGATTGATTGCACTTTGAAATAATTTTACTAGTTTAGCTATGTTCGTTTAATGGATATCTTATCATAATGGTAAAATATTGTAAAAGTCAATGAAGACTTTGAATTTGAAATTAGTTAAAAAAGGCAATTTTCATGCATGAAATAAGATACAGGCATTGAAAGCATAGCATCCCCTTGCAATTGAATGTTCTTTGCGATCAGCAAAGTGATTATAAGCTCAAGTCCACTGTGACCTTAACCTTTGACCTTGACATCCCCTAGCTCCCCATGTAGCATGTTTGATGTTTCTATGATGCCTTCTATGTATTCTACACTGTTTACAAGGATTTTTTGCTTAAGTCCACTGTGACCTTGACCTTTGACCCTTGACCTTTGAAGTCTGAAAACATAAAAGAAAAATATTTCTATCCCAAAATAAGTGGTTTATTCCGATTTTATTTTTTGGAAAAAAGCTACAATCATATCTTGAAATCATTGATGGTATAAGCATTTTATGGTATTCAAGTTATTGATATTTTTATCTTAAAAAATGCATGTTTGTGTTTTTTTAAGGAATTCTCCTTTGATGTCAAACAAAATATTTAATTACTAGCTGTTGCCTAGTATGAAATTTCTTACAATATGCAAGCAGAAATGGGTCTTGTTTTTTTTGCCCAGCTCAGGAATATTTCTCTCCACATACTCAATGTACTCTATGAACTCTTTTTCTATATCAGGCTTGCTCTGCTGAATATGCTTGGAAATCTGCAAATTTGATTAAGAGTATCATGGGTCATAGTTCTCTATTAGAATTACAGATTACAAATTAGACAGAGAGGTTTATATCACAATTTTTTTCTCCCAATGTCGCATTTAATGTTATAATCGCGAAATTTTCCCCTAGCTTACAGTATTTGTACAAACATCACCTTTCTGGCAAGCTTCTCTAACTAATGCCTTACCAAAAAATCTCACTTTGCACCATTAAAAACCAGCATATTTCATCCACATAATATCAGAATTTTTTATCTAAATTAAATTATTCTAAGATTTCAAAAGTTTAAAGAGGACCAAGATTTCATTCTAACTTAATTCTGCACTATTAATTTTGTTAGCATCTTACCAAAGAAAGTTTCTCCAAGGCAGTGACATATTCTTTGTTTACATTTACAAAGGCCATGTTGTGTGGTGCTATCTGAAGCTGAAAAATTAGAGGACTTTATATTGGGAAATACTGCATATCCACACGGATACAAAAAAAATCAATGTTCTTTCATGTAATACTGATCTCTTTTTCCTTAAATGAGACTTTTCTTAAAATGTAATCTTGAATTGCAATAACATATAAGAATAACAGTAACAAGAAGAATTATATTTAGGAAAAGACAATTAATTTGTTCTGACAATCCAACAAGATAGTCCATATGTCTAAGGCCATAATTTAAAAAATTGTTCGTTTCCCCTCGCCCCAACCAGGTCAGGAAAAACGCCACCGATTAAGATTTTTGTATAGCCAAAACGTCCGAAATTTTTTTTTCCAGAAACCATATCACAGCAATGTCCATTTCATAGTTTCAACGTACGATATTCTATCCAAAGAGAATTGTAAATCAACTCAGTAGCTTTCTCATTCCTACATTATTACAAGAAACCTTGCCGTAACCCCCCCCCTCCCCTCTGTCTTCCTGTTGGCTTTGAAATGTTTATCATGTATCTTGGGACAATTTTGTTAATACAGGACAAGGTAATTTTTTAGCATGTTCAATAAAGTAAATAGACATTTCTTATTTAACCAGCGATAGAAATTGAGACAGATGATATTTTTTACGGAAAGCAGGCGGTAATTTTTCCAGAACAAAAAGGCGAGTAATCGCTGGCTGCCAGCTCTTAGTCTTTATCATATCAATTAGAAACACAGAGTGTGACTGCGCAGCTGTAAGGAGTCCAGTAATGTGCAATTTGGATTCAAACGACTTTAAACATATTTGATACATGTAGTTCTGGCAGCAAAAAAAAGTACCTGCCTGTCGGGTCACTTGAAAAAACAGACCCAGGGGAGGGAAAACAATTTTTTAATTGAGGCCTTAAATGATTTCAAAATAAGGTATGCCCCTCAGGCTTTTAAGAGTTACAACCCAAACTTGTGACATATGACCTTGACTGCATAAACAATGTATATTCTGAAGCTTTTGATGTTGACCTGTTGAAATCCCCTGCTATTTGCTCAAGTTATTTAAATTGATGCCATGTTATATCTGCATAAAATTAACCAAATTTCTCATGTATCCCCTAAGAACATGGTCATTAGGCCAAAAAATGATGGCATGAAAATGTACTACTTATTTATGACCAAACCAAAATTGTACAAAATACCAAACATTCTACTTATATATAAATAGTATGAAAGTTATCTGAACTGACTTTATCTCAAATTATGACATATAAAATTAAGGTGGATATACTACTTGTCATATATGCATGTATAAAGCAAAAAAAGATTTTTTTTTACATATTACATATAATAAGAACATAATACTTACATAGTGTTTAAAATCCTTTCCCTGACGACTATCCAGATACTTGAAGAAAGTATTACCGTTGATATGGTAGCTGAAGCCACTTTGGTCTATACTTGACAAGTGAGTTTCTAAAGTCTGGACCTTGTTAGAGGGAATGTTTTTCACACACAACTGGAATTATAATTTAGGATTTCAAAAATGGTGCATAATGGTGCAATAAAGTGTAACAATTATTCAATTTATGTTTAAATGAAAAACAAAGATTATATATAAGTACTGAAGCTGTTTCTTCATGGAGCACCACAATCATTAATTATTCCATTCAATTTCAAATTTAATTTCTCATAATTATTACATGTATATATCGCTAGTTTAACTTCATGCATAAAATATATATATATATACTATTTATTATATAGTCTGTTTATGTTCCAACTCTCATTGGCTAAGAACTGTCACGTAACGAGTCATTGTCTCATCATATTGACCTGTGAGGGGCAATTTCATTAAATAACACTACCGCAAATACTCTTGCTTCCTGTTTACCATGAAATATCGAAAACGCGCGAAATTTATATATGTGACGTCATTTCATAAACAGCAGCAAGGACCCTGAAGCTGAGCTCAAATTCTTGAATCTTGAGCCTATCTACAGAATTTGACTCTGAAATATTCTTCATTTGACTCATTGAATGAATTCTATTAGGTTCAGGATAATTCAGCGACAGAAAATGCTAAAATTAACACGACTTGAAACATTTAAAAAAAAAAGTTGATGTCGATCAGCCATTTCGAAAAGGTACCTTTATAAATACTGATTAAGTCCACTGTATAATAACCCATTGTGGAATTTTCACTTTCAATATGGTGTGATATTTTCTGATTTTTGTCAGTCCATAATTGTATAATATTACATACTCATAGAAGATACAAAATAAATTGGTCAGTATACTGTAAGCTATGATAAAATAATCCTTACCTGCACTAAGTGTCTTGCAAGACCAAGGTACAGGAAGTGTAAGATCCCAATTGGAGTGTCCCTAAATTATCAGATTGTACATTAATTAACATATGCAATTAATAAATAACAATTGATCTTTTTTTTAATTTATTCCAATAAGTTTTTGTAGATGAGACACATATTTGTTAAATTGAGGTTTAATTTTTTGCTATTCATTATTTTTATACCACTAATCTTCACCTGCCTGTATGTTGCACCTCAAGGAATTCATAATTTTAAGACAATTTTTTTCAGCTTAAATACTGTTTGTTCAATATTAAGGCCTTGCCACATGGAAATCACATTAGAAATATGAATGTGCTAATCACTTATAGTTCAGAGGTGATGACCATTGTAAAGTTTAAGATTTTGCAGTAAAACATATATGCAGATGGACAATTACAGACAGGCCAAGATCTATTTGCCCCTTAAATATACATGGTTCCAGGGGCATAACCAGAGTAAAGTCTCTGACAAGTCTGTACATAGCTCTACTGGTTGTTTTGTTTTATTCACTCATTTTCACTCACTGACAATTGTATAAGATACATACACATAAATATCAATTTCTATGTACTTTTAAACCAAAGACCACAGGGAGAAGGCGCTCTAACAAATTATAAGTATCACAACAATACAACATATCATTAGACTGCAACTAGAATAATTCACTCATATAATTCACAATAATCGAGATACAGCTGTATTTCAAAAAAGAATACAACACCCATTTTCCAAGATCATAGGGGCCATGGGGCTGCCAAATGAAATGTATTATCAATGGCACAACAAGATCAATCATTATTGCATAAAGAATTAATTCTCCATCATTAAAAGCTTTAGAAGAGTCAAGAGAGCACAATTATGTAGGAGAAAATTACAACACCAATTTTCTTAGACCCTGGGGGTCAGAGGCTGAAACAAAATATCAGGTGCACAAAGTTACATCAGACAAGGGGACATCGCATGAGCTTGACTGATCTGAGTCCAGTTGATCGAGCTATAAAAATTGTATACATAAATTTACCTATGAGGATCAATATGCTTCCAAAGACAGTTGTCATAAAGTTTTACTCCGCTTTGTCTTTCTAACTGTTGTCTGCCTGTTGTATTTGAGCGTAGTTTGAGAAGGTCAAGTGTTTTTGTTGTTTTCTCCACTGTCCTCATTTCAGCTACACAAAATGGATTTGAATGGTCCACCTACAGTAAAAATCATATTCATTAATGTGTAAAAAAAGAACAGATTAAATTGAAAGCCAGTGTGACATTGGATGTGGTGGTCACTGTGTCATATTTTGAATTTGATGAGATTTGTAAGATATTAATCATAAGAAATATGAGTGTCCTATCATCTAGCTAGCTAGTTTTTTAATAGTAGGTCAAAGTCATTAAAGGTCATCGAACGGAAATCTTTGTATCAGCATAAAAGTCTTGCCAAAAGGAATACACATGAGAAATAATTGAGAGTGCTATCAGGCACCCACCATTAAAGAAAATATAAATTGTACCTTTATGCAATTTCCCATCCAATTTTTTGGTGATCAATACCTGCACTGACAATAAAAATATAAGAAGCATTTTTATACGCCCGTCATTTGACGGGACGTATTATGGTATGGCGAAGTCCGTCCGTCCGTCCGTCTGTCCGTCTGTCCGTCTGTCCGTCCGCCTATGGAACGCAATAACATGAATACGCGTCAACGGATTTTTATGAAATTTATACATAGTGATCAGACTGTGGAGAGGAAGCCGCCTTTCGATTTTCAGGTTCATCTGATTTGTCGTTACAGAGTTATGGGACTTAGATTTTTAAAATACAGTGAAAATATACTAAAATATTTAAAAATTATTTAAAAATCTATTTCTGGTCAAATGTTTTGAAATTTGGTATACTTCAAGTAGAAAGGATGTTCTTTGACATATGTAACGGGTTTTTATTTTTTTTGTCGCATAACCGAGATATTGTGTGTAATAGGAGGGGGGGGGGGGGGGTTATATGCACATACATTTTAAGCTAAGGGCATAATATAGGCGCATGGAACGCGATAACTTGAATATGCGTCAACGGATTTTCATGATATTCATACATTATGATTGGACTGTGGAGAGGAAGCCGCCTTTCGATTTTCAGGTTTATTCGATATGTCGTTACAGAGTTATGGGACTTAGATTTTTAAAATACAGTGAAAATATACTAAAATATTTAAAAATTATTTAAAAATCTATTTCTGGTCGAAATGTTTTGAAATTTTGTATACTTCATGTAGGAAGGATGTTCTTTGACATATGTAACGGGTTTATAATTTTTTGTCGCATAACCGAGATATTGTGTGTAATAGGAAGGGGGGGAGGGGTGGGTTATATGCACATACATGTTAAGCTAAGGGCAAAATATAGGCGCATGGAACGCAATAACTTGAATATGCGTCAACGGATTTTCATGATATTCATACATTTTGATTGGACTGTGGAGAGGAAGCCGCCTTTCGATTTTCAGGTTCATTCGATATGTCGTTACAGAGTTATGGGACTTAGACATTTTAAAATACAGTGAAAATATACTAAAATAGTTAAAAATTATTTAAAAATTCATTTCTGGTCGAAATGTTTTGAAATTTTGTATACTGAAGGTAGAAAGGATGCTCTTTGACATATGTAACGGGTTTTTAATTTTTTGGTCGCATAAGCGAGATATTGTGTGTAATAGGAAGGGGGGGGGTTATATGCACATACATGTTAAGCTATGGGCAAAATATAGGCGCATGGAACGCAATAACTTGAATATGCGTCAACGGATTTTCATGATATTCATACATTTTGATTGGACAGTGGAGAGGAAGCCGCCTTTCGATTTTCAGGTTCATTTGATATATCGTTACAGAGTTATGGGACTTAGATATTTTAAAATACAGTGAAAATATACTAAAATAGTTAAAAATTATTTAAAAATCTATTTCTGGTTGAAATGTTTTGAAATTTTGTGTACTTCAAGTAGAAAGGATGTTCTTTCACATATATAACGGGTTCTTGAATTTTTTGTCACATAATCCAGAAATTATGTGTAATGGGGGGGGGGGGGGGGGTTATATGCATATACATGTTAAGCTAAGGGCAAAATATAGGTGCATGGAACGCAATAACTTGAATATGTGTCAACAGATTTTCATGATATTTGTACATTTTGATCAGACTTTGAAGAGGAAGCCGCCTTTCGATTTTAAGCTAGGTTCATCCAATTTGTCCTGATGGAGTTATGGGACTTAGATATTTTGGTGTTGTGAAAAAAATCCCAACGGGCGTATCTTGCTGCGTGAGCGTAGGCTTTATTTAGATAAATTAATCTGAATACAGAATATCAAATATCACAGAACTTACATAACAATTAGGACAAAATTTGTTTGCTGATGGCCCTAAATGATTGCAGGCAAGAGACATCATTTGATAATCTGAGACAATCAGAGATATATCTGAGGTAACCAAAACTTCCTCCTTCATTAGGGCATCAAAGCATTTTATTCCATTCCTGTTTGAAAAAGAAAATAGACAAATAAAATGATGGATGCTCCCCATATTGGAGGAAAAATGCACTGTCTATCAAAGTAAGGGTAATTGATGTTATTATATTGTGCTAGAATGAATAATCATGTTTTACAAACATAATTAACAACAAAACATTTAACAACAATTAATGAATTATAAGTATTACAAAGAAATTCTAATGAATATATCCTTCGTAAATCTCAGTAACCAATCGCTCAGTCAATGTGAAATTGACCATTGACATTTGACAATCACTATTTTTGTGAAGTGCAGTGAAATCCTGATGACTGATTCAATGAATCCGTATTTGACTTGACATTCAACATTGTTCAATTTTGTGACTCTCATTTAATTTAGATGGATTTTTTGGTATGAAAATGTAGGATTTAGTATTCTGCTTTCAGAACTTCATATCCAATATATATGTATTACATGTATGAGGTCAAAATTCAAGGTCTTAAGGTAACAGTATGTCAAAAACGTCCATATCAAATCAATTATTGTAATAGTCTTAATGGGATGAGTGTGTGTATGAAACAAATAATAGATGTATGACAGCCCTAATTACTTCTCATAGAAAAATATCTTTTCAGAACTTCTTACTAGATAACTGTTTTTAAGGTCAAAGTTCGATTTGTGGTCTTAATGGTGCATATACTATTAGTTACACGGTTAGTTTGTGACCTGATACGGAAAAATACATGGTGTGAAAAGAAAACCCGTATCGGGCGAGGCGAAAGCCGACCCCGATACAGGTTTTCTTTTCACACCATGTATTTTTCCGTATCAGGTCACTAACTAACTGTGTAACGAATTTATCACGTTGAAGACCTCTAACTGTATGTGTGGGGGTCTCTGTATCATACAATTCACGACATCATAATAAACTACTCGCCCGATATGGATTTACAAGCCTGATACGGCTTTTTTCACGACGTCATGTGACCATGATCTGACCAATCAGATTCCAACATTTTTGTCTGAGGCGTGATAAAGCTTAATTCAGATAAGGTGTAATATAAACATACGTACTCTTTACAATGCTGAATATTACTGCATATCGGTTGCAGAAGGTCCATCATGGTAACCGTATCTGATGCAGATAGAAAATGTGTGTTTTTCCCTTTCCACAGTACTGCAGTAATAACTTTCACGCGTATCAAATGCCTGTGTATGAAGTAACGAAAGTAGATAGGGACGCACAACCAACCGTGTACGTCCATAGCACATCTAGCTAGGCAAGTATCAGTATAGAATAAGTCCTTGATATTTTGCATTAAGGGTTTACTAAACACAAAATTGGCGTGTCAGGAATATCTCGATTATTACAAAAACTGTAGCATTATTCAGCTAAACATCTCCAATAACGAATTAGCCGATACAAAAATATCAGAGTTGGTGAAATATTTTCTAATGAACCGGTCATTCGGACCGGTACTTGTCCTAAATCAACCGGTTCGAAAGAATTTGAACTGGTCAGACATTTTTTTTAAAGTTAATTTCTGCAGTACATGTATATACTGTATATTATGAAATAGTCATTACACTATGAAAATGATGTATTCAGTTTGCATGATTAATTCAAATACGATTAAATTATAAATGAAATATCCTGTCTTTAGACAGTCATGTTTAAATGCTGTGCATGCTTTGTGCAGGTATCTACACAGTTGTATACAAAATGTATATACATATCATAGGGTTACACATTTAGGAGTTGGACTACCTACACTTTGTAGAAATATTTTCAAACAATTTGAAAAGTAGCTTGCCCTCGGGTAGAAATTAGAGAAGGTAACTATTCACAAATTATATTGTTTTCCAACATTTCCAACGATCGAGTTCTATTTTTTGAAAAATTGACAACTTAAAATTGTTTAAGACTGTGCTAACGATATATCAACATACAAGAGAAACATTTAGTTACATGAAGATTTACTCACAAATGTGGCTGATTTGCTAAAGTATTTCATTCCTTTTTGATAATCGCGAGTTTCTTAAGATTTTGCGTAGATTTTGTGTTTAGTAAACCCTTAAATAATTTGGCTTACCTGCATCATCATCAGGTTGTCAGTTTTCTCTTAAATTGATCCAAAATGCATCTTCCTGATTTGTCTTTAAATCAGCTTCCGATTAAATAGGCACGATTGATAACAAAGTTTTTTTTTTATTGCACTACTATTCATTTTACAATTTATAATATTTGCAATTACTCATACATGTATACTTAGTAGAGTAGTAGCACTTTTTCCCTCCCCTGCCACATTCTCTCCCTCCTCCTGCCCCCTTCCTCCCCTCCCTCCCCTTTTCTCCCCCTTCCCTCCCTTCCATCCTCCTTCCTCCCCCCTCACCCTGTCCATAATGGGATCTATCATACAAAAGAAGTTTTTTTTTTGGGGGGGGGGACCTTAATTTTCTAATATTAGCCCTCCATTCCCACCATTTCATTAAAGATGTTCATAATGGTCGATATCAAGGTAATTTGACCATACTAGATTTGTATTGGTTGTCATTGCTTTCGCATTGCATGCATGATTCATCAGATTCATCATTGCAACAGGGGCACCCCATTTTTTTTTATTTTTTTGGGAGGATTATGACTAAGATTTCAACGTCTCTTCATTTTGGAAAATTCACAACATTTTGCTGAAATTTGTGAAAAATTAAGAAAAAAAGAAATTCTATGAATACATATATGTGTGGTTTAAAATTGGGCACTCAAAAACGCTAACTTATTTTCATTCTTAGGATAGCCAAAGTCAGGACATTTTTGATACTAGTAGCCAGAGTCACAATGGTGGCAACCTTTATGATGAAAATAATGCAGTCAGACAATTGGAATCTAGTGATAGATCTGCATGCTGTGCGGATTGCAAAGAAAACAATCATATGTTAAAAGAAATACGTAAGGCCATAATTAAAAAATTGTTTGTTTCCCCTCGCCCCGACCGGGTCAGGAAAAACGCTGCCGGGTCAGATTTTTTTATAGCCAAAAAGTCCGATATTATTTTTTATTTTTTTTTTTTTTTGGTCAAGAAATCGAATCACGGCCATGTCCATTTTCAGTTTCAACATTACAATATTCCATCCAAATAGAATTGTAAATCAACTGATTAGCTTTCTTATTCCTGCATGATTACAAGAAATCTTGCCGTAACCCCCCCCCCCCCCCCCCCCCCGTTTTCCAATTCCCGTTGGCTTTGAACCGTCAGTCATAAATTACGTATTATTGGTACATTGATAATTATGTCTCTCTCTTGTAAATATCCTCCCAAAGTTTTTTGAGAACATGATAGACGAGCGCTCGGTCTACGGATGTAAAATTTCAAAGAAGCATGTGCCTTTCGAATTCTGCGAGTGCTTTACATGTGTAGTATACGCATGTGCCCAATCTAGTTCCTCAACATGTGAAATCTCGTTTCACGGATAGGTGTTTGAACGCTCTTAAGACCCATCCCTTATTTGGAAGGGTCCACTGAGAGAGACCAAAATTCAGGCATAATTATCTAAATGCATAAAAACGAGTGAATAAGAAAACTACTACTAGTACCTGATCATAGTACTGTACGTATTCGGTTATGATTAACCTACGTTTCTCTAGCGCTTGTCGGCGGTCCGTGCTAACTTCTTGCATCGTGAACGTCATTATCAATAGACTCAATATTACAATTGATGTTGTTCGTATAATTATTTTTCACTTTCGCTGTTTACATACAATAAACAGACCGAGAAAGAAAAGTATATCTTTATCATGCACTGGAAAACGCCGGTCATTGTGGTCAATATCTATACAAATTCAATATTTACAAGTCGTAAAAAAGTCGAGATGTAATCGTTCTGTAGTGCATCTTATTCTCGCAGATTTGACGTTGCCGTAAAATGACCCGTTTAGCCGCGCTGAAACACTTGATGCACCTGTTGCGGAAATATTTATCGTGTATCTTGGGTCAATCTTGTTTATATAGAGTAGGTTTTACAGGACAACGTGATTTTCTTTTGAACATGTTCAATATAATAAATAGAAATTTCATACTTAACCAGCGATAGAAATTGAGACATGACAGATATTTTTTACGGAAAGCAGGCGGCGATTTTTCCAGAAGTACAGAGCTAGGCGAGAAATCGCCGGCTGCCAGCTCTTAGTCTTTATCGTATCAATTAGAAACACAGAGTGTGACTGCGCAGCTGTAACTTGTAAGGAGTCCAGTAATGTGCATTTTGGATTCAAACGACTTTAAACATATTTGTTACATGTAGTTCTGGCAGCAAAAAAAAAAGAAAAGTACCCGCCTGCCGGGTCACTTGGAAAAAACAGACCCGGGGAGAGGGGAAACAAACAATTTTTTAATTGTGGCCTAAGATTCAGATTATTGAAAGTTTTTAAATGACTTTTCTATTATCTCGTTTTAAGGTCAAGGTCATTGTGGACTTTATTTTAAAATCTTTTTGCTAATGACATAGTGCATGCATGCATTTAATTTCCTTTACTGATGATCATTTATCATGTTTATATTTCTTTAGAATTGAGAATTGGTCAATATGGTAAAATCATATTTACTTATGAAATAGAACTCATAAATATTTTTAAAGTTAACCTTATTGTGATTTTCTGATATTCACAGTGAAAGAGCTGAAAGAACTTAAAGAAAAAACATATAAAAATGGAGGCACATCAATAGGTTGTGTTGAGAATTCCGTATTGGAGGTAGCTTGCATGAACATGTTTAATTTCTAATTGACAGCTGCAATGCATATAATTATTGAGACTTAAATTGATTTTATATGATTTTATTCTTACTTCCAAGAATTCATATGGAAAATATAATTTCAATTCTCATTTGCCATTTTTTTTTATGTTCATAAGCAAACTAAGACGAATATGTAAATAGAAAATTTCAAATTATCTGACAACTGCTTTCAAGTGAAACAAACACTTCTTATTCTGTCACTCATATCTTCATGTCTTGACTTCAGTGATTGTCTGTGAATATATTTCTAAAACATTCTTCTGAATCTTTAGGGTCCCTTGCTTGCCTACATAAAGGAACGTTTCCAAAAAGACATCTTCCTGGAAAGCCCTGATACAGCTCTGAAGGTATGAATTGGATCTTGAAGGTAAATGTAGGACTTTGCAATTAGACTTCATCAAGCCTTTATAAAAAGTGCATATGTATGGTGGCATATTTCTGCCATCCGCTTGTAAGATAATTATGTCGACTTAGTAATGATTAAGCCGACTTGTAAGATCTTTATGTCACCATATATGAAAAAATAAGTCGACTTAAATTATCTTGGTATCTAGCTTATAGGTCGTGTTACTGCCCATTCATGACATAAACTTGTAAGATAAAATATCTGACAAGTCGACTTAAGTATCTGAACTAGTGTTGTACATCGGGAGACTTCTAAGAATCGATTATAGGAAAATAATCGGAAAGAGTTAACCAATCGATTCTCCATTTAAATCAGAAAACAAAAGTCCATGAAAATGGAACAACATAAAAGAATATAGAAAATTGTATTTTTCTGCATAAGATTCAGAAAACTTTGCTGAAAACAAAATATAAAGCATTCAATTTCAAAGTGTCCAAAGTGTCTGCCAGTGTTTACATTGCAAGACAACAAGTAACGGTTTATGTTACATGTGAAAAGAGGAAAATAAATACCTTTACACAAAATACGTTTCTTTCAGTGACAATCGATTGTAAGAAAATGAAATCGATAATCGGAATCGAAAGAGTTTTAGCGATCGACAATCGATTGTCGGCGACAATTGGTTCATCACTAATCTGAACGTTGGTGAATTCTCCGTACTTTCAAAATAAAGTGTGATGTCATAGTAGGCAACCAGAATTATAGTTTATAAATCTGTTTGCCTATCGGACGCTTAACATGGCCGGTATTCCCTGAGGACTGCAATGGAAGTATATTAAGACAAATATCTTGTAGGTTGAACGATGAATAGGAGCTACAAGCAATATCAAGAATGACAAGCAAATAAAAGTGAAAATAACATAAATTGTTAAATTTTGATTTGCTTATTAATGTAAATATAAATTTCAGAACAAGCTTTTAGCCTTGAGGAGGAATTTGGCCCTGAATGACGATATTAATTACCTCTACAAAGTTTCCTGCAGGTTTGCCTGCAGGAAAATTACTGATTATAGGGCGCAGTTGAAAGCAAAGGTAAGCATATTTTGGCAATAAGAAAATACAGATTTCGATTCAAATCAATAATGTGTTTAATAATGACCTAGTATATTGATTTTGATACATATCTTCGACCTATGTTGAAATACCAGAAACCTTATTTGATATTCTTTCATCAAATGAAATACAATGTAATTGATAAAAATAATGTCAAACTATTATAATTTGACTTCATTTCTTGCAATTAATGTGCAAATATTACTGTTTCTTGGCGTCTCAAACAATCTTGAGCCAAATCATTCATTGACAATTATGCGCTCAAAGTGATTTGTAAAGTCTGTTAATATCATACTATTGAATTATGAAATGGCTTTATGTAACTGCATTATATTAAGAACTTTGCAAATTTAGTTTTACAACTTAATGTGTCAGAGGAGTGGTAATCAGGTATAAAAGCAACTGTAAATCCCTAACATTTTGCCTATAAATCATTTAAATAAAAACATTTCTGTGGACAGTCCAAATAGTCCAAATGTTATTGTACCATCTTTAAATAGTATTCCATGACATCCTCAAACAGCATAATAGGATGTGCTGTGGTTGTTAATTTGAAAGCTTAAACATTAATAATTTTATAGCTTCACATTAGAGGACCTCAGCTAAACGAAATGTTGTGTTACATATTACGGTACATAATTTAGGATTTCAAATTTATAACCAGAAATAAGAATTAATTAAGAAATAACAACTAACATAGCTGTGGTTTATTGTCCAGTAATTCCACGAGTCGCATTAACCAATCAAATCATCACAGAGCTGCGAAGCAGCAAGGTGATAATTTGATTGGTTCATGTGACGAGTGGAATTACTGGACAATGAACCACGGCTAGCTAGTTGTTACTTATATTCTATTCTAATATGACTTGATTCTTTTTCCCTATTAAGACAACAAACGCGAGCCGGGCTCTATTCTCCAATATAGGCCCTATAGCCATAAGCCACGCCTACCCATTTTCTGAAAGCAGATAAACCAGCAGGAACTGGTTTTTACCAAGAATCTATTTAATACTCTCATCAAAAGGTCCAAGTTTGGTCATCATTATAATAGAAATAAAGAATGACAAGCCGGGCTCTATTGTCTCATAATGCCCTTGCGTCCTCAGCCAATCACATTTATCACCTCGCCGCTGACGCGGCTCGGTAATAAATGTGATTGGCTGAGGACGCTCGGGCATTATGAGACAATAGAGCCCGGCTTGTCATTCTTTATTTCTTAAATGATACCTATATATATATAAATAAATATATGTAAGCAAAATCCGGAAGTAGATGTACGTGCTAAACAACGTCATAAGCAACGTCGTTAGCAATGCAAATTCAAAGCTGCAAATATGAATTCTACTGGTTATGAAAATATTTTCTCTTGAACTCAGATAATGAACCCAAAGCCAGATGTTGGGACTCTATCAATACCAGAACTTTGTAAAAGACTGTTTGGCCACGCAAGTCCATCTGAAGAGACCCAGGACATGGCTTTTAGAAATACTTTGATGTTGGTAAGTAAATTGTCACTAATTTTAATTCTATTAAGGACGTTGGGTTCTCATATTACGAGTGATGTCATAAACTTAAAATTGTTATTTTTCTTAACTGTAATAATGGAACATTGCTCTCATGTAAAATTAAGTATTGATTGTCAGAAGTATTTTAAGGTAAATAGCTTACAAAGTAGGCACCTTAATCCACTGTCAAATACAGTACTCGGATAACTATGAATGGTGCTATATTTTAAAGCTGTACAGAAAATTACCCAATTTGTTTATTAATTTATTTTTTACTTATTTTAAAGCATGGGGTGGTAAGAAAACAAAATAATATAAAAGGGGAGAAAATCTTAATTTTTGTTATACTTAAGGACCCTTAAAAGTAGCATCTCATAAATGTAAAGCATGGCTTTTAGCATACTGTGTAGGGTGAATAATTGTCAAAATATGTGCGACAAGGAGTGATGTCACTTTCAAAGTAATAACTAACCCATGATTGATGTCTTTAGTACATTATATTTTTTTTAAAAAATTATAAGGTTGCCTCGCAAAAAGAGAAGATATGGACAGAGTTTCCTCTGACTACAAGGTTTTTCTACCAACGTTTTGGCCTTTTCCAATAATAAAAAGATGAATAAGAATTGCATTTGCTCTGACATTCATTATTAATGTTCCTTCTTATAAGGCATATTGACTGCAATGAAAATAGTCTAGGCCTACCACCCAAAACACGAAATACAGATAGAATTTCCTCTGACTGCCCCTTTATCTCCCTAGATTTCAGTAATTCTTTTCGATTTTGACATGTTTGCTTCATATTTTTCTATCTTTTAATCCTTATCATAAGATTAATTATAGGTACACTGATAATTAACAATTGACAGGAAAGTATATTTGACATAATGCATCCGTTTACTTTTTTTTTTGTTGATCAGTGCCAACTTTAAAAGTTGACAAAGTGCTGTGTAGCATCTGTACCAACAATGCTGGTCATGCATGTTATATACCGATTTTGTCATTGATTCAAGCTATATACGAAACTCAATAAAACGTTAGCAAAACCTGCTCTTTTTCACGCTATTTGCGTTACAAGGTACCCTGCACAGGATTTTCAAATACCTCCCCCCTTCCATCTCCTCCAGCGGATCGGCATCCGATCATCGAAGCGGATTATATTTTGTTTGTGTATCGGTTTTTGTCAATACATCGATTGACAGATTACTACTATAGTCATTGCTTATAATTTAATTAATAACTATTTAGGTATCTGGTTTACTTTGCAATTGACGAAATTAAAACATTGTTGATGTTCAATTTCAAAACTGGCGACGTAATATTTGAACAGGGCACCACGTTAATGACGTCATAACGTTTGTATAGGCGTAATACAGACACTATATGAAAATAATTAAATTAATAATATTTGCGTACCTCTAAATAGATTCAAGGAACGAGATATGAACATTTGCACAAGATTTTTTTTTCTTGACAAATACTGACACCAACAAAACATGACAGGTGGATCTATAATAATGCTTGACCAGGGACATTTACATTGATCATTTACTTTTTTAAAACACATTTTTTTGTAAACATGTACATGTATATTTTCATTTCATTTCGTCGTTAATGACGGGAAAAAATCAAGAGTAATAAGTAATTACAGAATCACGAGCGCATTCCTCCTTGTACCGCATGCTTGGCGGAAAAAAGATAAAAAAAAAATTTTTTCGACTTACAGTCTCTTATTTCTATTTTTTTGCGGTTTTCTTTCTTTCTTTTTTTTACGCATCCGTTTTATTCTTAGTAAAAGTATACATGTATAAACATGAAGTTCGGAATAAATGAGAAATGAGGACGGACCAAGGATACAAATATTTATACAAACGGTATTATATAAAGGAGCTCTCTGATCACAGAGCTGAGTTACTTTCTTCGGTAACCGAATACCAAAAGTATCGAAAATGGATGATATATACTTGTTACAAGTATAATTTTTTTCATTCCGACACTATTTTTTCATTCACATTCGATGTTACAGATAAAAAGAATATCAAAAAATAAAACATAAAATTTGTCATTTGCAAATTTATATGAAGATGAGGTGAACTTGAGACGCGTCAACAAAAGATATTTTTTTCTCCCACATCATAGTCAAAATTTGAGCGAGTTAACGAAAAAAATAGATATTTTTTATGTGATCTCTCCCTCTCTCTCAACTTCCTGCGGAGCCCCTCTCATAACAAAAAAACAGAAAACAAAAACAAAGGAACCAAATAAAAAACCCATACAAACAAACATACCAAAAAAAAAAAAAAATAGAAAAATATTAAATAAATAAATAATGAATAAAAAAATAACGATCATTATCACTTGCAGTTTCGACAGTTTCCCAGCTCCCTCTCATTTTTCAAAATATTGGTTACGCGAATACGTAATGAAGATTTCTTCGAAGTTTGTTGTGCTTTCTTTTTTAATTTCTTCGAAGTTTGATTTTTTCTGTATCAATTTTTCAAATTTGTGTCATTTTATACTATTGACTCCATATTCGTTTTCTGAAATACGGCGTACAATCTTACAAGAGAACGTTCGAGAACAAGGTATTATAGCTGAGACGATAAAGCGCCGGACATGCATCCAGACGTTCATTCTGAATAGTCTACGTTCGATCTCGTATAAGGCGGATTTTCTTAGAGGGGAATCATCTTCTTGCTCTGGACAACATTTTTTTGGCTCGGTCTGAGTAGACTCCCTAATGGCATAAATAGTATGAAATATTCATTTTCTTTCATACTCAATGCATTTTCTAATGTTATATATTTTCCATGATGTTTTCCATCGGCTCAATGTCAAAATTAGACGTGGACACTTTCTCATATTTCATTTTTGACACTTTTATTTACTTTTCACATTGTGTTTTAAAAAAGTTCATGAGCTTTACTTTAATTCTTCCAAAAATGTTACTAAGGAAACATTGGTGGATCCATCTCTTGAGTTGGGGAAGGGGGGGGGGGGGGGGCGTAAAATTTGCGAGGGGTCTGGGGACCGCCGAGGTCCAGGGCGGAGCCCTGTTAGGGGAACTACGGGGCGCCCCCCCCCCCCCCCCCCCCCTCCCCCGAAACTCTTGCATTTCAGCCATTTAGAACCAATTTTCGTGACTGTAATTTGAATGGAAATTGATGCATTTGACAATTATATGAACTAAGAGGTAGTAGATATTTACATATACATGTATGCATCTTTTTTGGATAGATATTTATAGTTTTATACCTATGATTTGCAAATCTTAGGGTTTGGGTGGAGGCGTATAATCCGTCACTGGGAAAAGGTTTGTCAAATATTGGCTACTTTCTGCTCAAATCACTTCGGAAACTGAATACCGATTTCAATCACTTTATCGTGCAATAGATCGAACTTGCATAGTCGTAAATTCGTTTGTTTTTGATTTTGACATATTGAGATGACGGTCCGTAATTGGATGGAAATCATATTATTTCAATTCATTTCATATAAATCTGAACAGAATTCCTCTGTACAAGTACCAGTCTGCATACGAGAGTCATACATGGTGCATTTATGTTAATCTTTTCCACGCTAGCGCGGGTTCTTTTCTAGTGCAGATTCATTACGTTTTAGATGATTTGGCGTCTCTCGGGGTATCTTTACCAGTTTTTATTAACACTTAAAATCCAAATATACTCATTAAAAGCATATGTATCAAATTTTAAATTACCTTCTGAATTGACAGGGCTTACAGAAAAATAAAATAGATCATGAAGCAATCCAAGTTCTGCAGCGTAACAGCTCATTTACACTTGGCGGGAAGGAGGAACATTATTTTTGCCGCGTGACGTCAAAAAATCTCACTGTGACGTAACGTTATTTGAACAAGGTTGTCGCAGCCAGGGGGTTTACAGCAACAAAAATTGATTCGTTATGTATCATTATGTTTTTCTTTTTGTTATTTGATTAAACATATATAATTTTTTATTTTGTAAGCCTCCTGTTCATGTTTCTTACATTTTACGTCATTCCGACCGGTATACGATAGTTCGCGTTGCGCAGTGAATTCAAAATCGTCAGGAGCCAACTGCTTTAACCCTCTTGCTGCGACAAACTGGTTCAAATAATGTTACGTCACTGCGAGAAATTTTGACGTCACGATGTAAAAATTACGTTCGTCATTCCCGCCAAGTGTAAAACAGCTGTTACGCTGCAGGGCAGGGATGCTACGTGATATGTTTGATTTTTACTATAAGTCCGATCAATTCAGAAGATAAATTTGATACATACAATATTTTTAAAGAATATATTTGGATTCCCAGCTTAAAATAAAACGGAAAAAAGAATCACGAGAGTTATCAAAGGCATCTAGAAGGCAACGAAACCTGTAATATTGAACTGCATCTGCACTCTCAAATCTCGTCATGTCAAATATTAATAATCTTTAGATTATACAATAGTCCTTGCAGAACAAGATGTCATGCATTAGATACAAAAAAAAAATCTATGGAACATTAATTATCTAAGAAATACTCAATATTGATGGATTACCGGTATGTAGAAATACCGTGCAGTTTTCATCACATTATTCTTTTGATAATAAAAAAAACATAATTCCCGACAATTCATCCCTGGATTTCCATTTATTAATGAAAAAAGTATTGAAAAAAAAAACAAAGTCGGATATATCTGTAGATGACCTCTATGAAATTATCTTCAAAATCTGTTTTAAATTTTTTCAAACTTCCTACTATTCAGTTGTTTATATCTAGTATAAAAACAAAATCTGAAGGTAAAAATTGTCATGTACTGTTTCTTTATCAGTCCGTCTTATCTTATAGTTTATGTTTTTATTTCATTTAGCAGCGTTCAGTTTGCCAATTGGAAAGTTTCAGCCCTATTTCATTGTGTCTGTTTTTAATTCTCCTGTTCTTTTGTGCATTTGATTACTTTTGACATACTCAGTGTCAAATCGTACACACTTTGTAAGTTGTCAATTTTTTTTTTTTTTTTTTTTTTTGTTTGTTTGTTTTTTGTTTTGTTTTTTGTTCGAATATGGATGCAGGCATTCGATAAAATAAGAGTACGCATTCAAAATAAAAAAATCAGATACCGTTGTTTATGTCCGACAATTAAAAACTTTTTTTTATAGAATATTCAAACCTCTTTTATAAAAAGCCTTTCACATCCAAACTAGTACCAGCGATCAGTTAAAACATACTTCGGAAGAGAGCTCTCGAGACCTAGGAGTTTGCATGACAATTTGAAGTCAGATTTCTGAAGAGACGAGTTAGAAATCAGTTCAATCGATGGGGGGGGGGGGGGGACCTTTTGCCAGCCGGAATTTTTTTTCAGCCATTTTAAGAGCCGGATTTTTCTTTCGCCGGTCCTTTGGGTCGAATTTTTATTGTTTTTATTTTCCAATGTTGAAAATAACACTAAAACTTTAATTTTTCGGCCATATTAAATACATGTGTTAAACACGGAGGGAGATCAGGTGCCAAGGAAGAGTGTATTAGGCATCTCTTGCTAGCAAATCAGTTCGTTTTATTTTCTTGAATTGCATATGAAACCTTTAATTTTTTCACTTAAATAATATTCAACGCAGATAGGCTACATGGTGCTATTGACTTTCGAATTTGATTTCGTTCCTTTGAATAAAGTTTGTTTCATTTTTATTTCTTCTTAGTTTGTGACACACAAAAAGTGTTTACCGGACCTGTGGAAAGGTCGGAAGAGGGGGAGGGGCCAATTTCATGATCCGGGTTTTTTTTTTACTTATCAAAACGGAATCGGAACGGTCATTATATGGATTTCAAAAATTTTCCCCTTAGAATCTCGATCCGGAGTTCTTTTGTTTTTGTTTTTGTTTTTGTTCTTTTTTTTGTTTTTTTGCAAAGTCTTCCTGCCCCCCTCCTCCCATTGGATGCTCCCCAAGATGAATACAAGTAAATATAACGGACTAGGATGACTGAGGATTCCACTCCCCTAACCTCTTTTTTGCCACGGGAATGTACTTACCCAGTACTCTTCTATCATTTCAAATAAAACAAAATTACAGGCAGAGTCTATGAGAGTACCAAAGAAGGAAGCAAAAATATACATTATATAAAATCTACATTTTAAGATTGAGCAATTATTGTATTTTTTATTCTCGTACATGCACTTAAACGATCATGTCGATTCCATCGTCAATGTAGACACATACGAAAAAGTTCTAATTCTTTGTGTGTAAACTGATGAAGGTCAATGGCCGAAACGTTTGGATAAGAAAAGGAATGAATTTGTGTGTAAATTTAGAAAAGTAATTCTTGATTTAAACTTTTACCGCTGCTACATCTTCTACGTTTTGTACCCCTCCCCCTCTAGTTTTTACAATACTCTAAATGGTCTTCATGACAAGGCGTTGGCATTACAATGTACCATTGGTGTAATGGACTTTTATCCTTGGAACCCTTTATGAGTTGAAGAGCGGGCAAGGTTCTCAATCATCTTTTAAGTAGGAGCGATTTTAAAGAAATTTTGTAGAAGGTGAAATGTTAAGATATTTTGATTTTTTAAAATGCTCTTACAATAGGAAGTAGGCAGCGATTTCTTCTCGTAGTAGGTGGTGATAAATCGCCGTGTACCAGCTTATTCGGGAGAGGGATGGGAGGGGGTTACTATATTGATTTCAGAATAGGGAAGACAGAATTTTCTCTGACTTTGATAAATCAGGAATAAAGATTAGGTGA
Organism: Pinctada fucata; assembly: GCA_028142955.1. Classification (NCBI taxonomy): domain Eukaryota; kingdom Metazoa; phylum Mollusca; class Bivalvia; order Pterioida; family Pteriidae; genus Pinctada; species Pinctada fucata. The sequence continues at coordinate 26,816,034 of AP027102.1, read as the reverse complement.
TAGGTTACATCATGTCCAAGTCAGATTTAGAAGCAGATTCAGAAACTCAACTGTTAGATGCACTTGTATATAACTTTTTATCGGGATGTTTAACTTGCAAAAGCAGATGAATTGAGGGTATGTATGTATAGACACCAATAAAAAATTATTTTTAAATACAAATATGATTTGAAAGAAGAAATCAAAACAAACTTCGACGAAATCTTCATTACGTATTAGCGTAACCTATTTGGAAAGAATAAGAGGTAACATTGAAACTGTAAGTGATCGTGATCGTCTTTTTTGTTTTTAAGTCGGGCTCCACAGAAACTTGAGATGGAGATTTTAATTTTGTTTCGGTTAATTTTCTCAAATTTCAAATATGATGATAAAGAAAAAAATGTCTCATCGTTGGAATGGGGGGGGGGGGGGGGGGGGGGTGGGTTACTTTTGTCTCAAGATCTCCTTCATCCTTTCACCTCATTTACTGTGTCCCTGATTCCTTATATATCATCTGTCCATCTTTCATCCTCTTAATTTTTAAGGATCCATCTGTCATGCATTGTTGGTGCAAAGAAAAATCATTTTTCAAACTTTTTTTGCAAAAAAAAAAAAAAAAAAAAAAAATCATGTTTCCAACTTTTGTGCAAAATGTTCATATCTGGTTCCATGAATTTGGCGATACGCAAGCATAAGACAGAAAGAGGCTGGAGTCGAAGAAAAGACCGATTGTGATCAGAGAAACAATGCCTGTTATTTTATATGTTACAGAAATTGAGATTGGATATTATATATATTTTTTTGGTGTATTGTTTGAATATGATAGATTTTAAGAAAAAAATCAGTGTAATTATATATAGTTTCGATGCTCGGATGTTTTCCCTAGCACCTTAAAAGGACAAGGGCGGGGAATTTTGAAAATCCACTGTCAGATACCTTGTGACGCTAATAGCAAGACAAATAGTTGGTCATGCTATATTTTTTATTTAGTTTCTTATAAAGCTTGAATCAACGAACAAATCGGTACATAACATGAATGGCTAACAAAGTTGGTATAAACGCTACGCGGTAATTTGTTAACAATACGGCCTTTAGAAAATTCTTTATTTGGCACAGACCAAGAAAAGAAAAGTGAATTTAAGCGTTATAATTTTTGACGTTCCTGGTCAATAAATGGACGTCATTCAGCTCGCTCGTTCTTAATAATGCGTTCAATAATTTGTAAGATAGATATATTTTTGAATAGAGCAGGGTGGATACTAAAATTCACTCGCTGAAAGTTTTCAAATAGAGAAACTTATTCGTTAACAATTCGCTGCAAAGTAAAAAAAGTTAAAAAAATTTATGAAAAGTTCTTATAATCAAATATAATTAGATGTACAAAACTTGAAATATCTTATTCATTATATCGCTTAAATCTTCAAGAAATATCCTGTTGTTTCGTGAAAATATAGCATTCCTATTTAATTTTATTCCCAGGCAACAAGCTGTTGATTTTCCGATGATGACGTTATAAAAACGAAAATATTACGGCGAAAGCCATGGGGTCTCCTTTATGAGATATTTTTGTAGATATTAGTATTAAACGATATATCTTACTTAATATTTTTTACTATCAGATGTAGATGATAATTTTCCGGTTTCATCGATACCAAATTTGTCCAAATCTGTCGAAAAACAAGCAAATTAGAGGAGTGTGAACGCCAAAAACTAAAGAGGGACCCAAAGGGAGATTGAAGCTAAATGAAATATACCTCGAAATGCAAAGAGAGTCCACAGGAAATGTAAATACTTCTGCCAATTATTCAGAACATCATCTTATAGTGGAGACTTTTCTGGTTCAATTGGTGCCTCATTTATTTGGATACTTGAAATAATGATCTAATAAGAAACGTATGAAATATATGTATTGCAATGTATATTGACGTCAAAAAGTGGAGACGTTATAATCATTTTTCTGTTTTTGTACAAAAAATCACAATAAAAAGTAAAATGTAGCTTTTTGAGTATAGAATGAATAACAACATCAAAAAGCTATAACTTTTGTGAATCTATTGATGTTTCTGATGCTCGAATACACCCAATATTGATGAAACTATAACGTTTTGAAAATTATGTGCACATGCGTACGTCAAAATGGACATATATGTACATATACGCAGTCTGACGTCAATGGACATATATGTACATATACGCAGCAAGAGGGTTAAGATGATTTAAGTTTTCTTTTATGTACATTCTACTTGCATACGAACACTTGATGAACGAATTCAGTTTAAACATATTTTATTTCTATAATAAGAAATGTTGGATTGGGCTATCAGTTATATTAACATTATTATAGTGCCCTCTCAATACAAGACATTAAGTTCACAAGAAAATCATCATAAGTAACAAGAAAATTGTATCGGATGTGAATGATCAACGTAACAACCTCAGCTAAATCCTCAGTTAGGACTTGAGCAATCCCACCCTCGACTGATATTTTTCTATCCAGAACTCAAAGGAGTGCTAGATTCTATTATTCTATAAGACTAAATCATAAGGGCTTTGATGTGATAAATTCTTTCATTTGACCTTTAACTTGGCGACCTTGACCTAATGACCTTTAATAATTTATGTTTATTTCCATCTATTTTATACTCAAATCTGCAAACACCAACTTCAGATAGCCATTAGTTTTTGTTTTATCCATAAAAAGTGAGAAAGAAATGTTTTAGTGTCGTCTAGAACTAGCGTGATCTATACTAAGTCGGTGCCAGTGACCGAAAGGTATCATGCAGGTTTGAGCCTTACTAGGACCACGGGTCGACCAACATGTACTCCTCTTAATATCTTTGTCCTGTGCTATATGTACTTCATTCATTTATCATCTATTTTTCAAAGGTGCTTTTGCCTTTTAATTTGGGATTAATTTGAGACATATTCAAGAAAATTTGGAATAATTTGAACAGTTTGTTATCAAAATACATCTGAATGCTTGTCCTATAAGGCCCTATTTTTCTTGGTAACTTCTTTGGGAAAAATGGTAGGAAATTGGAATTGAGAAAGGTGGTTATTCAGCCCCAATTTGCTAGTAAAAATCACTGTACTTCTTACACTAAAAAAGTATTGTTTACATGTCTGTGGTGTTATAAGAAAATGAAGAAGAAGGTTACGCTTAAATAAACAAACACACACCCTAAAAATACTGTATATTGATTGTATGTTTTCATTAAATAAGTCGCAAGTTAATTTTTTTGAGAGCTAGTGATAAAAAATCATTCAAATACAAATAATGTCACTACTACTTGGATTCATTTTAAAAAATGTATAATCCATAACTTCACTATAATGCAGTGCTAAAATAAGGAAATAACATTGTCATGATTGCCGTTGATTTGAAGGCATAAAATATTTAATAGATTTTTATATCTGCAAATTGAACAACTGGTACATCAGCCAATGAAATCACATGTTGCATATGACTTCAAATCATTAATCATTATTATTCAAGACAGTAATAGTTATAAGGTTTGTTACTGACCTTCTACAGAGATTTGCAGGGTTGATCAAACCCATAGAAAGCGAGGCAAAGCTGAGCAAAATAAATAAATTTTCGATACTTCGTGTACCAAAGATTCTTTTCTTTTATTTCAGAGATCTTTCTGTCATGAAAAAAAATTCCTGCCTAAGTTTGGGTGTATTCAGTTAGCTGATTTTTGGGGGGAATTCAAAGACTACCGCAGAAAAATCATTGCGGATACAGAGGCAGGCAAATGGAAGAAAATTGAGGATAGGGCGATTCTACGAATTGAGCGATATTGTAAATTATGGTATGTATTATTAGCTTTAAGACTTAAAAATTCTTATGCAAATACTGCCAATATTTTTATAACACCCCCCCCCCCGCAACAACTTTTAGGGGGTATATATAGGAATCACCCAGTCTGTCTGTCTGTCTGTCTGTCTGTCCGGTTAAGAAGTATTGAAAGCAGATTTCTTTTATACTATTAATGGTAAGCCTTTCATGTTTCATACTCACATTCACCATAAAGAGTACTACATTTTGGTACCATGACTTTTGACCCTGTGACCTTTTGACCTTGACCTTCACCCAATACAATATTTTATGTTAAGAAGTTTTGAAAGCAGATTTCTTTTATACTATTAATGTTATGCTTTTCATATTTCATACAAACATTCACCATAAAGAGTACTACATTTTGGTACATGACTTTCGACCTTGTGACCTTGACCTTCACCCTATACAACATTTAATGTTAAGAAGTTTTGAAAGCATATTTCTTTTAAACTATTAATGTTAGGCCTTTCATACTTCATACACACATTCACCATAAAGAGTACTTCATTTTGGTGCCATGACTTTTGACCTTGTGACCTTGACCTTCACCCTATACAGCATTTTATGTTAAGATGTTTTGAAAACATATTCCTTTTTTACTGTTAATGGTAGGCCTTTCTTATTTTATACAAACTTTCATTTCAATGAGTACCACATTTTGGTATGATGACTTTTGACCTTGTGACCTTGACCTTGAATTTGGGATTATGTTAAAATTAGGACATGTTTAGAAATTTTGAAAGCAGATTTCTTAAATACTATAAATGGTAGGTCTTTCATATTTTATACAAACATTCACTACTAAGAGTACTACAGTTTGGTATCATAACTTTTGATCTTCTGACCTTGACCTTGACTTTGGACTTATATTGCAGTTTAAGTTAAGATTTGAAAGCAGATTTGTTGCATACTATAAATGGAAGGCTTTTCACATTGCATCATAAATGGTCCCATTTTAAAAAAAACATCCTGCGGGGGGTATGATTCGTCCACTTTAGGGCAGTTCAAGTAAAGTCCCCTTCCAGTTTGCAGGAGGGGACTTATAGTTTCCACGCAGTTTGTCTGTCTGTCACATTTTAGTTCTCTACTACACTTTTTATGCCCCCATAGTCAAATATTCGGGGGCAAATAGTTTTTGGTCTGTCCATCTGTTTGTCCATCTGTCCATGAAAGAAAATTTATTCTAAGGCACTCTGTTTGCTACTAGCAATTTTTCATTGGTTGAGCGATGAGTTATGGGACATAGATATTTTGGTGTTGTGACAAAAATCCCAATGGTGCGTATCTTGTTGCGTGCATGAGCATAGGTTTTATTTGTATTTGAATATATCTGACACAGATTAAGTTAGATTTTGGTTTTGATTGACTTATTTATACAAGACTTATGACCCTTGATTTTATCAAAATTCATTAAATTTAAGTTTTTCCTGACTTTCATTTGGTTCTATTCTCTATGTATAAGTGTGAATACTTCGTAGTATGATTCAAGTTAAAGTTTTATTTCGATGGACCTAACTTTAAAAAGCCTTATGGTCCTTGGACTTTGTAAATTTAATGAATTTTTCACTTTTCCATACTTTCCTTCGTTGTAATTAGTCCCCTACCGGCTTGCCGGAGGGGACTTATAGTTTCCAGCCCGTTTGTCTGTCCATCTGTCCGTCACACTTTAGTTTACCAGACTTTTTTTAGCTGATGTTGCATATATTGAACTGATTTTTGGTAAGCGGATATATCTCAATGTATTACAGATCAAGTTCGACTTGGGGTTTGATTGACCTATTTTTACAAGAGTTATGGCCCTTGGACTTAGCAAATGTCATCAACAGTTTCCCAAACTTTTCTTCAGTTCTTTTGCAGATATTGAGTTGATTTTGGGTATATGAATACATCATAGTGTGATACAGATCAAGTTCGAGCTTGGGTTTGATTGACCTATTTTTACAAGAGTTATGGCCCTTGGACTTGCAAATTTCATCAAATGTTCAGTTTCCCAAACTTTTCTTCAGTTCTTTTGCAGATATTGAGTTGATTTTGGGTATATGAATACATCATAGTGTGATACAGATCAAGTTCGAGTTTGGATTTGATTGACCTATTTTTACAAGAGTTATGGCCCTTGGACTTAGCAAATTTCATGAGATTTTCAGTTTTGGACTTTTCTTGGCTGTTGTTATAGATCTTAAACTGGTTTTTGGTATGTGGATATATCTCAATGTATTAATACAGATCAAGTTCGACTTTGGGTTTGATAATGACCTATTCTTTAAAAAAAAGTTATGGACCTTAGACTTAGCAAATTTCATGAAATGTTCAGTTCTCCAGACTTTTCTTCAGTTCTAAAGCAGATATTCTTTTGATCATCCTAACCAATGTATCATATGCATTGTTCCTCTATATAGACTTTTTATGTTTACTGTGCTTAATGTTTTACATGTATGTTTACTGCGCTTAATGTCTAGAGGAAGTCTTAAGTGTTCTGTAATTTTCTGAAAGAGCAGTAAAATATGATGTGAACAGAGGGTTTCCATCTTATCAGCTTTCTTTCATAGAAAACTTAGCACTATCAATAATATGTAAGTATTAGAAAAAATGACCTAAATATATGCTGTATCTTATATAAACATTGCAGGATTTATGTAATACATGTATATCTGCTACAATCTCCTACGCATGCGTCCGATTTCAGTTCCGCTTTTCTTCACTTTGAAATCTACCTCTGCCGTCATCGCCTATTGTTTGTCTGCAAGATTCTTGCAGATTGGATCTGGGGCTTCGTTTTGTAAATAAAATATTGCAAGTATATACCACTAAGTATAACTACATTTATGAGGTATATAATGTGCAATCATTGCCTTTGTTTCAATGCAATACGATGCAGTATCAGGGATTCTTTCTTCATTCGTACGTTGCCAACACGATCAGCTGAGCGAGATGTCTCGAATAAAATTACAAATTCTGGCCATAAATCGAAACCTACCGTCATTAGACGTGAGTCTTGTAAATTTTCCTGCATCAAGATAAGAATCGTTTCCTTCATTGCCTATTTACTCGCTCTAAACAGTCAAATATGCGCCTCTACCTTTGAACCTTTTGCAATGTTTACGTCAGAAGTCCGAATGACGTCACTGTGACGACATGCCGTACCTGCGATGCCTCTCGGGTTTTATCATTGCGTGAAATGTCGTAGGAAAATAGCGATGACGGCAAGGTCATATTACAAACCTGTGCCGCCTATGACCTTGTTGCAAGTTGATATCTGCTATTGTTAAATATTGCATCATGGTTTTCTTTCTCTTTTGCAGATTTGATGAAGTTTTGATGAAGTTGATGAGGATTTGATGAAGTGACAATATTAAAGACAATATAAATGTGCCTAATTATTAATCAAATATTATTAAAGTGCAAGAATTATTCAACATTTCATTCATCTTTTTTATTACATCAGCATCTTTAAAAGGTTATACAAGTTTTGACGAGACTAACGAAACCAAATGTTCATTGATTTGTTGATAGCAAGACGCCCTAGATGCATTTATTTAGAAGTTAGCGCTGCAGAAACCAAGGGAATGGACATATCAGAAAGTGGATGACCATTTATCACTGGAGAAAGATTGGTTGAAAAGGCTTGATCAATGTTACTACAATGTATTATAATTCGCTCAATAATATCACTAAGTCAATGCCAGAAGGATATTACATAAGAATAACGTTAAATGAGCATAATAGAATAATTGCTCAATTATCAATAATTTAATGTTAGAAATCTAACGTTAGAATAACGTTAAATGAGCATTAACGTTATCTTAACGTTATAGAATATTGCTCAATTATCACTAATTTAATGACAGAAATCTAACGTTAGAATAACGTTAAATGAGCATTAACGTTATTTTAACGTTAAGGATACCATTGTTAATCTCACATACGCGTTAATCTAACGTTAAGTTCACGTTAAATTAACGTTAGATATCTAACGTGTGTTTAACACATCTGCTCGATTCATACTAAATTAACGTTAGAGCTCCAACGTGAGATTAACGTTAAGTTAACGTTGGATTAACGTTAGGCACAATTGGCTGTGTCCCCTTTAAAAAGAATCAAAATAAAGTCAGAATTTGATAATGATACTTTTTGTGAATACGCAACTTCCTGATCAATTTATGGTTGTACAATAAAATGCCTCAGTCTGCAGCTTTTTCTATGAGGACAGGTAGCAACAAGACTACTTCGCGACGATAATAGCCAAACACATGAAATGTGAATGTGATTGACTGAAATCTTATAATAGTGCAAATATGCAATATTAATTATGCTGATATTTTTTTGTACAGCAATCACACGTAAAAATACACTTAGGGTATGGAGACTGAAGGAAACATAGGATCATTCTCTCGTTTGCTCTCCCGTTTGCTCAAAATACGCAAATGTCAATGGTAGAGATAAAATGATCAAATCTGTCTTTTTCATCTTATAACTGTAAATTAAGATGAGTTAATTTTGAATTATATAACACACAATATATCATTTAGAGTAACATGTGCTTGATAATATCAAACGAACAGAAATGCGACGGCTGTCAACTACATAACATAAAGATTATACATTGTAGACTGGCAACCATATTTGATTTTCTCTGTTCGTTTTTACTTCCTACGAAAACAGAACTGATACCAGGTTATATACATTGTAGCATTGTTTATTGACAAGATACAGGGACGAATAAAATATTAGATTCTTAGAAAAAGAATTTGCCCATTAAATTTAAGACAACCAACTTTTTATTTTCCATCTGTGATATTAAGCTCACATCTACAACGAATGATTTGAAAAAAAAAGAAACTGGCCATGTTTATAGGGCACGCTAATGAATCAAACTATTGCGACAAGAATTTTGACCTTTTTTCTTTGACCTTTTGATTCCTACCTACGACAACACGGTCGTTGTTCGGTTTATAAAAGAAATCCCGTGTCCGACTAGAATAAATGAATAAATTGTATCGTATATAATACAAGTTTTCTTCAAATTTTCAGTTTTTCTGCAACATATAATAAGAAATTAATGGAAGATATACTTACGTATACTTTTCATAGACCATCTGTATTCATAGTAGCTTTGATATGCTTTCTTACAATTGATTTATTTATCAACTACGATTACGTAATTTCATATCTTATTAAAGGAAATCGGGATTCAAAGGTTACGTCATACGACTTTATTTCATTTTACTCGGCATATTTGGCGAGTAATAGTAACTGGGCTTGCAAAAGTTTTACAAGCTGTATTTTGCATTGTCATTGATTCATACAATTTAATATTGACTCCGAACTTGTACCAGGGCGTTATATGGAATTGTTAGGGTCTGATTTGTACGCGCTCTCTTTCCCAAACTGGTGCTGCTTTCAGTGTTTGGGATCGTTTGTGCTTACAAAACATTGTTCTGTTTTATGTTTCTATTTAATTTTAAGCCTATTAATTGTGATTTGTGGATCCTGATTCTGGGTTTTGTGTTTGACTTTCACTCACTTCTGCATCCTTAACGCGATACATTTTCTCTAGACGATGCAGGTTGAATATGTCAACATGTAACCTTTTTATGCCATCATGCAATATATCAACATGCAAAGAAATGGCCTCATGGTTTTCCTTGTATGTCTTTAAGAAGCAATTTATAATTTATAGCCGAGTCGAAGGATTCACGATCGTTGCCGAATATCTGTGTAACATTTGTCGACAAAAAGCGTAACTTTGACCGGAAGTAGGCAGTTACATGTATGGGTTTACTAATCTAAAATCGCATACTGATGGATATCATCATAAGTGAAGCAGAGCATTATGTGACAAGAACGGTGTGAATAAAATCGTACATTTAAAGAAAACATATAAAATCAAAGCAAAGAAATGCAAAGGAAAGACCCTCCCCTTTAAAAAGAATCAAAATAAAGTCAGAATTTGATAATGATACTTTTTGTGAATACGCAACTTCCTGATCAATTTATGGTTGTACAATAAAATGCCTCAGTCTGCAGCTTTTTCTATGAGGACAGGTCGCAACAAGACTACTTCGCGACGATAATAGCCAAACACATGAAATGTGAATGTGATTGACTGAAATCTTATAATAGTGCAAATATGCAATATTAATTATGCTGATATTTTTTTGTACAGCAATCACACGTAAAAATACACTTAGGGTATGGAGACTGAAGGAAACATAGGATCATTCTCTCGTTTGCTCTCCCGTTTGCTCAAAATACGCAAATGTCAATGGTAGAGATAAAATGATCAAATCTGTCTTTTTCATCTTATAACTGTAAATTAAGATGAGTTAATTTTGAATTATATAACACACAATATATCATTTAGAGTAACATTTGCTTGATGATATCAAACGAACAGAAATGCGACGGCTGTCAACTACATAACATAAAGATTATACATTGTAGACTGGCAACCATATTTGATTTTCTCTGTTCGTTTTTACTTCCTACGAAAACAGAACGGATACCAGGTTATATACATTGTAGCATTGTTCATTGACAAGATAAAGGGACGAATAAAATATTAGATTCTTAGAAAAAAGAATTTGCCCATTAAATTTAAGACAACCCACTTTTTATTTTCCATCTGTGATATTAAGCTCACATCTACAACGAATGATTTGAAAAAAAAAGAAACTGGCCATGTTTATAGGGCACGCTAATGAATCAAACTATTGCTACAAGAATTTTGACCTTTTTTCTTTGACCTTTTGATTCCTACCTACGACAACACGGTCGTTGTTCGGTTTATAAAAGAAATCCCGTGTCCGACTAGAATAAATGAATGAATTGTATCGTATATAATACAAGTTTTCTTCAAATTTTCAGTTTTTCTGCAACATATAATAAGAAATTAATGGAAGATATACTTACGTATACTTTTCATAGACCATCTGTAATCATAGAAGCTTTGATATGCTTTCTTACAAGTGATTTATTTATCAACTACGATTGCGTAATTTCATATCTTATTAAAGGAAATCGTGATTCAAAGGTTACGTCATACGACTTTATTTCATTTTACTCGGCATATTTGGCGAATAATAGTTACTGGGCTTGCAAAAGTTTTACAAGCTGTATTTTGCATTGTCATTGATTCATACAGTGTAATATTGACTCCGAACTTGTACCGAATTTTTAGTGTCTGATTTGTACGCGCTCTCTTTCCCAAACCGGTGCTGTTTTCAGTGTTTGGGATCGTTTGGGCTTACAAAACATTGTTCTGTTTTATGTTTTTCTCTAACTTTAAGCCTATTAATTGTGATTTGTGGATCCTGATTCTGGGTTTTGTGTTTGACTTTCACTCACCTCTGCATCCTTAACGCGATTCATTTTCTCTAGACGATGCAGGTTGAATATGTCAACATGTAACCTTTTTATGCCATCATGCAACGTATATATGTCAACATGCAAAGAATTGGCACTATGGTATTCCTTGTATGTCTTTAAGAAACAATTAATATCTTATAGCCGAGTCAAAGGATTAACGATCGTTGCCGAATATCTGTGTAACATTTGTCGACAAAAAGCGTAACTTTGAGCGGAAGTAGGCAGTTACGTGTATGGGTTTACCAATTTAAAATTGAATACTGACGGATATCATCATAAGTGAAGCAGAGCATTATATGACAAGAACGATATGAATAAAATCATACATTTAAAGAAAACATAAAAAATCAAAGCAAAGAAATGCAAAGGAAAGACCCTCTCCTTTCAAAAGAATCAAAATAAAGTCAGAATTTGATAATGATACTTTTTGTGAATACGCAACTTCCTGATCAATTTATGGTTGTAAAACAAAATGCCTCAGTATGCAGTTTTTTCTATGAGGACAGGTAGCAACAAGACTACTTCGTGACGATAATAGCCAAACACATGAAATGTGAATGTGATTGACTGAAATCTTATAATAGTGCAAATATGGAGACTGAAGGAAACATAGGATTATTCTCTCTGGAGATCGTTCATTAGATAAAGTTGTCTTTCGTGTTTCTATGGTGCTGTGTTATTGTCTTTGTCTGCTTGTTCTATTTTCCTTTTCTCGTGAGTAAAGTCTATTTCATATATATATATATATGTTTTAAGAATTTGTACGCCTTTTGAATTTGATTTTTATATTCTGATTTCAGCTTTGTTTTTAACTTTCATTCGCTGATAAAAACTGCAAAAGATCCAATTTACGTACAAACGGAAACAAAGAGCGTGAACCTAAAAGTTGTATTGCAAGAAGGACTATTCTGTGAAGGTGCTTTCTAAAAAAGCACAATGTTTGTCAAACAGATACCAAGAATATGTCATTTCAGTAAATGTTTTTCATCATTCAAAAATAATTTGATATGGGAAAATTAATGAAAGATAGTGTAAACTATATAACTTTAAATGTTTGTGACAAAGATATCTGAAATTCAATCATCAAATTTACCTTTCAGTTACTGTACCTTTCGACATTAGACTACAGCTAAATCGTGATTCAAAGGTTAGGTAGGATGAATTTTGTTTAAGAAATATTATAATAATGTGCTATTTTACATAATTTAAAGTAGTTTGCATTAAACTTAAAACTTTGTTATGAATGTCATCAAATTATATTTGATGAAATTGGAATTTGAAATATTTTCTGCAGATGTTGTAATTTGGCTTGTTTGATAAGTGCGTGTTTATGCACTGTACAGCAGTATGGAAATGTATAAAAAAAGTTTTTTAAATGTGAAGTATGATGCATTATTTAAACCAGACATACTTTCCATCATTGACCACACAAAGACTCATTCAAAAGGCGATTTCCAACACAAAAAGGAAGAAAGAAAACAATCGTCAGCTATCATATATCATTTATATTAATATAATAATGTGAAACTGACCACGGCGGAACATTCTTGCAAGATTTAACCAATATCATTCCGCACTTGCACTGGAGTCTGGAGATTGTCCATTAGATGAAATTGTCCTCCGTGTTTCTATGAAAATGTGTTATAGTCTCCGTCTGTTTGTCCGAGATTTCTTTATTCGTGAGAAAATTCTATTTTTATATTTTCAAGAATTTGCTAGCCATTGACTGATCAGACACAACAGCAAAAAATCCCAAGGCGTAGGAGAGGAAAATCAATAAGCATGGACACATTGATTAATCTGTGGGACATACAAATTTGAAGGTTTTCCTTTTATATCTAAAATGTTGTTAAGAAAAGGACGACTTGCATTATACATGAGTTAAAGAAGATCCTAATAATTTAATGAAACATTAAATTATTAGACTAATTCATTTCTCAGCTTTGTCCCTTTTACATGAAATTACAGCTTCATGTCACACTGCGGTCGACAAGTGTCATCGTTTTCAAGGAAATGCTACTTATATGGTATTAAATTTATATTTATAAATTAATTCTAATGATAAGGCGAAGAGTGTTAACATGTCTCATGAATCAAGGTCAAATGTATGTAATATATTTGTTATTCTTATGAGGGGTGATTGATATGTTGTGAGCTTTGAATTTTTGAGATGCAGAAGGTTTTCTGCTGATAGATTATCTCCAAAAAGGACAAACAATCAATGACACATACTATGATTCACGTCTGACTCAGTAACAGGAAAATATTATACTTACGCGTTGCGGAAAACTCACCTGTTAAAGGTGTGTTGTTCCTTCAGGACAATGCTCCTGTTTACAGTCTGTCACTGCCATGGCTGCCATTCATGATTGTGGCTTTAATTTGACTGAGCATCCACCTTATTCACATGCTCCACTAGACCTTCATCTATTCCCAAAACTGAAAGCAGCTATTTCTGGCACCAACTTTCAGTCCTATGATGACGTCATACTTGCAGTGGATGGCTTCATGACTAGTCAAGAAAAGGAGTTCTTTAAAAGTGGTATTGAGGCCCTTAAACACAGGGTGCAAAGTGTATAGATACTTAAAGGGATTGCGTAGAAAAAATAGTGCAAAATGTTTGTTAAAATTCAAATTCTTCCATACGAGGCTCATAACATATCAATCAGCCCTCGTAGTCCATTCATACATGTAAATAAGAATGGGGTTCACAATTCTATTTACCACTTTAGGTCTTGTCACACATTATCATTAAAGGACAATTATAGGCTTATTTACACGAACTCGGCGTCTGTATATCATCCATAAATAATCATCTATCAAGGTAAAAAAGTTAAGGAGGAGATTCCTAACACCATGCCGATACAGTGATCGCAGAGAACAGAGAAAACCAGAGTTATAACATCGTATCGTAGCAATATGAAGGACAACACTGAATACATTTTGCAGAGTTACAGCTTAAATACGAAACTCATTTTAGATGGAATGAATTAATGTGGCGCCGCAAAAGACAAAATAAAAAAGGTTCAAATAAATAAACAAATGTTCCTTGTCCCCATGGGTCTTTTCATTTCCTTATTTTATTCCATTTTTGTAAATCGTATCGATGTTGTTCGCTCGTTTTCCAAACTTCAAATTCAATGAGTTGTTATGTGCTCTTATTTAATTAATCAGAATTGAAGGTAAGAAAAAGAAATCGAGACTTTTATAATTTTTTGTAGTTTAGATGGTTGTTGAGTAACAAACATTCATTTTCACAAATAAGACTAAATACATCAATTTCTATAACTTTTATTTATTTCATAGTAATTTTACTGTGAAACATAAATAAATATGAATATAAAGCAATTCATGTAAGCCGACAAAATAAATAATACAGACAAAGAAATGTCATTCAAGCATGAGATCAATCAAATATTCAACACCTTGAATCGATGAATTCACATGACCAAAGAAAGATAACTCTTTCGATATTTTGATATGGAATTCAAGTTATAACATTTTACATGGAAATGGTTATAAAATACTCATGATTAAGTCTAACTGATAATCTTAAACACTTTTATGCATAATAAACAATTGCTTATTTTAAACATCACACATTATATTTCACAAATATTACAACAAACATAAAGTAAAATCAAATTATGAGTCGACCAAGATAAAGATAAGTATAGATGTTTTTGAGAAGAATTTATGACATGAACATTTGATAAAGTAGCAAGATGATTATTAATATATTAGTTACTTACTTGAAATTATAATTTTCATACGGTACACGTATGTTAGAAAGTGTATTTTCAATTTCTATTAAAAATTATATTTCGTAGATTAATTAAAAATTAATTACGTTGTTCTAATTAAAATGTAATACATCAGGGAAATTATTCCAATGGAAACTGTCAAATGAGATTTAAAAATAATAAAAGACTCTTTCATGGTCTTCTATGAAAGATACATCGGTTCCACCCAAGGGGTCTCAAAATTATGTAAAACCCGAGGTTTGCCGAGGTTTTGCAAAATTTTATGACCCCGAGGGTGGAAACCATGCATCTGTCATGAAAGATAATAAAAGAGTATTTTCCCTCATATCGAAGGGCCAAAATTAATACTGAAATAAAAGAGACGAAATTTGAAAAATATTAAGTTGATCTAATCGCAAAAATTTTGCGACATTCGAATTCAGCGCCCCCGAAAATGGTTTATTCTATAAGAATAAGCTACAAATATTAGTATTTTCTAAATGTAAATATACATTGAAAAACGATCTTGAAATCGATGTTTTATCGCCACGTCGCCGCTGGCTTGTTTGTTTTGCGGGCTGAAATAATGACGTCAAAATAGCGTAAACAATCGAAACAATAGCGTCACTTGATATGAGATAATCTGTCACGTGATATGTGATACAGATGTCGCTCACATAGCGGTATCTCATGGGCCTTCGCGGGTATGAGAGATTATGATGTATTATTAAGATTAATGAGGTAATTTTTTTAGAAATTAAGAAGAAAATAGAAAGTTGCATCTAGAAATAATACCTTAAGACTATGCAATAAATAATTAAATGAAGCATGGATCAAGAGGGGTATCCAGGGAAGTCAGGACCGCCCAAGTAAATTTGCCAAAAGATATGATTTTCCCTGCAATTATGTATTTTGTTTTTTTTTTTCAAATCCAAATAATTGAACAATGTAATTGACTGCTCTGTAATCTTGGACACATAGAAAAAAAATCCAGATTCTCCCATTCAAGATTGAAGACAAAGGGGAAAAATTACTATGCGTTTCGTTTAGAACGCTCAGAGTGTTCATGTGTTCTCAGCTGCACACGTCCGGACGTGTCTGGCATCCAAATTATTTGCAGTGTAGATATGACACTCCCAGAAAATAATTAAGAATTGCCCATTCTAGATTCAAGACAAAGAAAAAATAACAGATATGATATATAACACTAAATGAAGAATACGCAATACATATTCAAGAAATAAATAACACAACAGATGTATATGAAAACAAAGTCTTGCAACGTTTCACATGTCATGTGGAAATACATACATATTCTTAAAATAAATGAATAAAATACGATAGAAAATTAATTAATGCACAAGTTTGAATATAGAGACAAATGTAAATGATTCACAACAAAGTATATAGACCTTGACTTGCTGAATCTGTGAATGAAAATCTGACGCATAAGCCGAAACCAGACTCAAAAATCCACAATCGAAAAAAAAGGATTACGAATTTTTGGAAAAAAAGAACAGAAAAAGAGGACGAACGACCGGAGGTCAATGATACAAGCTCCACAAAAACTTGAAGGACAGCCTATCCAATAAACCATCTCCAGTGCAATGGCGGAAGGCATTGTCAACATAATATTCAAAATATTGACTTTTTTTTTTACATCCAAAATACCTGTTATTATTCTGTTGTTGACGTCAGAGTGAAGTTTCCTTCTGACTTGGTATCTTATAGTCATCATTTTTGATTAAGATCTGTATTCTATCCCAATATACTTGCTATGCCTAAATATACGTTTTATACTAAACGTTTACTAACGTTTCTTGTTACATGAAAATTGCTTTAAAATTTTCTTCAAGAAGGTATAGAGTTGAAACACTTCCGTATTTTAAGATACATGTACGCCTCTGATCAGACTCTATGAAACTCGTGAAAGACTCACCCTTGAAATTCTTACATGCTACATTTTTCTAAATCAAACGAATATGATCATGTAGGAACCAAAGTACAAACTATACACACATAGCCATACATACAAAATCTACGTTTATCCATTTATTCTAATCTATGCTAGGGAATCGATAATGAGGGGAAATCGCCTTTTAATGAAAAGTTACCGGAAAATAATTCACCATGAATAGTTCAAGCATTTGTTTCTATATCAGAAGAATGATGTTAGAACGTGGGACTTAAACATCAACGACAATAAAATAAATTAACAAATGGACATCACGAAAACACCATGTACATGTATCATGTCTGATGATGTTTTGAAAATATCTCACATCTTCTATACATTCACCAAAGAACATCAAAAACCATACGAAAAAGGTACACATAACAAATATACAGTCAACCATTTAAGTGAGCTAAAAAAGAAAAAAAATATGATGTCATGTTCGAACATCTACAAACATAAATATAATAAAAGGGACATAAGTTAATAATACCATTATACTATTAGACTACAAAGCTATTTGTAGTCTGGTCGACATAAGTAAATTGTAACATAGTCTAAAAACCCGTGAAAGTTTTGAAAGCCTGGCGCTGTTCCAATCTGGATTCCGGTCTCTCTGTTTTGTATAGGAAGCATTGCAAACATTTCGTTCCGAAGTCCATTCACTTGACCACCAAGTGTTTTGCCGTCATGTGAGTAATACATCTCGTTCCAATGTCCAGCCTGAAATAAAAATAAATCTCTCTTGAAAATCGAAGTTTTACTTTTAAAAACTTCTAAAACATATAATTCAGTATTGACAATTTCAACGGCGGGGCTTATGAAATAAAACTACAAAGATTGCAGACATCATTGATCTAAAACCAATGATGCATACCGTACAAAACTAGATTCAAAATTTAATTGAGATACCCATTCACAGTGATATTTCTGCTAATCATAATTACTTAGATTCTTGAGCTAATGTATTTAAAGTCAAAGTCCCTAAATGAAACGAGAAAGAAGAGAAATCATCTTTAACAAAAAGGAAGGCAAATACAGCCTTTGTAAAACCAAATTACCTTCATTGGAAGATGAAAAGAAGAAACCGTTTTTTCACAAGCACCACACTTTGACATATAATGTAGATTGTCTGTGCTTTTCACGACCATCAGACTTGAACCATACGAATTTCCGGTGCTTATCAAGCCTCTCATCTCTCCATCTGTCACTGCTTGAAATCGTATCTTTATAACAATGTCTGTATAGTCTCTTAATTTTAAAATTGGGCGAATGATCAGTTTAGAGTCAAAACCATTGAAATATCCGTAATTGCCGTCTGTCACTGCCACGTTATGGTTTATCACTTTATGATGGGAAGTCGATTTATCCTTGCAGTCTCCATTAAATGGAATATGTACTTCTGTTGTGCAGACTGAAAAAAAGAGATCTCAGTACAGAAATTGGCACATTTGGTTTTCAAAGTTAATTTTAGAAATAAGAGTAATTCAAAGACATTAAGTTACTGAACGAAAAGAATAAAAAGTGAAATTCTTCATGTGCAAAAAGTTCTTGGAAGAAAAAAATTAGCTTATGGCAAAAAAGAAGATGGTATCATAAATCTTACTCTTCGCGCACTTCGGGAATCGAAAAATTTTATCTACTTTGTCGCAATTTGTATTTTCTGATTGAAATTCATAGAGGGGGAGAGATCTCGGACTCTCGTAAGTAAAGGTGTAAGTTATATGTTTATGCAACCAATTCTACGCTCACAGTGACAGAAAAAAAAAAAAAAAGATTTAGAAGGTGGGCTTCTGTGGTAATTTTAGCTTGACATCGCCAGTACATGTTTCCCATTTAAAACTATTTTCTTTCATTTTGAGCGTAGTATTGGTCTTACAGACTTATAGCTTGTACCGTTAGTTACTATACAAATATGGACTTGGTCGAGGTCATTATGTCATAATAATGACCCGATGAGATTTGTAATATTGACCGAGGCCGAAGGCCGAGGTCAATATTACAAATTTCATCGGGTCATTATAATGACATAATGACCGAGGCCAAGTCCTTATTTGTTATATTATATAACGAATTGTAAAACTTCATATGATTAAAATAATGATTCTAATGAATATGAAGACATATTTTAAAATTAAGATCTAAATAAATAATTGAAAGTTTTTGTGAAAAGTGTATCTAGACTTTTAAAATCAAACAAAATAACTATCTTAATTTTTATCGTAAATACTGAAATCAGGACAAATTCAACACCGAGTCATTATCTTCCGTCAGCGGTCATTATCGGAAAATAATGACTCGCGCTTCAGCCAATCAGAATCGACGTTACATCCTGGTTATATAAGAGTTTAATATCTATCCCCCAATATGAATTTCAAATAAGACAAAACTTTGATTATCCGATTTCTGAAGTGAGCTGCGAGGACAGAAGTTAGTATCCAGCAAAGCAAATAGAAATGTACTAGTACATCATAGACTAAATCGAATCAAAAAAAGAATACATTACGCTTTACCCTTCCTAGAGAGTAATGTTAAATGCAGTGAAAATATGTCTTTACATCTGAAAAAAAATTCTTCCATCAAAACTGAGAACAAGAATACAAACCTTTCCCAGGGACTTTGGATGGGTGGTACTCGCAGCTACATGATCGTCTATTATAGGTGGCACCTCTGGGACAGGTCATATCTAGCCAACCAAACACAGAGTCATACTGATGGTAGGAATAAGGACTCTGCATAGATGGTTTACTGTTACAAGTAACTTCTGGTCTCAGAGGAGGTGGACATGGATCCAGGCATTTAGGATTTCTGATACAGCCTGCGTAAGGATCATATGAAAAACCAAGGGCACAGCACTTGCCGAATGATTTCCCATTTTTACATTTCCAGTATGCCCTACAGCTCGGTCTATCGCCGTATGTATATGACACTAAATCTGGATGTTTCTGACATTTTTCTGAAATATTAAAGGATAATGTTGAAAAAGGCACAAGGAACGTAAAGAAATTTTATGCACATATTGACTAGAATGAACCTATAAAGGCAGTTAGAATTATTCATCATTTCCTTTGCTATTTATTCTAACGGTACCGTTTATATGACCCAAGCTTCAAAATAATATTTTTTTTTGCGATTTAATACACTACCTTTTGGGCAGTTCACCAATATTGAAGGTTTACAAGTCAGTTGTCTTTGCACCCAGTATTGCCCAAATGGACAAAATCTATATGACGGATGGACAAAACCAGCGTCATCAAACACACATTCGATGTACTTGTCACACTCGTCAGGATGGGGAGCATAACCTATACCATTCTGCATTGCACATCCATCACAAAGACCTATAAGAGGAGAATATGATCTTCTAATTATTAGGTGACAATGAATGTTACCTAGTGCAACAGTTCCTTAAATTAATCATTCTGCGTAATTTTTATGAATGGTATAATGATTTATCATAATGAGCACTATGATTAAAGGTTCAGGTAAGGTTAACATTTAAGGTTTACCTTTCTTTGGTGGTGGAGGGGGAGGTGTAGCCGGAGGAACTGAAAAAATAAAAAAAAAGGTCAAAAATGTGTAACAGTTACATATTTCGAAAAAACAACACTCAGTCGTACACGTGTGTAGAGACAATGAATACAGTGCAAATCGAAGAATAGAACATCATATTTACCTTTACAATAGAAATCTTGAAGAGTCCAAAATCCTGTGGGCAGACATTTGATATGTGTATTCCCCACTCTAACAGTTCCCGGATTACACCGGTACTCTCTAACCGCCCCTTTTGTTGTAAGTCCTGGAAGAAGCTGGGCAAATGGCATTTTCCTTGGCTCCCCACAATCAACTAATAACAAAAAATGTAAAAATTTTTATCAAACCTTAATTGTGAGCGCTTGTTGCATTTGGTCTCAGATTAATTTAGTGGACCTTTTCCGGTCTTAAAGAAGGACATAGGACTTTTCTCTCTTGCAAATCAGTGAATACAATACAATACAACAACGTTTTTCTCTTGAATGCCATGTATTTTTATCTTTTTTTTATCTTTCTGAATACCAAGAAAGCCTTACCTGGACAAATAAGCTTGACAAGATTTCCTATTTCTTTGGCCAGCGTTCCAAATGAATCCACCATCAATACTTGATCACTATATGAAGCAATCGCGTCCAGCTCCTCCTCATCCATGAACTCGGGAGGTCCCACTCCCACTGAAAACATATTCACTCCAAGTGCTTTGGTGAGGTTAGCTTCTCGTGCTGTCAAAGTTTGTTCTTTGGAGATGCCGTCTGTAACAACAATACCAACCTTTGGCACATTTGGACGATTACTATCTCTGAACATTTCTTTCATTCTTTGGATTCCAAGATGAGTATTTGTACCTTCTCTGGGATGTGGCATGTCTGCCGCCATTCGCTTCAGCACTTCTTTATCGAACGTAAGGGGAACATCCATCGCCAAAAGTCTACTGTAAACTACGATTCCCATTCGTCCTTGACCTGGTCCTATATTTAGCTGATCTATCAGATCACCAAGAAGATTCCTTAATATCTGGAAGTCTTCTTTAGATATACTGTCAGAACCATCCATTACTATGCAAAGGTCCAGCTGAGCTTTACATCCTGTTATATCAATAACATTTATATATTAGAATATGTATGTAAAATGTTAATTTTATCTTTTTTGAAACCGTTAATAGTAGAGATTTTTGTTGTTTAAAAAAGTCACAGAAGAATGAATACATTATTTAAGTTGTTCAAGAAAAATATTAAAAAAGAAAAGAGACAAGAGAAGCAAAACATTATTTGCTAGAAAGATTCTAGTACGGTGAATATTCTTGTTCAATACGAAAAATTAAAAAGAAACGTACACAAAAGATAAGAAATAAATTATATTATATCTAAATACACGAAAAGTGCACTTCTTTTCCTCACCTTCTTTTTGAGTATTCGACAAACCTAGAGCGAACAGAGATAAAAACGCAACCAGTCGATACGACATCATTTTCGCAAATAACTTATTGAATCTAATATTTCGATATGATTTGGACAGACTTTGCCCGCCAGTTATAAAGATGAAATTAATTATGACGACAAGGGTCTTACATCAAAATTTATTTATTCCTTTGTGACATGCTCCGAGAGAAAGCATGTCAATAACTCGTGTTACTTTAACATATCACTTGAACCATTCGTCAAACTCTTTACTCCCAATCCCCTGGCTGCTTGACGAGACAAAAAGTTTCAAGGCATTTGGGGATTTCCAATTAATATTAAACCACTGAAAACATTTTGTCTTTATTTAATATGTCGGATACTATCATCAATTATCTTTCACCAACACTTTATCAAAGATTGTAGTATTTCAAATAATCTTTATATTCTTGGACGCTTGTATACCAATAGCGCTATGACTGTTGTTCCGTTTGTAAATAAACTTGAAGGAAATAAAAGCAGTGCAAACGGCTAACTTTGTGATGCTGTGTTTGACAGAAAGAGATGAATATTCAAATTATGTACACGACAAGCAAGTGTTAATTGATTCAAATTGACATGAATAAATTAAGTGATGAGTTAAAGAAGATCCTGACTATAATCTCAACAACACTCACAATAGTGCACAAAATTGAGCATCGACGGACCCCTAGCAAACATGAGGTGGGAACAGGTGCCCGGGAGGAGTAAGCATCCCCTGAATGGCTAGCCGCACCCGCCGTCGATGCTCACGCACGAAAATGAAAACAATATCTATAATACATGCACTGACTGAGGTTATGTCTATATAGAAAGTGCTATGGCGATCATGCCAGGGGAAAATATTCAAAACACTTACTGTCAAACCCCTCGTGGGAACTTTTTTTACGAGTTCCACACGGCAAAGGGCATAAGTGTGACATAAATGAGTTAATGAGTCAAAGTAAGTTCCATGTTACATGATTCATGTGATATATATGGAAATAATTAGCACTACGCGTTTTAACAACGCCACCTACAATGTATTCTATAATGCTTTCCGCAATTTCACTGGAGATAACTCGTTAGATATGTTGTCCTTCGTGTTTGCATGTATGTAGGGCTTGTGTCGTTATTCTTTTGTCCTATCATTTTCGCGTGGGGAACCTCTGTTTTGTATTTCTTTTTTTCAAAAATTCGTAAGCCTTTTGATTGTGGTTTTTGAAATAAGGTTTCGGCTTTTGTTTTTATTAACTTCCATTCACTAATTAATAAAGACCGGATATGATACATTCATCGATTTTTTAAACACCACAGACATTTTCAGTATATAACATAGAACATAAATTAAGTATAGGTCGGCCGACCCGTGGTCCTAGTGAGGTTCTAACAACCAATTTTCGGTCACTGGCCCGACGGCTAAAGTGACGGGTGTTACTAGCAAGTAGGAGACTGCTTATTGTCCCCAACACCTGACTTCATCTTCTTAATGGACTCACTTTTACTCTGTTGCAGTAAAGATTTGTTTAATCTTACATTTTCCTGATTTTGTATGCTGATTGACTGTGATTTTTGAATCTGATTTGGGTTTTGTCATTTTATCATTATTGCCTTGATTAAGGAAGCGACTTTTACCAGATTAGAATGGATTAAGTGTTTTCATGTAAACTGATTGATTTTCTTCCTTGTCATGGAATTTTCATTCGATTCTTTCATGTATTATATGAAAAAATGACTGATGAACTATAACGCCTACATAAACATTGCTGTATACATTGCTCTAAATATATATTTTTCTATTGTCACTTAAAAATGTATATATTTAATGTTTGTTTCTGATGGATGGTTGTTTACAGTTCATATACTGTGTAAAGTTTGAATAACATCTTAGAACAAAGCAACTCATTTTAAGGGCAAGTTTAAGGGAAGGAAATGTACAAATGTAGGACCATCGAATGCAAATTAATGATGTTTATGTAACAAATGCTACGCTGTTGAGTAAGAGAAAACAATACCAATGGGCACTAGGGGAGTAGTTCATAGTAGCGTCGACTTTACTGGCCAATTTCTACCATATCATGAGGTCTATTAATATACTGAAAATACAAAAAATTGTAAAAACAAAAACATTGCTGACTGTCTGTTGAAGTTCCAAGGAAAAGATGTTCGTCAATATTTATACATGTTTAAGAAACGAAATGTATGAAGTGTATTCTAAATCTATTTATGTTCATTTGTTTCAGAAATGGTATCTTTAGGGAAATCATGTTCATTTTCGGAGGACACTAAGGCGTCTGGTATGGATCTTTACTCGGCTCTTTCCAATCAACTTCTCGTTGATTATACAAATATACATCAAACATGTGTTTTGAATTTAGAGAGATGTATTCCTTATAAAGAATGTACTTAACAACTGAACCTATCCCATACATTGCCTTCTTCGAATATGGTGACGTATTGACAATTTCATTTGCCATGGAAAGAAAGCGTCAGCAAATTCCCCTTGATTTTTTTAATCTGACGAAGGCTTTCGCAACATTCTTCCGCATTGAAAAAAAAATAAATGCTATTTATATCATAACAGAAAAGTTAGATTGATGAAATTTATTTATAGACGTATGTCCGTCCAACAATTATTGCCTAATGCATAGTTCTTCCCCATATCCTTTTGATGGATAGCTGATCGGATCTCAGGGGCAAATGAAAGTTCCCAATCAACCAAAAATTAACCATAAAGTTATTTATCATAATAAATCTTAATATCAATATACTTTCTTCCTGCATCTATTTTTGTAAGTATCAATTGATGATGAATATCAGGATTAAGTACATAAAGCATAAATGCACCGAACTCAACTGAGTCCGGTACCCCACCTCAAACCGTTTAGGAACAAAAATCATGGTTAACGACGATGTCAATCATCTTACTCTAACATTCCTTCGTTTTTTCTTACATCCACGTCGATTTCTTAAAATATCGAATTATACGTTTAGAAGCGTACAAATACACTCAGCTACCTTTGTAGTAAAGGCTGATACTTCCTGATTAAACAATTATGATGGAATGCACCAAAACAAACCTCTATCGGTATGCTACTCTTGAGGAACATTCCCCGCCAAAACCATCAATCTCTTATTTCTGATTATGACGTTAGGTTCATTTAAATATAAACGGAACTTATCCATCATATTGAAGGAACAAAAACAAAAACATTTGTACTACATGTTTCTGTGATCTCGTAGTAAAATACAATATTTCTCAATGAAAAATAGATATCACGATCAAATCAATTGGTTACTTTTAAGCATCTGGTCATACCGTTACTTGAAATAGGATGTGTGCTGGAATTCTTGATAAATCAGAGATGGGAAATATTAATTTCATCTGCCATTTAATATTCTATTATAGATACAAATTGCAATTCCAGCAGATTTCTGACATTTAGTTTTCTTCACTATCACAAACTTCTACAGTCAAAGCACTACTTTTCTTAAAGTGTCACACATGGCACAAAAATAGAAAACTACACAGAGGAAGATGTGACATCTGATAATAAGGAACTAAATATAGAATTGAAATCAATGAAGGAGGCGCCACCGAATTGAGATAAATCGAATTTGGAATGAAAGATGACGAGATTCTTAATAATATGACGTTGCCGATATCACATCAGAAAACAATCAATTTAGACAACAAAAAGGGAATACATAGGCGGAGACACCTAGAAGAACAAACTTTACATCATTGAAACATCTCTATATAGTCTCAGTGTAAAAAATACGGCGCCGCATGAATTTCAAATTGTTCAAATTTGCACGAATCAACAAACAAGTACAAGGCATAGTATCAATTCTTGGGGGAATCGGTAGATTAACAGGACAGAGGAATATGACATCCGAATTGTGTTATGTGGGTATTTTTTCAACACAAAAATGTCTGGCTAGGAAATATTTGATCAAGTTTTGACACAATAAAATCAAAATAATACAAAATATTAACACTATCAAAGGACAATATTAAGGGTGAACCCAGAAAGGTCTGTACCTCGATCAAAATATTCTGAAAACCTATTAGAGAGGAATAGTTGTTACATTAAGCAATGATAGGAAAAAAATTCTGAAGGACCAACCATCCATTTTACGTTAACGTTTATCAAACATCAATCTGCATCTTCAATGAAGTTTTACATTATTTTTCAAGAGTTTATTAGCCTTTTGATTGTGATTTCTGGGATCTGTTATCTGGTTTTGTGTTTGACTTTCATTCACTGAATTATATACAAGACTTGTTTCTTGGAAACTTTATATTTTTTGTAACCGTTGTCGAGGAAACACTTAATTTCTCTAACATTTTCTTTTCGAGTTCGATTTAGTCATCTTCAGTGTTTTTGAAATGACGTTGCAGTCACAGAGATGTGATGTCTTGTTGCTTATTGTATATACAATTACAAATGTCCGATATTCCATAGTTATGTTTTAATGGGAACTATCTTTGTAGAACATGAAAGAAATAAATGATAGATTGAATGGAGCTTTACAAGGAAGTTGTATGAATTCAAAAGAAATGGCTAATGATGTATTAAGAATAGTTATCACAAATACTTCGAGAAGAAAAAAATAAGAAAGATACGTTAAAAATATTTAAATAATTCACGTCAACAAAGTTTAAGAACAATGTCGTTGTACGGTACGTGTCATTCATATCTTGCCACCTAAGAGAGGAATGTGTTCAGCGATTCGATTCATCAAATTAAGTTATCTCTCTTATGACGATACATTAGAATCAATCTAGGATTGTAAAGTTAACTTCCTTTTCTCTTCTTATTTTTCTTTCCTTTATGGTCCTGTAGCATTGATCAATGACCATAAACGATTTTTTTTAAAGTAATTTGATATAGACTTCGACCAGAACATTTCTTTTATAGAACTGTTGCGACCGGATTTGCATGCAAACAGGAGACGATGACTCTCCCCGGGCACCTGGTCTCACTTCGGAATATCGTTTATTCCGGGGTTCGCAACTGTTGCAAGAGAAATTCTTACAATTTTGCCATACCTTCTCGACCTTGAGATTGAATAACCGATGTTTATTTCTGAATATTTGATTTCAGGTCGTACAGTATTCTCTATGACCACTTGTAATCAAATGAATGAAATTTTGCACAGATGTACTTTTCTGCACGTTTCTGCATTTAGTTCCCCTCCATACTGATATTTCTATGAGATAAACATGAATAGGTGACATGGGCTGAAGTGATAATAAACATGTTTTGCTAATGAATGAAACTTCTTATGGAGGAGTAAAGAGATATTACTGAGAAAATCCTCTTTCCACTGTCTTAACATTCTTTATCGATTTATTAGCTTACTGGAGCAACAATTGCATAAGCTATTGCTTTGCCCGTCTGTCGTTGCCGAATTAGTTAAAGCTTAGCCTTTTCGACTTTCCTTTGTCACCTTCAAAGTCTTCCACGACTCTCTTAAGACAGATTTGTGGCAGCCTACAGCATTCATGTACTGCAGAGATATCACAATGATAATGTGAATGAAACCTTGTAGCGGGCTTGAAATATTACGATTACCAAATTATCGCTGTCGTAATTGTGCTACACAGCAACATTTTATTTGAATATCGGCACCTATACCGAATCACGGATTTTCACTTTGACTCTGTGGATATAGTATGGTGTTGTCTTCTTGTTTTGATATTATGGTTTTATTGTCTCCTTATGTTTGTTCCATTTTTCTTGTCTTGTGATAGTATGTTCCACAGCTGTAACTTATGGGCAACTCCTCTCTCTCTATCTTTATGTTGTATTATCAAGGTTTTGTATGTATGACAAATATGGATAATGACCATATCCCTGTATATAGCACAAAATCGATAACCCAGAAAATCAGAAACCGAAGGCATAAAAAATCAGGATAAAACAGGAACCAAAGCAAACAACCAAAAACCTCCACCATATGAAAAGAAGCGAACTCCCGATATGAGAGTGAGACCAGGTGCCCAGGAAGATTAAGCATCTCCTGCTTGCATGCAACACCCGTCGCTTCAATTCGGTAGAACTGTCACATCCGGTTACTTCCATTTTGGAAGATATAGAGTACAATCTTTGGTTGGATGGTTCAAATGGTCTATGACAGAATATCATCCACCATTCTGGAAAGTGGGACATCATAGTGTATGACGAGTTCCCCATATCGACCGTAGAACTTCTTCAGTGACGATGTTAGTCGGTCACAAACATATCCCTGACTGAGAAGCTTATCTCAAAGACGCCTAGCTCTCAGAACAAAATCAGTATATTTGGTACTTGCTCTGGCATAGCGTATCAACTGAGATATGAACACGCCATAAGCAGGCGATGAAGGGATGTTGCTACTCAGAAAAGGAATGTTTGTAATGCTGAAATTGAAGTCGTCACGTTTGTCATAGAGTGAGGTGTTCATGTGACCATCAGTGTCGTAGGACAACATTATGTCCAAATAGGATGCTGAATTATTTGTCTCTGTAGTTTCTTTGACTTCAAGCTCCGAAGGATAGATACTGCTCAGGTAATCCGCGAATTTTGGATTATTGATGGACAACACATCGTCTATGTGTAAGTGAAGTTAAAGTCAGAAGCTAAGTATCTTTTCCCTTCAGAGACCAAAGATTGAATGAATTCAGCTTCGTACGAGTAAAGGAAAATGTCGGCAAGGAGTGGGGCACAATTGGTCCCCATTGGAGTTCCGACAATTTGCTGGAAGACCTTTCCTCCAAACACCACAAAAATGTTATCGATCAGAAAGTTTAACATCTGAATAATGTCTGTTTCAGTGTACTTATTTTCAGAATCGGACTTTTCTTTTACAAAGTATGTTTTGTCATAGTTTACAACAATAAATTTGTATTTGCGATTACCGTTCTTACTTGTAAACGCATTACTTATAATTTTTGCGAGTCTTTCTTTCAATTTAGAATGTGGAATTGTAGTGTAAAGTGTCGAAAAATCAAAGGCTTTGATCAATGGACTCTACTAAAATGAGTTGATTTCAGATGTTCTAAAAGTTCCTTCAAATTCTTTAAAATCCACATCTGGTTGATACCACTGCGAGAATATACTGTCGAACAATATTTTTGAAGCCCAGATTTGATTTCAGATAAAACTTTAGTGAGTAAGATCAATACAGATTTGGTAGAACATTTTGAGGAACCAGCGATGAAACGTTGTTTGTACGGATTCTTATGCATTTTAGGTATGCAGTATAAGTATGGTAAATCTAAACCTAAATTGGTAGTGTCGAAGCCAAAGGAAGCAAGAGCTGATATGTGGTTATCTATTATTTCAGAGGCAGAAAGGTTTGTTGGGGTGTAAATCGAATTTAAACCAAACTCTTTAACTAGACTGTCGAAATAGTACTTTTTGCAAGTAAATGTGTAATTATTTGAGGCTTTGTCCGCTGGTGTGATGACATAATGTTCTTGGAGGTAGGTAAGCTCTTTGTTAACATCAGGGTCTTTAAAGATAGACACGAATCTGATGTTCACAGTTGATTTTGATCGGTTAATTCTAGATAAAAGTAACCCTCTGATTTATTTTATCCATTCGGAAAGGGCGTCGAGCTGTACATCCTCTTTCTTTGCCCAACGTCTTGCATATTCCTCACAAGAGTCCATGATAATTTTGACTTTTTGGTTCCATGTAAAGGAAATACTTTCTCTGTATTTGGGACCCTTTATTAACAATGCTCTCAACTTGTCGTTCTTGACCATACTAAGGTCACCAGTAATAACGTGTCCACAAGGAGAGTAGTTGAAATCCGATGAAGAACATTCGCAGGGAAGTGGATGTAGTGAGGGATTACTTAAATCAATACACTGCAGGAATCGTTTGTAATTGTAAATTTTAGATGCAACTGTTGGTGTGTAGCTAAAGGAACTTTTCTTTTGAAATATGGTGGGATTTTTTCTGTGACAGTTTTGTGATTCAAAATTTGACCAAGATTCAAGTTATCAATACCTTTGTTTGCAAATCTTACTTTAATGAAAGGGCGGTTTGTTTTCTCCTCTGATTTATCTGATCTAACTGCTTGAAATAAACGAAAAGTAGAAATGTCCAAGATAACTCCTTGTAGTCTGTTTTCTGGGGAACGTGTATCGGTATATGCGAGGTCCTTCGTATAATCGTAGATTTCGTATAACTTCCGTAAAGGAACAGAGTATAATTTGGTACGAATATAATGCAGGCCTAGAGGCTCATTCAAAAATGGAACCAAGTCATCGAAGGAGAAACTATGTATCTCAGCCCTAATATATTTTCGAATGCCATGAGTTCGAGGTCTTCTTTGTGGTCTGTTGAATAAGCTAGTCACATTTACCGATTGACAACCGGGACTTGATAAGTTTCCTATAGTGCTGATGTTATCGTTGCACCCATAGAGCGCTGAAGTGTTAAAAATTTTTATCCAGAACTCTTCTCTGTTGCGACGGAAAGGTGTGCTCAAATTGGGATTGTTTGTGGTGTGATATATTTTCTCCAGGATTCTGACTCTCATAGATAAAACAGAATGATCCGCCTGGTCAAAATGTCGATAAAGGAGTTGACTTCCTTTATTATGTATATTGATTGTGATTTATGGATTGTAATTTTGGCTTTGTGTTTGACTTTCACCCACTGATTCATAGTTTGAAGAGGATTTAATATTGAAATATATGTTCCATTGTACCAATGTAATTGCACTAGACACGTGCTTCGGATATTGAATCCTCGTCAGTAGCACAAAATGTCAATTATGTTGAATGAAGCCAAAGTAAAATTTTCCTGGCGCCGTCTAGATATAGACATTTTATTTCCTAATGCAAAAAATAAGCGACTTCAAATTTTGTTTAGGGTGTATTCAGAAGCGTATTCAAGTGAAAAAATATTGCCAAAAATCGTTGGAGGGTAGGCGCAATGAACTTAATTCTAAACATGACCAAAAAAGCTATGCCGAAACCCCAGCTAAAGACAGATATTCCTTAGTTTGAGAAATATAGGTCCATTTTTGTAACAGAAAATTTAAAATATAACTAGGCGAGCGATATCCTCGGGAACTTGCAGTCTCCACCAGCAGAGATACCAACCTAGAGGTTGAAATTGTCAATATCGGAATATAATAAAAGCTTAGGGGAAATAATGAAAGCATTTTAGATCCCCCTTTGCAGAATGATCAATGGCATTCTGGATTGCGATTGAATGGCTGTCATCATCACCAAACAAGATATTTACCTGGTATACATTGTATACATCATTATGTAAACAGGCTCCTGGTTTAACTTAGAAATGTTATTCATTCCGAGGTTCTCAACCGTTCCAATGGAAATTGTAATGATTTTGCCTTGTCTTTGAAACTGAATGACTGATAGGAACATGTACCTCTTTGATGTTTAATTGTTAGAGAAATCTCGGTATTTTACTGTTACTTTCTTTAATCAAAGGGGTATGAAGTATTCTTAAACGAGGATCTTTACGTTATTCCGCCCAATTCAATGACTCATCGATCAAAATAATGCTTAATAGCAACTTTGATGGTTTGAAAAAAAATATTCTGGGCTAAAAATGCAAATCTGCGTCACAATGATAGTAATATTGCTAATGTATCAAGGCGTTGTCTGAGGAAAATCCCCAGTGATAATTCATTGTATACAGATAAATCAGACTATTATTGACAAACATTTTGGTCGCGTTTTTATATTTTATTCAAGATAAATTTAAAATACATATCTTGTTTTTACATTAAGAATGTATCAATTTAAATGCGTTTCAATATTATTGGAGATTACACTTTTTAAGCATCAAAAGATGTAAGTTTGAATGTTAATTGACATCTTTATAGTTCAAACCTAAGTACTGAACTGGACACATTTAACAAGGCTAATATATGTTGTATAAGCTGTAATACGTAATGTATCTCTTATCAGGTGATTTATGAATAAATAAACAACTTTTTAGTCGTTTCATTAAGCTTATAAATTTACAGCAAAGGACGCTATAAATTGACCACTTCCATTTTACTGCTGTTAAACAAAACATTTTCATGTAAGATATATCGTTCAATTTGCCATAAGATCACTACCAAAACTTTTATCTTATAAGATTATATCGATAGTTATTCACGATACATAGATACATGCATCTGAAAATGATATTTTTCGTGAGATAACAGAGCTGGATAAATGGAAATCAAGATTATTTAAAAGGTTTTGATCATCATAATTCAAGCGTTATTTAAATCATAACCTTGGTACTCCCCCCAAATATTATTTCTTTAGATATAAGATTATGTATATGATATAAGAGAATGTAATATCATTCTTAAAGATTATGAATATTTTAAGTAAAGGAAAGTGGAGTTCATTCATAAATTGCGAGTGGCATATATCCTATTGGCATGCATATTCATAGAGAATAATGACAGTGTTCGTTTGCTTATTCATCGTGACTGATACATATTTTAAAAACCTCTGAAAAAATTAAAGCTGTTGCAAGACTAATATATCGTTCTTTAAAATGTAACACGTCTTCAAATTTAAAGCATAATATAAGAACAAATTAATTTGCAGCATATACCAGTCATGCACGTTTCAGGTACTTAACCCTCGCCAGTGATCCTTAATCCAAATATTGAAATATGACCAAAGACCGTGAAAGTTATGTCCAAAAAAAAAAAAAAAAAAACCGAAAGACGTAGCAGGATAGGTGTGATATGATACTTCAGGGCCCACTTTTAAGTATTATCGAAAATATTTTTTGAACAGAATTGATCGAATGTGTTAGAAATTACGCGGTTGATCGGACTTGGCTACACTAGCAGTGACAATAACCAAATGGTACAAACGTTACACGTTACTTGCTTATAAAAATGAACACATACATGTATAAACAAACGATATCGTCAAGAATTTTAACAGAAGTGAATTCTCGAGAAGTGAGAATGATATGCGTATTTCTTTCATGCATGTATTAATAAAGTAAAGTGTCTATTTTTATTTTTGTTTTAATTCGGACGTATCTATTTATGTTTTTTTTTATTGATGAATATTCATTTATTTGATTATTTAGATATTTCTTCATGTGCAATCTACATTTTAGGGTAGTCTTGCCGGAAATATTTTTCAGCATCCTTTCAATCTGTTTTACCAGCAATCGTTCTGCTGTATAGTTTGTTCAAAGACAATAGTTTAATTCATCGTATTCTAGAAGTGTAGGGAAAGTTACAGTAAAAATATATGCAATACATGGTCCATGTTTTCAATTTATCTGTTCTTAAATGATGCTATTCAATTTGAAGACGTTTACATGTACACATGATGTGAATATCTAACCCGGATACCGACTCTCTGTATAATTGTATACACTTTGACAAACTAAGAGGTATATTTCTATTGCTAGGTTAAAGAAACTATCAAATTTAATTATATTCAGATGATGACCATAGTAATTAATAGGTAGATAAATATTTCCTCTTTAATTTATGATACTATCGAGTGCAGTTAAATATGTGATGAAATTCATAACCAATCCAAATTTACAAATTCTTGATTCCATTTCTACATAATTCAAACTTCCAAGTCCAAGATTTTGTTCCACTTTTTCAAGAGTGATGAGTTGCTACAATACTCAAGATGGCAGGGAAAATGAAAATATGTCACCCTTTTATACTCACATGAACAAAGCTAAAGTGAGAAATAGTCATAGGGATCCGTCGTCGTCCTATGAAACAGCTGCATGAATATGAAAAGACAATTCATGCCTATTGGTAATGAAAAAGCGTCTACGGCCTGACGATCCATCAGTAGAAATTCGCGAATATTTGACGATTTTTCCAAGCTTTGAAAGATTTTTCACATTAAAGTATTAAAATTCCTTTATATCAAATTAAAGTGTAAAGTTGATTTGTTTAAATTGTCATGAACTGTTCCCTGTGGTTAAAAAGGATGAAAAATTGGGTTATTTTATACATATTCCGCATCTCCCCCGGAACAACTTCAAGAATATATTTGAAACTTTAAAAAAATAATGAACTTAGTCCCTTAACCAAAATTAGGTCGGGAATTCAAATCCCTTTAGGGTGTGGATACAGCCGCAGGACGTATCCAAAAGTGTTCAAAAAGATATCCAGTATCCCTGTTCAGAATTGAACTCGGTTTTCTTGCTTTATGATTCTTTGGAAATGCTCAATCTTCTCTAATAACTCAACATAAAGGATGCGATCGCTTATGATTAACCCTGCTTGATCAATGAACGTGATGTGAAGATTTTAGTAAAGTAAAAGTAAATAAAGTCAACAAAAAAGATTGGATCTCGAGGGAAAAAGACTCAAATTATTGTTTCAAACAATTTACAATTCTATAAAATATTATCAAAAAAATGTTATCATAATTACGACGTTTGAAGGAGAGAATTTTTAAACTCCTATCTACTCATTATATAAGTTCAGATTCATCCAAACAGTAAGAAGAGCCGCGCAACGACTGACAAGAATTTTGAAAGCTTATTGAGCAATGGTCCTTTCAACATCAAAGTCAATTAAGATCAATTAAGGTAATCGTTTATACATAAGTGCCCATGTGATTTTTTAAAAAGACAACTGGTCATCACTTACTTATTCCATTCGAAGCTTTTAATGACCAGCCAAGTTTCGGTCATAAATTTCAATATGTACACTATAAAAAGAAAGGAGGGGATCTCCAACAACACTAGGTTACAGCACCCACAGCAAATTCCCAAAACACCCATGCAAAAACACAGAACAGATACCCACAGAAACAGACGCAAAAGGGACAAGGAACACCAACTCACAACATAGAAACATGAAACATAAAATACTACACATAAACCAACGAGACCAATGGGAAACTGGTGCCGACTTAGGACGGCCATCTGCCACGTAAATAGCAGACGGTGTGGTTATCCTGGATTACGTGCGCACAACCCTCCCACTATTCCGATTTCCCAGAGGTCTCGAAGAACGCACAATTATGGTGTAAAACAACCTCCTCACTGTTAGATGACCACACACAGACAAGACCGTAAAACACAGGGGTCCAAGCAACACAGATGAATATGTAAATGGATATAAAAAGAGGACGTGCGTAATGCAGTCCGTGCTCTGCCGGCTGTAGCGAGCTCATATATGTTATCACCCGAGGAGTCCGACTGACATTCAGAGAGTACAGGTGGTCGGGGCCCTGTCTTCTCTAAGGAGGTTTGGACAGGGCCCGTCATGGAGTCCCGTCGTCACAGTCAGTCAGAGTGCAAGTCTTAAGAATGCGCTCGTACAAGACTGTATATTGGTCAAGTACCAAGCTTAGTGTCCGTCTGGTGATATTTGGATCATACCCACGGTATAAAAGGCGTTTGATGACTCTGACGCATTTTCGATACATATGCTGTCTACCTTTGATCCTTCTTATTTTGTTAATTATGTCACCATGATATGCAGGTTGTGAAATTCCTAAAGTAATATACTCCGTTGCTTGTATGGGTCCGAATTTCAAAAGAAGTTGATCATAATTTTTGTAAAATTTCCAGAAAGTCTTTACTAGTTTGTGAAAGCGAAAACCTTGACCTAAAAGTTTCTTTGTAATTTGTAGATTTCTATTATGAAAATCCAAAACATCAGTACATGCTCTAGCATACCGGATGAGCTGTGAAATTAAGATACCGTATGACGGTAATCTAGGTACATCACCGTCAAGCCAGGGGAAATTTACTATGTTGAATCCAAAATCATCTCGTTTGTCATATACACTTGTATGAATTTCTCCATTGACAATTTTGATATTTAGGTCCAAAAATGGTGTTTCTGTGTCTGTAAAGTTTGCCTTGTTTAGAGTCAATTCTTGTGGATAAAAAGAAGGGAGGAGATCTCCAACAAGACCTCGTTGCAGCATCAACAGTAACACACCAAAACACCCGATGCAAAAACACAAAAGACGAGTACAGCACGAGACGGAAAAGAGACACACGACATTTAAACATCAAACACAAAATACTACACATAAACCGACGAGACCAATGGGTAACCGGTGCCGACTTTGGACGGCCATCTGTCACGCAAGTAGCAAATGGTGTGGTTATCATGGATTACGTGCGCACAACCCTCTCACTTCTCCAATTACCCAGAGGTCTCGAAGAACGTACAATTGTGGTGTAAAACAACCTCCTCACTGTAAGATGACATCACACAAATCAGACCGCGAAACGCAGAGGCCCCAGAGACACAGATGAATATGTAAATGGATATAAAAAGAGGGCATGCGTAATACAGTCCGTGCTCTGCCGGCTGTAGCGAGGTCATGTATGTAATCACCCGAGGAGTCCGACTGACATTCAGAGAGGACAGGTGGTCGGGGCCCTGTCTTCTCTAAAGAGGTTTGGACAGGGCCCGTCATGGAGTCTCGTCGTCACAGTCAGTCAGAGTGCAAGTCTCAAGGATGCGCTTGTACAAGACTGTATATTGGTCAAGTACCAAGCCTAGTGTCCGTCTGGTGACATTAGGATCATATCCACGGTATAAAAGGCGTTTGATGATTCTGACGCATTTTCGATGGTTATGCTGCCTACCTTTGATCCTTTTTATTTTGTTTATCATATCACTATAAAAGACAGGTTGTGTAATACCCATAGTAATGTACTCTGTTGCATGTATAGATCCGAATTTTAAAAGAAGTTGACTGTAATTTTTGTAAAATTTCCAGAAAGTCTTAACTATCTTATGAAAGCGGAAACCTTGACCTAAAAGTTTTTTGGGAAATTTACTATGTCGAATCCAAAATCATCCCTTTTGTCATATACACTTGTATGAATCTTTCCGTTTACAATTTTGATATTTAGGTCCAAAAAGGGTGTTTCTGTATTTGAAAGGTTTGCCTTGTTAAGGGTTAATTCTTGTGGATGAATTTCATTCCTATATAATTCAAAAGCAGGATTGTCAATGGTTAGAATATCATCCAGATACCTAGAAGTATTATTGAAATATTTCAGCTCATCAAATTTTCTTTGCTTTTGAAGATTTTGGATAAATTCTTTCTCATAAGTGTATAAAAATAAATCTGCAACAAGAGGCGCACAGTTAGTACCCATAGGAATTCCTACAACCTGCTTGTATAGATCCTCACCAAATCTAACATAAATATTGTCCAAGAGGAAGGACAAGGCATTACACAGGTCACTACATGTCCATGGTTTGTATGATTTGTAGTCTGTCGAGGAAAAGAAACCCTTCGATTCAGATGTACAAATGTAAGTTTTTCGCTCTCGATCAAAACACCATTTAATGAGATTAGATAATCGATCATTAAAATTTGTCATGAGGAAGTGTGGTGTACATATTTGAGAAGTCGTATGAAGAAATCGTATTGGCTTGGAAATTTCCAGATTTCATTTTTTCAATCACATCCCCTGAATTCTTAATAGACCAAAATAAATTTAAATCGTTCCTGATTAGAACCGTTTCACAATATCTAGTTACGTGTTCTTTAATAGCAGTAAGTGCTGACGTCAGATTTCTAGACAAAATTGTAGTGGAGCAGTTACTAGAATTAGCAATAAATCGAAATTTGTAAGGAGACTTGTGCAGTTTCGGTATGCAATATAGTGTAGGGAGATCCAATTTAGAAATAGAGATATTGAATGAAGACAGTTCACTGTTATGCTTGCCTAAAATGTTAGATGCACTTTCATTGCTTTTGATATATGTACTAGTAGACGAAAGTTCCGAAATCAAAGTTGATATGTAGTAACGTTTTCAAATGATAATGGTGTTGTTGGCTGCTTTATCAGCTGGTGCAAAGACATATTTTTCATGTAATTTACTTAGTTTGGATTTGAAATATCTTTCTGATTTGGAATGTGGATTTTGAAAAAGATGAGGGTTTTTATGGAAGTTATCTATTCGAATATCCGTTATATCTAAAATGAGGTTTTTCCAGTCATTCAGAGCATGCGGTTCGACTCCTTCTGATTAACACCATCTTTTCGTATAATTATCTAAGGCTTCCGTAAGCACTTCACGGCATTTGACAAAATCTATCTTGGATGGGATTCTGTACTTAGGTCCTTTTTTAAGAAGACCACGGAACTGTCTGTCTTGGATAATTGAAAAGTCACCTGTAACAACATGGCCAGCTGGTTTGTAGAGATATTTAGAAGTTGAACATTCTCAAGAAGCAGGACACGATTCAAGTATGTCAGGATCCGTTGTAGCTTTATTATAGTTAAAAACAAAGTTTCGAATAGGTTTCTTGTACTTATAACAAATAAGAGGTGGCTCTAAATTTTCAAAATATTGAGGAATGGTCCTTTGTACGCGATGATCCCGAAAAATATTAGAGATGTTTAGAAGATCAAAACCTTTGTTAATAAACGGGATTTTTATGAATCGTCTTTTCGGTGAGGTGTTTTTCACAATAGGATAAAGTTTATACTGTGCGAATGAGACAATGATATTAAGTCTGAATCAGTCAGTGTTTATTAAGAATGCAACCTCTGCTTCATCCAAGATAGATTTCAAGTGCATAACTGGTATTGACGACAGAGCATGTAACAGCTCATGTCTTCCGACATTGCGTGCTATAGTAAGTAAATCGTTGAGAGAGCGGTCTATTCTGGATCGTTTTCTTTTTTGTCTGTTTCGTCTTTTCCCGTGTGACCTGTATTTCCTTTTAGTGTTTGGGCGAATTGAGAAGATGTTGATATTGGTAGAAGCTGAGGAAATGTTTCCTTGTCCATAAATTTGATCGTTTAAACCAAGAGGGTACGCAGTCTGAAGTTTGGTGATCCAGGCAAGTTCAACTTGTAGTCGGCGTTTTTTAATTTCGGTCTTACTTTCATTTTTACGTTTAGGAAAAGTCTGAACTGGGGTAATGGTGATATCCGAAATAGAGTGATTATATCTAACAAAGTGATTATAAAGAAAGTTTCTGTGTTTTTGTTGACGTGAGGTTCTGATCTTATAAGAATGGTTCCTAAAACGAGATTTAAAAGGTTGGCCTGTCTCACCTACATATTGTGCGCCACATCCCCTGGCATTTCAAGTCATTACGTAAATAAGATTTTGAGACGATCAATCGATGTCTTGGTCTACCTCGATTTTGAATTTCCGCCCATTTACACTAGATGTTATTATGGAGCCGCAGTTG
Source organism: Pinctada fucata (assembly GCA_028142955.1). NCBI lineage: Eukaryota > Metazoa > Mollusca > Bivalvia > Pterioida > Pteriidae > Pinctada > Pinctada fucata. The sequence goes on along the minus strand of AP027102.1, from coordinate 26,777,027 downwards.
ATGAGGTGACACAACAAATAACATCTATATACTTTTCAAAAACAGGATTATCGATAGTAAGAATTTCATCCAGGTACCTAGAAGTACCAATGAAGCATTTCACATCATCATGTTTTCTTTGCTTTTGAAGATTTTGAATAAATTCTTTTTCATATGTGTATAAAAATAAATCTGCAATAAGAGGCGCACAATTTGTACCCATAGGAATCCCTACAACCTGCTTGAAGAGATTCTCACTAAATCTTACATAAATGTTGTCCAAGAGGAAGGACAAGGCACTACACAGGTCGCTACATGTCCATGATTTGTATGATTTGTATTCTGTAGCGGAAAAGAAACCTTTTGATTCAGAGGTACAAATATAAGTTTCTAGTTAAAGAGTTGGGTTTAAATTCGAAACCTGGAAATCCCACTTACACCCAAACAAACCTTTCTGCCTCTGAAATAATAGATAACATCAAATAAGCTCTTGCTTCCTTTGGCTTCGACACTACCAATTTAGATTTAGATTTACCATACTTATACTGCATACCTAAAATGCATAAGAATCCGTACAAACAACGTTTCATCGCTGGTTCCTCAAAATGTTCTACCAAATCAGTATCGATCTTACTCACCAAAGTTTTATCTGAAATCAAATCTGGGCTTCAAAAATATTGTTGGACAGTATATTCTCGCAGTGGTATCAACCAGATGTGGATTTTAAAGAATTCGAAGGAACTTTTAGAACATCTGAAATCCACTCATTTTAGTAGAGTCCATTCGATCAAAACCTTTGATTTTTCGACACTTTACACTACAATTCCACATTCTAAATTGAAAGAAAGACTCGCAAAAATTATAAGTAATGCGTTTACAAGTAAGAACGGTAATCGCAAATACAAAATTATTGTTGTAAACTATGACAAAATCTACTTTGTAAAAGAAAAGTCCGATTCTGAAAATAAGTACACTGAAACAGACATTATTCAGATGTTAAACTTTCTGATCGACAACATCATCAATAATCCAAAATTCGCGGATTACCTGAGCAGTATCTATCCTTCGGAGCTTGAAGTCAAAGAAACTACAGAGACAAATAATTCAGCATCCTATTTGGACATAATGTTGTCCTACGACACTGATGGTCACATGAACACCTCACTCTATGACAAACGTGACGACTTCAATTTCAGCATTACAAACTTTCCTTTTCTGAGTAGCAACATCCCTTCATCGCCTGCTTATGGCGTGTTCATATCTCAGTTGATACGCTATGCCAGAGCAAGTACCAAATATACGGATTTTTTTCTGAGAGCTAGGCGTCTTTCAGATAAGCTTCTCAGTCAGGGATATGTTTGTGACCGACTAACATCGTCACTGAGGAAGTTCTACGGTCGATATGGGGAACTCGTCATACACTATGATGTCCCACTTTCCAGAATGGTGGATGATATTCTGTCATAGACCGTTTGAACCATCCTACCAAAGATTGTACTCTATATCTTCCAAAATGGAAGTAACCGGATGTGACAGATCTACCGAATTGAAGCGACGGGTGTTGCATGCAAGCAGGAGATGCTTACTCTTCCTGGGCACCTGGTCTCACTCTCATATCGGGAGTTCGCTTCTTTTCATATGGTCGAGGTTTTTGTTTGTTTGCTTTGGTTTCTGTTTTATCCTGATTTTGTATGCCTTCGGTTTCTGATTTTCTGGGTTATCGATTTTGTGCTGTAAACAGGAAAATGGTCATTATCCATATTTGTCATTTCCCCTCTCGATTATAGCACCATTTAATGGGTTTGGACAATTGATCATTGATCTTGCCGTGAGGAAGCGTGGTGTACATATTTGAAAAATCGTATGAAGAAATCCTATTGGCTTGAAAATTTCTAGATTTCATTTTGTCAATCACATCCCCGGAATTTTTTATAGACCAAAATAAATTTACATCATTCCTGTTATGAACAGTTTCACAATATTTTGCAACGTGTTCCTTTACCGCCGTGAGGGATGACGTCAGATGTCTAGACAAACTTGTAGTTGAGCAGTTGCTAGAATTAGCAATGTATCTAAATTTGTAAGGAGATTTGTGCAGTTTTGGTATGCAGTATATTGAAGGAAGATCCCATTTGGAAATAGGGATGTTGAATGAAGAAATTTCACTGTTATGTTTGCTCAAAATGTTAGGGACACTTTCATTGCTTTTAATATAAGTATTTGTAGAGGAAAGTTCCGAAACTAAAGTTGATATATAGTAAAGTTTTCATATGATTATGGTGTTGTTGGCTGCATTATCTGCAGGAGCGAAGACAAATTTTTCATGTAAATTACGTAATTTGGATTTAAAATATCTTTCAGATCTAGAACTTGGATTTTCAAAAAGATGAGGATTTTTGTGGAAGTTGTCTATTCGAATGTCAGTAATATCCAAAATGAGGTTTTTCCAGTCATTCAGAGAATGCGATTCGACTCCTTCCGATTTACACCATCGTTTGGTATAGTTATCTAAGGCTTCCTTTATTACTTCGCGACATTTAATAAAATCTATCTTGGATGGGATTCTATACTTAGGTCCTTTTTTGAGAAGACACGGAGCTGCCTGTCTTGGATAATTGAAAAGTCACCTGTAATAAAATGACCAGCTGGTTTATATAGATATTCAGATGTTTCACATTCTCAAGAAGCAGGACATGATTCAAGTATTTAAGGATCTGATGTAACTTTGTTGTAGTTAAAAACGAAATTTCGAATAGGTCTCTTATATTTGTAACAACAAACGGGGGATGATATCGACATAGTAACTTTCATACTTTTTTGGCATAATACATTGTTTAGATTTGAGGATCACTGACGAGGGTTAAGTACCCGAAACGTGCATGTCTGGTCCACGTTGCCAATTTATCTGTTCTTAAATGATGCTATTCAATTTGAAGACGTTTACATTTATACCACTTGGTGAGTGTCACTGCTGGTGGACCAGGAGTCCCCGAGGGCACATGTAGCCAAGTTCGATCAATTTCGGTTGATCGTTTCTTCAACGCATTCTAAATTTCTGGTATAAAAATTTCTTGAAATTTCTAAAAAGTTGGTCCTGTAGCATCAAATCCCACCCATTCTGCTACGTCTTTCGGTATACTTTTTCGACATAGTAACTTTCATACTTTTTGGCATATTACATTGTTTCGATTTAGGATCACTGATGAGGGTTAAATACCCGAAACGTGCATGTCTGGTCCACGTTGCCAATTTATCTGTTCTTAAATGATGCTATTCAATTTGAAGACGTTTACATTTATACCACTTGGTGAGTGTCACTGCTGGTGGACCAGGAGTCCCCGAGGGCACATGTAGCCAAGTTCGATCAATTTCGGTTGATCGTTTCTTCAACGCATTCTAAATTTCTGGTATAAAAATTTCTTGAAATTTCTAAAAAGTGGGTCCTGTAGCATCAAATCCCACCCATCCTGCTACGTCTTTCGGTATACTTTTTCGACATAGTAACTTTCATACTTTTTGGCATATTACATTGTTTCGATTTAGGATCACTGATGAGGGTTAAATACCCGAAACGTGCATGTCTGGTCCACGTTGCCAATTTATCTGTTCTTAAATGATGCCATTCAATTTGAAGACGTTTACATCTATTGCCTCACACATTTTCTGTCATTTTGGATCAGGTCAAGCCATAAATCGTATGTGAACAAAAGCGTATGACTCCAAAAGACATGATTTATATTTTTCGTTCCAGTATGCTTTCCTTCTGGTCAATCACACTTTTTGTGGCTGCCACCTCGGCATCTACGGAACACTTTTCAAAAGTTTCCATCCATGGAAAATCTGGATTGAAAATTTATGTACCAGGTGTATTCGATATTTCATCAGTGTCCGCATCCATAAAGAACGCAGATGGAACAATTAAAGTATATTCCTTGGAAAGAGATGGCGAGGGTTGGTCACTTATAAATGAAGATGCAAATGTGAAACCTGGAGACTTGCTAACTTACAAAACACATGTAATTATTAACGATGAAAAGTTCGAATCTGAATTGAAAACAATTCCTCTTAATTATCAATCGACACCCGCTCTGAGAAGCATCCGTAAATATGTGGTATTCAGGGACGACTTCAACAGCTGGGATCCTAACAATCCTAAATGGAATGTTATTGTGACAGCGAACCGGGGAGGAAATGCAGAATTCCAAGTTTACACAGATGAGCACCGAAATATCTACGCCCATGATGGACATCTGTATCTAGCCCCTACGTTTACAAAAGATAGATTTGATGAGAATTTTCTGTACCACGGAAGGATGGTATTGAAAGATATTTGGGGAAAATGCTCATATGGCAATAATTGGGGATGTGACCGCTCCGCCGCCTCGGATATCCTTCCGCCTATTATGTCTGGTAAAATCCGAACTGTACCAGCCGTTAGATACGGGCGTGTGGAGGTCAGAGCTAAGATCCCCCAAGGAGACTGGATATGGCCTGCTATTTGGCTTATGTCACGTGACAATCATTATGGAGGATGGCCAAAATCCGGAGAAATCGACATCATGGAATCTAGGGGCAATTTGAAAATTCATTACGGGGGAAGAAACCATGGTATCAATGAAGTCTCGTCTCATTTACATTTCGGACCCGATTATCGAAACAACGTTGGACCCCGTCTTGCTCATGGCTCCAAATTTTCCAATTCCTGGCACGGATGGCACACCTATGCTCTTGAATGGCCAGCAGATCATATGATAACCTATGTTGATGGAGAGAAGATAATGCATATACGTACACCAAACGAGGGGTGGTGGAAGAGAGCACGCCTGTTTGGCTGGAACATCTGGGATAAAGGAGGCAAAAATTCTCCATTCGATCAACCATTCCAACTCATCTTGAACGTCGCAGCTGGTGGAAATTTCTTTCCCGACTACGCTAGTTACAACACACCCAAATCATGGCACGGTGGTTCTTATCCAATGAGGGACTTCTGGGAAAATAGGGAAACCTGGATGCCCACGTAACACGGAGAGGAGGCGTGTATGGCAGTGGATTATATAGAAATGACGCAATATTAATTGGTATTAAAAGTAGATTGAACAAATGAAAAGGGGATTGTGTCCAATTCCTAAGATAAAGTATGTTTTATGTAATTACTTTGATACATCACACTTACCAGAATTATGTAATATTCAAGGTAATCTTTTCTTCAATTGTTACTGACTTTCATTTTCAAATGATAGAAGGGGGAGATGGCAGCTAAATGCACTTATAAATTACTTATGACCATTCATTCATTCACAACTGAAGACAGTTTAATAAACTTAGATATCAGTTAATAGGGATAAATAATTTATTTCCCTCTTTCCCTTTTACAGTCAAAGTTCTAACGAAGATCATAATGTTCAACTTTTGGGTTGGTAGAAAAATACAAATAGCAGAATGTCATTAGGTTACCAGAAGGGGTAAGCGGTATTATCATCATGCTCATTCCACATGTATAAGTCGTCCAAAAAGTAAAGATTAGTCAATTATTTCTGACTAGCCACGTTTAATTATGACAATTCATTGGTACTTCTAGGTACGTGGATGATACTCTTACTATGGACAATCCTGTTTTTGAAAAGTATAAAAATGTTATTTATCCACAAGAATTGATTCTAAGCAAGGCAATCGCTACAAATTCACATCTATACACTCAACAAAGTATATTACTTTGGGTATTTCACAACCTGCATTTTATGGTGACATGATAAACTAGAAAAGAAGGATCAAATTGACAAATATTGATAATGACCATATCCCTGTATACAGCACAAAATCGATAATTAAGAAAATCATAATCCGAAGGCATACAAAATCAGGATAAAACAGGAACCAAAGCAAACACACAAAATCCTCCATCACATGAAAAGAAGCGAATTCCCGATATGGGAGTGAGGCCAGATGCCCAGGAAGAGTCAGCATCCTCTGCTTGAATGCAACACCCGTCTCTTCAACTCGGTAGAATTGTCCCATCCGGTTACTTCCATTTTGGAAGACATAACGTATAATCTTTGGATGGACGGTACAAATGGTCTTTGACAGAATACCATCCACCATTCTGGAGAGTGGGACATCATAGTGTATGACGAGTTCCCCAAATCGACTGTAAAACTTCCTCAGTGACGATGTTAGTCGGTCACAAACGTATCCCCGACTGAGAAGCTTGTCTGAAAGACGCCTAGCTTTCAGATTTAAAATCTGTATATTTGGTTCTTGCTCTGGCATAGCGTATCAACTGAGATATGAACACACCATAAGCAGGGATGTTGTTCCTCAGATAAGGAAAGTTTATGATGCTGAAATTGAACTCGTCACGTTTGTCATAGAGTGAGGTGTTCATGTGACCATCAGTATCGTAGGATAAAATTATGTCCAAATAGGATGCTGAATTATTTGTCTCTGTAGTTTCATTGATTTCAAGCTCCGAAGGATATATTCTGCTGAGGTTATCGGCGAATTTTGGATTATTGATGGACAGCACATCGTCTATGTATCTGTAAGTGAAGTTGAAGTCAGAAGCTAAGTATCTTTTTCCCTCAGAGACCAAAGATTGAATGAATTCAGCTTCGTACGAGGAAAGAAAATGTCGGCAAGGAGTGGGGGGCACAATTGGTCGCTATTGGAATTCCGACAATTTGCTTGAAGACCTTTCCTCCGAACACCACAAAAGTGTTTTGTCATAGTTAACAACAATAAATTTGTATTTGCGATTGCCGTTCTTGCTAGACAACATAAGATAGACAACATAACTATCGAAAATGCGTCAGAATCATCAAACGCCTTTTATACCGTGGATATGATCCTAATGTCACCAGACGGACACTAGGCTTGGTACTTGACCAATCTACAGTCTTGTATCAGCGCATTCATAAAACTTGCACTCTGACTGACTGTGACGACGGGACTCCATGACGGGCCCTGTCCAAACCTCTTTAGAGAAGACAGGGCCCCGACCACCTGTCCTCTCTAAATGTCAGTCGGACTCCTCGGGTGATAACATACATGAGCTCGCGACGGCAGAGCACGGATTGTATTACGTCCGCCCTCTTTTTATATTCATTTACATATTCATCTGTGTTGCTTGGACCCCTGCGTTTTGCGGTCTTGTTTGGGTGTGGTCATCTGACAGTGAGGAGGTTGTTTTACACCACAATTCGAGACCTCCGGGTAATTAGAAAAGTGGGAGGATTGTGCGCACGTAATCCAGGATAGCCATACCTTCTGCTTTTTCCAGTTGCCCATTGGTCTCGTTAATTTATGTGTAGTCATTTGTGTGTGATGTTTCTGTGTTGTGCGTTGACGTTCCTTGTCCCTTTTGCGTCTCTTTCTGTGCCAGTCTGCTCTGTGTTTTTGCATTGTGTGTGTTTTGGGTTGTTTGAGATCTCCTTTGTTTTACAAACAAAGTTCAACGATCTTGTACAGCAAAATCATAACGTTTGTTCGACCTTTAAAATACGTTCATGTACTAACATGTACAACACACATCACGTTTCAAATACTAAGAAAAAGTTCTTTCATCAAATATAGCAATGTATTTCACTATACACACTGATCCGTAATACTCATACCTATAAACCAGTGTTCAATAAGCCACAAAGATTGTTACCTCTTGGGCCTCTTGTTTTGAAAATCGATTTGTGCGTGTACAACGTGAGAGGGTCAATTCGTTCGTCAGGAAGAGGAGGCTTATATGTTATGGAAAAAGTGCAAATAACTAGATGGCTACTGTTGCAAGCAACAGACGGATTCCTCCTTTATTAGATTTTTTTAGGAACTGAAATATTTAAATCCGAATAAAGAAGATAGAAAAAAGAAATATCCTATTCAGTTTCCTATTAAGAAAATACAGTTGTTGGGCATGAAAACTGAATGACCTTGAAAATGACATCTTGACCTTGAACCAAGGTCACAATTCAAGATTGATAACCTGACATTATTTTCATTACGTTTAATCTTAACCTGATGGAAACTTAACGGTGAAATAATAAAATTTTGTTATGTCCTTGAAACCATGTCAATGACCTTGGATCAAGGTCAAGGTGAAAGTGCTTGATGCAAAGAACATTTATGTGCAGTTTGAACTATACATGTATGTCAAATAGTCTTTGTTCTGAAGGCTTAAGTTTGTTGTGACCTTGAGAATAAAAATTTGACCTTGAGTGAAGGTCAAGGTGAAATGGCTTAGTTCAACGATTATATGTGAAGTTTGAACTCTGAGGGTCAAACACTCTTTGCTCAATATGCAAAAGTTTGTTGTGACCTAGAGGATAAGAATTTGACATTGGTTCAAGACCAAAAAGGAAGGGCTTGGTATAACGATTATATGAATGAAGTTTGATGTCTGAAAGACAAATTGTCTTTGTTAAATGGGCAAACGTTTTTTGTGACCTTGAGAATGAGAATTTGACTTTTGGTCTTCCAGCAAATTGTCGGAATTCCAATGGCGACCAATTGTGCCCCCACTTCTTGCCGACATTTTCTTTACTCATACGAAGCTGAATTCATTCAATCTTTGGTCTCTGAGGGAAAAAGATACTTAGCTTCTGACTTCAACTTCACTTACAGATACATAGACGATGTGCTGTCCATCAATAATCCAAAATTCGCGGATAACCTCAGCGGAATATATCCTTCGGAGCTTGAAATCAATGAAACTACAAAGACAAATTATTCAGCATCCTATTTGGACATAATTTTGTCCTAGTGATGGTCACATGAACACCGCACTTTATGACAAACGTGACGAGTTCAATTTCAGCATCACATACTTTCCTTATCTGAGTAGCAACATGTCATGGCGAAAGGGCTTGGTTTATCAATTATATGAATGAATTTTGAACTCTGAAGGTCAAATAGTCTTTGTTCAATAGTCAAAAGCTTGTTGTGAATCTATGAACTAGAATTCGACCTTGTTTTAAGGTCAAGGTGAAAGATTTTGGCTGAAGGAGGATTATATGTATGAATTCTAAATGTCAAATAGTCTTTGTTCTTAAGGCAAAAGTTTGTTGTGACCCTGAGAATGAGAATTTGTCCATGGGTCAGGTCAAGGTAAAAGAGCTTTGGTCAATGAGTATAGGTATGAAGTTTGAGTTCTGAGAAAAAGAAGCTTTGTTCGATAGGCAAAAGTTTGTTGTGACCTTTAAAACCAAAAGTTAACCTTGAAACTAGGTCATTATTGAATTATAACCTATAAAAGAAAGGAGGGGATCTCCATCAACACCTAGTTACAGCACCAACAGCAACCTCCCGAAACACCCACTGTAAAACACAAAAAAGACACGCACGGAAAGAGACGCAGTAGTACAAGGAACGCCAAATCACAGAAAAACATAAAACACAAATGACTACACATAAACCAACGAGACCAATGGGTAAACGGTGCCGACTTAGGATGGCCATCTGCCACGTCAGTAGCAGACGGTGTGGTTATATATATAAGTAACCTATAAGTAACCTAACATTCGACTCAAAATATCAAAATTTGTATATTGGCACCTTGTTCGTAAAAGCGCGAAAACCGTATATATTTATTCGAACATGTAAGCGTATAAAAGTTTGCAAATTTTCCAAAGAACAATATGAAATAAATTTCATTCAAATCGTACGGTTACTTCAGGAGTTATAAGATTTTAAAGATTTGGCCTTTGATGACCTGTAGCAGGAGCATATGTGAACTTTTCGACAACAAAAACATTTTTTAATAAAGATCTTAATATACACTTTCACAAGGTGAATAATCAGATTAATAAGAATAAAGAAAAGACAATACAATAACAGAAAGGATTCCGACTTACGTCTGAATCCTTAATTAGACTTAAGATTGTATAATGTTAAATCTCTTACACATTGATTGAACAGTTCAAACCAACAAACAGCCGCCAGAAACAACAAGAGGACTAATGCAAAACCGGCCTGTATCAATAATGTCTGGTTTGACTGTTCTAAACTTAACTACCAGACATTATTGAAACATGAAGTGAAAGATTCAGGAGAAATATAGATATTCTTAAGGTGTTGTCAACTACATTGTCTCAATATGTAATAAATAATATTTTAATTACAGCTTCTCCGACTTCTTTTCTAAATCATAAGATATAATGATGATAGCTTGTGACATGATTCCTCATGCCTTGAATAAAGCTATGGTATTGATGCTGTCCTCGAACATTGATGAAAGGTTGGCAGTTTGGATGAGGGAACAATTTATAGGACTTAGAATAGATTTCATGATTTACGAACTTTATTAACAATTCATCATAAGTAATACTCAATATTCAAACATGCAACATATTAAAGATAGTATGCATATTCATGATAATTTACTTGAATAAATATGTAATAAATGTAAGAATAATACATACTAACAATGCCGAACATGATGAATGTAAGAAATGAGATAAGACTTCAATTATAACAAGTCATGATGCATGATTCTTAAAATCAAAATGTGTCGATAGAAACTTGCCCCCTGAGAACACGTTTTCTTTGAAATCATTCAGAAAACATTAAGGAAATATTTTAAATCTAATTTGCTATTAATACTGAATTCATCATTACACAAAGTTTTCATCATCAAACTTTATACAATACCGAATAAACTAGTGGTCCACATGGTCACTTTGCTCGATCGAGAACACTAGAAATCTGATAGTGATTTTGTTAAGGGACACATTAATTCAATCAAGTCTCTTTAAAACTTAAGGATCACGAATCTTTCTAGTAAGCTCTTTGAAATTCATGTAGCAGCTCGAATTGAAATCATGGCAGCCATGTTTGAATGTTGTAGGGTATCGTAAAATGTGTATATCCACGGCAGAGGAGATGTGAACTCATGTTTGTTGACAGATCAGTTCGACAAACACATAAAAGACCTTGAGAATATGCTACTGGTAAGGTTTGTTAAATGACATTCTGTGAAGCGATTGGAAAGGAGATGCTGAACATGTGAAAAGTTGCTTACAAACGTAGGGCCGATGGAAGACATGAAGACGACTCTTTAAAATTGGACCGAATCTTTATAAAATGAGATTAAAATCTTTTGCCTTCATTTCTTGATGAAGTAAATCTTTCAGACCGTATCTCCTGTGTCTTTTGTATTTTATATTAAAGATTCTGAAGAGTTTTTTTTCAAATCAAATGTCACTGAAAAATTATTTTATACACTATTACTGAAAGGCTTCCCTGTTACAAATTTGGATCAGACAAGAGACCATCCCAGGTTTACTATATTCTTTTTAGTGCATTATGTCTGTTTGATGGATTGTGCAAACATTGTCGCCGTAAAGGAGATTTTTAGCTATTTTCTAGAACGTGACCAGATTTTCATATTCGCAAATAAGATACGTTTTTAAAGGTCGTTAAGGAAAATTTGAATTGATGACCTATTGAAAAAAGATAAATGAAATGAACTTAAAGACGTATTTATAATGAAATAATAAAAAAATTAAATGTGATGATGAATTATGAAAATCAAAATATATCACGTAATAGAAATATACGATGTGTGAAAGGGGAAAGGGAAAGATATCCGTTATCAAAATCCAATTTTCTTTTTACTGTACAATACTATAACGGGGATAAAGGTATTATATAGAACAATTGGACCAAAGATGCAGTCCTGAATATTGTGAAACATTTACAAATTGAGCAGACAAATTCATTATGTCTTAATTAATGAAATGTTTAGACATTTATCGATTCCTACATTGTATTCATCCCGATATATTTTTATTTTTCTTTCAGTAAAGGTTGGACAATTAGTTTTTACTTTATCTCTACGTGAAAATTACGAGTACAAAATCTTTGAATAAAGGTATTCAGTGTCAAATTATCATGCTAGTAACTTATGCATTTGCACAAAATAAATGGAACTGGAATCATATCTATATACAAAGTACGTATGTACCATAAAGAACATTTCTGAGTATGCTGTCATTTACATATATAGAATTGAATATAATAAATAAATGGATTTCACTCTCTTTGGAATTACAATATCCATATTCTTTGGTTCTAATCATCTGGTCTACACAGATATATAGAGACATAGTCCACATAACCATGGAAATTTTGGAATCCAGGGGCGTAGCCGATCTGTAATGCTGAATCAAGAACTTGGATATGACCAAACGCCCATTTCTCTGCTCTCACATTATTCACCTTTCCTTCTAGTCTCTTAGTGTCATGCATAAATGTTAAATCATTCCAGTTACCAGGCTGCAATGAAAAATATTGAATAGTTTTCTTCATTTAGTGGCAAAAATTAAGAGAAATAAAAAAACCCCAAAATATCTTTGGAAGAGGTGTTTTTTTTTCAAAAGAAAAGTTACATAGAGTGACAAGTGTCATTTCTGAAAACGTGATTAAACAATATTTAATACTTACACTCATTGGTAAATAAAATGATGTAATTCTGTTTGATTCGCATTTAGCCATATAGTGAAGGTTCCTTTTACTCTTGACAATCATCATGCTCGGTGAGTCATATTCACCGTTACTAATCAATCCGCGAAGTCCTACATCCGGGACATCTAGGTAGCGCATGCGTACCACGAGATCTGTATAATGCTTCATTTTTTCAATATGTGGTATCACAAGTCTAGAGTTAATTCCATTAAAATACGCCAGTCCTCCCCCGGTTAATGTTATGTTGTGATTTTCTATTTCGTAATGATGGTCAGAGTCATCGAAACAGTCATCATCGAAAGCAATGTTGATTTCCGGTTTGCAAACTGAATGAATTAAAAATGAAAAGAATATAAATAATGGCATCAAATTAAAATGTAAATACGGATAAATGAAGATCATGTTGCTCAGACGATGTGACCTCAGCAGAATAGATACGAACTTTATTTATGTGATTCGAAACAAATGAGTAATAAAAGACATTTTATAACGCAAAATCACAACTCGATGTGAGAAAATCTAGTCGCAATCCAAGTTTTATCCGACTGTGCGATAATTAAATTTGAAATAAATTGCTTTAGTCTCTGTCAATATCCGACAAACTAAAAAAAAAAAAAAGAATTGAAGTCAACTTAATGTGTTAGATTCGTACTGAAAATATGATCAATTATTTTACTAAAATCAAGTATCTTACCTTTTCCTTGTAGAAACGATTCATGGTATTCACATTTGCATGATGTACAGTCATACTTTGACCCACTCCCACATTCCATTTCCTTCCATCCTAACCCTGGAATGAATTGCTGATATCCATATGGATTCTTCCATGACGGACGGGTATCGCACGCCCCTTCGTGATATACCAGGGGCGGGCAGGTGTCCTTGCAGTCAGGATCATGCACACATCCTTGGTGAGAGTCATAGGCGTAGCCGTCGGGACAGCACATGCCTATTGATTTACCAAGATTACATTTCCAGAAGGCCTTGCAACTTGTTTTGTTTCCATAAGGATAGGATAAAAGTCCGGGCATGTGACATTTTTCTGAAAAAGAAAAAAATATAGATTTCTCAATATGCAAAAGATGAAAAAATTGAATTTAAGATGTACATATAAACAACAATCTTATGCATCTATATCAACATGTCAAAACATCCCTACTTACCGTGCATACACTGGACCTGCTCAGACGGCCGACATGTCAGTACATCCTGGTCCCAGTACTGACCAAAGGGGCATTGTCTAAAAACAGCTTGAACTTGGCCATTTTGATCAAAGTAACACTGGGTAAACTTGTCACAATCTTCTGGATGAGGATTGAATCCCACTCCATACTGCATCTTACAGAAGTCGCATGGTCCTATACATAAATGAATATACTTTTTGATATTCCAAAACGTTTCTCTTGTTTGAGTTGGAAATTGCAGAAAATGATGTTCAAACCATTATTCTTTCACATTCATTCAGAGAATTGCAGCTATTCCTCATTACTATCTATTTATCTTTATCTTTTGACAAATCTTTATATGCTAAATAACATATGGCTGTCCTTACCTGGAACAGGTGGTAGTGTTGAAGGAGGTTTTGGTCCTGGATGTGATACAACTGAAATTGATAAAATAATGTATTCATACTTCAATTTTAATTTAGAATAAAAGAACGCATCAAGTAAAGGCGCTTCAGTATGATAAATTAAAGAATTTAAACAAGTTGCATCACAGAATGATACATACCATGGCAATAAAATTCTATTTGTGTCCACTTTCCATCTTCCATGCATCTTATTTCTGGGTTTCCTATAGTTTCACAACCAGAACTACATTCGTAATATCTGGACATACCCTCTGTTGTTGGACCAGGTAATAAAACAGCATAAGGCACTGCCATGGGCTCTCCGCAGTCCGCTGAAGATTAAACAATATCATAGAAATATTCATAGGAATTAATTCATTTGCTTCAATGAATGCTTTACTTAGCAAAAGGATTCGGAAAGGTAGGAGAAAATAACGATGCATTTTTGTTATAAATAAATAAGGCGAGCTTACTTCGACATTGTAAACTAGGCTTGGACCACTTCCCATTTTTCTTGCAGACAATCTTTGAATTTCCTTCCATTGTTGTGTGTGAGTCACATTTATAAGTAGCCACACTACCCTCTACTGTCGCACCATGGCTCACAGTGGTTCGTGGTACGTGAGGGGGAGGTCCACAATCAGCTATCAAACAGAAGGTTCAAATGTTTTACTCAGAAACGTTTCATATTTAAACCTTTATATCATTACATGTATCAAAATGTTGAAGTTTTGAAGGTCTCAATCTCCACATAAAAGGCAATGTGGAAAGACTTACGACGACAACGTATACTTGTTAGGGTCCATTTTCCGTTATTCTTGCATCTTATTTCTGGATTCCCTTCTAACGTAGTACCCTTCTCACATTGGTACTGTCTAACAGATCCTTCAACCGTTGGACCTGGTCTCGCAATTGCATTTGGAATCATATATGGCTCACCGCAGTCATCTAATAATAGATGCAACACACAGATAAAACGATGTTCCTGCTATATGAAAATCTGAGTGTCTTTGAATATCAATCTAATATATCTATAAGAATAAAAAGGCGATTCCATATCATTCAAGTTACCGGTTTGCTGGTTGTCATTTGCATTTTTTTCTTTCTCTCGAAATGACACAGAAATATCTATTATTGATTGTTGATAAAGGAAATTTCCAACTGAGAATAAATTTTGAAATGATATAAACTGTACTCACGTTTGCACTGGAAAGAGATAGGACTCCATGTCCCATCTTCTTTACATGTGACTGTTGATGATCCGTCCATGATGGTCCCATTATTACACATGTAAGTTCTTATAGCGCCTTCTGTGGTAAGTCCCTCGTCAACATGCGCATGAGGTATTACGACCGGTGCTCCACAATCATCTGGAAAAGATATCTTATTTATTAAATGAACTTTCACCTTTAGACTTCATGTCTTGTTTTATTTCAATGTAAAGTGCACTGTTTTAAGAGATTGAGTTTGCTTACATTTGCAGCGAAACTGAGGTTTGGACCACTGGCCACTGCTTCCACATCTAATCTCTGCATTTCCCTCCAAGACAGTACCAGGTTTGCATGTATAATATCGTGATGCTTCCTCTAAAGTCGATCCAGAGTCCATTATCGCGTTTTGAACATCTGGTGGTATTCCGCAATCAGCTAAAACACAAAACCATCAATTCCTCAATAAAGGTAGTGAAATAATTCAAATTAACATGGTAGAGATTCGGTTTCGAAAGAGCGCGCTATTTTTTTTAAACCAGGAGAGAACTCAAACAAAACGTTTTAGAGACTTACGCCTGCAATAAAACAGTGGTCTTGTCCACTGACCATTACTCTCACAAATAATGGAAGAATTTCCCTCTAGGACCGTCTTCTTTTGGCACTCATAGACTAGTCTACTGCCTTCTAAAGTGAGACCAGTAGGAGTGACTGCTCGGGGAACATTTATAGGTACTCCACAGTCAGCTGTACGGGAGAAATAAATGAAGAAATTAACGATGGATTTCTTAAATTAGAAACGAAAACTATTTTGAAAGGATATAATAGAAAGAAGACATGCCTTTTCTGGAAAGAATACAAATGTACGTTATCGTTCTTTCTTAACTCACGCCTGCAATATAAGTCCGTTGAAGACCAAGAACCGTCTCCAGCACATAATATTGAAGGATTTCCTTCTGTCACTGTCTTTGAATCACACATGTATGTTACAAGGCTTCCTTCCAAAGTGGGACCGTTACCAGATCTGGCTCTAGGTATTGGTGGTGGTTTTCCACAATCAGCTATTCGAGAAATTATTTTTTATCAATATATGGGTACGTGCAAATCTGGTCCATGCTGCAAATTTATCTGTTCATGAATGATGCTATTTAATTTGAAGACATTTAACATTTCATAATATCTCCAATCATCTCCAGGTTTGCTAGTTTACAAAATTTATTTTTGATTTTTTTTCAATATCTATACGAAAATATTTAATCGAAAGAGGAAAGATGTGTTCAAATATGTATCCCTACGTCTACAATAAAATGTTGGAGGTGTCCATCTTCCATCTTTGCCACATGTGATACTGGCATCTCCCTCCAGAACACTAGTTCCAATACAACTATAGGTCGACGTGCTTCCTTCCAGAGTAGAACCTACATCCCATTTTGCATTTGGAACATTGATAGGTATTCCACAGTCCGCTGAAAGATTCGATAGATAGCAGATACTTGAAGGTTGCTAATCAATTAGTCGATTGGAAAATTTGTTCATGATTTTCATGACATTATTCGAGTAAATGATATTTCAAGACAATTTCAGACATTCAATGTCTTCATATGTACTTACGTCTACAATAGAAATTTGGATGGGACCATTTTCCATCCTTTCCACATGATGATGTAGGGTCCCCTTCCATCATCGTGTTACCAATGCACTTATATGATGTAACACTTCCCTCCAGGGAAGGTCCGGGGAGCCATTTTGCATTTGGAACATCAATTGGGATTCCACAATCAGCTGTAATAGAGAAATATAAATGTGAAATAGATTACATAGTAATGAGAACTATTGCTATTCAATGTGGAGTGAAGTGATGAACATTATTGTTTATTTCTATTTGTGTTCGACTTTTTGTCTGAGTTTCATTCAGTCATAGTATTTCTAATTAAGAAACATACGCCTGCAATAGAATGAGGGTATCGACCAATGTCCATCATGTCCGCATATAATTGTCGAATTCCCTTCCAACACGGTATGACTGGCACAGAAATATGTAATCATGTCTCCTTCAAGGGTTGGACTAGGCTTCCAGGCGGCGTTAGGAATATCCACAGGAATACCACAGTCAGCTATTAAGACAAATTTGGATTTTTGGAATGCAAAGCCAGGGCGGAAATAATTCTTGTTCACAAAGTAGGGGTCAAAATTAAACGTATTCGTTAAATCATTTCAAAATCGTAATGCTCTTTTGCATCTTCTTTTGATATTTTTGTTTTTGTTGTGGATATTGAAATGTGGTCATCTTTACTATATTTTCCTTAATAAATCAAATGAGATCACTTACGTCGACAATAAAAGGAAGGTGGCGACCATTTTCCATCTCTACCGCACGTTATCGATGAATCGCCTTGAAGTACAGTGTTAGCAACGCATGTGAATTGAGTAGTGCTGCCCTCCAGTGTTGGACCCGGTTGCCAGATTGCATTTGGTACTACATCAGGAATACCGCAGTCCGCTTTGAACAATTTAAATGCAAAACTATAAACGTTGAAGAGTATATCCAAGATACAAATTAACTAAATTTGAAGCCTCTAATATTCTATCTGTAGGTCATACACGACGTTAATGATGAGTTAAGTCAAATCCTGTAGTTTCCATAACGGACTCCAGACAAAAGCAACTATAAAATAATAAATCTGCAATGCGACTCTACATACTAGTAGTATCTTTCAAACATATACCCGAAAGACCCTATCTAAGAAATGGAATGTTCCATGTATATAAAAAATAAGTATTAATCTAACTAATTGTAAATGTCTTTTTTACTTACGTCTACAGTAAAATTCCGGTTTTGTCCATTCCCCATTCCTTTGGCATATTACTTGTGGGTTTCCTTCCATGACAGTTGTTATGTCACAAACATAGCTGGTTACGTTGCCTTCAAGAGAAGGTCCTGGTAACCATGCAGCGTTTGGAACATCGATCGGTAGACCACAGTCCGCTGAAGTAAAATAAAGATATCTATATATTATGCCTCAAATTAAAGGATCTAGTATTTGTACTATCCCTTCTTGAATAAATGAAAATAAATTTCAAATAGATGAAAAATCGATCATGTTAAGTGCTCACGTCTACAATAGAGGTCGTTTTTTGACCATTGCCCATCTGGACCGCACGTAATGACCGGGAACCCTTCCATCACAGTGTTGTGGTCACATTGATATTGTATAGAGTTGCCTTCAAGTGTAGAACCTTTTGCAATGGAAGCTCTTGGTATTGGGACAGGTATTCCGCAGTCAGCTACAACAGTGAAAGCAAAATTTAAACTTTCTTCCAAGTCATATCCAATATAGGAAAAAATCATTTGGCAGAAAAGAAATGACGATTAAAATTGGTTGAAATTTACTTTAAGAGGATATCGAGTGGGAACAATGAATAAGGAAGCTTACGTCTGCAGTAAAATTCAGGAATCGACCATATTCCTGAATGTTGGCAAACTATGGTTGGTTCTCCTTCCAACACTGAATTCGGTAAGCATGTGTATCTGGTAATGTTACCCTCAAAAGTCGACTGTACTTCATATGTAGTTCGTGGAACCGGGTCTGGCATTCCACAATCAGCTATGAAAATAGACAGCATATGTACATACCGTACCTTGTTTATACATGAATTTCAGGTTTAGAACAACTCAGATGGTCTATCTAAAATAAAAAAAATAGCATACAAAAATGTACTGCAACACTTACGTCTACAATAGAAATTAGACTTTGACCATTGACCACTGCCTTCACAAATGACATTTGGGTCGCCTTCAAGAATGGTACCATGTTCACACACGTATTGGCGACTTGCTCCCTCTAATGTCATTCCAGGCATTACTGTAGCCCTTTGAACAACTGATGGTTCTTTACAATCAGCTGTAAAAAAACATATGTTTGTTTACAACCTTATTTCATGAATCACTTTAAGAGTCAATCACCTTTGCAAACTAATCAGTATTCAATGTTTCCATAATTTGAGAACCTATAATGCACGTATTCACTTCACTCAAGAGGAAGAATATTCTTATGATCAGTAATAACAACTTACGTCTACAGTAGAGGTTGCTGTCTGACCACTTTCCATCTTGTCCACATACTATAACAGGGTTGCCTTCCATAACAGTATTTTTATGACATTGATATTCCAATGTACTACCTTCTAACGTGGGTCCATCTGGTATTGATGCTCTTGGAATGTTTAGAGGTTTTCCACAGTTGGCTATGAAAAAAGGATATGTGTAAATTACATTGTTTTGAGTGTAATGAAAAGGTAAGGAAAAAGGTACTTGTGATTCATTAGAAAATGGATTGAAAACAAATTTTTAAAAGGCAATGTAAATCGCTTACGTCGACAGTAGAAGTCAGGTGGAGACCATTGTCCATTACTTTGACAAATGACGATAGGTTCTCCTTCAAGAACAGTGTCAGGGTTACACTTATATCTAGTAACGTTACCCTCTAACGTTGACTGAACTTGATAAGTTGCTCTTGGTACTAAATCGGGTTGTCCACAATCCGCTACAATACAAACAAACAAGAATGAAATTTTGAAAAATATCTTAACAAGAATAAAGAGGGTTGTTCTCTTGCTTAATGTTAAAAGGACGATCAAACAAAAAATCTGAGAAAATAGACTTACGTCTACAATAGAATTTATGCTTTGACCATTGTCCGTTATTGCCGCAGAAAACATTGGGGTCTCCTTCTAGGACAGTCGTCCGTTCACAATCATACGTGCGTACTGCCCCCTCCAGCGTACCACCAGGTCTTATGACGGCATTTGGAACAGGCAATGGCTCCTTACAGTCAGCTGTTTGAATAAAAACACTGCGTTTATTAAATATATTTTAATTTTCCATAGAAAGAGGCAGGGACATATACAGTATCATGAAAGGAACATACGTATATGTTACACTATTTTTAGAGTGAAATAAGTGTATGTTGGCAAATAATTGGTAATGCTTGTACCAAAATAGAGGAAATACATGTATTGGTAAATGTTTCTTTCTCTTCACAGAATAAGAATTAACTTGATACTTACGTCTACAGTATAAGTCTGTGACTGACCAGCCTCCATCATCGCTACATACAATATCGGGGTTACCTTCCATGATCGTGTTCGCTTCACATTTGTACGACCTCCGTGTGCCTTCAATGGTCGACCCAGGGTCCATTATAGTGTATGGAAGTTTGGGAGGTTGTCCACAGTCCGCTGAAAGAATAAAGGAAGATGATGAAAATAGCAGTTTGAAATTTCTTTTTCCTAGAGCAAATTTCTTACTCTACTATTAAATAAAAAGATGTATGTGGAAATTCTCTGACAAACTTTAAAAAAAAAGTCTTACCAGGACATACAAGCTTGACTAGGCCACCGATATTCCTGGCTAATTCATCAAAGGAATCAAGCATCAGGACCTGATTTTCATTTGAAGCGATTTTGTTCAGCTCATCATGGTCAATCTTTTTCGTGATGCCGACGGAGAACATATTAATTCCATAGTCTTTTGATAATCTTGCTTCTTTTGCCGTTTCCTCTGGGTCTAGAGAGATACCATCGGTAACAACAATGCCAACTTTTGGAACGTCTCGGTTGGAAGACTTGAACATTTTCAACATGGCTGCTATTCCTAAGGCTGTATTTGTACCCGACCTTGGATGAGGCATTATTCGAGCATCTTCTTTCAATTTCAACTTGTTATGTGTTAAATTCACAGTCATGTTTACAAGTCGGCTGTATACAATGATACCCATTCTTCCCTCGCCCACTCCTATATTTAGCTGGTCGACCAGTTTCTCGACTGACTCGCGAAGAAGCTGGAAATCCGGAGCTGATATACTATCTGATCCGTCAAAAACCATGACGAAATCTATCAAAGATTTACATTTCACTGAAAATAAAATGAAAGTTTACATATACTAAGGTACATTGTAAATGATACTGAGTATCTCTTCGTATAACCAAAGCCATCGTAATGCAAAATCTCATATTGTGTATGATTGAAAGAAATTGATAATCTACCGTAGTCCACAATAGAAGTATAGAACGAAAATGTTATCTTTAAGAGTCATCTCCTGCTTACTTGCGTAATAATCGAATAAGTCAATTAAGGACAGTATTTGGTCAGTATTGAAATATATGTCATGTATTAAAAGTTAAGTGCACCGTATGCACATTTGAACAAGCTATGTCTCATCAGTGATGTTCGGAGCAAAAAAAGAGGACATCCAAATAATGTGAAATAATGAAGAGCAGAAGTCTTAACTTGACCTCGAATTTCTGCCAAATAACAGCTTTCCTCTTTCTATCAACTTTCATCAATATCATCCATTTTCTGTTAGTAACATTTACATAATCCTAATATTCCTCATTTATTCTTCTTAGAATATGATATATCTTTTAGGTTTTATTTATATTTGGAGTTGAACTAAAATTTAACTTTAAAAAATTACCCTCATTCTGTAAAGGCTCTATCCACACTGATTCAACATACAATCCAACAGAAAGAAATAAGAATATATATATGAAACTCATTACGAAAAAAAAAATACAAATAAAATTTCTACGCCGTCTTGTAATGAAAATATCAAGTCTGAAAAACTGAGAATTTTCGAAACTTTTATACTTATGTAACGGAAGTGGATTTGACAAATTTACAAGCGGATTACTAATCATTTGCATGTGTACTATTTTAAGATCATTTGGAAAATTATGCTTTGATAAGATTGATGCGGGATAAAGAATTGACATAAAGAAATTGATGGACGACATGTAAAAGGGTTTCCATCACAACAAGTAAACAGTCATCTTTTGTTGCTTTGACAAGGAAATCGTAGGTTTTCTTATACTTATGATTGAATCTTAACATTCAGTTCATTTTATATAAGGTTGAACTCGCTCATTCATGAATGCTATGGTTCATGACAGTACCATTTACAGACAAAAACTCAAATAACATCGTCTCTTTAATAATCCCGCATGTGGTATCATTTTCGGTCTATTAAGTCACTAAATAATTTGTTTTTCTCAAATGTTTCATTGTTTGACTGATATTATCAAACAAGCTTTTGTATCCTTTTTGGCATATTTGTAAGATAAAGGAGAGAATATCGGTTGCAGCACCCACAAGAAAACACTGAAATATCCCTATGCCAAGACACAGGGTAGATAAATACAAACAAACGTACAACAAGAGATTCAAAAGGGACAAGAAAGTTCAACACAAAATACGACATTAAAACATAAAATACCAAATACAACACATACACCGACAAAACAATTGGGCAATCGGCGCAGACATAGGACGGTCATAAAGGCAACATGATGTCATTTTCTAGTTATCTGTACACATCGAAATCAAAAGAGGTTGTCAGGGTCTTGATTTCTCCAATGCCATTTGGAAATAGACTTTTATTCTGGTCTACACATTCGGTCGTTGTGATGTGGATGTGAGGTGTCTCCATTACTGTCACATTCGGTCGTTGTGATGTGGATGTGAGGTGTCTCTCTTACTGTCACATTTGGTCGTTGTAATGTGGATGTGAGGTGTCTCTCTTACTGTCACATTCGGTCGTTGTGATGTGGATGTGAGGTGTCTCTCTTACTGTCACATTCGGTCGTTGTGATATGGATGTGTGGCGTCTATCTTACTGGCACATTCGGTCGTTGTGATGTGGATGTGAGGTGTCTCTATTACTGGCACATTCGGTCGTTGTGATGTGGATGTGAGGTGTCTCTCTTACTGTCACATTCGGTCGTTGTAATGTGGATGTGAGATGTCTCTCTTACTGTCACATTCGGTTGTTGTGATGTGTATGTGAGGGGTCTCTCTTACTGTCACATTCGGTCGTTGTGATGTGGATGTGAGGTGTCTCTCTTACTGTCACATTCGGTCGTTGTGATGTGGATGTTAGGTGCCTCTCTCACTGTCACATTCGGTCGTTGTGATGTGGATGTGAGATGTCTCTCTTACTGTCACATTCGGTCGTTGTGATGTGGATGTGAGATGTCTCTCTCACTGTCACATTCGGTCGTTGTGATGTGGATGTGAGATGTCTCTCTTACTGTCACATTCGGTCGTTGTGATGTGGATGTGAATGTGAAGTGTCTCTCTTATTGTCACATTCGGTCGTTGTGATGTGGATGTGAGGTGTCTCTCTTACTGTCACATTCGGTCGTTGTGATGTGGATGTTAGGTGTCTCTCTCACTGTCACATTCGGTCGTTGTGATGTGGATGTGAGATGTCTCTCTTACTGTCACATTCGGTCGTTCTGATGTGGATGTGAGGTGTCTCTTTTACTGTCACATTCGGTCGTTGTGATGTGTATGTGAGGGGTCTCTCTTACTGGCACATTCGGTCGTTGTGATGTGGATGTGAGGTTTCTCTTTTACTGTCACATTCGGTCGTTGTGATGTGGATGTGAGGTGTCTCTCTGACTGTCACATTCGGTCGTTGTGATTTGGAAGTGAGGTGTCTCATTTACCGTCACATTCGGTCGTTGTGATGTGGATGTGAGGTGTCTCTCTTACTGTCAAATTCGGCCGTTGTGATGTGGAAGTGAGGTGTCTCTCTTACTGTTACATTCGGTCGTTGTGATGTGGATATGAGGTATCTCTATTACTGTCACATTCGGTCGTTGTGATGTGGAAGTGAGGTGTCTCTCTCTCTGTCATATTCTGTCGTTGTGATGTGGATGTGAGGTGTCTCTCTTACTGTCACATTCGGTCGTTGTGATGTGGATATGAGGTGTCTCTCTGACTGTCACATTCGGTCGTTGTGATGTGGATGTGGATGTGAAGTGTCTCTCTTACTGTCACATTCGGTCGTTGTGATGTGGATGTGAGGTGCCTCTCTTACTTTCACATTCGGTCGTTGTGATGTGGATGTGAGGTGTCTCTCTCACTGTCACATTCGGTCGTTGTGATGTGGATGTGAGATGTCTCTCTTACTGTCACATTCGGTCGTTGTGATGTGGATGTGAGATGTCTCTCTCACTGTCACATTCGGTCGTTGTGATGTGGATGTGAGATGTCTCTCTTACTGTCACATTCGGTCATTGTGATGTGGATGTGAGATGTCTCTCTTACTGTCACATTCGGTCCTTGTGATGTGGATGTTAGGTGTCTCTCTTACTGTCACATTCGGTCGTTTTGATGTGGATGTGAGGTGTCTCTTTTACTGTCACATTCGGTCGTTGTGATGTGGATGCGGGGTAACTCTTTTATTTTCTAATGACCTCGTATCTGCGATGGTAAATGAATTTCTTCTTTAATGTACCTTTAAGTCATCCTTGCTAAGTTGCATTTAAAGAAGGTAACGCTCATCGGTGTTGCAAGTATAAACCAGAAACTTCAGAAATTGGCTTCAATTCTTTTTTGTGTAATCATATTTTAGCTATGAAAATCTAAAGCAGTTTTATCCATCAATTCCTCAGAGTGCTCTTAATCTCCTTTCAGTTTGTAACTATCTTTAAATGATTCCTGTTAACCCTAGATATATGGATGTCAAGGGCATAATGTGTTTTAGGGTGAGGATAAAGACTTTTTTATAGGAACTGGTGTTTATACTTGAATGGTTAAACACAATCTGTTTTATCATATTTTTCCTCTCATTTCTAAGTATTTTTCACATAGATTTCTGTTTAACTCTTGGTCCATTATTGTCAATTTAAAAATACAAAGCCATTAAATGACTAAGCTAACAAGTATCGAAACTGTAGCATAGTGACTTTTAACCTATGCTTCAACGCATCTATAACTTATGTTTCTAAATCAATGATTATCTTTTATAAATGAAATATTTGTGGTTGAATCGCTTACATTATGCAAACGTTATTACGTAAGTCTTATAATCTTATTAGTACATGTTGCTGAAAATAACATCCGTCAGAATGGCTCTTCTCGTGCGTCAAACGGGCGTTTGCTTGAATTAATTTACATTTTCCAAAGCATTTCAATTATTAATTGGTCAAATTTTCAAGAAGTTCTCACTTTTTTCTAAATTGGTAATACTACCAGGGAAATAACCTCGATTCATTGAATACATACCGTAATAGTTTTTACAGATTTATGAAAGCAAGACAATGTCTACTTGTCAATCATCGTGTAAATTGCTCTTTTATTGGTAAAAAATTGTTTCGAATATACTGCGCATGTCTGTGAAGGTAATAATAAATAAAAGCATAACGAGTAATGACGCATATTCTCAATGGATCTCAGGAGGATTACAGAATATTTTTTTTCATAAGAAATAAAGATCTTGACAAGAAAATGTAAGGATTTTTTTATGTAAAACTATTATGGACCACCACAACAACAATGCAATGATCTTATTTTGGCTGTATGTTTCTAGTTATCTGAAAACTTCAAAAATATAATTTTTTTTTTAAATATTCCCTCACAAACTGCCTTGAACGAGACGAGAAATATACTTAATCCGTACAAAATTACATAACTATTAGGAGATCTCCCTTACGATGGTAAATAGGCAACTACCAGTGGTATTCATGAATTTGAAATCCCTTGCGTGCATTTGTAGATTTCTGGTTCAGTTTGTTGTTGAACATAGAAAGATGAGTGGGCTGAATTAATATTATTAGTATGTACAGATACATTGCACGCATATCATAATCTGTTTATATCTATTTACAATGTTACCGAGAAATGGAAATTAGCTATTCTGAAGCAAGACCGATGTTTTTTTTTTCAAAATACGGATCTATGAAATAGGAAATCGGCGGATTTCATTGAAGGTCTGAAGAACTTTCGTCTTTCTGTGAAAATGCTTTGGTCGCACGGTATTTTAAAAATATCTTAGGTAATTAGCTACGCTATAACATACAAATGTTTTGGATTTTCACAGTAGAAATTTACAAATTATGAAGACGCGTTAGGTCTAGGTTTCCGCTCTTATGAACTAGGTTGGACTTCATAGAAAATTTACAAAAATACCCTCAGCTTCTTTCAAATTATGACCTATAATTATAGATACGTGCAACAGAGTGTATCCTTTTGAAAAAAAAAAAACTGCCCTTTATGGCGGCATAATAAACAAAACAAGAAGGATCAGGAAGACAACATTTTCATCGAAAAACACGTCAGAATCACCAATCGCCGATTACATGTATACCTTGGATACGATTCTGCTATCATCAGACGGACACTCTACATGGCACCTGACCGATCTACAGTCTTGAACTAGTGCATTCTTAAGAATTGCACTCTGAATGACTGTGAAGACGTGTCTTAGTAGTGGACCCTGTCCAAACTTCGTTAGAGAAGACAAGGCCCCGACCACCTGTCCTCTCTGAATGTTAGTCGGACTCTTCGGGTAATTGCGTGCATGAGCTCTCTCATGCCGTTTTATATTAATCTGTGTGCTACCTGGGCTCCTTGCTGTCTTTATTAAGTAAATACTTTATTGTGAGGGGAACTTTTATTTAAAAAAAAACAACCCTTTTTTCGAGATCACTGGGTAATCGGACAAGTTGGGGTAGTCATCATGATAACCACACCATTTGTTACTAACGTGTTCATCTTTTGTCTGGTTATTGTACTGATTGTCGGATGACTGAAATCACAACTATCTTTTTCTGATGCATAATTAAAGTGCAGTGATTGAAAAGCTTTCACAAACTGATAATGTCTTGCCGCAAATGCTTACTAGGATGTTGTGTTCATTGATGTTTGCTGTCTTGTCTTCGATGTCCGTTATACTCAGGTTTTACTGTGGCCATCGACTTATTTCTGTCTAAAGTAATCATAAATCTGAGATCTGGTAAAGACAGATTGGATTAAAAAGATCCAGTTATATACATGTATTTGCGCAATTGTACATAATAATGTATATGTATATGACAGTGTAAGATAATTTCAATGATGTCAAAAAATAATGGATTGTTTTTACAATTAATGTGTTAAGCAGAGAGATCATTAACACATCAATATGTAAATACATTCAACAAAGGAATTATACGATTCATTGTTTGTCCTATTTATTGACCTTTTTACAGCAAAATTGAGCAACATCATTGTAGTTAACAACCATGACAGTTATTTCATTAATGCAAGCATTTAATTAAAGGAATTATTGCCAACATAATAAATGTTGATTGTTTACTCGTATTCAATCATGTTCAATAACTAGGCGCCATAACTCACGATTTACCACGCAAATCTTTTGAACATGTATTGCTAGAATAATGTCTGACAATGAATACTTTGAGTACATGACATTGTATAATTGAAAGCTATTTGTCTCATGAATTCATTCCTGTTACCAGACAAGTATTTGATATTCAATAATAATTATTTCTGTTTTCTCTGCCAATTAATGGAGACTTTCTCATAATGCCTGACACTATTTGCATTTTATTGTTTAGATTTCGCGTGCACTGGGTAAGCTTTAAATTTTTTTTTTTTTTAGATTTCGCATGCATTAGGTACCTATTTGATTCTTATTAGCTTTACATTTTTATATTTGGAAACCTATGTTTCATTTGTCTTGCGAAAAATCATACAATCAAATATTACGTCATTGGTGCATGCACACTCTATTGTTTGTCCTCCGTAGATGAGGTTAGCTAATTGACACAATTATTCCATGTTCAATTGAATATACTAGTAGTTTTGGTAGTAAACTTTAAGTACATTGAACAAGTGAATGAATCATATGCAGATGTGTTCAGATTACATAAAACTGGTCATTGTATTGATTATTCCCAAGATCAAACTTAAAAAAGGAATACATGTGTATCACTTATAATACTTATGTCTATGTTAAAAGTTACAGGAATTAGTCATTTTTAGAATGCATCACTTGATGTAATGCTTTTTTTTTGTATTTCCTACATACTTCTGGCACCGAGCATCACTTTGCACAAAGAAACGCGTAATAATACACGTTAAACCTTTCCTTTCATCATTGTTTTGCTGCAGTATTATTTGACAGATAGCTGTATGCGCGGAACGAGGAAGAAGGGGGAGGAATATTCGTATTCCTTAAACCGCATCTAATCATCTTTATTTTCATTTTATGATTTTCAATCATTGATAATAATCCCACTAATTCACCTCGGAAATTTCAATTATGACATGATTTATTGAATACACTTCGCCAAATCAAAATTAATCTTTAAAAATCCTATTCATATTGATTCAAATTAATATTTAAACACAACAAAGACCCATTTTACATTAAGGTTTATTTGGTGTAAAAACAAAGTTTTGATAAATTGCAGGTCTTACTTATCAGGAAATCTGAAAAAGGTATCAAATTGTAAATACATGTCCTTTTGTAGAAATATGTAAGTGCAAGAAAGGTTTCAGTGACTGGTTTTGAAAAATATATATATACACGCGTAATTGGGAAAATAAGCATTGTTAGCTCACCCAGAAGCAAAGATCAAGTGAGCTTTTGTCATATGTAGCTTGCCGTCCGTCGTCCGTCGTTCGACAACCGTCCCTCGTAAACGTTTTACATTCGACTTCTTTTTAAAAGAACAAATGAAGACATTTTGATGAAGCTTGGTAGGAATGAAGTACTTATGGCCCTCTACGGTTGTATTTTCGTCAGGATCTGTCAACAGGTGGCGCCAACACAGCAAAAGTAGGTCACGGGGTACCCTCCATTCAGAACCGAAGCACATAAAGTATCAGGATTGTCTAGATCCATCTCTTCTGTAAACAAAAAAGAGGGGATATTTTCATACATATTCGACTTCTCCAAAACCACTGAAGGGATTGAGATGAAACTTGGTAGTCCCCTAAAAGTAGTTTTGTATTAAGTCCGGATCCGTCAGCAGGTGGCGCCACCACAGGCAATAGTAAGTCACGGCGGTCACCCTCCCTTGACAGACCTCTTGAGAACAGAAGCACAAATCGAAGGCATCAGGATAATTAAGAAGAATGCATTAGGATGTTTTTTAAATTTTGGTTTCACTCCAAAATCAAATTCTAACGCCTTTTTTTTTGTTTTTGTTTTTCTTTTGTTGGACCTTGTCAGAAATGCACATTTTTTACTGTGTCTTTGAATAAGTCGATGAATGCCTTGCCATGGTTTTGTGCATTCATTTACTTAAGATTCGTCACATTTTAGTACTTCAATGGTTTTATATTGATTTTTGATAATTTTCCTGATAATTTGCATGATTCTTTTACTTACTTAATCTGGAAGGGAAAGGTTTTTCCCTACATACCAATTTGGAGTTCTTCTCCAGAATCACAGAAGGGATTTCGATGAAACTTGGTAGAAATTAAGTTCTCTTTGTTCCCTTAGTGTTGTTGTATTTTATCCAAATATGTCAGCAGGTGGTGCCACTACAGGCTTAAGTAGGTGAGGGGGTACCATTCTGAGTCTTTTGCCTTTATCTGACACTGCGCAGGCGTCTTATCACGCCAACTGTATCAATTACAAAATATCAAAGGCCTAGGCCTCTTTTTTTGAGTCGATAGGAAATCCATGATGGTCGCCTCAGCCTTTAATTGACCGACACTTCTTGGAGTTTCTTCACCAATCAGAGTATCTACTTATAAAGCGAGACTGACAATATTCTCAGGTGAGCGATATAGGCCCACTTTGGCCTCTTGTTTACAAATTCCAGTAGGTTGGGATGCTGATCCGTATATTATACAATCCCTTTATAGATTTACTCTTGACACCTTTGGTTGCATTGTTTCGGTGAATTAAAGCTTTCTTTATTGAATACAATATGTTTGGAATAATCAAATTCTAATTGTATGGAAATAAAGAGTAATTTATAAAAAAAAACAAAAACAAAAAAACAAAACATTCATTTAGTTGACGTAATAGGTACACATTTGACACCTATCTGATAGGAATTTATTTCAATTAGGAGAGGTAAGGTTAACAAGGTACTAAGCTATAACTTCTTTTTAGTTGACGGGCCGTTGATAATTTACTAAGATCAAAACATTTCACTGAGCTGCACAATATATCTTTTATAGATTGAACAAAATGGGTAAATGTTGCATAAAACGACAGGCATTGCGTCGGTCCTTATCCTTTTGTAAGTGGGCAATCGGAAGATTTTACAATCTAATTTTAGATACATGTATGTTACAAAATGTATCTATTTTACTTTGATGAATGAATGTTGAAAGATTGCATTGTGGTTATATATTTAGATAATATACGGAACAGATGATATTTTCTATGATGTGCTGTTTTTTAAAACCGTGACATAGTAGAAAATCCCACCTACAAATTCATCATCATTTTTATCATCTGTTAGAAACGCTTGATTATCAGTTCTGCGTTTTACATTTATTTCCTAAATTATGAAAGAAAATCACTCCGTCTCTTCTAAAGATTGGTACATGTATCACGAAGTAATCCATTATCAGAACATCATTTTTAAACTAATACGATGGGAATTAAAAACACGATTCGTTCGTAACAAATCTTTGCGTTTTCAATAAAAATGATTGTCATAGCTGAATCAAATATGGTACAATAGAAAACTGATCGGCAATCATATATTTAGCCTGTTATCAACACGGATAGGCTTCATATACCTACTGTCTTTCTAAATATTTATATTTTGGCCACGTCTTGTTTTATTCTGTTTTGCGTCCTTTCTAAATTGAAGAAGCTACCGGCCAGCCAGGGAAAAAACAAACATTGTCAAGCATATAAAACCAAGTTGCAATTTCATACTATGTGACAGACTACATGTGTTGTACTTTGTGAAATCTAACAGAAATTTCTTTCATTTAAACATATTTTAGTCAACAAAGAATGATGTATGATACAAAGGCTTAAATCGTTGAAGTACTTTTTCATTTTTGCATATAATATAGAAAAATAAACCAAATTTAATTCTCTTTAATTTGATTTTGGGCTCAAAACCTACCAACACTAGGACGCAAAATTAAACAGAAAATAACAAAGAAATGGCCTTATTATAAAAAAATCTGCCATTATGACTACATGTACATGTACTTTTGTCATAACGGCAGATATTAATAATAAATAAAATACCAGAAAGACGTAAAATGGTCACGCTTAATTGTACTTTATTTCATTTTTTTTTTTGTAAGTCATTCTCGCGTAATTTCGTTTTCTGTTATTATCGAGAAAGGTCATCGACAAACACACAAAACGTTCGAAATAGCACAGTGTTGTTTCCGTGTCTGTAAATTCCGAAAAGGAATTGTTCTACGTTGTACCATTCATGACCGTTTCATCTCATACAGTACAGAAAGTATAAACCATGTATGACCGTTTCATCTCATACAGTGCAGAAATATATTTGTCAGGAAAGTTGTTTTCTTGATTTATATAAATTATTTGAATAAATATTTTTTTGTGAATTTCAAAACAAAATAATAAAAAAGAACAAGACTATCCTCTGTTCTTTATCTTGATTCCTCGAATGTAAATAAGTCCTCGTCTGTTAAATAATAATCTATTTACCGTTTGCTCCCTATTAGTCCAGGATAGTGGTTTCAAGCCACACCAATCACTTCTCTGTCCTAGATGGGGACCGCAAACCTCCTTTTCTGTACAAGTGTACATACTTTTTTAGATTGGTCACTAAACTAAATAGTGGGAGGATTACCGGTGGATTTTCTTGTCACGTACCATTATTGGTTTACCATGACTTGTTATATGTATGACCAAACTTGCATTCATGACGTATACACGCAAATACAAAGCTTCAACTTACAAAGACTGGAGATTGTGTTCAAGTGTCTAAGAGAAATTCGGGCGAAAATGTATAAATTGTGTCTGCTGAATTCCTTTCCTTGAAGAATTATTTGTGTTACATCTGCGTGACATCGACCAAATTGTAAAATCATTAAAAAAAACGGCAAATTTATGCTTAAAGCCATTTTAATAATTTCATTACAAAATTTAATATAACACAGAGCACACAATTGAAAATATAAATATCAAAGCTATAAAATAAACAATAAATAGACAACACATCGCACAAAATATCCTATTTTGCAGAGGCGACATCCATTCAAAAGCAAAATGGGACTATCAAATTTTTTAAAAGCAGATCAAATTTGTATGTGATCATAAATCTGAAAAGCAATCTTAAACATGCAAGAAATCGACAAACATAAAATGTAGATTTAAAAATTACAATTGTAAATTACAATTTATAAATCACAATATTGCACAATTGTATTATGAAATAGATTATTGCAGGCTCTTTGGTATCAATACTATTACACACAGTTGCCTGACATATCACAGATAATGATTGGGTTGACCAGTGTGTTGAGCATCCAGACATTTATCTAAGATGTGTAGGACGACACATGTATATAGTAACGTAGTCCATATACCCGTGGAAGTTCTCAAATCCTTTGACAAATCCTATCTGAAGTCCGGCAGCAGATTTCTTTAATGGACCATATACAGATCTCCGTAGAGATCCGTAGGCCCATTTCTCCATCCCTATTCCATTTACTTTGCCTTCTAGTTTCTTTGTGTCGTGCATATAGTATGCTTCGTTCCAATTTCCTGGCTACAAGACAAAGTATGTAGATGTTAATGTTTTGATGTATGCACTACAACTACAAATATTTCATCATTTAGTTCCAAGAACAGTAATGAGATTTTAGCCAGATAAAATCTGAATATGTAGATATCACAAGTCAGCCTACTTGTCTAACAACAGCCTAACATCTTTTATCCTTGAACTGACAATCTTGAAATATTAAGTCAATACAGAAGTACAAATACAAGATTAATACTTACTATAAAAGGCAGGTAGAATGTTGAGGTAGCTCCGCGGCTGCACTTAGCTAAGTAATGAATGTTCCGTTCACTTTTGACCATCTTCAAGGAGGCTTCATTGGAGCAACAATCGCCATTACTGACCATTCCCCTAACACCACCAGTCACGTCCATGAATCTCATCTTAATCACGAAGTCCGAGTAGTGCTCCACATTGGCGAATCTTGGGATGATGAGCTTGGATGTGTTCCCGTTGAAGTATCCTAAACCAGTTCCGGTCAAGGTGACGTCAATGTTCTCCACGTAAACAGCTTTTCCGGATTCATCTTTACAGTTTTTGTCGAACGGTATATGGACTTCCGGTCTGCAAACTGAAATTGGAAATAAAAATTGAATAAAATGAAAATTGAATAAGCATTGGAAATTTGATTATACAAGACACAAAGTTCGAAATGAATTTTATCAGTTTTAGATGAAATTTACCTCGCCCTGGGAGAAATGATGTATGCAATGAACATTCACACGTGTTGCAATCGAATCGACTTCCCGGAGCACATGGCATATCTACCCATCCAAAACCATACACATACTGCTCGAATCCTTTATCGTTTTTCCACGATGGCCGCTTGTCGCATGGTCCCTCGTTGATCAGTTGAGGTGGACACGTATCGTTGCACTTCTTACTCTTTACGCATCCGCCAAACGCGTTGTACTCGTATCCTTCCGGGCAGCACATACCAATGGCTTTGCCAAAGTTACATTTCCAGTATGCCCGACAGCTTGTAGTACCTTGGTATGGGTAGGAGAGTAATCTGGGATGGCGGCATTTATCTGCGATAAAAACAATAAACTTACTAAAAAGGTCGCAATTATTTTCTTATGCAATATATATAAAGTATACATGTAAATCCCATATTATCTATGCAAATGGTAAATCATTTTAAATTATTTTTTGAAAATATTTTCAAACTTTTAAATTGACTAACTCAAAACGAGTTCAAAAAACACAATGATGATTTGTTTAACATGCAAAAAGATATGCACTTGATCTCTTATTAGAAAATTTACCATTTGGACAATTGACTTCCGCGGATGGTCGGCAGGTCAGCATTCCTTGATCCCAGTACTGACCAAAAGGACACTGCCTGTATACAGCCATTATTTGATTTTCCCCTCCAAAGTAGCACTGTGTAAACTTGTCACAGTCATCCGGATGTGGGTTATAACCGACTCCATTTTGCATTTTACATTTATCACACGGACCTGCAATACAAACAAGTACATGTATCATCATGACCATTTAATGACATAAAAGATTCCATAAGAGAAATAATGATTTTGCATTGAAGAAATGTAAAACTTTACATTGCGAAAGCCCAATTTGAATGATATCAATGACTGACAGCCATGCTCTGGGACCATCAATTTTAAGAAAAGTTTAGAACAAATGTACAAATAAACAAAATGATTCCTAATTTCATATCCTATTGAATTCAAACATAATTCAAGAATATGCCATTGGTATTTTGATACTTACCAGAGATTGGTGCCTGCGTGGGTGGGGGAGTAGGGGCGGGTTTCATTGTTGTCGTTGGTGCCGGGGTCGCTAGAAGAGTTTAAAAAATGTAAATTATAAGCCATGTTACACAACATTTGAGATTCTTCTCAAAAGAATTTGAAATTTAATTTTTAAAATTATATGATTTGAAAATGTCTCTCTTATACACATTTCAAGCAGATTTATGTTCTATTTGCAAATTAGGGGAAAATGGAAACCTCATTTTTCTTTTACTTACTTGGACAAACCAACAGAACTAGTTCTTCAATATTCCTTGCCAATGCGTCAAATGAATCAACTGTGAGAACTTGGCGTTCAGACGACGCAATGCCGATCAGTTCTGGCATATCAATGAGTTGAGAGACGCCAACAGAGAACATGTTGATTCCTAGATCTTTGGTTAGATTTGCTTGTATCACTGTCTCGGTCGTGTTCTTAGATATTCCATCTGTTACTACAATTCCGACCTTCGGAACTCCTGGTCTGGGGCTTGCTTCGAAGAGTTCTTTCATAGTTTCTATTCCGAGTGCAGTATTGGTACCGTCCCTTGGATGAGGTAACTTCTCAGCCTCCTTTTGAAGAGTCCATTTGTCTGACGTAAGCGGCACTTTTCGAGCAATTTTGCTGCTGTAGACAACTATACCCATTCTACCCTCATCTTTGTCTATATTTAAACGATCGATTAGAGAACTGATCGCTTTTCTAAGAGTTGAAAAATCATCTCTAGATATACTGTCTGAGCCGTCTACCACTATACAGAAATCTATAAGGCTTCGACACCCTAATAAAAGAGAAAAAATGTTGATTTTGAGATACTATTGTGATATCTGTATTCTGATAAGGAAAATAAGTATTTGAAATATCTTCAAAAGTTACTTTTTTGCATGATAATAGTTATGTTAAAATAATTTGTTGGGTTGTTATAATTATATAATATCTGCATTCATATCTTTTAAATGATTGAAAATTTAAGAGCATACTATTCTAAAAAAAATCAAAAGTATACGAATATATGTACATGTGTATATATATATTTTTTTTTTCGAAATTTCAAATTATTTAAAATCAAATCAGAATTAGAGATGTAAAGTTTCTTGTTCAGTTTTATACTGAATCTTTTAAGATATTGCAGTTTAAAATTCAATGAAGGATAAAAAAAAGTTTGAAACATGACAGGGTTATTTTACCTGAATCTTCACTTAAGGTAACTCTTGTTAGTATGCCACTGAAAAATAAGAAAAACGCCAGTTTTATCGTTATAGCCTGCATTTTGAAATTAAAGACTTAATATCTTATTCGACAAAATTGTCTATACTAAAATCTTCTGTTTTGGATCTGCTTATATAGGCATCATTTTCCGGGATGATTTCATGAAAAAGAAGACCATTTTCCAAGTTTCGATGACGACATTTTGCGTAGGAATGAACCATTCACCTCAAATTCTGGACTTGCGGCTTCACCAATAATAACTTGAACAAAAAACATAAACGTATGTATAGTAACTAATTACTTTTTTGTCTCCAATTTTAGCGCCTATTGTGTTTTGTGGTCACTGTTGCACGTAAGAAAAATTATTCTTAACGCTTTCGCTGACTCGCCGTGGCGGTATGAGGTCATTATACTTGACAAACGTCACGTTTTAAGACAGCAGTTAATTGGTATTTGAGGTTTTATGTCCGTTTGTTTTTGATGGGAAGTTATCAGTCAATTGATTTTCATTACATCAAAGGTGATCTCATTATTTTTATCCAATCGATTTCAATAACCGTATGTCCTTTTTCAGTTCGATTTTGAAAATTTTATTTCACACTAATAAACTCAACCATTTATCAATTCAATATATTATTATAAGAATTAGATACTTTGTTAAAAGATTTTAATGAACAAGTTTATAAAAATAATGATACATATTATTCATTCATTTTCAAACAAATGTAAATGTAAATCAAAGGAAAAGAGAAATGTTTCATTGATAGGTAAATAAAAAGACTGAAAGTGAGATTCCTTTATGATTTTTTTTACTTTGTTTAATTAATTCGATATAACTCATGCTTGAGTTATGTGTTTTATTTCTGTTCGAATAGAATGAAATTGTGCATCATTCGAGATTACAGTTTACTCTCGTTTACTCAAGTTCGATTAACCCGGATTTCTGCATTACTCGAACTGTTTTTAGAGTCTCTATTCTCTTCCATTGCTGTCTGTTTGTATGTTCATCTTACAGTGAGGAGGTTATTTTACACCACAACTGTGCGTTCTCCGAGATCTCTGGGTAGTCGGAAAAGTGGGAGTGTTGTGCGCACGTAATCCGGATAACTACACTTTCTGCTACTTGCGTGGCAGATGGCCGTCCTAAGTTGGCATCGGTTGCCCATTGGTCTCGTTGGCTTATGTGTGGTCATTTGTGTTTGATGTTTCTATGTTGTGCGTTGATGTTCCTTGTCCCTTTTGCGTCTCTTTCTGTGCGTTTCCTCTCTGTGTTTTTGCATTGGGTGTTTTGGGGTTTTGCTGAGGATGCTGCAACCTAGTGTTGTTGGAGATCCGCTCCTTTGTTTTGTACTCCTGATAACTCGACCTTTTCGGTAAGTCGAACAATTTTTTAGGTCCCATAACACATTTTATATTGACAGTTTAATTCGATGAGTCGAAATACAAATTATATTTTATTCTTAAACGAAAATGACTTAATTCTATGGAGATCGGTGATCGGATAATTAATATTTTCTTGATCTGGAGTTGGATATAAACTTTAAGGTAGATTGTTCGTTAAAAGAAGACAACACAAACGTTTATAAACGGTGATACAGAAAGGTAAATATCTTTCTTTTAAGAACGCAAACCTTAACTTTGAACTTAAAGGAACGTAACTATACGTATCACAAAACGTAACTATACGTATCTCAACTTAAAATACGGAGTACACATTGGACGGAACTGAGGTATCAAAGGAAATCTTAATTTTTCCTTACACACTAGAAATGTCACACAGGAGCTCGACGCAAACGATCCTCGGTGAAAAATCCGTTTTCTACTTTCCCTTTATTATCTTTAGAGGAAATAAGAGGAAGATGCCATCCTGTATCCGTTGTGTCAAACTTTTATGAAATTTCAGTTTCTTGAATGAAACTTTTTTTCCTGATTATGTAAACCAAATGTTTCACATTTCTGATGTATTGCGTGAAATTTCCCTTCTGCTATTGAAAAAAGCACAACACCCACGAAAAGAGAATCAATAGCTTTACTCAACGCTGACCTGCTATTTTCAGGTAAATATGTTACATGTTAGAGATAAAGTAAATGATTGTATATTCAATTTAAGGTCTTCATTATAAATAAATTGAAGTAAGGAAATGTTCATTGTTGAAAGGGGCACTGAATGATTGTTGTTAAATTTGAATTACCGGGTTTAACGACTTTCTACCAATTTACATGAATGTTGAACATACAGTTAGGAGATGTTATATAGTTGTCATTAGGGATACAGACTGCTTTGTCTAATTCCTTGCTTGCCTATTTCACCCTAGATTTGTATTCTCTTTGCTCATGATTATCTGATCTTTGATTTATATGATTGTTGTGTGATTTATTTACATCTTACGTAGCAAATACTTATTCAATCTTGGTCTCTAAATAGCGATGATTATATATGCAAAAAAGAAAGAAGGGGATCTCCAGCAAGACTCAGTTGCAGCACCCACAGCAAAACACCAAATCACACTAAGTGAAGACATAGAGAAAACATACAAAGAACTCCAAAACACCAAACGCAAAATACTTCACTAAAACAACATAATCAATGGGCAATCGGTGACGACTTACATATAGAAAGGCCATCTGCCATGATAGTAGCAAATGTCGTTATCCGGATTACGTGCACACAACCGTTCCACTTTTCCGATTACCTAGAGGTCTCAAAGCAGCAACAATTGTTGTATAATATATACTCCTCACTGTAAGATGACAATATAAACAAGGCAGAAAAACACAGGGGCCCCAAGTACAACACAGATGAATGTGTAAATCCATATAAACATGTTATCAACAAAGCTAGGAGTCCGACCGACATTGGGTGAGGATAGATGGAACATGTAGGGGCCCTGTTTTCTCTAAAGAGGTTTGGACAGGGCCATTTATGGAGTCCTGTCGTGACGGTCAGTAAGAGTGCAAACAAATCTTAAGAATGCGCTGGTAAAAGGCTGCAGATTGGTCAAGTAATAAATTCAATCGATTTGAAAAAAATGTTATCGCATTAAACTCCAAATTGCCGGAATTTAAGGGGCTTCTTTCCAAAATGACACAATCTATAGTATTCTTGTGTGTGTGTGTGTGTGTGTGTGTGTGTGTGTGTGTGTGTGTGTGTGTGTGTGTGTGTGTGTGTGTGTGTGTGTGTGTGTGTGTGTGTGTGTGTGTGGGTGGGTGGGTGGGTGGGTGGGTGGGTGTGTGTGTGTGTGGGTGTGTGTGTGTGTGTGTGTGTGTGTGTGTGTGTGTGTGTGTGTGTGTGTGTGTGTGAGGGTGTGTGTGAGGGTGTGTGTGTGTGTGTGTGTGTGTGTGTGTGAGTGAGTGAGGGTGTGTGTGTGTGAGGGTGTGTGTGTGTGTGTGTGTCTCGAAACTTCATTTTAAAGCAACGAGTTACTCTACTATCACTATATACACGAAAATAACCGTTTAATTAAATGCCTGTCTACTGCAAAGAGGTGTACACATAATATTATATGTCATCTTTTAAATATTCAGAAATTATATAAAAATAGCAAATGATAATGCTATAATACCAGTTCAAATTTTATCCTAAAAAATCAAAGAAATAAAGTTGGCATTAAAAATATTATGAAGCACAAATTTTATATGATGATCAATATTAAACTTAAATTAGGGGGAAATGATCGTCAGCATGAACGACAAAGAGACTATCAGTCCCCTTTCAACTTAGTATTTCCACATTTCTGTCTGTCTTCCGAACATTTTTTTTCAGCTTTTGCATTATTAATATCACTGGTATCTTTTCAAAAAAGGAAATCTTGCGTTTATTTGATGAAAAAGAATCATGTACCATTTTAGTCTAATAGAAATATCTTTGAGATACGTATGCATTCTTGAATTTGGAAGCATTTCCAAGAATGTGATGCACGTGCATCGGTCCATAAATCAGGGCAGAAGATTGGACAATATTTTACAAGGCATGTCTCCTTCGTTTTGATAAATATGATCTATAAATAAAATGACGTCATGGGTTTCACTTCCTTGTTCACTATCATTCAATTGCATTTATATTTACCTGAGTTATCAAAATGCGGTGTTGACATGCAGGATATGCAAATACATGTCATTACGAATAATTAGTTGTAATCTCAAGGAGAAAGATGCCTCATTTTTTTCATAGAAATACATGCAAGTTCACGTCAAATGATGAATCATTATCAATATTTTTTTCTTCATTTGATAAATGTCACGTAATCTCAGACGAACAATGATTTAGACTGCAACGCATATAGCAGGAAAAAAAATATTCTAATTGCTTCAGTGTATGTACATGTACTTTTATTATTCTTAATCAATTATTTATTCTTCATTTTCTACAAAATCAAATTGGAATCGGATATTATGTGTTGCATGTCTGGTCCACGTTGCCAATTTATCTGTTCTTAAATGATGCTATTCAATTTGAAGACGTTTACTCTTAAACGCTGATAACGCTATCGTATCATGTTGGAATTAAACATAAGGCAATTTTACGTCAAATGGCAGAAATAAGTACATATCTACTGAATTCTTATTCTGTTATTTGAACAATTTGCTCTGGTGGCAATCGATAGACGAATAACTTGCTAACACCGATTTTATCACATCTGTTTGAAACGGGATAGTGATAAACAGCGATTCCTTCTATCGTCATGGCGTTGATCGCCGTATCTTTTCCGCTACAGAATACAAATCATGGACATTTAGTTACCTTAAGTTTGTACATGTATTGCCTTGTCCCTCCTCTTGGACAGCATTTATGTAAGATTTGGTGAGAATCTCTACAAGCAGGTTGTGGGGATCCATATGGGTACTAATTGTGCGCCTTTTGTTGTAGATTTTTTATCCAAAAACTTCAAAAGCAAAGAAAGCATGATGATTTGAAATGTTTCATTTGTACTTCTAGGTACCTGTATATTTCTTACCATCGACAATCCTGTTTTTGAAAAAAAAAATCCTCAAGGATCTTACAAGGCAAACGTTACAAACACAGAAACACAATTTTTGGACCTAAATATCACAATTGTTAATGAAGAGATTCATACAAATGTGTATGACACAAGAGATGATTCTGGATTCAATATAGTAAATTTTCCCTGGCTTGACGGTGATATTCCTAGATACGCTGGTGATCCTTCCCTTTTCTTTGTACGGATTTTTATGCATTTAGGTATACAATATAAGTAAATCTATATCTAAATTGTATGTGTTATCTATCATATCGGGAGTTAGCTTCTTTTCATGTGGTGGAGGTTTTTGTTTGTTTGTTTTGGTTCCTGTTTTATCCTGCTTTTGTATGCCTTCGGTTTCTGATTTTCTGAATTATCGATTTTGTGCTGTATACAGGGATATGGTCATTATCTATATTTGTCATTTTCGAGGCTGAAAAAGTTATTGGAGTGTATGTAGGATTTCCACGTGTCGAATTCAAACCCAACTCTTTAACAAGGCTGTCGAAATAGTACTTTTTGCATGTAAATGTGGCTACTAGGTATTTGAGGCTTTGCCTGCTGGTGTGATGGCGTAATACTCTTAGAGGTAGGTCAGCTCTGTGATAAGATCAGGGTTTTTAATGATAGCCTCGAATCTGGTCAGATTGGTGTTCACAGTTGCTTGTAAGTTGTATATTCTAGATAAACGTAACCCTCTGGTGCATTTTACCCATTCGGCAAGGGTGTCAAGCTGTACATCCTCTTACTTTGCCCAACGTCTTGCATTTCCTCACAATAACCCATAATAATTTTGAAATTTTGTTTCCATGAAAAGAATTTACTTTCTCTGTATTTGGGACACTTTTTTAACAATTCTCTCAACTTGTCGCATTTGACTATACTAAGGTCACCAGTAACAACGCGTCCGCAAAGAGAGTAGTTGAAATCCGATGAAGAACATTCGCAGGGTAATGGATGTACTGATGGATTACTTAAATCAATACACTGCAGAAATCGTTTTAATTGTAAATTTTAGATGCAACTGTTGGTGTGTAGCTGTAGGAAATACAAAGAGGTTTTTTTTTCTTTTGAAATTTGGTGGGATCTATGGTGTGATTCAAATTTTGACCAAGATCTAATTTACAAAAAAATGTATCAATTGTTTCGTTTGCGAAATTCACGTTAATGAAAGGGCAGTTTGTTTTATTCTCTGATTAATCTGATCTTACTGCTTGAAATAAATGAAAAGTAGAAATGTCCAAGATGACACCTTTTTAAATATTGTTTTCATTTTCGTGCGTGAACATCAACGGCGGGTGCGGCTAGCTAAACAGGAAATGCTTAATCCTCCCGGACACCTCATCCCACCTCTAGCTTGCTAGGGGTCCGTCGATGCTCAATTTTGTGCTCTATTGTGAGTGCTGTTGGGATTATCGTCAGGATCTTCTTTAACTCTTATGTAGTCTGTATTCTGGGGAATATTTATAAGTAAATGTGAGGTCCTTAGTATATTCGTAGATGTCGTGTAATTTCCGTAAAGGATCAGAGAACAATTTGGTACGAATGTGGTGTAGGCCTAGAGGTTCATTCAAAAATGGGACCAAGTCATCGAAGGAAATACTATGTATCTCAGGCTTGTTATATTTATT
The DNA here is from genome assembly GCA_028142955.1 of Pinctada fucata. Taxonomy (NCBI): domain Eukaryota; kingdom Metazoa; phylum Mollusca; class Bivalvia; order Pterioida; family Pteriidae; genus Pinctada; species Pinctada fucata. The sequence goes on along the minus strand of AP027102.1, from coordinate 26,734,708 downwards.
ATATTACTTTGAAGCCTTCTTTGTTGTCTGTTCAATAAGCTAATCACATTTACCGATGGACATCCGGGACTTGTTGGGTTCCCTACGCTACTGATGTTATCATTCAATCCATAGGGCGCTGTAATGTTGATCTTTCTCTTTGTTTCGACGGAAAAATGTACTCAAATTGGGATAGTTTGTGGGGTGAAATATTTTCTCAAGTATTCTTACTCTCATAGATGAAACAGAATAATCAGGTTGGTTAAAATGTTGATGAAGGAGTTGATTTCCTTTATTTCAGAAATAACAACTAGCTAGTCGTGGTTTGTTGTCCAGTAATTCCCCGAGTCGCATGAACCGATTAAATTATCACCGAGTCGCGAAGCGGGATCTATAGCACGTGAATGGGCGGAGCTTAGCGAACTGGAAGTTTGTTTATGATTTTAGAACAGGCGAGTTCTATAGTACATAAAGGGAGAAAATCCAAAGTCATATTAGAATATTGAATTTTGACCAATTACCTGATTTTCTTGTACGGAGCTGACCTTTGGTTTAACCCACACAAAGTGAACACTATATTCCGTAGACAACATTGGAGGCATATTAAATGAATGTTTTGTTACATGTAAATGAAATGTCTGTTATGAGGACTTTGCAAGTTTTGCAGTTCTTGGTGCCGCACTTAGAAATTAAGCAATCGCTTGGTGAAAATGATGTCCTTTTAGTATATCGACGACTTTGAACAATCTTACATGGCTTGATTTAAAATACCCATCTGTATATTTATACCAGAACTGATGATTACGACTAACAACAAATGTTTGATCTTTTACATCGTGTAAATTGATTCTGAGGACACCTAAGTTACCTGTTGCTTATGTGCCCGTAAAGTGGGCGACGTCCCAGCCACTTTGTAGGTCTTTTGAGTATTATCCATTTAAGCAAAATACTATCCGACAAGTGCCCTCAGGGACAAACTGTCCACCAGCAGTGAAATAGTACAGCAATCGAGTCTGGTTGGAGATAACAGCAAATTTGATATATTTTCATTGTTTTATTACATGTAATATATAAATTAGTAACATGATTTATTACATGTATCATTATAATTACTCTTGTTTCTCTATCATGACACTCACTCTCACTGTAATCACTAGTTATTAGTATAATTTGTAAATACTGTATATATGTTCCATATTCTAATGTGTCTCTGTCACAAAGAAATATATACTTGAACTTGACAACCCGCACTAACATGTCGACTCAATTGAATGATAAACTTCCTAATGTAAAAGATATCATAAATAAAAATAGAACATCATTTTGATATTCGTTGTAGGTGTCCCAGTTATGTTAGTGTGGTGCAGCGCCCCACACATTTAAACCGCCATGGATCTAACTATGGTGGAGGTTTTTGTTTGCTTTGGTTCCTGTTTTATTCTGATTTTGTATGCCTTTGGTTTATGATTTTCTGAACTATCGATTTTGTACTATGTATTGGAATATAGTAATTATCCATATTTGTCATCCGTCCTGATTAGTCTGTAATTTTGTATTCAGGTTCGAAACTATTTAAAGAGACATATATTTTTTATGTTGGTTGCATCATTTGTCGAGTAAATATTTTCTAAAAATAATTTGCAAAAGCAGATTCCACAAGAATTATAATGTTTGGCATGCTTTATAATATTGCATATTTAATTTTTTTATCAAATTCATTCAGGGTGGCGTTGCTTACAATCATTTATGATAATTTTCTTGTTCCAGGTTCTCTATGGAGCAAATGAGCGAAAGTTCCCCTTTGTATTTTAATAATACGAAGAGAGAAATTTGAAAGATACTATACAACCATTAACCAGTTTGGAAGGGAGATATGACGAGAAAATCATGTAGTCCGAGAGTTAAATGATTTTCCTTAGTTGGACAAATCTTCATGTCTCCCTACCAATTGGCAAAAAACTATACCGAAAGCTGATGCAAGGCCATTCTTGTAGCCTTCAATAATCACCGTACTAAGAGAGGTAATTCCTACTCAACGTAGAATATTCAGGAGCGAGCGTAGGTGCTAAATCCTTAACTTCTCTTTTTTTTATTTAACCCTTATCTAATTTGAACTAGATTTTTGAATAAATGTTGTTTAAACAAACGTAGAATATGGGGTTACGTAATGCCTTGAGACATGACGTCTCGGGAGGGTAATTTGACGTCTCTGGAGGGAGACATGAAGTTTTGTCGCCCGCACAGTTAACCTCTCTAGACCAATTAGATTTCTTTATTTGTCATACCAATCATATGGGGTATAATATTATAACTTACATCATATGTGTAACATGATTCATGTCATATTTGCATTCTCTGCAAAAAAAATTGCACATTTGAATATTCGAAACACGTGTCTGGTGTATTTGAAATTGGTTTGAAATTTTCTTCAAGAAGGTAAAGAGTTGGAACTTTTTCGTATTATTGAATATGTTTAAACTGCATTACCTAACATCGCACTGCTTTTATAGCGCAACCTAAAATGCATTCTTCACAGGACTATGGAAATTGATCAATAAAGCGTCTTTCGTTTTTCTATGAAGCTCTGTTATTGTCTCCGTCTGTTTGTCAAATTGTCTTTTCTTGTGATAAAAGTTTGTTCTATATTTTTTAAAGAATTCTTAAGTCTTATGATTGTGATTTTTCGAACTTGATTTCAGTTTTTGTGCTTGACTTTCATTCCAAATCCGTTTTATATCTTTCCTAAATCACTCAAAATTTATACTTGCTTGCTCTGTTTTTAAATGATGCTTTTGAATTTGTAACGCGTTGATTATTTGTATCACTTCAATTTCACTACATCGTATAATTCTAATTAAAATAATTCGAATATAAGAGCCATTTGGTGAGTGTCACTGCTGATGGACCAGGAGTTCTTCTTCAGGGTTATACTACACAACGGCTGAAATCAACATTGTGGAAGTTCTTCTGTGGCTACGGGGATGTAATAAAAGCATATGAGATTCCCCTTTCCAGAATGATCAGTGACATTCTGCATTGTGACTGAATGGCTGTCATCATCACCAAACAAGAAATACTTACATGGTGTGTACATCAGTATGAACATCGAGTCAATCATCGATTTTGACAAGTTTCCGTGGAGCTGTTGCAACAGGTGTTGCATGCAATCAGGAGACCCTGACTTCGGGTACCTGGTCTCTCTTCGGAATTTTATTCATTCCGAGGTTCTCAACCGTTCCAATGGAAATTCTAATGATTTTGCCTTGTCTTATCGACTTTGAGACTGATTAACTGATAGGTATTTTTAAAAATGTTTATCTTGTCATACATAATATGCCAGTTATATGTCTTAAACAAATATAAACTATCAACTGGAATAACCTACTTTTCAAATCGCAAATATCTAATTAAAGAAAAAAATCTGAAAATTTGAATTAGAATGTTCTTAACTAGATTATTGTGTCTACTTTGAATCATTTGGGCATGAAAACTCTCTACATGGGTTGTATGATATGCATTCATTATTCAAAACATGCATGTCTGCTGCAACGCATGGGGATTTCTGTCCTAAAGTCTGCTCTCTAAAAGAAAATAAGACACGTCATTCGTCTTTCCATTTGAAAAGGAGTCGTCCATGTTTGATTTCACCATCTTGCACGGTCTACGGGACGTATAAAGAATTGAGTTAAATTTAAGCACATAGTCAATCAATTTATGTGGAGGCTAATGATTTTCATTCGGTTACATTTAAAAGCTTGGTATTTGACAAATCTACGGCATTGTACAAGCGCATTCTTAAGAATTGGACTCTGAATATTTGTGACGACATGACTCCATGGCGGGCATTGTCCAAACCTTTGTAGAGAAGACATTTACATATCCTGTGTTTTGCTGTCTGTTTGTATTGTCATCTAACATTGAGGCTATTTTATACTATAATTGTGCGTTCGGCGAGACTACTGTGTAATCGGAAAAGTGGAAGCTAGGCATGTGCGGATAACCACGCCATCTGCTGCCTGTGTGGAACCTGATGGTGGTCCTGAGTTGGCACCAATTGGCCATTGGTCTCGTTGGTTTATGTGTAGACTTTTGTGTTAGATGTTTCTGCGTCTCTTTCAGTGTCTACTCTGTGTTTTGCATGGATTGTTTTGTTGTGGGTGCTGCGGCCGATTGTTGTTCGAGATTCCTTCCTTTCTTTTAAAAATATCCCATCACGCGGCTGAAAAGTTATGATCTCTCTCTCCAATGCTATAAGCTCATTACTTTTCGTAAGATAGGATTGATTGCAGCCTTTCAAATCAAGTAGATCCGCATTCGAGCACCTTCGATAAGGCGTTGAGGCGAAGACCTAGCTCATGTAATTCAAATTTGGGTACTGAAAATCTATAAAAACAAATCTTTGTACACTGCAGTTAACATTTATTTCATATTTAACAGTCTGCAGTTACTTCTACTCCATTTTCAAAGAACTTTGCATTGCAGCCTCCACAATAGTCTGCCCTACACAATAAAGGAGGATGGGTAATAAATTTGACAAACAGAATAAAAGTGGATGGATAACAAATTTGAAAATATTAACAGGTATAAATCACATCCAAATACTTTCCGGAATAAAGTTGAAACTTAAAACAATATTTCAAAACAGTCATTTATAATAAAGTAAATTAAAATCAGGTACATTTTCAGCACAGTTAGATCTAATAGGTAAATCAAATCAAAGGGTAAGGAGGCGGAAGAAATTCATCCTGTTACATTAAAAATATCCGATAACGCGGCTGAAAAGTTATTCTCTCACTCCCATATGATATAAATTATTCGCTCTCTCTCTCTCTCTCTCTCTCTAATGATACGAAAATATTTCATATTATGCACCAAGAATAGCTTACTGGCATGTAGATTGCGAGAAATTAGGACATTCATTCACTTGACATGGATTCACCAAACAGTTCACCATCTGAACGCCTGGAGGACACCCTGAGCCTGTAATCATACAATTATAGCATAATGACTCATTGTTATAAATAGATGTATGACTATGTATTTCTTTTAATTTACTCAATTTTCATTGAGATTGAGCTTATTATAAATCTTAGAAATAACACTTTACATGTAACGGGATTGAGAATCATGCCATATGCGCATGTCAACGAGTAATGTCTCATCAGAGATGGTCAAAGCAAAAACATAGGAAATCCAAATATAGGAACTATGAAGAGCAACATTCTGAATATGGACTAAAAGTTATGCCAAAGAACTAGCGAAGGACAGGGTTATGCATTCAGTGAGAAACCCCTTAGTTCTAGAATAATTTACAGAACTCTGTGACAGAGAATTTACAGTTATACTTAGTGTCGACACACTGTGATACTAAGGGGAACGATATAATTCTTGACAATGATGTGTCATTTTTTTTTACATTTTCTTCTTATTGACCGTGTGCCTTAATTATATGTAAGCAACATGCACTTACCTCCATATCCGTTAGTGTATACTAGTATAGTAAAAGAAGATATTAGAAAAACAATGTACTTAAAAGACAGCATCTTTGCCATGTGTACGTGGATGAAGTGTTTGCTCGACTGCATAACCTTTTCCTCAATATAAAACTTTTATCATTACAAGCAAAACTGACATCGCTACATATGTTGCATGAGCTCAAATACTTAAATTTTACACTCTGCTACTGATGATTGATGTTTGTATCGTATTTCAAAGGGGAATTACATAATTTGCACATGTTAGAAAAGGAAATAGCTCTCCAATATGATCATGTTAGTAGATGAATAACAAACATGTACATGAATATGCTTTTGATTAGAATTCAAACGCCTCGTACACAGCATGTATGTGAATGAAATATATTGCGATACGAGTGAACATATATATCTATATATCAACTTTGGAATGTCTATAATATAATCCGAGAATCACTTAAATATTTTAAGATAATGCCCATTTTAACATGGCAAGTGTAGGAAATACTTGTAATTCGTTTTAAAACAAAGGAGGGGATCTCCAACAACACCAGGTTGCAGCACCCACAGCAAAACTCTGAAACACCCAATGCAAAAGCACAGAGCAGACACGCACAGAAAGGGAAGCGAAAGGGAAAAGGAAAACCAACGCAGAACATAGAAACATCAAACACAAAGGACCACACATACACCAACGGGACCAATTGGACGCAAGTTGCAGACGGTGTCGTTATCAGAATTTCGGGTACTCGCTTCAGCTTCGCTCAGGTGAGCTAACAAGAGGTCCAGGGGCAACATCGCTCATCATAGAAAGTTGAAAGTCTTACCGTGCCTGGATTTGAATTTGACTTGTTCTTGTATAATTCTAATCAAAAGCTTAGCTTTATGCAAAAATCAATAAGTGCATTTTTATAAAGCTTTTTTTTGAGTTGATGAGAGAAATATCATATTATATATCAAAACATGGACACAAAAACATTCATTGATAAAAAAGGAACTAACAGAAGTGTACCCCCTTTACCTAGCCTGTGGTGGCGCCACTTTTATATGGATCCGGACAAGGAACAACAACACTTGTAGTGGACCATAAGTACTTCATTCTTAAGAAGTTTCTTCAAAATCTCTTCCATGGTTAGTCCAATATGTATGAAAATACCCCCATCCCTTTCCTTCTTTTATATTGGAAAAAAATCATGAAAAATCAGAAAAATAAAATTTTAAACTAAAACCATTTAATAACTTAAATTTGAAAAATATGCATTGAGTACACAAAACCACGCACTGAGTGCACTGTTATTCAAAGAAATAGTTCAAAAATGGGCATTTCTGACAATGTCCGAAAAGACGTCAAAGCACGTCAAAAATTTGACTTGAGATTGGAACCAAAAATAACAATACTTCTTAACACATTCTCTCTAGATCGTCCTTATGCTTTCGGTTTGTCAATAAGACTTCGGTTCTGAAGAAGAAGTGTGTCTATTGAGAGTATCCCCCGTGATCCACTTTTGCCTGTTGTGGCGCCACCTCTTGATGGATCCGAACGAAAAACAACAACACGTGTAGGAGATCATAAGTTTTATCAAAATCCCCTCTAAGGTTCTGGAGAAAAAGTTAATGTGTACCAAAATACCCCCTTCCTTTTTACAGAAGAAACAAATCAATGAAAAATCAGAGAATTAAAATTTTCAACCAAAATCGGTTTAAACCATAGAATAATTAAATATGACAAATCTGCATTTCTGTCAAAGTCCGGAAAGTCGTCAAAAATGAGTCAAAAATTTGACTTGATAAATAGATCCAAAAATAAGAACACCTCTTCACTCATCCTTCTAGATCATCTTCATCATATCCCACCCATCCTGCTTCGTCTTTCGGTAACGTTTTGGACATGATAAATTTTCAAACTCTTTGGCAATATAACATTGTTTAGATTGAGGATCACTGACGAGGGTTAAGTACCCGAAACGTGCATGTCTGGTCCATGTTGAAATTTTATCTGTTCTAAAATGATTCTATTGAATTTGAAGACGTTTAACATTGATGCTTTCGATTTGTCGATACGTATTTCGGTTCTGAAGAAGAAGTTTGTCAAAAGTATGTACCCCGTGACCTACGTTTGCCTGTAGTGGCGCTGCCTGTTGACGGATCCGGACAAAAAGCAACAACACTTGTGGTGAACCAGAAGTACCTCTTTCCTTGAAAATTTGATAAGATTACGGGGGACGACGGACAGACTACAGACGATGGGCTATGACAATGGGTCACTTTATATTTAATATTTCTTAAATATCCTTGTTTAATAGTTCTTTTATGTTGAGTTTTACCTTATTGTTCCGTGTGTTTGATATTCTTTAATTATCAGCTAATCTGAACATTTTCCTTTATGTTAAAAAAAGCGAAGAAAAAAAGAAGGAGTAGGGGTACTTCTATGCGACATGTTTTTCAAAAATTCCCACGAATGTATTTCTTTTATATCAGTATATTTCTTTTGATGAAAAGAAAGTATTAAAACAAAAAAGTACCCCTAAACCCGCTTTTAGGAAAATCATTGGTAAAATTTCAATAAAAAATACGCTTTATTAGACATAATTTTTTTCTCTAAGAGACATACATTTTGCTTATCATTTTCCTTTCTCATGAATATTTTTGGTCTTTTAATGAGATTAAAGGTGAATGTTATGCACCATATAAAATAATTTATTCTGTTGTCTAATATTTAAACATGGTGAAATGAGTATAATTCATCATAACATAAATAATTGCAATTTGTATAGAAATATAATCTTTATAGTATCTATCTCAAGATCTCATGGCAAAGAAAAATGCCCACCAACCTATTAATATTTTTCACTTTTCTTATCCATTAAATGGTTAATTGTTGGATTAAAGAAGAACTTGGTATGTAAGACCGCTTTTAAGCCTTGTAAGGTACCTTAAGGCACAAAATAATAATGCTTTCTGTACTTTTTTCATTGAAAACTCCAGTATTCGGATTCCGTTGGATACTGTTTGCATGCAAAACAAATTATATGCAAAGTATTTTCCGCAATATTTGGCATTGAAATTAGAGATGGAACACTTCCGTATTATTAATATAAACACTCACTTCTTTTTCAGTGTGGAGCAGTTAATTTCGATCCCTGTGACTAGATGTTTTTAAGTGTATTAAGTACAATAACTTCTTTCAATCTCTATTGATTAATAGAAGCTTTGTATTGGAACTCTTTCCATTTGACATCATAAATATTATTTTGCTTTTTTTGAAACTTGTCATTTCATCAAAAATATCAGCGTAAGTTAAGGAGGTTAACATCTTAGCACCATCCCTTCAATGCTATTTTGAACAAAGATTTTAATTGGATATGCTACTGAATCGACCTTCCAGGAAATTTGGAACCGCACACTCTCTGCAACGTAAATGCTCAAATTTAGATTACAAAATATAAAGTTTAGCTGAAAGCATCACTTATAAGGATTTAATATCCGAAACATGTGTCTGGTGCATAATGAATTCTTTTCAATTTTCTTCAAGAAGGTATAGAATTGAAACACCTCATTATTGTACATATATACACTTATTTCATTTAGCTCTGTCGCACGAAAGAAGCTTTGTTTTAGCCCTCTTTCAATTTGTCATCATAAATTATTTTGCTATTTCTGAAACTTGTACCTGATCCCACCTCTAGCTTGCTAGGGGTTCGTCGATGCTTAATTTTGTGCTCTATTGTGAGTGCTGTTGAGATTCTCGTCAGGATCTTCTTTAACTCATTTGTAATATCGAAAGAAAAGGAGATTAATATCTTAGCACCATCCCTCCGATACTATTTTGATATGCTACTGAATCGACCCTATAGGGAATTTGGAGCCGAACACTCTCTGCAAAGTAAATGCGCAAATTTAGATTAAATAAATGTTAAGATTGTGGGTGCTTGTCGTTGGAGAATAATAAATAAGCTTGAAATTTTCTTCAATAGGGTATAGAGTTGGAACACTTCCGTATTATTAGGGAGTAGTAATACAAAAGTATTGAAAGCTTTCCATGGGATAATTTTCTCTCTATAGAAAACCTTCCGAGGAGAAGGTCCTCTATATGATGTAGGAAAACTGCCGGTTCTCTATGAGGGATGCTTGCCTCTACTTTAAGACATCGGCATGACATATACAACAACTTGACTTGGTACATGTAGAAGTGCTGGTAGCGTAGTGGTTAGCGCTGTGGTCTATGGATCCATAGGTCGTGGGTCCGAGTCTCACCGTCGCCGATCATTGCAAATCATTGTGACCTTGGGCAAGTAACTTTACATTACGTTGCACTCTCTCCATCCAGGAGTAAACCGAGTACCTGGCACATGAGACGAGCTTGTATTGTAAATGAAAAGCATTAGCGCCTAAACGGCAGCTTTGCTTGTATACTCCCAAGGGAGTTGAGAATAATAGAATCTAGCACCACTTTGAGTTCCGGATAGAAAAATATCAGTCAAGGGTGGGATTGATCAAGTCCCAACCGAGGCGTTGATCATCCCACCCGAGACTGATATTTTTCTATCCGGAACTCAAATGTAGTGCTTGATTATTTTTCTCGCACATTGAAACTTTCAAAGTCCTCTTGTTTACGCATCAGAATGAACGTAATGCTAGATGTATGTGCACGTGAAAACACGTACGTAAGTTTTTCTGTGACGTCATAAAGGAACAATCAAAAGTGCCGGATCAGGGGTGCCGGATCGAAATCTCTAGCACCGCTGAAAAGGGGAATCAGCCTATCATGTGCGAGAATGCACTAGATTGTACAGATCTCGCCAGGGAGGTGATTGTAGAAGCCGCGTGAGGCTCAGGCGAACGAAACTATAAACCCTACCTTTACCTTTTTTGGAAGAATTATGAAACTGTGACGCTATTTTCTTTTTTCTTCATATAAAGGCAAAACAATGTTGTTTTTAAGTTGGAGGAAACATTTTATTTCGACCAAATCATAATTCAAAGTTTTTAACAGTCGTCAGTGACGTCTTTATCTCCCACGTAGAAGTGTGCGTCACAATTCCCACAGCCTGGCATACTGAAAAGAATCGTATATACTAAAGAATCATTAAAACAGATTACATTTTCTGTTGCTTTTGAGTTACATATGATTCACTCTAGAAAAACTGAAGCATTTTTATCATTGCCAATGCTCATTCTTCCAATCTATAGAAGAACAAGGACTGCATAAATAACATAGCTACATAACTTAAAGTGATGGTAAATTCTTTCCAATAAAAAGTTATATTTCGTAGAAAAGGAACAGATTCAGATAGACATAACATTGATTTGTTGTTGGCACCTACCAAGTCACAGCTTCTATATGTACATTATACATTTTCCATGTTCGATGGAACTTACTGTCTTGTTTTAATGCCATCGAACGATGCATTATTTTACTTCAATTAGCTTCGTGTACCCAAATAAGTAGGAAAGCTGAGCACAAAATGCAGATAACCTGACTCTGTTACATCATTATAGCAGATGTACACTGGTCTGTTGTTTTTATTATTTACCACTCATGTTAAATTAGTGTATTTGCTAGGTATGTTTGTTATTTGTTTGATGTGAAGACTCCACTTTAGAAACAGCATTGGACATCCGTTGTCAGCTATTGTCAGCTAACCTTAGCGAAATATTACCTCGCTTGCTATACTTAAAGCGTGTCGCACTGCGCCCGTCGTTCGTCCGTCAGTCGAAAACTTGTCACATTTTCTACTTATTCTTAAAAAAAATCGCTTAAAAAGCATTGAATGGATTTTGATGAAACTTAGGGGGAATAAATTACTCATAGTTCCCTACAGTTAGGCCATGCAGAAAATGTCAAGAACTCAAGAACTGTTGCTGTTAATTGATTCGATTCCGATATCATATTTTATTTTTTCAACTTTTCTGGACTTTGTCAGAAAATGCTTATTTTTGAAATCTACTGCATATTTCTCATATTAAGGCCGTCCCATATTATATTTTCTATTTTCATTTTAGTTGAACATATTATTTATTCACGAATTTCTTCTTTATGTTAAAAAGGATGTATCATTTTTCTTATTACAGAAAGGGGAATGGGGCATTTTCATAACCTTTCACATTCTCCCTTCTTCTTAAACAAGGATAACACTTTCTCAGGCGAGCGATAAAGCATATTTAAGCCTTTTGTCTCCAACCTTTGTTATTTTTCTGTATAGTTTGTTATATTTGTCGCCTTCATGTGTGTATGGAATATGATGTTGCGACTACCAAATTAAGTGCTCTTGCGGGAGATTTATTTAATACAGATAATCATATGCAATATTAATTAATTCCGCATAATACTCAATTTTAATTAATTTTCCAAAGAAAGTTTACGTCGCTGTCTTAAAAGCGTTAAGAAATATTGAAAATGCTAATATTTAATTAAACTATCACGTTTTGTAAAAATTCATGTTTTTCTAGTCAAGCAAAAATCATTGCATATCTTACAAGCAGGTTGCCCCAGGGACTCCTGCGCATTCTTTGTTTGCACAAGTGTTTACACTACACTGCACCATAGGAACTCCTTCCGGACAGGTATATCCTTGAGAAATACAGAAAAAAATAGTCACAAGAAGACCTCGTTTAAAAAAATGATGAAATTAGAGTATCGCATCCTGCATTGAGATTTTACATTTTCAGATTTTTCACAGTTAGCGACGACATATACATTACATTTCTTCATATAGGCGTTCATGACCTACTGATTGTGATACATGTAAAATGGTGACATCTGGAGACTTTAGTTGTCGGTGAAGTCTCTGAATTAACATTCTATTAAACCATGTTCGGGTCGTATCCATAAATGTTCTATATGGACAGTCAAACAGACGAAAAAGACTTACATTTGTTTTCATATTAAGTATAATCATGTCATGGAAACAGACAGAAAAAAACCCAAACAGACCGAGAAACTGACCGAGAACGATATACATGTAAAAATCTTTTTTAATGAACAATTATGAATTAAACAAAAAAGTACCTTTAAATCTTTTGATGCACGTAATAATTCTGATTATTTTTTGTTACACTTATTAGTTACTTTAATATAACTAATATCTTGTCCACCATATTTGTATACAGAAACGCTTTTAGTGTATAAACATAAACTTTATGCGTTCCATGGTTATTCAAATCCATTCCGAGGCTATAGAAATTATCATTGTATCTCACAAATATCTGAAGACCTAAGACGTTTTACTTACTTTCCAAAGCTGATGCCAGAAAGAAGTTTTACAGCAAAAGCAATATAACATTACAATTATTTATTTTCGAAAATCTATATCCTAGTATTTGAATTACTAGTCACCGATTCATTCCAAAATATAATCATAATATAGGAGGTTAACATCCTTGCACCACCCCTCCATTGATTTTATCTTCTTTCTGAATAGACCCATAAAAATATCGACTTTGCTCAATCTTTGATAATAGATATATGAGAGATTAGAATTAAACTTCTCTAAACTTTTATTTTTCATTTTGAATCTTTTTACTGAAAGTACCACCGATGTGAATTCAATATCCGAAATATGCAAGTCTGGTGTTCATCATTCTGATTACTGTCTAGAAGGATGCTCTGTGGGAAAAAAGTTGGGCACTGCGTTTTTCTTTAAAAATCCAATAGAACCTTTTTTTCTGAAATCCCAATAAAAAAATTTTTTTTAAACCAACTGTTATAGTTGAAAAAAATATGACCAAACTCGCATGACCGATATTTATTATATTAAACAAAATTACGACAACATTCGCTTGCCCGATATTCTGTAAGCGAGGCAAAATCGAAGAAGTTTATCATTGTGCATTAGTGGAACACCGAAAAAGTAATGAGACCAAATAACCAGAAAAATGGGCATCATCTGTTAGCATGAAATCAATTTTACAAAAAAAAAAACCAATAGCAGTACATGTACTAGTATTTATTATGAAATCATCATAAATATGAGTAGCTTAACTTCATTGAATTCATCCCGAGGTTCACAACAGTTTCATTGGAAATTCTAATGATTTTGCATTGTCTTCTCAACATTGAGACTAAATAACTGATAGGTACTTCTTTTATGTGTAATTTAGTCAATACATTCTTCAGGAAAATTCAATTTTGAGATTGAGAGTTATTTAGAATATCTATAAACACGAAGAAGGCAAATATTCGTACAGAAAGTGCAATAAATCTTAGTACTCACCGAATGCATGTTCAAGGCATATGGAGAAGAGAACCAAACCTACTGCGATACGAAACATTTTCGCTAAAATGTCTTGAATCTGTGCAAATGATTGTAGACAATAGTTGAACAAAACCAAATTCTCTCATTTATATACTTTCAGAAACTAAATTATGGATGTACAAATTTATTTATTCAAACATACGTATTATTTACTTTAGAAATTGATATAAAATGCATTGACATTGATGAAAAAATGAGGTAAATTAGATGAATTCTATTTTTGTTACATAATGTTACTAGTAATTGAAAAAAAAATCAAATAGGCTACTTCAATTTGTCCTAGACATATATTTGGTGACCAAAAGCATTGCAAGGGTTTTTTTCAACAAAGGTACATATCAAATGCATGCATGGTTTAAATTGTCCTCTACTTATTCCGTATTGAAAAACACTTGAAAGAAGGTACTATGGGGACTAAGGATCTTTTGTTAACAAATTAGAGATTTAGGGTAAATGCGTAATGCTTTTTTCTTCTTCAGATATCCGTTTGGTTATGAGAGAAGTCGAAGCTATTGTGGTATTTCAGTTAGCTTCCACCATTTCACGTGTACATGTTGCTCACAAAATAGCCCTGTTTTATATAAATTTTCAAGAAACATTTATTCAGGAAAATAATCAAATATCGCATTTTCACAAATATAGAATAGAATTTTCTTAGATCTTAAACAAGACAACATTGAAGCCTCGTATTTAATTATACACGCACGGGGCTGCAACAAAACCGAATATCAGGCAAAGCAAGCAGACGACAAAGGATAAAAATTCATGAAAGAACACTGCCATTAGAGAAACTTTATGACGGACACTAGGCTTGGTACTTGACCAATCTACAGTCTTGTACAAGCGCATCCTTGAGACTTGCACTCTGACTGACTGTGACGACGGGACTTCATGACGGGCCCTGTCCAAACCTCTTTAGAGAAGACAGGGCCTCGACCACCTGTCCTCTCTGAATGTCGGTCGGACTCCTCGGATGATTACGTACATGAGCTCGCTACAGCCGGCAGAGCACGGACTGTATTATGCATGCCCTCTTTTGATATCCATTTACATATTCATCTGTGTTTCTGGGGCCTCTACGTTTCGCGGTCTTGTTTGTGTGATGTCATCTTACAGTGAGGAGGTTGTTTTACATCACAATTGTACGTTCTTCGAGACCTCCTGGTAATTGGAGAAGTGAGAGGGTTGTGCGCACGTAATACAGGATAACCACACCATTTGCTACTTGCATGGCAAATGGCCGTCCAAAGTCGGCACCGGTTGCCCATTGGCTCGTCGGTTTATGTGTTGTCTTTTGTGTTTGATGTTTACATGTCGTGTGTCTCTTTTCCGTCTCGTGCTGTACTCGTCTTTTGTGTTTTTGCATCGGGTGTTTTGGTGTTTTGCTGTTGATGCTGCAACCAGGTCTTGTAAGAGATCTCCCTTCTTTTATAAAAACACAAACCCCCGATTACTCTAGTGACTTAGGTTTAAGAAATAAAGCCTGGGGATGATATTCATATACTACTTCATTGTCAAAATAATCAGCGATTTTTGCCTTGGCAACATGGTCTTTAAGTGAGGAGAATTTGCTCTTTACCTTCTTGAAGAAAATTTAAAACCAATTTATTATTGGATAGACGGTTTAACAAATATTGTCCAGAAAGTTCATTATGTTCAATTTTTGTATTAAACGTGTAAAGTATTTTCAAGTCAATGTAAAGTGAAGGCCAAAAAGTCAAGTAACTCATATTCATCGACTAGAATTTCAAGGATTAAAAGAAACGAAGAGTAATTCATGTAACACATACACACCGGTTTGTATCTAAGTGTTTCAGAAACTAAAGTGTTTGTGCTTACAAGCTTAAAGCATTACTCTTTAAAAAGAAACACCCTCCTTATTCAGCTTTTGTTTCTAAAATCAAATTACATTGTATTCACTATATTCATTTTTTGCAAGGGATTGAATCTTAATTATGATACTTCATGCAGTATTGTATGATCGTTATTGGAGTTTTTTAATTAGTGAATTTTAGTCAAACATAAAATTCGACATCAGATTTAAAAAAAATCACAAACAATAACAATCAAAAAGCTTAAGAATTCTTGAAAAAATTCAAAATAGAACTTTCTCACGATAAAACAAATATCGGACTAACAAACGGAGACAATGACAAAACTCAAAAACGAAGGACAACTTTACTAAATAAAAACCTCAAGAGATGAGTGCAAGTACGGATTGCATCGTAACTGGAGCTGTTAATTTTAGTGAATCGTGTTAATAATTAAAAGAAGGGAGGAGATCTTCAACCATGCCTGGTTGCACCACCAACAGGAAAACATCCGATGCGAATACACAGAGAAAACTAGCCATCAAGAGACGAAAAAGAGATATTCGATATAGAAACTTTAAACACAAAAGACTTCACATAAACCAAGGGGAATGGTCAACCATTGCCGACTTAGTACGGCCATCTGCTACCAAAGTAGCAAAAGGTGTAGTTATCCGGATTATATGCGAACAACCCTCCACTTTTCCGGTTACCACAAGGTCTTGGAGAACACATAATATGTAGTAAAAAATAACATCCTCACTATTACATGACTACACAAACAAAACCGCAAAACCCTGGGCCCAAGCATCACGATTGAATACATTATGTAAATAGATATAAAAAGGGGGCGTACGCAATAAGTTATTGCTCCGCCTACTGTAGTGAGCTAATGCATGTTACCATCCTAGGATTCCGACTAACAGGTGGTCGGGGCGGCCCTGTCTTCTCTAATGTTAACCGTCTTCAAATTCAATAGCATCATTTAAGAACAGATGAATTTGCAGCATGGACCAGACATGCACGTTTCGGGTACTTAACCCTCGTCAGTGATTCTCAACCTTAACAATGAAAAATGGCCAAAGAGTGTGGAAATTATAATGTACAAAAATGTTCCAAAAACGTAGCAGGATGAAATTTGAAGACTTCTTGATGACAGAAATTTTCGAATGCGTTGAAGAGACGGACGATCAACCGGAGTTGATCAATTTTGGCTACAGGTTTGGACAGGGCCTGTCATGGAGTCCCGTCGTCACAATCAGTCATAGTTCAAGAATGCTCTGTTACAGACCTTAGTCTGATCAAGTACAAAGCCTAGTGTCCCTCTTGTGACATTAGGATCGCAACCATTGTATAAACGGCGTTTTACAATTCTAATGCATTTTGATGCTGTCTACCTTTGGTCCTTCTGATTCTGGATCTTGATATCAAAATCAATAACGGATAAATTGAGACAAAGATACACGAAAAAAGAGAAGACTTCGGCTTCAATAGAGTCAATGTTCCTGGCCTTGGTAGTGATGTTCCAGGATTGCCATCGCGCGGCATTTACATATCTCAGCTCATCAGATACGCTTAACCATGCTCCCGGACTTCCGTGACAAAAATAAACCAATTACAAAAACTTAGATATGATAAACTTGGAAAATCTCTTTGGAAATTCTAAACTTTATTTCTTTCCAAATTTGGAACAACTCCAGCATCAGAGTATGTATCATTGGGAATTTCATTACCTTCATTTTACGTTGACAAAATAAACAAAATCAGAAGAATCAAAGGCAGATCAAACTTCAACCACAAATGTTAGAAAAAAGTCGGTCGCCTGCGCTTTACTGCGGATATGATCCTAAAGTCAGAAATAAACACTGGGCATGACACTGGAGCAATCTACAGTCTTGTACCATTGTCTTTCCCAACGTTGCACACCGGCCAACAGTGACGACGGGTCTCCATGGCGGACCTTGCTCAAATCTTGTTAGAGAAGACTGTGTAATGATTCCCTGTCCTGTCTGAAAATTGGTCAGACTTCTCGGGTGATTGATCTTGAGCTTGCTTCAGCTAGCAGAGCACAGACTGTTACATGCATGTCATAGAATTTTCAGATCCATTTACATAGAAAAGTGTGTTACACGAGGCCGCTGTGTTCAACTTTCTCGTTTGTGATGACACCTTACAGTGAGAAGTGTTATGTTTATACAATAATTGTGCGTCTATGGACACCTCTGTGTATCCGGATAAGTGGGAGGGTTGTGCGCACTTAATCTGAATAATCATATCATTTGCTAATAGCAGATGGCTGTCCAAAGTTGGCGCCCTGTGCGCTTCCTTTTATTTCTTGTCATTTATGTTTGATTTTTCTGTACGTCTGTTTCAATTGCTTTGCATGCTGTTTTTGTAAATATTGTTGTCTTTTTGCGGTTTGTAGTTTTGTTTAATGTCATTAATGTGTCACTTTTTTCTTGGCTTTGTTTCGCTTGGTGAGTGCAGGGTAATCAAACTGGAGATCCTTCCCTTTTTGTCTAAAAAGGCTGGTTGTGTGATGTACAAAGTCAAAAGCTCTGTTGCTTGTATAGATCCGAAATTAAAACGAAGATTTTTATAAGCCACCAAAATTCATTTCGCTAGCGCCTACTGGTTTTATTTAATTTAAGATTTATTTAAGTTCTGGTTAAGTGGTACGAAAAAGGAAGCTCCAATTTTATTCATTTTCTTTCGATGTATTTTTAAAAGCAAGGGAAATCTTAACCATTTGCCCCGCTATCAGAAATGAGAATTAAACAATTATGAATGGTTATTCTAAGTGGCACAGCCTTGATTGAATCCAATGAAGAAAACAGAGCAGACAAACGACTTGCAAGTTACATGTAGCTACTCCTTCAGAGTTATATTTCACAGTTACAGTTAAAATCATTATTGAGGAAGTTCTTCGATCGACACAGGGATAGAATGAAAGTATATAAGATCCCTGTTTCCAGAATGATCAGTGACATTCTTGATTGTGATTGAATGCCTGTTAACGTCAGTCACCAAATAAGACATCTTTACCTGATGTTTACATCAATATATACATTGAGACATTCACCAAGTTTGACAAGTTTTCTAGAAACTATTGCAACGGGTTTTGCATGCAAACAGGAGACGCTGACTCTCCCCGAGCATCTAGTCTCACTTTGGAATATTGTTTATTCCGGGAATAAGCAACTATTCCAATGGAAATTGTAATAATGTTGCCTTGTTTTCTCGAATTTAAGATAGAAAAGCTACAACATTAAATGAAACAATTTAATCAAAAGTGAATCCCCAATTGAGATAAGGGCGAGTAAGCATCTCAAATTTGTTAGCAACATGCGTCACATAAGCCGTGAAGATAAAGGGGAATAAATACACCATAGGTAGGGAACGAAAGAATGTTACTACATTTATGATATACTATAAAAGCCTCGAAGAGCGCACAATTGTTATGTAAAATATAAAAAAAAAGAAAAATTATAGCGTTTCCGAGCCCTGGAGCTAGGTCATTGAATTCTATTTTCGTAAATTCTGTAGAATTTTTAAATCAATAACATTATTGTATTCACCTCAATTAAATTGTTTTTTAACAATTGACATAATACATATTCAAATTGGTTCATTCAAAACCACTACTTTGTAATTTGAAATAACCAAATTTGAACCTTATTACCATTGACATTTTATTTCCAGATTATTTCTCAATTGCAATTACAGATAATACATTATTATGTTTATTGTTCTATTCGCATCATCATTATAAACAAAAATGAATATAAAACATGTAAATTTAATTTTCGATGTTGAACACTTTTTTGCTAAAAGGTAATTAAACATCAAAAGTTTAATGTCAAAAGTCAAAATGATGATTATTTTCCATTTCCTATTGCAATCCGAAAAAAAAATTATTCAATAGTTTCAATGCCTATTATGAGAATATTAGAAATAGGTTGCTTGAAGTCCGACTTCATATGAGCACTGTTTAAAAGATCTTTAGTTCCTAAATCTTTATTTCAGAAGAAATACGTGCTGAAACTAATAGAGATGACAAATATGGATAATGACCATATCCCTGTATATAGCAAACAATCGATAATTCAGAAAATCAGAAACCGAAGGCATACAAAATCAGGAAAAAACAGGAACCAAAGCAAACCAACAAAATCCTCCACCATATGAAAAGAAGCGAACTCCAGATATGGGAGCGCAACCAAGTGTCCAGGAAGAGTAAGCATCTCCTGCTTGCATGCAACACCCGCCGTTTCAGTTCGGTAGAACTGTCACATACGGTTACTTCCATTTCGGAAGACAATTGTACAATCTTTGGTTGGATGGTTCAAATGGTCTATGACAGAATACCATTCAACATTCTGGAGAGTGGGACATCATAGTGTATGACGAGTTCCCCATATCGACCATAGAACTTCCTCAGTGACGATGTTAGTCGGTCACAAACATATCCCTGACTGAGAAGCTTATCTGAACGACGCCTTGCTCTCAGAACAAAATCCGTATAATGGGTACTTTCTCTGGCATAGCGTATCAACTGAGATATGAACACGCCCTAAGCAGGCGATGAAGGGATATTGAATTAAGATTTATGTCTCCCTTTAACATTTGTTATGCGTTTTTCATTTCTTTTCCTTTTTTTCGGTTTTTTTTTTTGGTCTGAATTTGACAGATTATTTCTGTGCTAGACCGTAACATAATCCCTTAGATATATCACTTTCTAAGTTTAAAATTTGTTGATTTTGGTGATAGTGATTTAATACCACATTCGTTAAGGTTCTTTGTAACTTAACCAATCCTTCCGTTATAATTCCTTTAGAGAGTAACGCGTAATTCGAATTCGAGAAAGATATGGAAAAGTCAAATACACTACCACCAAGCACTCTCTGTAGTAATAACACGGAGGTGTTCCAACTCTATACCTTACTGAAGAAAATCCCAAACCAATGTTCATGCACAGACACGTGATTCGAATTTTAAATTCTCATCAGTGATGCTTCCAGGCAAAGTGCTTTTCATTAGCAGCCAAAATTCATTCACTTGCGCCCTCTAGTTTTCAGAATTTAAGTTTATGCATTTACTTTATAGAGAGTGCGCGACTTCAACACTCCTGTAGGGTCGATTCAGTAGCATATCCAAATACAATCCATGTTCAAATAGCATTGGAGGGATGGTGCTAAGATGTTTGCCTCCTTGAATTTCGATGATATTTTTCGATAAAATGGCAAGTTTCCGAAATAGCAAAAAGTATAGATTTGGTGTCATATTGATAAAGGGCCAAAACAAAGCTTCTTTAAGGCCAAAGAGCTGGAAAAAAGTAATTAATACACTTGACAAACATCAGGTCACGGGGAACGATTTTAACTGTTCCACGCTGCACCAAGAAATAAGTGTTTATATTAATAATGCGGAAGGGTTCCAACTCTATACCTTCTTGAAGAAAATTTCAAACCAATTTTCCTGCACCAGACACGTGTTTCGTTTATTTAATTCTGATCAGTGATGCTTCCAGCCAAAGTGCTTTTCATAAGCAGTCCAAATTAATTTCACTAGCGCCCTCTTGCGTTATTTTCGGAATTTAAATTTCTGCATTTACTTCACAGAGAGTGCACGGCTCCAACATTCCTGTAGGGTCGATTCAGTAGCATATCCAAATAAAATCTATGTTTAAAATAGCATTGGAGGGATGGAGCTAAGATGTTTACCTCCTTGAATTTCGATGATATTTATCGATAAAATGGCAAGTTTTCGAAATAGGAAAAAAATACAGATATGATGTCTCATTAATAAAGGGTCAAAACAAAGCTTTATGTTATTATGTTACACAGTCAGTTGTGCCTAATATGAATACCAGAAAGTTCATATGAAAATGTGAATCGAGCACGAACATGAAATTTTTTTCATGAAATTCATGTGAAGTTTCTGATGCGAATTGCATGTAAAGTCAATTTTGCATGAGGGTCCCAAAGAAAAATTCATGTAATATTCAAGTGAAGTAAATTTATGAAAAATTCATATAAAATTTTTTTCATATAAATTTTATGTAGAATTTTTATGAACTTCACATTAACTTTCATGTGAAATTTCCATGATGCTCATTTCATATGAATTGGCTGTGCATAAATCAAATCTGGTCAAGAGAAAAGGTACATGCATATGTATATTCAATTTGTTCTATCTTTTTATATGTTAAGATATGAGCCTCGTGAAGATGAAAAAATCTGCTGAAGTGTTTTCTGTGTTGTGGGTCATGTATTATTTTAGTTTTACTTTATGTGTAGGTACACATGTACTTAGTCATGTTATTTAATGATTTCATAATAATTCTTTCTAGATTTTACTATGTCATGTTTATTTCATTAGAGAATATTCCAGTATGTTCTTTGTTACATCATTATCATCACATGACTGTGATTTCTAGAATTTACTCTATTGTTAATCATGGGTAATGAGTCATTGTTCTAGAGGCTTCTGGTAAATTCATTTGTATTAAGTATATATACCTCTGAGGAACTGTGTTGAGGGGGCATTCGTACACATTCGTAGATACGATTCATTCATCTATTCTGATATACTGGGACACTTTATTTGTTGAGACTTTAATCCTTTAGCAACGTTTGGACACCGATCTTTCGAGAACGTTTGTGATTACCGGAAACCATACATTCGATAGACTTTGTGGACCGTAACGGACACTTTGATCCGGACATTGTATTGTAAGTTGTAATCATTTCAAATATATATATTTTGTACATAATTAAACTTGTAAATTTATATTCTGTCTTTGTCTGATTTTTGCTGGCGTTTTGGGGTATTCTGACCCATAACAGAATTGGGGGCTCGTCCGGGATCGTAATCTCTGCATATTTGCATATTTTACGTAAAAGTTCGTTTTTTGAAAAAAGGAAAATTCTCCAAACTTTTGCCAGCAGAAATCAATCATGGTATTTTCGGTCACTGAATTTTTGAAATCGCCGACTGTAGATGAGTTCGAATCACTGAAAAAAGATGATTTGATTGGTTTAGGTCTTCACTTGAAGTTAGATGTAAAATCTTCTATGAGAAAACAAGAAATTAGAAATATTGTGGCTAAAAAGCTTTTAGCTGAGGAAATCTTTTCGTCATACGATTTTCCTGTTGAACCTGTTTCAAGCGAAACCAAAATGTCAAAATTTGAGTTTGAATTAGAGAAAATGAAAATACAATTACAATTTGAAAAAGAAGAAAAAGAAAGACAATTTCAAATTGAAAAAGACGAAAAAGAAAGACAATTTCAAATTGAAAGAGAAGAAAAAGAAAGAAAATTTGAAAAAGAAGAAAAAGAAAGACAATTAGAAAGAGAGAAACAGGAACGTATGCACGAGAGAGAACTCCAGTTTGAGCTAGAAAAGTTAAAGTTAGAGAAAGGCGCTAAGGAAAATCCTGCTCCTTCGCCTGTCAAGTCTGAATTCGATGCCGCGAAAAACATCAGATTAGTTCCAAAATTTCAAGAAAAGTCCGTGGACAAATATTTTCCACATTTTGAGAAAATCGCGGCCAATCTGAAGTGGCCACGTGATTTTTGGCCAACTTTGTTACAAAGCGTACTTATTGGCAAAGCGGCTGAAGTGTACTCGGCGCTCAGTATTGCTGAGAGTTCAGACTATGACAAGGTCAAGGACACGATTTTGAGAGCATATCAGTTAGTACCTGAAGCGTACAGACAAAAGTTTAGAAAGTACAAAAAGTTCGAAAATCAAACATATGTTGAATTTGCTCGAGAAAAAGAAGATTTATTTGATCAGTGGTTTCGATCTAAGAAAATTCCAAATTCATTTGACAATTTGCGTCAAATAATTCTGATAGAAGAGTTCAAAGAGTGTGTACATCAAGATTTAAGAACTCATTTGGAAGACAAAAATGTTAAAACTCTTGAAGAAGCCGCTGTTTTGTCTGATACGTATGCTCTCACTCATAAGAAAAATTTTGTGTCAAAAACTCAATCTAGCGATAGCGCAAAAACTTCAGATTTTCCAAAGAAAAATTTACAAGAGTCTCGGTCGTCCATTAGTTCCCAGTCACCATCTCAAGGTGGTTCTACGTCCGGACCTAGGTCCGAGCGTTCTGAGGCATCCCCAGGGGTGGGGTCGCTTCCTACATGCAATTATTGTAAGAAAAAAGGTCATGTTATTGGTGAGTGTTTGAAGCTTAAGAAGAAAAAAGAACTTAAGTCACAGGCCTGTGCGTCTGTTAGAAATGATAGGAATGCCTTAGATTCGATTTGTTCTGACACTCCTGAGATTCAGGGTTCTAAGTCCAGTTCTGATGATTTTGTGGAGGATCATTATAAGCCCTTTTTGTCACAGGGATTAGTTTCACTCAGTGATTCTAGCGAAGCGTTGCCTGTTGAGAGATACTGGTGCTGCCCAGACTTTATTGTTAGAGGGTTCATTGCCTTTGTCTGAGCACACTTTTACTGGTAGGTCAGTTTTATTACAGGGTGTGGAGCTAGGCGTCATTGATGTTCCCCTTCATAAAATTTATTTGAAGTCAGACTTAATTACTGGACCTGTTATTGTAGGTGTTCGACCTACTCTTCCCGTTCAAGGCGTTTCCTTGTTGCTTGGCAACGATTTAGCTGGCGGCAAAGTGTTAGCCGATCCGATTGTTTGTGAGAAAATCACGTCCGATGTCGTGTCCGATGATGAAGACGACGACTTGTACCCAGCCTGCGCAGTTACCAGGGCGATGGCCAGGAACAGACTAAAAGAGGCTGAGAGTACTTCTGCACTTAACGAGGACCATCCCTCCAAAAATATAGACCTTTCTGACACAATAATGTCTACCATTGATGACAGCGTACCTGAGACGTCAGTACCACTTCATGTTGACAAGTCTCCGACGGTACCTGGTGATGATTACCATCCGCCATTAGACAGAGATACAGATGCCTTAAGCCATGAGCAGCTCCTCTCCGAGCAAACTAAAGATCCGGAGATTATCCGACTAAGCAAGAGGGCCCTTCCCCGAGAAGAAGCGGACAAAGTCGGAGAGTGCTTCTACATACAAGATGGCATCCTCATGCGAAAATGGAGACCACCCGATGCACCCCCTAATGAAGTGTGGCGGGTCGTTCACCAGATAGTGGTTCCAGTAGCGTATCGCGGGGACATCATGAGTTTAGCTCACGACACACCCATGGCAGGTCATTTAGGTGTCAATAAGACTTATAATAGGATTTTAAGTCACTTTTACTGGCCTAAGTTGAGAAAAGATGTGTCTGAGTTTTGTAAGTCTTGTCATAGTTGTCAGATGGTAGGTAAACCCAATCAAGTGATACCACCTGCTCCCCTCCAACCCATTCCAGCCTTTGAGGAACCTTTTAGTAGGGTGTTAGTTGATTGTGTAGGTCCTTTGCCTAGGACTAGGTCAGGGAATCAGTACTTACTGACAATTATGTGTACTTCGACTAGGTTTCCTGAAGCCATACCTCTTAGGAATATTAAGGCAAAGACCATAGTTAAGGCCCTTACAAAGTTTTTCAGTTTCGTAGGTGCTCCCAAGGCTATTCAGTCAGATCAGGGTTCGAATTTTATGTCAGGGTTGTTTCAGCAGGTTATGCATGAGCTAGGTATCAGGCAGTATAAATCTTCTGCGTACCATCCTGAGTCCCAGGGGGCACTTGAACGCTTTCATCAAACCCTTAAAACTATGATGAAAACATATTGTCACCAGTATGGAAAAGACTGGGATGAAGGGGTTCACCTCGTGTTGTTTGCGGCACGAGAAGCGGTTCAGGAGTCCCTGGGGTTCAGTCCCTTTGAGCTAGTTTTTGGGCATACGGACAGGGGGCCATTGAAGTTGTTGAAGAAAAAATGGTTGACTGAGACTAGCGATTTGAATCTCTTAGACTACGTGTCTAATTTCAAAGAGAAATTATATAATGCTTGCAAATTGGCTCAAGAAAATCTCAAAACATCTCAAATGAAAATGAAAACATGGTATGACAAAGATGCTAGAAACAGAGTTTTTAAACCAGGCGATAAAGTTCTTGTATTTTTGCCAATCCCTGGTCATCCTTTGCAAGCTAGATATTTCGGTCCTTATGAGATTGAGAGTAAAATTAGTGATGTTAACTATGTGGTTAAGACACCAGGTCGGCGAAAAGAAAAAAGAGTGTGTCATGTTAACATGTTGAAAGAGTATTTTGATAGAAGTGACCGAAATTTTGTAAAACCAGTTTCCACTTTGGCCAATGTAAATACATTAGAAAATTGTGTTGAACCTGAATGTAATGTAGAGACTGTCGAAAAAGACTTCGCTCAAAGTGTCCGTTTGAAGAATTCCGAAATTCTGACAAATCCGGAAGTGAAACTCGGACATTTGACCGTGCATCAAAAAGAGGAAGTGCACCAATTAATGCGGGAATATACGACAATCTTTCCGGACGTTCCAAAAAAGACGAATGCATCTCATCATGACGTCATTGTGGGTGATGCGTCACCTATCAAACAGCATCCCTATCGGTTAAACCCGATAAAGCTTCAATACATGCGGAAAGAAATTCAATACATGCTTGAAAATGACATTATTGAACCCAGCAATAGTGATTGGAGTTCCCCATGTATTCTGGTTCCGAAGCCAGACGGAACTTACCGATTGTGTACGGACTTTAGAAAAGTCAATTCAGTCACCAAAACTGACTCTTATCCGATCCCACGAATCGATGACTGTATAGATAAAATTGGCAGTGCAAAATTTGTCAGTAAATTTGACTTGCTTAAAGGCTATTGGCAGGTCCCGATTCCTACCAATAAGAAAGAGATAATGAGATTTTTGGGAATGGCAGGATTTTACAGAAAATTTTGTCCAAATTTTTCGTCAGTTGTTGGTCCACTTACCAATCTGTTACAAAAGAGAGTGAATTTTGCATGGACCAATGACTGTGACGAATCTTTTAAGAAAATCAAATGTGTTCTTATGAATAGTCCTGTCCTGTCAGCTCCAAATTTTGATAAGCAATTTAAGCTTAATGTTGATGCCAGTGATGTAGGAATCGGGGCTGCTTTGTTTCAAGAAAATGATGATGGTGTAGATAGAGTTGTTTGTTATTTTTCAAAGAAATTGACAAAATGTCAAAAGATTTACTCTACTATTGAAAAAGAGTGTCTTGCATTATTGTTAGCTTTACAACATTTTGATGTTTATTTGAGTGTTACTTTACATCCCATTCTTGTGTTTACTGACCACAACCCTCTCACATTTTTGCACAAAATGTCAAACAAGAATCAAAGACTTACAAGGTGGAGTTTATTGTTGCAAGAGTACGATATCATTATTAACCATATCAAGGGCAAAGACAATGTGATTGCAGATGCACTATCGAGAGTTTCATGAGTGATTTTTGAAGAATTTACCACCTAAGTTTTCATTGACATTCAAACTTTTTTTAAGGGGGGAGGTGTTGTGGGTCATGTATTATTTTAGTTTTACTTTATGTGTAGGTACACATGTACTTAGTCATGTTATTTAATGATTTCATAATAATTCTTTCTAGATTTTACTATGTCATGTTTATTTCATTAGAGAATATTCCAGTATGTTCTTTGTTACATCATTATCATCACATGACTGTGATTTCTAGAATTTACTCTATTGTTAATCATGGGTAATGAGTCATTGTTCTAGAGGCTTCTGGTAAATTCATTTGTATTAAGTATATATACCTCTGAGGAACTGTGTTGAGGGGGCATTCGTACACATTCGTAGATACGATTCATTCATCTATTCTGATATACTGGGACACTTTATTTGTTGAGACTTTAATCCATTAGCAACGTTTGGACACCGATCTTTCGAGAACGTTTGTGATTACCGGAAACCATACATTCGATAGACTTTGTGGACCGTAACGGACACTTTGATCCGGACATTGTATTGTAAGTTGTAATCATTTCAAATATATATATTTTGTACATAATTAAACTTGTAAATTTATATTCTTTATTCTGTCTTTGTCTGATTTTTGCTGGCGTTTTGGGGTATTCTGACCCATAACATCTGAATATACAAAATGTACCTCTATTCTTGACCAGATTAGATTACCATCATATAAATGAGGATGATGTTCAAATAATAGGCCTAAAATTGATTAATACAAAGTAGATTTCGACAGCATTTTCTTGTTTAATCGAAGGTGATTCTCTTGCACCAGATTTTCGTATCACTTGTAATGTGACCGTGCATATATTCATTTCATGAAAGTTTGATCAAAGATGCAAGTTTTGTACATGTAGCACTTATACTTTGCCCAATATTGGTTTTTAAAGGCAAATCACTCCAGCGGAAAAAGTAGGTCAAGGTCATTTTATGAAAGTTTGATCAAAGATACATCAACTATGCAAGTTTGGTACATGTAGCATTATCTATATTTGTCACTTATACTTTGCCCAATATTTGCCTTTAAAGGCAAAATCACTCGAGCGGAAAAAGTAGGTCAAGGTCATTTTATGAAAGTTTGATCAAAGATACATCCGCTGTGCAAGTTTGGTACATGTAGCAATAATGTCGAAGGGTTCCAACTCTCTACCTTCTTGAAGAAAATTCCAAATCAATTTACATGCTCCAGACACGTGTTTCGAATATTAAATTCTCATCAGTGTTGCTTTCGGCGGCGCCACCATAATTAGTTTCGGTAGCGCCCTCTTTAATTTTTTGAAGTTAGATTTTTACATTTACATTACAGAGAGCGTGCGGCTCCAAATTTCCTGTAGGGTCGATTCAGTAGCACATCCAAATAAAATCTATGTTCAAAATAGCCTTGGAGGGATGGTGCTTAGATGTTAAACTCCTTTAATTTCGATGATATTTATCGGTGAAATGGCTAGTATCCGAAATAGCAAAAAAATATATTTTATGTCTCATTGATAAAAGGCCAAAACAAAGCTTCTTTCAGGTAACAGAGCTGGAAAGAAGTAATTTATATACTGACAAACATCAGGCCACGGGGAACGATTTTAACTGCTCCACACTGCAACGTGAAATAAGTGTCTATATTAATAATGTCGAAGGGTTATACTTTGCCAAATATTGGCTTTTTAAGGCAAAATTACCCAAGCGGAAAAAGTAGGACCGATGCTGCATCTGATACATGGGCTCGTCTCAGTATCCCAAGATAAATCACTTGTGCAAGTTTTGTCAGTGTAGCATCAGTACTTTGTCAGATACTGAGCTACCCCAAAAAAAACTTTAACCAGACAAGGACGTGAGTCACTGAACCGGAAAATGTAGGTCAGATGCAGCATCTGATGCATGGGTTCACATCAGCATCCCAAGACCAATCACTTGTGCAAGTTTGGTCACTGTAGCATCAGTACTTTGTCAGATACTGAGTTACCCCAAAAACTTTAACCGGACGTGGACGCGGACACCAGGGTTATAGCATAAGCTCATCTCAACTTCGTCGAGATGAGATAAACAAAATTGCAGTGTATGAGTATATCTTAATATCATTTCAAGATTGATCTTAAGCGATTTATCTATTCGTCTTAACATGCGAACTTATAAAACAGAGATTGATTAATTTTTTGATTAATTTCTAAAATGCTGTAGTTTTTTCCAAAAATCATAAATCCCCCCAATTTAATTTAGCACATCATTAAACTATTTAAATGAATAAACTTTTTTTTAGTTTGTTCTACTCTTTATGACTGAAACGTATTCATTAAAAACTTAAGAAAAAATTCCAAAAATGGGAATTTTTTTTTTCAAACATTCTATTCAGATATTTTCGTAATCAGTTGAAAAAGTCTAATGATATGGGTTTATAATTGTATAGGAAGAGAAAAATCTAGAAACCTATAATAGGTGCTTATGTATGTAAAAGACAAATTCTTCCCCCTTAAATCATTATTTATTTATTTTGATAAGGAGTTACAACCTAAATCACGAAAAAAATAAAAATACATAGGACATAAAAGATGATGATTTTTGTATCAAGCATGGAATGAATTTTATATCGATTGAAAGAACTTAGAGCATTTGTTATAAAGTATAGTCATAAATCGTATTAAACGACATTGGCGAAAACCAAGGAAAAACATTAATTTCTCAGAATTTATATATGTAACTGTTAACAGATTTTGGCAAAATCGCATGATATGTAAATAAGGTACAAGTAAATAACGTACAATCAGAAATAAGAGGAGTAACTCATATTTTTTTTTTATTTGAATATGATTTCAATTATTCATAAAAAAAATTTCCATTGTTCCCTAATTCATGTGATATGTGTATACATGTTATAGTGCTGCTTCCCTCCTCCTATAACAAAGGTTCATTAATTTTTAATGAAGATTCCAAAATTTGATTCTTATTTTAAAGAAAAAAAGGTCACTAAATGAGGCCTGTATTGGGAGAAAGAATGAAAGAGCTAGTCCATTTAGAATGATAATAATTGTTGAAAGCGCGCGTGAATTTTCTAAAGCTATCATATATCATCAATACCTTGACAAAGCCATAAAGACTAAGTTAGTAAAATATTAATATACCACAATTTAATAAAATGTATAGAAAAAATATAAAATATCATAGGTCGTAAGTGGCAGATACGTACTCTAAGACAACGTTTGCTAACATTTAAAACTAGATATAAAATTCCTAATTACCAGATAGGACCTTCTATATTTGTTTGCATGTTGTCTTTATTTCTATAAAGGTCGTACCTGAAGTCTCTTTTTGAAATTCCATGTGAAACTACAAACTAAATATAAATAGCGATCAAAAGTTAGAAAAATTCCTTAAATTTTTCGAGACTTTGTTAAACAGACTGCAGGGCCAGTTTTCTATGACATGCTTTTGACAAGGCAGTAATTCATTCATGCATAGTTGCTATATCAATATCTACTCGGAAATTAAATGATTGAAGTTTTTCAGCTAGGCTAAGTGTTTCTCAAAACAGATTACCTTTATTCAAAGGATGACAAATATGGATAATGACCATATCATGTAATAAATGTTTGGGATTCTTGTTAAGTACTTTACCGATTTTTTGAGACAGTTATTGTTATTTTAACCTAAATTGTGCGTTCTTCGAGACCTTTAGGTAATCGGAAATTTTCAAGGGTTGTGTGCACGTATTGATAATAACACCATATGCTGCTTTCGCGAAAGATGCCCATTGGTCTCGTTGGTTTATGTCTAGTCTATTGTGCTTGATGCTTCTATGATATGATTTGTTTATCTTTGTCCATTTTCAGTTTCCTTCCGGTTATATCCGCTTTGTTGTTTTGCATGATGTGTTTTGGTGTATTGCTGTGGGAGTGCTGGAACCGAGTTTTGTTGGAGATCCCCTCTTTTCATGTGAAATGCCTTCATTGTAGTATTTTCAGTAATTATAACTATAACAAAAGGGTAACAGCATATATTATATATGTTTATATCGTTCTTATCTAACTTTATTCACTTGATATGATAATCTTTTTTGTTTTATTTTGTGCCAATCACCGCATTCACTCATAAATAAATACAACATATTCGGCAGAATTGTTTTTTGTTTTCTTAGTGCAATTAAGCAATGTTGTATTAACAGCAAAAAGCTTAAACATGCATTCTTGAGCAAGTTTATTCCTTCAATTGACTCATATAGCATCGAAAGGGTAACACTCATAAGTTACATCATGGCCATCTTTATAGAATCTTGCATTACATCCTCCACAGTAGTTGGGTCTGAAAAAATAATTTGTGAGTTAATATTTCCTTAAAACAATCAGACTTAGCTTCAAGTATTTATTTCTGGATTCCACTTCATTTTCAACTAACTACTTTTTAAATGAAGGGAGGAGATCTCCAACAAGACCCCGTTGCAGCATCAACAGCAAAACACCAAAACACCCGATGCAAAAACACAAAAGACGAGTACAGCACGAGACGGAAAAGAGACACGCGACATGTAAACATCAAACACAAAAGACTACACATAAACCAACGAGACCAATGGGCAACCGGTGCCGACTTTGGACGGCCATTTGTCACGCAAGTAGCAAATGGTGTGGTTATCCTGGAGTACGTGCGCACAACCCTCTCATTTCTCCAATTACCTAGAGAACTCGAAGAACGTACAATTGTGATGTAAAACAACCTCCTCACTGTAAGATGACATCACACAAACAAGACCGCGAAACGTAGAGGTCCCAGAGACACTGATGAATATGTAAATGGATATAAAAAGAGGGCATACGTAATACAGTCCGTGTCTGCCGACTGTAGCGAGCTTATGTATGTAATCACCCGAGGAGTCCGACTGACATTCAGAGAGGACAGGTGGTCGGGGCCCTGTCTTCTCTAAAGAGGTTTGGACAGGGCCCATCATGGAGTTCCGTCGTCACAGTCAGTCAGAGTGCAAGTTTCAAGGATGCGCTTGTACAAGACTGTAGAATGGTCAAGTACCAAGCATAGTGTCCGTCTGGTGACATTAGGATCATATCCACGGTATAAAAGGCGTTTGATAATTCTGACACATTTTCGATGGTTATGCTGCCTACCTTTGATCCTTTTTATTTTGTTTATCATATTACCATAAAAGACAGGTTGTGTAATACCCATAGAAATGTACGGAAACCTTGACCTAAAAGTTTTTTGGTAATTTGTAAATTTCTACTGTGAAAATCCAATATATCAGTACATGCTCTAGCGTACCGGATTTACTTTACTATGTTGAATCCAAAATCATCCCTTTTGTCATATACACTTGTATGAATCTTTCCGTTTACAATTTTGATATTTAGGTCCAAAAACGGTGTTTCTGTATTTGAAAGGTTTGCCTTGTTAAGTATTAATTCTTGTGGATTAATTTCATTCTTATATAATTCAAAAGCAGGATTGTCAATGGTTAGAATATCATCCAGATACCTAGAAATATTATTGAAATATTTCAGATCTTTAAATTTTCTTTGCTTTTGAAGATTTAGGATAAATTCTTTTTCATAAGTGTATAAAAATAAATCTGCAACAAGAGGCGCACAGTTAGTACCCATAGGAATTCCTACAACCTGCTTGTATAGATCCTCACCAAATCTAACATAAATATTGTCCAAGAGGAAGGACAAGGCATTACACAGGTCACTACATGTCCATGATTTGTATGATTTGTAGTCTGTCTAGGAAAAGAAACCCTTCGATTCAGATGTACAAATGTAAGTTTTTCGCTCTCGATCAAAACACCATTTAAAGAGATTAGATAATCGATCATTTATTTTGTCATGAGGAAGTGTGGTGTACATTTTAGAGAAGTCGTATGAAGAAATCGTATTGGCTTAGAAATTTCCAGATTTAATTTTGTCAATCACATCCCCTGAATTCTTAATAGACCAAAATAAATTTACATCGTTCCTGTTTAGAATCGTTTCACAATATTTAGTTATGTGTTCTGTATCAATAATTAAAAAAAAGGATAAACAAAAATTAGAATCCATAGATAATACTCATTAGACACATACCTGAAAGAATACAAATCTACACAAAATAACATAGAATTATATATAGAGAGAGGTGCAAAGGTTAAATCCCAATAGAGAGAAATTAAAATCCATAGAAATAATGACTAGATACACACCTCGATGAATACAAATCTAAACAAAATAACCTAACATTCTATAGAGAGGCAAAGGTTAAATTCCAATAGAGAAAATATCAGGAAACGAAAATGAGAGTAAGCATCTCCTGCTTGTTATAACTGTTAATAGCTGTTCAGGAAAGGTCAAAACTTCAAATAGATCTGTTCTTAAATTATGCTATTGAACTGAAGACTTTTAACAACTGTCTTACTTTCAAATACCCTTTTGCCTCGATTAAAACGATGATTTATAGATCAAGAGGACATTATTCGCAGATAGGGAAAAGTGAAGTGAAAATTCAATCTCGGAGAAACAATACCTATGTTTTCATCGAGAAAGAAGTCATATATTTCTTTTATAATTTGATATTTTCAATTTCTATGTGAAACAACTACTCTCAGAACAATGCAGGCATCTCTTGTCTTTTTAGCATATGGATAACTAATTTACAATCTAAGATCTGTCATTGATTACTTCGCCCCGGGGAAAATGTTACATTCGAGCGTTAACTATAAGCCATTCATAGAATGTCTATTTACATTCGTGAATTTTTTTTTGAAAAAAGAAATGATTCTAGACATTGGGCCATTGAACCCCTACTACTGGAAATTGGAAATATGACGTTATAGGAACGAAAAACTATCGTCAACAATATTACACTTCTTCAAATAAACACTACAGAAGTATCCATCAGTTATTCAGTCTCATAGTCGAGAAGGCAAGGCAAAATCTTTAGATTTTCCACAGGAATGGTTGCGAACCTCGGAATGAACAAAATTCCGAAGTGAGACCAGGTGCCCGGGGAGAATCAGCGTCTCCTGATTGCATGTAATACCCGTCGCAACAGCTCCATGGAAACCTGTCAAATTCGGTGATTGTCTCGATGCACATCTTGATGTATATATCAGGTAAGTATGTCTTGTTTGGTGATGATGACAGCCATTCAATCACAATGTAGAATGTCACTGATCATTCTGGAAAGATGGATCTCATAAGCTTTTATTACATCCTCGTAGCGACCGAAGAACTTCCTTAATGATGATTTCAGCCGTTGTGTAACATAACCCTGAACAAGTAGCTTACTTGAAAGCCGTCTGGCTCTAATGATGAAATCTTCATATTTGGAACATGCCCTGACGTATCGTATCAGTTGAGAAACAAAAACACCATAAGCAGAAGAAGACGAAATGTTGCTACTCATGAAAGGGAAGTTAGTTATGTGGAAGCTGAACCCTTTCCGAATGGATAAAATCCATCAGAGGGTTACTTTTATCTAGAATTAACCGATTAAAATCAACTGTGAACACCAGATTCGAGCCTATATTTAAAGACCCTGACGTTATCACAGAGCTTACCTTCCTCCAAGAACATTATATCATCACACCAGCGGACAAAGCCTCAAATAATTATACATTTACTTGCAAAAAGTACTATTTCGACAGTCTACTTAAAGAGTTGGGTTTAAATTCGACACCCGGAAATCCCACTTACACCCCAACAAACCTTTCTGCCTCTGAGAAAATAGACAACCACAAATCAGCTCTTGCTTCCTTTGGCTTCCACACTAACAATTTAGATTTAGATTTACCATACTTATACTGCATACCTAAAATGCATAAGAATCCGTACAAACAACGTTTTATCACTGGTTCCTTAAAATGTTCTACCAAATCTGTATCGATCTTACTCACCAAAATTTTATCTGAAATCAAATCTGGGCTTCAAAAATATTGTTCGACAGTATATTCTCGCAGTGGTATCAACCAGATGTGGATTTCAAAGAATTCGAAGCAACTTTTAGAACATCTGAAATCCACTCATTTTAGTAGAGTCCATTCGATCAAAGCCTTTGATTTTTTGACACTTTACACTACAATTCCACATTCTAAATTGAAAGAAAGACTCGCAAAAATCATAAGTTATGCGTTTACAAGTAAGAACGGTAATCGCAAATACAAAGTTATTGTTGTGAACTATGACAAAACCTACTATGTAAAAGAAAAGTCTGATTCTGAAAATAAGTACACTGAAACAGATATTATTCAGATGTTAAACTTTTTGATCGACAACATTTTTGTGGTGTTTAGAGGAAAGGTCTTGCAGCAAATTGTCGGAATTCCAATGGGGGCCAATTGTCCCCCACTCCTTGCCGACATTTTCCTTTACTCGTACGAAGCTGAATTCATTCAATCTTTGGTCTCTGATGGGAAAAGATACTTAGCTTCTGACTTCAACTTCACTTACAGATACATAGACGATGTGTTGTCCATCAATAATCCAAAATTCACGGATTACCTGAGCAGTATCTATCCTTCAGAGCTTGAAGTCAAAGAAACTACAGAGACAAATAATTCAGCATCCTATTTGGACATAATGTTGTCCTACGACACTGATGGTCACATGAACACCTCACTCTATGACAAACGTGACGGCTTCAATTTCAGCATTACAAACTTTCCTTTTCTGAGTAGCAACATCCCTTCATCGCCAGCTTATGGCGTGTTCATATCTCAGTTGATACGCTATGTCAGAGCAAGTACCAAATATACGGATTTTTTTCTGAGAGCTAAACGTCTTTCAGATAAGCTTCTCAGTCAGGGATATGTTTGTGACCGACAAACATCGTCAATGAGGAAGTTCTACGGTCGATATGGGGAACTCGTCATACACTCTGATGTCCCACTCTCCAGAATGGTGGATGATATTCTTTCATAGACCATTTGAACCATCCAACCAAAGATTGTACTCTATGTCTTCCGAAATGGAAGTAACCAGATGTGACAGTTCTACCGAATTTAAGCGGCGGGTGTTGCATGCAAGCAGGAGATGCTTACTCTTCCTGGGCACCTGGTCTCACTCCCATATCGGGAGTTCGCTTCTTTTCATATGGTGGAGGTTTTTGTTTGTTTGCTTCGGTTCCTGTTTTATCCTGATTTTGTATGCCTTCGGTTTCTGATTTTCTGAATTATCGATTCTGTGCTGTAGACAAGGATATGGTCATTATCCATATTTGTCATCGTCACTCTTGCCATACAGTGAGGTGTTGAAATGGCCGTTTGTGTCGAAAGAAAGGAGTATTTCCAATTACGAAGCGGATCTGTCACTCTCTGTTGTTTCCTTGATCTCTAGTTCATGAGGATAGATTTCATGTAGATGATCCCAAAGTTCGGATTATTGATGGACAACACGTCATCTATGTATCTGAAGGTATTCATAGCACAGAGATAGGAACAGATAAATTTGCAGCATGCACGTTTCGGGTACTTAACTCTCGTCAGTGAAGTAAAACCCAAAACATTAAAATTTGTGAAACTTAACGTTTTGTCCAAGTAATACCAAAAGACGCAGCTGAATGGGTGATCTGATGCTACAGGACCCACTTTTCAGAAATTACGAAAAAACTTTGTGAACAGAAATTTTCGAATGCGTCTCGAAAAACGATCAAATGTATTTGATTGTACCTGGCTTCATGTGCCCTCGGGGACTCTTGGTCCACAGCAGTGACACTCCCTAATTTGTTCAGATGTTACATATCTTCAAATTCAAAGATTAGTTTGCAAGGACCAGTAAAAGTAATAACAGTACGTGAATTGAAGAAGACCAATCTTCATACAGCGACAATATGGTCATCCGCTATGCAAGAGCAAATGGTTCAATTGGTTCTCCAATCTATACGTCTTCAAAACCTTTCCTCTTATTCATGCGAATATACGAGGGTCCTTCGGCACACTTAGATGATGTATAAACATCGAAACAAATGACAAGAATAAGGTGTTTGATAACATAGTAAGGAAGAGTGTGAGTGTTATTCTACTTTAAAGCAAAGTCGGTGCCGGCAAGTAGTAATCATAATGTTAATTGGCCGATTGAGGTTTGGTGATATTTTACTAGTGAAAGACAATACAGACGGGCAAGGAAGTCAGTAAGGAGATCCGATAAATAACCGTTCACTCTCAACCTATGAAGACGGATATTTTAAAAATGAAGCTAGTTTTCTTAATCCTTTATTCAGCTTTTATTATCTTACTTGCATCTTGCCCCTATTACTCCCAAACAACTTGCATCATCACAGGGATTTCTGAAACAGTTCACAATGGGAACTCCTTCAGGACACTCTTTCCCTGCAATATCAGATAAATCGTAGACATAGATTGTAAATCCTCATCAGTGGTACGCCAGAGTTGTTATTAAACACAGCCAAATATCTTTATCATGTTTAAGAAGTGCTCTCAAGTTTGATTTTTTTTAAATTCAATGTTAAATTCTTCAAATTCAATAGAATAATTTAAGGACAGATAAATTTGCAGCATGGGCCAGACATGCACGTTTCAGGTACTTAACTCTCGTCGGTGATCCCCAAGCTTAACAATGTAATATGGCCAAAGAGTGTGAAAATTTTGAAGTCGAATAAGTACCGAAAGACGTAGCAGGATGGATGGGATATGATGCTACATGACCCACATTTTAGAAATTTCGAGAATTTTTTTATAACAGAAGTTTTCGAATGCGTTGATTAGACGATCAACCGAAGTTGATCGAACTTGGCTACATGTGCCCTTCGAAATTAGTGCATTTACTTTGAAAGTAGTGAGTACACAGTTTCAATTTTTGTGTAGGTTCGAATCAGTAGATCAGTTACGGGGAACGAGTTTAACTCCTCGACACTTTTTTAGCTGTTCACTCATCCAGAACGCCAATATTGACGTTTTCATGATTTGTGCGAGCTATGCAGTACGAAGATATCTTTGTTCAATCCAGTTTAATTAAACAACGTTTTCGATATTATATGGTCTAACAAAACAAAAAATCACAAAAAATTTCAAAATTTCTCGCCACACAAAGTGTCAAAATTAATAAAAGAACAGCGACGTCAAACAGTTGGAATGTTTGAAGCAGGTCTACGTCATTCTGACGTTGTCGCGTTTTTCCGAGAAACGCGAATCATTATTTAATTCATTTTGCACTTAGCTAGCCGTCACAGGATAATGGGATCAATCA
Organism: Pinctada fucata; assembly: GCA_028142955.1. Lineage (NCBI taxonomy): Eukaryota > Metazoa > Mollusca > Bivalvia > Pterioida > Pteriidae > Pinctada > Pinctada fucata. Next base: position 26,696,582 of record AP027102.1, on the reverse strand, counting down.
CCAGCCTGTAAGACCATGTATAAGCACCACTACCCAATGTGACGTTACACCTACGTAATCTCTCTGCGGCTCACTCAACAGTAGTGTAAACGCACCGACAATAGAGTAAATGTTAGCGGTATCGGTAGGAGAACTGAAGAAAACGGAATCAAGACTTTGTGTCCCTGCAAAGGAATCGAATTTACCAAAATTGGACAAATTTTGGGATTTTTATAATGCAATCTTAGCATTTTAGCAAAGTTATTGCGTAATGGTCATGTGATGAAATTAACATTTGCTTCATGAAATGTTCTGTTCATGATCTGAATTTGAATCATGCAAAAATTTATGAATGTGCGTTTGTGTGTAGTAGATTCATTTCAATTTATTTATATGTAACGTTTCTTTTGAGAGTCAGTATATATAAGTTTGATGTGTATATATATCCACAGTAATTTTAATATGTGTATGTATAAAACATAATATATATTCACAGTCTTTATCAAATATTAAAATCAAAGCGCTGAAGGTACTGAGTGCGAATAGCCAGAATATGTATCACTTATAATGTATGACAAAATATTGTGTTTTCAAACTTATACTTGCTCCTGAACACCTTTGTAGGCCAGTTTATGGACGTATGAACTAAAATGCAAATCCATAATGTTGTCGTAATGAATTGAAAGATGATGTCCGACATTGAACATGAAAATTAAATAACATCACATTAAATCTAAACCACCACCCCCCCCCCTAAAAATACAACAATCCAATATGACTATCGATTGATGATACCGGTACCATATACAAGGAAAGAAGAAGAATCTTATTTTCTAATTTGATCCCCACTCTCTCTTTAACCTTTCATGTTCAATGTTAGATGTGTGTTAAGAATTTGAAGGAAAATTCACTTCTTTTCCAGTATATGAAAACATGATACATCCTAAACGGGAATGCTTTGATCTTTTATTTTTCAGAATTATTAATATCATATTTCATGATGGAAGTTCCTCATTTTTCCGTATACAGTTTTTATTTTGTGAAGCAGGGCAAAATAAGCCTACTTGAAATTAGTTTTTCATTTCAATGATTCAACTTAATATCTTTATCGATAGCACCGTTTCATTTATATATTGTCCATTAAAGCAGGTAATGGAAAGGGGTTTTCAACACACAGCCCATGTTAATCTCAGTACATACAGATGCAAATTTTCATTAGGCCATGCATGTACATAACACGATAGCTCGATTCATATAGATAATTCATTGATTCAGACAGTAATCAGACTTTATACCAATCATGACGCTGAAGCAGCCACAAGGTACATGTAAACAGAGTAACATCGTTTATACATACTCAGTAGACGGGGCACCCATGAGTGAAGAAATCAGGCAATCGCTATGTGCTATTCGCACAAAAAGAAAAAATAAAACCATAACTTAATAAAGGTTAATCTTCGTTCAGGATTTGGTAAACAAACGCATATGTGTATAGCAGACTACACTTGCCTCCCATTCAAGCCGTCATACACTATTACACGCTCTTAGTCATTTTAAAGTGTTCGATTATCCACGTTCAAAATGGTTATTTGAACAGAACATATTCTTTGTAACATCATTATCATCATATGACTGTGATTTCTAGAGTTTACTCTATTGTAAAATCATTTGTCACTTGGTTATGAGTCATCGTTCCAGAAGCTTCTGGTAAATTCATTGGTATTAAGTATAAATACCTCTGAAGAACTGTGTTGAGGGGGCATTCGTACACATTCGTAGACACAATTCAGTCATCTATTCTGATATACTGGGATACGTTATTTGTTGATACTTTAATCCATGTTACAACGTTTGGACATCGAGTTAAACTTTCGAGAACAGTTTTGTGATTACCGGAAACCATATATTCGATAGACTATGTGGACCGTAACGGACACTTTGATCCGGACATTGTATTGTAAGTTGTAATCGTTTTCGATATATATACATTTTTGTACATAATTAAACATGAAAATTTATATTCTGTCTTTGTCTGATTTTTGCTTGCGTTTACGGTAAAACTTCGTTATTGACAGTTTAATCCCTGCTAGACTTTTTACCTTTACAGTGCATGCATTTTATATATTGTTTTCATTTTTCGTGCATGAATATCGACGGCGGGTGCGGCTAGCCAACAGGGGATGCTTACCCCTCCCGGGCACCTGATCCTACCTCTACCTTGCTAGGGGTCCGTCGATACTCAACATTGTGCTCTATTGTAAGTGCTGTTGAGATTTTCTTCAGGATCTTCTTTAACTCATTTAAAATAGGTAAGTGTTCAAACTCTATACCTCCCGAAATCTTAAAACCAATTTACTATGCACCCAACACGTGTTTCGAATATTAAATCCTCATCAGTGATGCTTCCATCCAAAGTTCTTTTTAGATATAGCCAAATTTCATTTTAGTAGCGCCCTCTGGTTATAATTTTTATTGATTAAATTTGCGCAATTTGCAGAGAGTGCGCGGCTCCAAATTTTCAGTAGGATCGATTCAGTTGCATATCCAAACAGACTCCATGTTCACAATAGTATAGGAGGGATGGTGCTAAGATGTTAACCTCTTTTAATTTCGATGAATTTTTGAATGAAATGACTAGTTCCCGAACTAGCAAAGTAAAATCAATGAAGTCAAGTTTATAAAGTGCCAAAACAAAGCTTCTTTCAGGCGACAGAGCTAGAAAGAAGAAATCAATTCACTTGAGAAACGTTCATGTCACAGGGTACGATTTTAATCACACAGCAACATGAAATAAGTGTTTATTTAATAATACGAACATGTTCCAACTCCAATGTATTATGCACCAGACACGTGTTTCGGATATTAATCCTCATCAGTGATGCTTCCATCCAAACTTCTTTTTAGACACAGCAAAATTCATTTTAGTAGCACCCTCTGGTTACATTTTTTAAAAATTAAATTTGCGCAATTTACGGAGAGTGCAGGGGTCCAAATTTCTTGTAGGGTCGATTCAGTCGCATATCCAAACAAAATCTGTTTAAAATAGTATGGGAGGGATGGTACTAAGATGTTAATCTCCTTTAATTTCGATGTATTTTTGAATGAAATGTCAAGTTACCGAAATAGCAAAATAAAGTCATCGACAAATTGATAAAGTGCGAAAACAAAGCTTCTTTCATGCGACAGAGCTGGAAAGAAGTAAGTAATAGACTTGATAAACATCAATGTCTCGGGAAACAAGTTTAACTGCTCCACACTGCAACATGAAATGTGTTTATTTAATAATACGGAAGTGCTCCAACTCTATACCTCCCGAAGAAAATTTCTACCAATGTATTATGCACCAGACATGTGTTTCGGATATTAAATCCTCATCAGTGATGCTTCCATCCAAAGATCTTTTAGAACACCCATACCATACTTTCAAAATCATTTCACATTAGAATGGAAGTTTTATAGTCTTTATATTATTATCTTTAAATAAATTGTTAAAGCATTAGCTTATATATATAGACCAAAGCATGCACAGAATTCTGATTGATTTGAAATGGATATGAAATATCAATCCGAATTTATCCGTTGGCTATCTTTGTCGAATCCGCGGCTATCCATAGCAATTCGAAAAGAATCTGAATGGGATTCGTAGCAATACGTTAAGTTCTTTTAACATACAAATTAACCCCGATTGCTACAGATACGCTAGGGGTTGCTATACGACTCCCATACGGCAGTTTTATCCGGATTTCTATGACACGCCGCGACTGATGCCGACTCTGTCTGTCCATTGCTCCAGATGCATTATCCGTAGTTATCCGTGGTCCGATCCGTAAAAGTATAATAGGGAGTTTAACGTTATTTGTGGCACAATGGTTTTAAAATTTTAAGAAATGTGTTTTCTCTTTCTTCTTTAAGTGGCTGTTATTCCTCCAAGTTATGATACACTAATTTGCATTATTAAAGAATTCAAAATAGCCAGAAGTTTGGTTTCATTTTCTTCATGGAAAAATGGAAAAATATTACATATGTATTAGTTTTCGTTCTGAAATACGCGAATAACCAAAATAATATCAGGCATACAACAATGTAATATACTTACCAAATGAAAATCCATAGCAAATGCAGAAGAGGATTATCACTTTTCCAACATGCAACATTCTCATTTAAGTGAATTTAAAATTTCAGACAAGCTTTACAAATGCCCCTGATTTTTTAGGTTCAGTAACTTTTATAAAATCTACTTGGTTTGATGACCGATCATATTTGCATGGAAGATTAGTTATTTTGTTTTGGTAATTATTACAATGTGTGACCAATGATGAATAGATTTAATGACAAATACTTCAATTTCGAACTAATGATACAGAGCGAACAGAGGTCATGTGAATACGTGTGCATTATTAATAAACGTCTCACAGGACGGACTAAGTTACATTTCAATTTTATGTTTAGGCCACTGAAATCTGGTACCCAATGAGAGTATCCATCTACTGCTTACTAAGAACATATGACATTTTGTTTGGTGATGTGATTTATAATTTAACAACAAAATAAAAATTAAAAACCAACAAACTCACTCCCATATCGGGAGTTCGCTTCTTTTCATATAGTGGAGGTATTTGAATTTGTGTTAATAAGACACAGGTAACCCGGACAGATGGAAGGGTTATTACTTTTGAGTTCATGATCCCAATAACTACACCATTTCTTCTAACATTATACCCTGGTGGTCTCGCTGGTTTATGTATAGTAATGTTATGTATATTATGTTGACAGTGTTTTTCCCATTCTCATTACTCCTTTCTTTTACAATTTTACGTTTTCTTTTACATTTATACTTTCGTTCGGAAGCTATTTCAAATGCCCGGTAGAGGAAATGGGGTTACATTCTGCGTATGGAAATTCAACATTCTCGCGTACAAATTTATCTTTATCTGAAATACGTGATAACACATACATTGTATCTGTTCTTGAGTCTTTAGGAACTCTGACCTTTATATACTGGAATCCCAAAAGGGACAAAAAGCTTGAGCTTTCGCTAATTCAGAGGAGAAAGAGCTAATAAAAGGTAAAAATTCATCGTATATATTCTTTTATGTCTCCTTTTTGTTTATATGATTTTCATACTTGTTTCTTATGGGATGTTGGAATGAAATAAAAGCAGAGACAGGTCCGAAATGGGTTCTGTGCATCCTGAACTTTTTGTTGCTTGTAAATATATCATCACTATAAAGAATCATAGATATGGATTCAAAGAATGGTGTGAATGATGTAAGAATTTATTGTTAGTAAAATGGAGCAAGCAATATACTCTATCTGTAGGGCTCATCAAATAGCTGGTTATGATACACGTAACCCTTGTCAATGATATTATTGAGGGAGCCCGACGTAAAGTCACGGAGAACCTTAATTACTCATGATATTTTGTGCAATCTTACAGAAAGATTAAATTTCCATGAACTCTCTCTCTAAAGAGAGATTCTGTTTTAATTTTACTTTCTATGGAGATCTGAACAGAAATTGATTTGATGTGAAATAAAATAAAAATAGATAAAAAACAAACAAACACACACAAATATTCCATTCAATTCTTTATTGAAATGTAATGTTGTTCATGAATACAGTTACGTGATTCAAATAATTCAACACTGGTCAGTGACCTCTTCGTCATCTTTAAAGAACTGTGCCTCACAAGCCCCGCAGAAGTTGGTTCTGAAAAAATTCAAAGAAACAATAAGTCAGTGTACGAGTATTAATCAATTTGTAGAATTTCTTATTAAACCAGGAAGTTATTTTGTTCAGTACCCGAAACGTGCATGTCTGGTCCATGCTGGAAATTTGTCTGTTCTTAAATGAAGCTATTGAATTTGAAGTCGTTTAACATTTGTGCATATACATGTTCATAATAAATATAGGATCTCAAATGAATTTTCATCTCATACGATGTATTATGTATTATGAAACGAGTTGTGAGTTTTATATCCCCGAGCCTTGGCGAGGGGATATAAAACGCACAACGAGTTTCATGATACATCGTATGAAATGAAAATTCATTTGAGATTCTTTTTATCACATGATATTGCCTAAAAAATGTGTATTTCTAACGTGAAATCAACGTTTCCGAGAACTACAGAGGCGAACCATGCCGTGATCTAAGAGTCGTCTGCTACGCCATGAGAAGTAGTGTCCCCATCGTATAGATATTCTGGACGTAAGAGAAAAGTATTTCAGTTTTGAAAAGTATTTTAATGCAAGAATTAATTCAACAACAACAATTTCAATCATTGATACTGACTCCGGGTCTGAATTTAACAGCTGACCGATATTTGAAAGGTCACATTTGTCAAGGTTTATGTGATTAGGTTCCAAACTTGACCAATCGCATTCAAGCAGAGCGATATGTAACGTGTTATCATATCATATATTTATGAAATGGCTTTATGAAACTGCATAACGGGTGTATCATGTGATAAATTCAAGTACACAACACTACCGGCAATATGAAGACAGTACCTTACAAGCTGTGTTCGAAAGGCGCTGAACATACTACGTCCATTTGACATAAACTAAGAATTTGTATAAGTAATGTATGTATAATGTATGATAAGTATTGACAAATACCATCTGTTTCTACTTTCCTGGTATTCATTATCTATATTTAATGCAAGTAAAAGGCCCGAAACCAACGTTTCTTACGCATACAAGGGGGAATTTCTCTATACAAATATATATACGTAGTATAGGTCATATTCAATCTGAAATTACCATGGTAAGACAGTTTCAAACCTTTGTTCAACTAGTCATTTTATTTCGATACAACATTCTAGTAAATTAGATTTAAAAGTATGACAGGGCTACCAGTCCAGTCTCATGGTTTGCGTACGTCTATTTTTAAGCACGCAATAATGTATTGTGGCAAAATTCATTACGTTTTCAGAACTGTCCTGTTCTCTTCCAAATAAATAAATTTACATAAAATAAACTGTGTTGTCTTCTTTCAACTTTGATCTAAGGATATTTTAAATGCCAAATTTCATGCTGTATTATTAGAATTTGTATGATTTTTCCGTGAGGCCCGAGAGGGATCAAACAATCTGTAAAAATTGCGTAAAATCAACTAGAAACTAGGCTTTCTATTCTAATTATTTTCCTTGCTCTATGTCAATGACTATTAACAAATTTTATCAGGAATATCGATATAACAACTCGCAATAAGGCAAAAACGCACCCCCCCCCCCTAAATTTAAAACCCTGCGTTTTTCTCTGTATGTTCGGTCAGAATGAAGCTTAAAACCGTAGGCTAGACTCTGAATTTTCTAGTTTTTCACTTGTAAATGAGTTATACATTAAATGAAAATAATAGTTTAAAAAGTTATTCGTTTCATCAAAATAAATTTAAAAAAATGGCCGGGAGGGGGAGAGTTGCGCTGGTTTTAAAATTTCTACATGTATGCTTAACTTTATCATCAATGATCAGAAATTCTATTTGAATCCCACGGGGGGGGGGGGGGGGTTACGTTAAGATTCAAAGAACACAGCTTTTTAAAATACCTTTTCAAGTCATGCAACTGTGTCGGGACCGGAATTATTCGAATTTTACTCATCTTATTTTCACATGTGTTCTTCCACACATGTAGACATCTCGTAGATTTTAAACTATTCTCACAATTTCATTTCATCTATTTATTAACATTGACATGGAGACAATCAAGATACGCGGTATATGCATTTTCCACATATTGTTAAAAAAAATTGATAACATTATAGGAATTATTTGAGAGGGCAATGACCTAGATATGTAATAATAGTCTTGTTTTAAGTGTTTTGGTGTCGTATCAAGTTTTCCTTGTCCTTTTTGCTTCTCTGTGTTTCCTCATAGGATTGTTTCAATTTTTCCGTGGTACTACGACCGAGTCATACTGGTCGGGCACATATTATCGCCACATTTTATTCAACATTTTTTGCTCTAAAATCTTTATTTATTCATGAAATTCAATAAAATTTGCACAGAAGGAAGAAGAACCCTTGATACACATTTTAAGTAATTTTCACGAAAATCTTATTATCTGTTCTTTTTTATCGGTGATTTGTGAACGTCAGGGTTTAGTCAAGATTGAAAGAAGGAAGGGTACATATTATCGCCACCTCTATCTGTTCTTACTGAAAATCTTACACTTTTTTAACAAAATTGATATTATTTGTATCTTTGAACTTTTCTCTTTTCGACTGAAAAATTCATACAATTTTTTTCCAAAAACCAAAGAGGTATAGGAAGATGAAGTGACCTACCCTTTCCCCAGAGGGGCGGGGAAAATACATTCAGATTTACCGACTTTCTATCATAAAATTCATTATTTGCAGGTTATGAAATTATTTGAAATTTTGTATATCATTTCATGTTTCAAAGATGTAATTATGGTGAAAAAATTAAATTTCTACATCAATAATATGCGGAGAAATAAATGAAGTGGCGATAATATGTGCCCGGCGATAATATGTACCAAACCAGTATATCTTTTATGTACTTGCTATGTCCGCTTTGCCTTGTCATTCAATGCGAACTAAGTATGACAGTACGTTAAAGTTTCTATAATTGTACTGAGTCCTGTTTGTTCCACTACTACTCTTCGTTGGTGTAGACCCCTGCAATATGTTTTATGTTAAACGTCTTCAAATTCAATAGCATTATTTTAGAACAGATAAATTTGCAGCAAGGACCAGACATACACGTTTCGGGTACTTAACCCTCGTCAGTGATCCTCAATCTAAACAATGAGATATGACCAAAAATTGTGTAAGTTATTATGTCCAAAAATATACCGAAAGAAGAAGCAGGATGGGTGAGATATGATTCTACAGGACCCACGTTTAAAATTTCTAGAAATTTTGATAACAGAAATTTTCGAATGCGTTGAAGAGAAACGATCAACCACAGTTGATCGAACTTGGCTACATGTACCTTCGTGGACTCCTCGTCCACCAGCATTGACACTCATCAAGTGGTACAAATGTTAAACGTCTTCAAATTCAATAGCATCCTTTGAAATAACAGATAAAGGACCAGAGCCACGAACGGCGATATCGGCCTAAAGTTTTCGTATATTTTCAAACACAGACAATGTTTCTAAATTATCAACAAAAGGAAAGGAGAACATTTTGTCTTTCGAAAACGTGCGAAGTTATGAGATTCCGGACATGTCTTAAGAAGATATAGAGCTCAAAACCAAGCCAGGATTGGCATTTCCGGTAATTTTGTGAGATATCATGAAATTTGATCGATAATTTCGTATAGGGCCGGACATTCTACCAAAAAAATAATTATATTTAAATATTCTTTGATTATACCTGTGATTATTTCGATGAAGATTTTTTTGGTAGAAGGTCCGGTCGTAGTCGAAAATTAAACTTTTATGAGTTCTCTGTTGGCACATTTCTTGACAAATTGTTCATCAAAGATGGTTAGAACGTCATGAAAAAGACTTCCCAGACGATGAAAATGAGAAGTTGTATTTCAAGATAGGTAGTAGATGATCTGAAAGCTTTTAAAATTATGAAAAATTTTATAAATTTGGCCGTTGATTACTTTTACACCTATTTCAAATTATTCCAATCCTTCAGAAAACTGCTCCATAGTAGATAATATTTGTGACGTCATTCATACCAATGACGTCATCAAAATTGACGTTTATGAATTTCCTGAAATGTCAAGTTGTGCACTCGAGTAGTTACGATACATATTTTCGTTATACTTAAATCTTTTGAACCACTCTATGTCTTCCCTGTATATATCGGCATATATATGCACAGCCAATGTAATTCCCTGAGATGTTACTATTGAAAGGAACGTGCTGCAATTCGTGTATTAACACTCGTGACGTCACAATGCATAAGATCTAAAGAAACATGCCGCGACGGCTGTTCTAACCTCCAAACTGAACCCGCGTTGACCTGAATGTTAATGTCACCTTTTTACGTGAAAAAAACGCGATTTCAGAAAACACGAATGAAACGGACAACTGTGGTGCATATATATAGAATAAATGTCATAATTTGTGTTTTGTTACGGGTATGCAACACACAGCAAGTGCATTTATCGCATGAAATGCGCTAACGCGCATTACATGTACGATAAATGCACTTGCTGTGTGTTGCATACCCGTAACAAAACACAAATTATGACACTTATTCTCTATGTATACACGTGATGCTAAGAGGAAAAAATAAGAGAATAATTTTAAATCTTAAAGAAGGCATATATAATGTATGTGGGATTTTGGGGGATTCAGTTCATTTGTTTGTTATATATATGTATGTTATTTCCTAAAATGATCCTAAGACGGGAATAAAATGTGTAAACAAAAAATACATCGGCTTTCTACAATTATCCCATACGATAGTAAGAGAAATTAGAAGATAGAAAACGTGATTGAAATAATGAGAATTCGAAACATAAAAGAAAGACGTTATATGAATGCAGCATAAGGAAGCAAAATAGATCGACACCCAAGAAGAAACATTTATGATCTAATTCTTTTAAAGAGGAGGTGGGGATTTTTGAAGACAAAAAATAAAAAAGATAGAAAACTTGAAATCAAATGATTAATTTGAAATAGATGATTGACGAGCGATATCGAACCAGCGAATTTTGATTGAGGTTCAGACTATGCTGGATCAATTCTCTGTCCGTTTATTTTGATGTAATATAAAGTCCAGCTCCCAATATAATGGATAACAGGGGATAGGAGACCGCGATATAATAATTTATTCAAAGATACCATTTTCCTGAAAATAGATTTTATTGAAAACGTAAAATTTATTCCGACGGGTCTGGGTTGAGAAAAAAAAAGAGACATAAAAAGTTTTATTTGAAAATATGCAGTAACGACCATAATATTGTCGAATTTGTAAAATTAAATCTCCATATACCTCTGTTATAAAAACACAATACATTGTAGGTGGCGCCAGCGAAATGAATTAGAGCTGCGCACCCCAAATTAAAAATGACGTTTTCAAACGGCTATAGCAGCGAATGTATGAGTTAGATTCGCCTGAAAATTTGAATTTATACAAATGAGAACGTAAACTTTCATATGAAAAGAAAGATTTTGCATTTAAAGATTTTGTAAAATTAAATAATTTTCAAGGACACCGTACTGTTATAAAAGCTTTATCATCAAGTTCTGAAAACAAAAATCACATCATTAAAAAATGTTGACCGCAGGGAGAGTCTAGAACATGCTCCCCTTCTCGCCCTGGCCTCATCCCTCCCTTTAGATTCGCCAATCATCCGATATTGCAAAAATGTGAGAAAAAAATGATTTTTAAAAAGTACGCGAACGCTGCAATTCATAAATTCGAACATTAATCATCTTTGCTACAGTCCATCGATCCAGAAATTAATAATGTTGTGCATCTATGACATCGTTTTGTCACATTCATGGTACTGTTCTGGCAGATTTGGATCAGTGGTTTTCTTATTCGTGTAACGTACCTAAGTTTTCATTCCTCTAAGCGCGAATCATTACGTACATGTATTCGTATTCCATACCTCGATCTCTATCTTGATCACATTAATACACGCTGTATTATTGTAACGATAGTCGCAGCCATCGTCGCTATCGTCTCTAAAATATCCAACTCGCCGACTATCGATTCTATCTCTGAGAATCGATTAATCGGAGTAAATAGATCTACACCTCTTTGAAAAATGTTCTCTCTTCACACAAAATGACACTAAAAATGTATCAGAATGGGAGTCATGGCAACGGATTCTAGTTTAGTTATGGAACGATTATCGCTGACGATCGATTGTCGGTCGTTGAATGGCCAGCGATGAACATTACTAATCGATGTTGAAAATCAAACGCGATTGTCGCCGATATCGCTGATTACCGGATTGTCCGATTTAGTATCTTGGTTTTGATAAATTCGTGTATTTCCCTTTTAAACTCTTTTTTCCCTTGTACTTCAAAGTACATACTAGTGTATGACATTTTCTGTTGCATGGTATTCAAGAAAAAGAAGCTTGAACAAATTGATAGGGTATTCATAGTAGTTGTGATCGAAAGTGCTTTACTCAATAAAACAATTTTATTCAAAGAAATAATGATTTGGTGTTTATTTCAATTCATTGTTGGAAAGAAATGTTTTGAATTTTCCGATTATAGTAATAATGGGTTATGCCCATCCGATTATTTCCGCTTATCGATTATGATCTAACTTCCGATTGCCCAACACTTATACTAGTACTAGCACATACATGTGAGAAGAGTCATGATATGAACGGGAGCATGAAAAGTAATTTAAAATACGAAATATTCAAAATGCAACTATCTTTTTTTCTCTATGTTCAAAGTTCGCTACCATTGATCCGAATGGGACCCTTTTATGTTAGAAATATCCCGCTCCCTAATTCCTGTATCCGCCTAAACCTCTGCAAATGGGTATTACACACTGATTTTAGAACGAAAATCATGCAATGAATTAAGACATTATTTTTCTCATTTTTCAGCTCGAGTTTTATCTGTACTTATTTATATTGAGTCATTGACTCCTATGCACCGAAGTGTACGGAAGGGGTTTTCATTATCTCTGTCTAGTCCAGCAACTGACCGCGAAATTGGATTAATAACTGATAGGTGTAATTTGAGCCTACTAGTTTATAGGAACAAATTTGAAGTACTTATAGATGTCAAATTGAGTCACATCAATGTTCATCTTCATACATCGCTGACAGTGGTGTATCTACGGCAAAATTAAGTGGATGCTTTAATTATCTTCATATAATCATAAATAATGACATCAATTTCTTGTGGATCGATGCAGCTTACATCTTACGCGATTTAAACGAATACAAAAAGTAAAAGTATTACATTGAAGACATGCATACTGTAGTTCCAGGACGGACATTTTCAACCTGTGATTTCGAGCAAAGGCAAAACAAACACGGATTGTACATGATAAATTGTACACATATTGTATTTATAGAAATTTTCAAAATATGTTTCCTTTAAATTAATATTTCACACATTTTCTCAATGTAGAAATATCTCTTATCATTTCTAATAATTAGTAATTCATGGTACTTGTCCTGACATCATGCGACGTCATATGTGAAAATAACGTCAAATGACATCGCAAACGATATACCATATCCTCAATTCACATTAAAATATTTTGCTTCAGCAAGGCCGTAAATCACAAAGATGGCCAGTTCTGAAGTGCTGAAATATGGTATTATCAAAATATAAAAGATGAACGTTGTGGCAAATTAGGCCGATTTTGCCGTTCGTGGCTCTGGTCCTTTGCAGCATGTATCAAACATGCACATTTCGTGTACTAAGGCATCATGATATTCATATACTTAACACCACATTTTTCTCTCTGTTTCACAGCACCCCGCTTTTGCGAAAGTTTTATTGTCCTCCACAGGATAGTTCCCTAGACTTTACGGTGGAAACCCCCATACCCTTGACTTAGTCTCCTCTTTTTTGTGCTAACTTCGCCGTTGTTGTTGATAACCACCCTTTTTATTTCAGTTTCTTTGCTTTCTTTGTCATATATAAAGATTTGCCGGTGTGAAATAACTTACTCGCAAGTTGCTCCTGGAACACCTGGGCATTCTGTGTTGTCACAAGGATTCGCAAAACACTGAACTACAGGAACTCCTGGAGGGCAATCCTGCCCTGAAAATTTAAAACCAATAATTTCAAAATACTTTTTTAAAGTTCTAAAGTGATGAAATTATATACTGCAATCGAAATGCTCTTCCCCTCTCTCTCTCCTTCTGTTACCTCTTTTCTTCCAATCATCTACAATGATTCCCGCTGAATCAATATAGTCTTAACAGAGTTAACAGAGAAACAATCAGTTTAGTGAATTGAATCGGTCGAAAATCGTTGTTTCTTGTCGGGAGGAAATAGGGAAAATGGAGACGGACAGACAAAGCGGGTGTACTGCATCGGTTGCAGTTTAATTTCATGATACAAACTGAAGGAAGAGGGGAGAAATTGTCATTAAATCCGCACTCGAAGAAGAATCAATAGATAGATAGATACATTGAAACGATGAAATCAGTACTTCATATAACTGATTTACACACGCTGACTCTCCCCGGGCACCTGGAGCCTGTTTTACAAAATACTAAAAATATATGGAATTTTTGTTACTTTCATAATCAAATACATGTAAAAGCTTAAAATCTTTTACTTTAGATTATTTTGTCCTTTCTAATAGCATTTCTACAAACTAAATACAAATTCAGAAACAAAACATCGCGATTTCTAGTTTATAAGAAATACTAGGTGATCAAAAGTTACGAAAATTCCTAAAATCATAAGTATTTTTTGTAAAACAGGCTCTTGGTGTCCCATCGGAATACTGTTGAATGTTCCAATGGAAATTTTATGATTTTGCCTTGCCGTCTCGACTTTGAGACTTTAAAAAAAGATTGATACTTCTTCGATGTTTATTGCAATAAGATAATAGTTAAAGAAACGAGAGAACAAAATTAATCTCCACATTGTTAAATGGATTAATCGACATGTACAAATACACAGGAATAGTAAGAATTTTCTGCTTGCAAGTAATAGTCGTAATCTTAGTTCCTTACATCCTGCTACGTCTTTCGGTACACTTTTCCGACATAATAACTTTCATACTTTTTTGTGGCATATTACATTGTTTAGATTTAGGATCACTGATGAGGGTTAAGTACCCGAAACGTGCATGTCTGGTCCACGTTGCCAATTTATCTGTTCTTAAATGATGCTATTCAATTTGAAGACGTTTACATTTATACCACTTGGTGAGTGTCACTGCTGGCGGACCAGGAGTCCCCGAGGGCACATGTAGCCAAGTTCGATCAATTTCAGTTGATCATTTCTTCAACGCATTCTAAATTTCTGTTATCAAAATTTCTTGAAATTTCTAAAAAGTGGGTCCTGTAGCATCATATCCCACCCATCCTGCTACGTCTTTCGGTACACTTTTCCGACATTGTAACTTTCATACTTTTTTGTGGCATATTACATTGTTTAGATTTAGGATCACTGATGAGGGTTAAGTACCCGAAACGTGCATGTCTGGTCCACGTTGCCAATTTATCTGTTCTTAAATGATGCTATTCAATTTGAAGACGTTTACATTTATACCACTTGGTGAGTGTCACTGCTGGTGGACCAGGAGTCCCCGAGGGCACATGTAGCCAAGTTCGATCAATTTCAGTTGATCGTTTCTTCAACGCATTCTAAATTTCTGTTATCAAAATTTCTTGAAATTTCTAAAAAGTGGGTCCTGTAGCATCATATCCCACCCATCCTGCTACGTCTTTCGGTACACTTTTCCGACATAGTAACTTTCATACTTTTTTGTGGCATATTACATTGTTTAGATTTAGGATCACTGATGAGGGTTAAGTACCCGAAACGTGCATGTCTGGTCCACGTTGCCAATTTATCTGTTCTTAAATGATGCTATTCAATTTGAAGACGTTTACATTTATACCACTTGGTGAGTGTCACTGCTGGTGGACCAGGAGTCCCCGAGGGCACATGTAGCCAAGTTCGATCAATTTCAGTTGATCGTTTCTTCAACGCATTCTAAATTTCTGTTATCAAAATTTCTTGAAATTTCTAAAAAGTGGGTCCTGTAGCATCATATCCCACCCATCCTGCTACGTCTTTCGGTACACTTTTCCGACATAGTAACTTTCATACTTTTTTGTGGCATATTACATTGTTTAGATTTAGGATCACTGATGAGGGTTAAGTACCCGAAACGTGCATGTCTGGTCCACGTTGCCAATTTATCTGTTCTTAAATGATGCTATTCAATTTGAAGACGTTTACATGAACGAGTGCGTGAAAGTCAAACATGAATTCAAAGTGAAACAAAAAACTCGAGATTATTATCTGTTATGACTCTTGTGATCTTTCATGACGTGTTTATTTTTACTGCCATGTGCATTCACCCTTTTTTATGAGTACCAGCATATTGATCAATGTAGGGAATATAATCATTCATTCAATTTTTTCTACGGACATTTTGACTTATGCATACACAAAATGCATTTTAAATAGATTTGATCAATTTATTTCTCCCTACGATTAAAACTTTCATCAAAAGACTGTATTCTCGTCTAGCTCGGATTAAACAGCTAAAATACAATTTATATTGAATATAAAATATCGATTTCACGATATGCAATTTTGGAGGGTTCGAATGCATGCCTTATATGTATTTTTTTTAAAGACAAATAATGAGGCCATCATCAACAAGCCGAAAATAATTCATCAAATAACTTACCAAATGTATACAAAAAACACAAGCAGAAGAGAATTACAAGCTTTGCAACATGAAACATTTTAGTAAGTTCTAAATAAATTCAAGGCACTGAAAATGCTTTTTAAAAATTCAACATTACAATTTATACTTTCTGAAATGGTCATAAATGGTAAAAAGCCCAATGGCAGTTAAAATTGATAGCGTTGTTGGGCTATAGAATATGTTACTATTGATTGATTGCGTAGTTGACGTGTAATCAGTTACCTGGGTGACACTTGGCAGACAAACGTTTGACATACATTTTAACCAAAAACAAAACAGAACAACAAATCTCGACCGTTTTGTAAAAGCATTCTGCACATAATCGGCCTTTTCTGATTCCTTACGTAGGTGCTACAGTATATGCGCGTTGCTTGTGTTCTTTTGTGCGAGATGCCACAAGGGATTTCTATAAAATTAATACATATTTAAACATGAGGCCCAAGGGGGCCACATCGCTCACCTGAGTTGCAGACAAAGGGTTAAAAGTCACAAAAATACTTCTACAGATCAAAGCCCTTGACAGCCATATTTGTTGACCTATCGACAAGAAAAACACAAACTTGGCAGAGGACCTTGAGTACTTGCTTGCTGCAAGGTTTCAAGAAATTCTGTGCAGTGTTTTTTTTTTGCAGAGAAGACGTTGAAAATGTGTTAGCCAATCAGAGCCCTCGGCGGCCATATATGTTGACAGATCGGCACGAAAAACACAACCTTGTTGGAGGACCTTGAATACTTCCTTCCTGTAAAGTTTCGTGAAATTCTGTGCGGCGGTTGCAGAGGAGATGTCGAAAATGTGTCAGCCAATCAGAGCCCTCGGCAGCCATATTTGTTGAACGAGCGGCACGAAAAACACAAACTTGATAGAGGACCTTGAGTACTCCCTTCCTGTAAAGTTTCATGAAATTCTGTGCGGCGGTTGCAGAGGAGATGTCGAAAATGTATCAGCCAATCAGAGCCCTCGGCGGCCATATTTGTTGACCGATCGGCACAAAAAAATCCAAACTAGGTAGAGGACCTTGAGTACTTCCTTCCTGTAGAGCTTCATGAAATTCTGTGCAGCGGTTGCAGAGGAGATGTCGAAAATGTGTCAGCCAATCAGAGCCCTCGGCGGCCATATTTGTTGACCGATCGGCACAAGAAACACAACTTTGGTAGAGGACCTTGAGTACTTCCTTCCTGTAAAGTTTCATGAAATTCTCTGCAGCGGTTGCAGAGGATATGTCGAAAATGTGTCAGCAAATCAGAGCCCTCGGCGGCCATATTTGTTGACCATTCAGCACAAAAAACATAAACTTGGTAGAGGTCCTTGAGTACTTCCTTCCTGTAAAGTTTCGTGAAATTCTCTGCAGCGGTTGCAGAGGAGATGTCGAAAATGTGTCAGCAAATCAGAGCCCTCGGCGGCCATATTTGTTGACCATTCAGCACAAAAAACACAAACTTGGTAGAGGTCCTTAAGTACTTCCTTCCTGTAAAGTTTCATGAAATTCTGTGCAGCAGTTGCAGAGGAGATGTTGAAAATGTGTCAGCCAATCAGAGCCCTCGGCGGCCATATTTGTTGACCGACCGGCACAAAAAACACAAACTTGGTAGAGGACCTTGTGTACTTCCTTCCTGTAAAGTTTCATGAAATTCTGTGCCGCGGTTGCAGAGGAGATGTCAAAAATGTGTCAGCCCTTGGCCTCTTGGATTTCCAATCGGCTCGAAAAACACAAACTTGGTAGAGGGCATTGAGTTCTTGCATCCTGTGAAGTTTCGAGAGATTCTTTGCAGTGGTTTCAGAGGTGCAGTCGAAAATGTGTAAGCCAATCAGAGCTTCTGGCAGCCATCTTGGAATTCCCATCAGCTCAAAAAAAAAAAAAACCAACAACTTCACTCTATGTAACGTGCGACTGCGGGAATTCATTTTCTACGGTAATCGCGACATTTTTTTACGGTAGATCTTTCATTTTGTGGAGAAATCGGGTGATAAAATACAGATTCCGACCTTTTTTAAAAGTTTATTTTGTAAAATAATTTCGAATTTCCTTTTATGACTATCAAATGCTTACATATTTGGGAAATTAAGCAATCTTAATCGCGTTTCTGACGACAAAACTGCCAGAAACATAAACTTCTAGCAATTTTTAGTGTTTATGCCTCTAAAACTCAGTATCAAAATGAAAATACTGATGTTATCAGACAAAGATACGTTTTCATGTAGGAAATATACCAGAATAAAATATATAAAACTCTTTATTTCATCTATAAGTCTTCTTAAGAATAAGTTTACTTGTCCCGTGTTGCGACACTTTTTACGGTATAGAACCGTATTAGGCGACACTTTTCTATTGTAATCGCGATAGTTTTTTACGGTATAGGCGACTTTTTTTAAGGGAATATATTACTTTCTTTTCATATAAAATCGTCCATAAAACATGTAAACTTTTTTATTTAGCACTTTAAATACATGGTATACATATATGAGATATGTTGATAGGCAGAGACATGTATGCTATTAATATATCCAGGTACTGAAGCAGTTGTGCAGCAGACTTAGCTCCCCGATTAGCCCCGACTTAAAATTTTGATGACATTGGGGAAGTTGGCACTGTAATATCCTTATTGATCGTAACAACGACTCTGTCCCGATCTCAATACGACTTGACTACGATCTACCACAATCTACCTACGACTTCACGCCGACTTAGCCCAGGTCTACCTTTCCGATTTAGCTACGACCTGCCCCGATTCACCACGACTTGAGTAGCCTGAGCCCCGACTTAACTACGACCTATCACGATTAAACAATGAATTCCGCCGACACAACTACGACTTGTGTTGCAAATTGATATACGATAATCATTCATTTATAGTATCAGTCTTTTTGGAACCTGTTTTGGAGCTCCTTTCTCTTTTTAATGGATGGTGAAATTAAACTGATCAATTACTAGACATAATGAAATACTTGCTCAAGTCAAGGCTTAGTCGGGGCTGAGTCGGGCAGATCGTAGCTCTGTCTTCATAAGCTATAGTTAGGTCGGCGTCAATCGGGAAGGTCCAGGCGACCCGTGGTAAAGTAAATATGGAAAATGACTATATCCCTCTATACAGCACAAAATCGATAATTCAGAAAATCATTCACCCCGACTTAGGCCCGACTCACCAAGACTAAGCCCTGACTTTACCACGAGTCGCCCCTACCTTCTTTATTGACGCCGATCTAACTACATGTACTGTCTAATGGTATATATACGACTGATGAAGACGATCTGCTCGACTAAGCCCTGACTTGAGCAAATATTACAGGTACTTTAAAAGAATCGTATATCTACATATGTAAATGAATTTGCAACGCACGTAGTAGTAATGTCGGTAGAAGTCGTTATTCAATCGTAGTAGATCGGGGATCAGTTCGGGCTGTTTTCGTATTATGAAAAGTAAAAATCAATTTACAGCATCATAGTTGTACATTTTCGTCATTTTTATGCGAAACCCGGACTTTCATTTTTGTTTAACCTCCCCCAAAAATATTAAACTGTTCCCAAACATTTTACCATTGTGCAATACGTTTTCGTTGATTTCAAATCACCGAGCAGATAATATGAAAACCTTAAATTACTAGTATATCATGCGCTTTATAAAAACGATATAGATAACATGTTCTTCATTAACACTCAAGTCTAACAAACAAGGGTATGATACAGGAGCATGTTTTCTTTCATATATAGATGGTTAATTTCATCTCTTAATGACAATTGGTTTCGTATTATTCTATTTTCAAACTTGGATTCCATGAGGTTATCTGTATAACAACACAGCTTATTATTATGTAGATCATTTATCCCTTTGTTTTATGCCTTTGTAGTAGTATGATGTTGTATGTTTTTTACTGTTTAAGTGCATAGGGACTTGTCAGAAGTAACTGTCCTTCCAATGAGATCTCCGTCAGATAAATGATATTTCGCCTGTAGAACAAATACCTAGTTACCGTAAAAAAATAATCGCAGGTTCAATTCTCTCACCATAGAAAACAGTCGCTTTACCCGTAAAAAAGTGTCGCCATTACCGTAAAATAGTGTCGCCATTACCGTAAAAAAGTGTCGCCTGAATGTATGTTATTTGTATTTTTCTAGCAGAAAGCATACCCAAACGACATTCAAACTATTATGTTTCTTTTATCCTATCAAACCGATCATACACATGACTGAAGCATCGAAGATTTGTTCGATTTACGTTTAAAAATGCCAAAAAGGCATAAAGAGGAAAATCTGGCAAAAAACACAGCTTACTTATCTTTTATGCTTTGGAGTTATAGATGTAGTTACTATAAACACATATTAATACTTCTTTTTATAAAGGAACTAAAACGGATAGAGTTTTAGGGAGAAAACTCTAGAAATACAGTAAATTACCCATAATGCATCAAAAACCAGCAGAAAATAGTCGCGGTTACCGTAAAAAATGTTATATCGCAGTCGCACGTTACATATAGTGAACTTGGTAGAGGGCATTGAGTATTTGCTTCCTGTGAAGTTTCCAGAAATTCTGTGTAATGGTTTCAGAGGAGAAGTCCAAAATGTGTCAGCCAATAAGAGCCTGTTGCGGCCATCTTGGATTTCAAATCGGCTTAAAAACACAAACTTGGTAGAGAGCATTGAGTACATGCTTCCTGTGTAGTTTCATGAAATTCTGTGCAGCGGTTTCAGAGGAGAAGTCGAAAATGTGTCAGCAAATCAGACCTGTGGCAGCCATCTTGGATTTCCGATCGGCTCAAAAAACACAAACTTGGTAGAGGGCATTGAGTGCTTGCTTCCTGTGAAGTTTCATGAAATTCTGTGCAGCGGTTGCAGAGGAGATGTCGAAAATGTGTCAGCCAACCAGAGCTTGTGGCGGCCATCTTGGATTTCCGATCGGCTCGAAAAACACAAACTTGGTAGAGGGCATTGAGTTCTTCGCTCAGGTGAGCTTAAAAAAAGTAACCCGGTGTCCGGGAAGATGATGCATATCTTGCTTGCTTCGATAATCAACACTTCAGACTTATAAGTAATAACAACTTAGTGGCGTAGTTGTCATATATTCTTGTATGCCACAGCTTATGTAGGGCGGTTTTCAGAACTCTTTGGTGAGGTTATTTTATTTATCATCCAGCGACATATTTTCCTGTAGAAGGTTCGTTTGGACTCTCTGTGACAAGAAAAACATCCACTTGACATAAACTGAAGAAATATATCTTGCATGTAGGGGGCAGAAGTATGCCACCATCAATTTCAACTGGAAGAAAGAGAAGTGAATTAGCGTGAAAACGTTAGCTATTAGCGTTGTTGTTTAGACAGACAAAATTAATATAAAACGTACATGTATATGAAAGCGAATTAGCAGTCTAACTTATGAGCTGCGTGACTGTCCACATAACAAATGGTATCCTGTGGGCATCAAAATAAAATGCAATTGCACTTCAGCAACAGATGTTATGTTTGGTATAATGTTTCGTTGGATCTCTCTCTGTCTGTCTCTCTCTGTCTCTCTCTCTCTCTCTCTCTCTCTCTCTCTCTCTCTTAACACAGTTTTGAAAATTCAATTTTTATTAGCCCGTCATTTGACGGGAGGTATTACATGGTATGAAGCGTATGCCTGTCCAAGGGACACAATAACTTGAATTTACGTGGAATGTTTTATAAACCGTCATGATAATGTTGAATTGAAGTCGCCGTAATAACACTGTCCTTCAGTTGATATGCATAATTCAGATTTCCGGACATTCTTCTGTAATAGACCGAAATGTCGAAATTAAACATGCGTGCATTAATCATGTAGTTTCAAGTCCAATGGTCCTCATTAATTTTTACTGATCAGTGGTACCTAGCCTGCTGAATATGCTCATATAGCTCCAAGGTTTCAATATTATTTTTGAAGACGAAGAAAATTTTGTTTCTTTTCTTTGTTTCTTTTATGAATTTTTCATGGGCAGTGCTGTTTTAACTATAATTCCATTATGGATAGTTGCTCTAAATTAATGTGATGCATTTGAATGTGAAGATCTATGTAAAGTAAAACATAAAATAGTACATTTCTTCTATTGTTGAAAGAGGGCTCGTGAAGGTTCAACTCCCAGAAAGAACTCTGAAAGGAAGGTAACATCCTTTTATTATTGACAAAGTTTGGACACTATCCATGGGCTTCAAATGGTGTTTGTAATGGAAGTTGGAATCTGCACCCTTCACAGCATACCATGAAAAGGCGTTTCTCACAGTGAGCTCATTGACAACTTCTCGGGCATGTGATGTTGGAAATTACTATCTATTCTAACATGATTTGAGATTTTCTCCCTATATGTACTATAGAACTCGCCTGGTGTAAAATCTCCAATAAGCTTACATTTCCCTAAGCTCCGCCCATGCACGTGCTACAGAGCTCGTGCAGAACAATATTAGAATCGAAATAACATTTAGCTAGCTGTGATTTGTTGTCTAGTAATTCCCCTAATTCGCATGAACCAATCAAGTTATCACCTCGCCGCTTCGCGGCTCGGTGATAATTTCAATGGTTCATGCAACTCGGGGAATCACTGGACAACAAACCACAGTTAGCTAGTTGTTATTTCTTAAATATAACATTTTAACATCGTTATTAGAAGAGAAAAATAAGAATTAGAAATCAGAATTCATGATCATCTTCAAGAATTAATCTGAGCTGTATGCGTCTAAACAAAAATGTGGATCTCTTGCAACGATCAACCCCCAGTGTTCCGTAGGAGAAATAAAAATTCGATATTTTAACCGTATATCATTTTCTTTCCTCTTTTAAAAATGCTATATATAAGACATGTCCGAGATTGTTTAAAAATGTTTTATACATATCTTATCAGAGTCTTATCATACTCGCGAAAATGGGTTTATATTACTTGTCCTACTGTTACATTACATGTAATTTACATACAATTCTTACAAGAACATTTTGGCCTGACAGTGTGCAATGTTGTACATTTGACCCTGGATAAAAATTATAAGATATCTAATCATAAAGTGTAATTTTCGAAATAACAATGAACATGATGAAATAAACATACAACGTTGCGTCAGTATGTAAGGGTTTAAAGAGAAGATAACTCTTGTGGATGTGATCATGCATGTATTGTTTTCTATATTTAGACACGTAAAGTCCAAAGAGTATTTTCTACCTTAAATTCTACTTTCTTTTCATAGAATGAGGTATCGTCAGAGAAATTTTGATCAGGTAAGTAGAGTTATTTTGAATTACTGTTTAAAAAGTCAATGTTTCCGTTTTCGACAAGCAAAAAGGTTCATATTTATAAAATATTACAAAGACAATAGGGAAATGACATATGTGAAGTCATACATGGTAAATGTTGTATCTAATACACGTATATGTAAAATGGAATTAATTTGAGGTATTATATAGCACATTTAATTTATAAGTATTTCCTTCTAGAGACTTTTAGGATGGGTATTACTCATATCATTATTTGGGAAGTATTAAACGTGAATTCATATTGGCTGTTTACCTACGCAGTAAACAATTCAACTTAATAAGGGGAGTGTGCACCTACATCCTGAACAATATACCGACATTAGCATATTTTAAGAGGTTGTCCTTGCCTATGTGTCCTGTCTATCAAGTGTTTATTCCCTTCCTGGATGTATTTATCATGGCATAGTGTAAAATGTGGATTTGATTGGATTGGACGATTGGACTGGACGATTGGATTGGACTAACAAATTGGACTGGATTATTGGATTGGACGAACATTTCAAAAACTGTTCTCGTTCAATTATCTTGCTTTTGAATGTTTCTTAACAAAGAACAAATGATTTTTTTTTCGAAGCTGATTCAGCTCATGCTATACCCCGACGTCTGTGTCTGATGAAGAAGTTTGGTAGATCAGTATAGGATAAAGTACTGATTTTATAGTAACCAAACTTGTACAAGTGATCCATTATGGGATTTTGAGATGAACACAATGCTTGGGATACTGCATCTGACCTACATTTTCTTCTGAAATGACTCTATTAGGAAGTTTGGGGTAGCTCAGTATAAGAAAAAGTGAAAAGTAACCAAATTATTCACAAAGTGAATAATCTGAATAATCTAAGGTTGCGTAGTTGAATCTATTCATCAGATACTGCATCTGACCTACTTTTTCCTTTTGAATGATTTTGTTTATAGTAGCCAATATAAGCGATTGCTATATTCACCAAACGTGCACTTTGGAGGGATCTTTGGTCATTTTTTAAGATTTGACCCTGACCTTCTTTTTTCATTCTGATTCTGTATTAAATGGCCACTCCGCATTACTGCGCACTACACTTGCATGTTAGATGCATCTCTGTCATACTATAACAATATTTCGTTATTTAATCTAGACCCGCATTTTCCGTTTCAGGGATCTGCAAAGTACAAATGGTATATGTACCAAACTTGCATTTTTGATTAACGTTTTGAAATATGACCTTGACCTACTTCCTCTGCTTCATATATTTATTATCTTATCGCCAATATTGGGCACATTACACATGGTACATGTTGCGAATTCTAATATGACTTGATTCTTTTTCCCTATTAAGACAACAGACGCGAGCCGGGCTCTATTCTCCAATATAGGCCCTATAGCGATAAGCCACGCCTACCCATTTTCTGAAAACAGATAAACCGGCAGGAACTGGTTTTTACCAAGAATCGATTTTGTCGTAAGGTCCAAGTTTGGTCATCATTAGAATAGAAATAAGAAATGACAAGCCGGGCTCTATTGTCTCATAATGCCCTCGCGTCCTCAGCCAATCACATTTATCACCTCGCCGCTGGCGCGGCTCGGTAATAAATGTGATTGGCTGAGGACGCTCGGGCATTATGAGACAATAGATTTTACACTATGCCATTTATCATATCTCATGTAAACAAAATTTGATGGGAAACATAATAATCACCGCGTCTGTCTGTCTGTCCGTCAATCATGTCACTAAATATTTCACAGGACCGTAGTTCCAGGGTACATAGAGACCTTGATCCATTTATATCCAAAACTCAATGTCCGAGAAATAAAAAACAATTGGTAAAGTATTCAATGATGATGATATACAAGGCAGTGAATTTATGTAATCATGGTTTCCTCCTATGAGCAATTAATAATGATGAATTTCTTTATATAAGAATATGATATGTGCATCAGATGAAAAAGTGGCGGTCAACAGAAATTAGACGAATCTTGTACTAATCCTTTTGTTTCAGGTTCAAGCATCAAATGCGTCTTCGTATGATTTGAGATGAATAACACATTCCATGGAGTTAGATGCATTCGATTCATTATCAACCGTTCAAGAAGTTCATAACTGTCTACGGAAAAAGATTTGTCTGGACTATTTACCGAATTATCCCAAGGACAATAGGAAATCGTTCCTGGTGTTCAAAGCCAACAGTCGTAATTACCTCAGTGTAGCGGAGTACAGTCTAGATGATCCTACGAGGATATTTGACGCGTTGGAAACAAAAGGCAAGATAAGGCCCGGTGAATACTCCACATTGAAATGGCTTGTAGATGATGCGGACAAAAGAATCCTCGGTTTAATATATGCTGCTGAGAAACGAATCAAACAAATAATTGGTAAAAATACACTATACAGTACAAAGAACATTTAAATACCATCAACGCGTATAAAAAATATTGTAAAAAAAAAGATAAGTATGATAAGACTTTGGTTAACAAATGTCACTTTTAGGTTATGGTTCCATGTCGACCTCTGTTCTTTGTTTACGATCACAACTTACCCTTCTCTTTGGTCTAGAGTCATACAAAATTACAACAGACTTTTAAACACGTCTAGAAGGTAAAAAATCACTTTCTTTTGAAACTGTCCTTCCTCTTTAGCTTTTGTTTCACTTTTCTAAATTGCTTGGCGAATACGATGCTCCATAAGGACGAAGCTTTGTAGAACTTCACAATAGCCTTATCATCGCCATTAGATCTTACATCATGTCAACTTCATATGAAGGTTTATTTTTCCATTCTAAAGGTTTACATTACAGCTTGCTTTTGATAGAATATTGTACCTCAGGATGTATATATCCAAAGTTAAATCTATTGATAGATATGCTACAAATAAGTAAAGGGAAGCCCAAACATATACATTAACTTTCTGTTACCAGATGCAAGCAAAGTGAGAAAACAAAACAACATTCAGAGGACGGAACTTTGTGACGCCGATGAAAACTTAATTCACAAAGAAAATGGTAAGAGACATGAAGAAAAGCATTTTCACCCGTCTAAGTATAAAAAAAAAGAAATTATGGTTTTTTTTATCGATGTCTTTAAACAGGTAAGATATCTTCTCTGATAGTATAAATGTAAAAGTCCATAAGACTCGATTAATTATCTAAATGTCGAATTTATTACATTTTCAGAATGAAAAATGAATATAATGACTGACATAACCATTTCTATTGCAAATTTGTAGCAATGAATTAAAATTTGTTTTGTCACTTCTTTGTGATTTGTTTGCTTATTCCTATGATGTCTTTTTTCATTTTCTAGTTGTAACTTATGATAGTTTTCGTTCTCCTTTTAGGTCATTTTCCAGGAACCATGCCAATCATCGTTGTGTTTTCCGTTTGCTTCCTTGCTATGGTCCTGAGAAAGACAGCCCAATCTGAGAACAACGTCAACTATTGTCTATCAGATAGCTTCCTATCATATGTTATGAAGGAGATTAGAGGTAGTATCAAAGCGAATTCTTTTCTCTCTTTTTTATTGATTAATTTATTTACTTTTAGTGATAGGGAATTTTAAAAATAAATAGTTATTATAGCTTACTGGTATATTTGTTAGATATGCTTAGGTCAAATCTATAAAGTTTTTTTCATTTTTGCCCGTCTCAATAAAAAACAAAATTTGCTTTTTTCTCATTCAATTTCAAAATGCTCTGATTTTGAAATCTCGAGAAAATAGATCTTTATAAACCCATTCAATGAGTTAAAGGAGATCCTGACGACAATCTTAACAACACTCATAATAGAGCACCAAATTGAGCATCGACGGACCCCTAGCAAGCAAAAGATTGGACCAGGTGCCCGGGAGAAGTAAGCATCCCCTGTTTGGCTAGCCTCACCCGCCGTCGATATTTCCGTACGAAAATGAAAACAACATCCACAATACATGCACTATCTGAGGCACTATCTGTTTATAATTTTATAGATTTTATTACTGAGTGCAAAGTAAGAGATACGAAAGCATTGCCTGAAAAACCACCAACCAACAATACTGAACATATACAAGGTAACAATGAATAATTTTCTTTGTTTAAACTGAACACGTAAGGAACACCATCTTCTCAAGACAAGTGTACGTAATACATTACTCTCCCTTGTCGGATGTCATACTTAAAACTGCGTCTCCGGTGAGTGTCGTAGTGGAGAGTATATACAACAAGATCAGAGTCCATTTTATATTATACTTTCATATACAAGCAATTTTGGGAGTAAAATCATTCAAACACATTAGCAAGCACTTAAATTGCTAGTAATTTATTCGAATTTTTGGCCTGATATGTCTCCACTACGACATGCACTCACCGGAGACGCAGTTTTGTGTATGACACCCGACAAGGGGGATTAAGGTATTACGTATACACTTGTCTCGAGAAGATGAAGGAAAACATAATAAAACGATAATAAGAAAGCATCTACATTGCAGAACGATACCTACCTTTTTCATTTCAAGTGTTCTTGAAAATTACTGTCATTTTCAATTATTAGCAAGCTCTAAATCAAATATGTATTATCATTCATCAGTGAATGAAGTCAAAACAAAATCCGAAATCAGATTCCAAAAATTACAATCAGAATCGAATTCTTTTAAAAAAATTTGAACAGAACCTTCTCTCGAGAAAATAAAAATTTCGCACAAACGTATAAAAGATATGATTATCCTCTGAAACATATCCGACATATTTTGATAATCGTTGTTTCCTGAAGACCATGAGTAGTTCCTTGTTTTCTAGAATGTCATGTGATATTGATTTAATCTGTAACGAAAGATGAAGGCAATGAATAGGAGACTTTGAATTTCTTATTTCATTACAACTAAATAAAATGAGTAACAGTTGCTTTATGTTACGCATAAGTTGAGCATCTCTCCCTTGCACCGAGCCTTATATTTCTTTGATGAGTTCACTTTTGATGTGTTATCACGCTTACATGAGTGACAGACCTTTCAAAGTTCTTTCCAAAATTTTGCATTACAAATCTTTAACCATAAAATATTTTGGTTAATATGAAAAAATAAAAATGCATTTGAAATACCCTTCGTTTCTTGTTTGTGCTTTGATTGCACACACGATTAGAAACTAATGATTTTCTACAACTCGTCATATTATATCCTTGTAGATATTGTTGGAGATGAGTTAAGGATCTTGCTAATCGGAAAAACCGGTGTTGGAAAAAGTACAACAGGAAACAGAATCCTTGGAAGAAATGAATTCAAAACGGATACATCAGATGAATCTGTAACATCAGAAACCACACTTGGTCAGGCGAGTCGGGTTGGGAAGAAATTAATGGTAGTCGATACCCCGGGTTTGTTTGACACTAAACGCAGCAACGAAGAGACAATTAGCGAGATCATAAAGTGTTATGGAATAACCGCGCCTGGGCTACATGCAATCCTGTTGATTCAAGATGTAGGAAGAATGACCGATGAGCAGATTAAAACCATAGAGATTTTTGAGGAGAGATTTGGCAAGAACTTAGATAGATTTTTGATACTGGTCTTTACTGGAAAAGACAAGCTCACGTCTCAGAGAAAGACTTTAAACGAATATGTTCATGGACTTCAGACGGACTCTAATCTCAAAAAGTTGTTGAAGCGAATAGACTATCGTTTCACTGGTCTTAGTCTCAGTGGAGAGCAAAAGGATTTGGAAGATGAAATAAACGATCTCATGGGTATGGTGCAATCTCTGGTAGACAAGAACAGAGGACAGTATTATACAAACGACATGTATCGTCAAGCTGAACAAGTTCTACTAGAACGTCTTGCAGAGGTGAAGAGGAAAGAGAAGAGAGGCATGATAAAGAAATAGAAGATGCTTTAAGGAATGAGCGGGAAAGGCATGCTGGAATAGAACAAAGTCTGCAAGATGAAATACAGCGAAAGGAAAATGAGCTTGCAAAACAGAAAAAGAAGGACGATTTCTTTGACAAAGCAAAAAAGGAATGGGAGAGATTCAGACGGCGAGGAATATCTTGGAGGAAATAAACGTATTCAGCCTCTGATTTCTACCAATGACCAATTTTCTTCAATATCTGCATGATTTGCTGGTTCAAGAAAAGGAAGGGTTCAAATTCTTAATCAGCGCTAATAAGTGATTATTTTGTGTAAAGAACTTGGTATTAGCGTGAACAGGAAAATTAAAGGGGTACACTGCAGTAATTGAAAAAAAGTTTTGTGCTTTTATCAATTTTTGTATGAGCAATTTTTATTGTTTCAAACCATTTCTCACAAAACATATATTTTTTTAAATGTTCACCGAAGTAAAGTGGTTTTGGGTTTACTCATCACAATCCGTTTACATATTTTTTTAAATAAATATGAGAAATAATTCAATTAATTTTTCGTAATCAAATTACTTTGTTAATCTGCAGTACATTAGGAGAGAAAGAGTTGTACTTAGATTTATTCATCCTTATCATAAAGGAACAAATATGCTTGATTACATGAAAGAGGTCATTCTGAACATTCATTGATTTGAACATAGCAAAGACTCCCATAAATGAAAACAATGGGAAGCACTTTAAAGATACGAAAAAAGTTGACAAACAGACAGAACACCACACTATTGATTCGAATCACATAGAACAATACTGTCTTAATGAACAATCTCCAAAACGTGCAGTGTACGAACGAATCAATGAATGATAGTTAAACACAAGACCAAAAATCGCAAACCAAAAATCACAAACCAACAATCACAATCAAAAGGCTTAGAAATTCTTGATAATAAAAACAGAACTCTCTCATGAGAAAAAGAAATCGGACAAACAAGAGACAATAACACATGCAGCTCCATAGAAACATAACGAGCAACTTTATGTAATTATCAATATCAAGAGTCCAGTTTAAATACGGAAAGTATTGTTGATTGCGCTGGTAAAAATGAGACTTGCAAATTAGTAGTATTTAATCATTACATGAATCATGTTACAAATATAATGCAAGTTATATAGTAGGAAGTAAAAGAAAGCTTTGACTATCTCGCTGTCTTATTTAAAAACTAAGGGGCGTAACTTAAACATTCTGCAAAGAAGTAAAGGTGAATCCCCCAGGTGCCCGGGGAGAGGAAGCATCTCCTGTTTGCTAGCAACACCCGTCTATCATAAGTTATTCAACTGAAATCTGTGCGGCGCCGCATCAATATCAAAGTAAGAAGTTAAGGTATGTTAGAAAAAAATTGAAAGATTGTCTTTTTTTTTTGGCTATGGAATAGGAACTGTGGAATAAGAAAAAAATCTACAACATATTCTGACTATATGGAATTAATCAAGAGGAAAATGAAAAAGAAAAAGAAAAAAATGACTGATGAATGCATGAATGCATGACTTGCCTAAATTAGAGTAGCACGCTCCATCAGAGTAATATCAATACATATGTGAAATTTGGGTCACTGTAAAGTGCGAAACGAAACTAAAAAGGAAACGAAACAAATCGAAACGAAACGTAACAAATCGAAACGAAACAGATCGAAACGAATTAAACAAAACAAAACATATATCTTACAGAACTTTGAGAAAAATCCATATAGAGGGGGAAATGCCGCCGAGAAGAAGTCAAGATCTGCATGTTATTGCCTTTTGATATTTCAGTTCTTGATAGTGGCTTGAGGATTTCTTGTAAGAGTAAAATTACCGTTTTAAATATAATTGTTATGGCAAATTCCATAACATTATTTCATTTGAGAGGATTAAATTGGGGAGGGGATCGATGACCCCGTCATAGGCGGATGAAAAATATTATTCAGCAGGGAAGAGTCTAAAACTTTATCAAGAAAAATAAGGCATATTTTGCTTGAAAAGGGATCCCCCTTAGTACACTAGAATACATCATTTAATAAGTATGTGTCTAAAGATCAACTTCGACTATTTCAAGATACCCTCTAGCCCCTAGAACTTATGGACATGCAGATATTCTCTTCAAGTGTTTGTTCTCAGCAATGATTCCTCTTTATGTTTTTTTTTATCATGTTCTTTAAGTTTAAGGTTTTGTTTCGATTCGTTTCGATCTCTTTCGTTTAATTTCGATCTATTTCGTTTTGTGTTGTTTCATTTTTGTTTCGTTTCGTTTTTTATTTCGTTTCGTTTTCGTTTCGTTTCGCACATTACAGGGTCCAGTGAAATTCCAATGCATAACACTCAATAAAAATGCCAAATATACAAAAGATCTCTTCTTGCAAACACGAAACCGTCGCATTGCGTAATCAAGAATAAATTTCTTAAAGCGGTCGCCTTCCTGCTAACAAAAAACTCATAACTAACTTCCCTTTCATGAGAAGCAACATTCTGTCTTCTCCTATTTATGGCGTTTTTATTTCCCAGCTCATACGGTACGCCAGCGCATGTTCCAAATATAGTTTGATTACATCGTTAAAGCCAGACGGCTTGCAAGTAAGCTACTTGTTCAGGATAATATTGCACAACGACTGAACTCATCTTTGAGGAAGTTTTTGGTCGCTACGGGTATATAATAAAAGCAAATCAGGTCCCCCTTTCCAGAATGATCAATGACATTCTGGATTTCGATTGAATGGCTGTCATCATCACCAAACAAGAAATATTTACCTGATGTGTACATCAATATGTACATCGAGACAATGACCGAATTTGACAAGTTTCCATGGAGCTGTTGCGACGGGTGTTGCATGCAATCAGGACGCTGACTCTTCCCGGGGCACTGGTCTCACTTCGAAATTTTATTCATTCCGAGGTTCGCAACCGTTCCTATGGAAAATCTAATTATTTTGCCTTGCATTCTCGACTTTGAGACTGAATAACTGATAGATGAGTGCAAGGTGGTCATGCTGGAAATCCTTCGCTTTTCTCTACTTTTTCAAAATAGAATCTAAATAGAAGATGGGAACGTGAACACATGAGAATTCTTTAACAAGGCAATAAACAATGTACATACAGCCACTACACCAACAGTAAGAAACATTAGAATACTCTAACATAAAAGAATAAACTTAAACATCCTGCAAAGAGCAAGAGTGAACATCAATCAAAATAAATTTGAAATTTATATCGAAAAGAGAGTCAAGCCTATATAAGAGGAAAATATTTTAAATGTTTTAGGCAAAGGACTAGGTGCGCTTACCCCTAAAATCGGCCCAATAATTTCGATGAAAAATGCTTTTGATAAAAGAACTATTAATTATCACTTTTTGAAATGTTGAATGTTTGAGAAAATACCGCGTCATATTTTTAGCCCTCGTAACGTCACGCGCGTGATGTATGACGTCAAATTCTGACGTCATTTGCCCTGAATGACACGAAAAAAAGAAAAATCATCGTATCTTACATACAAATCTTCAAAATTCATCTATGATCCAGGCCTCGACCACGATAATTTTATGCAAATTAAAAGGCCGATCTTAATTTCATAAATTTCTATCAAAATTTCGCTGATTTATTTATATTTTAATGATTTCAACGTTTTAGTCGTTTTTAGGCGACGTATTATTCAACATAGGACTGTGAAATCAAAGTAAACTTTCCTGATAAGGATTCACCATACATTTGACATTTTAAAATCTAGAATATTATGGACATATGAACAACTTTGAAAATAGGGTCGATATGGCAGGTTTCCGCACCTACTTCTTTCTGGAGATCCCTCAGTTAATACTGATCCCCCAAACCCCCCTTATATCCGCGAATGCTACCAGTTTTACTATATTCTACACATTTAACTCATGAAAATATTTAGAGTTTGTTTTACCCTTCGATCGATGTCGTATATTTCTCAGCAAATTTTAAAACAGCACCGGAATCTACATAGATCAAAATGTGATACTTGTATATCATGAACAAATCAATATAGGGATTTCAAAATATCAGATTCACTAGAGACCATATTTGAAAGAGTTTCATTTGCTGGGATTAATTTATGAAAGCCATAACCAGGGTTTTTTTTTTTTTTTTTTTTTAATACAAAAAGAAAATTGGAGTTATCCAAATTGTAGCCTTTTAGAACAACATTTAAAACCAATTTTAATGCACTAGACACGATTTTAGCATAGCAAACCCTCATCAGTTATACTTCAAGGGATCGAAAGAAAATGTGACAAAGATGATAGAAAAATCAATCGATTTTAAAGACAATTATAAAGTCATAACAAGTGCACGCGAAGTCACTATCATAACTATAAGACTACTCCAGTTATCATTTATATACATGTATGAAGCGGATGACAGCTTTATGTGACACAGTCGTCCCGCTATACCTGACTTCCATATATGTAAGTTCCCGCGGTCTATTGAATCACCTTTAATTCTCAGCTTGTATATCTAAATATAGACTTATCCCACATTCCTTAAACGTTACTATATTTAGATAGTGGAAAGTTTCCACGTAGTCATTCGACGAATTAGGGATAGGATTTTCCCATTTTATCGTTTATAAACCTAACGCCATTTAAACGACGAAGCAGAACTTGATTATCGTCAGGATCTTCTTGAACTCATTTAAATTTTCCGATCGTAAGTATTGAAATTTTTCATAAAGATTTCTTTTTAAATTACACATTATATTTCATCAAATCTATAAAGTGTGTGTTTTTTTTTTTACTTCAGAAATATTTCTAAAACAACAGATCGATAGGAAACTGTAACTCGTTGAAAGATGGATTTGGATATGTTTGAATCTCTGACATCTCCATCAGAGGTTCACAACAAGCTCCTTGTTGAACTATCGTGTAACTACCTCCATCCTAGATGTGAAGATGGGAGAATTTTCGACAGGTTTAAAGGAAACTGTCGTCTCCATCTTGATCATGTTGAAAGAGGCTTTGAAAAATTGGAAGACATATTAGATGCATTAGAAAAGAAAGGCAAGCTTGAAGTTGGAAACTACGACTTCATCAGGAAGATGGTATATGACGTAGATCAGCGAGTAATTGTCGTCATTGATGCTGCAGAACAACGCATCAAGGAAATTATAGGTATGATGTACGACTTTTAAAAGACAAAAGCCTCACTTATTTTCCATTGTGATTTTCTTATGAAAAGTATACAGGTGTAATTTTGATGTTTGTTCGTTGTCGTTGTTAATGTAATACCTTTTCTTGATCTCTACATTTAACATGATTTTGATCAACCAAATTTAAGGTACAAAGAAGAAGAAATTCAACAATGATGGATTTGATCACTCAGGTATATATATTCATAAATAAGCTATGTGTGCTGCCATCTTATTTCACTATTTTCATTAAGATGATATATATATACAGAACTTTTGCAACAAACATTTTTGTATATTTTATGAATGGTTTATTTCCTGTGGATGAAAAAGTAATACATTATATCTACCTACGATGACGACATCCGAGGTAGATAGCTGTCCATGTGCTAAAAATAGATCAGCGATGTTTTTGATAGTGTGAAATCAATAATTTGATTATTTTGTCCATGATTAAAAAAAAGATGTTATAAGATGTTTTTTGTGACACAAGAATGCCCAAGTTAGTATTTTCAATTCAAAAGTTCAGTTTTATCTGTTCATACTCCAAAGCTTGTCTAGAGAGGATTAATGATAATATAAATACAATGTGTAGCTTCACGTGACTTTAGTTAGTGAAACCACGAATAGATAAAATGCTCGGTTGGAGGAAAGAAAACAGGAACTGCAATAAATGCTTTGACTAGATTCTACCTTTTCATAGCCTAGCCTATATCTTTGTCTAAACTGATACTTTTACAATCGCGACTTGTTAGAAAATAAAACGCCGTTGTTTATACAAACATTGTGACAAAAGCTGTAGATATGTGCGTGGAAACCTCCACAACATTGTGTTTAACATATTTCGACCACGGCATTCCTTTCGTCAGAATGTTTGTAAAAACTACAATGATTTCTTGATCGACAAACAAAGAATCAGGAAAATATAATTTTTTACTAGTACATCGGCTATGAAAAGATAAAATTGAATCAAAACAATCATTACAGTACCTGTTTTCTTTCCCCCAAACGAGCGATAAGTCTCCATTTTGTGTTCGTGGTTTCACCAACATAGGTCACGTGATGCTACACAGTGAAATAAATGATTTTGAAACTTCGTGTGATGAAATAGTTTTTTTACTTGTACGTCGGTAAATATAATGATTTCGCTCACCTCAAATTTAATATTCACCTCGCCCTTCGGGCTCGTTGAAGATTGTCTCCTCGGGAAGCTAAACCATTGTATTTATCTCGGTAAAAGTAAATAATTGTATAATATTACGCCAGCTTGAAGCAAATCATTTCTTCCAAAAATTTAATCAGCTTTTCCTTTGTCGGATGAGTATTGTCAATAAAAACAAATATAATGGTTTCGCTCCCCTCGAAAATAATATTCACCTAGCCCTTCGGACTCGGTGAATATTGTCTTCTCGGGGAGCTAAACCATTGAATTTACCTCGGTAAAAGTAAATAATTGTATAATATTACGCCAGTTTGAAGCAAATCATTTCTTGCAAAATTTTAATCAGCTTTTCCTTTGTCGGATGAGTATTGTCAATAAAAACAATTACCAACAACCTGGTAACTAAAAATATTTATTTTGTACAATTAAGTCTTTTTTTTATTTGGACACTACCGTTTCATTATCTTTTTATTGTTGATAAGGTCAAATGCGAATCAAATTGTTATAAGTATAATTAATATAAGTCGTAACAAACATACTCCTGAGTAGATTGAAAGCATAATTGTAAGATCTTTGCATTTCAATAGGTATCGAACACGAAAGGCGAATTCTTGTTATTGGAAAGACAGGGGTAGGCAAAAGTTCCACATGTAACAGGATACTTGGAACGGAAGAATTTGAAGCTGAAGCATCAGACGAATCTGTCACCATGGAAACGAAACTTGGCCGGGCTTTACGAAATGGCAAAACATATATGGTAGTAGATACACCTGGACTGTTTGATACCAAAACATCCAATGATGAAACCATTGCAGAAATAATGAAGTGCTACGGTCTCACGTCGCCTGGTCTACATGCTATACTTCTTGTACAAGAAATTGGACGTATGACGGACGAGCAGCGAGAAACTATTGAAATCTTCGAAGACAGATTTGGGAAGAATTTAAGCAATTTTTTAATTGTAGTTTTTACTGGTAAAAATAAACTTAAAAAAGGACAAAACATTGATGATTATGTTTCCAGAGTAAATCCAGAATCTAATTTGAGTAGACTGCTTAATCGCGTCGACAACAGATTTGTGGCTTTTGGGAACGATTCGGACGATGAGGAAGAGGTGAAAGATTTGCTCGCTTTGATAGAGAAAGTCATTGAAAGCAACGGAGGCAAGTATTATACGAATGAAATGTACCAGCAAGCTGAGACGATTCTTTGCGCTCGTCTTGAAGAAGCTAGAAGGCGAGAACAGGAAAGACTTGAGAAGGAGAAAGAAGAACTTCTAAAAGAAACAAACGAAGAACATGAAAAGAAACAAAGGGATCTGCAAGAGAAACTTGATGAGAAGGAAAGGGAACTTAAAGAAGAAAGAGAAAGATCCCCAGACCGAGATAACAGTATATTCGGGAAAGCAAGTAGGGAGTGGGGGAGATTTAAAAAACGACTTAAATAAAAAAAAAGTCAGAATCCTTTGAATAAATTATATATTAAATCTGTTCATTAAAACTCTACAGAAGTACACTTATCCATATCAATGGCGCCAATAACAACTGAAATGACTCTGGAGATTTTTCCTATATATAGCGGTGGTCAACATAACCCAAGGATTCCATGCACCCCCACGATGAAAGAACTATCATAATAGAGAACATGTTTTCATGATGAAAAAATAAATCAGTATTGACTATTAAAGATTTAGTTACATTCCATTATAGATTAATTCTTCTTAACTAAACAATAGTTTGAGACTACCAAAATACATTGTATAGCTTATATTAAATGATATGCAGGTATCTATTTCTCTGTTTCCACTTATTAAGTTATTGGGTGAAAATATGAAAGCTCTATCACTTACCATTCAAAAAATATGGCAGAGGTTAAAGTTTTTTCAAGAAGGTCAGACTTCAAGGTCATTGTCAAACAGTTTGGTATCCATGAAAATGTCTTGTCATAAGGAATAAACATGTGAAATATGAAAACCTATCACTTACCATTAAAACGTTATGCCCAAAGTTAAAGTTTTAGCAGACAGAGACAGACGAAAGCCAGGACAAAAACTGTACATATGCCCCGAACCTACGGCATATTGAACTGAGACTATAGTCTGGGATTGATTTGCCGGTAAATAGTCCTTTTACCATCATACCTAAGCTGCTGTTGGTAACCAAAGAATGTACAGGTCTTCGATTCTCAACAGTTGGGCCTACTTATCGTATGCGAGGTACACAATTGTAATAAACAAAAAGGAGGGAAAGGGGTTCAATTCCGGCGAGATGGAATTCAGCAAATGGTTTGTGAAAATCGTACGTAGACATATGACAATTCCGCATTTTTTACAAATTCTATTGGGTTTGCTGCTCCAAATATTCCATTCTGTGTATGTGTACTAAAGAGAATCGTCCATGGTTGAGACTGCACTTTTGTCTTGAAAAAAGCGAAAACTGATAGACTGTTTTTATTTTTAAACAATACTCTGTAAACCTACCCGCGCCACTGACGCTTAACAAAGGAAAAACACGCCATTGTATAGAACAGTACAACCGTACCTAAATTTATAAAGTATGAGGCTCTTGACCTTGAATTCCGTACCATCAAATCGTTTATGGCTGAAAAGAAAGAAGGCCAAGAATACAAAGCGCTACAGCAATTAACTTAAGGCTATTTTCTATCTATTGGATATGTATTTGTACTATACTGAATACCATACTGTATACCAACTATAGAATATACTTTTATCTTCTGAAATGGAAGAAACCGGATGTAATACACATGAATTTATGCCGAATTGAAGCGACGGGTGTTGCATGCAAGCAAGAGATGCTGACTCTTCCTGGGCACCTGATCTCGTTTCTATATTAGGAGTTCGCTTCTTTTCGTGCGGTGGAGGTTTTTGTTTGTTTGCTTTGGTTCCTGTTTTATTCTTATTTTGTATGCCTTCAAATCATGATTTTCTGAAATATCGATTTTGTACTGTGTATTGGGATATGGTCATTGCCCATATTTGTCATTCTCTCTAACGAATGATATCTATTGGAAATATAAACCAGAAGACCACGATTTAGGAACACATCAGAACAAGAATATCACGCTAAGCAACCTGTGGGTTAATAGATACACATAAGAAGACAAATTATGTCAGTTTATATATATATATATATATATGAACATATTTGAATCACTTCATATCCATATGTATTTATTTCAGCAACATAATGAATAATGATGCCTTTTTATTATCACAGTTCAAACATACTAGAGATGGATATTGTCTTCGAAAAATTGTGTTTGTTTCAATTGCAGTTACCGCAACAAGGCACCTGCTAAAACCTGTAGAAGTATGCAGTGAGTGCGAATGATCCTATGATCAACCGAATTGGAGTTGGGGTGATCCATGTAATTTTTGTAATTTATTGCCTTACAGAAATGCTGTTATTCTTTTGATTACATCGATACACTCTGAATACACGCAACGGTATCGCTAATGGCTATTCAGAGTGTTATATCGCTAATTATTCGCACATTTTACGCTATTTCTCAGTAAGAACAAAAGGGACTCCTTAATAAACATATTTCCCTACATATATATATATATTGATTATCAACCAACAATATTCAATTTTGCATGGAAACAACATCTCGCCAGAAATTGGTTTTACAATTAAAATTCCATATTCTATTTGACAAATTAAAATGATTTATCGTGAAAACTATAATATAAATACTAGTACACGTCATAAACTTTTTTGTAAAACGAGTGTCATTGTCAAAATTTATCATAAAAGGTATTTCGGTTATAGATCATCCTACTTAAAATAGCCGAATGATTTATTTTAAAAGGAACTTTTTCGAAAAATGATTTCATCTCAAATCAACTTAGCTACACATTTAAATGCATGAATCGTAAAGGAAATTCCGCAATAGTTACAAATTTAACGTTCAATTCATCAGTATGTACTTGAACAATAACTAATATTTCAAAATTGAGTCCCGGATATTCCAAAAAGGAATCTATTCTAGAGGTACGCTTATGCCTGCAAATGAAATGTAATGACAATCGACTGAAAGTTCCGACGAAAATCCACATTCTGGAATTACAAGAACACACAAATTTAATTGTAAGAGACCTCAATGTATCAGTAACATAAAATGGACTTACCAGGAACTTTGAAAGAAATCCATAATCATGATAATTAAGTCAGATGATTATCTTGATCCTCAAAGTAACTCGGGACGGAATTTTAGGATCTTTAAAGGGAACTGTCATATTCATTTGGACAATGTTGAGAGAACATATGATGTACCAGAACTTATATTTGATGCTTTAGAGAGAAAGGGAAAGTTAGGACCCGGTAATGATAAGTTACTGAAGGACGTGGTACGAAATGTTGATATGAAGATGTTGGAGTATTTACAGGCTGCTGAGAAAATGATAGGGGAAATTAATCAGATGAATGGTAGTAAATTCACTTGAAACATTTTTACGAGGCAAAGGCTAATTTCAGTAGTTATCATTAATTTAATACAAAATATTGTATGCGTATATAAAATGTTCAGTGTTGCATACATTTATATAAAAAAATATTAATACATCGATTTTGACATTGAATACCGGGGGTATGAATCCAAGGAGTTCAAGAGCTCTCTTTTAAGTCCCGTGCGAGATTTTTTCTTTTTTTTTTTTTTTTTCGTTTATTTAGTGGGTTGTAAAATCTTAAATCGGATCTACTTCATTCAATTTGTTGTCTCTTTTTTTATCAATATTGGAAATATTTGTTGTCAAATTCTTGTTTATGATGCAGGTCATAATTCCAAAAGAAAACGAGAAAATTAATTGGTCCATCAAGTCTGTCGACATAGGGAATAGCAACTGATCAAAGACTACAATTTATAAAGACAACTTTGGCGTGTAAACAAAGAAACTCTTAAACTTGTGATATATATTTTTTAAAAATCTTGTGATGTACCTGCAATATCTAAAAATAAACTTGACACGTATTTAAAAGAATCT
Source organism: Pinctada fucata (assembly GCA_028142955.1). Lineage (NCBI taxonomy): Eukaryota > Metazoa > Mollusca > Bivalvia > Pterioida > Pteriidae > Pinctada > Pinctada fucata. The sequence goes on along the minus strand of AP027102.1, from coordinate 26,655,902 downwards.
ATTAATGTATGATATGAATCATAATTATGCATGTTAAAAATACATTCCCCTATCTTTTTCTCAGCAGCCTGTAAATACTCCAACATCTTCATATCAACATTTCGTACCAAGTCCTTCAGTAACTTATAATTACCGGGTCCTAACTTTCCCTTTCTCTCTAAAGCATCAAATATAAGTTCTGGTACATCATATGTTCTCTCAACATTGTCCAAATGAATATGACAGTTCCCTTTAAAGATCCTAAAATTCCGTCCCGGGTTACTTTGAGGATCATGAAAGAGTATATGATTTACTAGAATTCTACAGTACATTTCCATCATAACTGGGCACTTTTAATTAAGAAATGACTGTCTTACTTTTGGTGTTCATGGGTGTATAATTCTGGTTGGACACTTGCAAATTCCGTGAATCGCGAAGCGATTCTCGGAAAATTTGCACGTGTCCAACCAGAATTATACACCCATGAACACCAAAAGTAAGACAGTCATTACTTATATTTACATTTATTCTAAATATCGGTCATTTTTATTTGCATGCACTTCGCATCTTTTGCCTGTTTTAGTGTCAAATGTATTTGAACGTTGGTAAATTCTCCCTACATGCAAAACTTGCACGTGAGCAACCCAAGTTATTGGAATATATAATTTTAGTTGCCTAATAGGCGTTTAACATGGGGAATCTATTAGTAATGTAAATATTCACCCTTGGACCTCGAAACATAGAATAAGAGGTAAAAATACTTGATTTCATTCACAATGAACCCTCTAAGTAATTAACTTATTAAGAGTAACATTATATTATGACGTCATTTCATCTACAATGACGTCATGCAATGCATGCATAAGCCCAACTTACGAAGAGGTAAACTGTTATGAGCAAAACAACATACAGGCTGCCATGCATTCGACCCTTTTACTATCTAAAGTATACGGCTCTCAGTGCAAATGTACCAAAATCTAATGCGCATTAGAATGTGTCGTGTGAACGCAATGCGAATCTAATTCGCATTAGAATAAAGCGCATCAAATCTAATGCGAATTAGATTTAATGCGCACTCGTGTGAACAGGGCATTAAAAAAAACTGCCATGATTTGAACATATTTTCAATTAATATTTTAAAATTTTGATGCAATCCGAAATTATCGTAGTTTCCCGAATAAAAAAGTTTGATGTGTTTGAAGGGGCGGACATGAAGACTTTTGCCTGGTGTTTTTCAGAACCGGAAAAATTGTCGGACGCTTCCCATTTTCAGTGGCGGATTTAGAGGGGGGGCCCAGGGGGCCCGGCCCCCCCCCCCCTTTTTTTCAACCAAAGTTATTGATTCAGAATACTCTTTTTATGCTTAATATCTTTACTTTTGGGGAAATTTTCGGCTCGCTTCGCTCGCCACACTTAATTTTTCATTAGCTGTCTATTTTTTCGTCTTCACTTTGTCTTGAACTTTCTTTGTCATCGTGTTTGAACGGATTCATATGTCATAAACATATACAAAATTCAAAATTAAATTAACACTTGAATAATTACCAAATGCTTCATTTTCATGGGCCGATCTAACCAGTTTAGACAGGTGGATAGTGGGGTTGCAATGCCCTAATCTTCCCAACCTTCCCCAATTGGTCAAACAAAAATAGAGGATGGAAAATGAGAGAGATATTGTAATCTTATGACAAAATGTAACCATTCCCAAAATTTCCCGGCTCGCTCCGCTCGCCAATTTAGAATAATATATACATGTATGTATATATACATGTATGGATGACTGAACCAAAACAAACAAAAAAAAAAACTTCAATTCTTAAAATTTTCCGGATCGCTACGCTCGCCAGTATACCTATAAACTTAAGTAAACGTATCAAGAAACTCTATCTTCTAAATGCAACATGCAGTTGGAATGATTCCCCCCCCCCCCGAACTTATTAATTAAAATCACCAGTCTTGAGCTTCAGGTTTTGGAGGTCTTTTTTTCGTCTTCGACCTTTTTTTTTTTTTTTTTTTTTTTTTTTTTTTGCTTGTCAGTTCTTCTTTGAACAATTTTCTTCGAGTTGAAACTTTGGGCCCCCCCTTTTCTGAAATCCTAGATCCGCCACTGATTTTTTTTTCATCATTAAGTAACTTAGGGCTATACTATTTTGGGATAAAAATTCAAGGCGGATTGTTTTTTCTATAAGAACCCCCCCCCCCCCTCCCCCTTAAAATCAAATGCTTGCACCCTCTATGTATTTATGTAAAAAATCAAACAAAGATACATACAGATTTAATTTGAGGAAACTTTTATTTGCTTTTCCTCTACAATACTGCTTAAAAATGATTGGCTGGATTGCGAAGCATAACAGGTCTATGAAAATACGAAGTCCGTCTGTCATTTTGTCAGTTCGTCATTCTCTCTGTTTGCGATTATATTTTTGTTTAGCTGTTGTCTGTTTATGTGTTACTATTTGAACAAAAATTAAGCTTGCAATTTTATATGGTGATAGACAGTGGAGAATCAAACCTAACGCAGCATTAATATCACCTCAATAATAACGATTTGTATTTTTGTCAACAGTACTGATTATGAAACACAATGTATTAAAACCAAAGAAATTGTAAATTCAACGTTGTACCTACGTTTATTATTAAGATACATCTTACAAAAGGTTCGCACATAATTAGCCCTCGCTGGTCAAGTGCATGGTCTAAGACGCTGATCATTTATCACGTGGTCGATAAACCAAGACTCGACTCCAGTCTCATAAACCATGGGTTCGAAACTGATTGAAGTTAACCTTTTAGCCTTAATTTGATGTGAGACGGGCGGGCGGCAGGGCGGTTGCGCGGGTGGCGTCAACTATGATACATGCTAGTGCAAAGAAACTTCATATACTTACTCGCCATGTGTAAAAAAATGACCCCTATTGATTTTGGGGTCAAAAGGTTAAAGGTCAAGGTCATATGACTCCTATGATTAAAAATGGTTTTCGGACCATATTAGAGCCTGTATTGCATCTATGATCATGAAACTTGCCAGAAATATTTCCCTTGAATCAAAGATAACCCCTATTGATTTTAGGCTCCAAATGTCAAAGTCGTAGGACTCCGATGATTGAAAATGGTTTCCGAACCTTAGTAGAGCCTTTATTGCACCTATGATCGTGTAACTTGCCAGAAATGTTTCCCATGCATAAAGGGTGACCCCTATTGATTTTAGGGCCAAAAGTCGAAGGTCAAGGTCTGATGATTGCAAACGGTTTACGGACCATATTAGAGCCTGTATTGCATCTATGATCATAAAACTTCCCAGAAATGTCAATCTTATTAAAACGCGACTTGAACTTCCGTTCCTCTACGATACTCGCCACGTACGTGGAGAGTATCGTAGAGGAACGGAAGTTCAAGTCGCGTTTTAATAAGATTGTACTTACATTCAAGTTATTCAAGTTATGCAACGCGACACTTTGCATCTTTGATGCATTTTGAGCTTATTTCAATCAAAATATTTCCTTTTGTGTGTGATGGTTTCATAGAACTGTCATAGTCACATGGTTAAAGTGAAAGGGCAGTACGTACTCCTGCTATTACCTTACTGTTACAGTTTTCAGTTGGAACGCTTTCATATTATTATTATAAACACTGTCCTGTGTTTTCTTTAATTTCACAACGATATTTTGGATGAAATGACAAGTTTTCGAAATAGCAAAATAATATCTATGATGTCAATATTAAACGTCTTCAAATTCAATAAATTGATAAAGGCCGAAACAAAGCCTCTTTCGGGCGACAGACCTGGAAATAAGTGATTATTACACTTTAAACATTCGGTCACCGGAAACAAGATTAACTGCTCCACACTACAAAGGAAATACACATTCAAGAAAGGAGAGGATCGCCAACAAGACTCGGCTGCAGCACCCTCATTAAAATAATGAAATCTTTGACTAAAATAAGATTGGAGGAATGGCGCTGAGATGCTACAATCCCTCCTATGCACTGTATTTTGGTCATATATTTCATTTAACTTTGCTAGTGAATCGTCCTTACACAAAATTTGGAACCGCGTACTCTCTGCAAATTAAATGCACAAATTTGAATTCCAATAATAAAACCAGAGGGCGCTATACTGAAATAAGGCATTCCCTTATGTTGTTGCTCCCTTATATCTTTTGATTGATAAGTGATATGGCTTTAATATTTCAAACATGTATTTCTTATGATGAGTCCTTTATTTTATTCCCAAAAATTTGTACTTAATGACTTTCACCTAGATGATTGACCTTTTCTGAAAGCAATAGATTGACCAATTATCTTTTAATTGGAAGGTAAGAGGTTTAATATTTCACATGTGAGTTCATTTGACAAGACTTTCCCACTGATGGTAAATCCCCACTGATACATGTACAAATATTGAACCAAGTGACCTTGACCTACATATTTGATCAACTTTTTAAAAATAGGCCGCTTCGCAGGGCGACACAAGCATTCCTTTCATTGCTATTTTTTATTTTATAAAATTATAATTTATTTACTCTTCGCTCGCACAAAAAGTCTTTGCCTTGATTCATATATATTTATCTATTTTCATTTATTTATCTATTTTTTTTTTTTTTTTATTAGGATATTGGCGCTACTTCTTTATCATGAGCCTGTTCAATATGAACAAAAAATAATTATCCTCAAACGACGAAAAAAAAAAATCATGAAAACAAAAAACAAACAAACAAAAAAAAAAAATTCTCTCCCTTGAGTGGGCGGAGTTTCCGGAAGTAGAAGAGGTCTCTCAAATCAAAGATGGCGCCGCCCATCGATGGTTGCAAATTATTTTTATTTTTGAAAAATCTGCAACCTGATTCTTCCATTTGTTAAGAAAGAGAACGCTAAATATGAGTATCAAGGCTTTTGACCTAGTTCCCGCAATAGAGCGGATGAAATTGATGTCCGACAAAGCTAAAACACAGGTACAGAATGAAAAGGCAGAGGCAATTCGTACGCTGTTTTGTGGATGTCGATCCTCCAATAGTTCAGATTGTTAATGACTAAACTTTTGGGTTTACCATTTAGCTTACTCCTTAATGCTCTTGAATTCATATCCAATGACCGCAGTTCTAGATACATGTGGTGCTCAGTTACATGTACTTCACTGGCGACTAATGCCCTCGCAATAGAAGATTCATTTTGGGGGGGGGGGGGGGGGGGGGGGGTTGTCAATGGGTCGCAGATGAGTTGAAAAAAATATTCTAGTGTGTTAAATGATACTGCATCATCCTAATTGCCGACTGACAGATTTGTTATGAGGCTCTAGAATTAATAGATTAGAAAATTAGAGCCACAGATACCCCCTTTCGGGTTTAAAAAGATACATGATGTACAAGGACATTGTCCCTTACATAATTATGATTGGACAGGAAAGTAATTTCATGTCAGTTGTTACAAATGATTACATGTATGCACTACATGAATATTGAACAAAGATAATGATTTGTATAAGTTTATTAATAATTAATTCCTTGTAATTTGTTTCAGATTGAATGTTTAGATGTGTGTGGAAAAAACGTCTACATTGGAACAAATGATTGGTATGAAAACTCTCTCATTAATAGTATTGTTATTAGTATGACAAGTTGACCCAACATGATTATTAGTTACTGTCGTGTATCATGTTGGGTTAAACAGTGATGTATATGCAAAGTTGAGAATATGGAATTCCAAAATTTTCCTGGTGATGTTTATTTTTTAGCTCGCCGGGACGAAAAAGTCCGGAGAGCCAATGCCATACCCTCGGCGTCATCGTTGTCGTCGTCTGTAGAAAAAAACTTTAACATGGGCTATATCTCTTGAACTATAAGGGGTAGGGCTTTGATATTTCACATGTAGATACCTTGTGACGAGACCTTTCATTTGAGACCATGACCTTTGACCTAGTGACCTTGACCTTGGACTTTGACCTTGGACTTTGACCTACTTTTCAAAAACTTTTAGCTGGTTTCTGACAAAAACCTGTATTGATTACCCTATTTATAAATATACTTACTTTTCATGTATTAGACCAGAAATATAATCTCTACTTTTGTCATACCCAAGTCTACATTTCATGATTTGGGTATGAGGAGCAGTGCTATATTGTTATTCATATGGAGACAACGATAAAATAAGATAGTTTTTGGCCCTTAAGCCTTTAATTTTTAGTCCCCTACCGGCAACGCCGAAGGGGACTCTTAGTTTCCTCTCGGTCTGTCTGTCCGTCCGTCTGTCTGTCTGTCTGTCCGTCCGTCTGTCCGTCTGTCCCATTTTCAGTTTTCTGGACTTTATTTCGCTGTTGTTGCATATATTGAACTCATATTTGGTATGTGGATATATCTCAATGTGATACAGATCAAGTTTGAGTTTGCTTTCGATTGACCTAATTTTTCAAGAGTTATTGCCCTTGGACTTAGCAAATTTTATGTAAATATCAGTTTTCTGGACTTTTTTCCGCTGTTGTTGCATATATTGAACTCATTTTTGGTATGTGGATATATCTCAATGTGATACAGATCAAGTTTGAGTTTGCTTTCGATTGACCTAATTTTACAAGAGTTATGGCCCTTGGACTTAGCAAATTTTATGAAAATTTCAGTTTTCCGGACTTTTTTCCGCTGTTGTTGGATAAATTGAACTCATTTTTGGTAAGTGGATATATCTCAATGGGATACAGATCAAGTTTGAGTTTGCTTTAGATTCACCTATTTTTACAAGAGTTATGGCCCTTGGACTTAGCAAATTTTATGAAAATTTCAGTTTCCGGACTTTTCTTTGGTTCTATTGCAAATATTGCACTGATTTTTGGTAAATGAAGACATCTCAGTGTGATACAGACCAAGTTTGAGTTTCGTTTCCATTGGCCTATTTTTACAAGAGTTATGGCCCTTAGACTTAGCTAATTTCATGAATTTTTAGTTTCCCGGACTTTTTCATGCCTGTTATTGCAGATAATGAGCTGATTTTTTTGTATGTGAATACATTATAGTGTGATGCAGATTTGAGTTTAATTTAGATTGACTAATTTTCACAAGAGTTATGGCCCTTGGACTTAGCAAATTTCGTGAATTCAGTTTCCCAGACTTTTCTTGGCTGTTGTTGCAGAAGATGAACTGATGAACAGAGATGCAAGTCATAAATTTATGCTGCCGGTAGGGGACTTATATCGCACAGCGATCATTGCATTTTTCTGTTTGTCTTCAGCAAAACTGCTGCAGTTTGCACATCTTTTGAATGATACATTGTAAGGCTTTCTGGTCACGTTTAATCATAATGAGTAATCCTTTCTTTTAGCATAAAAATATTGACCTTGTGACTTTGACTATGGTATTCTCTATGTGATGTCTGGTGTCTGAAGTGTTTAAAAACACATATTGTTTTTACCTCCTTTTGACATGTTTAATTAATGTAATACCAGAACTTACTACTCAATAATCATTCAGATTTACTACTCAATAATCAATCAGACTTACTACTCAATCATTACTTACTACTCAATAATCAATCAGACTTACTACTGAATAATCATTCAGACTTACATGTACATTGTACTACTAAATAATTGTTCAAATTTATGATAATATAGATTTGTGTTCTGATACCTCATTAGTAGAATTATTTTGTTTTGGAAAGACTGAAGGCTGACAGCGAAAGTAGTTGATGTAAATACGCAGCGATTGATTCTACATATACAGTACGTTGTACATTTGAATGTTTGTAAAATGATACATTTGACATGTGTGAGGTAAAGTGTAATATGAAGAAATGCAAAGCCTATAGGAGAGCGCAGTTATCAGGAGTGCTTACTTTCGTTCAATTGAAAAAAAAAAATGACGGATCAGCTCAAACTTTTTATCTCAGATCTGGACTTTTCTTCTGGATGCGCAAAATAGAAATACGTCATTTTCACTGGAGAGAAGATTTAGGTACATGTACCTCAGTGTACAGTAATGGATGTACCTAAAGGGGGTAGATAAGGGGTTTTCATGTATTTTTCTGTGCTCTCTATTATTATATAGAATAGAATTGATCTACATTCCTTTCCCCTATTTTACAGCTTTGTCGTACATTACACAGTAGAGGAGAGGGCATCAGCTTCAGGCAAAGTCACATTTCACAATGAGAAGCAGGGACATAAATACTTGGCAGTGGTAACAAACTATTATCATTATTATTCAATAATTTCCTTACGTGTACATGCTCAAACTTTTCTGGGTCATACTTAGCCACTATTGCATTTTATAATAGTATTGAATATACAGAGTTATCAAGATTAAATCTCTTAACATGTATCTACTAGGCCTTTATCTTTACTTGATGTTCTATGTTGCATTTTCTTCTGTATTGATCCTTCTTGCAAAGATTCTTAGAAATTAGTTTGTGCAATCACAATAAATGTACACATTGGACTGGCCATTGCACTTAATACCATAATTTTTTTAGCTCTGGAGAGACCATGACCTTTGGCCTCTTGTCCTTGGACTTTGACCAACTTTTCAAAAACTTTAACCTGGGCTGTATCTCTTGAACTATAAGGGTTAGGGCTTTGATATTTCACATGTGGATACTGTAAAACGAGAATATTTAGCGCTTGATTTATTTTAGCGCAAAGGTATGGTTGCTCTAAGTCTAAATTAAGTTGTGTGCTAAAATTTTAAGATGCAACATCAAATTTCAATAAGAAAATTTAGTGATGAAGTATTCTACAGTTTATTCAAATCACATTACACTGTTTCCACAGCATGGTCTGTACAGCAATGCTTTTTGTTTTTGTAATGGTTGAGACCATGATCTTTGTCTCTTGACCTTGGACTTTGACCTACTTTTCAAAAACTTTTACCTGGGCTATATCTCTTGAGCTTTAAAGGGTAGGGCTTTGATGTTCACAAGTAGATACCTTATGATGAGATAATTAATTTGGGACCATGATATCTGACCTTGTGACCTTGACCTTGGCTTTGACTTACTTTTGGAAAACTACAACCTGGGCTATATCTCTAGAATTATAAGTACTAGGACTTTGAAATTTCACATGCAGAAACCTTTGACCAGACCTTTCATTTGATACCATGACCTTTGGCATCTTGACCTTGGACTTTGACCTCCTTTTCAAAAACTTTAGTCTGGGCTATATCTCTTGAACTACATTGTATAAGGGATAGGGCTTTGATATTTCACATGTACATACCTTGTGATGAGACCTTTCATTTGAGACCATGTCCCTTGAACTTTGACCTGCTTTTGAAGAATAAGTTTTTTTTATATCTCTTCAACTATTAGGGAAAGAGCTTAGGTATTTCATGCAGAGATCAGACAATTATCTCCTCATGACAATACTTTTTGGATCTTAGAATTTGTTTGATTTTTGAAAAAAAAACCTGCTACGCTGAGCTATGTAATCTTTGATTACCCTATGTTTTGTATTCAAAATGGATATACTAAGACTCTTTAATGGTCTTCTATGAATGATGCATTGGTTCCACCCTTGGGGTCTTGAAATCTTTCAAAACCCTCGGCAAGCCTCAGGTTTGATTCTGAGACCCCAAGGGTGGAACGGATGTACGTGTATCTGTCACAGAGTATTTTTCTCTCATTAGGACCAAAGTCAAAATTGAAAGAGTGATGAAATTTTAAAGATATTGAGTTCATCTAATCCTAAAAATTTTGCCATATTTAAATTCAGCACCCCTGAAAATAATATACATGTATTCTTTAAGAATAAACTACGAATGTTAGGTTTTCAAAGTATTCAGCAAGAATACATAGAAAAAAAATCTTAAAATTGATGTTTTATTGTTATGCCACCCCTAATTTGTTTATTTTGCTGGCTGAAATCATGATTTCACGTTAATGTAATACAGCTTTCATGTGATCATGGTGATATGTTGTTATTCAGATGTAGCTCACATGGCCGTATTTCAATTTTCATGCTCTGTGAAATATAATTGGATATGAGAGAAAACAGTATACATGTACATGGTATAAGTGATAAATGCACACAATCCTTTGTGAATTTCAAACTTTCTTACAGAAAAAGCCAGTAGTACAGATCAAAGCAGCATCAGCTCTCAATAGGATTATTGTACTATGTGATAACAGCCTTATCATGCTCAACATGTTTGACTTAGAAGTAAGTTGTGTGCTGATATGTTCCAGCCGGAACGCCAGTCGGCACTTGTCTTTGAAGTTTAAAAACGAAGTCACGTGACAAATGTTTTGAATATGACGACATTATACCACGTCATCAAAAACGCGTCATACTGACTGTGCTGCATGTGTAAACAAGAATGACACAGGTGATTTTGATGGCAATAGAGATACCGTTTCAAGTCATAACTCTTAATCAGGTAACTTTTGTGGCATTTTGAAATAAATCGGGCGTTGTCAAGGGCAGTTTTTCGTCAGCGATCTGTTTACTTGCATTTTATTGCTTATTTTCTTTTAAAATCCCGGCTGGGAATGATTGGGAACAGTCTGAATGTAAACTGTATATATCACCGAAGTCACCAAAACCAAAAATAGTATGGCGATCTTTGCCTTAAGGGGTTTGTGTCACCTTTCAAACTTCGATATGCTGTTCGGGCGTCCATCTTCCATGTCAACGTATGGAAACTCGTTTGTAAACAGCGAGTACACATGTACCCAAGTCGGTGCTGCGAAGTGGTTAGATTTGCCAAAATGAAACATGGCATTGGCACAAAATCATCTACAAGGTATCAAGCCATAAAACAAATGTTAAAAATTCCATTGCCACTTGAATTTGGTGTATTCTGAGTCCGTAATGATGAATTTTGATTAAAGTCTGGTCCTCGTTATAGCGTTTTTATTCCTATTTATAGAGTACTTACCGACTAAAATTCTATATAGGTATCATAATTGGGATTCTGTTGAAAAGATTATCATTGAATTTTGACCAGAAGTGCAAAGAGGAGCATTTGTGTCAGCTTTTAAAACCAACGGTGTATGCACAATTTTCGTTGGATCTTTAGCAGGGCTGAAAAATATCAAAAATCCCTTTCAGAGGAATTTCAGTTATATGAAGTGAATTATATCCGAGTATCATTTGTTGTATAATAATATTTAAAATTTGAGATAAACAATTAAGGTCGTTTAGCCCAATTTATTCTTATTCTGCTACTTTTTGTGTCAAGAGTTATCCGCCCCTTTAAGAAACAATGCTTCCAACCGTCAAAGTAGGGATTGGCGTTCCGGCTGTTCAGTTGATAAGTGCTTTGAAATTGGGACATGAACAATTATAAAGATGATATAAGATTGATGTATTTCTATATCCAATCATTTACATAGACTTCATCTATTTGAACAAAATTGGTTTGTCTAAATTCATTAAAGTACTAAATTTATATGTAATGTTTGGTTAAATCATGTTAAGTGATTTACCATCACCCTTAGATGTATGAAGTGCTTTAACCATTTTTTTCTAACCATTTCAGCCTGTTGTCAGTGGAGCTAAAATCAAAGGAGTGACTTGTTTTTGTTTGAATGAAAATCCTCTCAATGGAAATCCATTTAGTGTAGAAGTGAGTCAGACACTAATTCTATTTATTGTAAGATCAAATTGCAGATGTGTACCTCTTTTTAGCTCGCCGGGACGAAAAAGTCCGGAGAGCTAATGCCATACCCTCGGCAGCGGTATAGTTGTCGTGGTCCGTAGACAAAACTTTAACCTGGGCTATATCTCTTGAACTATAAGGGGTAGGGCTTTGATATTTCACATGTAGATACCTTGTGACGAGACCTTTCATTTGAGACCATGACCTTTGACCTAGTGACCTTGACCTTGGACTTTGACCTACTTTTCAAAAACTTTAACCTGGTTTCTGACAAAAACCTGTATAGGCGAGCTATGTAATCTTTGATTACCCTATGTTTGTATTACTTTTGCCCAGCTTTGCCATATTTTTGACTGGTTTTTAGCTCTACTGGTCTCAGACCAGTCGAGCTTATGCAATCACCCTTCGTCCGGCGTCCGTCTGTCCGTCTGTCTGTCTGTCCGTCTGTCCGTAAACAATTCTTGTCCGGACAACTCCTCTGAAACTGTTAGAGATAGAAACTTAATTCTTTTTGTATTTTACTTGGTCCATGGTCTAGTTGTGCACCTGACATTCAGTTTCAGTCCCTGACTCCCAGGGTCTTAGAAAATGGGCGTGGTCATTAAATTCTATGTAATTTTGTCCGGATAGCTCTTCTATCACTATAAATGATAGAGACATAATTCTTTTTGCAATATGGTGGGTCTGTAGTCTAGTTGTGCACCTGATATTTTGTTTGAGCCAATGACCCCCAGGGTCTTAGAAAAGGGTGTGGCCATTTTCTTTTATATTATTCCATATAATCTTATGCTTACAGCGCTGACATTATAAATAATGGAGACTAAATTCTTTATGCAATATGATGGGTCCGTAATCTCGTTGTCCACCTCATATTTTGTTTGAGTCTCTGACCCCAAGGGTCTTAGAAAATGGGTGTGGTTGTTTTCTCTCTATTAAACTACATGTGATCTCATATGATAGCTAATTTCCCAGAATTTATGGATAATAGTTAATTGATTTATTCCAAAATATTATCGGTTTGCAGTTTAGATGTCATTACAGTATTTTACTTCAGTCCCTGTTCCCTAGGATTCTGGAAAATGGGTATATGGCTATTTTCTCTTAGTCCCTATCTACATGCATTTAGAGTACATAAGTGACAGAAACTATAAATAAACAAAGATATTGCAATTTTACAATATTATCATAGATGAGTCTGTAATTTAGTTTTTCTCATATTTTATTTGGGACCTGACCCAGGATTTTATCTTCAATTCTATAGAAACGCTAGGGGATAGTTTCGGAATTTCCTCTGATCAATCAATCAACATGAAAATCTTTTCTATAGTGTTTATACAGTGCAAGAAAGATATCAAATAGGGATCATGTAAACTTGGCGATCGCAATACTGGTATACCAGTATTGTTGACAATACTGGTATAAATTTTTGTTCCAGTATTGTCACCAGTATCTTCCAGTATTGTTCGTTATGTACAATACTGGTAAAATACTGGAAGATACTGGTATTCCAGTATTGTTAAATTAACAACATATTTTTTTTGCAGATACTGGTTTTCCAGTATTGTAGAATTGAGAATACTGGAATACCAGTATTGTAAATCCAACAATACTGGAATACCAGTATTGTAAATCCAACAATACTGGAATACCAGTATTGTAAATCCAACAATACTGGAATACCAGTATTGTAAATCCAACAATACTGGAATACCAGTATTGTAAATTCAACAATACTGGAATACCAGTATTGTAAATTCAACAATACTGGAACACCAGTATTGTTTATCTGATAATACTGGAAAACCAGTATTGTCACTCTAACGATACTGGAATACCGGTATTGTTAGAGTAACAATACTGGTTCTCCAGTATTATCAGAGGAACAATACTGGTTTCCCAGTATCGTCAGATTAGTAATACTAGTACTGATATGCTACGATATTCACTTATCATTCTGTTCTACCAAAATAATTGTTGATTTGATCACTTGTTATTGTGACAATACCGGAATACCAGTATTGTTAACGTAACAATACCTGAATACCAGTATTGTCAGATTAGTAATACGATTGACATACAGATAAATGTTGATTTGAATGGACAATACCAGAATACTACATGTAGTCGAATGATTAATAACATATGATTTATTAAGAGGCACTGAAAGATTCGAGTAGCATGAATTTTAGCACCAAGAATTCTTTGATCAATTGACAATGAAGACTAATTATCAAATGAATGAAACAAAGAGCACTACATGAAATGCACTATATGAAACATTATCAATGAGAAGAAAATATAGAGTGCAGTTCTGCAAGCAAAAGAGCCACACGTGCCTCGTCAACAGTCCTGGTAGGTACCTCCATCTGAGTCTGTAACGCAGACAAAGATGAATTACATGTAAGCACTGTCCTGAATTGCACAGTTGAGTTGGGGTCGCTTCATGGTTAGTACACAGAGTGCTTGGCTATGGTAGGAACCAAGTCTCGCTGCAACATCAGATTCGTCAGGGGCGTCACAGTCAGAACGATACTGGAAAACTAGTCTCAATACTCTGTATCTCTCTATTTTATTTCAAAGTAAATAAAGTGTAGGATTCATGTCCAATATGGTCATATTTCAATACCGGAATACGAGTATTGTCAATATAACAATACTGGAATACCAGTATTGTAAATTCAACAATACTGGAATACCAGTATTGTCACAATTTCGATACTGGTCTTACAGTATTCTTACTTTTACGATACTGGTATTCCAGTATTGTATATATGACAATACTGGAAAATACTGGACAATACTAGTCTACCGGTATTGTGACATGGACAATACTGGTAAAATCGATATTCCAGTATTTTTATTTTTTCCAGTATCTTCCAGTATTGTAAAATTTACAATACTGGAATTCCAGTATTGTCACTTTCACAAAATAATTTTTTTATCCCAACAATACTGGAATACCAGTATCTGTACAACAATACTGGAACAAAAATTTGTACCAGTATTGTCAACAATACTGGTATACCAGTATTGCGATCGCCAAGTTTACATGATCCTCAAATAGTCAAAATGCATGTATTTCTCACTTATTTTTTATTTGTTTAACATGTTTAAGGTGTAAGATTTTTGGGGAGAGTAGTGAGAATTTTTGTTGCAAGAGTAAGAATGTCCGAAGTGATCACAGACTTGAGCTGTGCTTTCTGTTAAATGGGAACACCAGAATCACAAAGATTGATCATTTTATCAAATAAAATAGCAATAATGCATCCTTCACATTGCCAAGTGAAAGGAATATTGTGCTTGTGTAAGTTTTTTTTTTTTGAGGGGGGGGGGGGAAGAGGGGGGAGGTAACTAGAATGTCCTAAGTGATCACAGACTTGAGCTGTGCTTTCTGTTAAATGGGAACACCAGAATCACAAAGATTGATCATTTTATCAAATAAAATAGCAATAATGCATCCTTCACATTGCCAAATGAAAGGAATATTGTGCTTGTGTAAGCTTTTATTTTTTTTTGGGGGGGGGGGGAGAGGGGGGAGGTAACTAGAATGTCCTAAGTGATCACTGAGACTTGAGCTGTGCTTTCTGTTAAATGGGAACACCAGAATCACAAAGATTGATCATTTTATCAAATAAAATAGCAATAATGCATCCTTCACATTGTCAAATGAAAGGAATATTGTGCTTGTGTAAGCTTTTTTTTTGGGGGGGGGGGGGGGGGGAGAGGGGGGAGGTAACTCTTACATCTTTCTTTCTTATAAATTTCTCCACTGCTTGGAGTACCACCCCAATGGGATGTAACTAAAACTGTGTGGTTTGATAAAATTTTTCATAATGTTTACATTAAAGCAAGTGACACATGTTTTAATAGAAGATAATATAACAAGAGATGCCTTATTGGCATATCTACTATGTGTTAATCAAATTTAAAAAAAATTAAAATAAAATACTAAAAAAAATCATTTGTAAAAGCCGACTCATACAAAAATATTTCAACCCAGGAAAACTTCTACCAAAATTTTCCTTTATTGCCATTTGACAATATTATCATAGATGAGTCTGAAATTTAGTTTTTCTCATATTTTATTTGGGGCCTGACCCAGGATTTTATCTTCAAATCTATAGAAACGCTAGGGGATAGTTTCGGAATTTCCTCTGATCAATCAATCAACTTCAAAATCTTTTCTATTATGTTTATACAGTGCAAGAAAGATAACAAACAATCAAAATGCATGTATTTCTTACTTATTTTTTAATTGTTTAAGGTGTAAGATTTTTAGAGAGAGTAAGTGAGACTTTTTGTTGCAAGAGTAGAATGTCCTAAGTGATCACGGACTTGAGCTGTGCTTTCTGATAAATGGAAACACCAGAATCACAAAGATTGATCATTTTATCAAATAAAATAGCAATAATGCATCCTTAACATTGCCAAATGAAAGGTGCTTGTGTAAGTTATAGAAGTTGAATTTGTAACAGGAGAGGGAGAGATGTGACTGTACCGGAAATCGAACCCGAGATCTTCTGCTATCAAGGCAGACGCTCTTACCAACTGAGCTATCTGGGCACGATGCCCGTTCCTGCCTCACTCCTCTCTACCAATTTTTCAGGTTTCCATGCACTGGAAACCTCACACAAAACTCCACTTCACCTTGAGTCATTTAGTTTGGTGCCAATTCTGTAACAGGAGAGGAAAAGATGTGACCGAACCGTGAATTGAACCCGAGACCTTCTGCTATCTGGGCAGACGCTCTTACCAACTGAGCTATCTGGGTACGATACCTGTTCCTGCCATAAATTAATGGTAATAAACTAATGTTTCAGGCCTTTTTGTCAATTGGACCTCGAGTCATTTTGTCCTTTTAAAATTTGACCAATCAAAAACATCATTCAACCTCATGCAGATTTTGAAATATTTTTCTAAACTGGGATATATGGTAGAAATGTTTTCTATAGAGGATCAAATATTTCATACCGGTATGTAAAAATATTTTGTATTATATTTTAATAATTAGCTTCTGTCTACATTAATACCACATTCGCCCTAAAAGTTCATGTTCTTCGTTCAATATTCTATTTACATTGTTTTACATTTACTAAATAAATAGCCTAAAACCTTTTTAGGTTTTAGAACAAAATGGCCGATACTTTTAAACTTTAACTCGGTAGGCCACATGTCCTATTACATGTATATTTAATTTCAATCTGAAACTGCCTGATTACTTGATCTAAGTATTTTCACTGGTCAGTATAAGAAAGAAGGAAATATCTCTATAGAGTATCCTATGCAATACTATTTCAGCTCAAATGAGAGGTTATTTATGCCTTTAGTCTTAATTTTATCAAAGGGCATATAGTGGTAGGTCTGTCTGTTCATCTGTTTGTCTATCCATCCGACTGTCAGTATATCATTCCATTCAACTAAATTCTGATGAAAGGGTATAAGATAATAGAGCTGTCATATATTGCATGTCTATGAAACTTGAGAAGGCTCATCTTTTGGAGCCAAATTTTTAACCTTTGACCCCATCACTGACCTTTGACCCACATTTTTTGAAAAATAAAAACATCTGTTATTTTAGTTTTGATACATATGGTATGTTATACATGTTGTATATACACGTTTTTAGTAATTCTCTCACATTCTAGAGAAATCTAAGGCACGGTCCATTTGATATTCTTGGGGGGGGGGGACTCCGTTTTTTTCAAAAAAAAAAATTTGCTCTGAATTTTGATGAAAAAAATTAATTAGGAATTGATGGATATGCATTGGCATGTGGTTATTAGAACAATAAAAAAAAACTTGATACACATTTATCCCGCCTCTGGCAAATTTCTTGCAATCTGATTGGTCGAGAAGAACCAAATATTATTTTTTTTATTGTATTATTTTACTAACAGAATATTATTTTGATATCCTGCTTCTACTAAGATGCTTTATGCTTTTGACGTCACCAAAATGCTTTAGAATATGTTGACGTAACATACACAAACCAAAAGCGATTCAGCAGGATAAATTTGTTATAGAGTGTTTTACAGGGGGGATACAGAAATATATTGGGTCGATGAAAAAAGTGGTATTAGGCAAGGTGAAGTCCAGCATTCATTCTCTTGAGTGTATATGTACAAATCAACCAGGAGAGCTTCAGTCTCATCAGAGACTTCTGGTTCTTTTTGTCCCTAAAATATGAATTTTCTTGAATTATCTATTTTAGGGTGTTCAATTTTCACATTCAAGATTTTTCTATTGTTACTCATTGTTTTTAACTCTTGACCTTTAACATACATTTAGACCTGGCCCCAAGGTTATAAAACTTTTACCGTGCTCAACTCAAATCTCATGCTCAAACTTTGAGATCATGCTCAATGGAGATTGCCACTTGAGATTATGTCCAAGGTTATAAAACTGTTTTGAGAACGTTCTCCGTGCTCAAACTCTGTTAGCGTGCTCAAATATGAGATCGTCTCTAATATTCGAGGTTATAAAACTTTTGAAATTTGAGAACGTGCTCAAAATTGAGCATGTGCTCAAACATTTTTAAGATTGGTAGGAGCCTTGCTCAGACCCGTTCTCAATGGCTGCCCATGTCCGTTTGCCGTGTTCAGACTTTCACAAAATGACAGAAGGATGCGGCATATACGAGTCTTGAGGGACCAGTCTATTTCCTCATGGGTCTATGTGGATAAATTATCATTGAGTCTGCACCCCCTCCCTTAGATTTCTCAGGGGGGGGGGTGTCCAAAACTTGCATATTTAAAAAAATCGCTTAATCGACTGGTTTTGCGAATGAATAGTGTATTTTTGAAAATGATGATATATAAGTACAATCGTTGTATATTTTGATGATGATCGAATATCTTTATATAATAGAGATGGTTAGATCATTTAGCTTTTATCTATTGAATATTGTAAGTTTAAACAAGATATTTCCACGATTAAGTTTTCAAAATACATGTGAGTGTTGTGGACAGAAGCATCCTTTTACCAAAAATATAAACGATTTTGTGAAAATGCTTCATAAAGTGAAATGAGTTTGTCTCTGTTAGAATAGAATGATCATCACTACATATTGCGACTCAAGTTTTTTGGGGAAAAGTTTTTTCTTCGATTTAAATCAATAGAAAACGGAAACGCCATGTCCACTTCATAAGATATATACTTATACACGTAAATATCTAGAAGCCTTAGGGTAAAATCCTTCAAGTTACAATTAATTATGATTATATATATCATCTTTATACGTATTGTATATGTACAACAAAACTGAATGTAATTTGCTAGGGAACCAATCAAAAGTTAGGGGGCAAACCATCTAAACCTAGGAGAAATTTTAGTTCTTACATTTCAGCATTAAGCGACAATTTCCGACTGTTTTAAAGATGAACATAAAAAAAAATTATACATGAAAACGAAATTCATTGTAGGTTGCGCTTCTAAAATTAAAATTTTCGTTGCCGCAAAAATTGAAAAAAAAGTCATACATGCATATAAATGTGTATACTCGTTGATATGCGGTATGCATAAAATGACTAGTAAAAGGGGAACATCAAGATTATTACACCTCTGCAGGCACGCACTGCCTTTTTAACATCAATTTTCAAGTGTATATATAGTTATTTTTGCAACCAATATATTTTCAGACTCAAAGAGGAATTTAACATCATCGGGACCCCCCCCCCCCCTCAGGTTCCTGTTCCTACGCACAGGACTCTTGAGATTATATCAGGTGTATTTTCGTATGAAAACATCATTTAACATTACAGTTCATTAGCTCAAAATAAGTATGTTCTAACCTGCAAAGTGATTCCGCGTTACTATAACCGTATTTACATGTACATGTATCTCTATACATTGAAAGCGTAGATTTCAGAAAAGAAAGTAAGATGCATAACGTGCTCAAAGAACTATTTTTACATTTAGAGTTTTAGGATATTTTACCTATGGAAGATTAAGTTGTTTGAGAGCAAAAATTCACATCAAGTAAGCTATGAACATGTATGTTAAAATGTGACTTTGTACCCAAATATGTGACCTTGACCTTGACCTTGAATGTGACAATGGCATGCAAGACGTGTTGAATCTCATCATGGTTAACCATGCATATCGAGAAAGCTATGAATAATCAACATATATGTGAAAGTGATCGAGACTACCAGACAGACGGACAACGGACAAAGTTATCCCACACTGCCGCTATACTTAGAATGCGACACAAAAAGTCAATTTGTGTTTTGTTACGGGTATGCAACAGAAAGAAAGTACATTTATTGTATATACTGCGCTATTTTGATATAAATAAGAGTCTCATGGTTCATATTGATCTCCCGAAAACACATGAAACTTACAGTGAATGTACATGTCTACAGAAGCCTTGTGAAGAAAGCAATGAGTAAATAAGAACCAAATTACATAGTATGATTGTTTAATGTACCCGATGAAAGAAATATAACAAAACACACTAATAAGTTCATTTTTGTGTCGCCTGCGAAGCATAGCGACACTTAGGGATCACTTTGTCCGTTGTCCGTCTGTCCGTCTGTCTGTCTGTCACACTTTGGGTGTCACAGCCCATAACTTTTGATTAGTAAATGATAGGGCTTTGATATTTCACATGTGTATTCTTTGTGACAAGACCTTCCTACGCATACCATAATTTTTGACCTAGTGACCTTGACCTACATATTTGACCTACTTTTCAAAAAATTTAAGAATGGATATATCTTTTGATTGGTAGGTGATAGGGCTTTGATATTTCACATGTGCAATCCTTGTGGCAAGACCTTTCTACACATACCATTATTTTTTACCTTGTGACCTTGACCTAGATATTTGACCTACTTTTGAAAAAAGATAAGATTCGCTATATCTTTTGATTGGTAAGTGATAGGGCTTCGATATTTCACATGTGTATTCCTTCTGACAAGACCTTTCTACACAGACCATTAAATTTGACCTTTTGACCTTGATCTAGATATTTGACCTACTTTTCAAGAAAAGTAATATTGGCTATATCTTTTGATTGGTAGGTGATAGGGCTTTGATATTTCACATGTATTTTCCTTGTAACAATGCCATTCTACACATACCATTATTTTTTTACCTTTTGACCTTGACCTACATATTTGACCTACTTTTCAAAAAAATTAAGAATGGATATATCTTTTGATTGGTAAGTGATAGGGCTTTGGTATTTCACATGTGTATTCCTTGTGACAAGACCTTTCTACATAGACCATAAAATTTGACCTTTCGACCTTATCTAGATATTTGACCTAGACCTACTTTTCAAGAATTTTGATCCACTTTCTAGAATAACAATCAAACCGCTTCGCAGGCGACACAAGCATTCCTTGGATTGCTATTTTTTAACAAAAGGTTCACAAAAAACCATTCTCATCCGTATGCAATCTCGAGGCACAGGTGACAACATGCATGCAGCCGGTAGGGCACGGACTGTATTTCGTAACCCCCCCCCCCCCTATCCTTTATATCCATTTACAATTTCATTTGTGTTGCTTGAGACCTCTTGTTTGGGTAACCGGAAAAGCGGAAGGGTAGTGCGAACGTAATCCGGATAGCTACATCATTTGATACTGGCGTGGTATGGCACTGATTGCCCATAGGTATCCTAGGTATATGTATACTTTTTTGTGTTTAGTGTTTCTATGTCTTATGTCTCTATAACGTATCTGTTGTACTTGTCTATATTGTGTTTCGTATCAGGTGTTTTGGTGCTTTGCTGTGAGTGCTGCAACCGAGTGTGGTTGGAGATTCCCTCCTTTCTTTTATTTTTCATCCAAATATGAGTAGTTATTCTAGGAGAGATGTTGAAAATTTGAAGAAAATAAATCCCTGAGCAAAAGAATCATTTGAAATTCCAATTAACTATTAAATTCTTTCACAAACGTGCTCATTTAACAAAAATCTATTTTAAATATACAGATATAGCTGTAAATATAGCAATAATAACTTAGGGGAAACTGACGGAAAATATGTAAACTTGAATAAAAATGACAAAGTGCGAAAAACAAAATTATGTATCAAAAATAAAAAAAAACATGATAAACAACTGTAAAATAAGAAAACTAAAAAAGAAAGGGAAACTCACAGCAGGATTCGAACCTACAACCTTGGTGTTCCTGTAGGAATGTGTCTGAGAGAAAGGCAAATGGCGTTCTCAATTAACAACGTACTAGACTCAATAGAGAACATGCTCAAAATATTTCATAACCTTCTCCACTGAGCACGTTCTCAAACTTTAAAAGTTTTATAACCTCGAATTTTAGAGACGATCTCATATTTGAGCACGCCAACAGAGTTTGAGCACGTTCTCAAACTTTAGAAATTTATAACCTCAAATTTTAGAGACGATCTCATATTTGAGCACGCTTACAGAGTTTGAGCACGGAGAACGTTCTCAAAACAGTTTTATAACCTTGGGCCCTGCTCTCAAATTTCCAGGTACCTTTTGAATGACTAGAAATTGGATATTTTATTATGTAATAAATATCTATAATCAGACTATATATAAATGACCTGGAGAAGAAAAATAATATTACTTGTATCTTTTATATAATAGCATTTGTTTTGCAGATTTGTGTTGCTTTAAGGAAGAAACAGTTACAGCTTTATTCGGTCACAGAGGACAGATTAGCTCACATACGAGATGTCCATATCTCTGAACCTGCCATTGCACTGGTAAATAAACTTATTGTATGAGCAAAATCAACCATACTGTGAAATACTTTTTATTCGTGAGGATCCAGTTTTCGTGGTTTTCACCCACGACTTTACAAACTCATGAACAAAAATTCCTTCTTTCATAAATCAATCAGGTGTCCGCATATTTTGATACATACCTATTAAACGTGGGGTCTTAATGGTAGTGATGTGATGACATTGCTTTTATATAAAGTGTTTATTGTTCTACATGTTCATCATATAATTATAAAGCATATACATTGTATAATCAAAATATCTGTAAAATGGACACACAAGTGCATGAACAAGTAATTTCATCCTCCCTTACATGTTCGTGGCAGCAACCCCAATGACAATCACGACAATAATGTGGCAGCCATAAAATAATTGAATTGTTTGGTACCATGAAACAATTAATTGATTTGAACAAAATGTTGAAAGTATCGTTTGTTTGTTATAGTAGAATAGCACTTGTGTTGTTACAAGTTTGGATAGAGAATCTTCTGATTTTTTTTTGGCCGGATTGCAAAGCAATTCCGGTCTATAGATTGACGATGTCCGTCTGTCCGTCCGTCTGTCCGTCTGCCGTCAACATTTTGGTTAAAGTTTCTGGTTGAGGCAAAATCTAAGGAACTATATGCAGTAGAAACTTTATATTATACATGAAGGTTGCCCATGACAAGACCTTTCAATTTATGCCATAACATTGGACCTAGTGACCTTGACCTTGGACTTTGACCTAGTTAAAGATTTTGGTTAAAGTTTCTGGTTTAAGCAAAATCTAAGGAACTGTATGCAGTAGAAACTTTATATTATACATTTAGGTTGCCCATGATGAGACCTTTCAATTTATGCCGTAACATTGGACCTAGTGACCTTGACCTTGGACTTTGACCTAGTTAAAGACTTTGGTTAAAGTTCCTGGTTTAAGCAAAATCTAAGGAACTGCATGCAGTAGAAACTTTATGTTAGACATGTAGGTAGCCTCTGACAAGACCTCTCTATGTATGCTGTAATATTTGACCTAGTGACCATGACCCAGTCAGTGACAAAAACTTACTTTGCAATCCGGCCATACAGTCTTTAGCGGTGTTTTATTATGATATAATCTTTATCATGTTAAAATGCAGTCATACTTCTTTTTGCCAATGTCTTTGTTATAAATCTTTATTTAAACAGAATACCATTTCTCTTTTTCAATCATACAATGGACAAATGAAATATTGTTTACGTTTACATTTATATCGGTAATTTCCACTTTTATTTGTTACTAACAGTAACACATAAAAATTTATCAAATTAAAATTCTTTTTGCTTTAATTTCTTTGTTCGATCACGTAACTAGAGCGTTCCACTTTATTATTTTGGTTTTATTTCTAAGAATAAAAATATCCTGGATGCTATCCATGAAATTAAAAAACCCATAAACCTGTCATTTTTAATGAAACCACAAAATTTGGAACCCACAAAAATAAAGTATTTCACAGTATTATGTGTCATTTTTAGTGTTTCGATTTAAATCATCCTCTATCTTTAGTACTCTCTATTTGTCAAAATTTAGATGTGGAATATTTCCAAATTTCAACAATCAGCTTTAAATTTAATACATACTGTATAATATCATGTTAACTTCAATATTACATGTACATCAGTATTAAAGATAAAGCTTACAAGATCACTTTCATCTAAGGATACAAAATGGTAAATATTGTAATTTTTACCTCATGACCTTAACATGGAGGATGACCTATTTTTAAGAAATGCATGAACTTTTGAAATTAAGTGTTTAACTTTCATGCTTCACATGTACGCTCACAAACATGTAGCTTAGCGACATCCTTATCTTTGCAGAGTTTAGACAGTACATTCATATGTGCAGCGTTGGCGTCACAGTATTGTATGATAGACTTTGATTCAGGAAATACCCAGGATCTGTTCCCTTATGACGGTGAAAATAATAAACCACTCATCAAACGTATTAGCAAGGTATACATATACAATGTACATGTGCCAAATAGACGTATGTACATAGATTCTTGTTTATTATGTAGAGTGAGCGCACAAAATAATTCAGTTTTGAATTTTATAATCTTTGAGTAGATTTCCTGTAATTTACAGTACCATATATACTGGCACTTGTAACATGTGTAAACAAAAGCTTTTGAAATTAAATCATAAGAATATTTTTCATAAACGTTAAGTACAGAATTACAATAAAACTATTATTGAGTCTTTGCGGAATACAGAGTTTTTTCCCCTTACAGACGGTATCTGACGTAAAACCAATGTGACGTCATGAAAATGGTATGGTAACTTCGATTTTATACCGTCATTTCCCAGACTTTTAGGACTGTTTCCATAGAATTTGATGATGTCATAATCAGTCTATGTCAGATACCGTCTCAAATGGGAAGTAACTCTGGTTTTCGAAAATAAGGAATAGCATACATGTATGTCTTACTATGAGACAATGCCACAGTAGCAGCCCTTCACTTTAATTGAACAAGTGATGTGTTGTAATGTGTTTATCCTTTGCCATCAGGAGGAGTTTTTGTTGAGTGGACCAAGTGCGTTAGGAATGTTTGTAACTTCCGCAGGCGTATCCCAGCGACCTCCGTTACAGTGGTCAGAAAATCTGGTCAGCATCAGCTATGTACATCCTTATATCATTGCCATGAATGATGAATTCATCACAATTCACAGGTGAGATTACACCATGCTGTATCTTTGTTCTTTTACGTTGTCATGGTCTGTAAGTCATTTTCACGTATTCTAGAGTATTCTTCACACAAAAGTAATGAAACAGTGCGTATTGTTTTGTAAGGGTCCTGCTAGGTGGTCGTAATAGGTTGTAATCACTGGGTCCTGGGGTCAATAGGTCAAAGTCACTGTAATGGAAAATACACTAATAAAGATGGTTTTCAAATGACAACTTAAGTACTCTTACCTATAGAACCAAAAGTGGATAATAACATTGTTACTTTAGAAAAGGTGAAGAATCCTATGGATCTTTGGGTCATAGGTCAAGGTCACTGTCTAGAGAAGCCTACTCAGATTTATATTCATGCCGAATGAAATGGAGGGTAAGAGCTTATTTATTTTAGAGTTAGTAGGTCAAGGTATTTTCTTCCTTTCAAAGGTTTTGTCATAAGAGTCAGTCTGTTTAGCGGGGCATATGTTTTACAAACATAATTTGTCTAGTTGCATTCCTAGTCTGTTACAAAGGCTTTTGTAATGTTGTTATATGGATGTACTAGCATTTCACTACAAATAACCAAGCTTATATACCTTTCAGTATTTTAGATCAGCAACAGAAGCAAGCTATACCATTTCAGGGCGGCACGTTTATGGAGAATTTTGATGGTCGATTGTTTGTAGCATCAGGAAGAGAAATCTACTGCTTAGTACCTGTGGCATGGGAGAAACAGGTATGGTTTATGTACATGTACATGTATCAGATGCAGCTCTCTTAGAAATAAGACATTTTTTTTAGAGCACCTGAGGGAAGCTCAAGTGAGCTATAGTGCTAGGGCACCGTCGGTTGGGCATATACAGGAAACAAGTACTCAAGATCCTCTACCAAGTTTGTGTTTTTAGAGGTAATTGGCCGACAAATGTTGCTGCTGAGGGCTCTGACACATTTTTGACTTCTCCTCTGCAACAGCTTCACAGAATTTCTTGAAACCTTACAGGAAGCAAGTACACAAGATGCTCTACCAAGTTTGTGTTTGTGCTGATTGGTCAACAAATATGGCCACCAAGGACTGATTGGTTGAGGCATTTTCGACATCCCTGAAACTGATTCACCGAATTTCACAAGACCTTACAGGAAGCAAGTTTTCAAGGGCCTCCACCAAATTGGCCACTATCATTCTTTTGTCTGCAACTCAGATGAGCGATGTGGCTTTCTTGGGCCTCTTGTTCCGTTGTGAGTGCTATTGTTGATATTTACACATGTTACATGTACATACTGTTTTCTGATCTTCTAGGTTCAAGCGTTACTTCAGGATAAACGGGTCACTGAGGCATTAGAATTGGCAAAAAATGCCAATAAAACGGGCAGCAAAGATAAATACCTAAAGGTATGAACATAGTGATCATAAAATATCATTGTACTCGGATTATTATAACACATGCACTTGTAATGTATATGCTTGTTGTGAAAAATGAAATCTACATTTGCAGTGAGTTTTATCGTCTTTACATTTGTGAAAAATTTTACATGCAACACATTTGACTGAATATGTAAACAAGTTGAATTTTAGGCCATGTAAAATAAAATCTATGTTTCTCAGACACCGCCGCGCGCTATAATTTGCCGCCGATGAGACGTTTTTATTGTAACTTTAGAAAAAAATATCCGCCGTGTCTCATCCTCAATCCTCGATTACAATGGAAATATCCATTTATTTCATTGAACATGTTTATTGTCCTGTAAAATCGTCCACAGTACCCGATGAATAAAAACTTTTAAAAGCCTGTATAAATTACGGCGCGTTCCGTATTTACGTTACGGGTGAAGACTTTATCCACGCGCCGTTTAAAGGGAATTGTATAGGGTATACTAACAACGTGCCGACACGTGCCGCGGACATTTAATACATTGAGTAATACATGTATTAGAACGTTGGTATAGTTTTCTTTATTGATCTCTACAGCATACCTATGCCGAACAATAGCAAGTGTCTATTGTAATACTTCCGAATCTATTAATAATGACGTTCACGTTGTAAAAAGTATAAGCAAGGACCGCTGACGAACGCAAGAGAAACGTAGTTAAATCCTTAAATCTATGAATAAAAGAATGTATATGGTACCCGTGTACATTATTTTATCAGACGGTTGTTAATTCTGAACACTTCATTTATCCTGATTAGACTTCCGAAGATATCTACGCTATCGGCCAAATTTTTAACCATCGGGTTCATCCGAGGAAGTGAGGGGTCGTATTTAACTGGGTGTAAACAAGGTGTGAGCAAATAACACCCGTCAAGTCTCTTACGCGATTCTACTAATGAACTCACGGCAATCAAAACGTGTCATACTTCTTATATTTGTATCCATTAGCTTCTTCCATTCAGACAGATGAGCTACGTCTCCCCGTTCTCAGAAGGAATAGACTATTTTACTTTTCAAAAAAAATCTACTTATTTACAGGAGAAAGCCATCAATTTTAATGTACATGTACCATTATTTTGACTGACGGTTCAAAGTTTTCTGTGAAGAAAAACGGGGAGACAGCATAAGATTTTTTGCCTGAATATATGAATAATGGGGGGATTAGACAGCACATACAATTTTTTGCCTTACATGAATAATAAGAGTACTCTTGATGGAAAAAAAAAAACAAAAAATAAAAACCCTACCTACCTTGCCACTTTTTTAGACCCAATTATCTGAGAAACAGAGAATTAATTTTACATGGCCTTATAGCTTTTTTAGCAAAATTGAACAGCGTTAATATGTATCTCATTAGAAATGAGCATAAAATCTGCATTTGCTTCTTCTTACACAATTTTAGAGCAGATGAACATTTATCACATGATACACTGCATGATGCAGTTTCATAAAGCCATTTCATAAATAAATGTTATGATTACACATTACATACCGCTCAGCTTGAATGCGATTGGTCAAGTTTGAAGCCTCATCACCTACACTGTGACAAGTGTGACCTTTCAAATATCAGTCAGATGTTAAATTCAGGTGCAAATTCAATATCAATAATTAAAATTGTTGTTGTTTAAATAATTATTGCATTAAAGTACTAAACAAAATTGAAATAATTTTCTCTATACGCATAGAAAACCTATACGATGTGGAACAACTTCTCATGTCGTAGCAGACAACTTCTCGGTAGTTCGCTCTAGTTTTCAGAAACGTTGATTTTGCATTGGAAATACACATTTTTTTGGCAGAATCATGTGATAAAAAGAATCTCAAATGAATTGTCATTTTATACGATGTATTATGAAACTCGTTGTGCATTTTGTATCCCCTCGCCAAGGCTTGGGGATGTAAAACACACAACTCATTTCATAATACATCGTATGAAATGAAAATTCATTGAAGATCCTATATTTATGGTAATTTCATTTTCCTTACAATAGATCTATAAGAGATTACAGCAACAGGCAGCGTTTATAGAGTTCTCTCAGCAACACTTTGAAGAAGCTGAAGATTTATTTAAAGCTGGCCAGTTGGATGTTAGAGAAGTGAGTATTTCAATGAGACAGGGTATACATGTATATACATGTATATGATTCAGTTTCTTTACTTTTGCTTTTAAATCAAGAAATTCCTTTGGTTCTGTTTATTGTTCAATGATATCTGTGAAAGAATATATTTCTATATAGTATTTTAAACAGTATCCATTTTTGACATTTTTAGGAAATAACATGTTTCTATTTGAATTATTTGCAGGCAAGAATTGTATTGTTTTATAGTTGCAAATTAGTTTTTCCATGACTCATCTAATTCACTGTGTTCATACATGTTTGCACATTAAAGGCAGTTTTCATGACATTGTTACGCAGCATAGCGAAGGATGAAACATCATAGTTGAATTCAATGTTCTGAATTCAATGTAGTCAGCCAATGAAATTGCCCATTACATATGAAGGGAATTACTTGTACATGTATTTGAGATTTTTTCTCTTCACTTGGATCCTTTGATGATTAGACACAGTGAATAATTTACATTGTGCGAAGACAACTTTAATTATAACATCTCTATGTTTCAGGTAATATGTTTATATCCCAAGCTGATGCCAAGCAACTCTACCTTCACTAGATCTGTACCACCTCTCCATGAAATAGCCGATATTCATCAGCTGACGCGGGGAAACGATAACTTGATAAAGGAGTATAAAACGTTTTTACAACAATATTTAGAGGATATAAAAGGCAGCAAGGAGGGAGTGGGCTTTAAACAAGTATGAATTATGTCTGCTCTCAAAAATAGAATAATCTTATTTGTATTCTTTAGATATACATGTACATGTACATGTATGTTTATTTTCCAGTGTTTCAATTCCAAGAAAGTTATGGGTCTCAGAACTATAATATAACTATTGCATTTATCAAACAACATCTTTTGAATTTTGTACAGAAAAAATACCACAACCTATTTTCATGAAAATTTTCATTTTTTGGACTTGCAAAATTACTATCATGACAGTTTTAAGTTCATTTGTAGAGGGTATATGTATCTATAGTAGGCTTGAATCCTCATGTTTTAGTACTCCTATCCTATTAGATTATTCTTAATTTTTTTGTAGGAAATTGATACAGCTTTATTGAAGTTATATGCTGAGATGAATTCACCAGAGTTGATTCCTTTGATTGCTGTAGATACAGGTTGTGATTTAAAAGACTGTGTTGAGTGGTTGGACAAATTTCATCGTTATCATGCGCTAGCGTTACTTTATAAATATCATTCAGATCACGACAAGGCATTAAATATATGGCAAAGGTCAGTATTGTGGTTATCTGCACCTTACTTAAACTGTGGCATATAATGTATATACATGTACATCTATATTGAGGAGCTGTTAAGATAAGACCTAAAATCTGCCCTGAAAAGTCAAAATTTCAAACTGCAAAACTTATAAAAATTTTTCGGTAAGATAACAATTAAATTGGTCCAGATATGAATCTTCTGTTAGGTTGGATAAATTATTCAAAATAAGACTGATTTTTGGGTCAATACAAGCATTTTGCCCATAGAAATCAATGGAAAACAGAAAAGTTTTTCTACAACATTGTTCCCTGATAAGTACGAAATAAAACCATTTTCAAGTTTCCGGATTGCGGATTTTGCCGATTTTATTGATATATCTCATTTTGACTTGAAAAGCTGCAGAAGCATAATAAACATCAAATTTGTCTAAAATAATGATTTTTTTTGGTGTATTTTTGCTTGATATTTGACGTTTTCTCTCTTCAGTACCCCCTACATGTACCTCTTCAACCCGTAATTATAACATCTATCACCAAATCTTCTAATACTTTATATCTCAATCCTGACCAACTTTCTCCTTATAAAAGGACAGCGCACAAGAAATATTACAGTGATTTCAGGGCTAAATCAAGCCCTTATCTTAAAAAGCTCCTTTGTATACGCGCAAAATATAAGGACCACACTTTGAAATAAGCGACTCAGAATTTCATAATTAACCTATTGGAATATGTACATGTAGATATACAGTCATTGATGCTGAATATTTGAAATTAAAATCTGCAGTAACATCATATTTGTCATTTGTACATCCATGTTGTACCAGAATACTTTCATTTCAGATTAGTTAACAAGGAGATAGAAGATGAAGTATTTGCTGGCTTGAATTTTGTGATAGAATATTTATCTAAGTAAGTGGATCAAACCTTTTGATACATTCCAGAGCACAATATGTGTCTACTCCAGAAAATCAGATTCAATAATTATCTTATGTGTACACTGTACCTGATTGTTGTTTTCCTATTCTGTCAAAATAATGCTCTTATACATGTACGTGTCATTATTTCATTTCTATTACAGTTTAAATGACCATGAATTAGTATGGAAATATATAGACTGGGTTCTTACTAAAGATCCAGAAAATGGTGTCAAAGTAAGTATATATGCACACATACATGTATATTAACAATATGACATGATTTATACATTTACATGTTAATGTGATTTAAGCTGACAAATACCATGGATACTGCAGACAATTAGTTTGTGTCAGATACGGTCCCCAATAACTTAACATCAAAAAGACAGAATAACTGGATGGCTGTAAAGTAGAATCAATCATTACTTGAATGAGATACTTTTGTCACTATTTTCATATGTTGCAGACACTGAATTATAGCACATACATGTAATTAACACAGCATGTTTATCTTATCCTTAGATATTTACGGAGAGACCTCAGAATGAACTACCGTCAGAGCGACTTCGACCAGAAACTGTGATCGATTACTTACATAGATTCCCTAAAGCTGTGATATCATACCTCGAGTATCTGGTTTTTCAGAAAAAGTTAGAGGTTTGTAAAATAATTGATTTATAAAATGGAGGCAATTTCTGCACATGTACCTCATAATACTCTTGTACATGTATTTTGCTTTTGTATATTGATGAAGAAAAATGTATACCTCTTAATTAAAGTTATACTATTTTGAATTGGTTAAATCTAGACACACTACACAATTTATGAACTGATGAATACATGTAATGCAGCACAATTATGCTGGTTGAAGTACTTGATTGCAAGATCTTTATATCCTTAAATAGTTAGATTTTTAACATCACAGCTCAACACACATACATGTCAGTTCATACACTGCTTAAAATATTAAGGGAGCAAGGTTTGTACTTTAATGTTTAAGATACATGTATTTGCAGTTGCTTATTTTATGTAATGAACAAATATTCAATGGTCATTTCTTACTTACCTGTGTCTGTATCAAACAGACAAACCAGTTACACACGATTAGACAAAATAAGATAGTCTTGCTGATTCGAAATTATATTTCATTCTGTGTAAAAGATACATGTATAACAATGTGAAAATTGCTCCTTTAATATTTTTGTGCAGTGTATTTGCCACTAAGACAAGTCATGTCAGCTATCATTGAGATGATATGGACAATATTCAACTGCAGGAGACTTCAATAATTATTTGTTCAGTTGTTACATTATCACAAGAAAACTCTTGAAATAATTGTGTAGTGTACTCGTACATGTATTTGTTTGATATTTATTTGCAGAAAGAGAAATACCACACCCATCTAGCAGTATATATGTATTTGTTTGATATTTATTTGCAGAAAGAGAAATACCACACCCATCTAGCAGTACTTTACCTAGACACTGTGCTGAAACTCATGAAGGATTCCTCGTCTAGGAAAGAGGAAGTAGATGTAGCAAGGTTAGAGAGAATAACCATACCTTTTAACTGATGCCACATACATTGTATATACATGTATCTAATAGTCATGCTGACAGCTTATTGTGTTGCATGTCAAGTAATGGGGTAGATAAAGCTTACCTCGTAAAGTAACGTCCTTTAAAGTACATGTATTTTGATGTGAATGACTATGTGTATGCCTTCATGAATCATTATTAAAGTATTATAAATGGAGATATGTAGCAGTAGAATCTGATAAAAAAAATCCAAAGTTTGTTAAATTATCACTTTTTAAATGAAGAATTTGGTAATATTTTGATTGGCAACAATAATGCATGTCATTAAAGATACATATGAATATTTAGTTTACTTTGTAGTCACACCCCATGCCTTTACATATGTATGATGAAGAGGAAAATATCAGAAGATAAAAAACTAAGCTTGATATTTGAAAATACAGAATGTTGAAAGATCAGTATTTATTTTATCTGTGTAAACTGTTTTGTTCTAGGTCAAAGCTACGTCACATGCTTCAGATGTCAGCGTTATACAGAGTCCAGCTGATTCTAGGAAAGGCCAAAGAAATGGACATGCATGCTGAATGTGCTATACTCTATGGAAAAGTATGAAATACAGATATTTGTGATATAAGTACATGAAGTACTATTCACTATTCATCAGTTTCATTTTTCATTACTAGCCATGATGGCATATTCAAAAAGTATTGGCAAAGTGGAAAGGTATACAAAATTTTGAATAACTGATTTTTTTTTAATTCAAGACTTAGTTCTGTAGGATATCTGCATAGGATTGAAATAATTTTTCTAGAAAGTCATTGAGCATGGCATTAATTTCTTACATTGTGATTATTTCACATAATGTTGTTTTTATTGTAGTTAGAGGAACATGATAAGGCATTGAGAATACTCGTCCACAAACTCAAAGATTACGGTGCTGCTGAGAACTACTGTATGGTCAACTCACAGGGGAAAGATCCTCTGTACAGAAAACGTCTCTTCCACATACTCCTCAGTGTATATCTAGATCCCTCACACGAGTAAGTACAATTAGTGTACATGTACATACTACATGGTCAACTCACAGGGGAATGATCCTCTGTACAGAAAACGTCTCTTCCACATACTCCTCAGTGTATAACTAGATCCCTCACACGAGTAAGTACAATTAGTGTACATGTACATACTACATGGTCAACTCACAGGGGAATGATCCTCTGTACAGAAAACATCTCTTCCACATACTCCTCAGTGTATATCTAGATGCCTCACACGAGTAAGTACAATTAGTGTACAGTACATACTACATGGTCAACTCACAGGGGAAAGATCCTCTGTACCGTAAACGTCTCTTCCACATACTCCTCAGTGTATATCTAGATCCCTCACATGAGTAAGTACAATTCGTGTACACGTACATACTACATGGTCAACTCACAGGGGAAAGATCCTCTGTACCGAAAACGTCTCTTCCACATTCTACTCAGTGTATATCTAAATCCCTCACATGAGTAAGTACAATTAGTGTACATGTATATACTACATGGTCAACTCACAGGGGAAAGATCCTCTGTACCGTAAACATCTCTTCCACATACTACTCAGTGTATATCTAGATCCCTCACACGAGTAAGTACAATTAGTGTACATGGACATACTACATGGTCAACTCACAGGGGAAAGATTCTCTTGTACCGTAAACGTCTCTTCCACATACTACTCAGTGTATATCTAGATCCCTCACATGAGTAAGTACAATTATTGTACATGTACATACTACATGGTCAACTCACAGGGGAAAGATCCTCTGTACCGAAAAACTTCTCTTCCACATACATGTACATGTTTATACAAAATCAGAGAAGACAATCCGACATAAAGAATTTGAATATGAGAAAAAAATACAAACAAAAAAGCAATTTTACAACAGTCTTGTTACAATAAAGTAAGAAATTAGACATTGCATTTTTGGTCTTGCTTTAATCTTTCTTTTTATATGTACCTATTCATGCTATTGATGGAGTAAGATTCTAATTTATGAACAAAGATAAGGATGATTCATTACCGGTAAGATGTATAGCATGTACTTATACATGTATTTATAGCATATACATGTATTATAGCATACATGTATATTGGGTGGGGCGAGGGGGGGGGGGGGCAAGAAACATGTTAATTTAAATACTGATCAACTTATTAAAATCTCTTCACAATGAAAATTGACGATTTATGACATTTATCTGCAACTTAAAAAAAATACTGCCTTTTTTAAAATGCGCATCCTAAGCGATGCATTGAATCATTTTCATTGTGCCACTTTCCAATCGATCAATCGGTGTACATGTATACGCAGTGATTGAGATCAACCCGTGTTCATTGTGAAATTAACATCAAAATCAAATAGGCGTTTAATGTAGAAAATCAACTTGTGATGTAAATATTACAGCATATAATGAACTTACCTGTATGATTCACTATATTCAAGCTTCCTTTTTGCAGGCATAAAGATCAACTTGTAAGACCTGCTGTAGAACTGCTCAATAGTAACATTGCTGATTTTGACACGATTAAGGTAAATGATCTAACTGCTTTCACACTGTGTCTATGAAACATTGTTCATATTATGTACACATGTACATATACTGCATGTTTTATTCTCAGCTATTGTATTTGATTCATGCCTATATGATCAATGAATCCATGTAGATCATAACATGATATGTAACTTATCGAATTGAAAATGTTCAAGATCTGTAATTTCCCATTCTAGGTTCTTCAGTCACTTCCAGAAAACTGGTCAGTGAGTCTGCTATCACAATTTTTAACCCAGACAGTGCGTAAAAGCATGAACTTAAGTCGGAATACACGAATAGAGAGAATGATGTCCAGAGGAGAGAACCTACAAGTCAAACAGAACTGTATAGAGAGAGAAAGGGAGTATGTCACAATGAATGATGATAGGTTAGTTGATGATATGAGACAGAATTTACATCTGATGTTTAAAAATGTGTATTTTTCATTTGTAATGACCATAACATTGAATAGGATTGAAGGGTCTCATTACATTGCATGCAAGCAATAACTTTTTATTTACTGTAAAATCATAAATTTTCGTTGGGGATTTAATTTCGTTATTTTCGTGGGTGGTTAAAAACAATGAAATCCACGATGAAAATTTACTTTCACTTTGATATGTATGTAATTGAGATTTTATTGACCGTGTCGTACATTATTGACAGACGTTGACAATACATGTTTCTCTCTTTCGTTGTCTGTAAAAAATGTTATCTCTTTTATAAATGTTCATTTTCATAAATTTATTTGCCCTTAGAAATATTGAATGCGAAGTATAAAGAGCCAGAGATATCGGTCTAGGTAGCAATCTTTTTAATAAAAGTCTGCATGCTTATATTGCATAGACCCGGTATTAGAATCGTTACACTAAGACTTGGACATCAATCAACTATAATCTATTGTTCATTAGCTATGAAGCCAAACTTTCTAATTACGGTCAAGGCCAATCAACAAACGAACAATTAAAAGGCCAAACACGTGATTACTTGTTAACACCCGCAATACATAAATCATTGCATATCATCCGACAGTGTTCAGACTAGCTATAAAATAAAAAAAAATGCATAAGGCCAGATTGTTTGAGAGAGTGAAAGCTTGGGATACCTAGCGAGTTTTATTATTCTTCACACAATACGAATTCGTTTTCAGATTAGATTTTAATTTTCCGGATGTATATTTTATCATCGCTGTGTATTCTGTTATGGGAATGCAAACTCGGTAAAGAAACATTTTGATACAGATTATTTTCTACCGATATTTCGATTAACATTTTGTGTAATTGGTAGGTTATTACCATCAACAATAGTATGGATCACATCGTCTAAGTAACAGCAAAAATAAAAACACTATACGATGTTTATACTTGCAATACGTACGTACATCTACTGTGACATATAAGTTTTACAGAGGTACGACGTTTGATTTCTTCTATCATATTCATTCATTCAATGAAAAAAAACACACCATTTTTGAAAGTCAGAAATCAACGAAATTAAATGTCAACGAAAACAGTTTCAGCCCCAAAACAACGAAATTTTAAACCCATGAAAATAAATGATTTTACAGTATTTGAACTACATGTATGTGATCACTGCATGTGCATTGGTTTATATGAAAAAAATTACCTTTGATGGCATATTTCTTACTTTCAATATACAATTACTTCCTTTTGATCCAGTATCTGATGGTAACGGGTAATGCATAATGACTTAGTGAAAGTTATGTAAAAACGTTGAATTTGAAGCATATAGGACCACCTGACTTTCTTTAAAAGTTCCACATAAGAGAATATGCCCTTTTGATTGTAAAATGTCAAGGTCATTTTGAACTTAAGCTTGTAAGCCTTCAATGTGACATTGTAGAAAGCATGCACAGGATGCTACACTTATGTTACACATTGCTATCTGAAATTTTCTATATATTGTAAATTAATAGATGATTTTCCAATAAACTCGTAAGATAGTCAAACACCAGACATCACAAAATTTCGTGATATTTTCATTGTGACGTAAAAATAAAAGGCATGACAACACATCAAGGTGCTTTAAGACGGCACGATCAGATGTGACATCACAATGGAAAATTTTGCCAAATGATATGATGTCGCGTATCTGTATGTATAAAATCATGGTTAGGAACGGTCATATTTTTTTATCTTGAAAATGGACGATTGACCCTCTTTATATAATGAGATGTTTTATCTTTCATTTCAGGTTATGTGCCGTATGTAGCAGGGCTTTCAGTGATCCTACTTTTGTGCGCTATCCAAACGGTGTTGTGACTCATGTTCACTGTGCAAGAAGCAAACACATTTGTCCTGTAACGGGAAAACTCTTCAGTACAAAAAAGTCCTGATACATGTATCCTGTATAACAGGGCATTACACCATGGGTCATACACTACAATCCTACATCAATACACACTTTCTGTTTTTAAATCTGGCTAGGTTGCATAGCAAGTCCAGCCATTAGTTGTTGGTAATGTATCTTGTCTCTCTGTCTATTTATTTACATGTTTTACTTTGTAATTGTGTAATTTGACTATAGTTAGGTTGTTTCATGTTAGAAATAAGAATTAATGCTATGAAGCTGAAAATTGAAAACAACTTAATAATATGTTTTTATGGAAAATGTTCCAAAACTGGGCATTTTGTCTAATATTTTGTCAGGCAATTTTTGGTTTCTGATTTCTAATAAATCTTTGTAGGATATACATGTACATACATGTATAAGTGTTTTAATTTTTAAAGGTCAAAGTTGAAGGTCTTTTTGATAGTCACTCAACATGGCATTGTTTGGATGAGCAGTGCAATCTGACCACACCTTCATTTGTAACATGTTTATACAATATGTAAAAAATAAATCATGATTTCACTTTTGTCTCAGAAATTACCGGTAAACATCTGTTTGTCCATTTCAAAATATTGTTGTAAATGTACACACATAGGATCGCTAAGCCAATCATTTTCTCAAACTTCAACATCTGTTATACCATTATTTCATTACATTTTACTATTGCATTTTCATAAAAAAAGATAACTAAAAGCCGTTTTATGCTTGTTGTCAGACTGCAAATATGATACATTTCCCTGAACACCATAAATACAAACTGTATTGTTATCTAACGAATATTAATCTATCAGTTTTCATTGTACACATATATGGGTATACTACTAAAATATTTCTATATACATGTACACACATATATTACTGGTATCTAAGTTTAAATTTATGTCTGTTTCATAATGATGTTTTTAATAATTTACCATGTATCGAGGCCATGATTTAATCTCCTACTTCTTATTTGACTTTGTTTTGGTTTTGCTGCAGAAGAGAGCAATATTTACATTACTGTGTTGTCTTGTTGGTCACAGGAGCCTGTAGTTATGTAAAATTAGTTTCGGTTTCATTTTTCTTGTGTAATGATGGGACTAATGATCATAATTTGATTTTAACAAAACATGGAGGAATTGTTACACGCACATCCTTGTGACTATAACTTACATCATTTTATAGAATTGTATACAAAGTTGACTCTTTTTTTTAAAGTATCATTGGAACTAAAGTTTTTTTGAGGATCATTTTGTGAAAGTCTTATTTTAGTCCTCTATGATGGGAAATATTTTTATAAAGCTCTGAGGTGAACTAGTCATTTTATAGACCTTCAAATTTCTTTGAAATTTTAATGAAGAATGGTTGTCTATTCTCCACAATGATATTACATGCAACGTGAAGTATGTATGCCATGTATCCCAATGTACCTATGTATTCAAAATCAAGGTGTTCATTGAAAATCATTTAGTCATTTTTAATTAGTGAAGAGATCGTCGATGGCTTCCTCGGCATCAGTACTGGCTTTGTCCGCGGATTTCATCGCTGTCTCGTTATTATGGGCAGTAGGAACTAACGGCTCATAGATATATGGTCTAACAGTTGAGGGAATGTCCAATTCTTAAATATTATCATACATATTGCCGTCACTATCGTAGGAAAAGCTTACCATCATTCTTGTTTCTGTGTCATAAGATTCTATTTAAAGCAGGACCCGAATGACATCACCATGGAAGGGGCAGATAACTGTGTTTTGACTTCGTGCAAAGCTAGACTATGCAGGTGAAATACACATAAACAATTGGTAAAAAAAATTAATCTCACCGATTTTAGATTCATAAATGAACATAAAGCAGTCACGAATGGTCAAGAATCGGAAATTAAAAACATAGTTTGTGTTTGACCTTTAAAATGATTAAATTGAAGTCATACAATGTACCAATCGGATTTGAAATCCCTGACAATGCAAGGATGACATACAGGGGTACTTTTATCTGGGGTCTGTCTCTCTGTCCATCCATCTGTCTGTCTGGTAGTAAAACTTTCACTTTGGCTACAACTTACTAGCTATACATTGAACTTCCGTCAAACTTGCAATGATTTATCATGAGACTCAATATCCAATGAGGGTCAAGGACATCTTCAAGGTCAATGTCACACATTTAGGTTCAAACATGCAATTGGTGACATATTTGTTTATACCTGTCCACTGTCATCGTTGTCATAAGAGTTCAATATTGCAAGAAAAAGAGTCAGAGAAGAGTACAATTACTAGAATAAGTTTTTCTACATGTATCCCTTTCTACTTGAAACATCCATGAAAAATCTGCCTAATGATTTCATCTGCTGTCTGACATATGTAACAGTAATTTTGGAACAGTATACCATGAATTTGGCTAAAATACTATCACTGCAACAGGGCGTTTAGTGTTACAATAAAATTATTGACTAAGAAAATTATGCTGACAAATGGCTTGTAAAATTCATTTAACCAATTTGTGGTAGTACATGCATAATAAGGAATAAGTACCATCTCCCAAGATTTTATGACTTGATCATGTAAACACAAGTTAAGTATACATGTACTATTATCAGATTATACCAAAATATTTTAAAGTTGTGAAAATGTAAATGAAATATGTATTTTAATCTGTAAAAACTTGTTGACGATTGTGCAATATGTAGATATAAGGTACATATTTGATCTATTCTTAGATATGAAAACTATAAATATATTTGTTGTCATGACAACTTCACAAGCTGTCACTGCAAGTTTATAATAAATATAGAAAAGAATTTTATTTCATCTTTTTTA
This sequence comes from Pinctada fucata, assembly GCA_028142955.1. Classification (NCBI taxonomy): domain Eukaryota; kingdom Metazoa; phylum Mollusca; class Bivalvia; order Pterioida; family Pteriidae; genus Pinctada; species Pinctada fucata. Next base: position 26,616,008 of record AP027102.1, on the reverse strand, counting down.
TTTGTATGTTCACTTTGATTGGGACAAGATACCGATGAGTCCTGTAAAAATATTGTTTGATAGACTAATAACTCTGAGACTATGGGCTAGCAGAAGTATAGCCCCCTTATGGATTTTTGCTAGCAAGTATTACATATCCCCCTCATTCAAAATCAGGTTGTTTGACATCTCAGCGCTATGGCGTTCAAATTTTATCAATGCTGAAAATTGGAAAAACTAAATAATTATTGTATAATTATATCTGTAACAAGCACTGTTTCCACAACTGTTTAACCATGACCATATGACTGTTTTATATATCCTTGGTGAATTTTTCACTTTGAGTTCCTAAAAAGGGTCATGCGGACATGTGCAAACATTTGTGGACACAGTAACACATGACATATATTGTACTTTTTACCACCATGCTTCTGTAGGAATGTGTATAAAAGATCTTTGCAATTCATTTTGTTGGTATAAAACAGCTTTAGAGAATTAATTTTACTTTTGATTTTATAGAGATATAAAACATGGAAAAGATTCCGAATTCAAAAGAAAAAATGTAGAATATTCCGAGTCTTTGATAGAGTTGTCTATCTTTACATACGAAGACAACAATTATTTCTCCATATAATTTTTTCACTCCTTTTAATGATAAAAATAATCAAAACTTAGAAGACTTTAGTTCTAGCCTTAAAAGTCTAATAAGCATTGAATTTTAAAGTTTTATGTAAAACATAAATACTGCAAAGGTACCCGTTAGTACTTAGAGTGACCAAATACTCAAACAGACCCAGATCGCCTAGTAACTTCTTTGTCGTTATTTTTTATGAAAAAAAAAAAATAATAAGGCAAAAGTGAAAAGCAAGAGAAACGTTTGTAACATGTCTTCTATAGTGACATGAAATTGACCATTTAAAATAATCGCTGTAGTTCAGGAAGCATCCATCTGTTGAATGAATAATGTTGAAAGCAAATCAAAAGAAAGAATTAAAAACTGCTTTATTTGTTTGATTTAAATGGTACCGTTCCAGAAATACTAGGATATTGTAGATGATATCATTATTTGTTACTTGATCAGCCTCACCCCTTGTTACATAAGGTTAGATTTGTAATATTAATCAAAGAATGTATCTTAGCTGCACCCATTCCGATTTCCTGGTACCGCCCTAATGCATAACTGTTTATAGGGAGGTCACATTCTTGAAGGAAAAGTTGGTCGTTTCAAGTGGAGCTTCTTTCAATTGATCCTTTGTTTCAGTATAAACAGATTGTATCATGCTAGAGCCTGAAGTCTGAGGCTCCCTATCATTAGATTATATACAGAACAGTTTCACTTCAAATTATGCTGCCTCATCGATCCAATTTATAGGGAGAATGGGGGGACGTATCTGGAAGTCGGGACAATACATACACATTGTGTCCTTCACTAACCTTCAACATGTGATTGAATTTAATGACAATTAGACAATAGAAGTAACATGTCATTTTTCCTTGCATCATTTCCTTTCTGCAGAACTTAGTACATTTTCAAACACCGGATTAGGGACCGCACAGTTGTGGACTTTGATGTTAATAACTTTGCACATAATACTAGTTTGATCCGTTTCTCTTGTTATATGAATAAGGGTCACATCTTTATTTTCAGTTGTATATATATAGACACTTTCCTCACGTGTAACATCTAAAAAAAAATTCACGATGTTTTAACGTAGACAGACAACCTTAGTCTTCGGTTTACTACTTGAAATCAACAGAACAAGGAATTAGAAAGCAGAGGAAGGGGGATTCGGGGGTTATGTGTTTATGTGTATATTGTTTAATTTCTTTTTCGACAATAATGATGGGGAATTCGAATATTCGTGGATACTTTAGTCATTTTTCTTCATTCTGAAATTTAGTTTATTTTAGTTTAATTGATACATTCATGAATCCCGTTCAAAATACCTAGATCCGTTAGCGTTCAAACTATACATGCAGTTTATCCATCGTGTGACATGTATGAGCAAGTTTGTGCAATGTTTAGAAAATGAAGGTGCATTCCCCCAACGTCATGTCTGATGCGTCTACATAGACAGAATATTTCTTTGACAGTCTGCTCGTCATATACATACTTTTACCATGCCCGAGTTTTTGTGGACTTTCACTAGCTCTCGATTTTTCATGAATAGGATTAAGCAAGCCCACCTCTATATAAACATAAATTTTGTTCATAAATAGTAGGCACACAGGGAGTTCTACTGATTTTGTCTTCTTTTAAAAATTTACTCCTCCAGCAAATTGTAAATTATTTCCATTTTGTTTTAATTTGCATATATAATGTTAATTGCATATGCAACAAACGAGTGACTAAAGAGTTGGCGGACTTAATAGGCGTACTTTAATTCGTTGGAATTGGTCACTCGAATTCCCTTCAGCAAATATGGACATACGTACTGCCCATAAAATGAGCGGACGGAAGAAATTTGATTCCCCATCTCGTATATGTAAGAGACCCCATCTGCGCCTTTCTCCTCAATTTTTGTTTAAAACTCAAAACCTGTGGTCTCGCCAGACTGTCTCCTGACAGATTGATGTCATCGTAAAGCAACATTCATACATGTGTGTATACGAACGGACAGACGGACTGAATTCCCCACCCCTTCCCGTTGATCATTCTCTCCAGACACGGTTTCTAGATAGATTGTTGTCATCGCAGTGCAACATACGAACGAACGGACGGGGAAAATTTTCCATCTCATATGAGACACATACCCTCCCCATGTCCTCTGTGATCCCTGTATTACCCGAGCACTTTGGTCTTTTCAAACACTGTCTCTGGACATATTGATGTCAGCGTAACGCTAAGTTTACACGAACGGACGGACAGAGTTCATTCCCCACCTCGTATGAGACCCCACCCCTTCCCATGCCTCGTGATCCCTGTGTTGCTCATGCCCTGAGGTGTCTTCAGATTCAGACCCTTGTTTATCAGACAAACATCATGGACATAATATTTAAATGTATCAAACCCATCGTATAAATACGTTAATGTAAATGGACTTTGAAACGAAACTTTGAAGTTACCGTACCCCGCTGATTTTTAAAGCGGACCCAAACGCAAGACTGCGATTGTCCCTCTTTAATGGAAGCTAATAAAAGTTTTAAGGATCGGGTTAAAAGTTTACGGCTGTCATTTCATGATGTCCCCTTAAGGCAAATTCCCATGCATTAACTAACTGTTTAATCCAGGTTTATGCATAAACAAAATGCAAGATTTTCTAAGTCAAGGGCATTTTATTTGTACACAAAGGTCATTGTCAGATGCTTTTGTCCTTATGATTTGGGGGGGGGGGGGGGGGTTACTGTAACATTTGTAATTTTCAAGCACAAGTGTAGATACTGACCATTTTTCTCATGATGGGTATGTTTATTATAAAGCTTTAAAAATTGTCAAGTATCCCCTAGATGAGGTGGCAGTTTGGAACTCTGAATTCTATTACTAGTATGACAGGAGCCTGAAAGGGGCAACCAGGAAGTATGATATAGATGTAGGATAAACTGACGATTATGGATTAGTAGAAATTATTATATCTTAAAAAATGGAATGTTTCTGATATTAAAATATTAATCTAGCTGGAATCAAATATTGAAATTTCCACCTGTTTTTAGCTTGAAAACGTCTGTAGACACTCAATTTTTTTTTTACATATATCGCAGTCTACGTACGGCATTTGATCTGAAAACAATGATAGATATTCAGGCAATCTACCATTATCATTATTATGGAAATTATGATTTATGACAAAGTGAAAGAGAAAGGAAATGTCAATCGTCAAATGATGACTCTGCAGAAGTTACGTTGATAGACAGTTGGATCTAACACTGCATGTCTGTATATATATGTTGGTGCTATCGCTGTAGGTTGAGCATATTTTACTGCTCTACGCTCAGAGTTGCCATTCTGGGTAGAGAATATCAACTGTGGTACGTTCTCCGCTTATTGTTTTCACTCCGGGTAGAATTGGAACGAATTGTATGCCTATAACGTCAATGGGTTAAAACTGTATCTAACGAAAGTGCCGCTACTAGAGCAATAGGTGTCGCCACTTGTATTTCAGAGTGAAGACTCATATCCTCCAAAACAAAACAGTTTGTACATTTTTAATCTTTTATTTTTTTTTTTTTTTAAGTTACAGATGTAGATATTGAAAAGTTATATCATATCCCTCCTCTAATTCATTTCCCTTTAATTACTCCCGTACGATTCACCGACTTCTTTTTGTCTGAAATACTAGTACTTGGCCGGGGGTCTCATGCCCACCTCAAATTCTTTCTCAATATAGAATTGCTTTAAAACTTTTAAAACTTGAAAATATAAAGTCTGCATTTTGATGTTCAATAATCAGACACCTAACTTATGGTAGTTCTCTTCCTTGCCTCTATACATACGAACAAGGTATGGGAATGTAATTTATAACCCCTATAAAATTCAAGTCACATCTACACTGAATGCTTCCCGTCTCAGGTATTTCATTAAAGGTGTGTAAAAATTCCCTACCTTCACTTGATTAAATATACATGCATGTTAATGAATGTCAGTTACAACAGGCCTGGTCCAGGATTCGACCCTCCAGACGGTTGTTGGGTAGATCAAATTATACCTTATCAGAAAAGCGACAGAGGGTATATGGTCAAATTTCCTTTATTGATATCTAAATTACGCATTCTGAAAAGATGTCTGTGGGATGAAATAATAAAGTGACTCCCTTTCATTTTTATTTCCTGCAAAATACATGCCTGCATATGTGTGCAATGCATTCATGCAATTTTTAGTAATTAATTTCTAAGTTAAAAGGCTGTTAGGAACCACCAATGACACCATTTCTAAACACATCCTAGCCTTCTATGTGTCAAATTTCAGAAAAATGACATATATAGTGGAACTTGACCTTGTTTTGTGTTATTTTTAAAAGCGCTTTCCCTCTTTTTTTTCCATGCATGAATATAATTCTATTCAACATGGTCATCTTTGTATGTGCGGATACAGAAAGGATAACATGATGAAGACCCCCTTCCTTTTGGGGGCCGGGGGGGGGAGGGGAATTTGTCAAAAAGGCTAATGAATCTGATAATTGTGTATACATTTTTTTTTCAAAATCCTAAGCTATACCATCCCTCCCACAGGAGGCGCTTATTTAACACTCCTTCCCCGAAAACTTCTGGGTTCGAACACGATCTGAGCATGACATAATGCTGAAAATATATATGTGGGCAAAACATGCAATGATTGAATTGTAAATTTAGACAGCCTTTTCAATCCTCCCCCGCACAATTCTGTCTGTAATGGGCAATTTCAAGTACAAATACATGGTACATGGCACCATATTATTCCCGCCTGGACAGGGCCACGCCCAAAACTCAAAGGACAATATACCGGTGTGGTTAGGGAGCACGCTTCGTCTCCTTGGTAACAGAGAATCACGTGGGGAAGCCTTGATCCACCTTGCTTGTCGGACTTCAATAGGTAATGATTGATAAAGGCAGGGATACACCTTAATTATCATCACCTGTTGTAAATTGACGGTGTATTTTGTTGGTCCTTTTCCCTCTAAACTCCTACACAAAACTACAAAAATTCATACGTGAGTAATATCATCAGTCATTTCGACATACCGTCAAAAATTATGATGAAAAATTATGCTGGAGTCGTTAACTAAATAACCAAAGGGGGAGGGGGTATCTTTCATATTTTGTTCGTTTTTGGGTTTTTTGTTGTGTTGTTTTGTTTTGCCTTTTCAAGGACTTAGGCCAATATATGTTTATAAGTCCTTGGTCTTTTTTTTTCCTTTTTGAATGAGTCACAATGTTTGTTTTCGAAATAAATTAGCAAACTGTCGTTGTTATTTATTTGCTCTATTAGTCTTCTTGTCATTTTTACGACTGGTACATTATTTTCAAAATATGGCAGTTCCAGAGTTGATATACATGTAAGTCCATCTACACATGGGGTGAACAGACACGACCCTACAGAGTTCGTTTTTAAAAGATGAATGAATATTTTAGTTACATAGTTTCAGTCAATATAGAGTATGCCTTATCAGTATGATAGCAAAACAGCTTATGCTTTGACATAAATATTTGACTTAGATAACACAACTCAATACTTCATATCACTAAATATTATTCTCTCTATACCAACCGCCTACTTGTGAATATTCACACTATCTCTTTTCAAGTTCTATCTCACAATTCTAGTACTATTTCTTAATCTCACAAGTCGGAGTTTCTCTTGCTTTGCTTTTCTCTTTCTCCAGTTGTTCACTTGATGCATGTTTATGCACATCCGTCGACGATTTGAGTATTGATTATATGCAACTTGTATAGAAAAGATACATCTGTGCTTGTTGGTCAGTGGGTGGCTTGGTGAATGCTTATCACAATGCAAGGGGTTAGTCCCCGGCATAATCATTTACTGTTAAACATTTCAATTCAAACACACGTATTACACCCCGTCCGGTTTTAGTGTTACCTTTCGTTGATCGAGACATCTAAATATTACATCATACAGGTGTGTGTTTACATAGACGCCAGTTCCAAACAAACGCCTAATTACACCGTGAGTTGTATTCAGATTGTCTCAGTCGGGAAATATATACCCACTGTACGAATTGGATAAAAAAGACATATACATGCATATACGATAAAACCGTTACATATATAAATTTTGACTTCGTTCTTTAACTAAAAGAACTTTGCTTTCTTGGAGGAGGGGGGTCGCTATTTTCAAGAAAAAAGTGAACATTGTAATTTAAATATAGCATGCCGATTGGTTGAAATACTTTTGAAAATATCATTTAAAGATAAATCGTAGCATATTTTTCTATTAACGTATCCATTGTACAAATGGAGATCTTGCGGACGTCTCGTCCATTTAAACAGTTAAAATTATCTCGGTTATCTTCGGAAGTGTCTCGATAGTTTCCGTGGATTGAGCGAAGGTTGGCAGGTGGACCTTTGATGAAAGACACCATTTTTTTATGTTGTATTAGGTATATTTTGGTAAAAACATTCAATAATTCTAACTATATAATACACTTGAAATTTATTTGTACAACGGATACCTTAATATAAGAAGTGTGTGAATGATGGAAGATGAGAGAGGAGTAGTTTAAGGGGGATTTGCTCCTCCCGCGATCCAGTTTAATACCCTTTGAAACTGTGAACAAAGATTGATAAAAATTATATTTTACTTATTCTACTTTAACATTAATCTAAGATTGTGATCCTGTCATACTTTGTCATGCTTGGTACACTTCGTTTACTTCGTTTCTCTTTGCAGTTTGAATTTTCACCTTATGAGGACAATTTCACCTCAATGAACAGTTTTACTATCATAGTAAATTCTATCCCATCAAAATCGATCCTAGTTGTTGCGACATGCTTTGTGCACACCGGCATCACGTGGTTTACCTTTCATAGCTGTCTGGTTTGACTGAGTTGAACTCTAATCACCCCGCTGTCTGACGTACATGTAATTTCTAATCGCTACGATCGACGAAAGGTAACACTAAAGCCGGACGGGGTGTAATTAACCAAGCAACTTGTCAGTTTTGTCAATTTTGCGGGATACGATTGTTTTTGTCCTGTCTGCATGATTGTCCTCAAAAACTTTATTAACTTGGCCATAACTATTGAATAATAATTAAGTCATATCCAATTGTTTCGTATTTCACATGTGTGTTTCTTTTGACGAACCTTTTGGTTTTGACCTTGGAGTATGACCTTCTTTTTGAAAACTTTAACCATGGTCATTACATGTACGAGTGTAGTTCATAAATGGTAAGTGATAGGGTTTTTATATTTCGCATTTCACAGGTATGCGTAATTCGGCCTTGCAACAGGACCTTTCCATTGGTACAAGAAATTGACATTTTGACCTTGACCTTGAAGAATGACCTAGTTTTTACATTATGCAATTACAGTTGTTATACTGAGAAAGATGTCGACGGTGGTATTCTCATTTCACAAACACGTTTTTCTTTCTGAATTCTTACCAATCTAATTAACATCCTTATAGTTCTGAACGTTATTGATTGACGGGGAACATATACATCATATTTTTTTTTTCATCCGGTTGCGTCATAACATCAGTGTATATCTGTAAGTTATAAATCAGCATAATATAGTGTAATTAAGGAACAATAAGTTTATGGTTAAGTCATTTACATTCAGGAACTGTCTCTTCCGTTGTAAAGGACGATTACACCTTAAATTATGTTATTTTACGATACGCTCACGAGAAAATTTGAGAAAAAATTGATTTCAATACCTCAATGCACGCAATTTGTACTAAATATTTACTTTTTTTTTTGCTTGTTATTTTGCGTCTGTCTTGTTGTCCAAAACGTTGTACATAACCTTTGGACAGTGAGAGAAAGCTAAGGGCTTTCATATTCTTTGCGATCATGAGGATTGACCTTGACCTTGTTTTTAATTGCTTTACATACAGCATTTTCTTCAATCAGTATTATTTCTAAGCACATTTAGTTTTTAATATCAAAGCAATTTCATTCACAAATGGAGACGCCCGGATCCCGTGATAGTCATAGGCGAGACAATATGTAGACTGAAGTGCATTCTGTTACAAGTCCGTCGGTTGTCAAGAATTTCCTTTCTGGAATTATCCAAACGATCTACTAGTAAATGAATTTTAAGAAATTTTATGATGGTTTCATCATAGGACCTGTATTTCATATTTAACAAACTCAAATGCAACATTGTTTTCATAATACCCCTACATTGTACATTTTGTGCGAGATACCTATACATATAAATGACATATACATATGCGAAATATTTATAGTCGTCAAGCTGAAGGAGTATGCCTGGATCACATCTATTAGTTATTTCGCAAAGATGACATTTCTTAAACTTCCTGAATTGTACAGTGTATTTGTGTGCACTGAATGTAGCAAATAAGGTATGCCAGATTCAAAATTAGTATGGTGTATAAAGTAGAATAATAGTGTGTATGTTTTACATTTGTAAGTTGTTGACATGGTATTTGCACTGGGGAATTTCCCCCTTTTCAATGCGTACATCATACGTTCAATGAGTTACAGGTATTTGAAAATCAATCAAGTTTGGCAAGTGTTTTTAAGCACCTGAAATATGTCGACAGTTAAATCTGTTAAATATACCAAAACGTTTCGATTTGCAATTTGTTTTCCCTATTTCGTGACAAGTGAGCAGTGGTGTTAGGGTTGAGCGCATACAGACGTATCATTAAAATATTATTGTAAGAAAAAGATCGATCAGTTTTTATCAAAATTTCCCGATAAAAGTTGTACATGGAGGAAATGAATTGTATATACGCTAAAATGCAAAACATCTCTCCGCAATTTAGAAAGAAAAATTCTTTAGAAAACGAACATACTTTTAGATTTCGTAATGTACGTTGCACTTGAAATTCCGATCGATGAAAACCATTTTTTGAATAAAGGCAACGCAAAAATAGCATCCCCACCCAACTGCATGTTCTACCCAGTCAGCAGTACGGAACAATCGTGGGAGGTTTGGCGGCTTTGTCTTCTATGTTGTTCAAAAGGATTTTAAGCCTAACTTCACTGTGACCTTAACCTAAAACCAGAAGTCTCTGATGAGACTGAAGCTCTCCTGGTTGATTGCTTAAATTAATCTAAGTGCCACACTCATTTTCCAAGACCCTGAGATCAGGGGCTCAGACAAAATACAAAACCAGAGAATGATTAATATAATGCTAAAATAAAGCCTGTGTTTGTGAAACACGAATGCCCCCGGTGGCATCTTTGTTAGTATGAACACTATTTTCTGTTAAGTACATGTATGTGAGGTCACTGGGTTAAAAGGTCAAAGGTCAAAATCACGAGGTCAAAGATTTTGGTATCAATGGAAAGGTCTTGTCACAAGGAATACACATATGAAATATGAAAGCCCTATCACTTACCATTCAAAAGTTATGCCAAATGTTAAAGTTTGTGAAAAGTAGGTCAAACGTCAAGGTCAAGGTCACGAGGTCAAAAATTTTGGTATCAATGGAAAGGTCTTGTCACAAGGAATACACATGTGAAATATGAAAGCCCTATCACTTCCCATTCAAAAGTTATGCCCAATGTTAAAGTTTTTGAAAAGTAGGTCAAAGGTCAAGGTCACGAGGTCAAAAATTTTGGTATCAATGGAAAGGTCTTGTCACAAGGAATATACATGTGAAATATGAAAGCCCTAACACTTCCCATTCAAAAGTTATGCCCAATGTTAAAGTTTTTGAAAAGTAGGTCAAACATCAAGGTCAAGAGGTCAAAAATTTTGGTATCAATGGAAAGGTCTTGTCACAAGGAATACACATGTGAAATATGAAAGCCCTATCACTTCCCATTCAAAAGTTATGCCCAATGTTAAAGTTTTTGAAAAGTAGGTCAAAGGTCAAGGTCAAGAGGTCAAAAATTTTGGTATCAATGGAAAGGTCTTGTCACAAGGAATACACATGTGAAATATGAAAGCCCTATCGCTTCCCATTCAAAAGTTATGCCCAATGTTAAAGTTTTTGAAAAGTAGGTCAAAGGTCAAAGTCAAGGTCACGAGGTCAAAAATTTTGGTATCAATGGAAAGGTCTTGTCACAATGAATACACATGTGAAATATGAAAGCCCTATCACTTCCCATTCAAAAGTTATGCCCAATGTTAAAGTTTTTGAAAAGTAGGTCAAAGGTCAAGGTCAAGGTCACGAGGTCAAAAATTTTTGTATCAATGGAAAGGTCTTGTCACAAGGAATACACATGTGAAATATGAAAGCCCTATCACTTCCCATTCAAAAGTTATGCCCAATGTTAAAGTTTTTGAAAAGTAGGTCAAAGGTCAAGGTCACGAGGTCAAAAATTTTGGTATCAATGGAAAGGTCTTGTCACAAGGAATACACATGAGAAATATGAAAGCCCTATCACTTCCCATTCAAAAGTTATGTCAAATGTTAAAGTTTTTTGGACAAACAGACAGACAAACAGACAAACAAACAAACAGACAAACAGATAAACAGACAAACAGACAAATAGACGGACAGGCCAAAAACTATATGCCCCCGAATCTTTGATTCCGGGGGCATAAAAATTATCTTTCTATCAATTATACTTTCTGAGAATTGGTGCTCACAAGATTACATAGAGTTATATAGGAGAAAATGACCACACCCATTTTCCAAGACCCTGGGGGTCAGGGGTTCAAACAAAATATCAGGTGCACATCTAGACCACAGAATGAGAATAATGCAAAAACAATTATCTCACTATCAATTATACTTTCTGAGAATTGGTGCTCACAAGATTACATAGAGTAACATAGGAGAAAATGACCACACCCATTTTTCAAGACCCTGGGGGTCAGGGGCTAAAAGAAAATATCAAGTGCACATCTAGACCACAGAATGAGAATAAAGCAAAAACAATTATCTTTCTATCAATCATACTTTCTGAGAATTGGTGCTCACAAGATTTCATAGAGTTATATAGGAGAAAACGACCACACCCATTTTCCAAGACCCTAGGGATCAGGGGCTCAAATAAAATATCACGTTCACATGTAGACCACAGACTGAGAATAAAGCAAAAACAATTATCTTTCTATCAATTATACTTTCTGAGAATTGGTGCTCACAAGATAACATAGAGTTATAATGGAGAAAATGACCACACCCATTTTCTAAGACCCTAGGGGTAAGGGGCTCAAATAAAATAGCACGTGCACATCTAGACCACAGACTGAGAATAAAGCAAAAACAATTATCTTTCTATCAATTATACTTTCTGAGAATTGGTGCTAACAAGATTACATAGTTATATAGAAGAAAATGACCACACCCATTTTCCAAGACCCTGGGGGTCAGGGGCTAAAACAAAATATCAGGTGCACAACTAGACCACAGGCCCATTTTCATGCAAAAAGAATTTATTTTGTATTATTCACAGATTAAGAGGATTCGCGCTCACAAGAAAAGTTTAACGGACGAACAGACAGACGACCCGACGCCGGGCGATCGCATAAGCTCGACTGGTCTTTGACCAGTAGAGCTAAAAATCAATAGGCGTCATCCTGTCCCTGGTTTGAACACTTCTAGGGTTGGTGAATCTATTGTTCTGCTATGTCTTCTATGCTGTTCACAGGGACTGTAATTCCATGCAGTGTGACCTTGGACTTTAAAACCTGTTGGGTTCATCCTTTCCCAATGGGAAACATTTATGGAAGGTTTGGATGATGTGTATTCTATGCTGTTCACATGGATTTTAAGCCCAAGTCTCTTTAACCTTAACCTTTGACCTCGAAAATGAATAGGGTTTAACCCCCCCCCCCCCCCCAATAGTGGGAAATTTTGTAGAATGTTTGATGTTTATATAATGATTGCTTGGTCTTTTTGCTTTCGACAAGGATTCTAAACCTAAATTCATCGTGACCTTTAAAATCCATAGGGCTCATCCTCTCCCCTGTGGGTAAGTTTTGTGAAAGGTTTAATGTTTCGAAGATGATAGCTTCGTCTTCTATGCTATTCACAAGAATACGGACACACACTCAACACACGGCAGCGATATACCAAAATTAAAGTTGTTTACCAAAATTCTGCAGATAGATAATTCCATGGCATTGATCGCAGTATCCTCTCTAGAGCTTTTTCTCAGAACAAAATCTACTTTGTTTTCCCTATTGCAATATGCAAAATTTATGAGATTAAATGAACTAAACTTTATATCAACATAAAGCCATTCTTTGGAAAACCACGGGGAAGCTAAATTCCATTATGCATTTCCCAGTTGCTTGTGTCATTCAATTTACGCACTCGCACTATCGATATTAATAAATTATTTTGTCCTTCCGAGTTTTCCCCTGTTGTTACAAGGAAATGTTTTCTCTCATTGAAACACGTTTTGGACAATAAAAAGTTTAATTCAAGTGCATTCTCCCGGTTTTGTAAATGTAAAGATACATCCTCCTCAAAATAATGCTCATTCTAATCAAATGTTTAACAGCATCTTTTTTTCTGAAGATGTGACATTCGCACATTTTCAAAATATCAACCTTTTGGTATTTGCTCAAATTCAAGGCACATTAAAGATAGGCACTTTTATATACAATGAGGCTGTTCCTTTATCACAAGGGTAGGTAACAGTGTGTCATGAAGACATCTAGATGCAAGACAAAGCAACCTTAAACCATGCGCATCAATACAACAGACATCAAGATAGGAAGTTTCTTTGTGATTTATTTATACCAAAATATATAAGTGTATAATCCTTGAATATAATGATTATAATATACATATGTACGACAAAAGTCTTATTTTGTAAAGATGGAATCTTAAAAATGTGAAAACGTAACAATGGAACACAACATCAAGAATGAAGATATCACTTGATCAGTTAAAGCCTATTTTCTTTATTTGGTCGACTGTAAAATATTTAGATTTTCAAAAGTCCAAAATCAATCACTGTTTCTGTAGGAAAAATCTCCCTGATTTTTATCAGTATGTATATGGTAAATATAAATCTTTAGAATAAAGGTGTAAAATATGAATATTTTAAATATGAAGAATTCAACATGAAGATCAAAATCCAGCAAGTTTTGGTCTAATTTCTCGTTCAACTATACAATGTAAGTAAAGTGGCTAGATGAAAGATACAAGTGAATTTGAAAGCAGAATAAAGCCTCAAATCATCCAAATTATGACATGAATCTCAGGCATGTAGATTAGAATGATAGTTTATATATATCATATTCATCTCATCTACATAATGTTTCTATTAATGAGATGACCGTTTACACGTTATTACGCCTTGTTACAAAGCCACATGGACATATTTTATTGGCTTCCGTGACCCCTCCCACAAAGATATAAATACATAACGTACCAGGTAATGACTTAATCTGTAAAGTGTCACTCGCTTCCCTCCAATTTTCATACTAGATGAATGTTAATGAAATGTATTTGTTCCCAAAAGACAAATTTGTACATACCACAGGTGTAAAGTGACCTAGACCTCTACATTTTTTTTGTATACGACAGATGTAAATGTTTTCACGGTATTCATTCTTTGTTCGCACGGGGTTCCACCTTATATGTAAAAACAACCTTTCGAAATACAGAATGTAAAATTTAGCAAAAATAACCCCCCCCCCAAAGCGAAATTTACATGCCTTGTCATCAAAACTTATGCAATTTCACAGAAAATCGACAGAAGGGTCAGATTTAGGTCGTTTATACTGAGAATGAGAAATTGAACCAGAGTATTGGCATATATATATATATATGCCATAAAGACGTCGGGGCCATTTGAAAACTTAGAGACCGATTACATAAGAAATATAATAATAGCGAAGGAAAAATATACTAGTAAATGAGACATTCCGCGGACACCATACACTTCATTCCATGTAATATAAATCTGTTATAATTAACCACAACTTTACCATACTTGACCACAGACTCACAAACAGTAGCACATATATTATAGTTTGATGGATTCTCCATGACGGAGAGAGTTGTGTGTCCAGACATTTAGACTGTCCGAAGTCGGCACGTGCAAGTCACTGACCAGTCTCTACTGACACGCCCTTACACAGAACGGACGATTAGTTTGTCGAGCCGTACGTTCAAGGCCCTTCGAGTATATGAACAAAGACATACATGCATGTATATAACTGTAAAGTGAATATAATGACACCCTTAGCGTCTTTTTTCGCAACTTAAGAGATGTTTAATGCATCCTTGCATGACCTTGAAATCGAGTTTTAAAAGATCAAAACAGCCCTGCGTATTAAAATGTAAACCTTGCAAATTTAAATCTTTTGTTGGATTACATGTCCGTGTTTTGATTCGAAATCACAGGAAGAAATCGTCAGTTGTTGTATTCATCGGCGCACTTCTGCATGTCAGGGCATATGAAATGTGAGATTTAACATTTCTGCCAAACCGTTATGCATGCGTATATTTTATAATTCTTCACCACGAGGATATATTGACATTATTTGTATTACTCTAGCTTAAGAAGCGATTATTTGTACATTTCGCAATTTCCATATTATTTGCTTTTCAATAGCCAAGACCGAGTAAGTGACGGCTAGCGACTTATATCTATATAATGTAAGTGGCTCGCGGGGGTTGAAGTTGACTGACTTATCGGTCAGACTAAACAAACGACAAGATAAACAGAGATTGGTCCAACCCATCAATGAGTAACATACGTCCCCTATATTTGCCAACAAATCCGCTTCATTGCATGATGCCGTATTTTACCTATAGTTGCCAAATTTTATTACAACCTACCCTTTTTAAAGACGCGTATAGCATACCAAAACTTTATATATAAACAATGTGTAAAAGGAGAGGAGATTGTCAGATACATGTGCTGATAAAGGTGGGAAATAAATCGGCAATTCGGGAGAGACAAACCACTCAACCGTGCAATCAATGGAGGGGAAATGTGAATTAGCACTATCAGCCTATTCATAGCCAGAAAAATGGAACAAGTTATAAATGGAACAATGAGAACCCACATCTGTGAAAAGGAAACGTTATTATATACAGTAGAGCACCTATAAGGAAATAAAGTTTAAGCATTCACACAAATCTTCGTACCAACAAGCAAAGTATGTGAATTATGTTCACAAATCAGGCAGATCACAACGCTTTCACTCGAACAACATTCACAAAGTCAAACTTTGCATATAATCATATGTAATAGCTCTCAACATATATGCTAAACAAATATATATATAAAGTTAATAATCTTGGTAAATAAGGAATGATTTTCTGTTATCTATGTACAAACGTATCACATGGCTTCTTTTCTTCCCTTGACTAAAGGAATGCTCACAGGAGAAGGGTATAACATGTAATAACAAGTTCAAAACACAGACATGCAAATTTTTATGGGTCTTTTCTTAACCTTTCATCCTAGTAAACATGAGAATCACTTAAGTTAAAAAAAACAATCTTTATCTGATAATTTCAAGCTATTTTGTGTGATGAATAGAAAAAAAATTATGTAGTATCAATCTACATTGACGTAAACAACACTTTTTTGCATTAAAAATGAAAGAAAAAAAAATTATCTCTTTTTTTCACTGTTCACGCATGTCTGGTCATAGATTATGAATGACTGACCGAAATGATACATGAGTTATGCCGTCTTCTGTCATTTTTAAATACATGTACCTTAATATCTGCATGCAGTAAACAATATGCAGTATGCTTGTATATGCCGTAAATGAAAAAAAATCACATTTCCATGAGTAACATTTGTCCATAGTGATTAGTATATGTGATATGTAATGTCCTAAAGCAACAATAGATGCCTACTACATTCTTTGAGCCATCTCAACCTTGCTTTTGAAATCCATCCCCGTTCCCTTTTTGGGGTCCTGCTTGCGGCGAGATTTGAGTAGCTCCCTCATTTCCTTGGCTGAGAGTTTGGACATGTCTGCTAAAGGATCCCCATTGGCACTTGGCTGGGAGGGGGGCGGGGCCTGCGTGACAGGGGAGGCAGCAGGTGCAGGCTGGGATACTTGAGATGGCTAAAACATTAAACGAACATCAACATTTAAAATACATTCAACAGTATTTTTGTGTCGCCTTCAAAGCATAGCGACACTTAGGGATCACTTTGTCCGTCTGTCTGTCACACCCTATAAAAGTGATTCCTGAGTGTCGCTATGTTTCGCAGGTGTCACATGCATTCCTTGGAATTATTTTTTTTCTTCTCTAGTTATACAGATATCAATTATAGTCTTCTAGACTTCAATAAGTTTAAATTAAGGGTTTGTAGCCATCAAATTGAATAATGAGTTCTTGACCTTTGACCTTGAAAATTGACGGTAATCTTACAAGTTTCAAATTAGCAGTAATTTTATAAAGGTTTGACTTAGTTCATAGAAGATGCCACTTTGGGCATATATGCATATGCGATAAAAGTGTAGTCCACAAAGCTTTGAACAGTGGCTACATGTACATGTAACCTAAATATATAAAATTTCCTCTTGCATCTCATTTTCAAGAGTATTAATTGAATAAAGTTAGAAACATACCTGGTCACTTGTTCCATTTACTGTTGCTTCTGAAAATATAAGAGTAAAGAGGATTTTCAAGAAAATGGCCATAATATTTTTTGAAACATACATGCTAAACGATAAAGGACAATTGGATGCAACAAATATTGTGATTTTAAAGTAATATGCGGTGTGAACTTCAGATGACCAATGTATGCAGACCAAATGAAAACTTCAGTCTGTTAAATGTTATCCTACCTACTCAATGAACATGGACATGATGGAGACAGAAGGATATATATATGTCAAATATGCGGTGTGTATGACCAATGTATGCAGACCAAATGAAAACTTCAGTCTGTTAAATGTTATCCTACCTACTCAATGAACATGGACATGATGGAGACAGAAGGATACACAGGAAGCAAAATACCAACATACATTGTAATGGAGTATTATATCAAAGTATTTCAAAATCTGATGAAAATCCATCAGCCCCTAACAATCCCCCTCCCCCCTTCCAAAACATTTCCAGTGACAGGTTTTGATCAAACAGACAGACACTAGCTGTCAAACAGTATTACAAAGTTATGCTTATAGTTATTATCTGTAAATACTCCACATGGAAGCTATCAAATGCACAGCCCCACCCTTCAGGTCTCCCATGAGTTTTATTGCTATATTATCATTCTCGTGTAAACAGCAGTACTAAACATGACAAAGTATAGACTAGTCTGGTGTACATAGATGACAAATGTAAACAATAACTAGAAAGGTTTCTTGTTGCGGTTGCAACAAGAGTGTCTTCCTCCTATACAATTTTTGGTATGGAAATATGAAGGACGTCACATTACATGTATTTATATTATATATTTAAGTTTTCAAAAGCAGTAACATTAAATTTTCAAACCGATAATTGTTGGTGAGCAACCATTTGATTTTTTTTTGGGGGGGGGGGGGGGGGGGCAGGAATTCTATTGCCAGCCGGTAAAATTTTTTTCAGCAATTTTCTAAGCAGGCCATTTTTTTCAGCAATTACCAGAGTCGGAGAAAAATTTTCGCCGGTTCTTCGGGCCGGATTTAAACAAATTGTCAAATGTTGTGAATGTCTGTGTAAGTTAAACTCCCCGCTGTTACAGAGTATGAGTTAATAACCGTTCCTTCAGATGTCTCTTTGCAATTAGCGAATTTCAGACAGATTGTATGATGTTTAAATAGAACCTTTTCTAGATTTTTGTGCCTATGCGTATTAGGTCTCTGGTAGATACAGCTATGTGAACAGTTTGTATTTATATTAATTAATTTTTTGACTTTAAATTGTCTGGCACAAAGGGCCAGCAAAAATTTCCATATCATGCAATGTATCCTTACTTTTGCATGGTCCGGGAAAAAAAAAATTGCCGGCCCTTTGGGCCGGAATATTTTTTTCAGCATTTTTCAGAGCCGGGATTTTTTTTTTTGCAAATTCTTCCTGCCCCCTTCCCCCATAAAAAAGGCGAGCTCGTAGCTGTAGAACCAATTTTCTTGAGAAGAGAAATGGTAATAACAAGTTACGTTCAATATATATATATAAATACCATGAGGTTCTCGCTGTGCAGGTTCAAATTTGGACCCCCCCCCCTTCCCTTTTTTCAAAGTTTATTTTGAATTTCCATCATGGCGACATCGTTCAATATAAACAGAACTGTTTTCGAAAAACGAGGGGAGGGAAGAATGTTGGAGAAATTGTTCATCAATTTGTAAATAAACCAACCGAAAATTATGTTCGAACGTTTGCTAGAATTAGAAATTAAACTTGATGTTCAAAATATAGTTATTGAAGTTTAGAAACAGGTTTGTAGGTTAGAAATCGGAATCAAACTACCACTTTTTGTGTGTAAATTCTGGTTTGTAGCTGATCTCTTCTAAATTAATCAACTGTTTTAAAATCAAATTGTGTATATCGAAATGTATTTATGAAATGCATATTCATCATTGCCGTGAAATCGGAATTTGAAAATCTCAACACTGCTTTTCTCGAGTCGGACTCGGACTACCAATTTTAGTGTGCGCCCGATCTGTTGGCGTGAAGGTGTATCGAAATACCCAACTCAAAATTTCGATGCTCATATCTTTTCAACAGTGAGAGATAGGAAAAATCAGAAAGACTAAACAAGACAGATATATGGATAAAAAATAATAATATTGAAATTTTTAGGAAACTTCATAAGCTTAATTTTTGTTTACTATTATAAGCAAAAAAGTGTCTTCCTCCTATGAACTTCTGAATTTGGAAATACGAAGGACGGTGAAGGACGTCATCGTAATAAATCGTTACAGTGTGCATCTAGCATTTCATATCTTGCATGGCTGTCGACTTTCAAAAAGAATGGAAATTGTAGATAGCAAAATACGAGATATTTAAGCTTACAAATAGCAAAACATGAAATTTTCGGTCCTTTTGAGTAATTCGACGCTCCCGTCAAATATTTGAATCTACTAAAAAACATGATAAAAAAATAACAGAGACCAAAAATAAAAAAGACCAATCTAGCTTTTACTCCAAACGTAACGTTGGAGAACTTTCATTGTCCTAGCTTACAGGGTTCTTGAGAAATCGCTGATCCAATTTTCCACGGTTACGAAAACAATAGGTCTTCCGACGGAAGTCGGAAGACCTAATGATCCCAACTCGTGGCAACTGCTGTACTTTGTCTCCTATGGTAGGTCTAAATGCCTGCCAATCAATATTGTTTTTGGACATGTTATCACGAAGACTCTATCTCTATTACTTGGCATGGGAATAAATGGGGAAATTAGCATCATTAATTGATCATTCAACAGATCGATGTGTTCATCTTGACTCTTGAACAGTCAAAAAAGACCATTAGACAGTGAAAATCAAATCAATGAAAAAAAAACAACTAACTTTCGCAATGCAGTTTTGATGTACTACATGTACTTGATTCTCAGTCTGGCTATTATTCAGAGGTTTCAGAGGGGACTAGGGATAGCAGATAGTGCCAGATACATTGCTTTTAGTGTTGAATAGCATAAACTAGTAAACTACCACTATTTACATTCCAAATCATGATATATTTGCATGAATTTCTGCATGAATGGAGCGAAAATTCACTGACTGTGCGATCCACAAAGAATTTTAAAGTTACAATGTACCAGGTACGCAATGAAGGGGACAAAAGCACTTAATCCTTTAACATTCCCCACTACGCTGGCCCTTTAACATGTTTAATATCTGAATTCATACAATATTTACATAGGACACAAAATTTTACTGGAGGATAGATAAGAAAATAAGTATTGATTTGCTGTGGCAGACGAAATGACAATCATGGAAGTAACTAAAATGCCAGGCCTGTGTACATTTAGGTGTACAGGACAAGGGTAGATAAGACATGTAAGACTGCTTGTGCTTCTATTGAAATCTAAAGAATTATACCAGTATACAAAATGAGAAGATTTTGAGTAATGGCATATTTTTGGTTTTATTAAAATATACATGCAGTCAGCAAAGTCTCTACTTTAATTTTTATAATACTCTAATGTACTTCACACATAATTTACCCAAATCTAATTAATCAGGCATGCCAAATGTAATCATACTGTGCATCTATAAATACATATTTGTGCATGAATAATGCAATGATTTGATCAATAAATGTCACTTGATTCACATAGCTAGCGTTTACAAGGGCAAATACTGTCATATGATGACAATACTTTATATTCAATCTGTAAACATGGTAAAATGTGAAGATTTCCCTAATTATACCAGACCAGCTACCTTTTAGTACCATGATGATGAGCATGATGAGTACTGTGACTAGAAAATATGCATGATACGTGTTAAGTTAACATATGCCCTCACTGAAGCAATGCAGTAGTTAATGGATCATACTTCCAGTAGAAAAAAAAGATTGAATAGTGGCAGTGAGTAAGGCAGAACTTTTCACCTACCAGTATCATTTTATCATATTTTGATTAATCATGTTAATAACATATGTTAAAGAATGACTACCGGATAGACAGACAAACAGATATGCTGGAACTATTATCATCCAAGTGTTGCAGGTTACGTAAAATGTAGATAATTCTCTTATGAGACATCACTGGTATATGAACGCAAATATTGTGAACTAAATACATTTATACATGTACATGTATATAGGATTACCTGTAAATAAATTGATCACTGCATGTATCACAAAAACAATGTGTCACTGAACAAGATAACTAGGTGTAGTTTATGTACACAAAAATGATAAGATAAGGATAATGTGTTTTAAGTGCACAATGATAATTGTAAAGGACTAGGTGCGCTAACCCCTCACATGATGATGATGGTCATCAGCCCTTATATATAATAATTTCGACAAAAAATTCTTTAGTTTTTATAAATGAATCATTAATTATAATTTTTTGCAACGTTGAATGTCTGAGAAAATATTGCGTCATAATTTTGAACCCTCGTAAGATCACGCGCGTGATGTATGACGTCATGTTTTGACGTCATTTGCCCTAAATGACGCAAAAAAAGGAAAATCATCGTATTTTACACACAAATCTTCAAAATTGATCTACGACCAAGACCTTGCCCACACGAAATATTTAATGAAAATTAAAAGATCAATCAAAAATCATTGATTGGTACAAAAAATATCATGGGCAAGGCCTGGATCATTACTTAATGTCATGAATTTGTGTCAAAATTTCGCTCATTTATTGATCATGTTGATATTTTCAAGGATTTCAACGTTTTTTGACGTTTTGAGCGACATATTATTCAGTATGGGACTGTGGAATCGAAACAGGCTTTCATAATTTGGATTCACCATACATTTGGCATTTTATGAACTAGAATATTTTGGATATATGAACAATTTTGAAAACAGGGCTGACATTGCAGGTAACGGTTACCGCACATATTCCTTTATCTTCACCAGCTGAACATGAAAAGAGCTTTATACAATACATGTATTACTTAAAATATATCATAAAAGCATGCAGTCACAGAAATGTTACACTTTGAGCAAAATGGTTATATGAGGGCTGATTGATATGTTGTGAGCCTCGTATTAAAGGATTTAAATTTTATCAGACATTTTGCATTATTTTTCTACATAATCCCCTTCAGTACCTATACATATTTGCTACCAGTGTTTAAGGGCCTTAATACCACTTTCAGAGAACTCCTTTTCATGACTGGTCAGAAAGCCATCCACTGCAAGTATGATGTCATCGGATTGAAAGTGGGTGCCAGAAATAGCTGCTTTCAGTTTTGGAAATAGATGAAAATCTGATGGAGCAAGATCAGGTGAATAAGGCAGATGCTCAATCATCAAGGCAGCCATGGCAGTGACAGACTTGTGAACTGTCAATGAGGAGCACTGTCCTGATGGAACAACACACCTTAACTACATGTAGTGAGCTTTCAGCGGCGCTTAAGTAAAATATTTTCCTATAACTGTGTCAGAAGTGAAGCATGGTGTGTGCCATTGATTGTTTGTCCTTTTTGGAGATAATCTATCAGCAGAATATGTTCTGCAACACAGAAAACCAAGGCTCACAACATATCAATCACTCAGCCCTTGCAGTAGCTGTCTTTAAATTGCTTTCATCTTAGAACAGAGCCCTCTTAATCATTTCTAGCCAAACAATGAAATTCAATATTGAATAACATTTACTAAATTCATGAACATGGATGGATGATCTAGAATTTTTCCCAACATGTCCAAGAGGGTCATAACCTTCCCCCAAGGCAACTCCCCTTCTTGGTTCCCTTTTACCAAGCTCTTGATCATGTTGATACAGTACCGTAGATTGAAAAGTTACATAAGCATCATAAGAAACTTACCTCTGGGCTTATTTTCCAATTTCATCACATTAGGCATGCTGCTATTGACCGTGATTCCTTTATCTTTGTAATATTTGTCGGCTGCGTCATCCAATAAAAGCATGGTCGTCTCATTTGGAACCGCTTTCACCCTCTGTATCACCTGTTGGTGCGATTCATTTTCAATATTTACACCATTAATTTCTATTATCCTATCTCCTTTCCTTAACCCAGCTTCTTCAGCCGGAGAGTCTGAATCAATATTACCAATATATTGTCCTGGTTTGTCTCTCTCAGCATGTAAATTGAAACCGTAGCCTTGAAAATCTGGCCACTTTGTAACATGACACAATCGAGGAATATACCGGCTTGATTCATCATCTTCTTCTACATTAACTCCATTGGCATTTACTACAATTTCTTCAACTGCCGGTGTATCTTCCTGAGTGCTCACTTGTTCCGGTTCTGGCTCAGGAAGACGCTCTTCTTCCTTTGCTGGTTCTGGCTCAGGTTCGGGCTCTGGTTCACGCTCAGGCTCAGGTTCTGGTGATGGCTCTCTCGGGGGTTCAGGTTCTGATGGTTCACTTGGTGGCTCGGACTCTGTAGAAGAAAATTTGGAAAGGAGCATTACAACACATGGGTTTGTCAGATAACAATATTGCTCACCTTGCAAGTACTATTTAGTATGAGATGGCAGGGGTGTGGTACAAAAAAATGTACTTTCTCCCAATTTTAGGTCTAATATAAAACATCATGTTACATGTGTTTGTGAAACAAGAATGCCCCCATTGGCAACTTTGTTAATGTTAGTAAAACAACTGCAATATATTAATAATTATGAAAAGTAGTTCACATTTCAGTATGTGTGGAAAGGTCTAATGTCACAACTTGGGCAAAAGGAATGCATATGTGAAATATGAAAGCCATATCACTTACCATTCAAAAGTTTTTGCCAAATTTAAGGATTTTCGAAAGAAGGTCAAATTCCAAGGTCAAGGGGTAAAAAATTTTTTATATCCAAGGAAAGGTCTTGCTGAAAGGAATACACATGTAAACATAGTAAAGTATGAAAACCCTATCACTAACCATTCAAAAGTTATGGCCAAGGTTAGAGTTTTTCAAAAGGTCAAACTCCAAGGTCAAGGTCACAAGTTCAAAAATGTTGATATCCATTGAAAGGAAAAGCCTGATCACTTATCATTCAAACATTATGGCCAAGGTTGAAGTTTTTCAAAAGTAAGTCAAATTTCAAGGTCAAATTTTGTTATCGATTGAAAGGTCTTGTCACAAGGAATTCACCTGTGAAACATGAAAGCCCTATCACTTATCAGTCAAACGTTTTGGCCAGGGTTGAAGTTTTTCAAAAGTAGTAACTCTAATGTCATGAAGGTCAAGGCATCAAGGTAAAATATTTTGGTATCCATGGAAAGGTCTTGTCATGAGGAATACACAAGTGAAATATGAAAGCCCTATCACTTACAATTCAAAAGTTATGGCCAAGGTTAAAGATTTTCAAAAGTAGGTCAAACTCCGAGGTCAAAGTCGCTAGATCAAATTTTGCTACTTTGTTTGATTCATCTCATCATGGTCTAATACCATGTCAAGTTTCAAGTTGCTGCTTCAAGCAGTTTTCTCTCAACAGACTTAAACGCAACACTTTAACCAAAATGTTGACGCACTGATGGACCGACCGACAGACTTCGCCATTTCATAGACCGGATTTGCTTCGCAATCTGGCCAAAAAAAGGGTAATAATCTATAATTAGTGATGTGAAGCACATGGGGTGACATGGCGGGAATGCAGCGGTGAACACCTGGAGACATGCAGTGCTACACTTGTGAACACTGCATAACAACCAGATCAACCCATGCACATCACCATACAATGAACAAATTGTCGAGGATTAAATTGATATACATGTAGTGAGTAAGAACATGAACAAGCATGATCATCTAGAAGGAGGAGGGGGGGGGGGTGACTGCTTAGGGGCATTACCCCCCCCCCCCCCCCCCCCCCCTCAAGTAACCAAAAATACTAAATTCCCTGTGTTTGCGTATTTTTTTTTCAATATCAAAATTACAAACATGGAAGGAAGTTGACCCCCCCTCCGGAAATTTATATGTGTCAGCCAAATTGTCAAAGGAATGCACATGTGCAGATCCAGTACATTATTCCACAGCCACAAGAAATGTCAAGATCCAGAATATTTAACGAGAGGTGTCAAGTATTCAGCAGGGGGAGTAGTTTTGAAAAAAAAAGGTATGATTAGTGCAAGATAAGTCAAAGTGTAAAAGTTAGAGATGGTCGAGTGGACGAGGAGTTCGACTCACGCAGACGACCAGGGTTCTCGGCATGGTCAAATGAGTGTTGAAAGTCCTATCAATTTGTTCGTCCCTATCTACTGGGTAGTTTCCTGACCAGGAAGACTATAAAGCCTTTAAAGGGCCCGGTTGGGTACCAACGTTCATGCTGCGGCAAGGGTATTCAGGTGTGGTGGCTGTTGGAAATCGCATGGAAATACGGACCATCCATGCAGTACATAATTACACAACCCTCATGCATACAACAGTCCAGGGTGGGCATTAAATGGGGTAGTACTTTGCCCCTTAAATTATAGAAGGGGCTATTAGGCACCCAAAGATCCAAATTCCAATGGGAGGGGGGGGGGGTCTTTAACATAAACTTTTCACTCCTTTTTAGATCCACACACAAATAATATACAGACTTTTTCTTCAGTCCTTGAACATTTTGATTTTTTTATTTTCAATAGAACCCTTTTTACCTGGCTGATTATCTGGATTATCCTCCCCATTTTGTTGTTCCCTGGCGGCACTCATTTTAACTACTTCGGGGAGGTCATTACGAACTATTTGCTTCATATCTTTGTAATATTTGTCCGTTTCTGAATCCACCACCAAAATAGTGACCTCGTCACCTCCCGCCTTGATCCGCCCGACGACTTGCTGATGATTCTCGTTACCGATATTTATACCATTGATCTCGACTATTCTGTCACCATCTTTCAATCCGGCGGCCAGGGCGGGTGAACCATCGTCAACTTTTCCTATAAACTGTCCTGCTTTCCCCCTTTCTGCGTGTAAATTAAATCCATATCCCTGAAAATCAGGCCATTTGACTAGGTGACACAATCTCGGCTTGTTCTCGTTCTCACCCATGTTAGTGATGTGAAAACTTAAAACTACTAAATACACAAATCTACGGGCACCTGCAAGTTGACAATTTGGGGTGAGACAAATATGGCGGACGGCTTTGATGGTCACATGACTTCGCCGACCAATCAATGCCAACGAAAGGTGCAACTTGCACAGGTAAACCAGAAGGTGTGACATAAGTAAAATAAATAATTTTCATTTAAGTATTTCGATTGAGGAATTTAACAATCTTGAAACATGCCCCTGGATTTCGCATTTTGATCTTAGAATGTAGTGATTTAACGCAAGTGACACGTTAAAGTTCTAAATCACTATTTTACATGTAAACAGTTAAAAATTTTCATCTGATTCTAGATAAAATAAAAATGTAAAATACAATCAAGATATCATTATGATAGTTATCGAGATCATGAATCATGAAATCTAATGACAAGGACACGACATACGACTGTTCAAAGAGGGCCGGAAAAATAACCGAAGTAGAGTAAAGACAGTGAATATATGAGTTTGACATCGATAAACAGTTTTAAAACTATTCAAACTAATCATGTAGATACAGCTATTTCTCGTCGTTCGGACAAATTCATATGAAGTAACGAACGGACAGACAATTAAAAGAAAACCAAACTGGTCGGATTTTTTTTTTTTTTTTGGCTGACCAAAGCGCAGTAACTCTTATATTCGAAAATTTCGAAAATGAAAGCCCCCCCCCCCCCAATGTACAAAATGTTTTTGTATGAGTGTTGTCAATATTCTCTACTTTGATTATCCGGTGGATGCCACTCTAGCATCCTTGACATTTCGAAATTTTGGGGTAAAAGTAAGACTTTTCGAAGAAAAACCCTTGAAAACTGGATTTTCCATGCTGCATTTGGGATCATCATTGCCTTTAGTTTAAGTCTCACGCTCATTTTACAATTTCATTTGTATATAAAATGGGTAAAACTAGGAATTTTCGATGAAAAATCGTTGAAAATTTGGAAAAAATAATATCTTTTTTTCATACTGTAGCTAAAACAATAATTTTGGTACCAAGAACGCATGATAAATTCATTGCCTTTCATGCCAGATTAGCAATTTTCTACTAAGCGAAAAAGCAGAAACAACGACTTTTGGATGCAAAATAGCTGGGAACTGGCAAAATGCAATGATTTTTTATGCTGTATTTAGTACAACAGTAATGGTATCAAAATATTGTTTTAGCTCACCTGAGCCAAAGGCTCAAAGTGAGCTATTTTCTTACCGGTTTGTCCGTCGTCCGTCCATTAACTTTTTACATTTTCGACTTCTCCTCAGAAACAGCTTGGAGGATTTTGATGAAACTTGGTATGCATGAAGTATTAAATTTGTCCATCTCGGCCGGATCCCTTCAAGGGTGGATCCAAGGCGGAGAGGGTACCCCTCTTTAAAAATCTTCTTCTCCAGAACCGCTGCATGGATTGAAAAACTAATGGTATCTGAGTGATCAGGAAGGATGTATTATTCAAGTTTGTTCATTTCGTTAAAATCCGGCGATATCTGATTTTTGACGTCTTTTTACGACTAAGTTATTTTAAAGCAAAATTGAGATTTCTTTTAAACTTTTCTCTCTTGGCTAAATTTGCTACCCCAATTTAGTTCAAGCTAGAGGGGTAGCAGGACGGTCCGTCCACAGGTAAATAGAGGAATGCTTATGTGAAAGAAGTTTGCTGAAGAGTTGTTGGTTTCTTTTTATGATTTTTTTTAACTGCAAAAATGGAAGGGGGGGGGGGGGGGGGGGTGGTGTTCATTTTTAACATTTTCAACCTCTCCCTTGAAATT
The DNA here is from genome assembly GCA_028142955.1 of Pinctada fucata. Taxonomy (NCBI): domain Eukaryota; kingdom Metazoa; phylum Mollusca; class Bivalvia; order Pterioida; family Pteriidae; genus Pinctada; species Pinctada fucata. The sequence continues at coordinate 26,588,176 of AP027102.1, read as the reverse complement.
GCTTATATACTTTTTTGATAGTTATAATAAGAAATGCAAATTTGAAAGAATTTTGTCAAAACGTGCACTTTTGAATTTTTAAGGATTTTTTAAAGATTGTACATAAGTATGTTTTCCATGCCCAATGGACCCAAGGGTAGTGGGTTCAAACCACGGTGGGACCCCCCCCCCCCCATTTTTTTTTTCTTTTTCGTTTTTTTTTTCTCATTTTCTTTTTATATATATTGTTAGAAATGTAACTGTGAAAGAATTTTGTAAAAATATCAACTTTTAGATTTTTAATGAATTAAAAAAAAATGTATTATATGGTATGTTTTCCATGCCCAATGGACCCAAGGGTAGTGCATTCAAATCCCAGCGGTACCAAAAAAATGTTTTCTTCCTTTTTTATTTCTTTTAGCTCATCTAAGCGAAGCTTAAGTGAGCTATTGTCATAGCGTGGTGTCCGGGATCCATCTGTCATCCGTCGTCCGTCCGTCGTAAACTTTTCACATTTTTGACATCTTCTCAAGAACCACTGAAGGGATTTTAATGAAACCGGAATGAAGTACTCATGTCCCCTACAAGTGTTGTTATTTTTCATCGAGATCCGTCAACAGGTGGCACTACCACAGTGGGTCACAGGGGTACGTACCCTCCTTTGACAAACTTCTTCTTCAGAACAATAGCACACATCGACAAACCGAAAGCATCTGGATGATCTAGAAGGATGTCTTAACAAGTTTTGTTGTTTTCGGTTCCAAACCAAAGTAATTTTTTATGTGTTTATGACATCTTTTCGGACTACAAGTCGGAAATGCTCATCTTTGACTAACTAAATCTGTGGTTTTGTGCCCTCATTTAGTGCATTTTTGTCATATTTAAGTTACTACTTGATTTGATACATCGCATGCTATAATCTTCTTTTTTGGAATTTTTATAAATTTTTTAAATGTGAATAGATATGTTAACTGTGCACATGGACCCAATAGTTGTGGGTTCAAGTCCCGGCACCCATTTTTTTTCTTCCTTTTTCATTTAAGAAATAAAAAATGACAAGCCGGGCTCTATTGTCTCATAATGCCCGAGCGTCCTCAGCCAATCACATTTATTACCGAGCCGCGTCAGCGGCGAGGTGATAAATATGATTGGCTGAGGACGCCAGGGCATTATGAGACAATAGAGCCCGGCTTATCATTTTTTATTTCTATTCTAATGATGACCAAACTTAGATCAATCAAACACAGACGACAAAATCGATTCTTGGTAAAAACCAGTTCTTGCCGGTTTATCTGTTTTCAGAAAATGGGTAGGCGTGGCTTATCGCTATAGGGCCTATATTGGAGAATAGAGCCCGGCTCGCGTCTGTTGTCTTAATAGGGAAAAAGAATCAAGTCATATTAGAATTTCCCATTATTTCAGCTTTTTATGCACTTTTAAATTATCTGAATACCTTTAAATTCATTTTTGACAAAGTTTTTGTCGTTCCATTTTCATTTTTTCCGTTTTACACACTCAATCACTTTCATATCTTTTAAAAGTTTCTTAATGCTGTGATATAAATTTTATGCCTTAATTTTAAATTTTGGATTTGTTTGTTTTTTGTTTTTTTTTTTAATTTTTGAAAAGTAATTTGTGCATATATAGATCCCGCGTTATGGACTCAAATTCTGGCACTGACACTATCATAATGTTATGTCAGTAGGCATGGGTATCAGGTGCCCCCGTGGGATCTTGTTATTCTAAATTCCTATTAAGCAATTTGCATATCAATAAATCGGGAGAAGAGAGCCTTGTTTTTCCTTAAAAAACGTTGGAAATATGGAAAATGCAAATCAAGAAAAACGATTTTTGTATTCGAGTCAACATTTATTGAAAAGATGAGATTGTACATGTACTCTTGCAGCAAGTTTTTGAAAGACGTGGGTGACAAATTAGAGGCTGCGGTTAGAAATGTTTCCAATGAGGTTGACAGAAGCAAACTCACAAAGATTCCAAGCCCTTGTCACCGATTATATCAGTAAGGGTTTTAATTATCCGATTCCGTGAATGAGAGAATGCTTTAGAAATTAATGTGAAGTGGATCTTAACTTGCTTAGTAATGAAGTTGCTTCAATCCATCCGTCAATTTTTGACAAAAGATGACTTAAATTTTTGAACTTCGAACATCTCTTCTCGAGAAAAAAACTCTAGATTATTCAGTCGACAAGAATGCCTTGGAGCTGATAATCATAACTGACTTATGTACGCATTACTCTCAACTGGCCACTAAATGGCAGAACTGAAGGCTTCTTTGATTATTTCTGGCCGTATATTTCTTTTAAAAAGCTAAACACGTCAGATGTTCATGTATGATATTTAATTGACCGCTACCTAATCACAATGACATAAAAGATTCATTCTAATATGAACTCGCCTGGTGTAAAATGTCCAACAAACTTCCAGTGCGCTAAGCTCCGCCCATTCACGTGCTATATTAGAATAGAAATAACAACTAGCTATCCGTGATGCATTGTCCAGTAATTCCACTCGTCACATGAACCAATCAAATTATCACCTCGCCGCTTCCCGGCTCGGTGATAATTTGATTGGTTCATGCGACTCGTGAAATTACTGGACAATAAACCACGGCTAGCTAGTTGTTATTTCTTAATTCAGGAAAACTAAATCTTGACAAACCGCCATAATACTTGCTCAATGTGTCGTTCTCTCAGTCACTTAAAAAGATGTGCAAATGATTGATATTACTTTTACTTGCAATCAATTGACCGAGAAAGTAATTTGATATCCATACGATTGATTTTAAAAGAACTCAAAGTCTACACATCCAAGGTTCTCAAGATTCCTACTGAAGTCACAAAGAGAGCAGATTTGAGATGATACCTAAGTAGCGTATATATATACCTGAATGCAGGTTCTAGATCTATATCGTATAATGCGAATATATGGATGTTTCTATACAATTTTTACACTTAGAATTATGGATTGTGTACCCACAAATGGAAGGAACAAGTGCAAAAGGACAATAATTGATATCGTAGCAACAACAAGGGTACAATCAACTATCATTCTTTCTCGAAGCGGTATTAACCAGATGTGGATTTTAAAGAATTCGAAGGAAGTTTTAGAGCATCTGAATTCCACTCATTTCAATAGAGTCCATTCGATTAAAGCCTTTGAATTTTCGACACTTTACACAACAATCCCACATTTTAAATCGAAAGAAACCCTCGCAAAAATTATAAGTAATGCGTAGCAAGCAAAAATGACAATCGCAAATATTAATTTATTGTTGTTAACTGTGACAAAACCTACTATATAAAAGAAAAGTCCAATTATAAAAATTAGTACTCTGAAACAGATATTATTCCTGATCGACAACATTTTTGTGGTGTTTGGAGGAAAGGTCTTCCAACATATTGTCGGAAAGTCAATAAGAACGAATATTGCTCCACTCCTTGCCGATATTTTTCTTTACGTTTCTGAAGGGAAAAGATACTTAGCTTCTAACTTTAACTTCACTTACAGATATATAGACGATGTGCTGTCCATCAACAATCCAAGATTCGCGGATTACCTTAGCAGAAGCTATCAGTCGGAGCTTGAAATCAAAGAAACTACAGAGACAAATAATTCAGCATCCTATATGGATATAATGCTGTCCTACGACACTGATGGTCACACGAACTACTCAGTCTATGACAAACGTGACGACTTCAGTTTCAGCATCACAAACTTTCCTTTTCTGAGTAGCAACATCCCTTCATCGCCTGCTTATGGCGTGTTCATATCTCAGTTGATACGCTATGCCAGAGCAATAATGCGGAAGGGCTCCAACTCTATACCTTCTTGAAAAAAAAAAATTCAAACCAATTTTCATGCACCAGACACGTGTTTAGAGTATTAAATTCTCATCAGTACCAATATACAGATTTTGTTCTCAGAGCTAGGAGTCTTTCAGGTTAGCTTCTCAGTCAGGGATACGTTTGTAATCGACAAACATCGTCACTGAGGAATCTCTACGGTCGATACGAGGAACTCGTATTATACTATGATGTCCCATTGTCCAAAATGGTGAATGGTATTCTGTCTTAGACCATTTGAATCATCCCACCACAGAATATACTTGTAAAGTTGAATGAAATGGACGATAAAGAAGCAAAAGTGTATGCTCAATGGAGATGAGATCAGTTGCCCGAGGAGAAGAAGCATCTGCACCTGTCACTTTCGCCGCACAGAAAAAGTCATATCCGGAGAATTTGTCAAATATGGTATTTTGGATGGTTCTAAGCTAAATGGCTTGCTTGTTTTATATTTTCATTGTATTGTCAAACAAAATATTTTGCAGTGACGAAGACAGTTACTCACAAATGTAATTTCTGTTATCAAAATTTCTGGAAATCTCTAAAACGTGGATCATGTAGCATCATATCCTACCCATCCTGCTACGTCTTTCGGTACATTTTTGGACATAATAACTTTCACACTCTTTGGCCATATTACATTGTTTAGATTGAGGATCACTGAGGAGGATTAAGTACCCGAAACGTGCATGTCTGGTCCATGCTGCAAATTTATCTGTTCTTAAATGATGCTATTCAATTTGAAGACGTTTAACATTTGTACCACTTGGTAAGTTTCATTGCTGATGGACCATGAGTCCCCTAGGGCATATGTAGCCAAGTTCGATAAACTTCGGTTGATCGTTTCTTCAACGCATTCGAAAATTTCTGTTATTAAAATTTCCGGAAACTTCTAAAAAGTGGGTCCTGTAACATCATATCCTACTCATCCTGCTACTTATCTGTTCTTAAATGATGCTATTTAATTTGAAGACGTTTAACATTTGTACCACTTGGTAAGTTTCATTGCTGGTGTACCATGATTCCCCGAGGGAATATGTAGCCAAGTTCGATCAACTTCGATTAATCGTTTCTTCATCGCATTCGAAAATTTCTGTTATCAAAATTTCCGGAAATTTCCAAAACGTGGGTCCTGTAACATCAAATCCTACCCATCCTGCTACGTCTTTCGGTACATTTTTGGACATAATAACTTTCACACTCTTTGGCCATATTACATTGTTTAGATTGAGGATCACTGACGAGGGTTATAAGTACCCGAAACGTGCACGTCTGGTCCATGCTGCAAATTTATCCGTTCTTAAGGAGGTCCAGGACAGCCAGACTTAAGGTAGAGTATCCCTCAGGTCAGAATTGCTGGTAACTTTTTGCCTGGATACCCTATTTTTTGTCTTCAGAATATTGTTCATATTATCAAACTAATATGGTTTTGGGAAACGAAATTTTTATAATTACATTTTATCACCTCTAAAAGGGGATTTTTCTTACTTTTCCCATAGGGTCCAATGTTAAAGTTCAAACGGCTAAGTTCTCGATATAATCATGAATCCACGATTTACATTTTGTTTGTATATCAGGTTTAACATAAGCTTTGAATATATGGAAATAGAAATATTGTTAAAGTTGTTATTTAGGAAATATGAGCATCTGAGACATGAGGGATGCTCTACCTTAAATAAAGATCCTATCATATCATTTGCGTATCACGTGATACGCCACGGTGAATAAGTAAAGATAAAAAAAATCAGCAAGAAGTGGATCGCTGTTGGTCTCCATTGGAATGCCCACAATTTGCCGAAGACTATTCTTCAAAACACCACATATATGTCATCGATAAAAAAGTTCAATATTTTGATAACTTCTTTTTCTGTGTATCTATTACTTTGATAAGAAATTTCCCTCACAAAAAGTGTTATTGTAATCTTCCACATTGTAGTTGTATTTGCGTGACCATATTTGCGAGTGAAGGTATTTTTTATAATCTGAGAGATTTTTTCAGTTTCGTATTAGAAACCGTTGTATAAAGATTCGAAAAATTAAATCGAATGAACATCCTAGGACCATCCCTCCAATGCTCCTTTGGGCAAAGAGTTTATTTATCTATGCTACTGATTCTACTCTTCAAGAAAGGATAAGGTCCACTTGTCCGTAAAATTGGCCTTGTATTTTTCGTGAAAAATAACTTTATATGAAAATTATGATTTTCTTTCTCTAATAATTCATTAGAATATGTGCGAAAATATAAGGTTAATATTTCATGTAGTTGTATGTTGCATAATACATTTGGCATCTTTGACATTGAATATAATCGAAATCTGACACAGAATGTCACGAAATCCTGCTGGAGGCAAGGCTAAGGTAAAAAAAACCCATTACCGCCGATGGATCTGATTGACTCACACGTGCGATCTCACATGTTTTATTTCTCATCCGCAGAAATTCTCGAAACCTTATAAAGATAAGAAGCATGCAAGTACTCAAAGTCCTCTACCCAGTTTGTGTTATTCGTGCCAATCGGTCAACATACATAGTTATTTAAAGTAGCACAATCTGACAGGTATTTTTTTTTTACAAAATAGATTATCTCGTGCTTATGATATATGGTGAATTCTAACATGAATTGAGATTTTCTCCCTAATTGTACTATAGAACTCGCCTGGTTTAAAATCTCCTACAAACTTACAGTTCGCTCAGCTCCGCCCATGCACGTGCTATAGATCGAGCTCGTGAAGAACAATTTAAGTAAATAAACAAATAACAAATAGCTAGCTGTGATTTGTTGTCCAGTAATTCTCCTCGTCGCATGAACCAATCAAATTATAACCTCGCCTCTTCGCTGCAAGGTGATAATTTCATTGGTTCGTGCTAATCGGAGAATTACTGAACAACAAACCACAACTAACTAGTTGTTATTTCTTAAATACAAAATAACAAAATTTCAAGTTAAAGTGTACAAGTGAAAATTTAACTTATTAGATTATTATCTGCCACATGATAATTGTACCGCAATCTGTTTTCTATCATGTTGGTTTATTCTTCCTTCGTTGTTTTCATGATTTTCCTCCTTTATATCATTAATCTAAAAAAATAAAATTCATGTGCACATGCGTTTTGCTATTTGTATTAAACATTACATTTAATAGATCTGATAGTCACGTTATTCTGATTCGAAGTGATCTACCTATTCATAGAAAATCTCACTAACTTTAGTTGTTCTTTAAATTTCATCTACACACATCTTATGTTTCGATTATCGATTTTCATGGTGTAGACTTACGTCATTGAAAAAAAAATATGACGAAAAAATCATGAAGATATGCACATACAATTGTTTCTTTCCTTGAGTTATTCCTAGAGAAAAGTAAAGAGGGGATCTTCAACAGGTATCGGTTGCAGCATCCGTGACAAAACACTGAAACACCCAGATCTGAAAACACAAAGTGGACAAGCACAACTATACAAGATCAAAAGAGAAAACATGTTAACTACATACAGTGCCCACGTGTTTTAAAAAAAACTATTATAATACGTACTTAGTCTATCATCCAATTGGCTGTTGTTTATTAACTTCCTAAATCCTAGATGAAACGATCAGTATTTTGTTACTAAATAATACATTGATAAGGCACATTAAGGATATCAAAATGCCAATATTATACATCCATCTGTCGCTTCATCATGTTATATATACCGATATTTGTTGAAATCGACATGAAATGTCTGTCTGTATCGTTAATATATATATATATAAACAATTTATGGTAATCTGTAACAAGGTAAAAGTTCCACAACATAAACATTATGGCATCCTTATTTCCTATTTTCTTCTCTCTTTTATGGCTTGCTTATGCCTGTGACTGTAAAGGTAAGTAATAAAATTTATTATTTTGAAATAGTAGAAATTTAATTATTGTATTTATATATATGCATGATAACTTGAAAGTTTCGATTATTAGTTCAATTTACCTTTGACCTTTCTTATTTAATTTGTTAATCAAATTATGCTTGTAACTATATAGGGATGGCAAAGGTCTTCTAAACTAGAAAGGTTTCTTGTTGCGGTTGCAACAAGAGTGTCTTCCTCCTATACAATTTTTGGTTGGGAAAGGACGTCACATTACATGTATTTATATTATATATTTAAGTTTTCAAATAGCAGTAACATTAAATTTTCAAACCGATAAATGTTGGTGAGCAACCATTTGATTGGGGGGGGGGGGGGGGGGGCAGGAATTCTATTGCCAGCCGGTAATTTTTTTCAGCAATTTTCTGAGCAGGCCATTTTTTTCAGCCATTACCAGAGTCGGAGAAAAATTTTTCGCCGGTTCCTCGGGCCGGATTTAAACAAATTGTCAAATGTTGTGAATGTCTGTGTAAGTTAAACTCCCCGCTGTTACAGAGTATGAGTTAATAACCGTTCCTTCAGATGTCTCTTTGCAATTAGCGAATTTCAGACAGATTGTATGATGTTTAAATAGAACCTTTTCTAGATTTTTGTGCCTATGCGTATTAGGTCTCTGGTAGATACAGCTATGTGAACAGTTTGTATTTATATTAATTAATTTTTTGACTTTAAATTGTCTGGCACAAAGGGCCAGCAAAAATTTCCATATCATGCAATGTATCCTTACTTTTGCATGGTCCGGGAAAAAAAATTGCCGGCTCTTTGGGCCGGAATATTTTTTTCAGCATTTTTCAGAGCCGGGATTTTTTTTTTTGCAAATTCTTCCTGCCCCCTTCCCCCATAAAAAGGCGAGCTCGTAGCTGTAGAACCAATTTTCTTGAGAAGAGAAATGGTAATAACAAGTTACGTTCAATATATATATATAAATACCATGAGGTTCTCGCTGTGCAGGTTCAAATTTGGACCCCCCCCTTCCCTTTTTTAAAAGTTTATTTTGAATTTCCATCATGGCGACATCGTTCAATATAAACAGAACTGTTTTCGAAAAACGAGGGGAGGGAAGAATGTTGGAGAAATTGTTCATCAATTTGTAAATAAACCAACCGAAAATTATGTTCGAACGTTTGCTAGAATTAGAAATTAAACTTGATGTTCAAAATATAGTTATTGAAGTTTAGAAACAGGTTTGTAGGTTAGAAATCAGAATCAAACTACCACTTTTTGTGTGTAAATTCTGGTTTGTAGCTGATCTCTTCTAAATTGATCAACTGTTTTAAAATCAAATTGTGTATATCGAAATGTATTTATGAAATGCATATTCATCATTGCCGTGAAATCGGAATTTGAAAATCTCAACACTGCTTTTCTCGAGTCGGACTCGGACTACCAATTTTAGTGTGCGCCCGATCTGTTGGCGTGAAGGTGTATCGAAATACCCAACTCAAAATTTCGATGCTCATATCTTTTCAACAGTAAGAGATAGGAAAAATCAGAAAGACTAAATAAGACAGATATATGGATAAAAAATAATAATATTGAAATTTTTAGGAAACTTCATAAGCTTAATTTTTGTTTACTATTATAAGCAAAAAAGTGTCTTCCTCCTATGAACTACTGAATTTGGAAATATGAAGGACGGTGAAGGACGTCATCGTAATAAATCGTTACAGTGTGCATCTAGCATTTCATATCTTGCATGGCTGTCGACTTTCAAAAAGAATGGAAATTGTAGATAGCAAAATACGAGATATTTAAGCTTACAAATAGCAAAACATGAAATTTTCGGTCCTTTTGAGTAATTCGACGCTCCCGTCAAATATTTGAATCTACTAAAAAACATGATAAAAAAAATAACAGAGACCAAAAATAAAAAAGACCAATCTAGCTTTTACTCCAAACGTAACGTTGGAGAACTTTCATTGTCCTAGCTTACAGGGTTCTTGAGAAATCGCTGATCCAATTTTCCACGGTTACGAAAACAATAGGTCTTCCGACGGAAGTCGGAAGACCTAATGATGCATGATATGATGTTGGAATTGCCTCAAAACATTTAAACAGATCCGGGATTATTCCAGAAATAGTTATATCTAAATATTGCTATGATAGCTATGAATGGCTATTTTGGAGAAATAATTTTCAGTACAAAATAAAAATGAAATTTTGGAATTTTTCTTTTAAACTCAATTTCGCAAATCTTTATAATCATCAAAAGAAAAAGAAGTTGATATGCAAAACTTATAATTTTCAAGTTTTGACCAGGATAAGTTATGGAAATTTTGACTCATATATATTTTACGTGTCAACTTCTTTGGTAAACATTTTAGATGGTCATACATATTTGCAATTTTGAGTATAAGATCAAAATTCCAAATTTTATGTTTTTAGTACTTTTCAAATTATTTCTCAAGTATAGTCATTTATAGCTATTAAAGCGATATTTAGCTATCATAGCCATTTCTGGATAATCCTAGACCTGTTAATAGAATTCCAAGGGTCGTTCCGGAGAAAGACAGTTTTGATATTACTGAAATTAAAATGGAACATTATCGCGCTCATCAAAATACTGTAAACCGCCTTTTATTCACGAGCGTTTAACTACCAATTTTCGCGATGTCCGTCGATTCGCGAAAATAAAACGCCACGAATATGTCCCAACACATGTGTTGAAAGATATGTATAAACGATGTCGCGAAATAAAACGTTGCAAACCAGTCACTTCACTCCTGTTTGCGAAATTAAGACGCCGAATAAAAGGCGGTTTACAGTATATGTCTCATGAGAAATCAGTTTAAAATAGTGCCTTCGTCGTAATTCTTACAAAAAATTACTCGAAATAGTTCTATTTCTCCTACGCATTTTCAGACATTTTAGAACACATTTGTAATCTCGGTTAGGGTTGCAATAAGTTATAGTACAACAATAGATTCATAAATGATACATTATCTAAGAGTTTATATTTTGTAAACTAAGAGAATGACAAAACCAATGATGCGCAAGAATTAATTGGTATATATTCTTTTTCTAGGTTAAAATCCTGCAGTGAACAAAACAGTTGGTCATGTGTTCACTTTGTATGATTTATAATAATCTATGTTATAATGATTTTTGTTGTCCATTTCGAATTTTAATCATGAATTAAAGATAGAAATGGGCAACATAATCCGTTTGCACATTATCATTAAAAATAATTTGAAAATACACTCTGAATATGTCCTTTTCAACAATCGTAAAATCAAACTCTTGAGAGGCTTTCAGAAGAGATTTCTAACTAAGTCAACACCAAGTCACTTAATTTGATCACCGGTATAATGTAACAGAAAACTATTGGAACTTTTACAAACAGATCGAGTTTTTAACGAGTCAATACTTTTGATTTTCCTTTATTGTGAAGAGGTAATGATTATGATTAATATTAGCGAATGAACTTTAAACACAAAACTCAAAAACAGAATCCAAAAATCATATCAAAACGTCTTCAAATTCAATAGCATCATTTAAGAACAGATAAATTTTCAGCATGGACCAGACGTGCACTTTTCGGGTACTTATAACCCTCGTCAGTTATCCTCAATCTTAATAATGTAATATGACCAAATAGTGTGAAAGGTATTATGTCCAAAATCTACCGAAAGACGTAGCAGGATGGGTGGGATATGATGCTACAGGACCCACGTTTTAGAAATTTCCAGAAATTTTGATAACAGGAATTTTCGAATGAACCGAAGTTGATCGAACTTGGCTACATGTCCCATCGGGAATCCTGGTCCACTAACAGTGATACTTACCATGCAAGTGGTACAAATGTTAAACGTCTTGATTATTATTTTGTATAGTATCCGTTTATGAATATTCATCGATGAAGCTATTGATTTTAAAGGTCAGTGTCACAGTGGACTTAGACTTAAAATTCTTGTGAACAGCAAAGAAGCCAAAGGAGTCATCATAGAAACATCAAACCTGCTACAAATGTTCCCCATTGGGAGAGGATGAACCCTATTGAACATCAAGGTCAAGGGTCAAGGTCACAGTCGACTCAGGCTTAAAATCCTTGTGAACAGCATAGAGGACATCGCAATCATCATAGAAATATCAAACCTTCAACAAATGTTCCCCATGGGGAGATAATGTATACTATCAATTTTTATGGTCAAAGGTCAAGGTCACAGTGGACTTAAGCTTAAAATTATTTTGCTGATTGCAAAGAACATTCAACTGCAAGAGGATGCTACGCTTGCGTTGCCTTTTTTTACATGTAAATCCAATCAAAAATTATTCACATTTTGTGTCTAATTAGTATAAAAATTAAAATTTGACAGAATTACGGAAATGTGTTGGATATGTAGGGGTTGTGAGTAGTGTAAGCATCCTCTATAAGGTGGGTAGTATTTTTAGAACAGGGGAATTCCGTGTTTTGTGTATAGGAAAGGGGGAATTCCGAGGGGAATTCCGTGTTTATTTATAGAATGGGAAAGTCCATGGTAAATTCCTAAGGAATTCCCAGAACTATATTTAGGTGTTTGGAAAGTCCCAGTTTTATTTTTAAGTGTTGTTCTAGAAAATCATCTATTCGTGGAAGGAATAATTTCCCCCTACAACTAGATGAAAAAGAATAAAGACAAATTGAAAGTTTATACATATTTTATTCAACATTGTACATATTTCAGAAAAAGTCTATGCACTGTACTGTGGCCTCACATTCTGACTCGCCATAGGTGAGCGTCCTCTGTTTGCTCCATAGATGGGTCGTCCTCTGTTTGCTCCGTAGATAGGTCTGGGGTAATTTGGCCTGTAGCTTCCGTAGTTGTTTGGATACGTGTTGTATTCCTGTTGTACAGGACAGTCTTTGGCCCAGTGTCCCGTGCCTTGGCACTTGTAGAAAACGTCGTTCTGCTTCTTGGGCGGCTGAGGACATTCGGTAGCAAAATGTCCCTCTTCATTGCAATTGTAACATACATTCAGTTGAGACAATTTTTAGGAAATGTCATTGGATAGACTCGAACGCATCCATATTTAAATGTTGGGTTATGTGTTGTATTTTCATTTGTCTATCTGTAATCAGAGTAGTAGGATCATGGATCCTAGAATGAAACATCCTTTCACATGCATTATAGCAGGACCTACTGGTAGCGGAAAGACATACTTTGTGAGACGTCTTTTAGCTCACACAGAAGAAATGATGAAACCTAGACCGGATCACATAGTCTGGTACTACGGGGAATGGCAACCCATCTACGCAACTATACGCGGAGTTGAATTTGTAGAGGGACTACCAGACATAGGAGCTCTTGATCCTCAAAAGAGACATTTAGTTATTATTGACGACTTAATGTCAGAAACAGACGAAAGGATAACATCTTTATTCACCAAGAAAAGTCATCACAGAAATATCAGTGTTATCTACATAGTGCAGAACGTGTTTCACAAAGGAAAAGAGAACAGGACGATCAGTTTAAATTCCCATTACATTGTAATGTTCAAAAACCCTAGAGATGCATCCCAGATCACACATCTCGCCAAGCAGATGTATCCAGGAAATGTTAAATATATGCAGGAGGCTTTTCATGATGCCACCTCGGATCCCTATGGGTACCTTTTAATTGATTTGAAGCAAGACACACCAGAACATCTACGACTTCGTACACGTATATTCCCAGGACAAAACCAATGGGTGTATTTAAGGAAGACATGAAAAAGGCACTATAAAAACATCAACGGGCCAGTTGTGAGTGCAGTTGAAATAGTGACATCAAAGACTCAACATGTCTTCCTTACAGTGCATGAAATGTCAAAAGAATTTTCCAGACTCTTTGCATTAAAAAGACACATGAAGAATTTTCACGTCGATGATAGTGAAAACAGTGAAGATGAAGACTTAGTAGAAGAGAAAGATGCTTCCTTTCCTTATTCCTGCAAGCGCCTGCGTGACCATGCGGCTGATTTGAACTATTTGCTTTTTGCGAAACCCACAATGTGCAGAAGCGTCATCCGAGATGCAGATAGGTCATTGATACTTTGCCTCTGTGAATGTGCCAAGAATGTTTTAAAAGGCAATGTCGACCTTACAAAGGACCAGTTTAACACATTGGCTCCTTACAAAGAGGAGCTCCGAGAGCTTGTCAATAAGAAAGTTCCTACTGAGAGGAAGAAAGAAGTATTACAAATTGGTGGTATCTTACCTGCTCTTTTAGGACCCTTGTTGGCACCAGTGATTGCGCCTTTGGCTTCAAAATTATTAGGACTTTGAGATGGAGCACACAAAGAAAATGTTACTGGTAGAACCTAAATTGTTGGAGGGATTGCAGCATCATGATGTAGTGAGAAATCCCACAATTAAATCCATGACAAGACTTGACGACGAGATGCAGTCTATTCTTCAAAGAGATGATCTTTCTTTGGGAGAAAAAGTTAAAGCTTACGAGCAGAAACTACAAAGATTTCTCATCTATGATGACAAGTATGAGAACAGACCACCAGTCAAAGTACAAGTTGTCAGGGGTACTACTGCACCGAAAAATGATGCCAGTTTCAATACAGACCAAAGTATTGGAGTTGACCAAGGATCTTCAACAACAGACCCGATTGAAAGTGAAATTATAAAATCTGTCCCAAAGACTATGAGAAATAGAGCAGAACTATTATTACACAAAATCAAATCAAAACCCGACATGAAGTGGAATGACCGTGGCGAACTTGTCTATAAGGGTGAACGGATCAAAAACAGTAATATTGTCGATCTTGTCAATGATGTTTTACGTCGAAGAAAACATTTCGAACCACGTGGGTGGCAGGTATTTAGTGCTGGTCTTCGAGAAACTAATGTGCCACAGGATCTCATAGGGCACAAGGAGAGATGGAACTGGATACAATCTGGAAAGGATCCGTTGCAAGACGAGCATGATTCATCAGAATCAGATACGTCATCTAGTAGTTTGGAGACGTTAACTGATGACAAACCCGAGTTCAAGTCATCAATGGCACAAGGTTACGAATCAGATCCGGAAAGTATGAAGCTAAGTTTGAAAACACCAAAGAAGAGCAGCATTTCAAAAACATCCTTCTCTATGCCTCGTTGGTCACCATATTAACACCTATTAATACAATCTTTGTCAAGTCCAGTTATCATTCCTCATCATGAAAGCCAAGAAGAAGGTAGAAACATCAAAAATACTTTCCAAAAAGTATTATGATCCAAAACATCCTGGAAGTTACGGCGGAGTGAAATCATTCAAAAAAGCACTCGGCAATTTGAAAGTGAAAGAACAAGATGTTTCAGACTGGTTGATGACGCAAGACACCTACACTTTACATAAGCCTGTGCGTCGAAGTTTCAAAAGGAGAAAAGTACTTGTGGCTGGTATCGATCAACAATGGCAAGCAGATCTCGTGGACCTGCAAAGTATTGCAAAACACAATGATGGATACAAATACTTGTTGACCTGCATTGATGTTCTATCCAAATATGCATGGGTCATTCCTTTGCGCGACAAAACAGGAAAAACATTAGTGGAAGCGTTCAAGGCAATATTCAAGTCAGGTAGAACACCTCGTCAGCTACAAACAGATAAAGGGAGTGAATTTACCAACAGAAATTTTCAGTCTTTCCTGAGAGAGAATGACGTACATTTCTTCACAACAGAGAATGAAGACATTAAAGCCTCCATAGCCGAAAGGTTTAATCGAACTCTGAAAACAAAGATGTGGAAGTATTTTACACATAGTGATACTTTGAAGTACATTGATGTTTTGGAGGATTTGGTGTATTCATACAACCATACTCATCACAGGAGTATAAAAATGGCTCCAGTACAGGCAACAAAAAAGAATGAAATCATAGTTTGGAAAAATCTCTATAACGACAAAGCTTTGGATGTCAAAAACACCACCCTGAAAATAGGAGATCAGGTTCGAATCAGCAAAGCAAGACGGGCATTTAAGAAAGGTTACTTGCCTAGTTGGAGCGAAGAAATATTTACTGTTAGTGAAGTGCGTGAACGTCAGCCACCTGTGTATCGCATCAATGACTACAATGGAGAACCGTTGAAAGGAACATTTTATCCTCAAGAGTTACAAAAAATCGTTAAATCTGATGACGTATACAGAATTGAAGAGGTGTTACAGAAAAGAAAGAAAGGAAAGCAGATTCAATATCTTGTCAAGTGGCATGGATATCCCGAATCATTCAACAGTTGGATCAACAGAAATCAGTTGACTACATATAAAGGATAGATATTGCTCAAGGCTTTAGTTTGTCCAAAACACCAGGACTAGCACACCTCGGCCATTCAACATGTTTTACCTGACACTCCCAAGTAATAGTTCGATGTCAACTTATTCTAACAATACTTTGACAAATTATCGTGTCAAGTTACATCATTCCCTGGATTTATCAGGACAGTGGGAAGTGGGATTGACTGAAATTCAGTATCCACATTCGTGGTATAATGTATCAAAAGACCAAGCATGGTTTGAGATAACCGAAAATCCAGATGCTCCAAGAGTTCAGTTTGTGCTGAAAAATGGATACTACGTTTCACCTGAAAAGCTCATGAGGACTTTATGGGGTTTGAAAGGGAGCATCGATGGAGGAGATAACGTGAAAATAGAATTTGATGACGTCAGTCACAAAGTTACAATCACAATAGTGAATGAAGCTATTTTGAAACTGTCCAACTCTCTTGCTAAAATCTTAGGCTTTGAACAAGAGGAATTCGACGCTGGTGTGTATATAGTTCCTTGGGTGTGCGACGTGACACAAGGATTTCATTCTCTGTACATCTACAGTAACATCGTAGCGCCTAGTATGGTAGGTGATGCACTTGTACCATTACTGAGAATTGTTCCAATAGAGGGATCGTCTGGCAAAATGGTTTCTCATACTTATCAAAATATTCAGTACCTACCACTACAGCAGAGACAATTTGACACCATAGAAATAGATATAAGAGACGACACTGGCTCAGGGTCCGCTCACCGCTTTTTAGAGTAAACCCAAAATGTCCAGGGTGGAAAAGCTGAAATAGGGGAAATAGAGTGGTTTTGAAAGGTGGGTTGAGAAGACCATTATGAAGATAGTCTATAATGGTAAGATGCATATTGTAGAGTATGCCTGTTTTGTGTAAGAGCAATAAAAATTTTAGGTCACATGACATATTTAGTCTAAATATAGATATTTTAAAAGGCGTACCGGATTTTCCCTGTTTGACAAGACTTCGTAAGGGAAAATATGAAGTTTTTGGGTTTTTACACATTTTTTGAGTTACATGTGTTGGAAATTTTTAAAATTTGGCTAGAATGGAGTATAAGATAATAGCTTTAAGGAAATATAAGCATTATTTCTGAAATTTTTCCAGGAGACCAGAAACAATACACAGAAAAATGGCAAAAACCATGAATTTTAGGCCAATTTTCTGAACCTTTTTCAGTAAAAATGTATGATATTTATTATGTATAGCAATCTTAACATGACCTTGAGACTAGTATCATATAAAAGCTGTAGATATAACGAACAGATTGATATATAGTATAATAATGTGAAATAAATAGAAATAAAATGAGATGACGTCAAATTATGTATGATTGCGCAATATTTCTGTGCCGCTTGACCGGGTAAGAGAAACTGGTGAGCGGACCCTTATAGAGTCGAAGACAGTGTCGCGACAAGAAATTTTGTTTAAAAAGTTCTTAGAAACCATATATCACAAAATACTACAAGGCATACAGATTAAAAAGATACCAATATCTTATATGTAAGTCTTCTGGTAATTATCCTTTGAATGTTATAAAAGAGCAGTAACGGTTTACGCAATGTCGAAAATGAAGGGAAAAAGGGTCCATTCTGTGATGTCGAAGGGACCTTTGCGCGGCATATTTCTGGGAAGGTATTTGCGTTACGACACTATGTAGTATATCAATTTGTGCGAAAAGTCAAATTCTATCATTTTATCAGAAAACAAAATTGAACGCTAACATAGGGAAAATTATTAGGGTCCGCTCACCGCTTCTTAGAGTAAACCCAAAATGTCCAGGGTGGAAAAGCTGAAATAGGGGAAATAGAGTGGTTTTTGAAAGGTGGGTTGAGAAGACCATTATGAAGATAGTCTATAATGGTAAGATGCATATTGTAGAGTATGCCTGCTTTGTGTAAGAGCAATAAAAATTTTAGGTCACATGACATTTTTAGTCTAAATATAGATATTTTAAAAGGCGTACCGGATTTTCCCTGTTTGACAAGACTTCATAAGGGAAAATATGAAGTTTTTGGGTTTTTACACATTTTTTGAGTTACATGTGTTGGAAATTTTTAAAATTTGGCTAGAATGGAGTATAAGATAATAGCTTTAAGGAAATATAAGCATTATTTCTGAAATTTTTCCAGGAGACCAGAAACAATACACAGAAAAATGGCAAAAACCATGAATTTTAGGCCAATTTTCTGAACCTTTTTCAGTAAAAATGTATGATATTTATTATGTATAGCAATCTTAACATGACCTTGAGACTAGTATCATATAAAAGCTGTAGATATAACGAACATATTGATATATAGTATAATAATGTGAAATAAATAGAAATAAAATGAGATGACGTCAAATTATGTATGATTGCGCAATATTTCTGTGCCGCTTGACCGGGTAAGAGAAACTGGTGAGCGGACCCTTACCAGTGCCATTTGAAAGAGGAAAGGTCGTTGTGATACTACACTTCCGGCGACGACAGTCATAATGAGATTCCAAACAGACAAAAGTATTCGCTTTGAAGGAAACAGAGATGCGATTGATGAATATTACATTGATCAAGCAGGACATGGATTACCAGCTTTTCAAGGAGTAAGAATTCAAAGAGGACATGGCATCGGTAACATGTTTAGCGGTCTTTTGAAAAGTGCAATGCCTCTCATCAAAAAAGGATCAAAAGCATTGGGTAAACAAGTCTTATCAACAGGACTTGACATTGCTAATGATTTACTTAGTGGAGAAAACATACGCACATCCACAGAACGACGACTGAAAGAAGCGGGAAGAAATATCATGAATCAAGCAAGAGGCAGAATATCAAAACCACCCGGAGAACCTAGTCGAAAGGGTATAAAGCGGCGTGCGAATTCTTCAGTTGTCATTCCTAAGCGAGCAAAGGTACAGAGAACATCTAAACCGAAAAGAGACATCTTCACCTAAACATCAACATGTCTTTGGTCCATCAACATTCCTGTGAATGCATGAAGTCAGAGTTGGACTTGTTTGCTGTTCCACCAACGCAAGCAAGCATTGAATATGGACATTGGGTAGAACATCGGCCATTGTCTTCTATTACTGACTCGGGACCTATAGAATTTAATATCTCCGGTTCAGGGGATGATTATCTCGATCTGAATAACACCTTCTTGTATTTGCAAGCCAAAATAGTCGCGGCAAACAATAACGCAAACCTCGACGCTCAGTCAGATGTAGGGCCTGTGAACAATTGGTTGCATTCGCTCTTCAGCCAAGTCAACATTTCTTTAAACGAAAAACTGATATCCATGCCGGCCAACACTTATGCCTACAGAGCTTACCTTGAGAACCTTCTAAGCTATGGCAAATCAGCCAAGGAATCGCAACTCACCTCCGAGATGTGGTACAAAGATAGCAGTAGTAATATGGAAGCCAGAACAGATGATAATGCTGGCTTTACTAAACGAAAAGCATTAATCGCCCGTAGCAAAATAGTTGATCTGACAGGAAAACTTCATTTGGATATGTTCTTCCAAGAAAGATATCTTCTCAATGGAGTGGATGCAAAGATAAATTTGATCAGGAGCAAAGATGCATTTGCACTTATGGCAACCAATGATGACTTTAAAATCAAAATCATGGACGCTGCCTTATTTGTGCGGAAAGTTAGGATCAGTAACACGGTCAGAATGGCTCACATCAAAGCTTTGGAGAGAGGGACAGCCAAATATCCCATAAAGCGTATTGAGACTAAAGCATTTTCAGTTGCCAGTGGAAGCATGAGTATCAACAAAGAGAACCTGTTCCTTGGACAAATGCCTAAGCGCATTTTCGTTGGTCTGGTAGACAATGATGCTTACAATGGAGTAGCTACGAAGAATCCTTTCAATTTCAAGCACAACAACATTGAGTTTATGGCACTCTATGTTGACGGACAGCAGATTCCAGCCAAACCTTTGCAACCTAACTTTGGACGCAGTCGTTTTATTCGCAGTTATTCAGGCCTTTTTACGGGGTCTGGGAAGATCTTCCACGATGAAGGAAACGATATCAGTAGGGAAGAATATGGAAATGGCTATACAGTATTTGGTTTTGATCTGACTCCAGACTTATCTGAAGCAGGTCATTTCCACCTTATAAAACATGGTAACCTGAGACTGGAAATTCACTTCTCTCAAGCCTTGGCAGAAACCGTCAGTGTTGTTGTGTATGCTGAATTTGATAACATCATAGAGATTGATCGCAACAGGAATGTATTATTTGATTTTGCAACCTAGAACAATGAACACTAAACAAATACAGAAGGTTATGAGACAGAATGTAGGATCATCTTTCCTTGGTGTATTTGCTCGAAATAGGATTCCCTCAGTGAAAACATTACCGTGCTCGCTTGTCTGCAATACCGATCTGGACAGCCAGTTGGGTCAACACTGGATTGCAATCTACTTGGACCAGTGTGGCAATGGAGAATACTACGACAGTTATGGCCTACCACCACTGCATACGGAATTTTCAGACTTTATGCATAAGAATGTAGACTCCTGGATTTGGAACACCAAACAAGTTCAAGACAGACACTCTGTTGTATGTGGACATCACTGCATATTTTATTTGATTCATCGATACAAGGGTTTAGATATGACTGAAATTACTTCCTTGTTCACAGAAAACCTTTTTGAAAACGATGCCATTGTGAGACATTATGTTAACTTATTAGGTTAGTCAAACCATTGTACATAGTTCTGGTTCATTAATACTTATATCAATGTTACGTAACATTCATATGACTGTTTTTTCATGTGTTTCTTGTTCAAATTGAACAAATAGTTCAATAAAATTTGAATTAAAAATCCGTGTTGTGTTTTATTTCATCGAACACTGAAATGTGTTCCACAGATGAGATTGGTAATGATAATGTGCACCAGCAGCAAATATGAAAGCTGGGACTGTACATGTGCTCACCATCTGCACTTTAATGTGCTTATACACTTTTGTACACTATTACTAAATGTGTTCCTCAAGCACCCAAATTGTGTTCTGTGTATGCATATGTGCACTTGAAATGTGCACCTGGACACATATGTGCACCTACTTTGTACATGTTTGCACGTAAGTGCACCCTAAATGTACACATTCAGCACTTAAGTGCACCTTAGATGTGCTCTTTTAGCACCTAAGTGCACCCTAAATGCGCACCATTTGCACCTAATACACCCCATATGTGCACCTTCAGCACATAATTGCACCCTAAATGTGTTTTTTAGCACTTAAGTGCACCCTAAATGTGCACCTTCAGTACCTAATGTGCACTTTCAGCACCTAAGTGCGCTCTAAATGTGCTCTTTTAGTAACTAAGTGTACTCTAAATGTGCTCTTTTAGCACCTAAGTGCACCCTAAATGTGCACCTTCAACACCTCAGTGCACCCTACATGTGCACCTTCAACATCTCATTGCACCCTATAGCTGCACTTTCAGCATCTCAATGCACTCAAAATGTGCACCTTAAGCACCTAAGTGCACCCTAAAAGTGCTATTTTAGCACCTAAGTGCACCCTAAATGTGCTATTTTAGCACCTAAGTGCACCCTAAATGTGCTCTTTTAACACCTAAGTGCACCCTAAATGTGCACCTTCAACACCTAAGTGCACCCTACATGTGCACCTTCAACACCTCATTGCACCCAATAGCTGCACCTTCAGCACCTCAGTGCACCGAAAATGTGCTTCATAGGAGACACAACTCAGATGACTTCTCAACAAGTTGCTGATATTGATTTAACCAACTTTGAATTTCAATGGCCAAACGGTAATGTACAGCAGCAGCCTGCAGACAACAAAATGGACGACATCCATAGCAATTGTCAGCGCATGACTGCCATGATGGAAGATGTACAGACATCCATTTCCAAGATGCAAGCCGACATTCAAACATTGATGGATAACAAGAGAAATGCAGAAGAAGGAGAGGAACCACCCAAGAAGAAAGCCAGATACGTATGTTACAATTGAAATGAAGAGGGACATTTTGCTACCGAATGTCCTCAGCCGCCCAAGAAGCAGAACGACGTTTGCTACAAGTGCCAAGGCACGGGACACTGGGCCAAAGACTGTCCTGTACAACAGGAATACAACACGTATCCAAACAACTACGGAAGCTACAGGCCAAATTACCCCAGACCTATCTACGGAGCAAACAGAGGACGACCCATCTATGGAGCAAACAGAGGACGCTCACCTATGGCGAGTCAGAATGTGAGGCCACAGTACAGTGCATAGACTTTTTCTGAAATATGTACAATGTTGAATAAAATATGTATAAACTTTCAATTTGTCTTTATTAATTCTTTTTCATCTAGTTGTAGGGGGAAATTATTCCTTCCACGAATAGATGATTTTCTAGAACAACATCTAAATATAGGTCTGGGACTTTCCAAACACCTAAATATAGAAGTGGGAATTCCCTTGGAATTTACCATGGACTTTCCCATTCTATAAATAAACACGGAATTCCCCTCGGAATTCCCCCTTTCCTATACACAAAACACGGAATTCCCCTGTTCTAAAAATACTACCCACCTTATAGAGGATGCTTACACTACTGTTGTGGTGGTGTGGTGGGAAGGGATGTGTAGACAGGGGCTGGATGGGAGAAGGTATGGTGGTCGCCCAATCGGACAAGGTGGTTTTCTCTGAGTACTCTGGTTTCATCCCACGCTAAACCCCCTCCCCCTCATGCCAGCATGAGCCATCGAGCTACATGTGTACAAGTCTCTGACTTGTTTGTAAATCGTTGTAAAATAAATAAATACCAAGCAACACAAATAGTAGCGTCCCCTAGCATGGCAAAAATGTCCTTCCCCGCCCTCCTTTATATCTGTGATCTTGATCGTTGACCTAATTATAATATAACGTCAAATGTATATAATACAGACTGTATGAAGTTTGACCGAGATCGCTAAATGAATGACATTTCTAGAGTCCATTCAAGGATTTTGACCCATTTAAATGAATAACCTTGACCGTTGACATATGATCCTGAAATCAATATGTTTCGTCCTATTGTCAAAGCAATAAGTGTATGAAGTTTCGTCAAGATCCAATAAAAACTACGCCCTCTAGGCTGAATATACTTCCAATGTGTGACATTGAAAATCAACAGGGTTTTCCTCTTAGCAGAAGCAAAGACTGCATGATGCCTGGTCCAGATCCAATCAAAACTATGTCCTCTAGGCTGTATACAAGGATTTTCATCTTTGACCTGTGACCTTGAAAATAATTTGGGCACGTCTTACAATATGAAGTTTTGTCAAGATCCAATCAAAACGGCGCCATCTAGGCTGTATAAATAGAAGTATGACGTTCACACACGAATGACGGCGTTACTATTGTTGCAATGGATAATACAGTTTAGTTAATAAATTGTATATGATAAAGAAATATTAATTTTGTTTTAGTATTCATATAGGTTCTTTCACACATATATATACAAAATCTGTTTTCATTACATGTAGTCAAAATCAATTACCATTCAAACATAATTTCTCAATTTTGTCACCATAATATCTTTTTTATAAAAATCAAATTGCATCAATCCAAAATTTCTATTGCATGACATAATTTTTTTTTCATAATATCTGAGTTTTGCATATTCATGTAATAAAAATAATGTAATAATGTTTCCAAATGGATTAAATAGGCAATTTCGTAAAATTTTCATTATTTTGTTCCCATGGCAACATGGTTTTTTGTAGCAAAATGACAGAAATTCAGCATTAACAAATCAAAAATACTTCGTTAATTATTATATAAACAAACTTAATATATCAAATGATATGCCTGTATATAACGCTTTTGACAAAGTATAAATAAAGGTCAAAATCAATTATTTACCAGTGTTTTGCAATTTTGTTGCGATGGAAACGGCTTGATTATCAAAAATCAACAAATGTAAGATTTTGCATGCAAGCAGGAGATGCTTACTCTACCTGGGCACCTTGTCTCACTCTCATATCGGGAGTTCGCTTCTTTTCATATGGTGGAGGTTTTTGTTTTTGTTTGCTTTGGTTCCTGTTTTATCCTGATATTGTATGCCTTCGGTTTCTGATTTTCTGAATTATCGATTTTGTACTGTAGACAGGGATATGGTCATTATCCATATTTGTCATTTCCTATTCTAGCGGAAAGGTTGTTCCTTTAATCTATATAGGTACTACATGCACATTCTCTGGTAAAACTGTTGAAATCATGCCTTAAATAAAGCCAATTAAGTGACTTTGTGAAAATGTCTATATTTTGTTGCCATGGCAACGGCACATTTAAAAAAAATCCCACGTGTTTTAAGTATGTTTTTATAACAACAAATCCTCTTCTGTCACAATATGTATCTGCTGTTCATGTAGCCATTTGCATTTTTAATATTTTTGGTTTTAAATAAATGTAAAGTCGGCCATTTTGTCAAAAATGCAAAATTGCAAACAAACAAACAAAAAGAAGAGATTTTTGCCCATAAATTTCCCTTTCTCCACCAAATCAACTTTACACAATTTTCAAAAAATGGATACTTCATGACATACCCTTTGCACGTTTAGAACATTTAATTTGAAATATAAAGATAAATGATTCATTTAATTGATGTAATTAATTGCAGCAAAATATTGAAAAGCTTGTTGCTAAGGAAATTTGAAAATGTCATTTTCCATAGCAATCTTTAATTAAATGCCATAAAGTTTAAATACGTAGTTTTGGTACTAAAATAAATAATTGTGCAAAGTTTTATTGAAATCCGAGTACCCAAGTGTATCATCCTCTGCATGATTTTTACGTGGACTGGCTGTTATAACACTTACTGTCAAACCCCTCGCGGGGAACTTTCTTAAGAGCTCCAGACGGCAAGGGGAATAAGTGTGACTGAAATGAGATAAAGAAGAAAATGACGACAATCCCAACAGCATCCACAATAGAGCACCAAATGAAGCATCGACTGACCCCTAGCAATGTTAACCGTCTTCAAATTCAATAGCATCATTTAAGAGCAGATAAATTTTGAGCATGGACCAGGCATGCAGGTTTCGGGTATTTAACCCTCGTCATCAGTGATCCTCAATCTAAACATTGTAATGTTTTCAAAGAGTGTGAAAAGACGTAGCAAGATGGGTGGGATATGAAAAATTTGCAGTGGCACTCACCAAGTGGTTCAAATGTTGAACGTCTTCAAATTCAATAGCATAATTTAAGAGCAGATAAATTTTCAGCATGGACCAGACATGCTAGAAGCGGGACCAGGTGCCCGGAAGGAGTAAGCATCCCCTGTTTGGCCAGCCGCAACCGCCTAAAATGTGAAGAAAAAAACATGTCTTCAGTATATGTTTGACAGTAAGTGTTTTAGATATTTTCCCTGACGTGGTCGCCTTAGCACTTTTTATATAGACATAACATCAGACAGTGCATGCGTTTTGATATTGTTTTCATTTTCGTGCATGGACATCGTCGGCGGTTGCGGCTGGCCAAACAGGGGATGCTTACTCCTCCCGGGCACCTTATAACATGTTCATTTTTGAAATAAGTACCGGCAATATAAAAGAAATATAGCAAATAAAACCATATTATAAGATGTTGATATGAATGATATGTTTCCAAACACAGAGGTACCCCCTTCTAATTTCGTTGCATTTTTTACTAATAAAATGGACCAAATCTACAATCTAACTTTTTGCAAAAAAAAAAACGGATCGAATTTCTTCATTTTGAATTTCTATGACATAATGAATATAGATGAAGTAAAAATTGTTGAAATTTTGAGACTTAATATTTTTAGTTTTTTGTTAATTTCCCGGTTGTTCGTATGGTTAAATTCATATATATGTTGTTTTACCTTACATTTTTTTTTACTATTAAAGATTATCGAAAAATTTCAACCATTTTTCCTTCATCTAATCTTTATGTGCCATATTTCTTTTATATTACCGGTACTTATCTTAAAAAATGTACAGTATCTTTGATGACAATAAGCTATCAATGTCTGAGTTCTCTATGTCATTTCGACATATGTTTATAGGAGAAATCCTTTGAATAAGAAAATCAAATCTGTTAAATCTTAGAGTAGGAGCACATCTTAACAAAAACTTATATAAATAAACGGATGCGAGCGCAGAAAATTACCACATAAAAGTCTTCTACGACGCACAATTGCTAAACCAGTATAAAAAGACTTCTTATCTGGACGTGAAATAAATGCATCATCATTTATCTTCTTGCATTTTAAAAACAAAATTCACAATTTTATCATCCAGATATGGTCAGTCCCTTCTTTGAAGAATGCGAGGACGACTGGATACCTTTCGGTGATCACTGTTATCATTTCTCCAGCAACAAACTGTCATGGTATGATGCTAAGGTATGTTTTCTTTTATCTAATGCAATGCATTTATCTAATGCTAATGCATCTGTCATTTTAAAATCTATAATTGCAAATTAATTTAATACTCTTTTTAAGTTGTTATTGACTTTGAAATAACTGATATTGCATTTTGATATTAAAGTGTAAATCTTCATTTATCTATAAAACTTATTTAGTAGCACAATCTACAACAAAACTCGACCTTACTCCTTTTCAGACTTTGTCAGAGATGTCCATTTGTTCAGAATTCGCATTTTAAATAACTCAATAAATACATCACTGAATGAAAATCAAACATGAACCCCAAAATCAGCATCCAAAAGTCAGAATTAAAAAATTAAAAATAACCAATAGGCTTAATCATTCTTGAAAAAATATTAGTCATAATGTATTCATGAAAAAAACCGAAAAAAAAACCCCGGACGAACAGACGGAGACAATAGATGAGAACCATAGAAATACAACGGAATACGTTATGTAATAAACAATCTCAAAAGAGTCCAGCACATGGAAGGAATTTACTGTAGGTGGCACTGTTAAACAAAAAGCTAAACCTCAGAGCATTGTCAATCTCGCTATATAAACTCCAAAAAGTGTCAACTAATTTAAGTCTGTGGCGACCATCTAGGATTTCCTATCGATTAAAAAAAGACAAACACAGTAGGTCTTCAATGTGGATTTCTTTGTATAATTTATACAGTTTGCGTAGTAACACGCCTACTCCGTGTCAGATAAGGGTAATATGGACAAAGGAGATTACACCACCTTACCTTCTTTATTCTATGGTGGCACAACCTATTGACATATCGGGACAAAACAACAACATTTGTAGGGAACCATTAGTCTTTCATTCAATGAAAGATTCATCAAAATCCATCCAGTGTTTCTGCAGAAAAAGTCCAATATGTATGCAAATACCCTACCATCCTTTTTAACATAAAAACTAGAGTACCAGGGGGCACAACACTCACCTGATACATTATGCACATTCTTAACATACTGACATTGCATAATGATAGTGCCAGTGCAAGGGTTTGAACCCACAACCCTTGGTCCCATATGCACATAAACATAACTGTTTATATCATCTACAAAAATCATCAAAATTCAAAGTAAAAAACAACAACCAAGTAAAAAAAAATTAAGCATGAAATGTATAAAATTATATATAAGCATGAATTTACTTAAATATGACATTGATATGAAAAAATTTTGAGAGCGCAAAATGCGAAAAAAATGAAAATGAAAGAAATCAAGTTTTGGCCAAAAATGAAATTAAAGGCATTCAGATGATTTAAAAGTGCTAAAGAAGTTGACAAATTGAACAAAAATGTAAGGGATATTTTTTTTTTGGGGGGGGAGGGGGTGCTGGTGCCGGGACTTGAACCCACAATCCGCGCAGTACACATATATATTCATAATTTGAAAAAAAGATTGTAAAAATTCAAGAAAGAAATTATTAAAGCATATAATGCAAAGCATTTAGCAACTTAAATATGACAAATAAGCAATAAAAGAGTACAGAAAATCGTCCATTTATTGAGTAATTTAAAAAAAATAGTTAAAGATGAGCATTGTTGACAAAGTCTAAAAAGATGTCAACAACAAGTTAAATATTTGACTTCGAACTGGAACAAAAAAAAAAACAATACTTGTGAAGACATCCTTCTAGATCATCCTGATGATTTCGGTTTTTCGATATATTCCTCGGTTCTGAAAAAGAAGTTTGTCAAAGAAGGGTACCCTCCGTGACTTTTGGCTCTGGTGACGAATCTGGACAAAAAGCAACAACATTTGTAGGGAACCATGAGTACTTCATTCCTACTAAGTTGCATCATTTGAAGTCCCTTCAGTGGTTCTGGAGAAGAAGTCAAATTGAGGAAAGTTTAAGGCGGACGGACGTATATCGGATGGTGCGCTATGATAATAGCTTACTTGAGCATCGCTCAGATGAGTTTAAATGCGCTGTTTAATTAAGTTTAAAAATATCACACGAACATTTTTATGCAATATTATTTTCCATGGATATTTAATTTTTTTCCTTTTATTTGAAAAATTTTTAAAATTGAAAATTTCATCTCAATCTAAAAAAAATGCATAACATACCCAGTTCATGTGAAAGCACTGTATGATATATAAGTTTATGTATCATTTGGAAATATTATTCAAGCCAACCCCCTATCAATACTTTGTACAAAATATATATGATAACTAACCAGTTTGCACAAAGAAGTGCATAGGTAAAATACTTTAAAAGAGGCAATTTTCAATTTGGGGTAGCACTTGCGCGCTCGTTGATATGCGATAAAAGTCGCCGGTTCGAATTTCCTCTGACCCTGTATTTTCTTACGAATTGCTAGGTAAATGCACTTGAAAGGTTAACTTTTTATTCTAATTCACCACCTAAAATCATTCTTATTGGTGCGATTAGTGAATACTTTAAAGTTGAAATTAGAACGTTTTTTCTGCATTATTTAGACTATTCGACTCGAATCGTTTCTGACCACTACGACTCGCGATTCGAGTCGGAGCTAAGAATCGCGATTCTCGGTGCACCGCGGTGAATCGTTGCAGCTCTACATAAGACCCCTTTTCCGAACCAGGGATTTGATCCCGGGACCTTAGAAATGAGAAGCGAGTGCGCGACCACTCCGGTAACCCGTCATCAAATGCTACAATGCTATATTTTAACATCAAAGAAGTATCGATCCGTTATTCAGTCTCAAAGTCGAGACGGCAAGGCAAAACCATTAGAATTCCCACTGGAACGGCTGCTAACCACGAAATAAATAACATTCCGAAGTGAGACCAGGTGCCCGGGGAGAATCAGCGTCTCCTGATTTCTGAGCGACCACCATCCCCTTCCACATCCTTTCTTGGCGACCACCATACTAGTGTTGTACATCGGAAGGCCTTTAGAAATCGATAATCGGAAAGTAATCAGAAAGTGTCAAACGATCGATTATCGATTTAAATCGGAAAAACAATATTCGATGAAAAATAGAACATAAAGGACAGAAAATTTTATTTTGCGGCATAAAATTCAAACAGACTTTGCTGAAAACAAAATATAAAGCATTCAATTTCAAAGTGTCTGCCTATATTGACAGGTAAGACAACAAGTAGCGGTTTATGTGACATGTGAAAAGAGGAAAATAAATTCCTCAACGCAAAACGCCTTCCTGTTAGCGGCTATCGATTGTAAGAAATTGAAATCGATAATCGGAATCGAAAGAGTTTTAGCGATCGACAATCGATTGTCGGCGATAATTGGTTCATCACTACACCATACCCTTCCATACACAATGCAAGCAACAGTATCCAAGTAGATTGAAAAGGAGCTTATTGTCCCCCGCTTTTTTCGAAAGCGCGGGGACATTAAAACTTTAACCTTCTCCATAACTTTTGAATAGTATGTGATATATCATATTTCACATGTTGATCTTGACCTTGCAGTTTGACCTACCTTTCAAACACTTTAACATTGACCATACATTTTGGATAGAAGGGTAAGTTATAGGGCTTTCATAATTCTCATGTGTATTCAGTGTGACAAGACCTTTCCATGGATACCAAATTCTTTTACCGTATGACCTTGACCTGTAATTTGACCCACTTTTCAAATTCTTTAACCCTGACAACTATGAAGAAAAAATATTGTAGAATCTGTTACCTTCTTAATGTAGAAACATAGAAATAAATCAACAATACATAGATTCCGTTTTTGAAAAATCAACAATTTCTCGGATTCTTACAATAATGTATGTTAAGTAATTGCGAATATGGATTTTTTTACGACTCATTTGTTTCGTTTTATAACATGAAATCCATCATTTGTTTCGGTTTGTAAAGTAAATGCAGAAATTTAAATTCTAAAAATAACATAAGAGTGCGCTAGTTATATTAATATGGACTGCTTATGAAAAGCACTTTGGCTGGAAGCATCACCGATGAGAATTTAATATTCGAAACACGTGTCTGGTGCATGAAAATTGGTTTTAGATTTTCTTCAAGAAGGTATAGAGTTGGAACCCTTTCGCAATCATAAAACACATGGAAATTAAGGGATGGTCATTTAATTGTATAAGAATAATTATTCATGTTGCATTACTTCGCATTTAGATGATCAATGAATCAGTTATGAAGTAAAGATAGAACATATATACATGTACATGTGTACATGTAAAAGACGAATATTTATATAGATATTATATGTCAGTTGTCTGTAATCTTCAATATATAATACGTCATTTTCAGTTGATTGACCTGCAAAAGATCCCATTAATATAGAGAACTAAGAAATGAATCTTATATAATTCATTTCTTATCATTTAATTGTGGAAAACAGACTGTTTTCTTGGATCTAAAAACAATCAATCACCGCACTATATTTCGTAAGTTAGAAGGATTTGCAGTGATACGTCTGCCAAAACAAGTTATGGCAGCCGCCATGATTGAAACAGCGAACGATCGTCCCTCTATATCTTTGGAATAAGGACCAGTTTGAGCAAATTCTACATGCACTGTTAACTTTTGAGTAAGTACAAAAGAAATGGTACCCTTGAAATGATAAGCAAACATCAACAAATTGTATTTTCAGCAACGAGTTCATTCGTGTTTGAGGGAACCCCCAGTTCTGAAAGTAGTGCTATAAATAGACTTCCGTGAAAATTGTGTTGATCGATGTATCAACAAAATGTCTCAGCCAATCAGAATCTTCGTTTCTTGAAAATGACAATTGAAATTAAATGATTAAGGAATCACCAAAATCACTATGTATAAAATGTATAATTATGTGCATGACGAATGGGGATTGCAACCGGGAAAATCTACCTGAGTTATAGCCCTTTGACGATAACTCCTCCAAAACCAGATGATGTTCTTTGGTGAAACTGTAAATAATGAAATATACATGATAAGCAGATGTGCACGAAGACAGGAATTTGCTGTCGAAAAAAGAGGGGATCTCCAACAGTACTCGGTTGCAGCACCCACAGCAAAATGCAATATTACAGGGTAGACAAACACAGAAAGAGAGGAAAAGGGGACAAGGAGGACCATCACACAGCATCACTGACGAAGGTTAAGTACCCGAAACGTGCATGTCTGTTCCATGCTGTAAATTTATCTGTTCTTAAATCATGCTATTGAATTTGACGACGTTTACCATTGGAACCATTTGGTGAGTGTCATTGCTGGTGAACCAGGAGTCACCGAGGGCACATGTAGCACAACTTCGGTTGATCGTTTGTCTCTTCAACGCATTCGAAAATTTCTGTTATAAAAAATCTTGAAATTTCGAAAAAGTGTGTCCTGTAGCATCATATCCCACCTAACCTGCTACGGTTTTCGGCACATTTTTTTACATAATAGTTTTCACACTCTTTGGCCATATTATATTGTTTAGATTGAGGATCACTGACGAGGGTTAAGTACAAGAAACGTGCATGTTTGGTCCATGCTATTGAATTTGAAGACGTTTAGCATAGAAACATCAAACCAGTAGGAGCGCCACGCATCAGTACATATTACATTTTTTTGTAACGTCATAATAAAACTAAAGCATTTCTTAAAAAATAGAAATGAGGAGAAGACGGAATGTTGCTTCTCATGAATGTGAAGGTGACGCCACGCACTCTTTGCAAAATGCATTGAAATTCAAACTAGCTGTGTCTGGCTGTGTCTGAAAATTACTTTGACTGGAAGAATCACTGATGAGGATTTCATATCCAAAACACGTGTCTGGTGCATAATAAATTAGTTTGAAAATTTCTCCAAAAAGGTTAGAGTTAGAACACTTCCGTATTAGTTATATGGAAGGTAAGATGATCACGCTTGCCATACAATGAGGTGTTCAAATGACCGTTTGTGTCGAAAGATAGAGGGATATCAAAGTACGAGGCGGATCTGTCGAAAAAAAAAAAGAAAATTGAGGTTGTTCAATTTGTATCATTACAGAAATATTGCAACAGATTAAAAAGTTACCTGGCAAGGAGTGAAACGCCGAATGAAAACACATGGCTACAGATGCAGTTACGGATATCCAGTGAGTACTAGTAGATGAGAACGTATGACATAAAACTGATTATCTAAACAAAAAGGCATTAAACTCACTTGAAATCACCAGATGTTTTTAGCTCACATGAGCAAAGCTCAAGTGAGCTATTGTCATAGCGTGCCGTCCGGCGTCCGTCGTCCGTCGTAAACTTTTCACATTTTCGACTTCTTCTCCAGAACAGCTGAAGGGAGTTTGATGAAACTTTGTGGGTATGAAGTACTAATGGTCCCCTACAAGAGTTGTTGTTTTTGGTCCGGATCCGTCAACAGTAGTCCGACTTGCAGACCTACGACGGTGTTACTTGTTTTTTCGTCTTCGGTCTGACTGCTATGCATAGGCAAAACTTGAGAATTTCGGTGCGAAAAAGATTCGGCAATTCATCCTTTTTATTCACAAATTCCAGTCTCCTTATCCATAATATAACTCACCCAGTCCTCCTTGCCCCTAAAAAATCCCCTCTAAGCCTGGTTTCACCTCTTCTTCTCTTCCGATTTTCCTCTGATCGAGGATATTTTGTCATGCGCACAGAGGCGAAACTAGGCCTAGAGGGGATTTTATAGGGGCAGGATGACTGGGTGACTTATTTTTTGGTTGAAGAGACTGGAATTAGTCAAAAAAAGGAGAACTTGCCGAAATTTTTCCCCCACCGAAATTCTCAAGTTTTGCCTATGCATAGCAGTCAGACCGAAGACGAAAAACAGATATCACTGTCGTAGGTCTGCAAGTCGGACTACGTCAACAGGTGGCGCCACCACAGTCAAAAGTAGGTCACAGGGGGTACCCTCCTTTGACAAACTTCTTCTTCAGAACCGAAGCACGTATCGACAAAACGAAAGCATCAGGATGATCTAGAGAGATGTCTTAAGAAGTGTTGTTATTTTTGGTTCCACTTCGAAGTCAAATTTTTGACGGGTTTTTGACGTGCTTCTTTTCTATAACCACTCTTCAGATTGTCATGAGAGGTATGAGGTACTCATGCATGGTACCCTACAAGTGAAAGAACTTTGTCAAGATATCCACTTTTGCATTTTTAAGGAATATTTTTTAAGATTGTACATAGGTATAATGTATGTTTTCCATGCCCAATGGACCCATCGGGAGTGGCTTCAAACCTCGGCGGGACCCTTACAATTTTTAGCTCACCTGAGCATTGCTTTGATATGTATTTTATACTAAAATTTTAATTTTTTGATTTTTTATGAATTTTTTTCTTATGTGAAAAGGAAAGGGGGGGGGGGTGATTTTCATACATATTCAACTTCTTCTCCAGAACTGCTTAACAGATTTTTATCAGTATTTTTTCAATCATGAATAGATATGTTTACTGTGCACATGGACCCAAGGCTTGTGGGTTCAAGTTCTGGTACAAAAAAATGTACTTCTTTTATCTATATCAGGAATTTTAAACCCTGGTAACTTTAGTTTCGTATAAGAGGCAGCAGAACTCATGCAAGAGTTGACTTTCTTTAATATAGATATATGTTTTTGAGGTTTAAATTCTTGGATTATCGATTCATTTGAATGTTATATATTTTGAATTATTAAATGAGTATGCAAAAAGAAATTAAATAATTCAAAAAAGATGAATAAGTTTTTTCAAATTCATCTTGTGAAGACTTAGATATATAACTTTGAAATTAAAATATTGAGAGCAGCTCAAAATATTAATGTAAAAACAGAACTTCACATTTACATAACGTAGTGTAAGGAGGGGGAGAAGGCTGTAATTTATTAGCAGGATTTTGCTTTAGCTTCTGTATAACTGTCTGTCTCGGGCTACTTAGATTACTCAAGAAGAAGGGGGGAGATGATTTTCATACATATTCAACTTCTTCTCCAGAACCGCTGAACATATTTTCATGAAACTTGGTAGGAATGAAGTAATCATGGTCCCCTACAAGTATTGTTGTTTTTTGTCCGGATCTGTCAACAGGTGGCACCACCACAGGCAAAAATAGGTCATGGGAAGTACCCTCATTTGACAAACTTCTTCTTCAGAACGGAAGCACGTATCGAAATACCGAAAGCATCAGGATTATCTAGAGAGATGTCTTAAGAAGTGTTGTTAATTTTTGTTCTACTCTGAAGTCTGGTTATTTTCCTCTTACAAACTTCTTTTTGTTTGATATGCTTAGTTTATATAGTTTTCTCTTAAACGCATTTGAAATTTTCTGTGACAAAATTTCTAGAAATTTCTAAACAGTGGGTCCTGTAGCATCATATCCCACCCATTCCGCTACGTCTTTTGGTACATTTTTTAACATAATTTTCATACTTTTTGGCCATTTTACATTGTTTAGACTGAGGATCACTGACGAGGGTTTAGTACCCGAAACGTGCATGTCTGGTCCATGCTGTAAATTTATCAGGTCTTAAATGATGCTATTGAATTTGAAGACGTTTAACAATTTCAGGTGAGCGTTGTGGCCCCTGGGCCTCTTGTTTTTTAAAGCAAAAGTCATAAAGTATTTTCTCAAATATTGTGACAGTGTAACCTACCGGAGATATTTCGAGGTGATATGCTGTTAGGATGATGTATCCTTGGACCTTAAGTAGACATAGGCAGCTAATTTTATTTTCATGAAAGATACAGTATATTATAAAAAGGTACCCATGCACATTAGGGATTTATGAATATTACATATCCAGTATATGTTTTTATAAACCCTCCAATTAAAGTAATAATAAACCCATGTTTAAATGTTTTGTTTTAATTTATGTTAATAGGTAATATAGAAGAAATGTAGCACATAAATGTAGATAAGAATGATATATTGCAAAACACAAGGATACCCCCGGCCCCTATAATCTCATTGTGTTTTCGACTAATAAAAAAATAAACTATCTCTAACGTTTTGCAAAAAAGAACAGATAGAATTTCTTCATTTTGTATTATTTCATGTATAATGTATACAGATGTGTAAAACACCTTTCACCTTTGACCACTGACATTTAAAATTGTCTTATTTTAGTCAACCCACATGGTAAATTTCAAGGTCCTAGGGATGACATGAAAAATATAGTAATGGCCATATCTCCATACACAGTACAAAATCAATAATTCAGAAAATCATAAACCAAAGGCATACAAAAAAGGATAAAACAGGAACCAAAGCATACACACAAAAACCACCAACGCATGAAAAAAAAAGCGAATTCCCAATGTGAGAGTGAGACCAGGTGCCCAGGAAGAGTAAGCATCTCCTGCTTGGATGAAGCACGCGCCGCTTCAATTCAGTAGAATTGTCATATCCGGTTACTTCCATTTCGGAAGATATAATCATATTCTGTGGTTGGATGGTTCAAATGGTCTAAGAAAGAAAACCATCCACCATTCAGGACAATAGGACATCATAGTGCATGATGAGTTCCCCGTATCGACCGTAGAGCTTCCTCAGTGACGATGTTAGTCACTCACAAACGTATCCCTGATTGAGTAGCTTATTTGAAAGACGCCTAGCTCTCTGAACAAATTCTGTGTATTTGGTACTTGCTCTAGCAAAACGTATCAATATGAACACGCCATGAGCAGGCAATGAAGGGATGTTACTACTCAGAAAGGGAAAGTTTGTAATGCTGAAATTGAAATAATTACGTTTGTCATAGAGTGACTGTTCATGTGACCATCAGTGTCGTAGGACATCATTATGTCCGAATAGGATGCTGAATTATTTGTCTCTTTAGTTTCTTTGACTTCAAGCTCCGAAGGATATATTCTGCTAAGGTACTCCACGAAATCAGCCAATCTAAGTTCCAGGGCCATAACTCTGTAAGAATAAGTCAATTGATCCCAAACTAAAACTGAATTTGTAGTTGATTATTTTGAAAGTATATACCAAGCTTCAAATTGATAGCTGCAAAGACTGCTTAAAAAGTCCAGAAAATCTGTAAAATTGTTGAAATTTTCTAAGCTTAAGGAGGCTCAATAATCGTTTGACGTCATCAGATATCGAGTGCAGTACGTTTATGTGTGGCCTTAAATTTGTTTTTTGGCCTTCAAACACATCCGTAATTCGCTTGTTTCTTGACGGATTTCGACAAGTTTGGTATCGATGGAACCAGCAATTTATCATCTACAATCTGAGTGTAATAAATATTTAGTCAAATATATCGTTAAATTTATATATACAAAGATATCCCGTAATTGAGACGCCCTTGCTACCGCCGTAAACGTATCGTGTTTATAACGTCATCATCGGTTATTCAACCGCTTGTTGCCTGGGATCAAAATCAAGAATATAAATTTAATTTAATGATCAAACAGGATATTTCTTGGAGATTTTAGTGATATCAAAGATAAGATATTTCAAGTTTGGTTTCTCTAATAATCCTTGGTAAAACGAATTTTTCTTCAATTTTGTCAACTTTCGTACTTCGCAGCGAGATTTTATCGAATAAAGTTTCCCTATTTGAAAAGTTTCAGCGAATGAATTTTAGTTTTAACCCTGCTTTGTTCAAAGATATATCCATTTTACAGATAACTGCACGCATTATCGAGAACGAGGGAGGTGATTGACGTCCACTTTATAATATTGACATGGAACGTCAAAATGTCTAAAAACGCTTCCGTTTACTTTAGGTCTGTTTCTCTTATTTATATTTCTGTATCATTCTCTTAATAAATTCATGGAACCAGAAATGAAATTTTGAACAAAACTTTTTAAACCTTTGACTTGAACTTTTTTGACAGAACCCATGTAACTGACACTAACAAGTTTACAAAGGAAAACGGCGAATAACGCTTGACCAGGGATATCTAAAACTACACACATTACTTCCCTTTTCTCGTTTATTTTTTCGACATATTATTTGTAAACTTGTTTTTTTTTTTTTTTCATTTCGATGATCATAGTTGTGTAAGTATCCACCAGAATTTGAAACTTTTGCTAAATGTTGGGAAAGAATAATCTCGACTCGGAGTCTCTTATTTTTTACCTCACCTGAGCTATTGTCACAGCGCGCCGTCCGCCGTCTGTCGTCTGTCCTCCGTCCGGCGTAAACCGAGTAGATTTTTACAATATGGAAACGAGTTAAAGCGGAATGTCTTGTACTTTTGTAAAAAGATTAGAGTCTGGTCTTGACAAATATGTAAATTATAACAGCTTTTAACAAATATTTTCATCATTATAATGTCAACTAAGGGAACGGGGCATTTTAATATGACTTGTTGCGAAGTTTTACAAAATCGTTACTATGACAACCAAGTATTTTAAATCAGGATGAACGATAACATGTACTTTTTTATATATTTTTTCGAAGGACAGAGTTTTTCATTGAAAAATATGTAAAAGAAAATAACTTCTGACAAAGACTTCTTATCAATTTGATGTCAAATATGGGTACCGAGTACTTTTTTTTAGATTCTCATTTTGGGGTGGGGGGTACACAAAATGTACTTTTCTGGAACAGTTTGAGCTATTTCACTCTTTGAAAGCATTATCTTTAAAGAAAAATACATATTTGATGATATTATGGTAAAAATTATGACAAGAATGGTTTAAATCTGGAATTATTATCAATATATCATGTCTTTATCTATCAAAATTCACTGTTTTGCGACGGATCTCGGAGTTGGTTTACATATGTATATTCAGAGGACCACTGGTCAATCAAATGAACGATGATATGTAATCTTAATTACAAATATAAATCATCATATATCAATATCAAATAAACAAAATTTTTGTTTTCCTCTGACAAAGAATTCTTGGATTATTGAGCCACCTTAAAGGCCATAATCGCCGCTAAAAATAGGAACATTTTCCCGAAACTCGACTTGGATCTTACGCCAATTGATATCAAGACATATGGCAGGTTTCAATCCAATATCTTAAAAGGCTTCAGAAAAAAATCAGAAAAACATGGCCTCAGAGGGACGGACGGACATAGTGCCATGAAATGTACGTCCCATCTTACGAAGGGCGTATAAAAAAAGGATCATCGTATGTTACAGACCTTTTCAAAAGATTCACAAGCATCACTTCTATTATTGGTATTTTCCCCGCCGCTAAAATGATGAAATGACGTCATCGCATAGCAGTACAGTCCACGGTTTATAGCGGTTTGACGTTATGTTGTAGTAAAAACTTCAGACCAAAAGACAAAACTGATCTGAATGAATCTTGCCGTAAAAAGCTCTATTCGGATAAGCAGTGTACATGCTTATTATGAAGCAGGTCTGCTCATTTGAATATTTTCATTCATTCATTTATATATCTACTTATTTATTTTTATTTATTTATTTATGATCTTTTTATATTTCATTTATTTCATAAAATCGTTTTCCTGATTTTTTTTAAGTGCTAGTTAGTTTGCTTTCTTGGCCATGTTTTTGTTGCATTTGCAAAGTGGTTTTTTTTTCAAATTGGTGTACTTGATCTGAATGTGTTTCGCTTGGGGATAAGAGAAGATAACAACCAGTGAGTGAAAATCAAACACAAAGCACAAATAAGATTCCAAAAATCGTTATCAATAATTCATAAGAAGGGTCACATCCCTGACATGAATACACCTGAAATATGATGCAGAAATGTATAATATCGGGATCTTGACCTTGGTGTTCGACCATTTTTTGAGAAACTTTAATCTTGTTCAAAACTTATAAATAGTTACATGTACATGGCTTTAATGTTTTGTATCTTTTTAACTAGACCTACATACCGTTTATTTATTTCGTTCCATTGAGCTATGAACATGTGCATGTCTTGTCCATGCTGCAAATTTATCTGTTCTTAAATGATGCTATGAATTTGAAGACGTGTAATACTTGATCTTCTTTTTATATAGAAGACATTTTACAATCACTGATACCGATGGGGGTTCAAAGACCTTTGTTATATCAAGCATTTACCTTGAATTTTTCAAATGGTTATATATCATTATTTTTCTCGTGGATTAATCGTTATTTTTGAAGTCGTTTGCAGGTGCCCGGACCGGGAGTCAAACCCCGGCCGTCCGGGTGATAGTCAGACTCGTTGCCGAGTGAGCTCAAAGGACCTCCTGATTGCTCAGTCTTAGAACTTGTACTGAACTATCGGTACCTGCAACTACCGAAAGCCACTACACCCTTCTCACCTTTCGTTGAGGGCAGTAGGTATACCCGCTGTGGCTACTCTTAAACCCCTGACAGGGTTCTGCCTCCGCTCCTGTAGATCGAGCTGGCCCACATACAACAATTGTTCACCTCGTCGCCAATGAAGTAGGTTGCAGGTGCCCGGTCCGGAGTCGAAATCCGGCCGTCCGAGTGATAGTCGGACTTGTTGCCGAGTGAGCTAAAGGGGGACATCCTGATAGCTTAGTCTTAAAACTTGTACTGAACTATCGGTACCTGCAACTAACGGAAGCCACTACACCTTCATGATTTATATTTGTGTAATCTTTTTCATACTTTCAATTGTCAATATTGAAATATATGTTCTTTAGTTACCAATTTGTTGTACTAGACACGTGTTTCGGATATTTTAATCCTCGTCAGTAGTACTTCATGTCAAGCTTATATATAGCCAATGTGATTTTTTTCTGGTGCCATCTACAATACAGAGCTTTAATTCCCTCTTGCCAAAATGAGAGGCTCCCAATTTTGTGTAGGGTTTATTCAGAAGCGTATTTGAGTGAAAAATATGGCCGAAAATCGTTTGAGGGTAGGCACAAGAAGCTGAATTCTAAACATGACCGAAAAATAATGCCAAAACCCAGCTAAGGACAGAGCTATGCAATGAGGGAGAAACCCCTTAGTTTTAGAAATTTAGGTATAATTTGATGACAGGAAATTTGGAATATATTTCAATGCAGAAACGCTAAAACGAGGTGAGTATGGTGGCTGATTTGTGCCATGTCGCGTTGTCGCGTCGCGCTTTGTCGCGTTGTTGCATTGTCGCGTTGTCGCGTTGTCGCATTGTCGCGTTGTCACGTTGTCGCATTGTCGCGTTGTCGCGTTGTCGCATTGTCGCGTTGTCGCATTGTCGCGTTGTCGCATTGTCGCGTTGTCGCATTGTCGCGTTGGCGCGTTGGCGCCTTTAAAATGATAGAAGGAATGTATTTTCAACTGAACCGTTTAGATTCATTCATAAATTAAATGTTTGAAACGAAAAGGGTATATTTTCTACTTTATTTAAGGGCAAAATGCCTGTTTTCCGTTTAAAAATAACAGATTTCTGGACAAATTCTATAAATTCATTATCTTAAGTAAAATTAGAGATTCAAAGCTACTTTCATATAGAAAATAAATTATCTTATCAAATGAAAGTAAAAATAATTTAATAATTCATTTAAATCAGTGTTTTGGGGTCAAATGTCATGCAATTTCACGCAAAAAACACTTATTTTGAGAAAAAAATTACTATTTCTTTTAATCTGCCTGAATTGACACATTTTAGCTTTGATAGGATGCTTCTTATCATATAGGTTTTTGAATTTAATGTGAGAACTGAAATTCAATTTCTATGCTATTTTGGGACAAAACCCCCCTTATTTTTGTGCAAAAATCACTTATCTTTTTGAATGATTTTTAAAATTTTTATACTTTAGTAATTCAAAGCAGGAAAGGTTTCCTATTACGTAATGATACTTAAGTAATCATGTGAAATGAGCTAGAAGAGATTGGTTTGATTATTTTGCTATTTTGGGGGGAATGCCTGAATTTTTATTTTAAAATCGCCGATTTCTGAAAAATCTTTATTTCTTTGAAATGCTACATTATTTATGAGATTCAAAAGTTTAACCTTGGGTATATCATAATTTGTCCTTAACTTATATGAGTTTTAGGTATCATTTATTAATTTCTTTGATATTTTGGGACAAAAAAAGATATATATTATAAAGGCAGATTAAAAGAAATAGTTACTATTTTCTCAAATTAAGTGGATTTTGTTTGGTTTTTGCATGAAATAAAATATTTTACCCCAAAATACTGATTTTAATGAATTATTACATTCTTTTTACTTTCATTTGATTAGATGAATTATTTTCTATATGAAAGTAGCTTTGAATCTCTAATTCTAGTTAAGATAATGAATTTATAGAATTTGTCCAGAAATCTGTTATTTTTAAACGGAAAACAGGCATTTTGCCCCAAAATAAAGTAGAAAATATACCCTTTTTGTTTCAAAAAATTAATTTATGAATGAATCTAAACGGTTCAGTTGAAAATACATTCCTTCTATCATTTAAAAGGCGCCAACGCGACAATGCGACAACGCGACAACGCAACAATGCGACAACGCGACAATGCGACAATGCGACAACGCGACAACGCGACAATGCGACAACGCGACAACGCGACAATGCGACAACGCGCGGCGCGACAACGCGACAACGCGACAAAGCGCGGCGCGACAACGCGACAAAGCGCGGCGCGACAACGCGACAACGCGACATGGCACAAATCAGCCACCATAGGTGAGTGATATCCTCGGGGACTTACAGTCCAGCTGCAGCGATACCAGCCTAGTGGTTGAAATTGTCAATATTGAAATATATGGTCTTTAGTACAAATTTTGTAGTACCAGACACGTTTTTCGGATATATTAATCCTCGTCAGTAGTACTTCATGTCAAACAGTTTTAATATAGCCAAAGCGAATTTTCCTGGCGCCATCTACAATACAGAGTTTTAATTTCCTCTTGCCAAAATGAGCGGCTCCAAATTTTGTGTAGGGTTTATTCAAACTAGACTATATTTATTTCAAAATCATGTATGTTGGTTGTTATGGACAATCAGATTGCTAGAAGTGAAATTAAATCATTTAAATGATGAGGATCACATGTGACAATAGATAATAAATGAAAGCATTTTTAACGCTCGAGGCGTCAAATTTTCGTTTGAGAATTCGATCATCTCATTTTGTATGTGATTTTCATCCAATAAAATGAAAAAGATTATTGCCGTTTCTGATAAGGGATTCAAGCTCAAGGTGAATACAAGGTCATGATAATTCAAGATTGGAATACTTCTTTAGATGTGTTGCTTAGGACACACCATATTTTGCACTAACATCACCACTATGCCATTCACAGATAGAGAAACGAGTTGGATAGGTGGCACAGACGCAGGTCACGAAAACCATTGGAGATGGGAGTCTGACGCGAAAACCATTGTTTATAGAAACTTTTATAAACCTCAGCCAGACAATGAAAGCGGTACAGAACATTGTCTTGAGATGAGAGGATCAGGAGATACGGCCACATATACGTGGAACGATAACAAATGTGAAACTCTGTCGAAATTTATATGTGAAAAAAGCAAGAAAAAACGTTATTACATTGTCAGTAAGTAGATTTTCTTAATGAAAAGGGGTATTCACATATAATCTCTTTGACTTCGAAAGTATTTATCAATAACTGTAAACTACTAAAATGCCAGAACAATAACGTCACTTTTCAAAAGACTGTCGAATTGACCAATGAGCTTTACATTCAGGTCACTTGAAAAAAATCATAATGCGGAAGTGTTCCAACTATTTATCTTCTTGAAGAAAATCTCAAACCAATTTCAATGCACTTGACACGTTCTTCGGATAGTTTATCTTCATCATGCTTCCAGCCAAAGCATTTTTCAGACACAGCCAAAATTCATATTTCAGTAGCGCCATCTGGTCTTTTTTAATTAAATGTTGTGTATTTACTTTGCAAAGAGTGCGCGGCTTCAAATTTAGGGGTCAATTCAGCAACATAGTTAAATAAAATCTACGACTTAAATGGCATTGGAGGGATGGTGCTCAGATGTTTAAAACCTCCTTTTATTTCGATGATATTTTTGGATGACATGATAAGCATGATAAGTTTTAAAAAGTGTAATCATGGGTATATCATAATTATTGTAATATAGGTATTGTAATACTTGTATGTATGTCCTTATCTCATTTTGAATTGTCAATCTTTAAAATTGTTTGCTCGATTTTGTATTTCCAGGTGGACACAAGCCTGACCCACTTGTAACACTCTTGCACAACTCAAAAGGGAAATGAAAAAAAAGTCTTATTGCATGTTATTTTGCAAATCAATATAAAAGATGATAAAGTATATACAGAAGTATTTCTTCTTTATTATTTTAATGGAACACTCACCATAATAATGGTCACTCTTTCAATATTGTCATACAAAAATAAGTAAAATAGATACCGTTTCAAGGTTTACTGCACATAGCTTGCCTTTACGTCAAACAGAACAAACGAACACCTTTCGTTATCAGGTTAGTTACTGACCGTCTACAGAGATTTGTCGGGTTGATCAAGCCCATAGAAGGCGAGGCGAAACCGAGCATTCTTTCGGCTTGATCAACCCGACAAATCTAGTAACTAACCTAATAACTGTCGATAACTTTGTCGATGACCAAAACCGTCGGTTTTTGTTGCAGAAAATTGGCGTTTCACGGCTCCTTTTACTTGCAAATTCATTTATACGGCAATGGCGGAATTGCTGACGGTCTAAAAAAAATTAGACGTCGTGCACGTGACGCAAGTAACACTCCCTTGTTGTTCGAACTAGTCCGTGGCAATGTAAATTAAATTAGGATTAAGAAGTAATTGTGGAGATTCCAAACATGACGAAGTCGCAGTGATCACGGCGGAACACACATGCTTAAGAGACGACGGAGACAACAAAAATAACACCATGACATAATTGAAACATGAATTTCCAAACTATTTACATTTACACAAATTCAAAATGGCAAAAATAAATACATGTAAATATAAGAATTATGACGTGACTAGCTCAAACTACGTGTACAACGACTTAGTTCTGATGGTAAGGAGACTAACCGAATAACTACTTAACTAAGTGTACATTTGTGAGCGACTGACTTTGTCACTGCAAAATTGTTTTGGATGATACAGTTAACATATTAAACATGATATCATCTCGTTGTCCTCATTGTTTTCAGATGTTTCAGATTAGAACCATCCAAAACAACGAGTTGAAGAAAAAAAATCGACGGATGTGACCTTTTTCTACACGGCCTAAGTTAGCAAACAGATGAGGCTTACTCTTCCTGGGCACTTGAGCACATCCTTCAGGAAATAACTAGTTTCTGATGTTATGTTTGCGGACGGTAAATCTGATTTTAAGGTCGTAAGCTGAGTTTTTCTTGCGACGCGTTAGCGGAGCCAGAAACCGGATGTTTGCTGCGTAAAATCAGCATTTACCGTCCGCAAGCATAAAGTCAGAAACTAGGTATTCCCATTCTAATGCAATCTATATTTTTGTGAATATAAGGCAAAATGTGGCGTTAGCAACGTCAAAGCCTAGTATGTACTCATTTTACAGCCGTAACTAAAGGGGCAAACAACCAATGAAAATCGACGTTATAGCGACGTTGCTG
Source organism: Pinctada fucata (assembly GCA_028142955.1). Taxonomy (NCBI): domain Eukaryota; kingdom Metazoa; phylum Mollusca; class Bivalvia; order Pterioida; family Pteriidae; genus Pinctada; species Pinctada fucata. The sequence continues at coordinate 26,543,448 of AP027102.1, read as the reverse complement.
TAGAATTATTGTTTTGGTGTTTCTTCTTTGCAAAAGGTTTAAGGTCATTCCTGGGTAATCAGGAAAAATGATTAACTTCTCCCAGTCTTGCTGTAAGTCAAGTATATGATCCCATGAATATGTTCACAAAAAACTATGAAAATGGAAAGATTCAATGCTTTAGTTCTTCATTTGAACAAGTGAGAGAAAAAAAATGTTGAGGTTCGAACTTAGTACTTATTACCGAACGCCTTTAAATACTGAGCTCTTTTTTCCGATTGAGCTGATGCGAATCATACAACAAGCGTACTCTACACATTCTTCAGTGGGGAGGTGACAAGAAAGTATAACCAAGGTCTGTCTTTAATTTGATTTTATTTCTTTGTTATGGCATTTTCAACGTTTCTTGCTGTTTTTCGATTTGGTAGTCTTCAGTTTTCACTGTGTTTCTATTTTGAAATAGCAGATTCCACAAGAAATTCTTATGTTCAGCAGGCTTTGGGATCACTAGAATTTTTTTGAATTCTGGTGTAGGTCTTTTTCATTTGAATTTTCAATTCCAACATTTTATTTCGGAAGTTTTTCTTTTTATTAAATCTGACTCCGGGGCCATAGTGCAAACTACTTGCTTTTAATTAATACAGCGAGATAAATTCAAATGAGCACAAAGCCCCCTTCAAACTGTCATGAACAAACCACGAGAATATCTATCTGCGGTGAGTTGGAACGCAAAATGTTTGGTGAGCCATAAAACTGTAACTTAGGTACATATTGCTACGGATGGTTATGAAAGATACGAATAGAGTACTGTACTGATAGCTACGGATAGCCCCAACTTTTCTACGGATTGCTACAAACATTTTATAAATATTTGGAGGTAAATACTTTGCACCATTCCCTATATTTCTCTGCAACACATATCATTTTATTATATTTCTCATAAACCGGTACTATGTCGCTATATATTTCGAAAACTGGTAATTTCATTTAAAAATATAATCGAAATTAAACAAGCTGAACATCCTAGCACCATTCCTTCAATATTATGTTTTCCTAGATTTTACAGGACATTTGGAGGCTCTTTGTAAATTAATGCACAAATGTACATTCAAAAAATAAAACACGAGTTTGAAGACGTTTAACATTTATACCACTTCGTGAGTGTCAATGCATGTGAATCAGGAGTCCCGAGGGCACATGTAGCCATGTTCGATCAACTTCGGTACATTTATTTTTGGACATTATGAACTTCATTCTCTTTTGCCATATTACATTATTTAGATTGAGTATCAATGACGAGGATTAAGTACCCGAAACATACATGTCTGGTCCATGCAGCAAAGTTATCCGTTCTGAACAACCTGGTGTTGTTGGAGATCCACTCCTTTGTGTTAAATGATGGTATTGCATTTGAAGACGTTTAACATTTATACCACTTGGTGAGTGTCAATGAGTCCCGAGGGCACATGTAGCCATGTTCGATCAACTTCGGTACATTTATTTGTGGACATAATAAACTTCATTCTCATTTGCCGTATTACATTATTAATACTGAGTTTCCATGACGATGATTAAGTATCCGAAACATACATGTCTGGTCCATGCAGCAAAATATGTTCTTAAATGATAGTAATGAATTTGAAACGTTTAACATTTATACCACTTGGTGAGTGTCAATGCTGGTGGACAAGGAGTCCCGAGGGCACATGTAGCCATATTCGATCAACTTCGGTACATTTATTTTTGGACATAATAAACTTCATTCTCTTTTGCCATATTACATTATTAATACTGAGTTTCCATGACGATGATTAAGTATCCGAAACATACATGTCTGGTCCATGCAGCAAAATATGTTCTTAAATGATAGTAATGAATTTGAAACGTTTAACATTTATACCACTTGGTGAGTGTCAATGCTGGTGGACAAGGAGTCCCGAGGGCACATGTAGCCATGTTCGATCAACTTCGGTACATTTATTTTTGGACATAATAAACTTCATTCTCTTTTGCCATATTACATTATTAATACTGAGTTTCCATGACGATGATTAAGTATCCGAAACATACATGTCTGGTCCATGCAGCAAAATATGTTCTTAAATGATAGTAATGAATTTGAAACGTTTAACATTTATACCACTTGGTGAGTGTCAATGCTGGTGGATCAGGAGTCCCGAGGGCACATGTAGCCATGTTCGATCAACTTCGGTACATTTATTTTTGGACATTATGAACTTCATTCTCTTTTGCCATATTACATTATTTAGATTGAGTATCAATGACGAGGATTAAGTACCCAAAACATGCATGTCTGGTCCATGCTGCAAAGTTATCCGTTCTTAATGATGGTATTTAATTTGAAGACATTTAACATACGGTACATTTGGTTGTGTCTAAAATCACTTCGGCATTTAATGCAATACCGCTGATGAGTATTACCATCCGAAACACGTGTCTGGTGCATTGAAATTAGTTTGAAACTTTCTTCAAGAAGGTTAAGAGTTGGAACTCTTCTATATTAAGGTAGTCGATCCATAACTAAAGATTGGATAGTGTGCAAGGTACATTTTCCAAAACATAACAATTTGTAATATTGATGTAACAAAAGTTGACGACGTTGTGAAAAGGGGAATCCCCAAAAGAGTGACATCGAAATTTTATAAATTTAATATCTAGAGAAAACCTCATTAATGTACATATCTTTGAAATTGTCTTTCCGATACGGTCATTTTGAAATCTATTTCATTAAAATCGGACTTAAAAAGTATTAGCAAAAAGAACTTTGATGATTACAAAAAAAAGTATGTAAATTTATTTCAAGTATTAAAATGGAGTATTGTAGTCGTGTGTGGTATCAAATGACTTAGAATTACAATTAAGTTCTGCAGATGAAATGTAAAGAAAATATTAAAGTTGGAAAAAATAACTTGTATTTTACAACTCTGGACTCCTCACTCTTGACAAATAAGCTATATAAGATTTTGAAATCAAATATAGGGGAGCCTCTTAATTATTTCAGTTTTTGTAGGTTCCTTTGGATTGAAGTACTACTGATTAAGATACATTGCCCGAAAAAGCATGTCTTGTGCAGAATATCTTGAAATGTTTGTCAGGAAGTCGAACACAAAACCCGAAATCAGATTCCTAAAATGACAATTCTTAAAATCATATTTATTTATAAAACAAACTTTCTCACGAGAAAAGACAAAACAAAAAAGCCAGACAAGTAGATGGAGACTGTAACACAGCACCATAGAAGCACGAGGACAACCAAGTCAAGAAGGCAGCAGAATTGGGTCAGTTCGGGTTTCTTCCTGAAAGATGGTTTCTGAAAACAAAAATGAGGTAATATTTGTGATCCAGGTTATTGATGCTTTCTAGGATTATTATTTTGATCGTCATTGAGTTAACGTTTAATGGGAAATCCGTAGTTCCGGAGTCGTTAACATCTGCCCACATACTCTTATGGACCTTAAATTCGAACATCCTCAATTCCACGAATTAATACTAAGTATCTAAAAACAATAACTAAAAACAAGGTAGTAAGCAATATGTGTTTTTCATTATGTTTGAAACCTATACGTTTTCGGTTACTTTGACAAATGAAATCCGCTTCAAATTTAAACGTCAGTTAAATGTGTCCCACGCATTTTGTCGGGGTATCATTAAGTACAGGAAAACAGTAATTATATATATCATTGACATACATCATATACACGTACATGGAAGTTGACTTGGTAGATGGATGTTTTATCATACTTTACATGTACCTTTTACAATAGTGAATGACCAGCATGCAGCATTCATAAGGCGAGCAACGAAAAACGGACGTGCACTCTGCAGTGCAATTTAAGTAAGGAATAAACTTAAAATTTAAGACACCGTTGTACAGTTAAAAGGTAAATAATTATTATCTTTTATCAATGAAAACAAAATTGTTTTGGAAGTGATCAATAATAGGAAACTTAATAAAACATCTCGTCAACGAAAACACGTTTTTCTCTGCATTTTTTTTAGAATAAAGCATCTTTATTTTTAAATTTCTAAATATGAAAGTTTACTCCATCATTTTAATATCACCATTTGAATCAGCAGAGTTCTATTACCTCACTATAATGAAACCTTTTAACGAAAGTATCCTGTGTATTATGATACTACAATACTGTTTGTTACAATTTCACCTGTACTATTCGGAAAGGAACATTGTTAAGCACCCTATAGCCATGTGAGGAAATGGGGCATGACATACAATCTCTCCCTTCTCCGTTTATAACTTCATTTAACAGTTATATATTTATCAAAGTTGTAGGATGGGGGACAAATACGAAGTAGCACCAATTGGAAATGGAAATGTTAACGAAGGCTTCCAGAGATCTGGTGAAGATGTGGAAGAAAGGCGTGAAAGTCTGGTACGTATGAATGACAGAATTATTTGTAAAGATTTTATTATGTTGCCGTTGTCCGTGTTCAAAGAGATTACTAGTATTATGCTAAATGTATGGTGATGTTGAAAAAAGAATTATATTTCAAGAGTGAAAAATATCACGGGCGGATTTTGGGGCCCTTGCGATGATATACCGTTTCATTTGAGGTGATGAACGTAGTGAGTTCCCTTCTAACCTTCGATTATCATTATTTCATTATATTCATAAAAAGTAATGAGCAATGTCCCCATTACGTCCAATTTCATTAGTTGCTTCAGTAAAACGAGAACATAATAGGTTTTGACGTTGTGAGCGTCACATTTCACCTTATATTTACAAAAATATAGATTGCATTAGAATGGAAATAACTAGATACTGACGTTATGTTTGCGGACGGTAAATGCTGCATTTACGATGCAAACGTTTGTTTTCCTGGCTCCGCTAACGCGTCGCCAGAAAAACTCAGTTTGCCAGCGTAAAAGCTGCATTTACCGTCGGCAGACATGACGTCAGAAACTAGTTATTCCCTAAATTTCAAATAAAAAATTGAAAAACTATTTTTTTAATAAAATCTCAAAACGAAATTGATCGAACCAGAAACCATTCTGCAGAAATCAATATTTCCTGCATCCCCTCAACATGTTCACCAAGATTACAAACTTTATCTGATACGCAAGATCTTTCACCTATTTAAGTTGCGAATGTAGTGCTCCATCAAATCTAGGTATGACTTTCGAATATGTGTTTTCTTTAAGAAATTAAAACGTAAATTCGTAATTTTCAAGGTAGAAATACACTAACATTAATGTTCATTTAAAACCGTGCACACCTGTAGTGTAAACATTTGTGTCGTCTGCATGATTTCATTCCATTTAGCGTACATTTTATCATATTTTAGAGCGTTTCCATCGAAACATATATTTCTGTAAAGAAATGGATATCAGCGGTGAAAGTTGATCATCTTTTCCCTTTATACTTACATTTAATATGCCGTATATCAGTATTGCTCGAAAATTGATGTTGCTTTATCGATGTTCGAAGCCATAAATTTGAATGAAATTATAAATGAAGTGATATGTATTATATAATAATTTTTTAATGTAGCTTTGCGTAAATCAAAAATATAAAAAAGTTCCATCATGGATGTTGAATCATAAGAGATAATTTAAACATTTTCTCAATCTAAAAAACAATAACTACAATTAAGAATAAACACATTAGAGGACACAACATAAGGATAATCAATAACTGTACCTGTATAGCCAAATTTTACAAATATTTGAGTTTACATGACATGTGTAAGAGAAAACAAAGTTCCATCTGCTCATTTTTTTTAACTACTTGTTAGTAGTTCTCTAATTCATCAGTGAATAAAAGTCAATTACAAAATCAGAAACTAGTGCCCAGTTTCACAAACATTCTTATGAAAATTTTAAGGATTTTTCGTAACTTTCGTCCTTTAATTAAAGGTTCCAAATGTTTTCTAGTTATATTGTATCATGTTTTCTTATATCATTTTTACGTACTAAGTAAAAATCAAATTCCAAAACTTCTCAAATTTAAGTGTTAGTAGAAATGATCGATCAAAAGTTACCGAAATTCCTGAAATTGTTCGTAAGTATTTTTGTGAAACAGGCTGCTGATTCCTAAAACCCACAATTGAATTACAAACTTTGGGAAAAAAAATACAAAACAGAACTTTCTCACGTGGAAAGAAAAATAGGATAAACAGACGTACGACGACAATGAAACACACAGGACAACTTATCTAATGAAATATATCCTGTGCAAGTGCGGAAGGCATTGTAGAATGATGTATTGTCAAAACGCACCGTACTATTTTCATATATCATATGAATCATGTTACATATCCAAATGCAAGTAGAGGGTTTTGCTGTGGGTGCTGCAACCTGGTGTTGTTGGAGATCCCCTCCTTTGTATAATATACAAAGGTAGGGCCAAAATAAAAGGAAGCCCAAAGCTCAATCCAATTTCTGTCTTAGTTTTATCCAAAATGTCGCTTATTGGCCACGGACCTAAAATTAACATAAATGATTTTAAGTAGCGCCTCCCTGAATAAATTCGATAAAGACATTGTTGTATTAATACAATTGAAAAGTTTCATTGATCTCAAAGCCTGCCAGACATGATCATTTCTTGTGGAATCTGACATCACACATACTATTTCTATAAGCTATTTTGTGGTGTAAACAGACGCACATTTCTACCCCTTCCACTAGCGCATATGATAAGTGTTTATCGACAATAAACATAACGAAATTAGCTCGAGTTTATTTCCCGAATAATTTTGTTTCGTATAATTTACAAGACGAAAGTAATACAAAGGTTTTCAAAAAACAAAGTTAATATCATAATTATCACTAAATATGACTAGGTTATGCGTTGTTATGAAGAAAATGCACTTTAACATCGACGGCGGGTGCGGCTAGCCAACAGGGGATGCTTACTCCTCCCGGGCACCTGGTCCCACCTCTAGCTTGCTAGGGGTCCGTCGATGCTTAATTTTGTGCTCTATTGTGAGTGCTGTTGAGATTAACGTCAGGATCTTCTTTAACTCATTTGTGTCACACTTATGCCCTTTGCCGTGTGGAGCTCGTAAAAAAGTTCCCCGCGAGGGGTTTGACAGTAAGTGTTTTGAATATATTTCCCTGACTTTGTCGCCATAGCACTTTCTACATAGACATAACGTCAGACAGTGCATGAATTTTATATATTGCTTTCATTTTCGCACTTTAACATCGACGGCGGGTGCGGCTAGCCAACAGGGGGTGCTTACTCCTCCCGGGCACCTGGTCCCACCTCTAGCTTGCTAGGGGTCCGTCGATGCTTAATTTTGTGCTCTATTGTGAGTGCTGTTGAGATTATCGTCAGGATCTTCTTTAACTCATTTTGGTATTTTTTTTATTTTCATTGAAAAATTAATTATCAGTCAGTAATGAAATCAGTGAATGAAAGTCAAACACAAGAACCAAAAAATAAGAATCCAAAAAATATCATAAACAGGTATACAAATTCTAAAACAAATATAAAACAGAACAAAGATAGAGAGGATATCGCGCAGTCTTAAAGTGTTCTAACTCCATTGTTGAGTATATCATTGGGACGGTCACGACTTGTTCTATCTCCTTAACTTGTGAGGCATAAAAGCCATCGAATTTTTAATTTTTTTCATTTTGGATCAGTAACAAAGTGTTATATGTCCATTCTTTCTTCCTTATGAAAATATATCTAAAAGCTTAATGGAAGAGTTTTTCTATTTCCAAAAGATCAAAGGAAGTCGATAGAGTTTTGTTTTATCTCCAATAAAAATTGTATGGAATTCTTGTAAGTTGTTAGAAAGAAGTGTTCAAACTCCATTTTGGCCATCTCGATTAAAGAAGATACAAAGTTTTGAGGACTACAAATGTGTATTTCTCTGTCTATTACGAAAACATTGTTTTCCTAAAATTTTCAACGTTGTATTATTAGCATAAATATTATTCCCAGGCACCTAAAACTTGAAAGTCAATTTTCTCGAAAAGTGTCAAATGGCAGATATAACTCAATATGACTGAGTGCGCGATATCCCAAACAGCGAAAACAGTGGAAACACATAACCCACCCCGTACATGAATACATTAATTAAGGTACATTGCGGCGTTACGGCACGCAAAACTTTGCGAGAAGACATAGCCTGAAAATTTGTGTACATGAAGTTTAAGATTTAATCAATCCTTGATATAATTTTCATGTAATTGTTCCACGAAGTTTTCGAGATTTTAAGCTTCAAATACGGCATTGTCGTTCTAATTCGAAAATATGCATTTTCTGAACAAAAATGATTTTAATCTAGAAAATTGACAAAGGAGGGTGAAAAGGGAGACCGAAAATATTGTTGCCATGTTGAGTATTGTATTTCTGCTGATTATCATGTATCTTGGGGAAAATTTGCAATTTTTATCGCCATTTTGCAACTTATTATTCAAAAATGCGCACACATTAAAAAGACAAAACACGGCTTGCTTCATTTCCACTTTCTCCATTAAGTTGTGGCGATCCTTAAAGCCCTTCTTACACGTAAAAGTAGAGAATTAGCTGAATTCGAATAATTATATATAAACATCGATAGGTCTTCTCGGCAGATTTTTTTGCAATTTAAGATTGAAAATTTGTTTTGCGTGTCTTCGGCGTCAATTTTACTCGCAACGTCAAGTCACAGCGTGTACAGATCGCAGGTGTCAACATGACGTCAAGGAGTATGCGGAATATTTGAATCTCTGTAACGGTCTTCTTAAAAACACCCAGAAACCCAATTTTATTTTATTTTTTAGATTATAAAGCAACAATTACATGGGCCGTATTCGAACTAGACCATTTATCTTAATGTAAAAATAAATTTATTCTCCATACATAACATTTTTTCTTCAAATATTTGAAAACATCATATGGAAAAGACGGACGGACATGTTCATTACTATTTAATCCGATATGTTTTGGCGGTGTATGCAAAAAGAAATTCCCTCTTGTTTATATGTACATGTACTTTATAATATCGGAAAAGGGTTTGGGCAGGGCGGGCCATATAAAATATACATTGTGATTTTCATTTCGTGCTCGTTTTCTATCATTAAGTTCAGCCGCCTCGATTGTTGTTATATATACATGTATTATCAAAATGAAATTTCCGTTTCAATCTCGGTGTTCAGGAATTCCTCAAGAAGGCAATACGGTAAAAAAGAAGAATCCAAACAAACAACTTGTACATACGTAGTCTCTTAGTCCCATCTTTGAACTAGTGACCTTGACATTAAAGTTCTTTCAAAGCTTGCATCTTCATTTAATTTGTTGATGGGATATGGGTTATACATTTCTCACCGGAATTCTTTGTGACATAATCTTTCAATGAAAACCTGGACCTTTGCATGACCTAGTCTCATAGACCTTGAAGTTTGACCTTTTCAAAATCTTTAAACTTTAATTGTTACATCTTCAATATTTTACCTTTAGATTCTTTATGACAAGAGTGGGGGATGAGATGTGGTGTGTTGTTACCCATCAAAAACAAAACAAAAAACCAAACGATATCAAAAGATTCTTGTTCTATATTACAAAACAATTCCGGTTCGCTCTGCTTGCTGATATACATTGTATATAAAAAAAAATTTGTCTTACGTCATAATCGAACTTCCACCGCTTTGCATATCATTTAAAAAGTACAGAGAATATTTATTTTATTTTATAAGGCAGTCCCCCCTCCTTCTCTGTCGCACACGCCCCCCCCCCCCCTTTTCCACAATTGCGCACAGAAACAAGCAACAAGGAGAGCGACAAAAAGTGTGCTCAAAAGTAATACCTCCTCACTCCGTCTAAATGGTGCAATAAAGAAATTAGATAAGGATGGAGGAGGATGGATGAAAGAATTTCCAACGTAATATTTGAAGAAAAAATTGCATTCATATAGCATTCAATAGTCAAAATATAACAATACATCCTTAAAGTTTCCGGTTCTCATTGCAAGCGTGTCTAAATTTATACATTGAATTAAGACAAAATGTAAACTTTATGTTTAAAAATATAAATGTCGCGCAACGTAACGTGACGTTACGATCAAGTAAGGTTTATGACGTCATAGCATAGATGTGCACATAAAAAAATTCGATGGTGAAACCTGCGTACACATTTGATTGTGATGAAAGCTTCCCCGCGAGCTACGTTAAGCTGGCAGATAGCAACCTCCTGAAAAGTATGAGCACCGATAATGTATTCGTGAATCGAGAAAAGAATCCTCATCAGCAATATATTTATAAATTGATAATCAACCGATCTGCTATAAATAAATTCCATGTTCGTCCAAAGTCGGCACTTGATATATATTGATCTCCCTCCTTGTGTAAATTAAAAGTCAGTGAATGTAGGTCAAACACAAAACCCGAAATCAGAATCCAAAAAATCTTAACCTATAGGCTTACTTATTCTTCGTAAAATTAATAACAGAACATTCTCTTACTTGAGACTGATTTTTCTGCGAAATTAGGTGTCAGAAAAAATGATGTCTCATCCCATTCCGGATGTGATTTTAACTGTAACGTCATTGTGAAGTCATACATAATTGCTGCGTTTGCCGGTCATAATATGAAAAACAATAAAAAAAAAAACCCTCATTTTTTAGTTCTTTTAGACAGTGAGAGAAAAAAAAAATCAATACCCAGATGTGATTAGGGGCACGGAAATCCAACCCTCGTGTCAAGGATTTGCTTTTGTCCACGATTCGGCAAGCTTCGTCGTGGTACAATCAAATCCTAGACACTCGGGTTGGATTTCCTTGTTCCTGATCACATCTTGGGATAGATTCTATTATTCTCAGGAGAGAAGAAAATGTCAAACAGACCGAGACAATAAAACCACCATAGAAACACGAAGGACAACACTATCTAATGTACAATCTCCACAAAGTCCAGTGTAATGAGCGGGATGTATTGTAAGTGGCGCCATTCATTGCACAGGCTGCATTATATTGAGAGACCGTCGCACCACGGCCGATCAGAACAAGGATATGAGATATAAAAACTCCCAAATATAATTTGACTTTACGAAACCAATCCAGATAATGTATTTTCGATTACTTTTATGCTTTTGCTTATTATAAGCATACATATACTAAACATCCTTTAAAGTTCAAGGTAAGATTAATGTTGCTTTTATGATGTTCAGTGATTGTATTCAATAATCGTTATTTCACTTACTGTCACAAAATAGAAGACTATGTTATGTGACTTTATTATCTCTTCCTCCTTTAATACGTCCTTGCCATTACCGATTGCATGAAAAAAGCTCTTAGAGAGTGAGTTTAAACGATGATCCCCTATAGGTCATTCGATGCATATGTCTTTGGTATTATAAAAAAGACACTGAAACAAATTGATACTCAATATGAAACCGTCGAAACATACAAACCATAATTCAGAGGAAATAAATCCCCAATATGGATTAAGCGATACACGCACAGAATAAGGCCAAATTAATTTTTATTTGTTTTGGGGTCTTTTTTTTTTTTTTTTTTTTTAGTTTTCGTTCTTACCTATTTAAGGTGGATCAATAGATATTTTGATATTTGAAAGTATTCTTTTTTTTCAAAAAAAAAAAGCGATTCAGATTCATTTTGGAGTTAGCGATTATAACTCAAAGAGATACATCATGTAAATACTAATGTCCGATCTTTCGAATCTATCTGTGAAGCTAACTTTATTTTAGTTAAGCATGTCTCCTTCGTCAGTGCTCATGAACTAAATGTGTGTAAACGTATGTTGAAGTAGAATTTTGCTTGAAATCATTGACAACATATCAATATGATCACACATCAAAAGGAAAACACCCCAACAACAAAAGAAGAAGCCACCAATGAGATGAATATGCATACTTATTACCTATCCAATTCGTACCAAAGAACAATAAAAACATTGAGAAATAAAAACATTGAGACCATACTTTGACCTAAAACCTCAAAACTGAATCTGCTCTGTCATTGATGTCTTCATCGAAAGTCTTATTTCAGTTTAGACCTCCATTTTTAGACCTAAATTTTAGACTTTTGAATTTCTCTTGCCAAAAATGAGCGGCTCCAATTTTTTTGTTGGGTGCATACAGAAGCGTATTTCAGTGAAAACACTGGAGGGTAGGCGCAAGGAGATTAATTCTAAACATGACCTATAAAATTATGCCGAAACCCAAGTTAAGGGCAGAGCTAGGCAATGAGGGAGATAACACTTAGTTTTAGAAATTAAGGTCTTATTTGAAATCAGCATTTCGATGGAGAAATTCAATAAAAGAACAAATTCAGTTTTGAGGTTTTGAAATAAAGTATGGCCTCAATGTTGCTTTTTATTCTTCTTCATTTTGTTGTTTCAAATGACGTTTGCCCAATGCGCATGGGCTAATGATGTTTTTAAATTTGACCTCTGAATCTAAAGAGATATTGAATTTTATCACGCTCTTCGATGAAGTAAATATGAAATAATTATAAGCTGTCATCAATACTTATAAATACATAAGCTTAAGTATATTTACTTGCCAGAGGACGGTGCATTTAATTTGCATATCAATAAGTATCAATTATCATATTCTTCAACATTTATTTGCTTAGACCCTCAAACACCACAGATACTGTTTGTCCCGGAGAGAAATAACCATTCTTTGATTAAATACTTAAACGGGAATATTACGTAAGAGTTATACGTTTTACTTTAGAAATAAAGTTCATGTGCTTTCGTCAGATTTAATTAGGTATAAAATTTATATGGCCGTGACCTACATATATAATCGAGATATTTCGACATAACCTATATATGTTTGGTTCATGCAAGAAGAAGTTTTAATAATTTCTGGAGTCTTATGTTGAAAGGTAAATTTCTCGGCAAAATCTTACATACAAAATACATTCGTTTGATAATATAAAAAATCTCTGAATTTTTAATTATAGTATGCATACGTAATCATTCTCACATTTCAATTATTTAATGTCCATTTACAACGAAGTTCGTTTAGATAGTAGAGATTATTGAGTATAACGTTATTATATAATTTCATACAGTCAGAATATTTTCGGCACTTCTTTATCATTATATCTGTTCTTATGGCCACAGTATGATTTTTTTCAATTCTCTTTTGTTTTAACTAATACGACACATGCATTAAATATCATCTATAATAAATTATCTATTGAAATTCTTCATTAGAAAGTATTGTCCTTTTTTTCTATTGTGCTGTGTTGTTGTCTCCATGCATCTTTGCGGGTTTTTTCTGCTGTACACTCTGCTGTCTGCACTGTTGAGGTCTACCCATCCTGGTTTTTTATTTAATATTTTTCCAAGAATTTGTATACCTATTAATTGTGATATTTGGATTCTGAGTAAAGGTTTGTTTTACTTAACATTTATTCCTTGATCCATTTTGGTTTTTACTTATGATTTTTTTTCTATTACTTTGTATACATTATGCTTTGGAATCTGAATCAAGTATCAATACTGGGCAAGCGTCAATTGAAAGTTGGTTCCTTGCATTGTCTACAAATTGAAAAACTAACCATTGGTGGTTAAAGCCAACATTCCTTTGTAATCCTTTGATTCTTTATTTTCATCATTACTTGTAGGTTCTACCAGCTATCACAAAGAGAAGAGTTTCCTATGCAGAGGGTGTTGAAAACAAGACAAAAACTAGACGTCTCTCAGTCTCCGAAGCCGCAGCTCGTATCAGGCGAAGCTCGGGTATACCCGACATGGAAAACGTTAATGTGAAGAAAGAAGGGGCCGGCAAACTCTTGTATAAGCCTAGTGATGTCCCTCCTCCACACCTACTCATTCTCTTTGGATTGCAGGTTGATATTACAGTACTTTATTAAAATAGTCACAGCGCTTTTTTCGTTTGTTGAAATGGCGTTTTAACGTACAACCACGAAAAAGAAACGTGATAAATGCAATACCAAATGGAGGTTCGAACGTAGAGTAAGATAATAATAGAAACGTAAACGTCTTCAAATACAATATCATCATTTAAGAACAGATAAATTGGCAGCATGGAACAGGCATGCACGTTTCGGGTACTCATCCCTCGCGAGTGATCCTCAATCGAAATTTAATATGGTCAAAGGGTGTGAAAGTTTTCATGTCCAAAATTGAACTTATAGACGTAGCAGTATGGGTGGGATATGGTGCTACAGGACCCACGTTTAAGAAATTTAAAGAAAATTTTATACCTGAAATTTCGAATGCGTTGAAGAAACGATCAAACGAAGGCATATCGAAAACAGTTATCGTGACTTTTATGAAATCTCCGATGGATTTATGTGCCCATGAATTTCTACAAGAAGGAAAACCAATAATGATATATATCCGTTTGATAAATGTAGATTCAAATACAGAGAGAAGAATTGCGCATATTGGATGAATGCAAGGTTCAGCAATGTTGCCCATGGACAATCTAATGCAAATTATCTTCATGCTCGGAATCTAATAACTTGGCTTTAAGGCAGGTTCCGGATTTTAGGCTACACTGTTTTGAACTGACCTTTTCCTCTTTTATTATAATTCTGAAGATTTTACTTAAGGTTGATAATATAAAGTAAATGCAATACATGTGAATGAATTAATGAATGGAATAGATACAAAACAAAAAACACCTTGCATTGAATTAATAGGTATATAAAATTTTCGTATAGATACATGTTTTTGCACGAAGACAAATGCTGACGTCCTACAGTAATTTTATATAGTTTCATCACTGTATAGCTTTATCCTCTCCGTTTCGTTCCCCTTTTGAAGAAAGTGTTAGAATATCATTTAACATTGTTTCCAGTGTAGTTGTCGGAGATAGTATTCTGAGGTGCTTCTCCTTGGTGATTATTGGACGTGGATATAACTCTCTGCGAATTTTCTTGAGATTAAACAAAATCAAATGGAAAATAAACTAAACTAAATTGAAGAAAAAATCAGATAAAACGTAATGAAATTAAACGAAAAAAATGTATAACGAAACAAAAACGACTTTATCACAGAAAACAACGTCAGCTTATTTTTATGACTAAATTTCTCATAAAATTGCAAAATAAAAATAGGGAGGATGAGAGGCAGTAGCAGTTCAAATGAAAAAAAAGCAACAATTATTTAGTCTTTGTACTGCTCAAATATCAAATTCTACTTTTCGTTTTCTTCATTTCATAGATTATGGTTTTATTTCATTATTTTGTTTTATTTAGTTCATTTACATTTTATTTCGTCTTGTTTTCATTTCGTTTCGTTTTGTTTTCATCGTTTCGTTTGACATTCCTAACATGCTGTGGAGTCTATTGATGACTAGGATGTTTCTGATTCAAAAATTCTACCAAAATTCAACTTAGATTTGACATCTTTTTATTTATCAAGTTGCCATTTAAAGACTGCAGCAATACCTTATACACACACTGAATATTCATGACATTTTCCTTTGACGATCACATTTTCAAAGGATCTTTTGTAAACGAAATGACATTATTTCACTTCATTTAAGTCTAGTCTAAAGTAAATATCTTTTACATTTACGACACAATATACAACGTTGTGAAACAGCATGAAGCAGACATTAATAGAATCACTGGTGAGCATTGACAAGGAAATCCAAACCGAGTGTCCGGGATTTGCTTGTACCATGACGAGGCTTACAGAGTCATGGACAAAACCAAGAAAAAAGGAGATCTCCAACAAGCCTCTGTTGCAGCACCAACAGCAACACACCAACACTCTCCAAGCGAAAACACAGAGAAGACGCAGACAACAAGAGACACAAAATGGACAAGGAACAGCAAACAAGACTTCAAACACCGAACACAAAAGACCACACATAAATCAACGACTTAGGATGACCATCTGCTTCGTTAGTAACAGATGGTGTGGTTATCCGGTTTACGTGCGCACAACACGGGCTCGAGGGTTGGAGTTCCCATCCGGCGATTGATTATTTTTCTCCCTATGTCTGAAAAACGTCAAAGATAATTATTTTCCTATACCTTTCTGCGATCTTTTGATCAAGACTGAAGCGACGCAGCGCGTCAGTCTTTTATGACGTCATTGTCAATGTCGCATATCATCCACCCCCCTGTAGATGATTGATTTGTCATTTAGCATTTTTTATGCGGATAACTATGTGAATATGGGAGAATAACTGTTCTCCCACTGTAGACTTGGATATCTATGGAAACGCGGGAAAAGATATCCCTGTCTAACCCCTTTGGGATAAGATAGCATTTTCAAGTGCATATTGGCTGTAACGTCAATTGTTAAACCATACAGGATTACTGTGTTAGCCGATCAAAATATGAACAATAGTGCGTAATATCTCATTTTTGAGCACATTTGGACAGTGGGAGAAAAATAATCAATCACTAGGTGTTATCAGGAACAAGGAAATCCAACCCTCGTGTCCACGATTTGCTTTTGTCCACGACTCAGCAAGCCTCGTCATCATACAAGTAAATCCTGGACACTTGGTATGGATTTCCCTGTTCATGATAGCATCTGGGGATGAATTCTATTAATCTTCGACTTATCAAAGAACATTTAACAAGGCGATTTTTTAAAGTTTGAAAAATAATAAACATGACCACACAGTACCGACAAAATGGAAAACAACTAAAGATAGCAACAAACAATATTTATCAAAGATATTGTTAGAGAAATCTATCTATGAGATATATAATAGGTTTCAATTGTAATCCATATAAACTTTTGAGCATTCATAATGTTTTTTTTTCCTTTCTGCGTTAAATTATGTGTACATACTTAAGTACGGTAAAAAAATGGTTGCGTTTAATGATTCACTGCTTTTTAACGGAATTGATTATTTTGTAAGGTTTACGACCTGAAATAGAATAGATCCCAAACTAGACCGGATTCTAGTGATCAAAGCAAAACATGCCTGCAAGATACTGTGCAACACTAACACAAAAAAGCTTATCAACAAACAAAAATGATGTGACAATCGTCAATACAGACAACAAAGCAAAGACAAATGTGAATAATGACCGACCTCACATTAAAAGAGTTGCATCCGGGATTACCATCTTCTGTAGCATCATGTTCCATGCTGCCAATTTATCTGTTCTGTAGCATCATATCCCAACTATTCTGTTACGTCTTTTGGTAAATTTTTGACATAATAATTTCACACTTTTTGGCCATATTACATTGTTTAGACTGTGGATCACTGACGAGGGTTTAGTACCCGAAACGTGCATGTCTGGTCCATGCTGTAAATTTATCTGGTCTGAAATGATGATATTGAATTTGAAGACGTTTAACATTTGAACTACTTGGTGAGTGTCACTGCTGGTGGACCAAGAGTCCCCGAGGACACATGTAGCCAAGTTCGATCAACTTCGGTTGATCGTGTGTCTCTTCGACGCATTTGAAAATTTCTGTTACAAAATTTCTTGAAATTTGGAAAACGTGGGTCATGTAGCATCATATCCCACCTATTCTGCTACGTCTTTTGGTACATTTTTGACATAATAATTTTCACACTTTTTGGCCATATTACATTGTTTAGACTGAGGATCACTGACGAGGGTTTAGTACCCGAAACGTTCATGTCTGGTCCATGCTGTAAATTTATCTGGTCTTAAATGATGCTATTGAATTTGAAGACGTTTAACATTTGAACTACTTGGTGAGTGTCACTGCTGGTGGACCAAGAGTCCCCGAGGACACATGTAGCCAAGTTCGATCAACTTCGGTTGATCGTGTGTCTCTTCGACGCATTTGAAAATTTCTGTTACAAAATTTCTTGAAATTTGGAAAACGTGGGTCATGTAGCATCATATCCCACCTATTCTGCTACGTCTTTTGGTACATTTTTGACATAATAATTTTCACACTTTTTGGCCATATTACATTGTTTAGACTGAGGATCACTGACGAGGGTTTAGTACCCGAAACGTGCATGTCTGGTCCATGCTGTAAATTTATCTGGTCTGAAATGATGATATTGAATTTGAAGACGTTTAACATTTGAACTACTTGATGAGTGTCACTGCTGGTGGACCAAGAGTCCCCGAGGACACATGTAGCCAAGTTCGATCAACTTCGGTTGATCGTGTGTCTCTTCGACGCATTTGAAAATTTCTGTTACAAAATTTCTTGAAATTTGGAAAACGTGGGTCATGTAGCATCATATCCCACCTATTCTGCTACGTCTTTTGGTACATTTTTGACATAATAATTTTCACACTTTTTGGCCATATTACATTGTTTAGACTGAGGATCACTGACGAGGGTTTAGTACCCGAAACGTTCATGTCTGGTCCATGCTGTAAATTTATCTGGTCTTAAATGATGCTATTGAATTTGAAGACGTTTAACATTTCATAGAAAATGGTTTGGTTTACTGCTTTACTCTAAGGTACGCTGGGACGTAAAGTTATTATAACGATTTGTCCAGACAATATCTTCACCGATACCATTGCAAACAATATTATTATTGAATTCCGGTAGCCAATCGATTCTTTTAATTTTTACGAAATAAAAGTTTACATGTTGAATCTACAGCAAGCTCTTCTATCCCTCTCCGTGTCAATTATCTTGGTTATCGTTGCTGCTGACTTTATTTGTGCCAGTGATGACGAAGAAATCAAATCTCAGCTTCTCGGATCAACGCTCGTTCTTAATGGGATTTCAACGCTTGCAATGGTACTTATAGGAGTCAGGTAATCAAAGCTCAATTTCCATCCGAAGAGACCTTTATAGAGAATAAACATAAACTTCATCTGAATTTTTAATCGATGTTCGTCGAAAATAATTCAAATATAATCAACTTCACTGGCTTTTTTCATATTAGTCGAAATAATTCTAATATAACTATGATAATGAGGTTTCGATAATATTCCTACTCAGGTCATGCTTCCTAAGAAACAAAACTACTTTACAAAATATTTTGTTATGAAATGTGATCAGTGTATGTGAATCTACAATATTTAAATTGGTTCAAGGAATAATTCCAATTAAGAAATTATGAGTCTGTAAAATCACATTGCCAAGACATTAGACAGATATGGTAATCCGTAACTATTACGTCAAAACGCAAAATAATTGCATACCTGGTTCCAGCTTTTTGTATGAAATACAAGCATTCCAATTCGAAACTTAAAATTTGAGTGTTATTTTAAAAAGTCGACATTTCCTTAAGAAATAGTGATGGTCCCGTGTAATAATTTGTAAATGTTGCAGTGCGAAAAAAATTGAATGTCGAAATTTTTGTAGTTAAGGTGATTTGTTTTTGTCGTTTTATTCAATAATTGTATTTATGTTAAAGGTTTGCTTTTTCTTATTGTCAGGCTACCATTGTATCAGGGGGCATATGGTGGATACTTAATTCCCCTCCTTACCTTGGCACAAGTGGACCCCAACAGATGTCTCATCACTCCTCCTTTCTCCAACACCACTGATTCTGGTAAGTTTCCCACCCTTTTACAAGAAGGACGGTAGATATAAATTGTCTCATTCCGGCAAGGTTTGAATTAACAAAATGGTCGAACACGAATAATTAACTTAATCTTTCCAGAACATTCACTAGGCTTACTTAGGAGTGATAATTGTACCCTTCGTTAAATGGCTACCATGTCACGGTGCCCTTTGTCGAATTAAGCAGTTTTGTTATATATTTCAGAAATCCTTTTAACTTAAAATTGATCCTTTATTCATTCTTCCAGAGTCTGGACAATACCTTGGTGATCAATGTACTTTATTTTCTATCTTGTGTGTTTTATGTAATGTATTTCTATTGAATGATTATTCTTTTGATTATGAAGTTGACTGATTTGAGTTTTTCTTTCATCCGAAATTCGTTTCTTGAATGCATTTGGTATGAAATGTCAAAAAATAATTCCATCTCGTATGAGAATCGTTTGTTTCCAGTAATACATGTACAAATAATGGACCGTCACCAAGAAATGCTACTTTTGTACTTAAGTTTGTATTTCTATAATGCTGTACGTTAATAGACTCCGCTTTTAATCTCCTCGTGATAATACTTACCGCTGTTTACTGTTGGCGATTCTATGTTATAGTACAACAAAATCGGTACTATAGAACATATAATATTTCAATATTGACAATTTGTTCCGTTCTATATTTTTCAAGAATTTGAATACCTATTAAGTGTGATTTTTTTTTTATTCTACTTTTGTATGTTGTGTTTGACTTTCATTTACTGATTTGATCATTTAAAAGTTCATTGTTTGACTCAAAGAACAAAATAATTGAAATATTAACTCACACTGACAAGTTCTTGAGACTACCTTGATTATTTTTTCTCTGTTAATAAAGATTGACATGATGTGAAATTCTGTTTAATTTGTTGTCATGCTCTTTATAATTTCTAAAGGAAACACCACAATGTCAGATTTCGATGCGGCCGCTGCCAAGAAAGACCTTATCATGACAAATCTTCGACAGGTATGGTTAATGTATGTGCAAAATCCACCCAGCGGTCAGTTCAAAAATACGTCGATAAGGAAGAATGTTAAACGTCTTCAAGTTCAATAGCATCATTTAAGAACAGAATAATATTTGCAGCATGGACCAGACATACCGATAATGAAAACAATATTTATCATAAATCCTTAAATAAGATAAAAAAAAGAAAATTGAAGTGTTCCAACCCGTAACCTCCTTGAACAACGTTTCCAACCAATTTAAATTCACAAGACACGCGTTTCGGTTAGCAAATCCTCATCAGTGATTCTTTAAACCAAAGTGATTTTGAGACATAACAAAATTTATTTTGTTAGTGCCCTCTACTTTGATCTTTAATTTTGTGCATCTACATTTTAAAGAGTGCGCGGCTCCAACGATTTGTTAGGAATTCCGCCCAGTTGGGACCGAAATTTTTTTTTCTCATTAAAAGATATTTCAAAAAACTCTTAATTCGGTTAGAAGTTTGCTGAATTTTATGAAAATAGTAATATGTCAAACTTGTGACCTATATTTTGTGTATCGTTTGTGTTAAAACAGTCAACTTTAACACTAAAGCCTATGGAAACTTGAAAAGTTTTTTAAAGTATTGTTCCACACCTTGCTACAGGATTTCCTTTTAATAGAAACTTTTGTCTGACAAGATCTACCAGCATGACAAGTAAGATCCTGTAGCAAGGTGGGGAACGATGTCAACCAGGCGATCGAAACATAAAAGGGAGGTGAAAAGGCTCAAAATCAAGAGTTATTACATATAAATCTATCATGTTTTCTTTCGATGGGTCTAGAGTGATGATACATTGCAATAATATGTAATATGTTAATAATGTTTAACGTCTTCAAATTCATAAGCATCATTTTAGAGCAGATAGATTTACAGCATGGACCAGACATGCACGTTTTGGGTATCTAACCCTCGTCAGTGATCCTCAATCTAAACAATGTAAATTATGGCCAAAATCTGTAAAAATAATGTCCTAAATATACCGAAAGACGTAGCAATTCATTTCTTTTATGACGTCATTTAATTTGTTTGGGTGAGTTGTAAACATTCTGCGACTACATTTTTTTTTTCATTTATTTATCAAACACTATATTATCTCTTTTTAGGAATGACCACACAAAACTCTGTTTTTCCGATAGTTTTTCGCTTATTTCATCGTAATGTAAACGCACTAAACGCATTATCCATTGTTTGGGAGTATAGTGATGAACAAAAAATGAAGTTCTCTGTACGGAATAGAAATACTAGTTTTTGAAGGAGAACAATAATTCTACAGTTCATTAAATCACTGAATATATAACACCTTATTATAAGTCAGAGTAAAACGAATTTTCTCACTTTCATCTCATATTATTGATTTTTATAACGTAATACCACGGACTCTGAATTGCGGATCCCATGTTCCTTCGATTTCGAGTAAATACCAAGAAGGTGATGTAAATGATAAACATATGAGTACATATTATAGGTTATAAGTTTTCTATCTATAAATATATATATTTTATACCTTAGAATAGTTTTAGTAACCCTGGAGGTGATTTTGCTATCTGGGCGGATTTCCCGCCAATTCGAGCGAGGTCCTTCCTTTTAAGGCCGATTCAGTAGCATAGATGAGTAAAATCTATAACCCCAAAAATATCGGAGTGATAGTGCTGGAATTTTAACCTCCTTTCATTTCGATGACTTTTAGAATGAAATGACAAGTTTAAAAAAAGAACAAAGTAGTATATGATATCATATTGATAAAAAGCCATGCAAACAGCTTCTTTCAGGCGACATATCCAAAACAAAAAGCAAAGAATACACTTGAACCATTCAGTTGTTGAAAACGTTTTTCACTGTTGCTCGACACTGCAAAATGATATAAGTGTAAATAAATAGAAGACTGAAGTGTTCCAATGTTTTTAAAAACAATCATTTTTTTTTAATTAAAGATGACTTATTACTTTGAGGACGTGATATTGTAATTGCTGCCCATATTTTATTCAGATACAGGGAACGTTGATGACAGTGGGTGCCCTCCACGCCCTTATCGGTGGTACAGGTCTGATCGGAGTCCTTCTACGTTTTATAGGTCCGATAACTGTGGTGCCCACAATACTATTACTAGGAATTTATGTCGCTGAGCCAACGCTGGATTTCGTGGTCATCAACTGGCCCATATCACTTATGTAAATACACATTCTGCTTTTAATGTGTTTTCGTAATTTTATCATAGCTAGTATGTCATTATAGATCCCGTTTTGAATATACTTGAATATTCTTTCATTTGCACATCGGTTGATACTTTTATCAAAGTTGAAAATGAATGGTGATAAATAATTTGCCACTATTCATTCATTCGTTCCATTTTGCTTTCTTTAGGACATGTGCTGTGAGCTTCATCCTCGCCTTTTATCTAGCTGGATTTCTGATGCCGATACCAGTATGGACACGGTCGAAAGGCTGTCACGTGATTAGGTATCCAATTCACCAGGTCTACTCTGTACGTTGAAGTTCATGGTATCAATGTAGTAATGAACGTTGTATAATAATGTATATATCACTTGTCTGACCTTTTAGACTCATTTGAAGGTAATATTCTTATTAGATACTGATGTAAAATTAACTTTCGGGTTTTCGTTTGTATTTCGGACGTCACTTTGAAAGTGATAATTGATGGATGTTTTCTGTTGCTTTTGAAAATGTCGTTTGAAGTTGTCCCCGTATACGAATTATAAATATCTTTCTCCTTTCTACAGATGTTAATAGCAGTTTTGTTTGGTTGGTTTGTGAGCTGGATAGTGACGGAGGCTGGAGGATTTACAGATGACAAAACAAGTCCAGCGTACCAGGCTAGGACCGATGCCAGAATACACGCCGCTTTGGACTCAGCCAAATGGATATTTGTACCCTATCCTGGTAATGCGATCCGAAAGTTGTTCCTCCCTTATGCACACATAGTCTATAGTTATTAAATTAGACAGACTTTGGTTTAAATAGTTTTTATTTTTGCAGAAAGGGAGAGGCCTTGCTTTATTTTGAAAACTATTTTCAATTGTTGAGATTGAGGAAATATGGACATATTGGAACTTTTAATTTCAGATTGCTTCATTGAATGAATACGAAATTATCAATATTGAGATATAATGATTCTATCGTTACAATCTAGTACATAACATCAGCATTTAAAAAAATGTCGCATCAGTGATTGAAATAGTGAATGTATGATGAAGGAAATTCTACTCTTGATTTAGAATGTTAAACGTCTTCAAATTCAATAGCATCATTTATGACCAGATAAATTTACAGCATGGACCAGACATGCACGTTTCGGGTACTTAACCCTCGTCAGTGAACCTCAGTCGAAACAATGTAATATTGCCAAAAAGTGAAAATTATTTTGTTCAAAAATGTACCAAAAGACGTAACAGAATGCGTGGGATATGATACTACAGGACCCACGTTTTAGAAATTTCAAGAAATTTGGTAACAGAAAATTTTAAATGCGTTGAAGAGACAGAATGTATGCAATTGTCTAAATAATAATAGGGTATGACAATTCTACTGCACTAAGGTGATAAATGTGTCCTGCATCCAAGAAAGAAAGGAGGGGATCTCCAACAATACTCGGTAGCAGCACCCACTGCAAAACACCGAATCCGAGTAAATAAGTACAACAATGTAGTCAAAGGAACAATGAATAGCAAATACTACACATAAACACTAAACAGAAGACTTTTCATAAACAATGAACTTTTCATAAACAATGAACTTTTCCTAAACGATGAACTTTTCATAAACAATGAACTTATCATAAACAATGAACTTTTTATAAACAATGAACTTTTCATAAACAATGAACTTATCATAAACAATGAACTTTTTATAAACAATGAACTTTTCATAAACAATGAACTTATCATAAACAATGAACTTATCATAAACAATGAACTTATCATAAACAATGAACTTATCATAAACAATGAACTTATCATAAACAATGAACTTATCATTAACAATGAACTTATCATAAACAATGAACTTATCATGAACAATGAACTTATCATAAACAATGAACTTATCATGAACAATGAACTTATCATAAACAATGAACTTATCATAAACAATGAACTTATCATTAACAATGAACTTATCATAAACAATGAACTTATCATGAACAATGAACTTATCATAAACAATGAACTTATCATGAACAATGAACTTATCATAAACAATGAACTTATCATAAACAATGAACTTATCATGAACAATGAACTTTTCATGAACAATGAACTTTTCATAAAAAAGAGAGACCATTGGGCAAGTGATGACGACTAAGGGCGGACATCTGGTGTGAGTGTTATTCGGATTACATGCGCACAACCTTCCCACTTGTCCGGAGGTGTACTCTCTTCCCCGGCAACTGTTATCTCTCCCTATCTTATAGTTCCCTTCACATGGTAGACTGTCTTCTGTTTGTACTTTTTTTGTGTGAATTTGATATGCTGTTCGATTTCTGATGTAAGCATATGCAGAAACAATGCATCTTTCACCGATTTAATGGGGATTCTTTGTCGAACTTAGAACTATATCTAGATCTCAGCATGACCTTTCTCCAAACTTAAAGAAAATATGAAGTGTTTAATATAATATAATAGTATAACCATTTTTGATACTTTAAAAGATAATGCATAACAAGAAAATTAGTTGGTATAAAAAGATATTACAGGGTAAAAGGAATTTGTAATTGTTTCACAAAATGTTCTCTGGATTATCCTGTGCTTAAAAAGGAATAAACAGAACAGCCTGTTGGACGTTGAATTATTTATTTCTTTTTTTTTCACTTTTACAGGTATGTACGGTACGCCTTCATTTTCGGTGGTTGTTTTCTTCGGTTTCCTCATAGCCACAATTATTTCCATTTTGGATTCTATCGGGGACTATTATGCATGTGCTGCAGTCTGCCACGTACCACCTCCTCCAAAACACGCAGTGAACCGTGGAATAATGATGGAAGGGATATGTACTGTGTTGTCGGGGGCTTTTGGATGTGCATACTCAACGACCACATATGGTCCAAATATAGGCGCAATAGGAATAACAAAGGTAAAATCTTATATTTCGCTTTGGAATATTATTTACTAGTATTCCGGGATTCGCAATTATTCTAATGATTTTGTCTTGCCTTCTCTTCTCTCAAGACTTGATAGCAGATGGGTGCTTCTTCGATGTTAATTCTAGTATGACATTAACGATTGTACTACACAGATAAACATTTATCCGTTGTGTGAGAACATGATCTTCACGATGCGAAGAGTGTTATGATGAAAAACAAAACTTTAATTTTCTTTCAATGATTAAATAAGATATGCCTCAGGTAAAATCCCTCAAAATGTTCGCATGTAGAAGAGCTTTCTAATAACAAAGAGAATTACATAATTTATATCTATAATTGTGTTACAATACAGTTACGTTACAATGTTTCTAATAACAAAGAGAATTACATATATCTATAAGTGTGTTACAATACAGTTACGTTACAATGCCTCTAATAACAAAGAGAATTGCATATATCTATAAGTGTGTCCAAAGCACTTTCTATATGTGTGTGACAATACAGTTACGTTACAATGTTTCTAATAACAACGAGAATTATATATATCTATTTAAGACAAAAACCGATGCACAAACTATATAATCCGCGAAGCGGATTATATTTTGTTTATGCATCGGTTTTTGTCTATACATCGATAGACAGAAAAATTATTACAGTCATTTCTTATAATTTAATTAAATCACTATTTAATCATCTAGTTTATTTTGCAATTGAAGTCATTTTAGCGTGGTTGATTTTCAAGTTCACAACTGGCGACGTGATATTTGAACAGGCCTAACGTAGCGGCGCTCGCCGTTAGTGACGTCATAATAGGTGACATTGTCTATACAGCTATAGATAAAATTTCGCGCCGTGCGTTTGTATAGGCGTTATACAGACATTACGGGAATAGTTAAATTATAAGTGTGTTACAATACAGGTACGTTACAATGTTTCTAATAACAAAGAGAATTACATATATCTATAAGTGTGTCCATATCACTTTCTATATAGATATAACCTCAGACAGTGCAATGCATGTATTTTATATATATTGTTTTTTTTTTTATTTTCGTGCATGAACATCGACGGCGGGTGCGGCTAGCCAACAGGGGATGCTAACTCCTCCCGGGCACCTGGTCCCACATCTAGCTTGCTAGGGGTCCGTCGATGCTCAATTTGGTGCTATATTTTGAGTGCTGTTGAGATTATCGTCAGGATCTTCTTTAACTCATTACAATTCTAGGTAGCCAGTAGGAGTGTGTTCGTCGTCTTAGCTATAGTGTACATAATATTTGGACTACTAGGGAAGTTCTCTGCGTTGTTCATCTCTATTCCAAACTCAGTCCTTGGCGGAGCACTGATAACAATGTCTGGAATGCTTATCGGTGTGACCTTGTCAAATATGAAACCCATTGACCTTGGATCATCTCGAAACCTTGGTATAATAGGAACATCCATACTGATGGGATTAATGGTACCGATGTGGGTGAAGAAAAGGCCAAATGATATAGATACAGGTAAGGGATGTCAAAAAGGATTTTAAGAAAACACTAAAACATCCTAATGAGAAATCACAGATTTGCTCAGTTGTGAGAATCCGTCAAGTTCATTCATTCATTCTGAAATTCGCCTTTGTGATGTTTAAAAGTGAAAGATGTGTCATCATGATTCTGTCTTTTCTCATATGGGTGTCTCGGTATTTTGCTGAGGGTGCTGCAACCGAGTCCTGTTGGATATGCCTTCCTTTCTCTAGTTGACGTTTTCGCAGCTATGTGTTAAAAGATTGAATGTAAAACAAGAGATCCAAAATGTGATCTTCTTGTAAGGTTTTGTGTCATTTTGCTTTATAAGTACTAGAACTGACATAATAGATAAGGATAAGAACCCACCATGATGACATTGTGCACTGTGATCAAAGCGGTACACACATGAACATAAAAACCATGCAAGCAGGAGATGCTCACTCTTCCTGGACACTTGATCTCATTCCTTCACAGGGAGTTCACTTCTCTTCATATGGTAGATTCATTTTATTTCTGTTTCTGTTTTTTTTAGTTCTGGTTTTATCCTGGTTTTGTATGCCCTTGGTTTGATGAGTTTTCGATTAACGTACTTCTTTATAGAGGTATGTTTTTTTTTCCATATTTGTCATTCTTGATAGGGATATGGTTTTTCCCATATTTGCCATACGGAAATAACGAGAACAATAACATCGCATCATTGAAAATGAAGAGCAATTTATATCGACTTATATCGATAGAGTCAAAGTGTAAGGACGTGATTCATTATAGGTTGTGGCATTCACATAAATGCACACAAATGCAATACTGTTTTAAATGAATACAAATAACATGCATGTAAATGTAAAAGGTACATGAACCACCTATGTACAGATACTGGAAAATAGGCAATAACAATTTCATATTGAAATAAAGGTTGTATATGTATGATAATAAGTCAAGTGTACCATATGCGCAGTTTCACAAACAATGAAATAGGAGAAATCCAAATCTTTACGATAAAAGATACAACAATCCAAATAAATGACCTAAATCATATGCCAAGGAGCTAATTGCTCATTTCGATCGTTTAGCTCAAGCAAAACTGTACTTCAAATTTGTGTATTTAAAATCAGTATAATTGAATTTTTATCCATGGATTATTTATATAAAGAAATGAAGGACACTTGGAATAGCCAAAATTCTCATATACTTTGACATATTTTGTAGGCAATTTTGACTTAGACGTGATATTAAAGGGCTTGTTGGGGAATCCAAATTTTACAGGAGGTGTCCTTGCCTGCTTCTTAGACAATACGATACCAGGTAATATTAAAGCCTCTGAATTATTTGATGAAATAATACACATACTTTTTTAAGTGAAACTCAAAAATATCTTTAAATAAGGGAAGATAATAACGTCATGAGTCATATACAGATTGTTTTTATAGTACCAGAGTAAATGAAAAATGATGCGCATATTTCAGGGACGAAAGATGAGAGGGGGATTACAGCATGGCAGAGCTCAGATTCAGTCGATGAATGTGAGGAGGCCGATAAAGACATCGGATATGAAGAAGGATTGGATATATACGATGTATGGCTTCCTAAAGGAATCAAGAAATGGAAAGGATGGAAATATGTACCATTTATGCCATACTCTGAGGAAAGATATAATGTTAAGACATTATCAGACGATTGGTCAAGGCGGAAGAGTTTTGTAGTGGGTGTCCAGGACGGCATTTCCTAAGGCTTCGATTATCTCTAAAAATAAACATTATATAATCATATGTACTTTTTTTACACATCAGATTTTGTGTATACTTATGTGCATTGTAATTGCTGGATTGTTAATTTGAGTTTTTGTCTCGTTTATCAAAATAAATTTATTCTTTATATAGTCTAGAATAACTGTTAACGTTGTTAATTTCGCTGGGAGAAACTTTCGCGAAATTACCATTGCAGCAGTACACGATGGGGGATGGGGTAATTTTGGCGAAATTTGGAGTATTCCCTTTAGTCTTTTATAATGGTTGTAATTTTTACGCAAGGGTAAATTTCATGTCTGGTCCACGTTGCCAATTCATCTGTTCTTAAATGATGCTATTCAATTTGAAGACGTTTACATTCTTGATACTAACAGAATCGCCAAAAACCCGAAAATTACCCCCTCGCGAAAAGCTGCACGTTTACAGTATGTTACATTCATTTTGAATAAATACCTATCCATCTGCGTGTTGCTTGGCATCCTGTGTGATACTGCTGCTATTTTAAACCACAATTGTGCGTTCTTCGGGACCTCTCAGGTAATCGTAATAGGAGGAGGGTTGTGTGTACGTTGTCCCTATAACAACAGAATTTGCTACTAGCGTATTAAATGGCCGTTCTTAGTCTGCACCGAATACCCATTGGTCTTGTTGGTTTTTATGCAGTCCGTTGTGTTTTTCTGGAAATTTTACAAAAATTATTGTCAACTTCTTCTGAAATCCGGACCAATACAGGCAACAGAGTATATTACTTTGGGTATTTCACAACTTGCATTTTATGGTGATATAATTAACAAGATAAGAAGGATTAAAGATAGACAACATCACTATCGAAAATGCGTCAGAATCAGCAAACGCCTTTTATACCGTGGATATGATCCTAATGTCACCAGACGGACACTAGGCTTATATATAGTACTAGACCAATCTACAGTCTTGTACCAGCGCATTCTTAAAACTTGCTCTCTGACTGACTCATCTTCTCGAGACAAGTGTACGTATTTACCTTACTCCCCCTTGTCGGATGTCATACACAAAACTGCGTCTCCGGTGAGTGTCGTAGTGGGGAGTATATACTACAAGATCAGAGTCCATTTTATATTATACTTCGTATAACTCCTTGTATTTCCTATAGCTACACACCAACAGTTGCATCTAAAATTTATAATTACAAACAATTATTGCAGTGTATTGATTTAAGTAATCCCTCACTACATCCACTTCCTTGCGAATGTTCGTCATCAGATTTCAACTACTCTCCTTGTGGACACGTTATTACTGGTGACCTTAGTATAGTCAAGAACGACAAGTTGAAATAATTGTTAAAAAAGGGTACCAAATACAGAGAAAGTATGTCCTTTACAAGGAACCAAAATGTCAAAATTATCATGGACTCTTGTGAGGAATATGCAAGACGTTGGGCAAAGAAAGGCAATGTACAGCTCGACACCCTTTCCGAATGGATCAAATCCATCAGAGGGTTACTTTTATCTAGAATTAACCGATTAAAATCAACTGTGATCACCAGATTCGAGTCTATATTTAAAGACCCTGATGTTATCACAGAGCTTACCTACCTCCAAGAACATTATGTCATCACACCAGCGGACAAAGCCTCAAATAATTACAGATTTACTCGCAAAAAGTACTATTTCGACAGTCTAGTTAAAGAGTTTGGTTTAAATTCGACACCTGGAAATCCCACTTACACCCCAACAAACCTTTCTGCCTGTGAAATAATAGATAACCACAAATCAGCTCTTGCTTCCTTTGGCTTCGACACTAACAATTTAGATTTAGATTTGCCTTACTTATACTGCATACCTAAACTGCATAAGAATCCGTACAAACAACGTTTCATAGCTGGTTCCTCAAAATCTTCTACCAAATCTGTATCGATCTTACTCACCAAAGTTTTATCTGAAATCAAATCTGGGCTTCAAAAATATTGTTCGACGGTATATTCTCGCAGTGGTATTAACCAGATGTGGATTTTAAAGAATTCGAAGGAACTTTTAGAACATCTGAAATCCACTCATTTTAGTAGAGTCCATTCGATCAAAGCCTTTGATTTTTCGACACTTTACACTACAATTCCACATTCTAGATTGAAAGAGAGACTCAAAAAATTATAAGTAATGCGTTAACAAGTAAGAACGGTAATCGCAAATGCATATTTATTGTTGTTAACTATGACAAAACTTACTTTGTAAAAGAAAAGTCAGATTCTGAAAATAAGTACACTGAAACTGATATTATTCAGATGTTAAACTTTCTGGTCGACAACATTTTTGTTGTGTTTTGAGGAAAGGTCTTCCAGCAAATTGTCGGAATTCCAATGGGGACCAATTGTGCCCCACTCCTTGCCGACATTTTCCTTCACTCGTGCGAAGCTGAATTCATTCAATCTTTGGTCTCTGAAAGACAAAAAACTTAGCTTCTGATTTTAACTTCACTTTCAGATATATAGACGATGTGCTGTCCATCAATAATCCAAACTTCGCGGAATACCTTAGCAGAATCTATCCGTCGGAGCTTGAAGTCAAAGAAACTGCAGAGACAAATAATTCAGCATCATATTTGGACATAATGATGTCCCTGACACTGATGGTGAAATGAACACCTCACTCTATGACAAACGTGACGACTTCAGTTTCAGCATCACAAACTTCCCTCTTCTGAGTAGCAACATCCCTTCATGGCCTGCTTATGGCGTGTTCATATCCCAATTGATACGTTATTCTAGAGGAAGTAGCAAATATACAGATTTTGTTCTGAGAGCTAGACGTCTTTCAGATACGCTTCTTAGTCAGCGATACGTTTGTGACCGACTGATATCGTCACTGAGGAAGTTCTACGGTCGATACGGGGAACTCGTCATACACTATGATGTCTCATTGTCCAGAATGGTGAATGATAACGAGGGTTAAGTACACGAAACTTGCATGTCTGGTCCATGCTGTAAATTTATCTCTTCTTAAATTATGCTATCTAATTTGAAGACGTTTTAACTTTGAACCACTTGGTGAGTGTCACAACTGGTTGACCAGGAGTACCCGAGGGCACATATAGCCAAGTTCGATCTACTTCGGTTGATCGTCTGTCTCTTCAACGCATTGGAAAATTTCTGTTATTGAAAAATCTTGAAATTTCTAAAACGCGGGTCCTGTAGCATCATATCCCACCCATCCTGCACGTTTTTCGGTTCATTTTTGGTAATAATATTTTTCACACTCTTTGGTCATATTGCATTTAGATTGAGGATCACTGACGAGGATTAAGTACCCGAAACGTGCATGTCCGGTCCATGCTATAAATTTAACCGTTCTTAAATGATGCAATCTAATTTGAAGACGTGTACCATTCTGTCCTAGACAAATTGAACCATCCAACCACAGACTATACTTGTATCTTTCGAAATGGAAGTAATCGGACGTGATATTTCTGTCGAATTGAAGCGACGGGTGTTGCATGCAATCAGGAAATGCTTATTTATCCTGGGCACCTGGTCTCACTCCTAATTGGGAGTTCGCTTCTTTTCAGCAGAATGAGTTTTTGTTTGTTTGCTTTGGTTCCTGTTTTATCCTGATTTTGTATGCCTTTGGCTTGTGATTTCCTGAATTATCGAATTTGTACTGTGTATTTAGATATGGTCATTGTCCATTTGTCATTCTTTGACATTATCATCAGATACGTTGAACTGTTTATACATGATTTGTTCATACTCTTCATAAAGCCGTATTTTTTCACAATATAACATTTGCATTGGTTGAGGCACCTTTTATTTGTCGAAAATGCGTTAGCCAATCACGCCCTCGGCCACAATATTTGTCGACCGATCACACTAACAACACAAACTTGGTAAAGGATCTTGAGTACTTGCTTCTTGTAAGATTTCGTGAAATTATGTGCCTTGGTTGAAGAGGAAAGTTCGAAAATGTGTCAGAAAATCAGAGCCCTCGGCTGCCATATCTGTTGACCGATCGGCACGAATAATACAAACTTGGTAGAGGACTTTGAGTACTTACTTCTCTAAGGTTTCGTGAAATTCTGTTCAGCTCTTGCAGAGGAGAAGTCGAAAATGCGTCAGTCAATCATAGCCCACGGCTGCCATATTTGTTGACCGATCTGCACAAAAAACACAAACATGGTAGAGGACCTTAAGTACTTGCTTCCTGTAAGGTTTCGTGACATTATGTGCATTGGTTTTAGAGGAGATGTCAGAAATGTAAAAAAAAGTTTCAGACGGACGGCGCGCTATTACAGTAGCTCATTTGAGCTTCGCTCAAGTGAGCCAAAAAAATCTCTCATCGTGTTTCACAAACTAAAGCATATTATAAAGTCGTAAGTTCATATCACGAAATATCTTGATCATAATGAGAAATGCATTATATGTTGATTTCAAAGTGAACGGTTTGCTGTTTTCCTTTTCTTTGTATTTTGTTTATGTATAATAGTCTTTGAAATAATAATGTATGCACCTCCAAATATGGCGCGTTACTAGTCCAACATGGCTGCTTTAATGAGATTGCTGGGGCACTATTGGGAGTGATTCTTATAAATTTCTTTTAAATTGTGATTTTAAATTAAAAGATTCCCAATGAAATTGGACTTAACCCAAGAGACGGGTATCCCAGACAGATTGTCACCTTGAGAAGGAAGTCATAGTTATATACTGACTTGTTCCATTGAATTTTAAACAAATTGTGACTGAAACGGGCATTTGTATATTTGTATTACATAATCGTACGAGATTTTCATTATCTTAAAATCAGTGCAAACGAACTGGTGAAGGTGTGCCTGCAATAATCATCTCAATAAGGATAACATCTACAACGCCTTGACATGTATCTATTGCAAAACACTGACAAAAAGTAGTACGTACAACATTACCAAATTCCCTTTCTTAAAAATAACAAGAGGCCCAGGGGCAACATCGCTCACCTTAGAACACTGGTAATCTTTTAGCGAATATGATTTATATAATGCTTATCATGAGCCTTATGAAAACATAGGGAAATCAAGATTACTAAGCTGGCCGTAAGGGCTGTAACAATTAACCGAAATGTCGGTTAACCACAGTTCAAAATCTCCGGTTCGATTCAAAATTTTCCAGCTAAAAGGAGTAAAAGAATTACATGTATACCATATTCAAAATTCAAATCTTTTATGAAAATTCATACACACAAGCATCGATTTATAAAATACCACTACAAATATACTGTATGTGTATTTATTTTAGCGGGATTCATATTTTAACGGAGTTAGCGCTATAAAGACTGCGCCAATTCAAGACTACGCTGCATTATTGAATTTTTATAGATTAATGTTGAAAATAAGTCTGGTGTGCTAATTCATGATTACGCTATTATGTCGATTTGTCCTATTTTACCCTGTTGCGCGAAAATTTGGTTACGCTAAAATAAGTACACATACAGTATCAATATTATTAATTATCTTAGAGGGAAATATAAGAAAAAAAGCTATATTGAATAAAAATATTTAAGAGCAAAAACATGTATCAAAAATGAACTTAGAATAATCTAAAATGCATAAGAAGCTCAGAAAATGGAAAAAAAAAAACTGAAAAAGGAAGAAACGAATTGTTATGGTCTCGCCGGAGTTTGAACCCACTACCCTTGGGTACATTGGCGTGCATAGAAAACATTCATGTATGCAATCTATAAAAAAATAAAAATCCAAAAGTTGCTGTTTTCACTTCTTTCACAGTTACATTTCTTACTATAAATATCAAAAAGTATATCAGCAATTTCAGGGGAGAAGTTTGAAATGTTTAAAATACCATCCTCCCTTCCCAAAAGAAATATTTTTTCTTATATATAATAAAATAAAACCTTTCTGCAAAAAATAAACAAAAACAAAAACAAAACAAAACAAAACAAAAAGGGAGCTTGAGAATATCTTTAAAATTCTAAAAGGAGCTGTTAAGATAAGGGCCAGATTTAGCCCTGAAAGCACTCGATTATTTCTCGTGCGTTGTCCTTCCACTTTAGATAAAAATTAGTCAGGATAAAAATACAAAGTATTATCAGATTCCTAGTAGGTATTTTATGTAAATAAATTTGGTGAAAGATGTTATGATTACGAGATCAAGAGGTAGGGGTACAGACGACGGAAAACGTCGAATGTAGAACGAAAATGCACAAAAATGCATTATTTTACACATTTTTTATGTTTATTATACTTCTGTTACCTTTTCAAGTCTAAATTGGATAAGAGAAATTAACTTTGAGGTTATTATATCAATATATACGGCAAACTCGGCAATTCGGAAACTGAAAAACGGTTTTATTTCGTTCTTCTCGGCAATTTATGTAGGTTTCTGGCGCGAAATACACATGGTGAAGAAATAGACAACTTTCTCATTCATTTCCTTCTTAACGGTTAAATATTTGATCAGAACACGCTCTGAATATATTGTTCCATGATATAAAATGAAAAAATTCAATGATAACCTATTTTATCGCTCTAGAGACACATTTAAAAATAGTCATCCATCCCCCCTTTTTTCGTTTTTCGCCTGTGGGACATTGTTCACCCCCCCCCCCCCCTCGCTTCAGAACCCCACTTGGTCAGAAAATGTGTTTTATTGATATACACCTTTGGTGAAAGTGGCATTGTAAAGCAAGGGGGGAACGATGTTGTATAAAACTTTTCCGTTTTCCATTGATTTCTGTGTTAAAAAAAACGCTTATTTTGACCCAAATATCGGTCTTATTTTGAATAAATTATCCCATCTGATAGCAGATACATATGTGGACCAAGTTACTTGACATTTTTAGGGCAGATTTTACGCCTTAACTTAACAGCTCCTTTCTCTTGCTGTATTCAAAACAAGAGGGGTACGTGAGGCTTCGCTCATTCGCCCTGCAGAATTTAGAAAAAGTTAACACAACTCCTGTGGTGCCATCTTAAAGAAATCAATGATGAAATAAAATGTACTCTATAATTCAAAAATGCTTTTTGGTTGCATCATTAATATTTTTCAAAAATTAATATTAGTATAATAATTCAAAAAATGCCATTTCATTGCATTAATAAGATATTGTTCGACAGTAATACCATATTCTGTAGCGGTATTAACCAGATGTGGATTTTAAAGAATTCGAAAGAACTTTTAGAAATCTGAAATCCACTCATTTTAGTGGAATCCATTCGATCAAAGCCTTTGATTTTTCGACACTTTACGCTACGATCCGACATTCCAAATTGAAAGAAAGACTCGCAAAAATGATAAGTAATGCGTTTACAAGCAAGAACGGCAATCGCAAATACAAATTCATTGTTGCTAACTGAAAAAACCTACTTTGTAAAAGAAAAGTCCGATTCTGAAAATAAGTACACTGAAACATATATTATTCAGATGTTAAACTTCCTGATCGACAACATTTTTGTTGTGTTTGGAGGAAAGGTCTTCCAACAAATTGTCGGAATTCCAATGGGGACCCATTGTGCCCCACTCCTTGCCGACATTTTTCTTTACTCGTACAAAGCTGAATTCATTCAATTTTTGGTCACTGAAGGGCAAAAAAACTTAGCTTCTGACTTTAACTTCACTTTCAGATATATAGACGATGTGCTGTCCATCAATAATCCAAACTTCGCGGGTTACCTTAGCAGAATCTATCCGTCGGAGCTTGAAATCAAAGAAACTGCAGAGACAAATAATTCAGCATCATATTTGGACATAATGATGTCCCATGACACTGATGGTGAAATGAACACCTCACTCTGTGACAAATGTGACGACTTCAGTTTCAGCATCACAAACTTCCCTTTTCTGAGTAGCAACATCCCTTCATCGCCTGCTTATGGCGTGTTCATATCCCAATTGATACGTTATTTTAGAGGAATGGATGTTCTGAGAGCTAGACGTCTTTCAGATACGCTTCTCAGTCAGCGATACGTTTGTGACCGACTAATATCGTCACTGAGGAAGTTCTACGATCGACACGGGGAACTCGTCATACACTATGATGTCTCATTGTCCAGAATGGTGAATGATAACGAGGCCCGGGTTAAGTACCCGAAACGTGCATGTCTGGTCCATGCTGTAAATTTATCTCTTCTTAAATTATGCAATCTAATTTGAAGACGTTGAAAATTTGAACCACTTGGTGAGTGTCACTGCTGGTGGACCAGGAGTACCCGAGGGCACATGAGCCAAGTTCGATCTACTTCGGTTGACCGTCTGTCTCTTCAACGCATTGGAAAATTTCTGTTATTAAAAAATCCTGAAATTTCTAAAACGCGGTTCCTGTAGCATCATATCCCACCCATCCTGCTACGTTTTTCGGTACATTTTTGGACATAATATTTTTCACACTCTTTGGTCATATTACGTTTAGATTGACGAGGATTAAGTAACCGAAACGTGCATGTCCGGTCCATGCTATAAATTTAACTGTTCTTAAATGATGCAATCTAATGTGAAGACGTTTACCATTCTGTCTTAGATCATTTGAACCATCTAACCACAGACTATACTTATATCTTCCGAAATGGAAGTAACCGGATGTGATATTTCTGTCGAATTGAAGCGACGGGTGTTGCATGCAATCAGTAGATGCTTATTTATCCTGGGCATCTGGTCTCACTCCTAATTGGGAGTTCGCTTCTTTTCAGGAGAATGAGTTTTTGTTTGTTTGCTTTGGTTCCTGTTTTATCCTGATTTTGTATGTCTTTGGCTTGTGATTTCCTGAAATATCGAATTTGTACTGTGTATTTAGATATGGTCATTGTCCATTTGTCATTCTTTGACATTATCATCAGATACGTTGCACTGTTTATACATGATTTGTTCATACTCTTCATAAAGCCGTATTTTTTCACAATATAACATTTGCATTGGTTGAGGCACCTTTTATTTGTCGAAAATGCGTCAGCCAATCAAGCCCTCGGCCACAATATTTGTCGACCGATCACTACTAACAACACAAACTTGGTAAAGGACCTTGAGTACTTGCTTCTTGTAAGATTTCGTTAAATTATGTGAAGTTCGAAAATGTGTCAGCAAATCAGAGCCCTCGGCTGCCATATCTGTTGAACGATCTGCACGAAAAATACAAATTTGGTAGAGGACTTTGAGTTCTTACTTCTCGTAAGGTTTCGTGAAATTCTGTTCAGCTCTTGCAGAGGAGAAGTCGAAAATGCGTCAGCAAATCATTGCCCACGGCTGCCATATTTGTTGACCGATCGGCACGAAAAATACAAACTTGGTAGAGGACCTTGAGTACTTGCTTCCTGTAAGGTTTCGTGACATTATGTGCAGTGGTTTTAGAGGAGATGTCGGAAATGCAAAAAAGTTTCAGACGGACGGCGCGTTATCACAGTAGCTCATTTGAGTTTCGCTCAAGTGAGCCAAAAAATCTCTCATCGTGTTTCACAAACTAAAGCATATTATAAAGTCGTAAGTTCATATCACGAAATATCTTGATCATAATGAGAAATGCATTATATGTTGATTTCAAAGTGAACGGTTCGCTGTTTTCCTTTTCTTTGTATTTTGTTTATGTATAATCGTCTTTGAAATAATATTGTATGCACCTCCAAATATGGCGCGTTACTAGTCCAACATGGCTGCTTTAATGAGATTGCTGGGGCACTATTGGGAGTGATTCTTATAAATTTCTTTTAAATTGTGATTTTAAATTAAAAGATTCCCAATGAAATTGGACTTAACCCAAGAGACGGGTATCCCAGACAGATTGTCACATTGAGAAGGAAGTCATAGTTATATACTGACTTGTTCCATTGAATTTGAAACAATTTGTGACTGGAACGGGCATTTGTATATTTGTATTACATAATCGTACGAGATTTTCATTACTTAAAATCAGAGCAAACGAACTGGTGAAGGTTTACCTGCAATAATCATCTCAATAAGGATAACATCTTCAACGCCTTGAAATCTATCTATTGCAAAACACTGACAAGAAGTAGTACGTACAACATTACCAAATTCCCTTTCTTAAAAATAACAAGAAGCCCAGGGGCCACATCGCTCACCTTAGAACACTGGAAATCTTTTAGCGAATATGATTTATATAATATCATGAGCCTTATGAAAACATAGGGTAATCAAGATTACTAAGCTGGCCATAAGGGCTGTAACAATTAACCGAAATGTCGCTTAACCACAGTTCAAAATCTCTGGTTCGATTCAAAATTTTCCAGCTAAAAGGAGTAAAAGAATTACATGTATACCATATTCAAAATTCAATTTTTTTATGAAAATTCATACACAAAAGCATTGATTTATAAAATAAAATAAATATACTGTATGTGTACTTATTTTAGTAGGATTCATATCTTAACGGAGTTAGCGCTATAAAGACTGCGCCAATTCAAGACTACGCTGCATTATTGAATTTTTTTTTATAGATTAATGTTGAAAATAAGTCAGGTGCGCTAATTCATGTTCAAGCTAATATGTCAATTTGTGCAATTTTACCCTGTTTGCGCTAAAGTTTGGTTACGCTTAAATAAGTACACATACAGTATCAATATTATCTTAGAGGAAAATATAAGAAAAAAGCTGTATTGAATGAAAATATTGAAGAGCAAAATCGTGTATCAAAAATGAACTTAAAATATTCTAAAATGCATAAGAAGCTCAGAAAATGGGAAAAAACTGAAAAAGGAAGAAACGAATTGATATGGTCCCGCCCGGGTTTGAACCCACTACCCTTGGGTACATTGGGCATGCATAGAGAACATTCCTGTATGCAATCTATAAAAAATTGAAAAATCCAAAAGTTGCTGTTTTGACTTCTTTCACAGTTTCTTACTATAAATATCAAAAAGTATATCAGCAATTTCAGGGGAGAAGTTTAAAATGTTTAAAATACTATCCTCCCTTCCCAAAAGAAATATTTTTTCTTATATATAATAAAATATAACATTTCAGCAAAAAAACAAAAACAAAAACAAAACAAAACAAAAAGGGAGCTTGAGAATATCTTTAAAATTCTAAAAGGAGTTGTTAAGATAAGGGCCAGATTTAGCCCTGAAAGCACTCGATTATTTCTCGTGCGTTGTCCTTCCACTTTAGATAAAAATTAGTCAGGATAAAAATATAAAGTATTATAAGATTCCTAGTAGGTATTGTATGTAAATAAATTTGGTGAAAGATGTTATGATTACGAGATGAAGAGGTAGGGGTACAGACGACGGAAACGTCGAATATCGAACGAAAATGCACAAAAAATGCATTATTTTACACATTTTTTATGTTTATTGTACTTCTGTTACCTTTTCAAGTCTAAATTGGATAAGAGATATTAACTTTGAGGTTATTATATCAATATAATCGGCAAACTCGGCAATCCGGAAACTGAAAAACGGTTTTATTTCGTTCTTCTCGGCCATTTATGTAGGTTTCTGGCGCGAAATACACATGGTGTAGAAATAGACAACTTTCTCATTCATTTCCTTCTTAACGGTTAAATATTTGATCAGAACACGCTCTGAATATATTGTTCCATGATATAAAATGAAAAAATTCAATGATAACCTATTTTATCGCTCTAGAGACACATTTAAAAATAGTCATCCATCCCCCCTTTTTTCGTTTTTCGCCTGTGGGACATTGTTCACCCCCCCCCCTCGCTTCAGAACCCCACTTGGTCAGAAAATGTGTTTTATTGATATACACCTTTGGTGAAAGTGGCATTGTAAAGCAAGGGGGGAACGATGTTGTATAAAACTTTTCCGTTTTCCATTGATTTCTGTGTTAAAAAAAACGCTTATTTTGACCCAAATATCGGTCTTATTTTGAATAAATTATCCCATCTGATAGCAGATACATATGTGGACCAAGTTACTTGACATTTTTAGGGCAGATTTTACGCCTTAACTTAACAGCTCCTTTCTCTTGCTGTATTCAAAACAAGAGGGGTACGTGAGGCTTCGCTCATTAGCCCTGCAGAATTTAGAAAAAGTTAACACAACTCCTGTGGTGCCATCTTAAAGAAATCAATGATGAAATGAATTGTACTCTATAATTCAAAAATGCAATTTCGTTGCATCATTAATATTTTTCAAAAATTAATACTTGCATAATAATTCAAAAAAATGCAATTTCATTGCATTAATAAGATATTGACCTTCGACTGAAATTTTAAGGGCTTCTTTTACATGTATATTCATAACGTACTAGAAAGAAATAATTTGGAATGTATAGTTTAGACACATTGTCCTTGAAAGAAACTGCTGCTATTTGGCAAGATATTAAACCTTGATTCATGTCCTACATTTTGAATTCATGCCAAGTCCACTTATTTTCTCAGTAAATATCGTTCACGAATGTAAACAAGAGCCCCAGGGGGCACAACGCTCACCTGATACCCATGCACACTCTAATTGACATACTGACATTGAATACTGATAGTGACAGTACCAGGATTTTAGCCCACAACCTTTCTAAAAAGATTTTTGCCGGATGCAGAGAAGTTTTTTTTTTCAGACAACCTTTAAAAGTACAAAAAAGAAAAAATAGTCACATTTCAAAACAATATCTTTTTTACTGATTTGAAAAGACGGATAAAGTGGTCCAAGGTCATATGCCCAGCTAGTATAGTTTAATTATGCAACATCAAAAATAAAATCATATTGTAATATTCCACATTAATGTGCAGCAGAAAAAGAATAAAAGAATGAAATGATTTCATAAATTAAGTTTATTTAAAATTGAACACTAAACCTTTCATTATTGATAGCTAGCATGCCAGAAATTATAAAGCTTGTGTTTGTGATACGAGAATGCCCCCGGCGGCATCTTTGTTAGTATAAACGCCATTTTCTGTTAAGTATGTGAGAGGTCAGGGTCAGCGTAATATTGTTATCAATGGAAAGATCTTGTCACAAGGAATACACATGTAAAAATTGAAACCTCTATCACTAACCATTCAAAAGTTATGCCCAAAGTTAAAGTTTTTGAGAAGTACGTCAAAGGTCAAGGTTATGGTCACGAGGTCAAAAATTTTGGTATCAATGGAAAGGTATTGTCACAAGAAATACACATGTGAAATATGGAACCTCTATCACAGGGGAATCCCCTTCGGGTACACGGCAAAACATGGCCGCTTTTGAAATCTTGTTCCCGACTTTAAAAATGAAATTCTAAATAAGTATAAAGAATTTAAATAATTGAATCATATCACATAAAAGGTCAATCAATAAGACATTGAAGCATGCGTCACTTGTTGAATTATCAGCTATATATAACTAGTGATGAAAGGTCGATCTAAAAATGATTAATCATACAAAGAAGGTTTTTTTTTTCCTGTAGTTGCACCTGTAACATTGGGCATGGAAAACATACATTATACCTATGTACAATCTTAAAAAATATTCCTTAAAAATCCAAAAGTGGATATCTTGACAAAATTCTTTCACTTGTAGGGTACCATGCATGAGTACCTCATACCTACAAATTTTCATGACAATCTGAGTGGTTATAGAAAAGAAGCAGAAAATGTATGAAAAACACCCCCCCCCCCCCTCCATCTTCCTTTTTACATAAGAAAAAAATTCATAAAAAATCAACAAAATAAAATTTAAGCATAAAATACATATCAAAGCATTAAGTAAGTTAAATATGATATATATGTAGTAAATGAGTGTGTAAAATCATACACTTATTGAGTAATTCAAAGAAATAGTGCAAAAATGTGCATTTCTGA
The DNA here is from genome assembly GCA_028142955.1 of Pinctada fucata. Taxonomy (NCBI): domain Eukaryota; kingdom Metazoa; phylum Mollusca; class Bivalvia; order Pterioida; family Pteriidae; genus Pinctada; species Pinctada fucata. The sequence goes on along the minus strand of AP027102.1, from coordinate 26,500,995 downwards.
CTAAGTCCGAAAAGACGTCAAAAACGCGTCAAAAATTTGACTTCGAAGTGGAACCAAAAATAACAACACTTCTTAAGACATCTCTCTAGATCATCCTGATGCTTTCGGTTTGTCGATACATGCTTCGGTTCTGAAGAAGATGTTTGTCAAAGGAGGGTACCCCCGTGACCTACTTTTGGCTGTGGTGACGCCACCTGTTGACATATCTGGACGAAAATTAACAACACTTGTAGGGGACCATGAGTACTTCATACCTACCAAGTTTCATCAAAATCCCTTCAGCCGTTCTGGAGAAGAAGATTAAAATGTGAAAAGTTTACGACGACGACGACGACGACGACGACGACGCCGACGGACGATGGATGACAGACGCAACACTATGACAATAGCTCACTTGAGCCTATGGCTCAGGTGAGCTAAAAAGGGAAAAAAAATTGTTGGGGTCCCGCCGGGGTTTGAAGCTACTCCCCATGGGTCCATTGGGCATGGAAAACATACATTATACCTATGTACAATCTTAAAAAATTTTCCTTAAAAATCCAAAAGTGGATATCTTGACAAAATTCTTTCACTTGTAGGGTACCATGCATGAGTACCTCATACCTACAAATTGTCATGACAATCTAAAGAGTGGTTATAGAAAAGAAGCAGAAAATGTATAAAAATCAAACCCTCCCCCTTCCTTTTTAAAATTCATAAAAATCAACAAAATAAAATTTAAGCATAAAATACATATCAAAACATTAAGTAAGTTAAATATGATAAATATGTAGTAAATGAGTGTGTAAAATCATACACTTATTGAGTAATTTAAAGAAATAGTGCAAAAATGTGCATTTCTGACTAAGTCCGAAAAGACGTCAAAAACGCGTCAAAAATTTGACTTCGAAGTGGAACCAAAAATAACAACACTTCTTAAGACATCTCTCTCGATCATCCTGATGCTTTCGGTTTGTCGATACATGCTTCGGTTCTGAAGAAGAAGTTTGTCACAGGAGGGTACCCCCGTGACCTACTTTTGGCTGTGGTGGCGCCACCTGTTGACATATCTGGACGAAAATTAACAACACTTGTAGGGAACCATGAGTACTTCATACCTACCAAGTTTCATCAAAATCCCTTCAGCCGTTCTGGAGAAGAAGATTAAAATGTGAAAAGTTTACGACGACGACGACGCCGACGGACGATGGATGACAGACGCAACACTATGACAATAGCTCACTTGAGCCTATGGCTCAGGTGAGCTAAAAAGGGAAAAAATTTGTTGGGGTCAAGCCGGGGTTTGAAGCTACTCCCCATGGGTCCATTGGGCATGGAAAACATACATTATACCTATGTACAATCTTAAAAAATATTCCTTAAAAATCCAAAAGTGGATATCTTGACAAAATTCTTTCACTTGTAGGGTACCATGCATGAGTACCTCATACCTACAAATTGTCATGACAATCTGAAGAGTGGTTATAGAAAAGAAGCAGAAAATGTATGAAAAACACCCCCCCCCTCCATCTTCCTTTTTACATAAGAAAAAAATTCATAAAAAATCAACAAAATAAAATTTAAGCATAAAATACATATCAAAGCATTAAGTAAGTTAAATATGATATATATGTAGTAAATGAGTGTGTAAAATCATACACTTATTGAGTAATTCAAAGAAATAGTGCAAAAATGTGCATTTCTGACTAAGTCCGAAAAGACGTCAAAAACGCGTCAAAAATTTGACTTCGAAGTGGAACCAAAAATAACAACACTTCTTAAGACATCTCTCTAGATCATCCTGATGCTTTCGGTTTGTCGATACATGCTTCGGTTCTGAAGAAGAAGTTTGTCAAAGGAGGGTACCCCCGTGACCTACTTTTGGCTGTGGTGACGCCACCTGTTGACATATCTGGACGAAAATTAACAACACTTGTAGGGGACCATGAGTACTTCATACCTACCAAGTTTCATCAAAATCCCTTCAGCCGTTCTGGAGAAGAAGATTAAAATGTGAAAAGTTTACGACGACGACGACGACGACGACGACGGACGATGGATGACAGACGCAACACTATGACAATAGCTCACTTGAGCCTATGGCTCAGGTGAGCTAAAAAGGGAAAAAAATTTGTTGGGGTCCCGCCGGGGTTTGAAGCTACTCCCCATGGGTCCATTGGGCATGGAAAACATACATTATACCTATGTACAATCTTAAAAAATTTTCCTTAAAAATCCAAAAGTGGATATCTTGACAAAATTCTTTCACTTGTAGGGTACCATGCATGAGTACCTCATACCTACAAATTGTCATGACAATCTAAAGAGTGGTTATAGAAAAGAAGCAGAAAATGTATAAAAATCAAACCCTCCCCCTTCCTTTTTAAAATTCATAAAAATCAACAAAATAAAATTTAAGCATAAAATACATATCAAAACATTAAGTAAGTTAAATATGATAAATATGTAGTAAATGAGTGTGTAAAATCATACACTTATTGAGTAATTTAAAGAAATAGTGCAAAAATGTGCATTTCTGACTAAGTCCGAAAAGACGTCAAAAACGCGTCAAAAATTTGACTTCGAAGTGGAACCAAAAATAACAACACTTCTTAAGACATCTCTCTCGATCATCCTGATGCTTTCGGTTTGTCGATACATGCTTCGGTTCTGAAGAAGAAGTTTGTCACAGGAGGGTACCCCCGTGACCTACTTTTGGCTGTGGTGGCGCCACCTGTTGACATATCTGGACGAAAATTAACAACACTTGTAGGGAACCATGAGTACTTCATACCTACCAATGAGTTAAAAAAGATCCTGACGATAATCTCAACAGCACTCACAATAGAGCACACAATTTAACATCGACGGACCCCTAGCATGCTAGAGGTGGGACCAGGTGCCCGGGAGGAGTAAGCATCCCCTGTTGGCTAGCCGCACCCGCCGTCGATGTTAATGAAGCATGGAAATGAAAATATATAAAACTCATGCACTGTCTGACGCTATGTCTATATAGAAAGTGCTATGGCGACAATGTCAGGGAAGTATATTCAAAACACTTACTGTCAAACCCCTCGCGGGGAACTTTTTTACGAGCTCCACACGGCAAAGGGCATAAGTGTGACACAAATGAGTTAAAAAAGATCCTGACGATAATCTCAACAGCACTCACAATAGAGCACACAATTTAACATCGACGGACCCCTAGCATGCTAGAGGTGGGACCAGGTGCCCGGGAGGAGTAAGCATCCCCTGTTGGCTAGCCGCACCCGCCGTCGATGTTAATGAAGCATGGAAATGAAAATATATAAAACTCATGCACTGTCTGACGCTATGTCTATATAGAAAGTGCTATGGCGACAATGTCAGGGAAGTATATTCAAAACACTTACTGTCAAACCCCTCGCGGGGAACTTTTTTACGAGCTCCACACGGCAAAGGGCATAAGTGTGACACAAATGAGTTAAAAAAGATCCTGACGATAATCTCAACAGCACTCACAATAGAGCACACAATTTAACATCGACGGACCCCTAGCATGCTAGAGGTGGGACCAGGTGCCCGGGAGGAGTAAGCATCCCCTGTTGGCTAGCCGCACCCGCCGTCGATGTTAATGAAGCATGGAAATGAAAATATATAAAACTCATGCACTGTCTGACGCTATGTCTATATAGAAAGTGCTATGGCGACAATGTCAGGGAAGTATATTCAAAACACTTACTGTCAAACCCCTCGCGGGGAACTTTTTTACGAGCTCCACACGGCAAAGGGCATAAGTGTGACACAAATGAGTTAAAAAAGATCCTGACGATAATCTCAACAGCACTCACAATAGAGCACACAATTTAACATCGACGGACCCCTAGCATGCTAGAGGTGGGACCAGGTGCCCGGGAGGAGTAAGCATCCCCTGTTGGCTAGCCGCGCCTACCAAGTTTCATCAAAATCCCTTCAGCCGTTCTGGAGAAGAAGATTAAAATGTGAAAAGTTTACGACGACGACGACGCCGACGGACGATGGATGACAGACGCAACACTATGACAATAGCTCACTTGAGCCTATGGCTCAGGTGAGCTAAAAAGGGAAAAAATTTGTTGGGGTCAAGCCGGGGTTTGAAGCTACTCCCCATGGGTCCATTGGGCATGGAAAACATACATTATACCTATGTACAATCTTAAAAAATATTCCTTAAAAATCCAAAAGTGGATATCTTGACAAAATTCTTTCACTTGTAGGGTACCATGCATGAGTACCTCATACCTACAAATTGTCATGACAATCTGAAGAGTGGTTATAGAAAAGAAGCAGAAAATGTATGAAAAACACCCCCCCCTCCATCTTCCTTTTTACATAAGAAAAAAATTCATAAAAAATCAACAAAATAAAATTTAAGCATAAAATACATATCAAAGCATTAAGTAAGTTAAATATGATATATATGTAGTAAATGAGTGTGTAAAATCATACACTTATTGAGTAATTCAAAGAAATAGTGCAAAAATGTGCATTTCTGACTAAGTCCGAAAAGACGTCAAAAACGCGTCAAAAATTTGACTTCGAAGTGGAACCAAAAATAACAACACTTCTTAAGACATCTCTCTAGATCATCCTGATGCTTTCGGTTTGTCGATACATGCTTCGGTTCTGAAGAAGAAGTTTGTCAAAGGAGGGTACCCCCGTGACCTACTTTTGGCTGTGGTGACGCCACCTGTTGACATATCTGGACGAAAATTAACAACACTTGTAGGGGACCATGAGTACTTCATACCTACCAAGTTTCATCAAAATCCCTTCAGCCGTTCTGGAGAAGAAGATTAAAATGTGAAAAGTTTACGACGACGACGACGACGACGACGACGCCGACGGACGATGGATGACAGACGCAACACTATGACAATAGCTCACTTGAGCCTATGGCTCAGGTGAGCTAAAAAGGGAAAAAAAATTTGTTTGGGTCCCGCCGGGGTTTGAAGCTACTCCCCATGGGTCCATTGGGCATGGAAAACATACATTATACCTATGTACAATCTTAAAAAATTTTCCTTAAAAATCCAAAAGTGGATATCTTGACAAAATTCTTTCACTTGTAGGGTACCATGCATGAGTACCTCATACCTACAAATTGTCATGACAATCTAAAGAGTGGTTATAGAAAAGAAGCAGAAAATGTATAAAAATCAAACCCTCCCCCTTCCTTTTTAAAATTCATAAAAATCAACAAAATAAAATTTAAGCATAAAATACATATCAAAACATTAAGTAAGTTAAATATGATAAATATGTAGTAAATGAGTGTGTAAAATCATACACTTATTGAGTAATTTAAAGAAATAGTGCAAAAATGTGCATTTCTGACTAAGTCCGAAAAGACGTCAAAAACGCGTCAAAAATTTGACTTCGAAGTGGAACCAAAAATAACAACACTTCTTAAGACATCTCTCTCGATCATCCTGATGCTTTCGGTTTGTCGATACATGCTTCGGTTCTGAAGAAGAAGTTTGTCACAGGAGGGTACCCCCGTGACCTACTTTTGGCTGTGGTGGCGCCACCTGTTGACATATCTGGACGAAAATTAACAACACTTGTAGGGAACCATGAGTACTTCATACCTACCAAGTTTCATCAAAATCCCTTCAGCCGTTCTGGAGAAGAAGATTAAAATGTGAAAAGTTTACGACGACGACGACGACGACGACGCCGACGGACGATGGATGACAGACGCAACACTATGACAATAGCTCACTTGAGCCTATGGCTCAGGTGAGCTAAAAAGGGAAAAAATTTGTTGGGGTCAAGCCGGGGTTTGAAGCTACTCCCCATGGGTCCATTGGGCATGGAAAACATACATTATACCTATGTACAATCTTAAAAAATATTCCTTAAAAATCCAAAAGTGGATATCTTGACAAAATTCTTTCACTTGTAGGGTACCATGCATGAGTACCTCATACCTACAAATTGTCATGACAATCTGAAGAGTGGTTATAGAAAAGAAGCAGAAAATGTATGAAAAACACCCCCCCCTCCATCTTCCTTTTTACATAAGAAAAAAATTCATAAAAAATCAACAAAATAAAATTTAAGCATAAAATACATATCAAAGCATTAAGTAAGTTAAATATGATATATATGTAGTAAATGAGTGTGTAAAATCATACACTTATTGAGTAATTCAAAGAAATAGTGCAAAAATGTGCATTTCTGACTAAGTCCGAAAAGACGTCAAAAACGCGTCAAAAATTTGACTTCGAAGTGGAACCAAAAATAACAACACTTCTTAAGACATCTCTCTAGATCATCCTGATGCTTTCGGTTTGTCGATACATGCTTCGGTTCTGAAGAAGAAGTTTGTCAAAGGAGGGTACCCCCGTGACCTACTTTTGGCTGTGGTGACGCCACCTGTTGACATATCTGGACGAAAATTAACAACACTTGTAGGGGACCATGAGTACTTCATACCTACCAAGTTTCATCAAAATCCCTTCAGCCGTTCTGGAGAAGAAGATTAAAATGTGAAAAGTTTACGACGACGACGACGACGACGACGACGACGACGACGCCGACGGACGATGGATGACAGACGCAACACTATGACAATAGCTCACTTGAGCCTATGGCTCAGGTGAGCTAAAAAGGGAAAAAAATTTGTTGGGGTCCCGCCGGGGTTTGAAGCTACTCCCCATGGGTCCATTGGGCATGGAAAACATACATTATACCTATGTACAATCTTAAAAAATTTTCCTTAAAAATCCAAAAGTGGATATCTTGACAAAATTCTTTCACTTGTAGGGTACCATGCATGAGTACCTCATACCTACAAATTGTCATGACAATCTAAAGAGTGGTTATAGAAAAGAAGCAGAAAATGTATAAAAATCAAACCCTCCCCCTTCCTTTTTAAAATTCATAAAAATCAACAAAATAAAATTTAAGCATAAAATACATATCAAAACATTAAGTAAGTTAAATATGATAAATATGTAGTAAATGAGTGTGTAAAATCATACACTTATTGAGTAATTTAAAGAAATAGTGCAAAAATGTGCATTTCTGACTAAGTCCGAAAAGACGTCAAAAACGCGTCAAAAATTTGACTTCGAAGTGGAACCAAAAATAACAACACTTCTTAAGACATCTCTCTCGATCATCCTGATGCTTTCGGTTTGTCGATACATGCTTCGGTTCTGAAGAAGAAGTTTGTCACAGGAGGGTACCCCCGTGACCTACTTTTGGCTGTGGTGGCGCCACCTGTTGACATATCTGGACGAAAATAACAACACTTGTAGGGAACCATGAGTACTTCATACCTACCAAGTTTCATCAAAATCCCTTCAGCCGTTCTGGAGAAGAAGATTAAAATGTGAAAAGTTTACGACGACGACGACGCCGACGGACGATGGATGACAGACGCAACACTATGACAATAGCTCACTTGAGCCTATGGCTCAGGTGAGCTAAAAAGGGAAAAAATTTGTTGGGGTCAAGCCGGGGTTTGAAGCTACTCCCCATGGGTCCATTGGGCATGGAAAACATACATTATACCTATGTACAATCTTAAAAAATATTCCTTAAAAATCCAAAAGTAGATATCTTGACAAACTTCTTTCACTTGTAGGGTACCATGCATGAGTACCTCATACCTACAAATTGTCATGACAATCTGAAGAGTGGTTATAGAAAAGAAGCAGAAAATGTATGAAAAACACCCCCCCCCCCCTCCATCTTCCTTTTTACATAAGAAAAAAATTCATAAAAAATCAACAAAATAAAATTTAAGCATAAAATACATATCAAAGCATTAAGTAAGTTAAATATGATATATATGTAGTAAATGAGTGTGTAAAATCATACACTTATTGAGTAATTCAAAGAAATAGTGCAAAAATGTGCATTTCTGACTAAGTCCGAAAAGACGTCAAAAACGCGTCAAAAATTTGACTTCGAAGTGGAACCAAAAATAACAACACTTCTTAAGACATCTCTCTAGATCATCCTGATGCTTTCGGTTTGTCGATACATGCTTCGGTTCTGAAGAAGAAGTTTGTCAAAGGAGGGTACCCCCGTGACCTACTTTTGGCTGTGGTGACGCCACCTGTTGACATATCTGGACGAAAATTAACAACACTTGTAGGGGACCATGAGTACTTCATACCTACCAAGTTTCATCAAAATCCCTTCAGCCGTTCTGGAGAAGAAGATTAAAATGTGAAAAGTTTACGACGACGACGACGACGACGACGACGCCGACGGACGATGGATGACAGACGCAACACTATGACAATAGCTCACTTGAGCCTATGGCTCAGGTGAGCTAAAAAGGGAAAAAAATTTGTTGGGGTCCCGCCGGGGTTTGAAGCTACTCCCCATGGGTCCATTGGGCATGGAAAACATACATTATACCTATGTACAATCTTAAAAAATTTTCCTTAAAAATCCAAAAGTGGATATCTTGACAAAATTCTTTCACTTGTAGGGTACCATGCATGAGTACCTCATACCTACAAATTGTCATGACAATCTAAAGAGTGGTTATAGAAAAGAAGCAGAAAATGTATAAAAATCAAACCCTCCCCCTTCCTTTTTAAAATTCATAAAAATCAACAAAATAAAATTTAAGCATAAAATACATATCAAAACATTAAGTAAGTTAAATATGATAAATATGTAGTAAATGAGTGTGTAAAATCATACACTTATTGAGTAATTTAAAGAAATAGTGCAAAAATGTGCATTTCTGACTAAGTCCGAAAAGACGTCAAAAACGCGTCAAAAATTTGACTTCGAAGTGGAACCAAAAATAACAACACATCTTAAGACATCTCTCTCGATCATCCTGATGCTTTCGGTTTGTCGATACATGCTTCGGTTCTGAAGAAGAAGTTTGTCACAGGAGGGTACCCCCGTGACCTACTTTTGGCTGTGGTGGCGCCACCTGTTGACATATCTGGACGAAAATTAACAACACTTGTAGGGAACCATGAGTACTTCATACCTACCAAGTTTCATCAAAATCCCTTCAGCCGTTCTGGAGAAGAAGATTAAAATGTGAAAAGTTTACGACGACGACGACGCCGACGGACGATGGATGACAGACGCAACACTATGACAATAGCTCACTTGAGCCTATGGCTCAGGTGAGCTAAAAAGGGAAAAAATTTGTTGGGGTCAAGCCGGGGTTTGAAGCTACTCCCCATGGGTCCATTGGGCATGGAAAACATACATTATATCTATGTACAATCTTAAAAAATATTCCTTAAAAATCCAAAAGTGGATATCTTGACAAAATTCTTTCACTTGTAGGGTACCATGCATGAGTACCTCATACCTACAAATTGTCATGACAATCTGAAGAGTGGTTATAGAAAAGAAGCAGAAAATGTATGAAAAACACCCCCCCCCCCTCCATCTTCCTTTTTACATAAGAAAAAAATTCATAAAAAATCAACAAAATAAAATTTAAGCATAAAATACATATCAAAGCATTAAGTAAGTTAAATATGATATATATGTAGTAAATGAGTGTGTAAAATCATACACTTATTGAGTAATTCAAAGAAATAGTGCAAAAATGTGCATTTCTGACTAAGTCCGAAAAGACGTCAAAAACGCGTCAAAAATTTGACTTCGAAGTGGAACCAAAAATAACAACACTTCTTAAGACATCTCTCTAGATCATCCTGATGCTTTCGGTTTGTCGATACATGCTTCGGTTCTGAAGAAGAAGTTTGTCAAAGGAGGGTACCCCCGTGACCTACTTTTGGCTGTGGTGACGCCACCTGTTGACATATCTGGACGAAAATTAACAACACTTGTAGGGGACCATGAGTACTTCATACCTACCAAGTTTCATCAAAATCCCTTCAGCCGTTCTGGAGAAGAAGATTAAAATGTGAAAAGTTTACGACGACGACGACGACGACGACGACGCCGACGGACGATGGATGACAGACGCAACACTATGACAATAGCTCACTTGAGCCTATGGCTCAGGTGAGCTAAAAAGGGAAAAAAATTTGTTGGGGTCCCGCCGGGGTTTGAAGCTACTCCCCATGGGTCCATTGGGCATGGAAAACATACATTATACCTATGTACAATCTTAAAAAATTTTCCTTAAAAATCCAAAAGTGGATATCTTGACAAAATTCTTTCACTTGTAGGGTACCATGCATGAGTACCTCATACCTACAAATTGTCATGACAATCTAAAGAGTGGTTATAGAAAAGAAGCAGAAAATGTATAAAAATCAAACCCTCCCCCTTCCTTTTTAAAATTCATAAAAATCAACAAAATAAAATTTAAGCATAAAATACATATCAAAACATTAAGTAAGTTAAATATGATAAATATGTAGTAAATGAGTGTGTAAAATCATACACTTATTGAGTAATTTAAAGAAATAGTGCAAAAATGTGCATTTCTGACTAAGTCCGAAAAGACGTCAAAAACGCGTCAAAAATTTGACTTCGAAGTGGAACCAAAAATAACAACACTTCTTAAGACATCTCTCTCGATCATCCTGATGCTTTCGGTTTGTCGATACATGCTTCGGTTCTGAAGAAGAAGTTTGTCACAGGAGGGTACCCCCGTGACCTACTTTTGGCTGTGGTGGCGCCACCTGTTGACATATCTGGACGAAAATTAACAACACTTGTAGGGAACCATGAGTACTTCATACCTACCAAGTTTCATCAAAATCCCTTCAGCCGTTCTGGAGAAGAAGATTAAAATGTGAAAAGTTTACGACGACGACGACGACGACGACGCCGACGGACGATGGATGACAGACGCAACACTATGACAATAGCTCACTTGAGCCTATGGCTCAGGTGAGCTAAAAAGGGAAAAAATTTGTTGGGGTCAAGCCGGGGTTTGAAGCTACTCCCCATGGGTCCATTGGGCATGGAAAACATACATTATATCTATGTACAATCTTAAAAAATATTCCTTAAAAATCCAAAAGTGGATATCTTGACAAAATTCTTTCACTTGTAGGGTACCATGCATGAGTACCTCATACCTACAAATTGTCATGACAATCTGAAGAGTGGTTATAGAAAAGAAGCAGAAAATGTATGAAAAACACCCCCCCCCCTCCATCTTCCTTTTTACATAAGAAAAAAATTCATAAAAAATCAACAAAATAAAATTTAAGCATAAAATACATATCAAAGCATTAAGTAAGTTAAATATGATATATATGTAGTAAATGAGTGTGTAAAATCATACACTTATTGAGTAATTCAAAGAAATAGTGCAAAAATGTGCATTTCTGACTAAGTCCGAAAAGACGTCAAAAACGCGTCAAAAATTTGACTTCGAAGTGGAACCAAAAATAACAACACTTCTTAAGACATCTCTCTAGATCATCCTGATGCTTTCGGTTTGTCGATACATGCTTCGGTTCTGAAGAAGAAGTTTGTCAAAGGAGGGTACCCCCGTGACCTACTTTTGGCTGTGGTGACGCCACCTGTTGACATATCTGGACGAAAATTAACAACACTTGTAGGGGACCATGAGTACTTCATACCTACCAAGTTTCATCAAAATCCCTTCAGCCGTTCTGGAGAAGAAGATTAAAATGTGAAAAGTTTACGACGACGACGACGACGACGACGACGCCGACGGACGATGGATGACAGACGCAACACTATGACAATAGCTCACTTGAGCCTATGGCTCAGGTGAGCTAAAAAGGGAAAAAAATTTGTTGGGGTCCCGCCGGGGTTTGAAGCTACTCCCCATGGGTCCATTGGGCATGGAAAACATACATTATACCTATGTACAATCTTAAAAAATTTTCCTTAAAAATCCAAAAGTGGATATCTTGACAAAATTCTTTCACTTGTAGGGTACCATGCATGAGTACCTCATACCTACAAATTGTCATGACAATCTAAAGAGTGGTTATAGAAAAGAAGCAGAAAATGTATAAAAATCAAACCCTCCCCCTTCCTTTTTAAAATTCATAAAAATCAACAAAATAAAATTTAAGCATAAAATACATATCAAAACATTAAGTAAGTTAAATATGATAAATATGTAGTAAATGAGTGTGTAAAATCATACACTTATTGAGTAATTTAAAGAAATAGTGCAAAAATGTGCATTTCTGACTAAGTCCGAAAAGACGTCAAAAACGCGTCAAAAATTTGACTTCGAAGTGGAACCAAAAATAACAACACTTCTTAAGACATCTCTCTCGATCATCCTGATGCTTTCGGTTTGTCGATACATGCTTCGGTTCTGAAGAAGAAGTTTGTCACAGGAGGGTACCCCCGTGACCTACTTTTGGCTGTGGTGGCGCCACCTGTTGACATATCTGGACGAAAATTAACAACACTTGTAGGGAACCATGAGTACTTCATACCTACCAAGTTTCATCAAAATCCCTTCAGCCGTTCTGGAGAAGAAGATTAAAATGTGAAAAGTTTACGACGACGACGACGCCGACGGACGATGGATGACAGACGCAACACTATGACAATAGCTCACTTGAGCCTATGGCTCAGGTGAGCTAAAAAGAGAAAAAATTTGTTGGGGTCAAGCCGGGGTTTGAAGCTACTCCCCATGGGTCCATTGGGCATGGAAAACATACATTATACCTATGTACAATCTTAAAAAATATTCCTTAAAAATCCAAAAGTGGATATCTTGACAAAATTCTTTCACTTGTAGGGTACCATGCATGAGTACCTCATACCTACAAATTGTCATGACAATCTGAAGAGTGGTTATAGAAAAGAAGCAGAAAATGTATGAAAAACACCCCCCCCCCTCCATCTTCCTTTTTACATAAGAAAAAAATTCATAAAAAATCAACAAAATAAAATTTAAGCATAAAATACATATCAAAGCATTAAGTAAGTTAAATATGATATATATGTAGTAAATGAGTGTGTAAAATCATACACTTATTGAGTAATTCAAAGAAATAGTGCAAAAATGTGCATTTCTGACTAAGTCCGAAAAGACGTCAAAAACGCGTCAAAAATTTGACTTCGAAGTGGAACCAAAAATAACAACACTTCTTAAGACATCTCTCTAGATCATCCTGATGCTTTCGGTTTGTCGATACATGCTTCGGTTCTGAAGAAGAAGTTTGTCAAAGGAGGGTACCCCCGTGACCTACTTTTGGCTGTGGTGACGCCACCTGTTGACATATCTGGACGAAAATTAACAACACTTGTAGGGGACCATGAGTACTTCATACCTACCAAGTTTCATCAAAATCCCTTCAGCCGTTCTGGAGAAGAAGATTAAAATGTGAAAAGTTTACGACGACGACGACGACGACGACGACGCCGACGGACGATGGATGACAGACGCAACACTATGACAATAGCTCACTTGAGCCTATGGCTCAGGTGAGCTAAAAAGGGAAAAAAATTTGTTGGGGTCCCGCCGGGGTTTGAAGCTACTCCCCATGGGTCCATTGGGCATGGAAAACATACATTATACCTATGTACAATCTTAAAAATTTTTCCTTAAAAATCCAAAAGTGGATATCTTGACAAAATTCTTTCACTTGTAGGGTACCATGCATGAGTACCTCATACCTACAAATTGTCATGACAATCTAAAGAGTGGTTATAGAAAAGAAGCAGAAAATGTATAAAAATCAAACCCTCCCCCTTCCTTTTTAAAATTCATAAAAATCAACAAAATAAAATTTAAGCATAAAATACATATCAAAACATTAAGTAAGTTAAATATGATAAATATGTAGTAAATGAGTGTGTAAAATCATACACTTATTGAGTAATTTAAAGAAATAGTGCAAAAATGTGCATTTCTGACTAAGTCCGAAAAGACGTCAAAAACGCGTCAAAAATTTGACTTCGAAGTGGAACCAAAAATAACAACACTTCTTAAGACATCTCTCTCGATCATCCTGATGCTTTCGGTTTGTCGATACATGCTTCGGTTCTGAAGAAGAAGTTTGTCACAGGAGGGTACCCCCGTGACCTACTTTTGGCTGTGGTGGCGCCACCTGTTGACATATCTGGACGAAAATTAACAACACTTGTAGGGAACCATGAGTACTTCATACCTACCAAGTTTCATCAAAATCCCTTCAGCCGTTCTGGAGAAGAAGATTAAAATGTGAAAAGTTTACGACGACGACGACGCCGACGGACGATGGATGACAGACGCAACACTATGACAATAGCTCACTTGAGCCTATGGCTCAGGTGAGCTAAAAAGGGAAAAAATTTGTTGGGGTCCCGCCGGGGTTTGAAGCTACTCCCCATGGGTCCATTGGGCATGGAAAACATACATTATACCTATGTACAATCTTAAAAAATATTCCTTAAAAATCCAAAAGTGGATATCTTGACAAAATTCTTTCACTTGTAGGGTACCATGCATGAGTACCTCATACCTACAAATTGTCATGACAATCTGAAGAGTGGTTATAGAAAAGAAGCAGAAAATGTATGAAAAACACCCCCCCCCTCCATCTTCCTTTTTACATAAGAAAAAAATTCATAAAAAATCAACAAAATAAAATTTAAGCATAAAATACATATCAAAGCATTAAGTAAGTTAAATATGATATATATGTAGTAAATGAGTGTGTAAAATCATACACTTATTGAGTAATTCAAAGAAATAGTGCAAAAATGTGCATTTCTGACTAAGTCCGAAAAGACGTCAAAAACGCGTCAAAAATTTGACTTCGAAGTGGAACCAAAAATAACAACACTTCTTAAGACATCTCTCTAGATCATCCTGATGCTTTCGGTTTGTCGATACATGCTTCGGTTCTGAAGAAGAAGTTTGTCACAGGAGGGTACCCCCGTGACCTACTTTTGGCTGTGGTGACGCCACCTGTTGACATATCTGGACGAAAATTAACAACACTTGTAGGGAACCATGAGTACTTCATACCTACCAAGTTTCATCAAAATCCCTTCAGCCGTTCTGGAGAAGAAGATTAAAATGTGAAAAGTTTACGACGACGACGACGACGACGACGCCGACGGACGATGGATGACAGACGCAACACTATGACAATAGCTCACTTGAGCCTATGGCTCAGGTGAGCTAAAAAGGGAAAAAAATTTGTTGGGGTCCCGCCGGGGTTTGAAGCTACTCCCCATGGGTCCATTTGGGCATGGAAAACATACATTATACCTATGTACAATCTTAAAAAATTTTCCTTAAAAATCCAAAAGTGGATATCTTGACAAAATTCTTTCACTTGTAGGGTACCATGCATGAGTACCTCATACCTACAAATTGTCATGACAATCTAAAGAGTCGTTATAGAAAAGAAGCAGAAAATGTATGAAAATCAAACCCTCCCCCTTCCTTTTTAAAATTCATAAAAATCAACAAAATAAAATTTAAGCATAAAATACATATCAAAACATTAAGTAAGTTAAATATGATAAATATGTAGTAAATGAGTGTGTAAAATCATACACTTATTGAGTAATTTAAAGAAATAGTGCAAAAATGTGCATTTCTGACTAAGTCCGAAAAGACGTCAAAAACGCGTCAAAAATTTGACTTCGAAGTGGAACCAAAAATAACAACACTTCTTAAGACATCTCTCTCGATCATCCTGATGCTTTCGGTTTGTCGATACATGCTTCGGTTCTGAAGAAGAAGTTTGTCACAGGAGGGTACCCCCGTGACCTACTTTTGGCTGTGGTGGCGCCACCTGTTGACATATCTGGACGAAAATTAACAACACTTGTAGGGAACCATGAGTACTTCATACCTACCAAGTTTCATCAAAATCCCTTCAGCCGTTCTGGAGAAGAAGATTAAAATGTGAAAAGTTTACGACGACGACGACGCCGACGGACGATGGATGACAGACGCAACACTATGACAATAGCTCACTTGAGCCTATGGCTCAGGTGAGCTAAAAAGGGAAAAAATTTGTTGGGGTCCCGCCGGGGTTTGAAGCTACTCCCCATGGGTCCATTGGGCATGGAAAACATACATTATACCTATGTACAATCTTAAAAAATTTTCCTTAAAAATCCAAAAGTGGATATCTTGACAAAATTCTTTCACTTGTAGGGTACCATGCATGAGTACCTCATACCTACAAATTGTCATGACAATCTAAAGAGTGGTTATAGAAAAGAAGCAGAAAATGTATAAAAATCAAACCCTCCCCCTTCCTTTTTAAAATTCATAAAAATCAACAAAATAAAATTTAAGCATAAAATACATATCAAAACATTAAGTAGGTTAAATATGATAAATATGTAGTAAATGAGTGTGTAAAATCATACACTTATTGAGTAATTTAAAGAAATAGTGCAAAAATGTGCATTTCTGACTAAGTCCGAAAAGACGTCAAAACGCGTCAAAAATTTGACTTCGAAGTGGAACCAAAAATAACAACACTTCTTAAGACATCTCTCTCGATCATCCTGATGCTTTCGGTTTGTCGATACATGCTTCGGTTCTGAAGAAGAAGTTTGTCACAGGAGGGTACCCCCGTGACCTACTTTTGGCTGTGGTGGCGCCACCTGTTGACATATCTGGACGAAAATTAACAACACTTGTAGGGAACCATGAGTACTTCATACCTACCAAGTTTCATCAAAATCCCTTCAGCCGTTCTGGAGAAGAAGATTAAAATGTGAAAAGTTTACGACGACGGACGACGACGCCGACGGACGACGGATGACAGACGCAACACTATGACAATAGCTCACTTGAGCCTATGGCTCAGGTGAGCTAAAAAGGGGAAAAAATTGTTGGGGTCCCGCCGGGGTTTGAAGCTACTCCCCATGGGTCCATTGGGCATGGAAAACATACATTATACCTATGTACAATCTTAAATCAAAGCACTAAAGGTACTGAGTGCGAATAGCCAGAATAATATCACTTATAATGTATGACAAAATATTGTGATTCAAAGTTACATTTGTTCCTGAACACATTCGTAGGCCAGTTTATGGACGTATAAAGACAGAACTAAAATGCAAATGCATAATGTTGTCGATGATGTCTGACAGTGAACATGAAAATTAAATAACATCACATTAAATCTACCCCTCCCCCCCCCCTAAAAAAACAACAATCCAATATGACTATCGATTGATGATTCCATATACAAGGAAAGAAGACGAATCTTATTTTCTCATTTGATCCCCACTCTCTCTTTAACCTTTCATGTTCAATGTTAGGTAAGTGCTAAGAATTTGAAGGAAAATTCACTTCTTTTTCAGTATATAAGAACATGATACATGTACATCCTAAACGGGAATGTTTTGATCTTTTATTTTTCATAATTGTTAATATCATATTTCATGATAGAAGTTCCTAATTTTTCCGTCGTATACAGATTTTATTTTGTGAAGCGAGGCAAAATAAGCCTACTTGAAGTTAGTTTTACGTTTCAATGATTCAACTTAATATCTTTATCGATAGCACCGTTTCATTTATATATTGTCCACTAAAACAGATAATCACCTGGTAATGGAAAGGGGTTTCCAACACACAGCCTGTGTTCATCTCATTACATACAGATGCAATTTTTCATTAGGTCATGCATGTACATAACACGACAGCTCGATTCATATAGATATAATTAATTGATTCAGACAGTGATCAGACTTTATACCGATCATGACGCTGACGCAGTCCCAAGGTACATGTAAACAGAGTAACATCGTTTATACATACTCAGTAGACGGGGCTCCCATGAGTGAAGAAATCAGGCAATCGCTGTGTGCTATTCGCACAAAAATTTTCCTTAAAAATCCAAAAGAGGATTTCTTGACAAAATTCTTTCACTTGTAGGATACCATGCATGAGTACCTCATACCTACAAATTGTCATGACAATCTAAAGAGTGGTTATAGAAAAGAAGCAGAAAATGTATGAAAATCAAACCCTCCCCCTTCCTTTTTAAAATTCATAAAAAATCAACAAAATAAAATTTAAGCATAAAATACATATCAAAACATTAAGTAAGTTAATTAAATATGATATATATGTAGTAAATGAGTGTGTAAAATCATACACTTATTGAGTAATTTAAAGAAATAGTGCAAAAATGTGCATTTCTGACTAAGTCCGAAAAGACGTCAAAACGCGTCAAAAATTTGACTTCGAAGTGGAACCAAAAATAACAACACTTCTTAAGACATCTCTCTCGATCATCCTGATGCTTTCGGTTTGTCGATACATGCTTCGGTTCTGAAGAAGAAGTTTGTCAAACGAGGGTAACCCCAGTGACCTACTTTTGGCTGTGGTGGCGCCACCTGTTGACAGATCCGGACGAAAATTAAACACACTTGTAGGGGACCATGAGTACTTGTGAAAAAGTTTACGACGACGGACGACGACGGACGACGACGACGACGACGACTGACGACAGACGCAACACTATGACAATAGCTCACTTGAGCCTATGGCTCAGGTGAGCTAAAAAAACGACCCTGTCTATAGAAGGCAGGTATGTCACAGTTTTATAGTCTTCTACTACTTCTTTGACAGTGCCTTCGTCATAATTGAGTGTCATTTTATTTGGATATTCTACTGAATCGACCCTGCAGGAAATTTGGAGTCGCGCGCTCTCTGCAAGTTGCACAAATTTAATTTCAAAAATATAACCAGGGGGCGCTATACTTAAATAGATTTGGCTGTGTCTTAAATCACTTTGGATGGAAGCATAACCGATGAGGATCTAATATCGAAAACACGTGTCTGGTGCATAATGAAATGGTTTTTAAATTTCCTTTGTTTTTAAATACAAAAATGTAATACGATGAGAGAAGTTTGAATAAACTTCAAGCTTTCTTTTAGATCTATTTACTTAGATACTATGACTTGCATCATATATGCAACATGATTCGTGTGATATTTGGATATGATTAGCACTGCACTGCGTTTAAAGCGGCACCTACAATGCATCACACACTTGCAATGTAGTCATTTATCAATAAATTAAGTTGTCATTCGTGTTTCTGTCTTACTGTCTCCGACTGTTTATCCTATTTTCTTTTTCTTGTGAGAAAGTTCTCATATACTTTTTCAAGAATATGTAAGTCTTTTGATTATGACTTTTTATATCTTCTTTATATCTTTTTATGGTTAACCGAGATCTTCAGCTTCTCTTTTCTAGCTCTTTTCTAGCTATTCTAGGGCCTCCCAATATAGGTCTTTATATGCATTAATGTTACACAGGCTGGTGTTCTCTTATAAACGTTGCTTTTGACGCATCTTGCTTCTCGTTTCTGGACACCCTCCAGTAATTGTATGCGGGACTGTTGGTAGGAATCCCATACTGTGTCCCCACACTCCAATGTAGGTCTGACCACGCTACTGTAAGCAGTAAATTTTACGTTTATGTGTAGTCATTTGTGTTTTGATGTCGTATTTGGTGTTCCTTGTCCCTTTTTACGTCTCTTTCTGTGTATATTATTACACTTTGTTTTCACTTGGAGTGTTTCGATGTGCTGCTGTGGGCTCATATTTTATTGGAGATCCCCTCCTTTCCTCTACATCACCAAAAAAAAATTCCTATGTTCCTACATGATTTCGCTCGGATAATTCTTATGTGCTTCGCCCAGTTTAATTTGTTGTGTAGAGTAACACTCAGTTACTTTTCACTGCTGACTGTCTCTGGAGTGTGTCCATGCGAAAGTTATATAGTTGTTGAGTATGGGATGGTGCTTTCCGGAGACATGATCGAATCACTATACATTTCTGCGGGTGGAATTCCATTTGCCATTCTCTTTACCATTTCCCCATGGTGCCAGGTCTTGCTGAGGCTTTCTCGCATCTGATGGGGAGTTGATTTTCAGATAGAGGAGACAGTCATGGTCAAATATTATCACATCTGACGGGTTATGTATACTCTGGCAAGTCATTGATTAAGGTTAAAAATAGAAGAGGCGCTATCACCGTGCCCTGTGGAACCCCTGGAATAGCATCAGCTCTGGTAGAGAAGTGTCCATATAGGTTGACTTATGTCCGTTTTGCCAGGAGTACCTGATCCACTTTCATGTATTCCCTCTGACATAATTCAAATGGAGTTTGTGCGAGAGTCACTGATGTAGCACTTAGTCAAGATATTTTGGCTTTTGAAAAGTCAAAATTAAAGAACTGTCTTGAAATAGTTATCTAGTGCAAAGTCATATAGGCATCTGGTTGGGACTGTGTCTGGTCCTGTAGCTTTGTGAACATCCAGATCCATCAGTAGCGTATGCATACCATTATAACTTAGATGAATGATGCTAATTGTGGAATGTGGGCTGTCTAAGGCATGTTAGAGGTCCTCCTTTGTGTAAACAGAGTAAAACTAGTTATTGGAAATTTTTGCTTTTGACAATATGTCACTGTGTAAACGTCCATCAGAGTCTTTGAGAAGAGAAACACCACTGAAATCCTGTTTTGTCGCTTGATAGGACCAGATTCTCTTTTAATCCTCGCAGATGACTTCTTGTAGGTATTTGCTTTTGGCTAGGCGATTCTCTCTCTGACTTGATGTTTTCAACTTATTTCAAAACCTGCATTTTATGATGACATAATTAACAAAATATTAAAGATCAAAGTAGACAGAATTAACATCTAAATTGTGTTAGAATCATTAATCTACAGCCTTGTACCAGCGAATTCTAAAGAATTGTACTCTGACTGACTGCGACGACAGGACCCCATGACGGGCCGTCCAAACCTCTTTAGAGAAGACAGGGCCTCGACAACCTGTCCTCTCTGAATCTCAGTCGGACTCCTCAGGTGATCACATGCATGAACTCGCTTGCAGCCGACAGAGCACGGACTGTATTTCGTATGCCTTCTATTTTTATATCAATTTACATATCCATCTGTGTTTCTTGGGGCCCCTGCGTCATGCTGTCTGTTTGTATGGTCATATTACAGCGAGGAGGTTATTTTACACCCCAGTTGTACGTTCTTCGAGACCTCTGGGTAATCGGAAAAGTTGGAGGATTGTGCGCACGTAATCCAGGATAACTACATTGTCTGCTACTGACGTGGATGATGGTTGTCCTAAGTCGGCAACGATTGCCCATTGGTCTCGTTTGCTTATGTGTAGTCATTTGTTTTTTATGTTTCTGTGATTTGACATTCCTTGTACCGTTTGCGTTTATTTCTGTGTCTGTCTGATTTGTGTTTTTACAATAGGTGTTTTGCTGTTGGTGCTGTAACCGGGTATTGTTGGAGATCCCCTCCTTTCTTGTCACTTCATACCCAGTATTTCTCGTTGTTGGATTTTCTAGTTCTTTTACATTCCCTTTTTTTCTTTCTCATGAGTCGGTTGTGCGCACGTAATCCAGGATAAACCACACCTTCTGCTATCTATGTGGCAGATAACCGTCCTATGTCTGCACCGGTTGTCCATTGGTCTCGTTGGTTTATGTGCTCCTTTGTGTTTGATGTTTCTGTGTTGTGCGTCGACGTTCCTTGTCCCTTTTGCGTCTCTTTCTGTGCTTGTCTGCTGTTTTTGCATTGGGTGTTTTGGGGTTTTGCTGTGGGTGCTGCAACCTGGTGTTGTTGGAGATCCCCTTCTTTGTTCTATTCAGGTAAAGTAGGTATTTATCCATTGATGTGTCGACTTTAATCAAGTGAAAAATAGTTTAGTTGGTATGCGTTTCCTCATCAAGTTGTTGCCGATCCCTCTTAATTTTATCATTGACATCCATGATACTAGAACACTGACAAAGTCATGACGGGCCCCGTTTAACAGGCGTTTGAAATTTTAGGTTTTATGTTTTGTATAACCAAATATGGCAAAAATTGCTGAAAATTTGTCTTTTGTGGAATAATATGATGTGGCCACATGCATTAACTAAGATAAAACATTAAATTAATGACAAAAAGATATACTGATAATCTTTAATTTTTCATCTTGGTTAATGCATGTGGCCATTGCTAATTTAATAGAAATATGTAGCTTTTTCAGCATTTACATGGAATATTGCCAATTTTGGGGTTTTCAGAGGGCTAAATGCATTGTCAAGAAAATATAGAATCATTATTCAGTAGAGAACACATCAAAGTGTTGAATCACAGTTAAAAATGAAGTACAATACATGTATTCATTAGGGCACAATCGGGCTTTGTGGACCTATCCTTTTATAAGCTTGTTTCTAGTGATCCTTTATCTGTGTATGAATCTGTAACTTGAAAACAACTTGAGTTATTGCATCAGAACCAAAGTATTGGTATTTTATTGAATCTTGCCCAAGTTTGACCTTAACCTCTGACCTTGAAAGGGGGAGGGGTGTTTTAATTCATTGCTGTTGTTATTGCTAGTTTTGAAATATTCTGTGAGCCTGACTAAAGTGCCATAAGTTTGCCAAGAGTTGTAGTGACAATTTAGGATATACACAATCCAATACACAGCTTGCACAAGAGTAAATTTTTCATTTTGTCAAAAACTACTCCAATTAAAACTGATCCCAAATACTAACATGTACAATGTTTTGCATTTTGCTAAATTAAAACACACCATTAACCAATTTCAATTCAATCTAATATATTGATGATAAACAGAAAATGTCACACAGCTTTAGGCATCAACAAAATTTTATTACAAATAAAGATTAGATTTAGAAATAGAGTTGATAAAGCTTGTCAATATTGAGTGATCTCTGACCAGTCATACGAAAAATACAACATAATTTATCGAGATGAAATGCTTGAATAAAAATTTTAAAACATAAAGCCTCAACCATGTACATATAATTTAGAACCTTGATATAAAAGCATCCTATAAAATATCAGTCATAAACTAACCTAGTTTTATCATGGATCTTTTTTGCAATCTATTTTTGTTATCACTTGAACCTTTCAGCTATGAATATTATAATGAACCTATCATGATGCTGATAAAGGAGTTAAAATGTTATTCTTATGTCAATACAGAGTCCGACCTCATGTTTTTGTGTTGTTCTTTGTATTAACTGGAGGACAATCAACTTTAAAGCTTCAAGCAATTTAAAATGAGGTTCAGTACAATAAATCTGACATATGCAATGAAAATTATGATCATTAAATCCATAGGTTAAGTTCAAAGACTTACAAAACATACATATCTACTTGACCATACCAAAAACATGGCATATTCAAACCCAACAATGAAATAACAAAGGCATTTTCAAGACAGTAGACATACAAAGCAAATGCACATCCTACAAATACATGTATAATTAAGAAAACAAAGTATTGAAGACAACTGAGATACAGAGCAAAGAACCTTTCTACCTATATAAGCATTTCAAAGGGAATTGAATAGTAAAAGACCCATTCTACCATTATTTACACCACCAAATATACCAAGCTATTTCAGACATAGTTTTTCTTTAGAATTTATTTCCATACAGAATATCCTTATCACTTCAATAAATGCACTCCATTATTGAGAGAAGTGCTTAAAATGAAGTGACCAAACCCTAATCACATCTGTTATACATGCACCTCCATACAAAAATATATGAATTGGTTTCGAGCATTTATCAAAGAACATGTATGAACTTAAATTGTTTAAAATTGAACAAAAGGAGCTGATAAGATAAGGGCTGCATTTAGCCCTGAATCTCATCAAGTATTTCTTCTACACAATGATCTGTACGCAAGAAAAACTTGATAATTACTAAAATGTAATGTATTTGGAGATTCCTCACACAACTTTTATTTTGGTAAGCTTATTTCTAGATACTTTAATCACAGTCCAAAGAGTAGGGGGTAGCCATGTTGAAAAGAAGCTAATATCGATCAAAAAACGTTGAAAATTATGCTAATATGGATATCTATAAACTTTAAAACATAGTTATGGTCTAAACAAGATAATAGAAATTAAATTCAAAAAACTGGTCTCAATTTTTTCCATAAATTTTAAAATCTTGAGTCTGAAATATGGTTGTATTTTGTATTTGTTGACTACAAAGTAGGCATTTTACCGCGAAATACACATTGTGTAGAAATAAACTGCACTCCTGTAAACTTCGTTCCAAAATCTTGTGCATTTCAGGTGAACATGTGACGAATGAATAAATGAATGACTTTAAAAGGGAAAATAATTAAATTTTGCTTATATTATGGCCTAAAACACAGATTTGTAAAAAGCCCCCCACCCTCCCTTTTTCAGTTTTTGTCTCTGGGGCATCGTTCCCCCCTCAGCTACAGAACCCCACTTTGTCAAAAGATGTGTATTAGTGATATACACCTTCTGTAAAAGTGGCGTTCTGTAGCTGAGGGGGGGAACAATGTTTTAAAAAAAACTTTTCCATTTTCCATTGGTTTCTATGGAAAAAAGACATATTTTGCCCCAAAATTTAGAAAAACTATGCATGATAAATCTTATGCAACTGCTGATTATGATGAAACCAAGAACTGGCATCAATTGTGTGAAAGATTTATTTTGGAGTTCCCATTTTGAAAATTCCACTTTTTCAGGGCAGATTTTACGCCATATCTTATCAGCTCCTTTCATATGGAAGTTCTAATTGTTAAAGCCTTCACCTAAAATCTCATCTAGAAATTGAAAAGTTACAGAATGATAGAGACAAAACGACAAATGCTAGTTAACTGAGCTCTTCTTGATAAACTTAGGACATAATTCTATAACCTTAGGGCAAAATTCTATAACCTTAGGGCAAAAAAATCTATTCTCTGAGGTAGAAAGAAATTGTGAAATTCTTGAGCCTATCTTGTTCGTGCAGTTCCTAATGTATACAATAAAGTCAAGACAAATTTTTGACACTGAAAGATGTTCAAAACTGATATATATATGAATAAATTATCTAATACACTTTACACGGATCACATGTAGGGTTCAAGTTTTTCATTACAGACCCAAAGACTAGTAACTTAAAAGTCTTTGCCATCCAAATCATATGAATTTGGTAACATCAATTTGCTGTTGTAACAGTTTTCTATTTCAAGAAAGTAAAATGTACAAACAATTTTGGCAAGACATGCTGTTTTATCTTCTACTGCAGCATTGAGAATGCATTTTCATTACTACTGGCGCAATAATTACCACTTATGGTAAAATATTATGCTTGTGAAAAAAAAAATTTCAAAGGATTTTATTCCTAATACATTAAAATTCTAATTCACCAACTCCTCACTTTGTTGAATTTTTGTGACAAGGCATATGATATAAATCTGATTCAAAGCATTCTCACTGACAGACATCAAAATATATCATGCAACTCAATAATACAATTATTATAATCAAGAAATTGATTTAATTATCAGCCAATCAGCACAAAAACATATACACAAGTCAAACATTTTATAGGATATGAGATTGAACACAATTTGGCACAGATAAGGAGTCAGTATACCACAATCATAATATGATGGTACATGTAATGCTATATTTGTAATGTTTTTATGCTACCTACATTTATAGTCGGGGAGCCAGTGGGATCCCCATACAACCCCTTGAGTACTTTTTTCACTGGTACCATAATGTTCCTTATGGTCTGCAGAATTGGTTTTCAAAATGTACTAAAAAATAAGGTGTATTTCTTCCCTTACAAATAAATATTTAAGAAGTCCTTCAAGAAACTCATGCGTTAAAAACTATGTTACACATACATGTACATGTATGACCAACTAAGAAATATTGAATTCTCATCTTTCATTATTAAGTGCCAAATATACAGTATCCACAAAAACTTTTTTGAACCACTAAACCAAAGACAAATCCTACTGGCCCTGTGTATAGTTTATTAGACAATTTCTACTAGCCCCGTAAAATTCTTGGTTGCTCCCGGCATCGGGTTAGCAAGTTTTGGTGAAGACTGAATATAGAACATTAGATGACAGTTCCTAATACATGTAATCACATGTAGTCACTTAGATTGCTGTAGCTCAAAACAGTCCTACCATGCATACACAGCACTTACATCAAAATATTATTTTAGTTTAAAGGGAAAATATGGCCAAAAAAAAAAAATATTTCAATGGACAACCCAAACATATCCGTATTTTTTTACATAGAGAGCTAAACTGAGTCTAACTACGTGTAGATCTATTGTGCATCCATATTTTGCAATTGAGGATTTTAATACCAAATTTCAAATTTTGTTGAAGTCTAAATGAAAGTACATGAAAAATCACAGAAAAAAAAAGATTTTTGAGAAATTACCTAGTCAAATCTGAACTATGGAACCTAGAATACTTAGAATAAACAATAATTATGATAATCTACAGCAAAAATGATTTTGTTCAGCTAGCAACCATTTCATAAAATAAATTCCTGATGAAAATATCACAAGTTTCAATAAGTTCTGACTTATCATTCTGGACCAAAAGTCATTTGTCCAGGTCCCCCTTTTTTCATATATCTTCTATAACTTTTATATCTAGCATTCTCAGCAAGCTTTGCCTTCATATCATCTTCTTGTTTTTGTTTCCACACCTACAAAATAAACAAGAAAAGTTTTCCAGAAAGAGATGCAATACATTATCAAAATTTCCAATTTATGTTAGTCAGAAACCATGCAAATGACAGATTGAAGAATCATTCTACTTCACATTAATGATTCATTATCTCAAAACGATAAATGGAATCAAAGAAAGAATCTTATATCAAAAGAACTTATCATTCATGAAATATAATAGGCCCTTAGATAGTCCTTTTCTAGTATCAAAATGTTGGTCTTCATCACATAATAACCCTACCCTGAATATTATGTGCATGCAAAACTTTTCAGAATAATTTTAACTTTTTTACATTTCATGCATACATGTAGGTGCACAAAATTTTAGGTTATCTGATCTTGGTTGTCCTAGAATTGAAAGCAAGATCCTAGGTCTTAAAGTCTGTATCTATCAACAAGGTATTGTGGACAGCCAAATGTATGAAAATAGTTCAATACCATAATACATTGCATTAAGTTAGAATAGACCTTGAAATAATTTTAATACAGATTTTTTTTAATATTCATTAAACTATTTTTTTAGTATTCATTAAACTATTAAACTTACCAAAAACTTGTCTTTTTTCCAAAGCTCTAAATGTAAATAATTGTCTTTATCATCCTCACTTACAGTCTGAAAAAAAGTTCTTCAAATCAATATTACATCTTACTGGAACTTTAACATGTATATAAAGGCTCAAAATTAATCTACATTGCTGCTTCCTCTTATACTTTAAAGTGTACATGTATGTGTCTTTTGTTCTTTTTGTTTGAAATACTGAAGAAAATCTCCACCGTTTCATACAATCAGCGACCACAAAATATTGCTCAAGCTATCAAAAACAAATTTACTTACATCCCAGGCTGTGGAGCCATGCTTCATAAATTTTCTTATAATATATAATTTTTCTTCGTCTCCGTACTCCTCTCTTTTGATCCAGAATTTCCATATCCATCTGAGCCACCAATGTATGTACATAACTAGGTAGTAAGGACTAAATACTAACTGTACCCATAAAATGTCTGTGATCTTTGGTCTTCTGTAGCCACCCCTGTAAGTATTGCCAATACATCAAATACATGTACATGTACATTTGAAATTTAAGCACAAATATTTTGTAGCATCGGTATCAGGGATTTTTCAGGGTATTTTACTTTGGGTCCAGGGTCCGTAAAAATTGGGAAAAATCGCGGCGTTTCAATGAAATTGGAAATTTCCAACAGTTTAATTGATTCTTAATAGAATAAATCATTACACAGAGATATAACTGACCTTCTTATTCAAAGTGTCTTCAATAAAAGAAACAAAGTACTGGTAAAGCCATCTATGCTTTAGATTGTGCTTCAAAGGACATCAACTTCTAGGATCTGGAACATGCATCTGTTCAGAGTCAGAGGGGCTACTTTTGATCATGATCAATCAGGATTCAGATTCAAAGTCAGTGTCGGACATATTCCCACTGTCCAAGTCGCCCCCATTTTGTTTACTGAACATGAACTACTTTCTGCTGTTTCTTTTATAGTCACTATCCAAAATTTTATTTTGAAGAACGTATCTATCCTCTACAAAGAAGAGGAGAAACTCCCTTTTGTAATTTTTTGGTATCAGATTTGCTGTTGTGAGACGACATGGTCCTGGGGTTCCCAATACTGGAGATACAATTTGATGACTTAAACGTAAACCTATACCGGATATAACATTTATGACCAGTTTACATATCAATCGTTAATGTTGTATTTCTGCTAGGTATTTCAGTCGTTATCATTTTGCTCTTTATTGAAGAAAACTTTCACAAAAAATTAAGAGGTTCAAATTGGGAAATTTCAATCATGAATTGGGAAAATACAGGTCATTTTGGTGTTGGGAATGGGTCCGATAATCGGACCCAAAAACGGACTTGAAAAATCCCTGGGTATCATTGATTACACAGCAAATATTTCACATTCAGTATCCAAATTTTGTTTATAAAAGAAAACAAATTACCTTATATCCATTTTTTCTTCTATGACTTTCCTAACAATTGCATCCTCCTCATTACGGATTTCTTCCTGAAATAATTTGATAATTTTCTATAAAGCAGTATGCTTGCTTCACTTTGCTATTTCATAATCATTACAGCCTCAATAGATGAAGGGCTGTTGCAGGGTATTTTGGGAATAGGGAAGGGGCCTTTCAAATTGGGAATAACAACGGCATTTGGGGCAAAATTTAGGAATTTTACAAATTGAATTGAAATGTAAATATCAACAATATTCATTTTAACCTTTTATTAAGGTAAGACCCTCTGTTAATATATGGTTGAATATATTGCTAACAATGACCACAGAAAATGGAGAGTTTTTGGGGCCTAATTGGGAAAAAAAGACACTATATGTACATGTATATGATGCATTATACCTTACTACGCCTATCTTTCTTTTTGCCAGTATTTAATAGACCTTCTTTTCTGGCTATATCCATTGCCTGGATCCTGTACTTTGGTTCTTTGCTGAGGTATTGTAGTGCAGTGTTATAATTATTCCATGCTCCCCAATACTAAAATGTAAACACATGTAATAAAATATTGAGATACTTTTCTTCCTATTTGAAATACATTTGATTTATAAGTTTTCATTCACGAAGACAATTTATAAATAGCTAGACTATGTTTATGCTATGCATAATTATTTCAAGCAAGAATAATTACAAAACAAGGATAGATTCCAAATACTAGTACATGTATGTGGCTTGTGATACATATGCAATGTACATTTTGTACATTATTCCCAAATTACACTATGACTTGATAACTGCCAAAGGGCAGACATTTCTTTGTGACTTTATCAAGTTAAGTCTTCCCCTTAGATTAATAGATATGTTGATGCCGTGGTCTAGTGGATAAGGCATTGGGCCAGTGACTGAGAGGTTGCTGGTTCGAGCCTCACTAGGACCATGGGTCCGTAGACATATACTCATTTATGTTCTATACACTAAAAAGTCCTTGTCTGTGTATTGTTTACATGTCTCAGTCTGTGGTGTTTAAAAAAAGATAAAATAGAGTAATAGATACACCCCTTCGTACAGGGACAAGGAAATTCTACTGAGTATCAAAGATTTACAGTCCACAATGAGGCTTGCCAAGTCATAAACTATGCAAATCTTAGATATAAGATTGGGGTTTCCCTGTCCTTGCACAACGAGGTGATAGATAATTTTTCTCTCTTATCAATTTTTTTATGCAATTCATAAATAACATTGCATCTATTTATTCAACAGAGAGATACTGTGACAGCATATGTAGCTAAACCACTGATAAGAAGTATGACTTCACATTGTGGGGTTTGAGACAAACATCCAGGGGAGCGAGACCAAGTTGTCTCAGAATAGTTAAAGGTGTAGAAACCTCTATCCAGGGCAAGAGAAAGTACAATGAATCTGAAGGAAAAGTATTCTGATGGGATTCATTTTAAAATAAATATCATTCACATATTCTATACACAAACATAATAAATGCAGAATACGATATACCTGTATAGCAGAAACAATGGTAATAGTGACACCAATAACGATCCTGACATCAACTTTAGGTGCATATCTTCTCCTGTAATATCTGTAGTAATTGGCCAAATATTCATCTGAAATCATGAAGACATGTTTTATTTCTAAATTATATCTTCTTTGAGTTTTCAAAGAAAACATGAAAGTGATTTCAGGACATAGATTAGAAAAACATTTTCACTAGTAATGACGAAAAAGGAAGACAATATTATTTTGATTAAAAAAAAAGACATTTTGATATTTCTGTAAGACAGAACTAAAATTATTTTCGTAATAATACCTGGGTGATCCAACATATAATCATAATCATTCCTCTGCTCCTCATCTCTCAATATCTAAATGAATGTACAATAAAAGTACACATAAATCTGTCAATATTAATGTGAGAGGGCTGAAAAGAGTACAAGATCATACAAAGTATGACATAATGTGCATGTTGTCCCAACTAATTTTGTTCATGCTAATTATTTAAAACATTCAAATCATTTTGCATTTTTGGTCATACATGTATGAATGCTTTTGTAAGCGTTCTACATTCCCTCAGACTGTTCACTCAGCCAGACAGGAATGACTCAATAAAAGGAAGACTTGAGGTTCAGTTACTTACACAATCTTCTCAACAGTGAAATAGTTTGCCAAAATAAATCATATTTATTTTAAACAATTTGCATATTGTCATATAGGATGTAAATTTTGTGAGACTCTCAGGAATTCAGCAGCTGTAACAGTTTATCATACTCTGTATGAGTTTTCAAATGCTTTTTGTTTTTACATTTGTAGCTTGGAGCTGAAACAGAACATTGTTTTGCCAGGTACATGGTTTGATTACCTCATATGCATTAGCAATCTTCTGAAACATTAGAGTTGCCTCCTCCTTTTTCTCCTACAAAATAAGAAAAGATAAGAAAGTTCAGACATGTTAGAGTAAACAAATAGATACAGAAATATATTTAGCGATAAATTGATAGCACACTGTGCAAAATTCAAACATGAGGTACTATTGATTGATTGATCATGATGTATTGATTAAAGGAATTAACTGATTTGAGTTAATTAAATTTACAGGGTCCCAATAACATCCGGGGTTCCTTGGGGCCACATATTCTCGCCTACATCAACAATCTCCCTTCAAATGTAAACTCTAAAGTTCGACTTTTTGACGACACAGCCCTTACTAAAATTTATAGGAAGAAGCCTTGTATTTCTAAACGAGTTTGAGGTAATACATGTACAATCAAATATTTTTTATCACATTTATTTTGAAATAAAAAAATCCTGACAATCTAAGTATACATTCGATATAGTCTGGGCTTCAAATAAAAAAGATTTTTTTTTTTTCATTTTCCTATAACATGAACCTGACACCAGTATACCTGTGACTTCTGCATATCAGGATGCCAAGTTCTTGCCATTTTTCTATATGCCTTTGTAATTTCCGTCTGAAAAAAATACACAACATGAAGTTATTAGTATTGCAATGGATAAATACAATTTTTACACTTTGATTGACTTTTCTTCCATTTATGGTATTAAATGTATGCTTTTTGTTAATTAATTGCAATTACAGTATATGAGTTGAAGGGAAAAGCATTTTTTTTACTTTTAAATTATATTCAGTAACGTTGTATCATTTACTTTGAACTCATCAAATTCCAACATTTAATACGATATACTGTGTCAAACTGACCTGACCAGGCAGAACTTATTTTTACCTGGTCTTAAGAAGCATATAATTCTGAATAAGTGAAATAAGCTATACAAAATTATGGGTAATGAGTAATATATTCCATTTACTATACATGCAATACAAGCATTATCTATCTTCCCTAAAATTTTATCCACTCATATCATTCCATTGATTGAATTAGCTCCATCTGGTCAAGTAACTTTGCTACGACCATAAATGAATAAGATTTCGACATATATACATAGGGATTTTTTATGTTTAAGATCATATGAAGAATCTAGACAATTTCTTCTGAAAGAAACCAAGACCCTGAGATAAACACTCTCTGGTTTTCTGGGTAGAAATTCTACGTAAAATACTTTACATGTATATATATATATATGGGAAAACTTATCTCAAATTTTTGTGTCCATACTTATCAAATAAATGTTCATACAATACATGAAATTTAACTCCCTTCAACATGTTAACATGGTTAAAGTATACTTACTTTTGAGGAGTCTCTATCAACACCAAGTACTGAAATGTAAAATAATTCAATTTGAATACTAAGTAATACATTTTCCCTCTGTTCATGTATAAGTAGTAATTTGCTACATAGTACTTCCTTAGTTTTTAAACACACTATACATGTACTTATACAGGTAACTAGAACTGTCTTAAAGTGACAAATCATGGTGAATGTGAGTGTAAGATATGAAAGCCCTATCCCTTATACTTGAAGAGATATTTGCTTTCAGAGCTTCTTCACAGGACAAACAGGGTGTTACCTTTATACTCCCCCCCCCTCCAACTTTGTTTGAAGGGGTATAACAAAACATGTGGTGTTGACTGTACAATCTATTGCTGATCATCATACCGTAGAGTCATTGTATAATTCATGGCATGTTTTATGTTCAAAATGGCAATACAATGTAATTAATGTATGATCATGAAGATGTGAAAAATTAGAATACAGGTCCAGTGCACAGCTGAAATAGCTATGATCATGATGATAGCCCAATTGGGCTATAACATATCAATAGGGCTATAAATAAATAGCCCGATAGAGTGGCAATGCTGGCAGTGGTTAGCATGGTGGACTAAGAACCCATAGGTCATTGGTTTGAAACCCACTGTCGCCGGTCATTGAAAAAACATTGTAACCTTGGGCAAGTTACTTTGCACTATGTTGCACTCTCTTGGCACATGAGATGAGCTTGTAATATGAATGAAAAGCTTAGTGCTTTAACGGCAGCTCTACTTGTATACTCCTAAGGGAGTTGAGAATGCACTGAACTGAATAGATCTCGCCATGAAGGTAATTGTAGAGACCAGAAAAAAAAACTACCAGAAAAAATATTAGGTACAATTGTAGAAAGTATGATCTTATTGCAACCTCATTAGCGAATTTTAGCTATGGTTGAAATTAGAAATTTGACAGGACTGTGTATGTGCAAGATATTGGCCTTAAAAAATACACAGGACGCACACATATGCACGCATATTCAGTCTAGATCTTAGCGGCGATCTGATTGGCTCCCTGGATCTGAGCAATAGCCGAAAATGGGTCAGGCATGCGCCAGACTATCTGTATTAGGTTATTCAGATCGAAGGAGCCAATCAGATCGCCGCTAAGATCTAGCGGTGAAAAGTAAACAAGATGGATAAAATTGAAGTGAAATCGCTGAAAAAATTCTGGATACTACATGTATTACAATATGGTTTTAAAGTGGTTTCACAGCTGAAAAAGGGCAGATATGTTATGATTAAAGTATACTATGTAGGTACTGGTGGAGAAGTAATAATCAATTATTTTTAAAGCATTTTTTGCTCGAAATTATTTCCTTTAATTTTCAAGACTTGCGCACAAAATTTGGACAGCACAAACAAGAACCCTTTACATGTACTTCCATAAATTTTCAATAAATTCTGATGACTGGTACTTGTTTTATAGGCAATCAAAATGTGCTACTTTTAAGCACTCTCTAAAGAGGTTGGAGAAGCAATTACTGCCACATGGGATCATTCTTGTCTAATATCCACAATATTCCAACTTAAATTACACCATCAGATTCCTCTGTTTTCTTTCTAATCAGTTGTGATAAAAAAAAATTATTGAAAATAGTGTGAAATTTTTTCAATGATTGAAAGAGAAGACAGCAAGGTGCACCACCATCGCCCACGAGGAGCTCGGAGGAAGACCAAGCATTTTCATGAAATTTGGCTGCTACCAGTAAAATCTTAAGCTTTCATCGCATGGATTCATTTGAAATTTCATATACAGTTTGATAAATATATGAAGTATTAGTGCTGAAATAATCATGTCTCTGTCATTAGTATAACCGAAGATAATGGGCAAACAGCCATAATTACTGCTCGGCGATAACTGCTTCCAAACCAGTCAATTTATGTTCATGCCATGAATATTTTTGTAGTTTCGACCACTCGAAATTGACCGAGACTAGACTCAGCAAATCTAAAACGTCTCGTATGAACGGCTGATCTGCAACAGAGAGGGAGAAAAGACTGAATAGCAAACGACTCTCTGTTGCCACTGTAACTAATCTTTAGCCATTTTGACAAATCAAGCAAAATTATGTAAAAACTCTGGGCTATAAACGTTCACTTTATCCTACATTTCTTTACTAAAAATATGCAGACAATGCGTTTGTTTGGCAGCTGGGCAGCAGCTACAATTAGCACATCCGTCACGATAAGAGATTATCTGATTATATCATGGTACTGCGGCAGCACCGGGAGGAGTTGGCGATAGGCAAATTGGTACCCATGATACCCTGATTAAATTGGTACCAGGGCCAAAAACATTTACAAAAATGGCGACAATTGGTCCCCAACCAGCTGACCAGCAGGTTTGGGAAACTACCAAATATAGCTACAATAGCTATATTAAGCTATAATAGCTATATTAAGCTATAAGTTTAGGCCATTTTTACTGAAAATTCTTAATATTTTTACAAGTAAGCATTTCCTATTATCATGATTATAGTTATACAATTTTATGAATAGTAAAGCATGGATAAACATGACTTTCCAGGGTTTTTTCCCTTGTTTTGGGGCTGAATTTCGGCTCCTTGAATCCCAATGCCAAATTTCTTTTATTTTCATGATTTTTCAAAAAAAAATCAGACTTTTAAATTCCCAAAGAAGAATTATGAAAAAATCACTTGAGAAAATAAAACTCGAAACCTGGAATTCAACACAAAATGTCCTATTTCTAAGTGCATCTTCAAGTTTTTTATTCACCCCTTGTGTAATTCAAGCAAATCAATAGATTAATAGCAGTGCTAATAAATGATTAGTCTTTGGTGATTTCTAATTTGTATAAAATTTTTCATCAAAATGTTGCAAATTTTTCCAAATAGGACAGGCACAGGCACCTTCCCCAAAATAAAAAAAACCCCTGCTTTCATGCATGAAAATCACATCTAATGATGTAAACTAGAAGGATCTGATGAGACTGTAGCTCTCCTGGTTGTTTTTCTTTAAATTCACTTATTGACAAGCGAATTCATATATGATGTATAATATGACCATAAAGACCACATCTGTTTTCTAAATCCCAAGGTGCAAGGAACTCAAACAAAATATCAGGTTAACAACTACAGTACAAACCCATCATATTGCAGAGATTAATCTACCTCTGCATCCTGCGTCTCTGACGCATAAAAATCGCCAAGGACCCATTGATTTCCGATCGCTGCGTCCCACAGTGCGCATTTATGCCCTTTCTTATCATGCATCCGTTTTAGTTCATGTTATTCAAAGTCGAGAAATAACGTGTAAATGTCTCTTGTTTATATTTTGGCAGCTCTTTTAAACCTAACAGATCTGTGGTAGCGTATGAGAAGTCTTTGCGAAGTAACATTTTTTTATTTTTAAATTAAAAGTAATATGCAGTCCGACTTGAGTCTAACTTATTTACATCATTCAGATACAGATATATTAGGGCAGTAAGGGTTCAGAAATCTTTCGGTTCAGTTCGGTTTGAATTATGAACCTCGGTTTTTCGGTTTTCAATTAATTAATTTCACAAATACACTCGAAATATGAGACAAGTTTAAACTGTCCTAGAGTTATACAGTTTACTCTCGTTTACTCAAACTCGGTTAACTTGAATTTCCGCTTAACTCGAACTGTTTTTAAGAGTCCCGATTCTCTTCTATTGATTTCTGTGCATTTCTACTCCTGATAAGTCGAATTCCGATAACTCAAACTTTTCGTTAAGTCGAACTAGTTTTTAGGTCCCTTTAGTCATTTTACGCTGAAAATTTACTTCAATAAGTCGAACCACAAATTAATTTCAATTCTTAAACAAAACAAATTCATTGTAAGGAGATCGATGGATGGATTATTGATAGTTTCTTGCTATGGATTCTAAAATACAAGCATTAAAGGTAGCTTGTTCATTGAAAATGGACAACACAAACGCTTGTGAACGGTGATAGAGAAAGGAAAATGATTTTTTTGAAAATCGATTGCTGATCATGTAGTCAATTAGTCGAACTCCTGATAAGTCGAACTATTTCTGATTGTTCCTTGAAGTTCGACTTAGCGAGAGTAGACTGTATATGTACTGGAAAGATTCCACGAATCATATAATATAACCAAATTTTCAATCATGTACCTGATCTGCAATCTGAGCCGCCCGCTGGCTAACTTGTTAAATTTTGCAGAGTTTCTGAATGCAATATTAGATAAGGTAATACTCGGCCTGCTTATCTTCAGGACGATGTCACGCACATGTTTTCAGTTCATTATGTGCCGACATTGCCGAAGTAGAATAAGTCGAATACTTAAATTCAAATTCAAATTCTGCAAACAGTAATCGTCTTATCGACCACCCTCCGACTTTCCTACAATCAAAATGATCGCCTGGGACCTCTGGGTCGCCATTACTAGATCTCAAAAGTCTATCGAAGAAGGCGGCCTAGCTACATTTTGTACGGTTGAAAATCAAGGGATGAAAAAAAAGAAAAAACCGAATCGAAATCTGGAAATTCTGAACCGAATCGAATCGTGAGATTTTGAACTGCGGTTAACCGACTTTTTGGTTAATCGTTACAGCCCTAAGATATATATATTTATGAAAAATTCCTCCACTGTAAACTTTACATGACATTATGAATCAAATCAGATCGAAGTTTTAAGAGTTAGACGTTTTTTGTGGAACATATAATGATCTCAAGGACATAAAACGCCATGAGCAGGTCAGCTCACTTGTATTCGCTAACTTAAACCGCCGTGAAAAAAGAAGGTTTGTAGAAATTGACTGCCGACTTTATAAATATAGTCACTGCGCATCTAATCTGAGTGGATTTCCCACTTCTATTTATATTGCGCATGTCGTGATTCGCTGAAATCTGGAAGGCTAGATTTGTACCGCTTCAGAGCTGTGACGTCAGCCTGGATCACGCGTGCCCTAATTATTCATAGATCGGAGATGCATTGAAAGTTGTTAGTGCGTAAGACATGTTTTTACAAACATAAATCCCGTTACATAGTACGTGTTAGTCTGTTCTTATTTTTATGCGGAAATGTCTTTTTTTATTATGATTACAGTATTTTAAAAGCTTTCCTAAAAACTTGATTAAAATGGTCAAAGTGTATAGCTAGAAATAGCTATTATAGCTATGTATACATATATAGCTAATATTTGGTAGTTTCCCGAACCTGACCATTAGTACTATCAAAGTATCACTGCCACTGGTCGTGCAAGGTGGGAGAGGTCGAGGACGTTTCATAATTTCTTTCACTTTTTTATAATATCTGATGCATTCTTACTTTCATAACAGTTGTCTAAACCACAATAAAGACCCTCTAAGAAGGCTAAACTCCCGGTTATATGGGTAAAGACCGCCAGACACACTAAAATGTGTCCAAATGATGCCATGTTGTCGTCTGTAAATGACATAACAAATGAAACAAACCGAATATCCGTGTACACGCAGATTTAATGAATAAAATACATCATACACATGGCAATACTAAAATAGAATCAATAGGGCGGTATTAAATGGAAATAAAGTTTTTAAGTTATTTGGAACACTAGTGGAATTTTCGAAGCATAGCTTATCTTTTTATTATCATACATATTTCATAAGATTAAGTCCGAATTCACCTTTTCTTGTCATAATATTTGAAAAATATATCTTGAATTTGTATAAGAAATCTTTCATTTTGATAATATTTTGAAGTCAGCATTTATTACATACATGTTATTGTTCGTTATTTTCAAATGATGCTGCGCTTTCCTATATTCAACACATATACATTACACCTAGGTCAATAAACAAGGGCTCTAAGAGAACGAAAAGAAACTGAAAAAGACACGAATAGTGGATTTTATTCCTCGGACAAAAAATTCGCTGTCGCTCGCCATTTGTTGTATTACATATCAGAAAGTTCTGAAAATCAATAATATCAAGTACTATATGATGTGAAAATTCAAGATTTTAAGCATTTTGCTCGACATTACTCTCCAGTTACCTGTTTTACCTCCCTCAACAAAAAAATCCCAGGATAAAAAACCTTACATCTAAATTCTAAGTCTGACAGTTGGCATCTGCAATGGTATACTGACAACAGCATGACATGAAAAACATTAAGAGAGGGGAAGGGAAAGTGCTAAAATAAAAAAAAAATGTTTTAGTGCACATAAATGATTAAAAACAAGACAAAAATTCGACATGATTGTGTTTCTAAATCACAGTCCTGAGCTCGATGTCTACAATCGCATCTTCCTTTACTTAAAGGAGCTCGAAGAAGCGTACATAATTGAGGGTTGTTTTATTCATTTATTTCCTTTATTTATACAGGAAAGCACATTAATATTTAGCTACAAAATTAACAAGTTTACAATGTGGTCCTATGTTGGTGTCTAGCTCCTGTGGTTCTGAGTGAGTGTAATGAAAAAAAAAAAAAAAAGATAAAAATAATGCAATTCAATTATGCAATCTTAAATCATACATTGTATAATTTATGGATATTGTAATAAGTTTTGCAATCTGATTAAAATCATCTGTTTCGGGCTCCGTTTGTGGTGGAGTACGCAGTAAACGGAGCCCGAAACAGATGATTTTAATCAGATTGAAAGCATAATAGAATCATACAAACAGGCTAATTCAAAATTGACCAGAGTTTTAAAACATTTCCCAAACTGAAACTGAAATTTATTAGACAAAGATAAGGCGGAACTATAAAGATTAAGAAGTACGAGACGATATTTCCCTTCACTTTCATTTCGACACAAATAGAAATTGGGCAAATGATAGCATACAAACGATCTAGTTTTTCTAAAAAAAAAAAGTGTCATTTATTTATCATTCAAATTGTGTGTATTAGATAGAACTTCACACAAACTGCAAAAAAATCCAGGAAGTTTTGTTACTTTCGTCATAGATAGAAAACCTTAAAGACGCAATGTATAAAGTCTTCTGTCTGTAATTTTGTATTTTCTCTCCCCCCCCCCCCCTCCCCCTTTTTTCTTTGTTTTTTTTTTTCCTGTTTACAAATTATTTAAAAAAAAGACATAAACACAGCATACACATAATAATCGGAAATCTAGAGATGAATTGTCGTGAATTGAAGTTTTGATAATATTAAAATAAGACGAAGTGATGAAAAATGTGAGATCTTTTTTACAAAATCTAGTAGGAATTTCCATGAAAAGATTCAAAGATTAATTGTACCAAAATTCTGCCATCGTCTTCTGTAAGAAAGATATGAAATGCATGTACTATAGCATGATTCAAAGATGAATTATTTGATTCGACTTAATTTGAGATTGCAGATACAGTTCCTTTTTACATATTTCGTTGCGTTTCAGATGCTTTTGACATCTTTCGGGAAATCTTTTCCCGTTTCATTTCCCATTGTAAATCCAAATATATTCGTAAAAACATTGTATGTTACAAATTCATCTTCTGATTTTATGGTACTTAAAAGAAAAAAATCGATTTGTTAATGCTGCATCCCTGTCCTGCTGCGTAACACCTCTTTTAAACCTGGCGGGAAGGACGAACGTCGTTTTTGCTGCGTGACGTCAAAATTTCTCGCAGTGACGTAACGAGAACTGACATAAACTTTATTTTCTTGCGTTTGGTTTTTCTTTTTTTTT
Source organism: Pinctada fucata (assembly GCA_028142955.1). Taxonomy (NCBI): domain Eukaryota; kingdom Metazoa; phylum Mollusca; class Bivalvia; order Pterioida; family Pteriidae; genus Pinctada; species Pinctada fucata. Next base: position 26,461,293 of record AP027102.1, on the reverse strand, counting down.
TTTTTTTTTTTTTTTCTTTTTTTTTTTTTTTTTTTTTTTTTTTTGGTTTTTCTTTCTTTTTTTTTTCTTTTTTTTTTTTTTTTTTGCTCTTCAAAAAATTCGGACTTTAGGAACCACCCCCCTGAAAAATAATCACTGGATCCGCCCATAAAAGATTTTGAATATTTGTAAATTCGTATTATTTTTCAAATATTATGACAACAAAAGGGGAATTGGAACTCAATCTTATGAAACATGTATATTTATAAGCTTGATCAAACTATGCTTCGAAAATTCTGGATCCGCGCTTGTATATCATATGATGACAATCTCATAAACAGCCTATATATACACTTATCCCACCTCTGGCAAATTTCTTGCAATCTGATTGGTCGAGAAGAACCGAATATTATGTTGTATTGTTTTACTGACATGATATCATTTTAATATCCTGCTTCCACTAAGACGCTTTACGAAATTGACGTCATCGAAATGCTTTGAAATATGTTGATACGTTACCAAAGCCAAAAGCCATCGGTGGGATAAATTCGTTATACAGTGTTTTACAGGGGGGATACAAAAATATATTGGGTCGATGAAAAAAGTTGTATTGGGCTCGGCTTCGCCTCGCCCAATACAACTTTTTTCATCGACCCAATATATTTCTGTATCCCCCCTGTAAAACACTGTATAACTAATAATATATTACATGTACATCATTCACCTGAAGTTATGTGTGACCCCCCCCCCCCCCCACCCCCACCCCACCCCCCACCTTTGGCACACAATTTCTCATTGATCAACGCAAAAACAATGCAGTGATGAATTAAAAAAAAAAACCTATTTTTAGCTTGGAAATTACCTTGACTTTTGATGACTGACTTTGGGGATATATCCTAATATATAATTTCAAGATCAAGTTATAAATAATAATGCATTTTTCTACCATGGATAAAATTTAAGACCATTTGCACAAAATACTGATTTTGAATTAATTTTTAATTATTTTAGATATAAAAAAGCTACTTCAAACCTGGATATGACCTTGATCTTTGATGATTGACCTTTAGAGACCTATTTCTTTGAAATATGACCAAATTCTAATGTGGGTTTAGGAGATATCAGCTCGGACCAGCTTTTTCCCCCCTCAAGTTGTTTTGGGGCTTATTTTGGCCCCTTCCCAATACCAAATTTCATCTGTTTTCCTCAAAATATCATCCTTAAATTCCCAAAGAGGAATTGTGAAAAAATCACATGAGAACTTGGTACTTAGCACAAAATGTCCTATTTCTAAGTGTATCTTTAAGTTTTTCATTCATCCCTTGTTATAGTTCAAGCAAATAAATGGATTAAATGATACTGTGGTGAGAATTTGTAAGGAACCATATTTCGCCGGTGACCATATTTCGCCGTTTCGTGGTTAATGCTTCTCGTTGGTTATCGGAATTGTTAGTCAAATTCGTCTTTCTATATCCTTTTAAATATGACCGTAGCAGTCATATTTTGATATATTGTGACATCACCTGCACTCATTTGTGACGAAAATAATACAAAACAGGAGAAAATTCATGAAAACACCGAATTTTAGATTAAACATCCGATTTTTTTTACAAAAACCAAACAAAGAAAACATTTTGTATGACATAATTTCTTAGAAGTATAAGTGACAAAAGATTTCTTGACGACAAATCATAAGTTTTCCCGTTTTGTGTGCAAATTGGATACTTATCGACAAAAACGGCAAAATATGGTAATCCCCGAAAACATGGAAACGAAATATTTTGACGTTTTATAAGGAAACAGTGAATTGAGTAAAATAAAATATTTTTGTAGTATTTCGATCGACAATGGAGTTAAATTAAATTTTAGCAAAACCAATTATTGAATTGAAATCGAAGTTTTGAAAAATTCTTAGAAATATATATACGAAAAATTCGGCGAAATATGGTCATTTGCTGTATAAAATTTTCCCGATTTCAGCAAAATGTCGCAGATTTTCCCAAATGGGATAGACACAGGCACCTTCCCCAAAATAAAAAAAAAAACCCTGCGGACGGACGGACATGACCGCGACTATTTTCGGGGAGCATAAAAAACGTGGATTATTCGGTCTGTCAGAAAAAATCTTATTTTTGAGTTACATCACCGAATGTTGTTTTCAAGTAAAAGAGCTAGAAAACATGAGGGAAAATTTCTATTGAATATAAGAAAGTAATAAATATCCAGAGCTCCTGTATACCAAATTAATGGTAATTGTCTATTTTATTGCTGAATCCTGTATATTCTACTGGTCGGAAAGTAGTTATCGCCGAGCAGTAATTATCGCCGTTTGCCTATTATCTTCGGTTATAGTAAAGACAGAGACTTGATTATTTCAGCGATAATATACTTCTTATATGTATCAAACTGTATATGAAATTTCAAATGGATCTGTGCGATGTAAGCTATGATTTTAGCAGCTAACTTTCATGAAAATGCGTTGTCTTCCCCCAAGCTCCTCGGGAGCGATGGCGGTGCACCTTGCTGTCTTCTCTCTCAATCATTGAACAGGTGGGGCACCACCCCTGATTTGCGAGATCGTCTCTATAATGAGGCATAATCCCTGAATTGGGTCATGAAAATATCTCGCTGTCATCATGTATGGAGAGCAATACGTAACATTAAGACTTGTGCATGTTGAATGTTCAGCATCATTGGATTTTTCTTAAATGCTCTATCATAGTCAAGCTGGTATCATTTCAGACTACTGTTCATTGAATTTTATTCATCATGTTTATTTAATATGATTCAAGGCAAAGCCTTATGTGCGAGCGGAGGAAAAAGAAACCAAAAATTTTGTAAAACTTTGTGATAGTCGGTTTAAGAGCTCTACAGAGCTCATGTTATTTGTTATGTATGTACAAATTTCCGACACTAAATAAAAATTACTTTACTTTAAAACCGAAATCGAAAACTCAAAATCGAAAATTTTTCAAAATCATAACCTTGGGACTCCAGGAATCCCTCACCGCCGGTCAAGCTGGACCTCCCCTTCCCAATGCCAAAAAAAAAAAAAAAATCTGGATCCGTCCCATGTACTTTACACGGACGTATATCATTAGCGAGGGAGTCTGAAATCCCTCCCCTTTCCTCTCTAATGACCTTGAAATCAATTGAAAAAAAATTAAAATCTTCTTTACCAAATAATTATTTCGATCATATTCATCTTAATTGTATGATACACTGAAAAGCGTTAGAAAATCGCGGCTGTTTTGTGTTACTGTTCCTTCTTGCGCCATTACTACAATTGTGTACCATTCTTGCACGTGAAAATGAGCGCACTGCTACAATGACGTCACATACAGAGGAATAATGACGTCAAGTATACTGCAGAGTTACGTACCGTTGTGTCGTCATTAGTGATAAAGATGGCGGATTAGTTGCTGCTGAATTTCTGATTTTCAGACGAACAATTCGGCGAGTTTCACTTAGTTTTATTGCGCCATAAAATAGAAGAATTCTATCCATTGCGAATTTGTCAAGGTATGTTCTCCTGCTCTGTCGTTTAAGGGAATCGAGTCACTTTTACCCGTATCCGCGGTACTGTTACCATACTTTTTCAGCTCTAAGTATGTATATCTTTTGCTCGTGCATTTTCCCATACTTATGTACACGCGTTACCATAAATGCGAGCTTCGCTCGCAAAGGCCCTTCGGGCCTTTGCAGCGAGCTCCGCTCGCTAATATTTTTTTTTTGCATAGAATAAACGTATTTGTGAAAAAATAAAACCAATTATCAGTAATGAAATATCGAAATATTTCAATTACTTCCTTCTTCTTGAATGTAGAAATGGAATGTTATGACATAATTATTCAGGGTTTTTTTATTATTTTATGTCAACATCACTTATTCATTACTAAACATAATGAAATCTGGATAAAACGATCGTTCTTGTGACAAATGTTGACGGTTTGGAAAGACAACTCTTACACGATGCATCTCTGATGAATAACAACATTGAATATCATAACCCTAATGGGCCGCCATAGATTATTGACCATGCACTTTCTTGTGACGATGATTTTGCCTCGATGTGCAATCTAATATGCGCAATAGATTGCTGAAATGAAAGTAGAGAACCTCAGCTCATCACATGTAAGTAAGTTTGTGGAAAAATAACGAAGTTTGCTGGAGAAATTACCAAATTTGTTATGTGAAAATGACACAGAAATGCAGAGGAGCTGATTTCAATTAAGCATATTTCAAAGTCGCATCATTATATTGCATAAAACTTGATTTGTCAAGAAGGAATGTGATCTAAATATTCGTGCCAATGGCCGACAATGCTGCTCTTTTTTATTTTTTCAGACGAATTTCACAAAAGTAATAAAACTGAACCAAAAATCTCGAATAAGAGGGATATTTTCGTCTCGATAATGCGAGACCATCCCTCATTATAGAGACGATCTCGCAAATCAGGGGTGGTGCCCCACCTGTTGAAGAAACTTCAAACTAGTATTTTCAATCATTTTTATCACAACTGATTAGAAAAAGAATAGAGGAATCTGATGGTGTAATTTTAGTTGGAATATTGTGGATATTAGACAAGAACGAACCCACGTGGCGATAATTGCTTCTCCAACCTCTTTAAAGAGTGCTTAAAAGTAGTGCATTTTAATTGCTTATAAACCAGTACTAGTTTTCAGAATAAATTGAAAATTTATGGAAGTACTGGTAAAGGGTTCCAATTTGTGCTGTCCAAATTTCTTGTGAAGGTCTTGAAAATTTAAGAAAATGGAGCAAAAAATGCTTTCAAAATTGGCGATAATTACTTCTCCACCAGTACCTTTTAATATATATATATTGAGGTATATCACTTTATGTAACATTCTGAATCAGTAGAAGACCTGAGAGGCCTGGCCTGGGAGAAAGGGCTCTCGGAGTTATCTTTCCTTTGAATTTTCACTCGCATTTTTACCATTCATTTTGCATCGCGTCTTATTACCCCAATATACCCCAATATACCCCAATTAACAATTATTTACCCCAATAAACAGCAGAACATAGGCGTAGTCCTGTTTACAAGACTCCGGTACTATTTCAGGTCCGGGATTACTCCAGAAATATAAGCTATAATCAGGTTAGGGAAAACTTCAGATCGAGCTATAATAGTTCTATAATAGCTCCATGTAGCTACATTGTATCATAAAACTAATTTTTTCTTAAGAAAAAAAAATTATTATCTTTAAATTTTGTTTACAAGTCGCACTAGTACTGATAAAATACTACATTTTTTATATAGGAACCCCAGTAGAAATGTCAACAGATCAGGAGATACGCAACCTCAAACTTTTCATATTTTCAAAATCTTGTTGCTCATCATCTGTACATATTTGAATATATTTGCCTTGTTTAAATTTTCAATTTTATTTTATAGTGAGTATGAATGGAATAGTGAATTTTTTTTTTTTAAATCTAATTTCAGTTTAATTTTGTACTGTAAAATTGGTAGTAAGCAATAGCTTGATCTAGCTATTATAGCCCAATCGAGCTATAATAGCTGGATTTGAAGTTTTCCCCAACCTGATAATAGCTAAATATGGCTATAATAGCTATAAATGGCTATATTGGTGAAATAATTTTAAGTACAAAAAATAGAATTTTTGATTTTTTTTCAAACTCAAAATCGCAAATCTTTATGATCATCTGATCAAAGTTTACAAAAGAAGTTGGTATGCAAAACTTACAATTTTCAAGTTTTGACCAGGATAAGTTATCAAAATTTTGACCCATTCAATCTCAAAGATGGTACATTTTACATGTCAATTTCTTTAGTAAACATTGCTCAGATGGTCATAAACATTTGCGATTTTGAGTATTGGATCAAAATTCCAATTTTGTTTTTTTTTTTTAAGTACTTAAAACAATTTCTCTAATATAGCCATTTATAGCTATTATAGCCGTATACAGGGCTCAAAACTTCCTTTTTTAGCATTAGTCAGGTGGACTAACTGGATTCAAAAACCATTAGTCCGCAAGAAAATGTACTAGTCCGCAGAAAAAAAACCAAGTTTGTCATCCAGACTCTTTCACATATTTATTTAGGTTCCGACACTCTCCACCAACTCTTTTAAATTTTAATAAGTGAATCAATATTGTTTTCCAATTTACCCCAGAAAATTTAGATAGCAGGATGATATTAGTCTTCCGTGAATCACTGTGCACCTTGCATTGTGGGCAGCGTATCATTGCATATCGTACATGTACATGTACGTGTCAATGCACGTAGTTGCGCGATAACTGTTTTGTCTGACAAAGACGGTGAGGTGGGGAATATATCGAATAATAAAGACAGATTAAATAAAATTTTGCAAAATCTGATCCTGTAACAGTTTATTTTTATTTCTGATTTATCGTTACGCTGTAAACTTATGACACTTGCCGGTCAACGCGATAGCGATAACGTGAATACATGTCTCGCGTTTTTAAAATGGTCATCTTTTGAATGTCACTCGACGTACAAGTATATGGTGAAAACACAAGACGTACCATCAATGCATGATTTTAGAAGAAACTTGGGTTCTGCAGGTTTAAAGTACGACAGATGATCCTAATGAGATTGACCTGCGCCGTAGAAGCAATTTATTGATAAAACAGTACATGTATCTCCGGCTCTTGGTGGGGACTACAAGACGTTTGACACCTCGGGTTGTATAAAACCGGGACTAATTAACCTGGTATGTGGCAATTAGATCAATTAACTAAGCATGGTAAACAAAATCTTTAATATTTGAGACAAAAAATATAATGTGGCGGCTGTCAAAAATCCCAATAGCTAGGTGGTAAGTCCGGATAGCGTACTTGACGGCAGTGACCGAACATTACGAGTGTGAAACATACATTAAAGACTCATATCCCCAAGTAAGAAATCTTTTATTAGTCCGGCAGACTAATGCATGGAATTTTTCATTAGTCCGTAGCAAAATCTATCAGTCACAGACTAACGGACATACGTTAATTTCGAGCCCTGCATATATAGCTCTTATAGCCATTTCTGGAATAATCCCGGACCTGTCTTTTTTATGCTGATGACGCACCGGAGTCTTATTGGTTGACCGCCATTTTGGTAAAAAGGTTTTTCCGTATTGCGATGTTAGCATTAACAAAAACGGGGAAATCACGATGACTTCAGCTTTGACAGCGAGTAAGATTACATGGAAAAGATGGATAATATATTAAATAATTATTTACTGATACCTTTAAATGTTATATAAAGTCCTACACTTAATGTAATCCTGTCATTATCTGACCACATTCATAGGCGCTCGTTGCAAAGATAATTTTTTTTCTGCCTGTGCTTTAACTTACGGTGGTTTCCCGGTCAGCTGTTTCTATGTTTATATCATAACTGTGCAGATAGACAGAAGAAAGGAGAAAGAAGAAAGGCACGCAAGTTGCACTGCCATCTTGTTCTCGACTCAGGCAATACACAATGTTTCTATTTACACTAACATATTATCACTTACCTTTATAAATCAGACATTAGCAAGCCTCTTTTATCATAATTCAGCTTAGAAAAGTAACAATACCCCAGCACAACACGCATTAATCAAGAAATCAACAATTTCTTTGAATATCGATTGGTAGGCATTATCTTGTAACGGATGTTTACAGATGCAAAACTAAGACAAAAAAAACCAAAAAAGAACCAAACCAAACCGAAATACGTAAAATATGATCCGAATCAAACCGACCAAGCTTGAACTTTGGTTAACGGAATTTTCGGTTAACCGTGACAGCCCTACATGTACTTAATTCGCCTGTTTAACAGATGCTTAATATAGTTTTTTCTTCAGTCGAACATCAGTCCATATATAAGACAATTTTCTACAACCTGGTCAAGCATGGATTTCTAAAGCATGGTTTTGGGGGGACCCCTGAACTTTGCAAGAAAATTCTGCTCATCCTGTTTCATTTCATTTCAAAATCACATATGTTTACTTAAATGAAACTTTCAAAGTCGAGAAAGTGTAGTGCATTGTATTATTTAGCTGTATAACCATGTTGATAACGTGTAAATGTCTTTGGTTTATATTTTTACCACAGGCCGTTAAAGCGCCTGGTATGTGTGTGTATGTGTACGTATTGTTACACAGGTCGTACACATACGCACACATACCAGGCGCTTTTATGGCCTGTGGTCCAAAAATGTACCAAAAGACGTAACAGGATGGGTTGGATATGAAAATATACAATATGAAAAATTCTTCCATGGTAAACTTTACATTGAAATCCTTTAATGCGTACCCAAAGTGTACCGTCTTTGTATACCGTAAATAACTGGTTTGGATAACGTTTTACTATACACATGTACATGTATGAATTTAGCATGGCTTGCATAAATAAAGCAATTAGATATTTTTGTACTTTTGAATGGTAAGTGTTAGGGCTTTGATATTTCACATGTGTATTTCTTGTGACAAGACCTTTCCATGGATACCAAAATTTTTGACCTGGTGACCTTGGCCTTTGACCTACTTTTCAAAAACTTTAACCTTAACCATCACTTTTGAATGGAAAGTGATAAGGCTTTCATATTACACATGTGTATTCCTTGTGACAAGACCTTTCCATGGCTACCAAAATTTTTTACCTTGTGACCTTGACCTTTGAGTTTGACCTACTTTTCAAAAAACTTTAACCTTGTCCATAACTTTTGAACGGAAAGTGATAGGGCTTTGATATATCACATATGTATTATTCCTTGAGATAAGACCTTTCTGTTGGTAACAACATTCTGACTTTGTGACCTCGTCCTTGGAGGTTGACCCACATTTAAAAATTTCAACCTTGACCATAAGTTTTGGATGGGAATTTAAATGATAGGACTTTAATATTTCACATGTGCGTACCTTTTCATAACCCTTTGACCTTTTTTTTGGAGTTTAATCTTTCATATTTAGAATTTTGATAATATATGAGATATATTATGAAAACTTAAGAATGGGGGGTGTGGTGGTGTCTGTAAGCATTTCTTTAAAGACAAACACTCAAAAGTGGGGGACCACAATTCCTTGAATTTGATTTTCCTATGTATTGTCACATGTTACATGTATCTTTGAAAAAGAACTTTAAATTTGACCTTTGACTAAGTGACCTGGACCTGGACTTTGACCTACTTTTAAAAAACTTTAACCTGGGCTATATTTCATGAACCATAAGGGTATTAAAAAATAAAAACACAAACACTCAGACTTACCATCATGAACCATTTCATGAACCATAAGGGTATTAAAAAATAAAAACACAAACACTCAGACTTACCATCAGAAATACTTGTGTATCTGAGTGTTTGTGTTTTTATTTATTTATTTATTTTATTTATTTTTTTTTTTTGTTATCATCCCTTCCCTCTGGAAGAAATACATAAGGGTATTGCTTTTGTATTTCACGTGTAGATTCATCATGACCAGACCTTTCATTCTTGACCTTGATCTTTGAGTTTGACCTACTTTTTAAAAAGCCTTAGCCTGGCCATATCTTATTACTAGTATTTCATAAAAATTGCCATTTTACTATCAGAAACCTACACGGTGAGCGATGTTGTCTTCTGACAAGTCTAAGATATATTTAAGAAATAAAAAATGACAAGCCAGGCTCTATTGTCTCATAATGCCCTAGCATCCTCAGCCAATCACATTTATTACCGAGCCGCGTCAGCGGCGAGGTGATAAATGTGATTGGCTGAGGATGCGAGGGCATTATGAGACAATAGAGCCTGGCTTGTCATTTTTTATTTCTATTCTAATGATGACCAATCGATTCTTGGTAAAAACCAGTTTCTGCCGGTTTATCTGTTTTCAGAAAATGGGTAGGCGTGGCTGATCGCTACATGTATAGGGCCTATATTGGAGAATAGAGCCCAGCTCGCGTCTGTTGTCTTAATAGGGAAAAAGAATCGAGTCATATTAGAATATGATATTGAATTTGCATAAACCTTCATGTGATTTATGGTTATTTCTTTGAATTGTAAATCAAATCTTCTATGTCAGAGGCAGAGATGATTCAGCTTGCTATAATAACCTTTTCCATTGGACATGTTAGATATTTCTAAACGTAGCGGCTGATTATTACTAAAGTTGCATTTTGATCATTTTATGTAGTTCAAGTAGCTGACTCCTCAGAACCAAGTAGATCTAAAAACTACATTATCACAGTCCATATTCAATCATGTGTGGTATGCTCTCCATTTTTCACAGTCTTTTCTTTAGAAGTGAAATGCATGCAATTCAAATTCTTAAATGCATGCAAATAAGTATCCTATACTGTATACATCATACTGGTGGTGTTGGTATATCTGTAATGCATGCCTCTTCATATTGTAGAATATCCAGTTACATGTATATCTAGTGCAATTGCAAGAAAGTATATCCTAAGCTCTGAAAATCTACATATTACACAGTGCATTAATATAGCTAGACAAAGAATTAATGTTTATGCATGTGTTTTTATGTCTTAAAAAAAGCACCAATTGCAGACAATGAAATATAATATACAATTTCTATTTATAGAATCAGTGGATGAGATGGCGAGAGGATGCCCACCACACTGTGGGTATAACTGTCAGCTTTCACACCACCCTTTACTGATCGCCCTTCTTAACACTGTGCCCAGAGACAACAATCCTATATCCTTCACTGCCTTAGAGGCCACCATCAGTCGATATGAGAAGGTATAGTTCATGGCTATTGTTTTTAGCCCTTCATTAAAGATTAACAGGCATATTCTTCTTACATGTATCCCATTTTTAGCTCACATGAGCGAAGCTCAAGTGAGCTATTGTTATAGCACGTCGTCCATCTGGCTTAAACTTTTTATATTTTCGACTTCTCCTCTGCAACTGCTGCACAGAATTTCATGAAACCGTACAGGAAGCTAGTACTCAAGGTCATCTACCAAGTTTGTGTTTTTGTGGTGAATGGTAAACAAATATGGCTGCGGAGGGCTCTGATTGGCTGACACATTTTCAACTTCTCCTCTGCAATCGCTGTTCAGAATTTTGCAAAACCTTATAGGAAGCAAATACTCATGATTCTCTTTAAAGTTTTTTTTTTTTTTTTTTTTCGTGCCAATTGGCTTACAAATATAGTCACCAAGGGCTCTGATTGGCTGACGCATTTTCAGCATCTCCAAAACCGTTGCACGGAATTTCACGTAACCGTAAAGGAAGCAAGTACTGAAGGGCCTCCACCAAAATGTTCACTATCATGCTTTTGTTTGCAATTCAGGTAAGCGATGTGGCCTCCTTGGGCCTCTTGTTTTCATTGTTTGTCTGTCCAAATTTAAACATGCACAGAAATTTAGAATACATGTAACATAAGAAGTGATAACCGAATTCAGTACTTACATCATTTGTATCTTGGATTTTAATTTGTAGCATGTTTATGGACATTACATTAAAACCTGTTTAAAGGCCGAACTACAAATTGTGAATTTACCAGTGGGTAAGCTATCAAGAGTATATAGGGCATTGGGCGGTTCTTATCTCACAGCGTCGATAAAAATAGCAAACAGCGTGCTGCGGCAGAGCGTTGCACGTGTATTGAAGCAGACGAATCTTTTACACAAAATTCACGATTTTCTGATGAAAGTCTTGAGTCAGAGTACAATATATTAAAAGTATAATTTTATAAAACTCGTAGCCGTCTTATAAATGTCCTTTGAATGATTTTATGTCTAGAAAGACAGGTTTTTGATCAGTTTACACATACAAGCATTATCTGTAATGGAAGCTGGAAATTAGGATTGTGCAGGAGAGGCTGCAAAGGGTCATTTCGTGGAGAATATTGCAAAGATGTCGAAATAAAATTCTTTTTTTTTTTGTCCATCTTGTTTTAACATGTTTTGGAATTAAATATCTACACTTTCCTATGAAAAAAATTACAAGGAATATTATAACATTTAATAAATCTGTCCGTCCCTAAGTAAACCTCTCGTTTTTGGCGGGTACTTTTGCGCGGATCTGCATAAATTAGAGTGGACAATGGCCCGCACTATTCAGCATGTTTCTCACAAGAGAAGATTGTGAAAATCTGGTTTAATAAAGTAAAATTACACATTGTGAAAAGTGTATATAGTGGTGTCACTGAACGTAAAACGGATCTATTTTACCATATACCGAGGATATCATCTTTAAAAGATAAAACTTGGGACTTATCACATATTGCAGCAATAATGTATGAATGTTTACGAACGGGTGTACAAGTAGCCGTGAAAACGACAGAGAAATTATTTTACTGAGAAAGTACATGTATATTTTTCTGCAAATAGAAAAATACGCAAATGATTTTTCGCATAAACACCACAAAGGCATACTAGTATTTGAATACACTTTAATCACGTTGTCTCCGAAAACTCATAACATACATTATTAATGAGTTTTTGGATTCAATATTTTCATCAAATGGAAAAAAAATGTGAAGAAATGAGGAAAAGAATTGTTTACGTATGTAAGCGCGCATGCTGCATGTTCAGAATCTAGTATACACGCTATCGGTATGACTCAGCATCCGGTATAAACAGTAACAGAGTTAGAAACGCCTACCGACTCTCACTCTTCTGAATTTGAATTGAAAATTTGTCCTGCTTCCATAATTTGGAGTGAAAATTCTCAGTTAAATCTGAATATGATATCTACATATTACATACATAAACGATTGAACGTCATGTTCAGATGCATAACAAATTTCATATGAAAATTTTGTCTTTTTCATGAGATAATTTAAAATTTTCCTCTGCAATCTGAACGTGTCTAGAAATTTCATATTCGCCACCATTTTCCTGGTTGGCTGCTATTTATACCCCAAGCTCGGCCTTGAGGGACATTATTTAGAAAAGGGGATATTAGTATGAATGATTTGATACAGTTTAAGCCTTGTGAGAAAAATAAGTTTGCAAAGCCTTGACAAGTCCCATACAGGTAATATTGTTCTCTGTACATTACAGATTGGTGAGTGGAGTAAGGACCAGGATATACCAGATCCTGTCAAGGAATTCCGGTTTCCATTGATACTATGGGCAGCTGCACTAGGTTTGTCACTAGGTTTTTGTGTCGCCTGCGAAGCATAGCGACACTTAGGGATCACTTTGTCTGTTGTCCGTCTGTCCGTCTGTCCGTCCGTCCGTCCGTCAGTCTGTCTGTCTGTCTGTCTGTCTGTCTGTCTGTCACACTTTGGGTGTCACAGCCCATAACTTTTGATTGGTAAGTGGTAGGGCTTTGATATTTCACATGTGCATTCCTTGTGACAAGACCTTTCTACACATGCCATAACTTTTGACCTAGTGACCTTGACCTACATATTTGACCTACTTTTCAAAAAAATTAAGAATGGATAGATCTTTTGATTGGTAAGGGTTAGGACTTTGATATTTCACACATGCAATCCTTGTGGCAAGACCTTTTTACACACACCATAATTTTTGACCTTGTGATCTTGACCTAGATATTTGACCTACTTTTGAAAAAAAGATAAGATTCACTATATCTTTTGATTGGTAAGTGATAGGGCTTTGATATTTTACATGTGTATTCCTTGTAACCATGCCTTTCTACACATACCATAATTTTTGACCTATTGACCTTGACCTACTTATTTGACATACTTTTCAAAAATATTAAGATTGTATATATCTTTTGATTGGTAAGTGATAGGGCTTTGATATTTCACATGTGTATTCCTTGTGACAAGACCTTTCTACACAGACCATAATATTTGACCTTGTGACCTTGACCTAGATATTTGACCTACTTTTCAAGAAAAGTCAAATTGGCTATATCTTTTGATTGGTAGGTGATAGGGGTTTGCTATTTCACATGTATTTTCCTTGTAACAATGCATTTCTACACATACCATATTTTTTTACCTTTTGACCTTGACCTGACTATTTGACCTTTTTTCTAAGAAATTAAGGTTGTATATATCTTTTAATGGGTTAGTGATAGGTCTTTAATATTTCTTATGATGATATCTTTTCGTTACCAATTTTTACATAGTGACCTTGTCCTAGATGATTGACACTATTTTCTGAAAATTTGAGAATGACCATATCTTTTAATTTGTAATTAAGAGGTCTGATATTTCAAATGAATTTCATTCAACAAAACTTTTCTACTGTTACCAATAATTTTGATCCACTTTCTAGAATACTAATCAAGCCGCTTCGCAGGCGACACAAGCATTCCTTGGATTGCTATTTTTATATGCCTCTAACCAAAAATCAAGTTCACAAGTTATTTTGTTTTTGAATAAGATTTATGACCATACCATTTAAAAAAGTTTTGTCAAGTTTTCTGCAGCTGAGTATAGCATTTGATAGAAGCAAACATGTTCAATATCACTTTATGTAATAAATAAACTGTCAGTACCTGAATATCATGATTTCTGGCCCAATGGGTGATATATTGCAGGAGTTTTAATACTCATACTTTAGTGTGTACAAGATTTAGCTCTGCAAGCTAGCCATTTTGTATTGAGCAGAATCTTACTCTACATGTTCATTCCCAAAAGCTTTTTCTGCTCTGATTATTCAATATGATTTCTGGCCCAGTGGGTGAGTTTTAATACTCATACTTTGGTGTGTACAAGATTTAGCTCTGCTAGCTAGTCATTTTGTATTGAGCAGAATCTTACTCTACATGTTTATTCCAAAAATTTTTTTTCTGCTCTGATTATTCAATTATTCAATCTGTGAAATGAATATGAAGCTCAAGGGTCCGTGTACTAAACCACAATTCAATTTTCCATTTTGGAAATGTTAATGAAAAATGGAAAATTGAATCAATTTTTCATTTTTCATTTTCAATTTAGTAAATGAAAAATGGAAAATTGAATAAATTTTCCATTTTTCATTTTAAAATTTCAAATTGAAAAACGAAAATGGAAAATGGACTCAAATACGCTGTATTAGACCACAATTCAATTTTCCATTGCAAAAGTAAAAAACGAAAATGGAAAATTGAACCCATTTTCAATTTTCAATTTTCATTTTGAAAATGAAAAATGAAAAATTGATTCAATTTTTCATTTTTCTCTTTAAAAATGAAAATGGAAAATTGAAAATGGGTTCAATTTTCAATTTTCCTTTTTAAAATCTTATTTTCTTAATGAAAAATAGAAAATGGACTGTAATAGGCTGTACTAAACCACAATTCAATTTTCCTTTTCAAAATCCGTTATGGAAAATGAAAAATTGAGTCAATTTTCCATTTTTACACTCCGCGCGCTAATGCAAAAATGAAAAATGAAAAATTGAATCCATTTTCAATTTTTCATTTTTCAGTTTCGTTTTAACGACACACGACCTGCACACCCCTATTTCTATAATCCAGAGGTCCAGCGATTAGCCAATCAGAGCGCTCGTTTCAAATGTAAACAAAAGTCTCTATCGGCAGGTTGTCCTTTCTCTCGCTTCGCAAATAAACAGTTGTAGTTGTTGAAATAATATTTTATATGTTTTTAAGATAAAAATTATGAAATATGGATGTGTGTTTTAATTGCCTCCAACCTCCCCTTATAGCCATCCAACTCCACCATACAATTTATTTACAAACATATTGTAAAGTATTGTGATGAGACTCTACGAAACCATTTTAAAACTTAAATCTCAAAATCAGCGGAGCGACCCGTAATCACGTCTACTCCATAGTACTGTAGAACAAAATATATCTTCTTTATAAAATATGTTAGTGAAGACACCGTGAAAGGAACATAAAACTAGCCCATATTTCAGACTTTCTGTTGATTTTATTGTGAAGTCCAACGGGTCTGCAACGTGAACACGCTTTAGATAATGGCGTTTTAAAAGACATTGAATATGAATACTTGTTTCCGTCTGACAGTCAAATTTAATAATACACATATTCACTGCTAATTAGATAATTGGATTAACGCAGGGGTAGACGTTGTTTGCACGCGCAGCGTTACTGACATCAAGCAAGCACGATCGATTCTGAAGCCGATTTTAAAGGTAATGGTGCTATGCATGGTCAAAATCAAAATAAATCGATTCAATAATCCTTGTTTATCTTGGAAAAAAAATGAACAAATAGAACCCCCCCCCCAAAAAAAAAATATATATATAAAATCGTACGCGAAATTTTCGGATTTTTATGACAAAATGGTGTAATCCGAGGCATTTTTAAAAATCTTTTTACATTCCCATATTTTGATTTTTAAATTTAATCGGGCTTCAAAGTTTTATTGTGGTTTAAATATTTTTTCCCTGAAGAATGTTATCCGTTTGTAGGTTTGCCAAACCATGACACGACGCATTCATGGGACAGAGGGTACAGATTTGCTAGACTTTTTTTCAAAATCCTCTCGAGAGGCCCCCGAACTCCTTTCCATTGGGAGGGAAATCATCTTCCATCTATTTACCCTCCCCACATAGACCCCTCGGGCCTTGCGAGTCATTCCACAAAAAGTGTATGATTATGCAACCCCCCCCCCCCCCCCATTTCTAACCGTCAACATCGAAGCTATGCCCCGGCACTGATCAATCAATATAATAGACGGTAAACTAATATTTTAGTGAAAATCCGACAAAGTGCTCAACCCCCCCCCCCCCTTTTTTTTTACCATATATTTTGATATGCAACATGTGCAAGAATATTTGATTATTACTGATTAAAATACAAGTATATATGTATAGAATAAATTTGTATAAGAAACAAAATACAATAATATAGTTCCAGGCACGTATATCATGGTATATATACGTCCCTGATAGTACTTGTTAAGAAAATAAATATCATTCAAGAAATATACGATGTCACTACAACAGTAAATCTATCATGTGGATTCCATGTAGAGGTGATAATTACATTATTGTACTATGAAAACAATATTAATGTTTGAAATACATGTGTCATATGGAGGCATGCGCTGTTCAGCAGGCGTAAGAAGATAGAGAACTTTCATGAAGTTATCAAAATATCGGAATGAAAATTAGATGTCTACTATCTATAGATGCTAGAAATCAACATCTATCCAACCACTTAAGTTTCAACAGTACAAGGACGGATTTAGGGGTTGGGTGGTGGTGGTGGGGGGGGGGGGGCAAATCCCCATGGGAACCCCCCAGGGGCACCATCCCCCCTATGGGAACCCCCCTAGGTTTTCTTTTTATTTCGGTAACATCAGCAATCGAAAAAAAAAAACTGCAAACGCAACAGTAGAAATTGCTAAATGTTCAGCAGAATTCACCAATTAGATTTTTTTTTCATATATCGATACCTTATTTGAGAATTTATTGAGGTTGTAAATCCAATTTTTTTAGTTTCTTAATTTGTTCGTACAAACAATATTTATTGCAAAGTTTTGTAATGTACATCGCGCAGGGGGTTTTCTGTTCATTTTTTGCCCGAAAATTGGTCCTTATTCCAACTAATTAACATATCTTTCAATTCAATTTCTACATTTTATCGGAAAAATAACAATCATATAAACATGTCAAATGATTTACAAAACATATGAATGGTACAGGGAGAGGAACCTTCACGCTTTTATGCTTATAGAAGGATTTTTTAGTCTTCAAATTTTGTTTAAAACAAAGAAATGTACATTTATTAAACATTGGACTTGGAAATCATGTAAAAACAAACAAACAAAAATGAAGGAAACAAATTTTACTCCATATCATACTAATATTCTAATTTTATGTCCATGTAACACTGTTACTGCGGGGACAAATAAACTATAAGTATTAAAGTACAAATAATCTGAAAAAAAAAAGATCGAGATAAACCCAGGCTTTTCCTACTAATTGGAACTGGTATTCCTACAATGGTCCTGATGGTCGAGATAATAAGGAGAAAATATGCTTCAGATTGCACAATTTTATTCTATTTTTTTTTTAATACCCGGGGAGCCCCCTCCCCCCCCCGGACTTCTACCTCCCGTAACCTCCTACACTGGGCATTTCGTGCCTCGGATCGACCCTTTGGGCCGATGTAACACCTCAATCTCCCGCTTTTCACTCTGGATCCACCGCTGATAGTGTACAACATCCAAAGTATGACCGAATATACAGCGATGGCAGTAGAATAACCTCTCGACAGCACAGACGTCAACCAGGTTATGTATGGATAAAAAGGGATTTCTGTATAATTAATAATAGTTAATGTCCATAGTTCTTTTTATGCAAAAAAAAAGCACAATTCTGTTAGATTTGCTCGAAATAAGGCGAAAACACAAGGAAACTTTAAAGTCCATGATCCTT
Organism: Pinctada fucata; assembly: GCA_028142955.1. Lineage (NCBI taxonomy): Eukaryota > Metazoa > Mollusca > Bivalvia > Pterioida > Pteriidae > Pinctada > Pinctada fucata. The sequence continues at coordinate 26,443,056 of AP027102.1, read as the reverse complement.
TATATTCCCCATGACAATGCTTATCGCATTGCCTTGTCATAAAGCTTTGTTATAAAAATACGAGAGAGCTGCATACATTTATGTGTCTATGATAACATTTTTCATAAAATTATTTTAAAAACATATAAAATGTTATTTCAACAAAGTTCTACAACTGTTTATTTGCGAGGCGAGAGAAAAAGCAAGCTGCCGATAGAGACTTTTGTTTACGTTTGAAACGAGCGCTCTGATTGGCTAATCGCTGGACCTCTGGATTATAGTGATAGGGGTGTTCAGGTCGTGTGTCGTTAAATCGAAAATGAAAAATGAAAAATTGAAAATGGAATCAATTTTTCATTTTTCATTTTTGCATTAGCGCGCGGAGTGTAAAAATGGAAAATTGACTCAATTTTTCATTCTACATTACGGATTTTGAAAAGGAAAATTGAATTGTGGTTTAGTACAGCCTATTACAGTCCATTTTCTAATTTTCATTAAGAAAATAAAATTTTTAAAATGAAAATTGAAAATTGAACCCATTTTCAATTTTCAGTTTTCATTTTTAAAATGAAAAATGAAAAATTGAATTTATTTTTCATTGTTCATTTTCAAAATGTAAATTGAAAATTGAAAATGGGTTCAATTTTCCATTTTCGTTTTTTATTTTTGCAATGGAAAATTGAATTGTGGTTTAATACAGCGTATTTGAGTCCATTTTCCATTCATTTTGATTCAATTTTCAATTTTTAGCTCACCTCGACGAAGTTGAGTGAGCTTATGCTATAACCCCACGCGTCCGCGGCCTTGTCCGCGTCCGCGTCCGTGTCCGCGTCCGTGTCCGCGTCCGCGTCCGGTTAAGAAGTTTGGGGTAGCTCAGTATCTGACAAAGTACTAATGCTACAGTAACCAAACTGGCACAAGTGATTCGTCTTTGGATGCTGAGGTGAACCCATGCATCGGATGCAGCATCTGACCTACATTTTCCGCTTGAGTGACTTGGTTAAGAAGTTTGGGGTAGCTCAGTATCTGACAAAGTACTAATGCTACAGTAACCAAACTGGCACAAGTGATTCATCTTTGGATGCTGAGGTGAACCCATGCATGGGATGCAGCATCTGACCTACATTTTCCGCTTGAGTGACTTGGTTAAGAAGTTTGGGGTAGCTCAGTATCTGACAAAGTACTATTGCTACAGTAACCAAACTGGCACAAGTGATTCATCTTTGGATGCTGAGGTGAACCCATGCATGGGATGCAGCATCTGACCTACATTTTCCGCTTGAGTGACTTGGTTAAGAAGTTTGGGGTAGCTCAGTATCTGACAAAGTACTGATGCTACAGTAACCAAACTTGCACAAGTGATTCATCTTTGGATGCTGAGGTGAACCCATGCATCGAATGCAGCATCTGACCTACATTTTCCGCTTGAGTGACTTGGTTAAGAAGTTTGGGGTAGCTCAGTATCTGACAAAGTACTGATGCTACAGTAACCAAACTTGCATAAGTGATTCATCTTTGGATGCTGAGGTGAACCCATGCACCGGATGCAGCATCTGACCTACATTTTACGCTTGAGTGATTTGGATAAGAAGTTTGGGGTAGCTCAGTATCTAACAAAGTACTAATGCTACAGTAACCAAACTTGCACAAGTGATTCATCTTTGGATGCCGAGATGGACCCATGCATCGGATGCAGCATCTGACCTACTTTTTCCACTTGAGTGATTTCGCTTTTAAAAGCCAATATTGAGCAAAGTATAAGTGATACATGTACCAAACTTACATATTGGATGTATCTTTGATCAAACTTTCATAAAATGACCTTGACCTACTTTTTCCACTTGAGTGATTTTGCCTTTAAAAGCCAATATTGAGCAAAGTATAAGTGCTAGATGTTCCAAACTTGCATATTAGATGTATCTTTGATCAAACTTTCATAAAATGACCTCGACCTACTTTTTCCGCTTGAGTGATTTTGCCTTTAAAAGCCAATATTAAGCAAAGTATAAGTGATACATGTACCAAACTTGCATATTGGATGTATCTTTGATCAAACTTTCATAAAATGACCTTGACCTACTTTTTCCGCTTGAGTGATTTTGCCTTTAAAAGCCAATATTGAGCAAAGTATAAGTGATACATGTACCAAACTTGCATATTGGATGTATCTTTGATCAATCTTTCATAAAATGACCTCGACCTACTTTTTCCGCTTGATTGATGTTGCCTTTAAAAGCCAATATTGAGCAAAGTATAAGTGATACATGTACCAAACTTGCATATTGGATGTATCTTTGATCAATCTTTCATAAAATGATCTTGACCTACTTTTTCCGCTTGAGTGATTTTGCCTTTAAAAGCCAATATTGAGCAAAGTATAAGTGATACATGTACCAAACTTGCATATTGGATGTATCTTTGATCAATCTTTCATAAAATGACCTCGACCTACTTTTTCCGCTTGATTGATGTTGCCTTTAAAAGCCAATATTGAGCAAAGTATAAGTGATACATGTACCAAACTTGCATATTGGATGTATCTTTGATCAATCTTTCATAAAATGATCTTGACCTACTTTTTCCGCTTGAGTGATTTTGCTCTATAAAGCCAATATTGAGCAAAGTATAACTGCTACATGTACCAAACTTGCATATTGGATGTATCTTTGATCAATCTTTCATAAAATGACCTTGACCTACTTTTTCTGCTTGAGTGGTTTTGCCTTTAAAAGCCAATATACATGTACTAAGAAATATGTTTGAATTGAATTTTGCTGTCACGAGGTGAGCTTTGTAATCTGTGATTACCTATGTTTCATTAATGTCTCCGAAATGGAAAATTGAATTGTGGTTTAGTACACGGACCCTCAAGTGTATCAGGTAGTACAAAAAACAAATCATATATCTTTGCAGGGTTTACAAATACCCATAACTAAATTCCTAATACAGTTCATGGAAATCAGATTCAGTTGTTAATTTTGAAAGATTTACTGTAAACGTGGTTATTTTGCTGGGAGGGGGGGGTGACAAGATATTATCATTGCAGCAGTACGTGTGGGGGTAATTTTGGCAAATTGGGAGTATTCCCTTTGTCTTTTATACTGGTTGTAATTTTCATGCAGGGGTTATTTTTGAGATAATAGTACAATCGCGAAATGCACGAAAAATATCCCCATGCGAAAATTTTTGCATTGAAATTAAAGTAACGTACTGGTAACATTCTGAAAACTTTCATCAATCTAGTCCCTAGATTGTAAAATTCATAATTAAATTGTACATTAGCAACCTATCTCCTCTAATTTTCAGGAATGTCGGAGGTGGTACTATGGCTGAAGCAGCATAATTTTTCACCACACTTACGTCATCCTCAAACAGGCGAGGGAGCTTTACATTTAGCCATAAAGAGCTTTATGGATAGAACCAATATTAACCACACTGAGCCACTAGAGGACTTCAAGAAACTAGTCGAATATCTACCCGGTGCACTGACCTTCAGAGACAAGGAGGGCAATTCACCCCTTCACATATGTGCTGCTAGGATTGCTGTTACTGATACTAAAAAGAAAATGCATAGGGATTTTGCTGAAGCTATGTTGGAGTCTGCAATAGAAAACAATGATGGTAAGCTAATAATTCATGAATCATGTGAATTTTAAGCTCAGGAGGTAAAAAGATCAAGTTGAACTGTACAAATTTCTTGAGTTTTTTTGGTCACCTCAACGAAGTAGAGGGGGGCTTTTGCTATCGATAGCCCTGTCCTCGGCGTTGACATCCGCACTATAGGTTAAGCAAAACGTACAGGTCCATTCCCAATAAACTATAAGTCCTACATCAACCAAACTTGCATGGATGACGCATCTGTGAATGCTTACCACAATGTAAGGTATGGAGGCTGCATCTGACCCACATTTCACGCTTGAGTGAGCAGGTCAGGTAAAATGGAACAGGTCTGTTCCCGCCTTACTATAAGTCCTAATTCATCCAAAGTTGTGTGGGTGATGCAACTGAAGGTGCTTACTGCAGGACATGGTACAGATGCTGCATCTGACCCACATTTCACGCTCGAGAACAGGTTAGGTAAAATTGGACAGGTCCATTCCCGACTTACAATAAGTCCTACATCAACCAAACTTTCATGGATGATGCATCTGAGGATGCTGACCACATTGCATGGTAGGGAGGCTGCATCTGACCCATATTTCATGCTTGAATGACCAGGTTAGATAAAATGGGACAGGTCCATTCCCACTTTTCTTTAAGTCCTACATCAACCAAACTTGCATTGATGATGCATCTAAGGATGCTTAAAGGCTGACATTGGGAACCACCCGGTCATTAATACATGTAGTTATACCTGAGTGACATAAGCTTGATAGGCGTGGTATACCATCTGTGAAGACTACGCTGTCTGCGAGCGGCGTGTTACATCAAAGACAAACCGACAGGTAATCCTTTATTATGCTAATGAGATACCCGAGTCTCATCTGTTTTAAGCTGTCAATCAAAAATTGATAGGGGTAAAAGGATTAAAGGAAACCAATTTGATACCAATTATAGATGTTAACCCTATAACAGTCAGTGAGGAAATGACAGAAAATTTACCTGTCCCCTTATATAGTCCCCCGTCGGCCTTTAATACAATGCTTGGTACGGAGGTGGTATCTGACCCAAATTTCACGCTTGAATGACCAGGCTAAGTAAAATTGGACAGGTCCATTTCTGCCTTACTTTAAGTCCTACATCAACCGAACTTGTGTCTGTGATGCATCTGGGGACAGGTCCATTTCTGGCCCATTTTAAGTCTTAAATCAATAAAAAGAACCTGTGTGGTTGATGCATCTGATGATGCTTACCGCAATGCACTGGGCAGGTCCTGCATCTGACCTATATTTCATGCTTGATTGACCAGGTAAGGTAAAGTTAGAATCTTCTTTAATTTCTTTATCAACCAAACTTGTTTGGGTAATGCATCTGGAAATACTTTGTGCAATATAGGTACAGATGCTGGTCATGTGCCAATGTAACCGTCGAGGTGAGCACTGTCATCTCTGATGGCTCTATGTTTAACTGATGGAATCAGGCTTTTATTATTAAACTAGTTCACAGGGAGCATCACTGTTATTTCTCTAGTTGAATCTTGATATATCTGTTTCAAATGATCCAATGCATTATCTTAAGATCAAGACTTTCAATTGTCATTTAAAATGAAATGTGTCAGTTGTTATATTCATTTGAGGAATAATCAAATGCAATCACAATGGCCAAATAAATTATGTTGTTGTTTATTTTACCATGATGCCTTCTAAGTATAGAAAGTCCACAGTCATGTGCAATTTTGAACATTTTGGTAATCCAGCAGTTGTTTCTATGCCCTGTGATGCGATGTACCAATGTGTATTGTTTTTTCTCACAGCAATTGTTGCAACGATGTTGAATTCTCAAAATAATGATGGGGATACTGTACTTCATCTCTTATCAAGACACGACAGAGCATTTCTTCTCGCCAAATACATCATAAAACTGGATAAAACCGATCTCAACCTGAAAAATAGCAAGGTAAGAGAGAACCATTTTGTGATGGTTTTGATATACAGGGTTACCTCCCATTTTGGACGGTATCTGATGTAAACTAATTGTGATGTAATCATGTTCTGTTGAAACAAGCATAAAATTTAGGGGAAAATGCATCAAGTACAGTGGGTTTTTTTTCAGAAATTTTGTGAGGTATTAATTTATATAAGCTAAATGGGAAGTAAGTTTGCTGAATTTAATTTGATGATCCCTAAATGGAGTTCCGACCCTTGAATGCATTAAAGATCTGATTATTTATTATTATGGTTACTTTTCTCTCAATCAGAAAGAGACGGCATTGGATATAGCTGTGAGTAATGGAGCCATTCAAATTTCCTCCCTACTATCTACTTGTTTGATTAAGGATGAAGATGAGAAATTAATCTTTGAAGATGATTATGAGCCAGTAAAAAAGTTACGAAGATTACATGTACAGCCGTCTTCGACAGAACCCTCTCTAAAACAGGAAGCGAAAACCTCTCCGAAGGGAACTTATGTAAGATACATCTACATAAATAATCTTTGTTAGCTCTACTGGTCTCAGACCAGTCGAGCTTATGCGATCACCCTTTGTCCGGCGTCCGTCCGTCTGTCTGTCTGTCCGTCTGTCCGTAAACAATTCTTGTCCGGACAACTCCTCTGAAACTGTAAGAGATAGAAAGTTAATTCTTTTTGCATTTTACTTGGACCATGGTCTAGTTGTGCACCTGACATTTAGTTTCACTCCCTGACCCCCAGGGTCTTAGAAAATGGGCGTGGTCATTAAATTCTATGTAATCTTGTCCGGACAACTCCTCTGAAACTGTAAGAGATAGAATGTTAATTCTTTTTGCATTTTACTTGGTCCATGGTCTAGTTGTGCACCTGACATTTAGTTTCAGTCCCTGACCCCCAGGGTCTTATAAAATGGGCGTGGTCATTAAATTCTATGTAATCTTGTCCGGACAACTCCTCTGACACTATAAATGATGGAGACTTAATTTTTTTTTGCAATATGATGGTTCTGTGGTCTTGTTGTGCACCTGCTATTTTGTTTGAGCCCCCTGACCCCCAGGGTCAATCTCCCAAGCATGCGTCCGATTTCAGTTCCGCTTTTCTTCACTTTGAAATCTACATGTACCTCTGCCGTCATCGTCTATTGTTTGTCTGCAAGATTCTTGCAGATTGAAACTGGGGCTTCGTATTTGAAAATAAAATATTGCAAGTATATACCATTAAGTATAACTACATTTATGCGGTATATAGCGTACAAGCATCGTCTTTGTTTCAATGCAATTACCATGCAGTATCAGGGATTCTTTCTTCATTCGTACGTTGCCAACATGATCAGCTGAGCGAGAAGTCTCCAATAAAAATACAAATTATGGCCATAAATCGAAACCTACCGTCTTTAGACGTGAGTCTTGTAAATTTTTCTTCATCAAGATAAGAATCGTTTCCTTAATTGCTCATTTACTCGCCCCTAAACGCTCAAATATGTGTCTCTACCTTTGAATCTTTTGCGATGTTTACGTCAGAAGTCGGAATGACGTCACTGTGACGACATGCCGTACCTGCGATGCCTCTCGGGCTTTATCATTGCGTGAAATGGCGTAGGAAAATAGCAATGACGGCAAGGTTATATTGCAAGCCTGTGCCGCCTATGACCTTGTTGCAAGTTGCCCCAGGGTCTTAGAAATGGGTGTGGTCATTTTCTCCTATATAACTCTATGTAATCTTGTGCTCGCAACTCCTCTGACACTATAAATGATGGAGACTTAATTCTTTTTGCAATATGATGGGTCTGTATTCTAGTTGTGCACCTGATATTTTGTTTGAGCCCCTGACCCCCAGGGTCTTAGAAATGGGTGTGGTCATTTTCTCCTATACAACTCTATGTAACCTTGTGTTCGCAACTCCTCTGACATTATAAATGATGGAGACTTAAATCTTTTTGCAATATGATGGGTCTGTGGTCTTGTTGTGCACCTGATATTTTGTTTGAGCCCCCTGACCCCCAGGGTCTTAGAAATGGGTGTGGTCATTTTCTCCTATATAACTCTATGTAATCTTGTGCTCGCAACTCCTCTGACACTATAAATGATGGAGACTTAATTCTTTTTGCAATAGAATGGGTCTGTAGTCTAGTTGTGCACCTGATATTTTGTTTGAGCCCCTGACCCCCAGGGTCTTAGAAATGGGTGTGGTCATTTTCTCCTATATAACTCTATGTAACCTTGTGTTCACAGCTCCTCTGACACTATAAATGATGGAGACTTAAATCTTTTTGCAATATGATGGGTCTGTAGTCTCATTGTGCACCTGATATTTTGTTTGAGCCCCTGACCCCCAGGGTCTTAGAAATGGGTGTGGTCATTTTCTCCTATATAACTCTATATAATCTGTGCTCGCAACTCCTCTGACAATATAAATGATGAAGACTTAATTCTTTTTGCAGTATGATGGGTCTGTGATCTTGATGTGCACCTGATATTTTGTTTGAGCCCCTGACCCCCAGGGTCTTAGAAATGGGCGTGGTCATTTTCTCCTATACAACTCTATGTAATCTTGTGCTCGCAACTCCTCTGACACTATAAATGATGGAGACTTAATTCTTTCTGCAATGTGATGGGTCTGTGGTCTGGTTGTGCTGATATTTTGTTTGAGCCCCTGACCCCCAGGGTCATAGAAATGGGTGTGGTCATTTTCTCCTATATAACTCTATGTAATCTTGTGCTCACAACTCCTCTGACTAAATTCTTATTGCAATATTATGGGTCTCTGGTCTAGTTGTGCACCTGTTTTTATGTTTTAGCCCCTGACCTTTAGGGTCTCAGAAATGGGTGTGGTCATTTTTAGCTCACCTTGACGAAGTTGAGTGAGCTTATGCTATAACCCCACGCGTCCGCGTCCGCGTCCGCGTCCGTGTCCGCGTCCGTGTCCGTGTCCGCGTCCGTGTCCGCGTCCGCGTCCGGTTAAGAAGTTTGGGGTAGCTCAGTATCTGACAAAGTACTAATGCTACAGTAACCAAACTTGCACAAGTGATTCATCTTTGGATGCTGAGGTGAACCCATGCATCGTATGCAGCATCTGACCTACATTTTCTGCTTGAGTGACTTGGTTAAGAAGTTTGGGGTAGCTCAGTATCTGACAAAGTACTATTGCTACAGTAACCAAACTAGCACAAGTGATTCATCTTTGGATGCTGAGGTGAACCCATGCATCGGATGCAGCATCTGACCTACATTTTCCGCTTGAGTGACTTGGTTAAGAAGTTTGGGGTAGCTCAGTATCTGACAAAGTACTGATGCTACAGTAACCAAACTTGCACAAGTGATTCATCTTTGGATGCTGAGGTGAACCAATGCATCGTATGCAGCATTTGACCTACATTTTCCGCTTGAGTGACTTGGTTAAGAAGTTTGGGGTAGCTCAGTATCTGACAAAGTACTGATGCTACAGTAACCAAACTGGCACAAGTGATTCATCTTTGGATGCCGAGATGGACCCATGCATTGGATGCAGCATCTGACCTACTTTTTCCACTTGAGTGATTTCGCTTTTAAAAGCCAATATTGAGCAAAGTATAAGTGCTACATGTACCAAACTTGCATATTGGATGTATCTTTGATCAAACTTTCATAAAATGACCTTGACCTACTTTTTCCACTTGAGTGATTTTGCCTTTAAAAGCCAATATTGAGCAAAGTATAAGTGCTAAATGTTCCAAACTTGCATATTAGATGTATCTTTGATCAAACTTTCATAAAATGACCTCGACCTACTTTTTCCGCTTGAGTGATTTTGCCTTTAAAAGCCAATATTGAGCAAAGTATAAGTGATACATGTACCAAACTTGCATATTGGATGTATCTTTGATCAATCTTTCATAAAATGACCTTGACCTACTTTTTCCGCTTGAGTGATTTTGCTCTATAAAGCCAATATTGAGCAAAGTATAACTGCTACATGTACCAAACTTGCATATTGGATGTATCTTTGATCAAACTTTCATAAAATGACCTCGACCTACTTTTTCCGCTTGAGTGATTTTGCCTTTAAAAGCCAATATTGAGCAAAGTATAAGTGATACATGTACCAAACTTGCATATTGGATGTATCTTTGATCAATCTTTCATAAAATGACCTTGACCTACTTTTTCTGCTTGAGTGATTTTGCTCTTTAAAGCCAATATTGAGCAAAGTATAACTGCTACATGTACCAAACTTGCATATTGGATGTATCTTTGATCAAACTTTCATAAAATGACCTTGACCTACTTTTTCTGCTTGAGTGGTTTTGCCTTTACAAGCCAATATACATGTACTAAAAAAATATGTTTGAATTGAATTTTGCTTTCACGAGGTGAGCTTTGTAATCTGTGATTACCTATGTTTCCTATATAAGTAAATGTAATCTTGTGCTTGCAACTCCTCTGACACTATAAATGATGTAGAATTAATTCTTTTTGCAATGATTGGTCTGTGGCATAGATGTGCACCTGATATTTTGTTTTAGCCTTATACCCCTAGGGTCTTTGAAAATGAGTGCGGTAATTTTTCCTATATGGTTGTGCTCTCTTCTCGTTTAAAGCTATTTATGATGGGGAGTTAATTCTTTATCCAAGTCTTGATGTGTCATTGGTAGTTCATTTGAGCTAGCAGTCCTTGGCCCCTAGGATCTTGGAAAATGGGTGTGACATTCTTTTTAGAAATACTTTATCTCGGATATTATGAATTATATGAGTGCTATTATAGTTGCAGTATAATGGATATGTAGTTTTGTCATGCTACTTATAATTTGTTAGAGCGCCTGCTCCCTATGGTCTTGGTTTAAAAAAAAAAAGAAAGGAAATTGATGTTTTAGAAAAAACAACCAGGAGAGCTACAGTCTCGTCAGAGACTTCTGGTTTTTATACATGACCATCTTTGAATAAATATATAATACATTGTAGTATGGTGTGGATAGTCTGTGTCTGTCCATGTGTCTGTCCATCCATCTGTTATCCCTTCCATTTGGGTAGAATAGATTCTCAACAGACTCTCAGCTTATACATGTAATGATAATAATGAGAAAACCCCTTTTGACTGTTTGATGTTACAGGTTTTAAGAAATTTTGTCAAATGGTCAAGAAAAAATATATTACAGAAGGGGAGGAACTTGACCCTGGACTTTGACCTATTTTAAATTAACCCTGGGTTATGCCTCTTATCTACATGTAATAGAGTAGGGCTTTGATGTTATATACATGTATATAGATTCTTCATGACAAGAGTTTTCATTTTATACCTTGACTTGATTTAGTGTTCGTGACCTTAAACTTTGATCTAATTTTTTATAACATAAACTTTAACTTGGGCCATATCTCTTTCATGTCTCATGTTTCTCTTTAACTGCAGGGAGTGGAACATGTAGATTGCACAGGATCATTTATCTATGGCAATGAATAAATTAATGTTGAATTTATCATCCATAGTTATGTGTATTAGAATTCAGCAGCCTATTTCACAAAAATACATGTACTAAAGAACAATTTTAGGAATTTTAGTAACTTTTGATTGCTTAGTACCTCTTATAAACTAAAATTCGTGTTGATTTTTTTCTGAATTTAGAGAGCATAATATAATCTGAACTGAAAAACATTTTCAGATTTTATTTAATGATGAAAATTACGAAAATTCCTGAAATTTTTCGTAAGAATGTTTGTGAAACTGGGAACTGTAGACTCGGCAACTTTCTAAAACTGATATTCTCACTCACTTACATCTTGAGACTGAATAATGAAATGTGTATTAGATACAGTTTTTAATTGTTTATTTCTTTTAATAGGATGATGACTCGAAAACAGGAAAGCCAGTAAATGCTGCATTGTTAGGAAGTAAGATGCTCTTTGTTCTAAAAGACGATGCTTCGGAGATTAAGAAGAATTTAAAAAACTCGGTTGTCAAAGCTTCTTTATCTAGACATTTATCGCATAACAATTCGTCTAAAAAAGGAACCGTAGGCGATGCTTCAGCAGCTACAGACCCATCACAAAATCAAGCTTTACTACTTCTTTCTCGAAATGTAAATCTTGGTGACAGAAAAGAAAAACTTTCAAAGGTTTATTTCAGATCTAACTTTGATGAGGAAAGCCAAAGTACAACATCCTCCAAACCTGTCAAGAAATTTAGAATTATTAGAAATAAAAGCACAAGTAAAATTGACACTCACAGTAAACAGAAAGCATGTGAACCTTTTACACCATCGTGCCCTAGCAAAGCTGACGACTCTTCAAAGCTATTAGATAGTGCATCAGATAAGCAAGATGATTGGCACAGCAACTTGGATGAAAAATCTAGAAGTTCAGATTCAACTGATGATAACCTACCAGGAAGTAAAAATTCCCCAAATTTAGATTCTCCAGAATTCGGTGACTTGGTTAAACATTCTGGCATTATTCCGCCATTAGCAAGTGAAGAGCTAGCAAATATGATTTTAATACCTAGTTCAGATGGTAAAGAGATCTCTCTGGTAAGACCAAGCAAAAATTGTTTGAGAATAACCAAGTTATCTACAAATGCGTGTGAAAAAGGAATTTCATCAAACATGGAGACAACAAGTTCTACAACAGACACGATCACACAAAGTGCCGGCACAAAGTCTGTATCAGTGGATTCATTACAAAACAAAAGTGAGCAAGAATTGCATAGTCAGTCAGAAGTGAATGATTCTAAAAGTTCTTATGCAGATAGAAGAAGAAAAAGGAAATCAACACCTCAAACCTTGGAAAAAAGTAAAACAGTTATAACATTTCCACCATCGTCACATTGTAGCCAAATCAGTCGGGATTCAACAGGAGTATCAAGAAAATTGTTGTCCGAGTCATCATCTAATTTGTCCTCTAAATCATCATCTAATTTGTCATCTAATTCATCACAGTCAGCTGTTCATGGATTGTCACGAGTGGTAACCACCACACTCCAGCCGGTCCCATGTGTCATACAGACTCCTCAGGAACACTTGGTATCCAGCAGCTCAGAGACACGTGCCAATGCTGTAAGGAACGTTAAGACAGAATCAGAGTCATTCAAACTGAGTCCAGATCTTGATGGTTTAAAGGTAAAGCATCTCAGCTACACTTAATGGCATATCTAGAAAAAAAATTAAATTAGATACATGTTATTTCCTCATAAATCATAGGAAAGATGACAAGAAATAAATAAAGATTGATACCAAATACAATGCTATCATAATTATTCTCTTATCATAAGGTGAATATAAAATTTTGTACTCATGAAAATAAAGACTAAATACACCTTGTTTTGCCCTGAAATAAAAAAAAATTGATACGAAAAAAAATTCTGGTCGTACAGTATGAACATCATTTCAAAAATGAAAAAAAAAAAAAAACATGTAATTCATTTCATCTAAAAACTTAATGTGATAAACATCTAAATGTAATTGCCAAATTAAAAAAAATCTAAAATTAGTTGCTGCGTTATTTACAGCCTTATTTTAATATTTTTGTACAGAAATTTCTGTGAAAAATTGATATTCAAATCATCTACTTCAGATTGAAATCAGTGATGATGAAGATGATGACACAGCTGACTCTGAACAATTCAGGTATAATTATATATATATTATGGAGAAAACTCAGCTGCAGTCTGATTTCAAAGTTTTATTCCTTGAAATCATACATAAATGTGAGGATAGGCGATGTTTAAACCCAAAACCTTTTGAGTTGTTTAAAAGTCATTTTGCTGTACAATCACTTAGCATATTTATTCTGTATACAGTGAACAGAAAAGCTCATTAACAGATGAAGTAGACAGCAGTAGGTAAGTCAAATCTTTAAAATTATTCAATTATTTCTACATTCTCTGGATAATCAACAGTGATTGGGAAGGAAATTTTGTGAATTAACATTTTCCATGAATTTCTACAATTTCATAGGGCCATTTCCTAAGAAAGTACACAGACATAGCAAATCAATGGGACTGTAGCCAATGGTCCCTGTACTCCCAAATCACTGAATCCAAGTACAAGGATACAAATGGTAGTTTCATTTATTTCAGTATATACAATGTCCCTCTATTTTATGTCACCAACATTGACTGCTGCTCAGTTGGATCGGTCAAGATAATGTCACAGATTAAGAAGTTAATATACAACAAGTTGCATACTTGACTATTTGATAATTTTCAAATTTGACATACATGTATTTAAAATTTTCAGTGCTGAAGACTTGAATCTGTCCTCCTCATCAGTATTAGAATCAAGTACGGCAGACGAGCCTCTGAGGTAAAAAATCTTCTCACACAAGCCGCTGAGCTATCCTAACATTAAATATCTTTCATTAGACTTTAGATTAGGTGTATCAGTGACTTAATCTTATGGGTCAAGTAAGGTATTGGTTGAACAGAGCTAAAGACACAATATCTGAAATGGTTTTGTTATAGTCTAGTTACTTTAAATCAAAGTCACCAGGAATCACCCTGGTTGTCCATCCGTCTGCCTGTCGCTTTGTCAAAGCTTGTCCGAGGCGTAACTTCTTCACCTCTGCATGGATATCAAAAATATTTCACAAAATTGCTTAGGACCAAGGATGAGTCATGACCTTTGATCTTATTTTGAGATAAGGAAGATCCAAATAATGAGCTGTTCTGAAAAATACATGCCCGGGGGTATGATCCATCCCTTTCAGTAGGGCGGCCAAGCCAGATTTGCGCGTGACGGCAACCATTGCTAAGAACGGCGCATTAATATCGAACGAAGTTCGCGTCGCCGTTACCAAGCATTTTTTCGAAACACATTCACAGCAGAAAAATACTAATAACAGCCATGCAAATTGATGGCATCGGATTTTAAAAGATTAAACAAACTCTTTAAGATTTTATGTCTCTAAATATACCCAAAATGTGATGTTTTATTCTGTAAATTTGTCGAAAATCAGCTGACAAAATATGACAGCAGTACTCTAAAAGTTCGACTCCCATGCCCCCTTCCTCGCAAACAGGGGGATCGTTTTCAAAAATATTAAAAAGTGGTTCTGTAATTTTTTGATATGTTGTGGAGAATATATCCAAGTGTTCAATTCTCAAATTTTATGAAAATCGGTGAGGGACCATTTTTTTGTACCTCATTTATGTACCTCGACATGCTGCACAGTTTCGACAATTTCGGAGAAATCGTCAATCGACCGAACGCTTCGACATCAGAAATTCACAAAGCAGAATATAAATTCGAATTTACCATTCTAGAAGGAAGGTTGTTTTGACCTTTTGATGAGCAAACATTTAAATTGTAAATAATATCACCAGAATTCAACAGACCGAAGATTTTTCCAGCGACCTTCCTAATTTCCTCTGATCAAGTACAAAACTGCCACGCACAAGGGAAAAATGACATTTTCTTGGATATGCCAGACAATACATCCACAATTTGAAATATACTCATTGTATCCGAGAAAAATACATATAAAAATTCCAATTTTGTTCTGTTTAATGCGCAGGAGCTTTCAATAATTGGAAAACAAAAGATACAAATATGTGATTTTTTTTTGCAAGGAAGCCTATATTTACTTTTTTACTCCAGATAGTCACTACGAAAGAAATAACTATCATAGTTTGATGTGCCCATGATCCATGACAGTTGAATTTAAATTCCTATATCATGAAGAAGAAATTTAATTGACCAATTCATCCTCTGCAAGAATTCACAAAAAATATTTATTTCATTATCTCACTATATCTGCCATTGTCCAATAAGATTCACAATCATAAATCATGTTAATTGTTTTCTGAAATTTTGACAGGTCTTGAACTCTTCCATCTTCTGTGAATAATCCATTTGTATGGTATTTTTGCACACTCACAATTCACAAAGAAGAATATGATGGCAATATGCACAATCTTCAAACCAATTCGATGTAGAATATGATATCAATATAGTCTATAGTACACAATTTCCAATCAATAATTCCTTTTAAATGCATGCCTTCCATATAAAAAGCCACTTGGTGATTTTCAGACAGCAAGATTTCTTCTAACAAGTTTGACCTGAAAAAGTAATTTTACATTTTCAATTAGTTTTAAGTCATTCATTTATTATTTACTCATTTATTTATTTGTTTATTTTGATACAATTTTCACTAATGCATAGTCATAAACAGAAAAAATTCAAAATGATTCATTAATTGTACTTAAATTGTATTAATCCTTTATAACTATTTGATTGTATATGTTATACATTTAGCAATCATAAATTTATCACTGGAAAGAATGTCTGGTCCATGCTGCCAATTTATCTGTTCTTAAATGATGCTATTCAATTGGAAGACGTTTAACATTGATATTAAAATTCAACACTCAACCAATGGAATTCATGAAAAATTATTTTTAATGACTTGAACTACAAGATACTCAAAATCATATAATGATATATCATCTATCTAGAAATTCATAGTTTAAATTACCCATGTTGCATTTTGCATTTTATATGTTTATGTCATTGTGTGAATGGAAATGTGAGTAACCCCCCCCCCCCCCCCCCCCCCAATTCAATCTCTTTTTCTCTTTTCACTTTATATTCTGAATAAAAAAAAATACATTTATAATATCATGTATACTTGTGAATGACAGTGTGTAATTTTTTAAAATTTAAAAAATATGGCTTGGGGCCCAATGGGGTGGGGTGGGGTGGGGGTAAGGGGGGGGGGGGGGGGGGGGTAGGCTTGGTTGGTCAAAATAAAGGCACATAAATGAACTTAATAAACTGATCATTTCAGTGATTAAAAATTATTACATATCTTGGTAGTATTAGTAAAGTGTGTATATGTATGTGTGAGAGAAAGAACGAGAAAGAGAAAAACGATATTTGTTTACAAATTTGTTTATTTACCTTGAGCTTGAGGAAAAAGTCGATGTTTTCAATGGTTCCTAGATTAATTTCGTCATCGAGGCATCGGCTTAGTATCCATTTCACTATATAAACAAACAGCTGAACTGAAGAAAGTACATGTATGTGAAGTACACAAGTCGTACCATGTTTTTGCGTCATCAAGTTTACATCACACCGACACTGGCACTGTACTGAGCTGACATCGGCCTTCGTGACGTCGGGTTGGACAAAAACAGCTTGAAACCTTCATTAATCTCTTCTTAATTGCAATTCCAAGGTTAGAAATGGGTTCACGAGATAAAAATCATCCAACAGTTATACTTTTTCATACACAAAATACTTTAAACTCCGAATAAAGTCATTCATTCATGTTTACAGTGTGACACACGTTCAATGTGTATTGGGTGCAAAATCGTGATTCTGCGCATGCCGAAACGAAGCTAACACCAGCTGATTTCAAACGGGAATTATTTCAATATATGAAAAAGTGGTTCTGTAATTTTTTGATATTTGAAAGATGCCGATGTGAATGTCATTTTTTGAAAATATTATAAAAATCTGTGAGGGACCATTTTTTTGTACCTCATTTTTATTTTCCACTTTTTGGGGCATTTTTTCCCGGGAAAATTTAGCCAACTTCAATCATCGATTTAGTAATTAAAATGTCAGGTTTGTCTAAAATAAACTAATTGAGGGTAAAATATAAAGCTAAAAGCAAAAGTTTGACGATATTTTATTTGCTGAAATAAAAAATTGTGCTGTCTAGAGCTTTCGGAAAAGGACCAAAATTCGGAGGCATCCATATTTTCTCCGACGAGAAAGAGTGCGTCATGCATTCGCGGACTCACATTTTCCTTTTTACGCCGCACGTGCAAATCCGGCTTGGCCGCCCTACTGTTTTGGGCAGTTCTAGTTACTATGTTAGTAGAATCATTCGCTGGTACTTTCTTTCACGGTTTTATAAAACTAATTCTCACTCACTTACGTCGTGAGACAAAAGAAAAGACGTAGACGTAGCAGTTTGAGATTTCCTTGTCTCACACTCCACGTGACTCCTATTATGACGTCATGGAACATGACGTCACGCCATAGTTAGTTTTGTGCAGGTATTGGTATTGATTCTACTTTTTAAAAACCATAATAGCTGTGATAAAATGAGGTGAGCAAGAAAAATAATCAATCACGACGTTACAACTGAGACAGGGGAATCTCATCCTCGTGCAAAAGATTTGCTACATCCACGACTCGGCAAGCCTCGTCGTGGATTGCAATCTTTTACACTCGGATGAGATTCCCCTGTCTCAGTCACAATGTCGTGATAGATTCTATTAATCTTTTTGCATGGACAATGATTTCTGTCCTTTGGTATTTACATTTGCTGAGACAAACTTTCACAGTACGAGACTGAGCACGAAAGTAGCAAAGGTTAATACAAAGTGAATGTTTCTACGTATACAGTAACTTTATGATTTTGACCTTGGTTTTTGACCCCTTGAAAAAAATATTGGGAATAAAAACATTTTGTCTAATTCATGGATTTCAAGTTACTTTGTATGTGAAAAATATCAAAATCAGTTCTGCATGATTGTAGAACTTATGATTACAAATTAGAATTTAAGTCTTAGTTCGTACGAATTCAAATGAACTATAAAGATATGATTTCTTCTGGTCTCTGACCAGTTGAGCTTATGTCATCACCCTTCGTCCGGCGTCAGGCCGGCTGTCCGTCTGTCCAACCGTCCCTAAACAATTCTTGTGCTCTCAACTCCTCTGAAACCAAAGGAGATTACTATAAGTTAATTCCTTTTGCATTCTAGTTGGTATGTGGTCTAGTTGTGCACCTGACATTTGGTTACAGCCCCTGATCCCCAGGGTCTTAGAAAATGGGCGTGATCATTGAAATTCTATGTAATCTTGTGCTCGCAACTCCTCTAACACTATGAATTATGTAGACTTAATTCTTTTAGCAATATGATGGGTCTGAAGTCTAGTTATGCACTTGATATTATGTTTTAGCCCCATACCCTTAGGGTCTCAGAAATGGGTGTGGTCATTTTCTCCTATATAACTCTATGTAATCTTGTGTTCACAACTCCTCTGACACTATAAATGATGGAGACTTAATTCTTTTTGCAATGTGATGGATCTGTGGTCTGGTTGTGCACCTGATATATTTTGTTTGAGCCCCTGACCCCCAGGGTCTTAGAAATGGGTGTGGTCATTTTCTCCTATATAACTCTATGTAATCTTGTGGTTGCAACTCCGCTGACACTATAAATGATGGAGACTTAATTCTTTTTGCAATATGATGGGTCTGTAGTCTAGTTGTGCACCTGGTAATATGTTTTAGCCCCTGACCCCAAGGGTCTTAGAAATGGGTGTGGTTATTTTCTCCTATATTACTCTATATAATCTTGTGGTTGCAACTCCTCTGACAATATAAATGATGGAGACTTAATTCTTTTTGCAATATGATGGGTCTGGTCTTGTTGTGCACCTGATATTTTGTTTGAGCCCCTGACCCCCAGGGTCTTAGAAAATGGGTATGGTCATTTTCTCGTATATAACTCTATGTAATCTTGTGCTGGCATCTCCTTTGACTCTAATAGTGATGGAGACTTTTTTTTTTTTGCAATATGATGGGTCTGTGGTCTAGTTGTGCACCTGATATTTTGCCCCAGGGTCTTAGAAAATGGATGTGATCATTTTCTCGAATATACCTCAATGTAATCTTGTGCTTGCATCTCCTTTGACTCTATTAATGATGGAGACTTAATTTTTTCTGCAATATGATGGGTCTATGATGTAGTTGTGCACTTAATATTTTGTTTTAGCCCCTTATCCCCAGGGTCTTAGAAAATGGGTGTGGTCATTTTGTCCTATATAATTACATGTAATCTTGCATTTTTATCTCCTCTGACACTTTCAATGACAGAGAGTTAATTCTATTTGCAATATGATGGATCTGATGTCTAGTTGTGCACTTGGTATTTTGTTTGAGCCCCTGGCCCCAGGGTATTAGAAAATGGGTGTGGTAATTTTCTCCTACTTTACTTTAAGGGAAACTTGTGCTCGCAACTCCTCAAATACAATAAATTGGTCCATATACAAAATGCAGTTGTGCATCTGATGTTTTGTTTGATACCCTGATCAATGAGTGAATTAAACAAAACAAAAAACTAGGAGAGCTACAGTCTCATCAGAGACTTCTGATTTTTGTGTGAGAGTCACTTTTTGTTCAACAGTTGTTCAAAAGTTTCAAAACAGCGAGTTTTGACTTTACTTTTTCATTTACAGTCCAGTCATTTCTAATGTGATGTCACTAGCACCAAAAGAAGCATTTCTTCTCAATGATGAACAAGAGGACGTTGAAGGTAAAATTAATTGTTTCCTCTCTTTTTCGGTTAAGCTTGGGATAATTGTTTTACTATATTGTTTATTCAAGTCCTTTTCCTTTGCTCAGAAAAAATTGCATTAATTGCTCATTAAAGAAGATGAATTTGTTTTCTATATGTTTTGGTGCCCGAATATATTTATTTATATTCAAATTATTAAAGCAGAGATACTTCAGAGCTTAAACAATTGACACTAAAGGAATTTTATTATACACAGCCAATTGTGAATTGTAATTTCTGTCAGTTCAGATCTAGGGTACATTAAAAATGGGAACGTACAAACAGTGTCGGAGCATAATGTATATAAAGTTGGAAAATGTTTCATCTTTCTCCTTTTATCATTAAGAGTTATAAAGATTTATTTAGATCTAACAAAATCTGGAAATAAATCTAAAATGATTCTGTTTTTGTAAACAGTACTACAAAATTATAAAGACATCACTTGTACATGTATGATTGCTCCTATTTGATAATATGTCAGTTTAGTACATGTTTCTCCTACAAAATATAAAAATACATGCTTACCTATAAAATTTTTTAGCATTAAATCATTTCTTTTACAGAGGAAAAAGTCTTGTCTAGTATTACTGACTCCAGTCAGTTATCACAAATGTCAAGTGATTATAATAGTCCAGCCAGCAGTTCCACCTTGTCTCTTCCCTCCCCTGGAAGTAGTGCAGGTTTTAGTCAGGAAACTCGCAAACTCATCAAGGATTCTATACTGAGGGATCTGGAGAAAGTATCGTTAGAAAAGAAAACTCATTTACTTCATCAGACAAGTAAGTAGAATGACTCCGACTTATAAAATTAATAGATAAAGAGCATGAAAATGTTTTTTTCTGTTGTGAAATTTGGTCCAAAAGAGAAAATAACATGCATCATATCTTGGAAATGAGAAAAAAGGTTATCTGAGCTAGTCATTTCTTTGTAATTAAGTATATTTTGTAAAGACTGAAAAAAAATTTCTTCTCCGTTGTTTGAAGTCAGTGGATGTTAAGCTAATGAAATTTATGAAGTTCTGTTTATATAGTTTCGTCCATTCGGCTTTAATTGGTCTTTGGCTCATTTATAATTACCCTATTTAATTTTTTTTCATAAATGTTGTAATTATCACATTGCAAATAAAATGCCTTCAACTATTTTATGAAAATCAGCCCCTCTATGAACGACTTGAAGGTATCCTCCACATACATCCATGTCTTTATATAAAGGCATGTATAGATACAATGTACTAGATTATTTCAAAAGACTACGTTTAATACTTTTATACTTTTCAAATTCCCTTGATATTATCTGAATTTGTGATTTGAAAAAAAAAATTGTAAATGAATTATTTGATCTTTTGCCGTAAGACCCTGAAAAAAAATCCTACCTGCCTTCTTAAATAATCCTAACAAAGAATTGATTTTCCTAACAAAGAATTTAATTTTGTCTTTCCTATGTTTTCCTAATTTAAATTGTTACACCTTCTTTATTATATATTTTAGGACTTAAAGTCACAAGTGAAGATCTGACAGAAAAAATAACATCCAAGAACCTGAAAGTTCAACAAATGTTGAAGGATTTAGACATTCTACAGAGGCAGCTGTTAGTATTTGGTGACGAGAAAGTGAGAATTGAGTCATCAAGGAAGGCTATGAATCAAGTTCTTGACGATTTAACAGCAAAGGAGGAAGCATATCGTAAAGCCCTGCGTGAAATTGGAAATGTTGACTGAAATATCTTACTTATTTTTCATCTTGCATTTTGTGTATATAACCTGATGAAGGGTTTAAAGTGAGCAAATGTGTTATATTGGCCTTTTGTTGGATGGAAAGCATTGTGGTATGGCAATTGCTTTCCTTCTGTTTGTCTTACTGCCTGTCTAGGCTTTCAGAAATATTAAAGCCCTGACACTTTTTTGAGTAGATTTTTTAATAAGAAATGTTGATGTGTCAAGACCTTGAATCAAGGTCATGTGTCAAGGTCACTTTGCACATGAAGGATAATACCTTGTCCAGGTTATAACTTTTCATTTTTAAATTGTATTTGAAAGATACTTTTAAAAGATTTGTTGACCAGGACCCAAGGATCTGTCTTGTTCATCTACACATGACTGTTTTTTTTTTTTGCATGTTTTACGGAGTTATTACCTTGAACTAAAGTTACAGTTATGGTTTACACCTTGACTAGGTCATAACTAGTAACTACCTTCACTGATTTGAATAGGTCATAGAATTGTCAACCGAGGGTGTGTCATGACCTTGATTCAAAGCCATAGTCTGATTGATATGGTTAAATTTTCAGTAAATTTATACCACCTATTTGTGAAGCAATTCATCTCAGAATTAAGAATGTGTGTCAAATAGAAAGATCCAAGGGTACATGCACATGAACATGTAAAAGAAAATTGTAATAAATGAATAGATAAGATTTATCTCTTATAGAGAGATTACAACAAGCAAAGATATAAAACTTACATATGAATGTTAAAAACAGGTATGAAAATATTAATTTTAGCACACATGTCAACTTCCCATACCCAAACTTACTTATTAATTGCCAGTACTTAACATGATTACTCCCCTTCATTACTGCTATGACAAACTTTCAACCAGAAATCATTCCTTCTGATATTGTACAAGTCAGGTCAGGTCTTTCCAAGTCTTACTTACATGTATGTCTTCTGTTTCCTCCATCGTTGTTCTCCTGTACGTGCCTAAACGCAGTATAGGATATGTAAAATTTAATGTAATTTTCAACACTGGATAATCTCATCTCCATGTAAGTCTTAAAAAAATTGTTGAATAAAAATTTGCAACATCAGAGGTCCATTAATTTTCAATATAACATTTCTTATCAACATGTTCCAGATTACTTGAATGTAGCTTTTTTTGCTCACTGGAATACAAGTTCTGAATGTTGATATTGAGAGCGCACTGTTACAAGTCTTTCTGTTTTGTTGCTAGTATATTTCTTACTTCTGTCTCACAAGTTAGAACTGTAAACATACATGTAAATTTTTGCCCCTGGTCAAAAACAAGTTTCACGACATTGAATGGCATTTAGACCCATTTAAGTATTTCTACTTTGTGTAAAAGTTTTTCAATGAATTCCAAAGTATCGTTGTAATGATGATTGTTTTGATTAATTACAAAAGTAGTGTTGAATTAAAGAGACAAGTTGATTTTAATGTTTACCCAGATGGAGAGATTCCATGAGGCAAGTCTGTGCAATGAGGGAATTTTAGAAGATTTTGTCCAAAATGATAAATACTACAAGACATGTATGGTATTAGTTAACTTTCCTAGTGCTTTAAAAGTGGTGCCATACATTTTCATGTGTAGTTGTTTATTGTTATAGATATCAGTGATTGGGGAGGACAGGGGGCATGCATCATAGTCTTATTAATTTGAAAGATTGCACGTGAAAGTCTGTGTACTTTCTTGCAAAATGGCCAAAGTCTTGGTGGAGCTCCTGTCTGAAAGGAACTCCCATATGATGCTTTACGGATATACAGATCTGTATGTAATGAGTCCGCAATTTCTACATGTCTAATACATGTACCTGATATGAGAAGAAGTGTGCAAAGAAGGCTAACATTTATCATATGAATCTGAGTTGATTTGTTAAATACCAATCTATTGTAATCATAGTAGATAAAAGTAAATAACACCATTTGAAATTCTACTTTTATTTCTCCAACATAAACAATGCACAGAAGGTCACTAAGTACAGGTACAATTGGTGTAATGAAATGGGTTGTTTTTATTTATAGCGTGAAAATTAGTTTTTAATTCAATTTCCAATCGCTTGCGATAAAAAAAAAACTTTTTGATATCAATTTATGCATTTTTACTCGACACAGTGGCAACAGCTATTTATAGAATGGTGACCACTCAGTATTCCGAAGGTCTTAAAAGACGAAGGTTCGATAGTTCGAAGGCCCGATAATTCGAGGGACTGATAGTTCGAAGGTCCGATAGCCCGAAGGCCTGATAGTCCGAAGGTCCTATAGTTCGAAGGTCCATAACTCCGAAGGCCCGATACTCCGAAGGCCCAATAGTCCGAATATCCAATAAAATTCCTAAATTTGCCATTCTAGTAAGGGACTTACCATTTGATTTTTAGGGGGAAGGGTGGGGGGAGGAAGACTTTTGCCAGCTGGAAAATTTTTGTTGGCCATTTTAAGAGCCGGATTGTTTCTTTCTTTTTATAATCTCTTTTTCCAATGTTGAAAATTACTCTAAAGTTTAAATAATTCAGCGTGATTTTTCGGTCATTTTATTCATCAAACACTTACAATGTAATTAGTTCATCTCTTGTCAGCAGATCATTTCATTTTAATTTCTTCAATGGCATATGATACCTATAATCTATTCACTTAAATATCGATCATACTCAATTCAACGGAGACAGGCTATATGGTGCTAATGATTTTTGAATTTGATTAAGTCACTCCAAATTGCATAAAGTTTGTTCCATTTTTACTTGTACTTAGTTTATGACTTTTTTTTGCAGCCTATGCAGCTATTGAATTGAAACTTGGTATACACCTTCATAATAATGAATAACAGATCTGATTTTAGTTTCGCGATTAACATTTTTGCAGAGTTATGGACCTTGAACTTAGAATAGCGCTTAGCCCTAGGACCTTCAAATTTTCCATGTGGGTTGACTTTAGCAAGTCAAAGAACCTAATGGTTTTTTTTAAAGCTAGGGGTCAAAGGTCAATGTCATTTTGTGGCTGAAGGCAACGTATTTTTTCTATTTGGAAATTTTTATTTTGACTGATTATTTAAATACTATTTTCGATTCAAACTTTGTACACCCGAAGACATGTTTTTTTTCATATTGTTGGTATCTTAATCATGTTAAATGAGACTTGTGTTTAAAGGTCAAGTCATTTTAAGAATTATACTGACATAATTGCATTGAATTTCACAAAATTAATACCCCGACGGGCGTATCTTGCAGCGTTGGCGTTGCTATTTTTAACTTACGTGCGATTGCAGAGATCTGTTTCAAACAACATATGATGCTACCTTTTAAATCTGATTTGATAATTGGGTATATATTCAATTCAACTTCTTTGATAATATCTCTTTCAGCCCCATCCCCCTCCATTTAGATTTCTAAATCTGCCAATATCAATTGTACAGGAGGTATTTTGTATCAAGTTCATATCTACAGGGCATTCGAACTTACAAACCTTCGGACTATCAGACCATAGAACCATTAGGCTTTCTTACCATCGGACCTTTAAATCTATGGTCTAATAGACCTTCGAAATATCGGATATTCGATTTTTTAGGTATTTCGGATTATGGATCCCTTTGTATACTTGAATGCAGTACTTTCGGTCTATCGGGCCTTCGGACTATCGGGCCTTCGGATTATCGGGCCGTCGATTTATCGGACCTTCGGCTTCATGGGCCTTCGAACTATCGGACCTTCGGAATACTGGGCGGACACCTATAGAATATATATTATAATCTGGAAATCGCCTAATCCCACAAAACCTATTTAGAAGAGATTGGTTTTTAAGGAACCGATTGCTGGCAGAAGTTTGGCAAAATGGCCAGTTGAAATTGTAGAAAATCAAGGAAAATTGCCAATTCTCAAAACTTCCTTCCTTATCACTGAGATAATGATTTTAAAGTTGAACATGTTTATGATTGTACAGAAAACTTCCGAAGCATATTCATGTAGGTTTTGTATATCCTAGTATAGCATCAGTTATACATGTATTTGTCCATCCTTACCATATGCTGTTTGATTGTATATTTTGATCACAAAGGCCAGTCACCAGTCTGTACATAAATCATTATAATTATGTATCCATCTTTGAAAACAATCTGTAAATTATTACAGTTGTGTGAACACTAAATGTCCAACTTTATTATAGATGGCCTGTCAAACAATGGATCAATTAACTTCGAAGGCTGATTGATATGTTGTGAGCCTCGATTTTCTGGGTTGCAGAAGGTATTCTTCTGATAGATTATCTCTAAAAAGGACAAACAATCAATGGCACATACTATGATTCACTTCTTACTCAGTTATGGGAAAATATTAAACTTAAGCGCCACGGAAAGCTCACTAGTTAAAGGTTTGTTGTTCCATCAGAACAAAGCTCATGTTCACAAGTCTGTCACTGCCCTGGCTGCCATTGATGATTGTGACTTTAATTTGATTGAGCATCTGCCATATTCACCTGATCTTGCTAAATCAGACTTTCATCTATTTCCAAAATTGAAAGCAGCTATTTCTGGCACCCACTTTCAATCGGATGATGACATCATACTTGAAGTGGATGGCTTTCTGACCAGTCAAGATAAGGAGTTCTTTAAAAGTGGTATTAAGGCCTGAAACACCAGTGGCAAATGTGTATAGATACTGAAGGGGATTATGTAGAAAAATAATGCTAAATTTGTGATAAAATTCCAATTCTTCAATACGCTCACAACATATCAATCAGCCCTCGTACGGCATCATAATTCATAAGATTGCCAACAGGTGCAATGTGTGACATTTGACGAAGTACACTGCCTATATAAAGTACATGCTTATTTGTTCTGATTTTCTTTATTAAATCAATTATTTTGGTTAAAAAAATGTTTTAATGTGTCACATTTTGACCTGATCTTCATTGATAAGGAATAGATTTATTTTGTCAGTTACCATCCTTATATCTACTGCACAAGATGTCACATTTGGTAAACTGGAATCAGACTGCCAGTAGATTTGTCAGAGGTAAAGTGACAATGGAAAATAGTTCTGCCAGTATTTACTCCGATATACTTTTAGAAAAAATATAGAAAGATGCATATTAGAAATATATGTGCATGTCAAATTTTCTGTCGGTCAATACAGACTTTAATCATCATGGTAAAGTGGTGTTATAAAAAGTTCCCTTTGTGCTGCATCCAACAATTTGTTTTGGAATAAGAAAAACATGTATTTTCTCCTTTTTTTGTAGAGCAAGTTTTTTATCTCTTATATATTTACTTTACTGACAAAAAGAAAAATGATGCTTGTGGTTTCTGTTATTGATAACTGTTGGGCAATGTGAAAAAAAAATTATTTTGCATTACTGTCTATTTGATTTTTACAATGATTTACATATATTTCTACTGGAGAGTGAATGCAAATTATTGATGAACATAAAACAAAATTTTTTAGATTGCCTGTGCTTTTAGTACTTAATAATATACATTTTTCACGAAGTGTATTCAGTTATTTCGTCATTGTTGTTATGTGTATAATGATATACATTGTAGTAATGTCATTGTTACTTGTCTTTTCAAGAAGTCAATCATTTCAAGTTTGATCCTCCTGATAACTAGATTTGCATTAGTCTATTTGAAAATGATCACCCTATATATATTTTTTTATTTTACCAAAGCTTTTATGATCTTTTGTAATGGTACCAGATATGCTTTTTTTTTCCTATATCAAAGATTTTGGGCATTGATCATTTTGTTCTATCCATCTGTCCGTCTGTTTGGGTTTTTTCTGCTCAATAACTTAACATTGGCCATCACTTAGTATTGGTAAGAGATAAAGATTTTATGTGTCACATGTACATGTATTTTATACATGTATTTTATGTGTCACATTTACATGTATTTTATGTGTCCCATGTACATGTATTTTATGTGTCACATGTACATGTATTTATGTGTCACATGTACATGTATTTATGTGTCACATGTACATGTATTTATGTGTCACATGTAAATGTATTTTATGTGTCACATGTACATGTATTTATGTGTCACATGTACATCTTTTTTATGTGTCACATGTACATGTATTTTATGTGTCACATGTACATGTATTTATGTGTCACATGTACATGTATTTTATGTGTCACATGTAAATGTATTTTATGTGTCACATGTACATGTATTTATGTGTAACATGTACATCTTTTTTATGTGTCACATGTACATGTATTTTATGTGTCACATGTACATGTATTTTATGTGTCACATGTACATGTATTTTATGTGTCACATGTACATGTATTTTGTGTGTCACATGTACATGTATTTTATACATGTATTTTATGTGTCACATTTACATGTATTTTATGTGTCACATGTACATGTATTTTATGTGTCACATGTACATGTATTTTATGTGTCACATGTACATGTATTTATGTGTTACATGTACATCTTTTTTATGTGTCACATGTACATGTATTTTATGTGTCACATGTACATGTATATATGTGTCACATGTGCATGAATTTTATGTGTCTCATGTAAATGTATTTTGTGTGTCACATGTACATGTATTTATGTATTTCATGTACATGTATTTTATGTGTCGCATGTACATGTATTTTATGTGTCACATGTACATGTATTTTATGTGTCACATGTACATGTATTTTATGTGTCACATGTACATGTATTTTATGTGTCACATGTACATGTATTTTATGTGTCACATTTACATGTATTTTATGTGTCACATGTACATGTATTTATGTGTTACATGTACATCTTTTTTATGTGTCACATGTACATGTATTTTATGTGTCACATGTACATGTATTTTTTGTGTCACATGTATATCTATTTATGTGTCTCATGTACATGTATTTTATGTGTCACTTGTGCATGTATATTTATGTGTCACATGTACATGTATGTATATGTATTTTATGTGTCATATTTTGTATATTACTTGTGACAAGACTTTTTCAATGGTATCAAAATTTATAACCTTGGGCTTTTACCTATTGCAACATTGGCCTTATAACTTTTGATTGAGAAGTGATATGGACTTTATATTTCATAGTGTTCTCCTTAAATGTGGCAAGGCCTTTCCATTTGGACCACCAAAGTTTTACCTTGCGACCTTGACCTTGGAGGTCCCATTTTTGAAAAACTTTAATGTGGGTCATTTCTTTTCATTAGTACATGTAAGTGATATGGATTTTATATATCACATGTGTATTCCTTGTGGCAAAACCTTTCCATCGGGTCCATTGTGCCTGCCTTTGCTTCCTTAACCTCAGAGTTTGATGTTTTTGACAAGGTTAAACTGTTCATGTATTACTTTTATGCCATCTGAGGCATCATGCAGTGTCTCATAAACACATCTAGATGTTTTTTTCAAAGGTGGTACGAGTCTGGATAATGTTAACAATTTATCATGGACAAAGACTCATTAAAAGATCTATTTATGTAAAATTTTAATTGTTGATAGCTAATTGTCAGATTTCACTTTGCATGTTAATTGAATATTGCTGATACTTTTAAATATTTGTACTTGTGTATTATTCTTTTAAGCAAGGAAGAAAAGCATGACTAAGACATACTTGTGTATGTGTAGAAATATTTTATAGTTCCAATTTCAAGTTTACATCATCTCTTATTCATCATGCCTGTTTCAAATGTTAGTTGTTGTATAAAATTAAAAGGGAATATTTTGAAAAAAAAAGTGTTCTCAATATCTATTCCTTATTTCTGGGCTTTGAATAGAAAGAAGAACACCCTTTGAAAAAATGAATAATTTTCTTGGTATGTTTAACATGAAATTGCAAAGCTCAAGAAAAGGGGATGATCTCAAGCATGACCAATGTGCAGCTGATGCCGACTTTGGACGGCCATCTGCTATAAGCAAATGGTGTGATTATCCAGATTACGTGCGCACAGCCAATCCACTAATCCAGATACACAGAGGTCTCCATAGACGCACAATAGTTGTATAAACATAAAACTTCTTATTGTAAGGTGACATCACAAACAAGACAGTTAAACGCAACGGCCTTTTGTAACGCAAATTCTGTGTAAAAGGATCTAAAAAATTCTTTGGCATGCATATTTACAGTCTGCTCCACTGGCTGAAGAGAGCTCAAGATCAATCACCCGAGAAGTCTGACCAACTTTCAGACAGGACAGAGAATCGTGTCCCAGTCGTCTCTGGCGAGAATTAAACAAGGCCCGTCATGGAGTCCTGTCGTCACGGTTAGCATGTGTGCAGTTTTGGGAAAGACACTGGTACAAAACTGTAGATTGGTCCAGTGCCATGCCCAGTGTTCTTTTGATGACGTTGGGATCACATCCTCTGTAAAGCAGGCGACAGACAGTTTTCTCACATTTGTGGTTGAAGTTCGAACTGCCTTTGATCCTTCTGATTTTTGTGTCGCCTGCGAAGCATAGCGACACTTAGGGATTACTTTGTCCGTCTGTCCATCTGTCCGTCTGTCAGTCCGTCCGTCTGTCTGTCTGTCACACTTTGGGTGTCAAAGCCCATAAGTTTTGATTGGTAAGTGATAGGGCTTTGATATTTCACATTTGTATTCCTTGTGACAAGACCTTCCTATACATGCCATAATTTTTGACCTAGTGACCTTGACCTACATATTTGACCTACTTTAAAAAAAAACTAAGAATGGATATATCTTTTGATTGGTAAGTGTAATGACTTTTATATTTCACACGTGCAATCCTTGTGGCAAGACCTTTCTACACATACCATAATTTTTGACCTTGTGACCTTGACCTAGATATTTGACCTACTTTTAATAAAAAGATAAGATTCGCTATATCTTTTGATTGGTAAGTGATAGGGCTTTTATATTTCACATGTGTGTTCCTTGTAACAACGCCTTTCTACACATACCATATTTTTTTACCTATTGACCTTGACCTACATATTTGATCTACTTTTCAAAAAAGATCAGATTCGCTATATCTTTTGATTGGTAAGTGATAGGGCTTTGCTATTTCACATGTGTATTCCTTGTGACAAGACCTTTCTACACAGACCATAATCTTTGACCTTGTGACCTTGACCTAGATATTTGACCTACTTTTCAAGAAAAGTAAAATTGGCAATATCTTTTCAAGTTTTGATTGGTAGGTGATACGGCTTTGATATTTCACATGTATTTTCCTTGTAACAATGCCTTTCTACACATACCATAATTTTTACCTTTTGACCTTGACCTAGCTATTTGACCTTCTTTTCTAAGAAATTAAGGTTGTATATATCTTTTAATTGGTAGGTGATAGGTCTTTAATATTTCTTATGATGAGACCTTTTTGTTTCCAATTTTTAGGTAGTGACCTTGACCTAGATGATTGACACTCTTTTCTGGAAATTTGAGAATGACCATATCTTTTAATTTGTAATTAAGAGGTCTGATATTTCAAATGAATTTCATTTTACAAGACTTTTCTACTGATACCAATAATTTTGATCCACTTTCTAGAATAATAATCAAACCGCCTCGCTGGCGACACAAGCATTCCTTAGATTGCTATTTTGTTAACTAAGTCACCGTAAAATGAAGGTAACGAAATTCCCAATGATACATACTGTGATGCTGGAGTTGTCCCAAAGTTTGGAAGAAGTTCAGAATAGTTATTGTAAAATTTCCAAAAAGATTTTACAAGTTTATGGTATCTAAATCCTTGAAGTTTCTTTGTAATTTGTCTATTTTTGTCATGGAAGTCCGAAACATGGGAGCAAGCTCTAGCGTATCTGATGAGCTGAGAGATGTAAATGCCGTAGGATGGCAACCTTGGAATATCGCCATCAAGCCAAGGAAAATTAACTATGTTGAAGCCAAAATCTTCTCTTTTGTGTATATCTGTAGCCAAGTTCGATCAACTTCGGTTGATCGTCTTTCTCTTCAACGCGTTTGAAATTTTCTGTTACAAAATTTCTTGAAATTTCTAAACGTGGGTCCTGTAGTATCATATTCAACCCATTCTGCTACGTCTTTTGGTACATTTTGGACATAATATTCATACTTTTTGGCCATATTACATTGTTTAGACTTAGTATCACTGACGAGACGTGCATGTCTGGTGTATGCTGTAAATTTATCAGGTCTTAAATGATGCTATTGAATTTGAAGACGTTTAACATTTGTCTGAATTTTTCCGTTATTGATTTTGATATCAAGATCCCAAGATGGTGTAGCTTTATCATCTGTGTTTGCATTATTCATTCAAGTGAGCTATTGTCATAGCAGTCCGTTGTTATTGTTGCTTGTCCATTGTAAACATTTCTATATTTTTAACCTCTCCTCTGGGAACACATGAAATATTTTAATGAAACTTGAATCTTCTTTAGCTCATTGATATACGAGTAAAGAGACAAATCTATAGCTAAAAAACAAAAAGTTAATTTTGAGTATACCATATACCCCTTTGATCATTTCCACTTTCTATATGCACTTTTAAATCGGGGAAAATACCCGTATGTGAAAAAAAATATATCAGAACCACATGTAAAAGATGCATAATATCCGTATTACTGAGATTTTATTGTGGATTCATATACAATATTAATGTATCTTCTTAAAGGATCATTTTCTATGCATTGTATGAATTTACTCCAACTTTACTTTTACTGTCCTGTTCACTAAATCCAGAGCACCCTGTTTTGGCGATTTATTCTGTCGTCTGAAGAATTTTGCTATAAATAATTGTTTCCGAGAATTGACCTCCTTTAGTCGTAACTGGAAATTAACTATCAACTGCCTTCAAACCGCAATATGAAAAACAAAATGTCTACGGGAAATTCCCATGTTAATTTCAAGCCGCCGCCATATTAATTGTTCTCAACAGAAAACAGTGAAAACAGTGACGTCAAAGCCTCCGACGTCATACATTTTCAGCGAATTTACTATAGAAAATCCCCGTAGACTTTTTATTTTCCGTCCTATTTCTAACTTAATATTGACGCACAGCCAAATCAGCGGTATTTTCTGTTACGACTAAAGGAGTACTATAAAACTGATATCTTTTTGGAAGATGACATTATCATATTTTAGAGAAAACCGGGAAAACAGGGTGCTCTAGTGAACAGGACAGTAAGAAAAGTATCTGTATGTAATGTACGATTATCATAGCCACAGAATGATAAAATCCCGAATTGAATTGACTGTGATAGATGTGTCGACGCATATAGAAGTTAGAATAGCGGAAAAAACTAGTCCATGTTTTGATTTATTTCTTTATATCAACATGAAGAAATCAGGGGATCATCAACAACACCCGGTTGCAGTACTAACAGCAAAACACCCACTGCAAAAACAAAGCAGACACGCAAGAAAGAAATACAAATGGTACAAAAGAAAGGAGGGGATCTCCAACAACACCAGGTTGCAACACCCACAGCAAAATCCCAAAACACCCATGCAAAAAACACAAAACAGACACCCACAGAAAGAGACGCAAAAGGGACAAGGAACACCAACTCACAACATAGAAACATGAAACATAAAAGACTACACATAAACCAACGAGACCAATGGGCAACCGGTGCCGACTTAGGACGACCATCTGCCACGTAAATAGCAGACGGTGTGGTTATCCTGGATTACGTGCGCACAACCCTCCCACTATTCCGATTTCCCAGAGGTCTCGAAGAACGCACAATTATGGTGTAAAACAACCTCCTCACTGTTAGATGACCACACACAAACAAGACCGTAAAACACAGGGGTCCAAGCAACACAGATGAATATGTAAATGGATATAAAAAGAGGACGTGCGTAATACAGTCCGTGCTCTGCCGGCTGTAGCAAGCTCATATATGTTATCACCCGAGGAGTCCGACTGACATTCAGAGAGGACAGGTGGTCGGGGCCCTGTCTTCTCTTAGGAGGTTTGGACAGAGCCCGTCATGGAGTCCCGTCGTCACAGTCAGTCAGAGTGCAAGTCTTAAGAATGCGCTCGTACAAGAATGTATATTGGTCAAGTACCAAGTACAAGGAACACCAAATCACATAGAAACATCAAACAGAAATGACTTAACATAAACAAAGAAGACCAATGGGCAATCGGTGCCGACTTAGGACGGCCATCTACCACGTCAGTAGCAGACGGTGTAGTTATCCGGATTAAGTGCGCACAACCCTCACACTTTTCCGATTATCCAGAGGTCTCGAAGAACGTATAATTGTGGTGTAAAATAACCTCATGATGACCATACAAATAGACAACATGACACAGGGGCCCAGGAAACACAGATGGATATGTAAATGGATATAAAACATGAGGCGTACGTAATACAGTCTGTGCTCTGCCGGCTATAGCAAGCTCATGCATGTTGTCACCCGAGGAGTCTGACTGAGATTCAGAGAGGACATGTGGTCGGGGCCCTATCTTCTCTAAAGAGGTTTGGATGAGGTCCGTCATGGAGTCCTGTCGTCAGAGTCAGACAAAGACAATGCAATTCTTAAGAATGCGCTGGTACAAGGCTGTAGATTGGTCCAGTACCCAGTGTCCATCTAGTGACAGAAGGAGTATATCCACGGTATAAAAGGCGTTTGATGATTCTAATATTAAACGTCTTCAAATTCGATAGCATCATTTAAAACCAGATAAATTTGCAGCATATGGACCAGACATGCACGTTTCGGGTACTTAGCCCTCGTCAGTGATCCTCAGTCTATGAACAATATAATACACATTTTCGATGTTAATTCTGTCTACCTTTGATCCTTCTTATTTTGTTATTATGTCACCATAAATTACAGGTTATGAAATACCCAAAGTAATATGTATGGGTCCGAATTTCAAAAGAAGTTAATAATTTTTGTAAAATTTCAAGAAAGTCTTTACTAGTTTGAGGAAGCGATAGCCTTGACTTAAAAGTTTCTTTTTAACTTGCAAATTTCTACTATGAAAATCCAAACATCAGTGCATGTTCATTTTCGTGCTTGAACATCGACGGCGGGTGCAGCTAGCCAAACAGGGGGTGCTTACCCCTCCCAAGCTTCTGGTCCCACCTCTAGCCTTCTAGGGATCCGTCGATGCTCAGTTTGGTGCTCTTTTGTGAGTGCTGTTGAGATTGTTGTCAGGATCTCCTTTATTTCATGCTCTAGCATACAGGATGAGCTGTGAAATGTAGATACGCGTACCGTATGACGGTAATCTAGGAGCATCACCGTCAAGTAAGGAAAAATTTACAATGTTGAATCCAAAATCATCTGTTTTGTCATACATACTTGTATGAATCTCTCCATTAACAATTTTGTTATTAGCTCCAAATATTGTGTTTCTGTGTTTATAACGATTGCCTTGTTTAGAGTTAATTCTTGTGGATACTTTTCAAAAACAGGTACCTAGAAGTACCAATGAAACATTTCGCATCATCATGTTTTCTTTGCTATTGAAGATTTTGTATAAATTATTTTTCATATGTGTATAAAAATAAATCTGCAACAAGAGGCGCACAATTAGTACCTATAGGGATCCCTACATTGTGCTTGTAGAGATTCTCACCTCATCCAGATTTTCTACTGTTCCTACTTATTCCTACTTTTCCTACTTTTTTATTTTGATCCTATTTTTTCCTACTATTTCTCCAAAACCTCCTACTATTCCAACTTTTTTCATCTAAAATAACATTATTATGTGATGTCACTTGGAGGTTAAGGTGAATTTGAATAAAAATCATAATGTTTCTAAATTGTTAAAAGTAAATCAATCTTTTTCATCATAAATGGTCACAGCTTGAACATGTTAGTACAAAATTGAACTTGTGGAACTGAGGAAGTGTTAATCCAATGGCAGATTTAAGCCATGCCCAAAAAAAAAACCTGATGATATATTGGCTATGAGAATGGGGAGCTGGTTTTAACCTTTCATTATATACTATCTCCTAAAACATAAATAATCTAATTTCTTGGAAAATAAATATTCCCACTAAACGTGACTAAATTGCAACATAAATTTCAAATGTTTATAGCTTGCTTTGCTTGTCATTTACACCTGATCAAAAGTTTTAATATTTGAAAAAGTGAAAAAAATTTCGGCCTCGCTTCGCTTGCCCACTCATGGTGTTTTAGATCATAGAAACAATTTGTCCATATTTTGATGCAAAGCTGTTTATAGAAAAGTACAAATAGATTCATCTGGGACAATGATTTTGTACTTCCTGCAAAGATGAAATAATAAAATTCAGAAATAACCTATGATATTATACCTCTACTGAATTTTTCCTATATAAAAAGAGACTCATTAAATTTAACTAAATCCCTGAAAATCGCCTGATAAGACTATTTCCCTGCAAAGGGGTGCGTTAGTTGAGAAGACTATTTCCCTGGGGAGTTAGTTTCAAAATGTGGCGGAGCTTCTTTGGGGGGGGGGATGTCAGTATCTGCCAATCAGCGCCGTTGAAGGTTGATCGGATGACGCTATTAATACGCGAGCAGAGTAATTCGCCTCCTATCCGCTTAGCACATAAATTAATCCGCAATAAAATAAAACAATCAAAAATTAAAAATGTATGAATATGATAAATGATGTTTCTGTTTATTTTATCATAAAAAAATTAATATTTTCCGTTACTCAGTCATTCAGTCGAGAAGGCAAGGCAAAATCATTAGAATTTCCATTGGAACCATGTGAACCTAAGAGATATCTTTGTTTCAGTATAATGTTTGTTTCGGTATAATAAAACAGTTAAAGTATACCAGTGAGGGATTCTGGTTCCCCGAGACCAGACCTATTTCCCGAGGCGAAGCCTTTGATTCCGATGTACAGATTATATATAAAGTTTCCCCCTCTCGCTTGAAGCACCATTTATAATGGTTTTGGACAATTGATCATTAAATTTGTCGCGAGGAAGCGTGATGTACATATTTGAAAAGTCGTATGAAGAAATCGTATTGGCTTGAAAATTTCTAGATTTCATTTTGTCAATCACATCCCCTGAATTTTTAATAGACCCAAATAAGTTTATATCATTCCTGTTTAAAACAGTTTCACAATATTTTGCTACGTGTTCCTTTATCGACGTGAGTGCTGACGTCAGATTTCTAGACAAAATTGTAGTTGAGCAGTTGCTAGAATTAGCAATGTATCGAAATTTGTAAGGAGACTTGTGCAGTTTTGGTAGTATATTGTAGGAAGATCCAATTTTGAAATAGGGATGTTGAATAAAGAAAATTCACTGTTATGTTTGTTCAAAATGTTAGGGACATCGTCATTGCATGAAGAGTACATCTAATTTATGCGATGTTAAGGTATTCAACCCTTAATGCATTTTCAATAATTTTTAATACCAGAGATAAGACTTTTCATTCTCTTCAAAAAGAATGCTATACAGTCTTTTCTAGATAAAGTTAGAGATAACACTTCTCATACAATGATTTATCATGTCACCTGGAAGATTCCCGATCATGAAATCATCGGTATTTGTCGGGAAATTATGAAAATGTGCATAAATTTTAACTGGAAGTACTCTATTAGGGTGCGGGTTCCTTAAATTTTAGACCAGAGTTTGATAAATGTTTAAAATTTATAAAAATCATAAATCAAGGGAAGAAAAAGCCGTTTAAATGTGTCTTATTTAAATTGGTGATCTCTCCTATTCGAATAGGAGCTATCACCTATTCAAATAAGAGCTATCACCTATTTAAATCGAATGCATGATATCTCCAATGCCAATAGAAGATATCTCCAAATCACAAAAATTGTATGAAAATAAACGTATGCTCCCTCGTAGATCAGTCCTGCACTGTATGTGCGAGACACGTGTTTGTATGTGTATCATGAATTGCGTTTTAGGGGTTTATCACTATCTATCGCTTTGGTTATTGTTTTTGAAAAATAAATTACGACATCACGTCTATTATTAATGTCAACCTGAAAAGTAAAAGGCAGTATCAGATTATGACCTTGTAGTTATAGTAGAAACAGTTATAAATATTTCTTTAAAGGCAGCTTTCTGTTTCAAGTTTTGTTAGATCATCATTGAGTAAGAAAAAATTCTGCAATACATGTACCTGTATAATGACAAATATGGATAATGACCATATCCCTGTTTACAGCACAAAATCGATAACCCAGAAAATCAGAAACCGAAAATCAGGGTAAAACAGGAACCAAAGCAAACAAACAAAAACCTCTACCATATGAAAAGAAGCGATCTCCCGATATGAGAGTGAGACCAGGTGCCCAGGAAGAGTAAGCATCTCCTGCTTGCATGCAACACCCGTCGCTTCAATTCGGTAGAACTGTCACATCCGGTTACTTCCATTTTGGAAGATATAGAGTACAATCTTTGGTTGGATGGTTCAAATGGTCTATGACAGAATATCATCCACCATTCTGGAAAGTGGGACATCATAGTGTATGACGAGTTCCCCATATCGACCGTAGAACTTTCTCAGTGACGATGTTAGTCGGTCACAAACATTTCCCTGACTGAGAAGCTTATCTGAAAGACGCCTAGCTCTCAGAACAAAATCCGTATATTTGGTACTTGCTCTGGCATAGCGTATCAACTGAGATATGAACACGCCATAAGCAGGCGATGAAGGGATGTTGCTACTCAGAAAAGGAAAGTTTGTAATGCTGAAATTGAAGTCGTCACGTTTGTCATAGAGTGAGGTGTTAATGTGACTATCAGTGTCGTAGGACAACATTATGTCCAAATAGGATGCTGAATTATTTGTCTCTGTAGTTTCTTTGACTTCAAGCTCCGAAGGATAAATTCGACACCTGGAAATCCCACTTACACCCCAACAAACCTTTCTGCCTCTGAAATAATAGATAACCACAAATCAGCTCTTGCTTCCTTTGGCTTCGACACTACCAATTTAGATTTAGATTTACCATACTTATACTGCATACCTAAAATGCATAAGATTCCGTGAAAACAACGTTTCATCGCTGGTTCCTCAAAATGTTCTACCAAATCTGTATCGATCTTACTCACCAAAGTTTTACCTGAAATCAAATCTGGGCTTCAAAAATATTGTTCGACAGTATATTCTCGCAGTGGTATCAACCAGATGTGGATTTTAAAGAATTCGAAGGAACTTTTAGAACATCTGAAATCCACTCATTTTAGTAGAGTTCATTCGATCAAAGCCTTTGATTTTTCGACACTTTACACTACAATTCCACATTCTAAATTGAAAGAAAGACTCGCAAAAATTATAAGTAATTCGTTTACAAGTAAGAACGGTAATCGCAAATACTTTATTGTTGTAAACTATGACAAAACCTACTTTGTAAAAGAAAAGACCGATTCTGAAAATAAGTACACTGAAACATACATTATTCAGATGTTAAACTTTCTGATCGACAACATTTTTGTGGTGTTTGGAGGAAAGGTCTTCCAGCAAATTGTCGGAATTCCATTGGGGACCAATTGTGCCCCACTCCTTGCCGACATTTTCCTTTACTCGTACGAAGCTGAATTCATTCAATCTTTGGTCTCTGAAGGAAAAAGATACTTAGCTTCTGACTTCAACTTCACTTACAGATACATAGACGATGTGTTGTCCATCAATAATCCAAAATTCGCG
The DNA here is from genome assembly GCA_028142955.1 of Pinctada fucata. Taxonomy (NCBI): domain Eukaryota; kingdom Metazoa; phylum Mollusca; class Bivalvia; order Pterioida; family Pteriidae; genus Pinctada; species Pinctada fucata. Next base: position 26,403,962 of record AP027102.1, on the reverse strand, counting down.
GATTACCTGAGCAGTATTTGTGCCCCACTCCTTGCCGACATTTTACAACTCGTCATACACTATGATGTCCCACTTTCCAGAATGGTGGATGATATTCTGTCATAGACCATTTGAACCATCCAACCAAAGATTGTACTTTATATCTTCCAAAATGAAAGTAACCGGATGTGACAGTTCTACCGAATTGAAGCGACGGGTGTTGCATGCAAGCAGGAGATGCTTACTCTTCCTGGGCACCTGGTCTCACTCTCATATCGGGAGTTCGCTTCTTTTCATATGGTAGAGGTTTTTGTTTGTTTGCTTTGGTTCCTGTTTTACCCTGATTTTGTATGCCTTCGGTTTCTGATTTTCTGGGTTATCGATTTTGTGCTGTAAACAGGGATATGGTCATTATCCATATTTGTCATAGATACTGCTCAGGTAATCCGCGAATTTTGGATTATTGATGGACAACACATCGTCTTATGTATCTGTAAGTGAAGTTGAAGTTAGAAGCTAAGTATCTTTTCCCTTCAGAGACCAAAGATTGAATGAATTCAGCTTCGTACGAGTAAAGGAAAATGTCGGCAAGGAGTGGGGCACAATTGGTCCCCAATGGAATTCCGACAATTTGCTGGAAGACCTTTCCTCCAAACACCACAAAAATGTTGTCCGTCAGAAAGTTTAACATCTGAATAATGTCCGTTTCAGTGTACTTATTTTCAGAATCGGACTTTTCTTTTACAAAGTAGCTAGGTTTTGTCATAGTTTACAACAATAAATTTGTATTTGCGATTACCGTTCTTACTTGTAAACGCGTTACTTATAATTTTTGCGAGTCTTTCTTTCAATTTAGAACGTGGAATTGTAGTGTAAAGTGTCGAAAAATCAAAGGCTTTGATCGAATGGACTCTACTAAAATGAGATACCCTTTACAACAAAGGGAATGTACATGTGTATTAATAGGCCATACATGTGTATGAATAGCCATCAGGATAAGTTAAAATAATTGTAAATTAGCATCCCGTGATACTTGATGAAATTTTGGTGGAAATGAGTTAATTTGAATAACATATTTCTGAATTTGAATTAGAAGTTTGGATTATTTCTACACATCTTGTGCATGATCATTGTAAGCCTGATACAAAGCACATGTATATCATCTTGTATGAATTATTTCATGTATCTATGATTTGCATAAATTTGCCTGTTTACGTACACATGCATGTGGTGCATTTTTTAACACATGCAGGATAACCATATCCGGGAGTCACTGCCTAAACAAAAACATGAATTTAAGGGGGTCCAGAATAGTATCCGAAAGAACCCCATCGGAAAGCTCTAGATCAATTATGACGTCATAATAGAAACGGCGACATTGGCGCGTTTTTCGCAAGAACGTCAGCATTAGGTAACGTAAAAATAAGGGGAGGGGGTAACAAAATCACTATAACTTAAAAACTGACGGTCAAATTTCAATAGGAAATTATCGGGTTTTCACTTGACATATGAAGAACATAATATCAAGTTTTTACGAAAAATAAACGATATGGTTTCAGATAAATGGACTTTATTCTTAAAAATTAATAACTCAAAGATGTGCTGAAAATAGACATAAATTCATCTCCTTTCGACAATTTCTTTTAAAAGTCTTAGTAATCGTTTTTAATCTTATACATTTCCGATTGCCCATATCATATCTAAATGAAAAATACAGAACTTGTTAATAGTCTACCTCTACAGAAGATTCGTAACTGTTTTTCATTACCTAAAGTGTGTCAATTTTAACGTCATATTTACGGCCCATTTGGGGGCTTTCAGTGGGTATATATGTACGTTCGTAGCTTCAAAACTAACGGTAAAAAATTGATGAAACTTTGCATGTCGAAAAAGTGTGTTTCAATTATTAACATTTATAATATTTGGGAAAATTAAATGATAGGACCTTTATTTAGTCTGGCTGTCCTGGACCTCCTTAAAATTATTATACTGAGATAAATTAGATGAAAAGCAAGGATAAAAAATCCCACGAGAAAACAACTAACCAGAAGTCTCTGACGAGACTAAAGCTCTACTGTTTGTTTTTGTTAACTTAATCACCAATATGTATATGAGTAGAGATAAAAATCTTACTTTTCAAAGTACATGTAATCAATCAAAACCATGTCAATAAAAAACCTAAAACCTTAAAATCATACGGATGTACATGTGGTAAATAACCTTTTGAATAATACATGTATGTGTCATTGCGGTTGAAGGTTAAATAAGATTATTGTCTTGTTGCCAGATTCCATAGTAGCATTAGTAAATATAACAGTACATACAATACACGTACGCATTTTTTTTTTCAGTGATTTGGTAATCACATTGTATTACCATAATATGCATTTTACAAATCAAACACTGTTAAAAACAATGTCTTCGCAACACGAAAGAGTTAAATTTTCATCTTTTTCTCTGTTTATACTGACGTTGCGGCCTATTACCGTAGATCCAATTTCAACTACCATATTGGTAAAGACTTCAGTTGGTCCAATTACATGTTTGCAAAATGTGACTAAAACAAATAATAAATATTAGAATATAGTCTCCTCAGGAAAAATCAGACAGAAGTAACAAAGAAAGTTATCCGCCCCTTTTGTCAAACGTCCAAATTAGCTGTGTTCAATAAGTAAGAAAACAAAGGTATTAATCTGTTTGAATGTTGGATGACAACAACTTCTGCTCGAGCAACGGGCTGTCGGTATACTGGTAGTGGTATAGCTGACATGAATGATCCCCACTTTTATCCAAGTTGCATTGTATTTAAAATCATAACAGGCTAATTTACCCAGTCAGCCGGTTGCTGAATTACTGAGTTCATGTATGCATGTAGAAACTATTATGATTACAAAAAACAACTTATTTCTCTACCATGAATACATGACCCCAGTCACATGACTTTTAAAGAACAATCAGAAACTTGTTTGTACCTCGAGAAACAGATCTAAAGATACGAATGTTCCTATCTGGAGCCATAAGACTGCCCTTGAGAAATCAGCCCTCTTTTGACACAACCTAAAGCTCCCCTTTCCTTCCCTGCTCTTAAAAACTACATGCTGCTTTCTTAGATTAAAAATTATTATGTATTGCACACAATATTGTATGTACATGTACAAAATTTAATTACCACACTGCTGCATTGAACTTAAAACTTGGAGCCGTCATATGTCTGACTAAGAGTTAGATAAAAAAAAATAGGTCGAGGTAATTAGGAAAAATCAAACTTGTGGCACTTTTAAAATAATAATGAACAGCATAAATATAACTTAAATGAAGTATCTGAAGAGAAATGCCATCTGATTTGTTTACCTGGGAGGAAAAATTGAGCTGAATTGAGGGAGCAGTGGCTGCCATTGTTTTTCTTCTTTATACTACACAAGACAATTCGACCTTGAAACTAATTCATACCAAAATCATTTCTTGAAAAACTTTGTCACACCTATCATAAAGCAGTAATCTCATGTAAAAAAAACTTGAAATATGAGTAAAATTGAAAGAAAAGCATGGAGTCTTACTGTCTTTGCATTTCTAAATACAGATAAAAGTATTTTAGCCCATATAGCTTGGTAAAGGCTAGTATTGGTGCATGAATTATAACAGAAAAAAAAGAAAGAAAAAAAAAAGGAAAAAAACAAGTGAAAATAAATACAGGCATCCTATTGTGATACTATTAAGACAGGAGAACTTCATAAAATGGAATTACCAAACCAGCCATGATTTTAACTTTCAATCTATAGAATTTTCTGGAAAATGTACAGATCTTCGAACTGCCTGACAAAAAGACCACACCCTTTTTCTCAGGCCCTTGAGGTCAAGGGCTCAAACAAATTATAAGGTGCACATCTTGACTATAGACAAACCATAATGTAGGAAACAATTGCATTTCTATCATTTACAGTTTCAAAGGAGTTGCGTACAAAAGACCACTTTAAGGAGAAAATGACCACACCCTTTTTCTAAGACCCTTGGATTCAAGGACCCAATCAAAATAGAATTATGACAACTAGGCCAAAGACCAATCATAATGCAAAAAGAATTTCATTTCTATCATTTATAGTTTCAGAGGAGTCGTGTCCACAAGAATTGTTTACGGACGCCGGACAGACGGACAGACGGACGGACAGACAGACGGACGACGGACGAAGGGCGATCGCATAAGCTCGACTGGTCTTTGACCAGTAGAGCTAAAAAGTACAAGGACCGAGAGAAAACCTGACAATAATGAGTGGACAGGAGATATCTTCTATTCGAATAGGAGATATCTTTTATTCACGTGGAATATGAGAGATATCTTCAATTCGAATTGGAGATATATCCTATTAAAAAAGAATATATCACCTATTTGAATTGGAGATATCACGTATTCAAATAGGAGATATCTCTTATTAATTCGAATTGTAGATATCTCCTATTCGAAATAGTGATATCTCCTTTTCGAATTGGTGATATCTTTACTTCGAATAGGAGATATCTTATATTTAAAGTGATATCATTTATTGAATAGGAGATATCATCTATTGAATAGATGATATCTTCAGTTCGAATAGGTGATAACTCCTATTCGAATTGGAGATTTCTCTTATTCGAATTGAAGATTTCACTTTCTTGTACAAAAATTAAAACGGCGCCTCATACTTTCATATTCTTTGGTCATATTACGTACATTATTACAATTGAGGAACACTGACGAGGGTTAAGTACCCGAAACGTACATGTCTCGTTCATGCTGCAAATTTACCTGTTCTTGAATTATGTTATTGAATTTGATGACGTTTAACACAAACTAGTTTTCTCCCGAAGAAGAACGAATGTCAGCATTTGCATAAGACTAGTACTGTAGCAAAACAAAACAACATGGAATCGACAATCGGCATTATCAGAATCTGAGAAGAGAAGTTTATGTAATAAACAATAAAACGAAAGAATAAGTATTGCAGGACTTAAAGCAGAGCTTAAAGAACGACCATGCATTGAAACTTAAATCGGACGAGCAATTAGCCAAAAAGAATCTACCTTGTACATGCACATGTAGTTCAATTGTTATATTTATACATATCAGTTTGATGTGTATACATATATATAATATATTTGCAGTATTTTGATACGTAAACATATATTCAAAGTTTATATCAAATATAAAAAACCTGAAAATAATAGCTTGCTAGGGTTCCGTCGATGTTTCATTTTCTGCTCTATTGTGAGTACTGTTGAGATAATCGTCAGGGTCTTCTTTAACTCATTGGAAGAACTCCTTTGTATTTACAAATAAAAAACCGTATCATAAGTTATTGATCAAAGCTTGTATGCGGAAAACAAAGTAAATATTATTCAATTTTTGACAGACTTTTATACAAAAATATGTTAATGGTATAGAATGTGAATAGATGGATAATCTGATATCAATATTTGATAATTGTGGTTTTAGTTACATTTTTTTATGAAGGTGTCTCATTGCGCAATAGATTATATATTTATATTTGTGATTTGATTAAACATAATCCTGAAAGATCAGTTTGAACAAGGATGGAGGGATCTTTGTCAAAACTCATCAAAAGGAAAATCATACAAACTTTTCTCGTTAATATCTCGTTAAAAAATGTTAATATTTATGTCTTATTTCATGCATGTTGTACTGTATATAAGTTTGTTTGTATTATTTTTGTAAAATTATCTCTTTGTCATTAGAGACTGAGATTAATAAAGAATTGACTTGAAATTGAAATTGGAAATTAGTTTTTGAACTATTGCCCTATGGCCTATATTAATGTAACAACTGACTGCTTTGTCAAAGTTATAGGCAATTTACCTTAGGTTGTTTTGATAAATTGATAATTTACATGCACATTTAATGTATGGTGATCATACACAGACAGATAAAATCAACGTTGATAGATGCATATAGTAGTGAGAATAGAAGGAAAACTAGTCCATGTTTTGATTTTTATTAATTCTATTATATCAATTTCTAATCTATCGACTAAATTTTGATAAATGGTTAAATATTGATAAAAATAATATGTCAAGAGATGAAAAAAACGATTAAAATCGAATTGGAATGTTTCTTTTACAAATAACGAGAAACCATGAACAAATAACACTCAGAAAACAAATGCAGGTGATGTGGTTGAATACTAGTATACATGTATATCATATGGTTAACAGAAATAGTTAGCCTTCTATAATAGATTTAATAGTCGACTTACACAATATAAAATTAGTTGGCATTTTCTAAATCGCATAACGAATTCATTTCTTGAATACAATAATTATATGATATATAGACATATACAGATGTACAGAAAGCTACTGGATTATTGTCAGATTTAGAATTTAATGTATTTGGTACTTTTGTTTTTCGTTAATGTTTAAAAGCAAAGTCCATTTTAAATTAGGAAACGTCCAACTTACACAGTCACGTAGTCATGATAGAGTATCTGTACATGAACATACACTGTCATCCATAAATTAGAATACAACATGAACAGTTTTGAATTCATCCTTGTATGATTTGTAAGATAAACCTTATAGAAATCATTTGTAGCAAGCTTGACCCAAATATTCACATTTTTTGAGTTTTCATTATTTTTTATATAAAAATGACAATTTTTGAAAGAAAATAATGTCCTGATGAAAAAAAGTTTCTGTATGCATTTTTTGTAATCACAATGAATGCATAATTTTTACGTATTTGAAGCCAATCATTATGGATTTTTCAGAATGGACAAAAATAAGATAAGATTAAGATAAGATTATAAGGAATTTATAATGATAACCTTGTTACTATAGTTACCTATGGATGACTGTGTAGTTCTAAAACCTTGCCGATATAATAGGTGCTATAAGGAGCACAAATACGTATGTCCTCGTAGAAGTAAGCATAGCTTTACCTGACCCTGTATTTCCAAATCTGCTATACTGAATGTCAGGATAGAATTTAGCAGGTTTGCACATAGTAATGGGTATATTGTTGAACTCCAAGTGAATAGTTCTATTCAGATTACAAGTCAGTGACACATCATCACCAGTGAAGGTGTCCAGAACTTCTATACAGACGCAGGTAGTACTACCATGATCAATAGTTATGTTATAATGTGGAGGCTGGTTGTTAAGGTTGTTCGACTTTGGATTATATGTGTAAATCGTTGCTCCAGCACAGCAGTATTAAGGACGTTGACTTCTCCTCTGCTACTTGTACAACACCGTAAGACGATACGGTTATCTTCACAAGATATAAAAGACTGAACAGCCTCACTTTTAGAATGTATATCTGCAAAGCAAAAGGTAACTTTAAAAATTGTAATATGATGGGCATTTGGCTTAATCAAGAGATGAGATAAAAGGGATCCAGGCAATTGTAGACCTGTTTCTGTACTTCCGACATTGTCAAAGATATTTGTAAGACTTGTCATGTGGCAAATAAATGAAAATCTAAAAACAATATGACCACCTTAATAAAAGACAAAATGGATTTCGAGAATTCCACTCATGCGAGACTGCACTAAATGAACAGTGAATAGGTAATTGATTGAGACGGAGGCGTGGGGGCCCGTCCCCCCAGAGTAAGGTATTTTGGGGGGTGAAACGTCTATGTGTAAACTCATTTTCTGGCAGTTATGAGTCGAATTTCAGAAAAGTTTTGCTGGCTCGCTACCTCTCGCCATCAACTTGATTTCCATATCATTTTTGTAGTAAAATTTCAATGCCAGACATGACGATTTCATGCTGAATAGCCAGTATTATGAAATGTTATTAACTTTTCCACATTTCATTAATACGGAAGTGTTCCAACTCTATGCCTTTCCGAAGAAAATTTCAAATCAATTTATTATGCACCAGACACGCGTTTCGGATATTGAATCCTCATCAGTGATTCCTCAAGCCAACGTTGATTTTAGATACAGCCAAAAATTATTTTAGTAGCGCCCTCTGAGTATATTTTTAGAATAGAATGTACATTTACTTTGCAGAGAGTGCGTGGCTCCAAATTTCCTGTAGGGTCTATTCAGTAGCATATCCATATAAAATCTATGTTTAAAATAGCATTGAAAGGATGGTGCTAAGATGTTAGCTTCCTTTAATTTCGATGATATTTTTGGATGAAATGACAGATTTAGGAAATAGCAAAATAATATAAAATATATAATAAATATTCCACAAAATGATACTTTTGTGTCAGATTTCAGGCTAGCAAACCTTTGTATAACACTAAGTGCCCACTGTGATTTATTAAGTCAATGTTTCTGTCTTGAGAAAAAGCGAAAAGGTATAAGGAAAATATGGAAATGAACTGTTTTTTTTTTCATAAACAATACCTTGACGCTTAACAAAGAAAACGATTTGTATGCCCTTGTCTTCGATGTAATGGCGATTTATCCTTTACCTGTGATTTCTTCTTTTAAAATATCTACCTTTGTATTTATAAGGTTAGCCATTTGTTAATTGGCTTGATTGTGTAGTTACATTTATACATGGATTATGTGTGCATGTACTTAATAGGAGGAACACCAAATAAAATATTCGATGGTATATTTCAATACAATGGTGATTTTGGACCGTATCAGACATAACTCAGACAGTGCTTGTTTTGTAGATATTGTTTTCGTTTTCGTGCGGGAAGATCGACGGCGGGTGCGGCTAGCCAAACAGGGGATTCTTACTCCTCCCGGGCACCTTGTCCAACTTCTAGATTGTTGGGGGTTTTTGTTTGTTTGCTTAGGTTCCTGTTTTATCCTGATTTTGTATACCTTCGGTTTGTGATTTTCTGGATTATCAATTTTGTGCTGTATATAGGGATATGGTCATTTTCCATATTTGTTATTGCTACAGATCTGTCGATGCTCAATTTGTTGCTGAGATTGTCGTCTGGATTGTCTCTATCTCAGAAGAGGCTGTATTTCATGGTTATTTTTTCCCGCTGCTATCTTTGAATATTTACATATGCCCATTCATTTGTATAGAATTTACACTGTAATTATAGGAGTATAACCGCGGTGGCTTGGTTTGAACTATGACGTCATAGTAACTTGACTTAATTTGAACTTTGACGGTACGTAGTAACAGAGCCTAAGCAACGGAGTTTTATTCGTATTTCAACGTCATTTAAGCGTGAAAAACTGGAATGTAAATATATATAATAACTGTCTTTTGGAATATGATTATACTGTGATAACCTACAATGGATCCAGGAATTATGTTTCTCGTAATGCGCTAACGCGCATTATGGAACATAATTCCTGGATCCATTGTAGGTTATCACAGTATAATCACATTCAAAAATACAGTTATTCTATAAATATGCTACGTTTGGAACTGATCGTCTACACAGGTAAGTTAAGGTTGTTGACGTTGTATGTTTGATCCATAACCTCATTATTCTGTTACATTGTGAGGCACTACATTTGTTGTATTTTCGTTATGCATGAATATATGTCAGTTTAAAATATCAACTAGGTGAGTGATGGCTATAGATAAGTAGGTTAATTTAAGAACATCAAATTTTTGAAGGAATTACAATATTCAAACATCATTGCATGAATGTTAATACTTGAGTACAACCGTCCAAATCGTGAACGTGAAATCGGAATACAAAATTTAATATTGAAACATTATCTAAGCTTTTGTGATCAGTGAATGAATACCCACACTACATTTTTTTTAAAAGAAGCGTCAAATATTGAACCAATAAAAGCAACTCAGCGAAACAAATTTAACTTACATGTACATTTTTCATTGTTTTTTATATAACAGAACTACCTCTTGTATGTATTCAACATTTAGGTATTTCCAATTTTTAAAGGGAATCATATCGAAAGAGACCATTCCAAATGTTTTAGTTGCAAAAAAATCATATATACATATATATCAACTTACCTTTGACAAAATGAAAAAAGAAAAGTATTATCAACTTTCGGTAAATCATGTCAACACGTGGTTATGATACACGTTCTTTCAACATTTTCAATGTAGACAATAACCTGTGTATGTAAATCTGTGTATGTAATGCGGATACTAGTTCAAGTTCATGACCTAGGTTGAAGCCCTATTTTACGGTGGGTAATCTCGCAACGCAGAACATTAGGGTTTTTCTATTAATTCGTGTGATATAGATTAAATATCACAAAAGTAGAATGTAATGCAGTGTAAAGATGCCATAGCTATTAGTTTTATCCAAAATAATACAATAATATATTTTTATAAAGTTGAAAAAAAAACGATCGGCGTGGTTAAATTAGATAAAAGTGAAAGTAGAACGCCGATCGTTTTTATGCGTTAATAAAAGCTAATATTCACCTTATTTTGGATACAACTCATAGCTAAGACATTCTTACACTGCATCACATTCCCAGATTAATCACAGATTAATTTTTGTAATAAATTATCTATATTGCGCAAAAATATGGAAAAACATATTGTTCTGCGTTGCGAGATTACCCACCATGTATATAGAGCCTATAAACACTGTATGTAACGTGCGACTGCGATATATATTCATGGTCTGAAACTCCAGTCGCACGTATTCCAAGTCCCCCCCCCCCCCCCCCCCCCCCGTTCTGCGTTTGAAACAGGTCGGGCTGTATATTCAACCATAGTTTCAAATCGTGCGTGTTTAGAACAAATATATAGTAAAATAGGACAGACAGAAATTATGATGTGACATCATGTGTGAAATCGTCCATCCGAAGACCCTTTTCCCCCCTCCCCTCCCCCCTTTTCTTTTCTCACGGACAGATGCTTGGTCGCATGAAAAATACTAACATTAAACATTTACATATTTTTTATAGCTATTCTCTGTAAGCATTTGCACTTTTATGAAGGACGCATGGCACGGCATGTCTCAGATTTTGATGAAATTTGTACATAAGGTTGGGTCTGACCCAAAAGTAAAGATTTGTTAAAAATTTTCTTAATATCACTTCCGGTTACCATGGAAACGGACTTTGAATGTTGAAAAAATGCATTTTTGGGCGTTTTTGGAGTCACATACATAATTTATGCAGCATAATCTAAAACAAACACTGATGAATTATCAGTACCCTATCCTTGCTCTTTCAAGTTAAGTAATAATAATGTTGGGTTTATGGTCTAATCTAAATGTTTCCATAGCAACAACACAGGTACCCTATCAAAATAGTATTTTTGGCATTTTTTTCAAAATTCAACAATAAATTACTTTTATTTTTGAGTTTGTTATGCAAATAAAACATAAGCATTCACATTGGGACAAACTTTCTGTTTGTTTGTAGTTCTGTAATTATATGTAACTTGCATATGGAATGAATAGATATGTTTAAACTAAACTTTCTGTTCGTTTCTATGGCAACATGACCTCAAATCGCAAAAATGAAAGCAATTTTGGACAATATGTAGAGTCCTTTTTTTACTAGATCATTGAATTTTGATTCAAAGTGATGAAAATTAATTAATGTATTCAAGTAGATCTTTCATTACACGAAAGAAAATTTTTGAAAAATATTAAGGAAATAGCCCGTTGCTATGGGAACGATTGTTTAAAATTGCACATAGGCCCACTTTGAGTCCTTGGATACGGACATCAAAAGTTAAGTAATCTGAATTTTTTTAAAATCTAAAATAAAGTTTAGACTTTGCTTTATCGTGTATGTAAAAAAGGTTGTGTAAGCCTGTTTCGTTTTTTGAGGAAAAGGCTTTGAAAAACAACAAAAAATGCTTATTTTTATAATGTATGGCCAAATTACTATAGCAACCATTAATTATTTGGAACTTTTATATTTTATTTTGATAGAGGCTTACTTGATCTTTATTGTTATTGAATTTGAACTTCCTGGGATTAATAATTACTGTTTTATGAAAATAATAAAAAATGGTTGCCATGGTAACATATGTTCCCCATAACTTTTTCACGGTTTTTGAAAGAGCTCTTTGTGTTGGATATTTCCCAACAATTTTTATCTGTTCATCAAGATGCAAAATTTTTAAAAATGACTCTGAAGTTGAAAAATAAGTAATATTAAAGACCACAGTTACCGTTGCCAAGGTAACTTATGTACATAGCAACAAGTGGGTTTATCTTGAATTTGCTCATTTTATAAAATAAATCCTATTTCCTTATCATATACCCATCAAGCGAGAAGGAAAATTGGAAAAAACAAACAGCATTTTGAAATCAATATATCAAAATTAGCTAATTATGTTGTCATGGTAACCAGCCTTATTTACAATATCAGACACTACTAGTGAGCTTATTCAAAAATTTATGTCCTAATCTTTAGGATGCATAAAAAATCTTCCATTGATGTCACATATAGACCAAATTATAGAGCTTCAAATTAGCTCAATTTTGAAAATTCTCAACTTTAAAGGCCGTTGCCATGGTAACCAGATGACCTAGAATTAAATTTTTTGTCAAATTTTCCTTATTTTATTGGTCCCTACTTATGTGTGAAATTTCATGAAAATCGGAGACCATGCGTGCCGAAATTGTTTAAATGGTTACAGAGAATTGCTATTAACAGCAATTCTCTGTAAGAACTAAAGAATTTCAAAACATGTTGGCACGGCATGTCATGGATTTTTGAGATTTTTGGTATGAAAGTTCAATATGAAGTACTAGTATGTAAATCAACCCCAGTTTTTTCAAAAAGATTGTCGTTGCCATAGTAACCGTGTCTGAAGTTTCAAAAATCGGGAAAATCTAAAGGACAAGGCATATTTGTAGGCTTCGTTACCATGGAAACAGGTACATTTTAAATCTTAAAAGCAGTTCTCTGTAAGGACCAAAATAATTTCAATAGCACGTGGAAACAGCATGTCTCCAATTTTGGAGATTTTTGGTGTGGAAGGTGTATATGATGTACTGAGACAAAAATAAACTTTCTTTTTACAAATTAAGTTGTCGTTGCCATGGAAACCATGTTTGAAATTTTACGCATCAGTAGAATACTTGTAACATGGCATTTTCACAAGGCTCGTTTCCATGGTAACAGCTATTGTAGTCAACTGAAATGTCCTTAATTTTTCTCTTTATATCTTTAATAGTATAAATATTACTCGAGAAGTATGTTTCTGCCCGCTATTCTCTTTGTCAATTTGCCCAAAATGTAGGCAAAAACCTGTTTTGAAGAGGCCCTTTTTAAGACAGAAAAAGCTCCTAATTTAACATGATTTTGCTCAAATTTAAGGGCAAATAATCAGAAATGTCAGGCTAACTTGATTTCTACTGCCAATTATATTTAAAGTTTAATCCTCGATCTTTAAGAAAATGTTAAAATTTGAGTAGGACCTCTTCACAATTTTATTCAAATGGGTATAAAAAATGGTTACCATGGTGACATTTTGTTCAGTTCTATTACACATAGAGTAATTTACTGGTAAATTTTCAGCTGTCCGTTATATATTTTTAAGCATTTTTTATCAGTGCAGATAAAAGAGCATTATTGATTAAAAAATCACCTTAAATTTTTTCAAGGTCACAGGACCCAATGTCAAGGTCATCTTGAATGCAATTCACAAAATTTGACAAAATTCTGTGATTTTTCAAAAATATGAGAGGCAGTTACTCAAAAATCATGTGGTATTGAGTAAAACAAACACATATATAGTGATTTTGGATATATCACCTGTTTATTGATCAAAGTTGTAAACAATCTCAAAATCAATGACATCCATACATACATACAAAAAATGTGAGATTATCATGATTTTTGTCTGGGGCTTATTGCTTTAGGAGAAATATGTTCCGAACTAAAAATTGTAATGTTTTTCCATCTATCGGTCCTACTTTTAGAAAGAAGTACTTTTGATACAAATATATGACAGTCAAGATTAAATTTGGTAACAATAGATAACAACAAAAATGCAAATTTTATTGAAATTGGAACCTATATTTTGAATTGACCTTGAACTTAGAGTCGATGAGCTTGACAAATTTTGGAAGTGCTAAAATAAAGAATTATTTCTTCTGTTGTCCCTACATAAAGTTTAAGCAATTAAGTTATTTAAACCATGCTAAAAATAAATTTGAAAAGATATAGTTATCGTGTGTCAAATGAAAAGTTGCCATGGCAACCATTTTTGACCTCAAAATGTAGGAAAACAAAACAAGGTCCCACTTATTTTTTTCAGTTATTATATTTGTCACATGAAATCTATTTTGTTCTGACAACAGTGATGGTATTATCAGCCTGACATTTTTTGTTATTTTTGCTTAAAAATGGTAAAAATTGGACAAAAATAGGCCTTGATTTTGACCTTATTTTATGGCAATTTTTGACTGATTTTGATTTGATAGGATCCGGCTAATTGAAAGAAATGTCATTTTTTTTTTTTAAATTGAGGTTTTAAAGATTATAAGTTGTTAATACCAATTAACTATGACAATGGTTTCCATGGCAACATATTAACCAAAGATGACTTATTAGACCATTTTTTTAGTGCCATAAATAGGCATACCTCGTTTCCATGGCAACCGGAATGTTTATTTTCAAAAAATGGTTATTTTTGTATTCAGGGCATTATACATACCATTTATAGAGAAAATCAAGAATATCCATGACATGCTGTTTCCAAAATATTTTGGTCCTTACAGAGAATTGATGTTAAATTGTTTTGATTATTTTCTTTTAATCCTTATTATAATGCATATTTGTAAAGTTGTTTACATTCATCTCGGATGCCTTATGTATACAAGATGAAAAATTGGGCCAAAACAGGGTATCAAAAAGGCTTTGTTTTGGGCACTCAAAGACCCTTTTTTGCATGTTTTTACTGTTTTACAAGGTTGAAAATTTCATAAAAGCACCAATTTTTGAAGTCCTAATTCTAGTTATCCAATTAGTATCATCTTTGTACTCTACATGAATATAAAAAATTAGTTGGGCTAATTTGTCCTTTTTTATGCAAAGCAGCATCAAATTTAGTTGCTATGGCAACAATCGGCTGAAAGGTTTCAATACGATGAATTTAAGGTTACAGTAAACAGTTTTTTCAGGCTTTTAATACAATAAGCTTTCTGTAATAAATATCACATATCTAAGTGTACTGAGTAAGAATGGAAGTTAGGAAGAATAGATTATATAAAGATGAACAAGCTGTTACAGCGGTATCCATGCTAACGAAGTCTTCGGAGCTGGCTTATTTCATGGTCCCAAAAGTGTTATAAATAGAATGACCTCGTTACCATGGCAACCAGAGGTCACATTGGCTGAAAAGTGTTATTTTCATGGTCACTACTTAATACATATCCATTATACCGAAAATCATCAAAATCCATGACATGCCGTGCCGATCGATTTTGGTCCTTACAGAGAATGGCTCTTAATACTCGACATGATCAAGAAACTATCAAAAGATGTTAAACTGAGCAAATTAAATGCGAACTCAGCTTCAATACCTCAACGGTACATTGTATTGTTTACACTACTCTCGTCTTTCATGTACAACTTTCTACGTCATAAGTCTCTCCATCATATTTACCGGAAGTGATCAACCAGATGTGGATTTTAAAGAATTCGAAGGAACTTTTAGAACATCTGAAATCCACTCATTTTAGTAGAGTCCATTCGATCAAAGCCTTTGATTTTTCGACACTTTACACTACAATTCCACATTCTAAATTGAAAGAAAGACTCGCAAAAATTATAAGCAATGCGTTTACAAGTAAGAACGGTAATCGCAATTACAAATTTATTGTTGTTAACTATGACAAAACCTACTTTGTAAAAGAAAAGTCCGATTCTGAAAATAAGTACACTGAAACAGACATTATTCAGATGTTAAACTTTCTGATCGACAACATTTTTGTGGTGTTTGGAGGAAAGGTCTTCCAGCAAATTGTCGGAATTCCAATGGGGACCAATTGTGCCCCACTCCTTGCCGACATTTTCCTTTACTCGCACGAAGCTGAATTCATTCAATCTTTGGTCTCTGAAGGGAAAAGATACTTAGCTTCTGACTTTAACTTCACTTACAGATACATAGACGATGTGTTGTCCATCAATAATCCAAAATTCGCGGATTACCTGAGCAGTATCTATCCTTCGGAGCTTGAAGTCAAAGAAACCACAGAGACAAATAATTCAGCATCCTATTTGGACATAATGTTGTCCTACGACACTGATGGTCACATGAACACCTCACTCTATGACAAACGTGACGACTTCAATTTCAGCATTACAAACTTTCCTTTTCTGAGTAGCAACATCCCTTCATCGCCTGCTTATGGCGTGTTCATATCTCAGTTGATACGCTATGCCAGAGCAAGTACCAAATATACGGATTTTGTTCTGAGAGCTAGGCGTCTTTCAGATAAGCTTCTCAGTCAGGGATATGTTTGTGACCGACTAACATCGTCACTGAGGAAGTTCAACGGTCGATATGGGGAACTCGTCATACACTATGATGTTCCACTCTCAAGAATGGTGGATGATATTCTGTCATAGACCATTTGAACCATCCAACCAAAGATTGTACTCTATATCTTCCAAAATGGAAGTAACCGGATGTTACAGTTCTACCGAATTGAAGCGACGGGTGTTGCATGCAAGCAGGAGATGCTTACTCTTCCTGGGCACCTGGTCTCACTCCCATATCGGGAGTTCGCTTCTTTTCATATGGTGGAGGTTTTTGTTTGTTTGCTTTGGTTCCTGTTTTGTCCTGATTTTGTATGCCTTCGGTTTCTGATTTTTGAATTATCGATTTTGTGCTGTGTGCGGGGATGTGGTCATTGTCCATGTTTGTCATTTATAGAATCAGGGTTTCTGTAAATGGCTAAAAATAGCAACTTCAAAACTGATTTACGCATGTGTGCGGTAAGAGCTGAAAACTATTTTTGGCGTATTATGGTTTATTTTCAGGGAAAGTTTTAGGTAAAAGTATTATCTCATATGTTCTAATATCACTTTAATATGAATCAATTATAGCATACCGGATGAGCTGTGAAATATAGATACCACAGGACGGTATTCTAGGAACATCACCGTCAAGCTAGGGGAAATTTACTATGTTAAATCCAAAATCATCTCTTTTGTCATACACACTTGTATGGATCTCTCCATTAACAATTTTGATATTTAGGTCCAAAAATGGTGTTTCTGTGTTGGAAACGTTTGCCTTGTTTATAATCAATTCTTGTGGACATCTTTAAACTTTTCAAAAACAGGATTGTCGATAGTAAGAATATCATCTAGGTACCTAGAAGTACCAATGAAACATTTCACATCATCATTTTTTCTTTGCTTTTGAAGATTTTGGATAAATTCCCTTTCATACTTGCATAAAAATAATTAGTACCCATAGGAATCCCTACAACGTGTTTATAGAGTTTCTCACCAAATCTTACATAAATATTGTCCAGAAGGAAGGACAAGGCAATACACAGGTCACCACATGTCCATGATTTGTATGATTTGTAATCTGAGGCGAAAAAGAAACCATTCGATTCAGATGTACAAACATAAGTTTTCCCCTCTCGATCAAAACACCATTGAATGAGTTTGGACAGTCGATCATTTATTTTGTCGCGAGGAAGCGAGGTGTACATATTATAAAAGTCGTATGAAGATATCGTATTTGCTCCAAAATTTCTTGATTTCATTTTGTCAATCACATCCCCTGAATTTTTAATAGACCAAAAGAAGTTTACACCATTCCTGTTCATGACAGTTTCACAGTATTTTGCCACGTGTTCCTTTATAGTCGTGAGTGCTGACGTCAGTTGCGTGCAATGATCAGTAGATCTTTGAGGGTACGATTTACTCTAGCTCTTTTTCTGAGTTTCGTGTTTCGCCTTTTATCGTGAGACCTATGCTTCCGTTTAGTGTTAGGGCGGATTGAAAATACATTAATATTTGATAAGGTCGAAGAAATATTTCCTTGTCCATAAATTTGATTGTTTAGACCAGGGGGGTACGCAGTTTGCAGTTTGGTTATCCAGGCAAGTTCAGCTTGTAAGCGGCGTTTTTTAATTTCATTTTTTCTTTGATTTTTATGTTTTGGAAATTACTGAACTGGAGTAATTGTTATATCTGAAATTGAATGGTTATATTTAACGAAGTGATAATATAGGAAATTCCTTTGTTTTTTTCTGATCTGGTTTCTTATCTGATACGAATGACTTCGAAAACAAGATTTTAAGGCCTGGCCTGTTTCCCCTACATATTGGGCGCCACATCCTTTGGAGTGTCATGTAATGACATAGATGACATCTTGATACGATCAATCAATGTCCTTATCAATAAGCTGTAATACATATCACATAACTAAGTGTATTAAGTAGACATTTTTTATGTTCGCGGACTTCGGACTTCGGACACCGCACTTGGAAGGGACTATGTCACAATCGTAAATTGTTAATGTAATCCCAATTAACTCAGATTAAATTTTGTGAGAATTCATTTATTTCAATGTGTGAATAAACATATTTAAAGCATTGCACGGTCATTTCGTCTATTGTGTGTTCAGATTTTACTTTTCTAATTGCACGTGATTTCTTTACTATGAACTCTTAAGTGCGAAGTCCGGAGTGCGAATATCCACTAAGAATGGAAGTAAGGGAGAATAGATTATGTAAAAATGAACAAGCTGTAACAGCGGTACCCATGGCAACGGAGTATCTGCAGTTGGCTCATTTCAAGGGCTCAAAATTGCTATAAATAGAATGACCTCGTTACCATGGCAACCAGAGGTAACATTGGCCATAGAGTTATTTCATCGTCAGTACTTGAGATATACCCATTATACCGAAAATCATCAAAATCCATGACATGCCGTGCCACTCGATTTTGTTCCTTACAGAGAATGGCAATTAAGCTTTTCACCTCACTCTCTTGCTATTTACTGAAAATATTTCCAGGTTCAAAATCTCGCCCTCCAATATCATATTTCAAATCAAGTGTTATTCAGACAATGTTTTATCCATCTTTAATTCTAAGAACTGCACTACAATGCATTGAATCAAGGCAAGTGATATGCTAAGCTAAATATTGAAAGAATTAAACATAAAACAACTGAAATTGGATGAACTGAAACTGCGTTGTTTTCCGGGGGAAACTCAAAGACATAGCCATCTCCCTTGTGCACCTCAAGCAATTAACGGTTGGCTGGGTTTTCAAATACGAAGGGACGCAAAACAGAATAAAAACAAGAAATGCGCTAAATATGATAAACGAGTTACGGGGGTTGGAATGAACAAAGATAACAAGGGCAATGAATAATGATGCACCTTTACAAAGACAAATAGTTTATTGACACCACAATTGTACGTTCTTCGAGACCTCTAGGTAACTGGAGAAGTGAGAGGGTTGTGCGCACGTAATCAAAGATAACCACACCATTTGCTACTTGCCTGACAAATGGCAGTCCAAAGTCGGCACTGGTTTTCCATTGGTCTCGTCGGTTTATGTGTAGTCTTTTGTGTTTGATGTTTACATGTCGTGTGTCTCTTTTCCGTCTCGTGCTGTACTCGTCTTTTGTGTTTTTGCATTGAGTGTTTTGGAGTTTTGCTGTTGATGCTGCAGCGGGGTCTTGTTGGAGATCTCCTCCCTTCTAGTAAATGTAGCCATATCTAGTTTTGCCCCCCTCCCTCTTATCAATGCTGTGCGGAAACTTAAGTCACACTGTCATCAAAAATTGCTCACAATAACACATACAATTCTTTTTATTTGATTGATATTTGGCACAAGTACCTTCGAGTTCTGGTCAACTCATATGCATTCGACAGGACAAACTTGGTCATATGGTACTTTTCCGTGTTTCATCAGTGTGATGTAATATAAAGAGAAAGATACGAAATACTTCCATTTGTAATGCATGCACATAAAAGATCGATGTATCGAATCAACCTACAATAGAAAGTGATTCACAACTTCTAGAATATAAGAACCTTTCAATTGACACTTCTTTAGACATTTTCACATGACGAAAAAATGTCATGTATCTGATGTGAAATTATGCATATCGGTGTGTCCTCGATGTTTTTGGCGATTTATCCTTTAATAGTGATATCTCCTTTTAAGAGATTGACCTTTATATATATAAGGTCAGCCAATTGTGTCTTGCCTTGATCGTGTAGGTACATAATTATATACATATATATGATGTGTACATGTACTAAGAATGTAAACCAACATAATTGTTGATGATGGAGGAACACCAAATAAAACATTTTGATGATATATTTCAATACATTGGGGATTTTGGACCATACCAGAAGAGGCTGTATTTCATGGTTATTTTGCCCGCTGCTATATCTGCATTACCTACGTTAGGAACAGTCTTCATTCTAGCTGACCGTCTGCATAGGTAAGTGAAAATTGTTGACATTTTGTATGTTTGATCCATAACCTCATGATTCCTTTTTCTTTTGTTCGTTGAACATAAAAGCATGTCAATTTTAATTATCAGTAACGTGATTCATTTATGGTCATAGATAAGGATGTTAATATAAGAACATAAAATATGTGAAGGAATTTTAATATGGAAATATAACTGCATGAAGGTAAAGAATATTAATAAAATCGGCCAAATCGAAAACATAAAATCATGTTATAAATTATATTGCTGAAGCTTTCGCGATTAGTAACTTAATCCCAAACTGCATGGATTTAGAAGTGTCAAATATCAACACAGCAAAACAAATTAAACTTGCATTTTGATAATCGAGTGCTACCTCTTGTATGCATTTTATAGACATTTCCAATTTTCAGATGCAAGATTCCTCAACTTCCAAATGATACGTACGCCTCACAAGGTCCTTGGCATGACGCCCTTATAAACAGGAGTATACCATTATCTACAGAGGATGGCAAATATGACGAGTGTCACCTTTATAAGTACACTAACTCCTCTGGGAATATCACAGAGAGCCTGCAATCATGTCATTCCTGGGTGTACGACGAAAGTACATTGCAAAACACGGTGTCGTCAGAGGTATTTGATTTCATAAACAAAATTACACTCTATTTGAAGTTGGCGTGATATTGAATAGTTCTTGCTTGAAAAAAAAAACGAAAAAAATATGCACAGACGTAGCCGTTAGTCTTTAGTTGTGAATACTTACCGGTATGAGTAAGCAACATAAACTGTCAATCATGTATATCGTTTGAAATTGTTTAGGAAATAAAGATAAAAAAATGAAGTTTTTAGATTGTTATCTTATTTGTAAATAGGTTTATGGTTTATTCATTAAAAAGAAGCATCATATTTGAATGATGAAATTCATGTTATTATTTGTTTAAAAGTGTCTTAATTATGGAATCCATGGTCTCTTTTTCTAGGAGAGTAGACCAGGTACATGTATCAGCTTCATTTCAAACTTTCATTTCGAGTGGACACTGCAGATTTTAATTATATAACGAAAGGCAAAAAATGAATCCTCAAACTTTGATTTTCAGTTTGACTTGGTATGTGACAAAGTAGTGTTCCAATCCACTGCCAGTATGGTATACATGGCTGGACTTCTGTTTGGATCTATACTATTTGGTGCCCTCGCAGATATGTGAGTGATGGAAAGTCGTAATTATATATATGTTAAAAGTACTTCCGATATAACAAGGAAAATTCAATCAATGAACAAAGATGTACTTAGACAGAAATAATTTTATAATCAAGCTTAGTCAACATTCTACAGCTTAAGTTAAACTTCAGTTTTTAGAGTTTCCATCTATAAATGGAATATTGTGGGCTACATTTGACTTAGGCCATTTTGATTTTCCTTCAGGTTTGGCAGGAAACCTTCTCTTTGTGTGGCGATTTCAATATTGTTTGTGTCCAACCTGGGCCTCGTGTTCGCTCCCGATTATATATCCTTTATCATCCTAAGGTTTTTTGTGGGAATTAGCAATGTAGGCATATTCGGACAATGTTTTGTTATAGGTATGTTACAAACTAATATACCCTACATATAGATTTTCTATTTTACTGCATAATGCCGAAATCATTTCTATTTTGTATTAAAAGGTATATACGAAAATTAATTCCGATTCTTTGATTCAATCTTATAATACGAAATACATGTATACGCCCATAATCTTGCGTCATCTTCGCGAACCATATTACTGAGTCAGGTAGCCCTATCTTGAAGTGGAAAGGATAACGACGATCATCTTGCATCTGCTTTGTGCAATGTTGATAATAAGTAAACATATTTCTGATAAATGCAACTATTATAATGAAGAAATTGCATCTAACCAGCCGTTGTTATTTGTCCAGTAATTCCCCACAATGCATGAACCAATCAAATTATCAACGAGCCGCGATAGAGGGGGATTACTGGACAATAAACCACGGTAAGCTACTATTCTAATACATTTGTATATTCTGATCATGTTGTTGCTGCAGTAGTTTTCAGAAAATGACAGGTTTTCAGAAAATAGATTACTGTGTATGCGTGTGGGTTGGTATGGCTTATCTGACAATAAATGTGTCAGAGAATAGACCACGGGTGAGCTCAACAGCACATTTAGGGAGAAAATCCCAATAATGTAGAAGGGTTCCAACTCTATACCTTCTTGAAGAAAATTCCAATCCAAAAAGTTCCTTGCACCGGACACGTGTTTCGAATATTACATTCTCATCAGTGATGCTTCCAGCAGAGCCACCAAAATTCATTTCAGTAGCGCCCTCTTCGATGTTTTGAATTTAGATTTATACATTTACTTTACACAGATTGCCCGGTTTCAAATTTCCCGTAGGGTCGATTCAGCAGCATATCCAAATAAAATCTATGTTCAAAATAGCATTGGAGGGATGGTGCTAAGATGTTAAACTCCTTTAATTTCGATATTTATCGATGAAATGGCACGTTTCCGAAATAGCAAAAATATATAAATGATGTCAAATTGCTAAAGGGCCAAAACAAAGCTTCTTTCAGGTGACAGGGCTGGAAAGAAGTAATTAATACACTTGACAAACATCAGGTCACGTCATATATTAGAATATCAATTCCGTCATTAGTAATGATCTATTTCTACTTATTGTCCTCGCGACTAACATCGGAAACTGGATAACGCGATTTTGATTACTTTATCGTGCAAAAATTTAGATGAAATTGATAAAATTAAATACATCTCGCTTAGGCGTAAATTTCAGTTTAAGCTATACGATCGTCGGTGTATGTAATCAAACTTTATAGACTAGTTTAGATGGGTCATTTCCCATGCTTATTTTTCCTGTGACGATGTGTCGCTCTCCATAGGCTCAATATGTCAAGCTAAAAATTATCATTGAAAACGCCCCATCTAAAAAGTATTTTGTCTTTATAATTTGATTACACAAATTGACGACCATAAACCATGTATCAAACTTTCCTACTAGACAAGAGCTATTGAATGATATAAATTTGATTTGAATATTTGTGTAGTCAAAATCGCATTCATCCAGTTTCAAAAGTAAGCCGCGCGGACTGTAAGACAATGATTTAATCATTGTTTAATCCATTCGGTACTTCAGGCATGGAATTGGTGGGCAAACCAAGGAGAGTTTTTACCGGTACAATCATAGAGATTTTCTGGTGTTTCGGGGAGCTTTTGGTGGCAGGGATAGCTTATTTCTTACCAGACTGGCGACATATACAGATAGCAATCACGGCGCTGGTCGGAATATTCCTACCATATTGGATGTAATTACTTAGTAAATATATTCATTTAAAAAGATATTGTATTGATGAATTATCAATAAGACTAAATAAAAATAAGGTTAAACAGCAGGAAATAGATATTCGAAGCATCGCGGTGATTAACACAAATTGTTTTCTTCATTTCGCGCCAAATCTGTTCAAAATAAACTTATCAAGGTGTTAGAATTTGATTTAAAAAAGATAAAAAGATTTGCCTGATTAAATCTTGCGTTCCGTTTTCCAGTCTGATACCAGAATCACTGAGATGGTTGTTCTCCACGGGAAAAAGTCAAAAAGCCAACGAATTATTACTGAAAATCGCCAAGGTCAACAAAGTAAAATTGCCGGAAAATATCATAATAAACCTTCAAGAGGAATCGTCATCATCGTTCTTAAAACCATTAGGACAGCTTCTAACATCTCCTACATTGCTGCTTCGTACAGGAATAATAAGTCTATGTTGGTAGGCGAGAAAGCTTGATATAAGAAAAATGATCTATATTAATTCTTTTCAATACAATGTGTACGCATTTCGCTTAGTTTTGATGTAGCTGCCTCACATGATCTTCATGATTTTTTGCGTTTTATACATGAAGATACGATGAAGATAAGAATAAGGCCATATTGAATTAATTTTCTGTTTTTCGTTCCGACCTTTTCCTAAAATGTACTATCCCGCCATGTACAGAAACCACAAACACATGATGATTTTTGTAAAAATCACCATTATCTCCTAAAATTAATGATGGTATAGGCATTTTATGCAATTCAACATCATTTACTGTTTTTTTTTACCTGTAAATGCATATTTGTGTGTGTGTTGTTTTTTTTTTCTGAGATATTCTTCTAAAAGTATCCGCCCACGGACGTAGACAAAATATCTTTAAATTACTATGGCCTAATATATTGCCGATATGATATGAATCTTTACAAATGAAGGTTCGTCTCCAACATTGGTTATTTCGGATTGACATTGAACTCGGGGAGAATTGGCGGTAATATCTACGTTAATTACGTAGTATCCGCTGTAATGGAGTTGGTGGCCTATATAGCTTGCCTGTTTCTTGTTGACCGTATTGGTAGGCGAGCCATGTTCTGTACAAGTATGCTGCTCGGAGGAATATCTTGTTTATGTACCATATTCACCGTCATGTATGCACCTGGTATGTAGATGTAAATGAATACGTGATACATATATGGCACGATATCAAAATAAGTGCATATTTTGTCCTTTTGTTATCATTACATATATACATAAAATTACAGAAACAAGTAATGGTAATGTTTTTTTCACAACCCATTTCACCTATTCATGATGAAAAGATATGAAAATCGAAACAAGTCACCAAGTATGACAGTTTGATATATCATCCATTATCTGAAGTTTCTAATAAAAGGTTCTCAATGTTGGATACAAGATTTGAGGGGTGTTAGTGGGCGTGGTGAATATAGGAAAGGAGTCTTGGGCCACCAAGGCTCAGGCGGCCCCACCCAGTGGGTCCAGTTTGGGGGAGAGGGGAAAATTGCACGGTGAATGACCCGGTGCTTTGTATGATGGAGAAAATTTAACGCAATTTCAAATCTTGCTTGGAAAGGATTCATTAATTGATTTGAAGGAAATATCGGGATAGTAGTACCAGGATGTATCGGGCGGACCAGTGATTTTATTTTTTTTCATGAGGGGAGGGTATAAGTCACAGATCCCATCCACTCTTTTGTAAGGTTATACTATTTTTGAAGGCTTTTAAAAAATATTAGGAAAAGATCGATCGATTATAAAGCTAAGTTGTGGTGTGGAAGGGTTACCTAACTTTAGGCAAACATATTTTGGAATACAGTTGACAGTTGACAATTGACAATTGAATTGTCAACTGCATTCTAGAATACAGTTGACAATTCGATTTAGAAATGAATGTTATAATAATTTCTAAGTCTTTAATATTTACCATATCTGATTAAACGTTCAATTTTCTTGTCTAAGCAACCCCCCTCCCCACATACACACAATAAAATTCAGACATGAAGATACTCCCCACATACACACAAGAAAATTCAGAGTTGAAAATACTTTCGATTTCGGGTTGAAATTTTATAGTAATCCCCTGGTTAGTGAGCTGATATTTTCAGGAAATCATGCCTAGGTATAGACACGTACACACTAAATATTTGGTGAGGGTACATGACCTAATTACCGAGAAATGAGACCGAGAACTTTGCCAATATTTCTGAAATTCTGACGAAGTCTCAAAATTTTGTAAGTTCAAAATTTTATAGTAATCCCCTGGTTAGGGAGCTGATATTTTCAGGGATTCATGCCTAGGTATAGACACGTACACACTAAAAATTTGGTGAGGGTACATGACCCAATTACCGAGAAATGAGACCGAGAACTTTGCCAATATTTCTGAAATTCTGACGAAGTCTCAAAATTTTCTAAGTTCAAAATTTTATAGTAATCCCCTGGTTAGGGAGCTGACATTTTCAGGGATTCATGCCTAGGTATAGACACGTACACACTAACAATTTGGTGAGGGTACCTGACCTAATTACCGAGAAATGAGACCGAGAACTTTGCCAATATTTCTGAAATTCTAACGAAGTCTCAAAATTTTAAAGTTCAAAATTTTATAGTAATGCCCTGGTTAGGGAGCTGATATTTTCAGGAAATCATGCCTAGGTATAGACACGTACACACTAAATATTTGGTGAGGGTACATGACCTAATTACCGAGAAATGAGACCGAGAACTTTGCCAATATTTCTGAAATTCTGACGCAGTCTCAAAATTTTCTAAGTTCAAAATTTTATAGTAATCCCCTGGTTAGGGAGCTGATATTTTCAGGGATTGATGCCTAGGTATAGACACGTACACACTAAAAATTTGGTGAGGGTACATGACCCAATTACCGAGAAATAAGACCGAGAACTTTGCCAATATTTCTGAAATTCTGACGAAGTCTCAAAATTTTCTAAGTTCAAAATTTTATAGTAATCCCCTAGTTAGGGAGCTGATATTTTCAGGAAATCATGCCTAGGTATAGACACGTACACACTAAATATTTGGTGAGGGTACATAACCTAATTACCGAGAAATGAGACCGAGAACTTTGCCAATATTTCTGAAATTCTCACGAAGTCTCAAAATTTTCAAGTTCAAAATTTTATAGTAATCCCCTGGTTAGGCAGCTGATATTTTCAGGGATTCATACCTAGGTATAGGCACGTACACACTAAATATTTGGTGAGGGTACATGACCTAATCGAGAAATGAGACCGAGAACTTTGCCTATATTTCTGAAATTCTGACGAAGTCTCAAAATTTTCTAAGTTCAAAATTTTATAGTAATCCCCTAGTTAGGCAGCTGCTATTTTCAGGGATTCATGCCTAGGTATAGACACGTACACACTAAAAATTTGGTGAGGGTACATGACCTAATTACCGAGAAATGAGACAGAGACCTTTGCCAATATTTCTGAAATTCTGACGAAGTCTCAAAATTTTCTAAGTTCAAAATTTTATAGTAATCCCCTGGTTAGGGAGCTGATATTTTCAGGGATTGATGCCTAGGTATAGACACGTACACACTAAAAATTTGGTGAGGGTACATGACCCAATTACCGAGAAATGAGACCGAGAACTTTGCCAATATTTCTGAAATTCACACGAAGTCTCAAAATTTTCTAAGTTCAAAATTTTATAGTAATCCCCTGGTTAGGGAGCTGATATTTTCAGGAAATCATGCCTAGGTATAGACGGGTACACACTAAATATTTGGTGAGGGTACATAACTTAATTACCGAGAAATGAGACCGAGAACTTTGCCAATATTTCTGAAATTCTGACGAAGTCTCAAAATTTTCTAAGTTCAAAATTTTATAGTAATCCCCTGGTTAGGCAGCTGATATTTTAAGAGATTCATGCCTAGGTATAGACACGTACACACTAAAAATTTGGTGAGGGTAAATGACCCAATTACTGAGAAATGAGACCGAGAACTTTGCCAATATTTCTGAAATTCTGACGAAGTCTCAAAATTTTGTAAGTTCAAAATTTTATAGTAATCCCCTGGTTAGGGAGCTGATATTTTCAGGGATTCATGCCTAGGTATAGACACGTACACACTAAAAATTTGGTGAGGGTACATGACCCAATTACCGAGAAATGAGACCGAGAACTTTGCCAATATTTCTGAAATTCTGACGAAGTCTCAAAATTTTCTAAGTTCAAAATTTTATAGTAATCCCCTGGTTAGGGAGCTGACATTTTCAGGGATTCATGCCTAGGTATAGACACGTACACACTAACAATTTGGTGAGGGTACCTGACCTAATTACTGAGAAATGAGACCGAGAACTTTGCCAATATTTCTGAAATTCTAACGAAGTCTCAAAATTTTAAAGTTCAAAATTTTATAGTAATGCCCTGGTTAGGGAGCTGATATTTTCAGGGATTGATGCCTAGGTATAGACACGTACACACTAAAAATTTGGTGAGGGTACATGACCTAATTATTGAGACATCAGACCGAGAACTTTGCCAATATTTCTGAAATTCTGACGAAGTCTCAAAATTTTCTAAGTTCAAAATTTTATAGTAATCCCCTGGTTAGGGAGCTGATATTTTTAGGAAATCATGCCTAGGTATAGACACGTACACACTAACAATTTTGTGCGGGTACATGACCTAATTACGGAGAAATGAGACCGAGAACTTTGCCAATATTTCTGAAATTCTGACGAAGTCTCAAAATTTTCTAAGTTCAAAATTTTATAGTAATCCCCTGGTTAGGCAGCTGATATTTTCAGGAAATCATGCCTAGGTATAGACACGTACACACTAAATATTTGGTGAGGGTACATGACCTAATTACAGAGAAATGAGACCGAGAACTTTGCCAATATTTCTGAAATTCTGACGAAGTCTCAAAATTTTCTAAGTTCAAAATTTTATAGTAATCCCCTGGTTAGGCAGCTGATTTTTTCAGGGATTCATGCCTAGGTATAGACACGTACACACTAACAATTTGGTGAGGGTACATGACCTAATTACCGAGAAATGAGACCGAGAACTTTGCCAATATTTCTGAAATTCTAACGAAGTCTCAAAATTTTAAAGTTCAAAATTTTATAGTACTGCCCTGGTTAGGGAGCTGATATTTTCAGGGATTGATACCTAGGTATAGACACGTACACACTAACAATTTGGTGAGGGTACATGACCTAATTATTGAGACATCAGACCGAGAACTTTGCCAATATTTCTGAAATTCTGACGAAGTCTCAAAATTTTCTAAGTTCAAAATTTTATAGTAATCCCCAGGTTAGGGAGCTGATATTTTCAGGGATTCATACCTAGGTATAGACACGTACACACTAACAATTTGGTGAGGGTACATAACCTAATAACCGAGAAATGAGACCGAGAACTTTGCCAATATTTCTGAAATTCTAACGAAGTCTCAAAATTTTGTAAGTGCAAAATTTTATAGTAATCCCCTGGTTAGGGAGCTGATATTTTCAGGGATTCATGCCTAGGTATAGACACGTACGCACTAAAAATTTAGTGAGGGTACATGACCTAATTACCGAGAAATGAGACCGAGAACTTTGCCAATATTTCTGAAATTCTGACGAAGTCTCAAAATTTTCTAAGTTCAAAATTTTATAGTAATCCCCTGGTTAGGGAGCAGATATTTTCAGGAAATCATGCCTAGGTATAGACACGTACACACTAAATATTTGGTGAGGGTACATGACCTAATTACCGAGAAATGAGACCGAGAACTTTGCCAATATTTCTGAAATTCTTACGAAGTCTCAAAATTTTCTAAGTTCAAAATTTTATAGTAATCCCCTGGTTAGGCAGCTGATTTTTTCAGGGATTCATACCTAGGTATAGACACGTACACACTAACAATTTGGTGAGGGTACATGACCTAATTACCGAGAAATGAGACCGAGAACTTTGCCAATATTTCTGAAATTCTAACGAACTCTCAAAATTTTAAAGTTCAAAATTTTATAGTAATGCCCTGGTTAGGGAGCTGATATTTTCAGGGATTGATACCTAGGTATAGACACCTACACACTAAAAATTTGGTGAGGGTACATGACCTAATTATTGAGACATCAGACCGAGAACTTTGCCAATATTTCTGAAATTCTGACGAAGTCTCAAAATTTTCTAAGTTCAAAATTTTATAGTAATCCCCAGGTTAGGGAGCTGATATTTTCAGGGATTCATACCTAGGTATAGACACGTACACACTAAAAATTTGGTGAGGGTACATGACCTAATAACCGAGAAATGAGACCGAGAACTTTGCCAATATTTCTGAAATTCTAACGAAGTCTCAAAATTTTCTAAGTTCATAATTTTATAGTAATCCCCTGGTTAGGGAGCTGATATTTTCAGGGATTCATGCCTAGGTACAGACACGTACACACTAAAAATTTGGTGAGGGTACATGACCTAATAACCGAGAAATGAGACCGAGAACTTTGCCAATATTTCTGAAATTCTAACTGAAGTCTCAAAATTTTTCTAAGTTCAAAATTTTATAGTAATTCCCTGGTTAGGGTGCTGATATTTTCAGGGATTCATGCCTAGGTATAGACACGTACGCACTAAGAATTTGGTGAGGGTACATGACCTAATTACCGAGAAATGAGACCGAGAACTTTGCCAATATTTCTGAAATTCTAACGAAGTCTCAAAATTTTAAAGTTCAAAATTTTATAGTAATGCCCTGGTTAGGGAGCTGATATTTTCAGGGATTGATGCCTAGGTATAGACACGTACACACTAAAAATTTGGTGAGGGTACATGACCTAATTATTGAGACATCAGACCGAGAACTTTGCCAATATTTCTGAAATTCTAACAAAGTCTCAAAATTTTCTAAGTTCAAAATTTTATAGTAATCCCCTGGTTAGGGAGCTGATATTTTCAGGGATTCATGCCTAGGTATAAACACGTACACACTAAAAATTTAGTGAGGGTACATGACCTAATTACAGACAAATGAGACCGAGAACTTTGCCAATATTTCTGAAATTCTGACGAAGTCTCAAAATTTTCTAAGTTCAAAATTTTACAGTAATCCCCTGGTTAGTGAGCTGATATTTTCAGGAAATCATGCCTAGGTATAGACACGTACACACTAAATATTTGGTGAGGGTACATGACCTAATTACCGAGAAATGAGACCGAGAACTTTGCCAATATTTCTGAAATTCTGACGAAGTCTCAAAATTTTCTAAGTTCAAAATTTTATAGTAATCCCCTGGTTAGGCAGCTGATATTTTCAGGGATTCATACATAGGTATAGACACGTACCCACTAACAATTTGGTGAGGGTACATGACCTAATTACCGAGAAATGA
Source organism: Pinctada fucata (assembly GCA_028142955.1). Classification (NCBI taxonomy): domain Eukaryota; kingdom Metazoa; phylum Mollusca; class Bivalvia; order Pterioida; family Pteriidae; genus Pinctada; species Pinctada fucata. Next base: position 26,372,968 of record AP027102.1, on the reverse strand, counting down.
GACCGAGAACTTTGCCAATATTTCTGAAATTCTCACGAAGTCTCAAAATTTTCTAAGTTCAAAATTTTATAGTAATCCCCTAGTTAGGCAGCTGATATTTTCAGGGATTCATGCCTAGATATAGACACGTACACACTAAATATTTGGTGAGGGTACATGACCCAATTACCGAGAAATGAGACCGAGAACTTTGCCAATATTTCTGAAATTCTGACGAAGTCTCAAAATTTTCTAAGTTCAAAATTTTATAGTAATCCCCTGGTTAGGGAGCTGATATTTTCCGGAAATCATGCCTAGGTATAGTTACGTTCACACTAAACATTTTGTGAGGGGACATGACCTAATTACTGAGAAATGAGACCGAGAACTTTGCCAATATTTCTGAAATTCTGACGAAGTCTCAAAATTTTCTAAGTTCAAAATTTTATAATAATCCCCTGGTTAGGCAGCTGATATTTTCAGGGATTCATACCTAGGTATAGACACGTACACACTAAAAATTTGATGAGGGTACATGACCTAATTACCGAGAAATGAGACCGAGAACTTTGCCAATATTTCTGAAATTCTAACTGAAGTCTCAAAATTTTTCTAAGTTCTAAATTTTATAGTAATTCCCTGGTTAGGGTGCTGATATTTTCAGGGATTCATGCCTAGGTATAGACACGTACCCACTAACAATTTGGTGAGGGTACATGACCTAATTACCGAGAAATGAGACCGAGAACTTTGCCAATATTTCTGAAATTCTAACGAAGTCTCAAAATTTTCTAAGTTCAAAATTTTATAGTAATCCCCTGGTTAGGCAGCTGATATTTTCAGGGATTCATACCTAGGTATAGACACGTACACACTAAAAATTTGATGAGGGTACATGACCTAATTACTGAGAAATGAGACCGAGAACTTTGCCAATATTTCTGAAATTCTAACGAAGTCTCAAAATTTTAAAGTTCAAAATTTTATAGTAATGCCCTGGTTAGGGAGCTGATATTTTCAGGGATTGATACCTAGGTATAGACACGTACACACTAAAAATTTGGTGAGGGTACATGACCTAATTATTGAGACATCAGACCGAGAACTTTGCCAATATTTCTGAAATTCTGACGAAGTCTAAAAATTTTCTAAGTTCAAAATTTTATAGTAATCCCCAGGTTAGGGATCTGATATTTTCAGGGATTCATACCTAGGTATAGACACGTACACACTAAGAATTTGGTGAGGGTACATGACCTAATAACCGAGAAATGAGACCGAGAACTTTGCCAATATTTCTGAAATTCTAACGAAGTCTCAAAATTTTCTAAGTTCAAAATTTTATAGTAATGCCCTGGTTAGGGAGCTGATATTTTCAGGGATTCATGCCTAGGTATAGACACGTACACACTAAAAATTTAGTGAGGGTACATGACCTAATTACAGAGAAATGAGACCGAGAACTTTGCCAATATTTCTGAAATTCTGACGAAGTCTCAAAATTTTCTAAGTTCAAAATTTTACAGTAATCCCCTGGTTAGTGAGCTGATATTTTCAGGAAATCATGCCTAGGTATAGACACGTACACACTAAATATTTGGTGAGGGTACATGACCTAATTACCGAGAAATGAGACCGAGAACTTTGCCAATATTTCTGAAATTCTCACGAAGTCTCAAAATTTTCTTAAGTTCAAAATTTTATAGTAATCCCCTGGTTAGGCAGCTGATATTTTCAGGGATTCATACCTAGGTATAGACACGTACACACTAACAATTTGGTGAGGGTACATGACCTAATTACCGAGAAATGAGACCGAGAACTTTGCCAATATTTCTGAAATTCTCACGAAGTCTCAAAATTTTCTAAGTTCAAAATTTTATAGTAATCCCCTAGTTAGGCAGCTGATATTTTCAGGGATTCATGCCTAGATATAGACACGTACACACTAAATATTTGGTGAGGGTACATGACCTAATTACCGAGAAATGAGACCGAGAACTTTGCCAATATTTCTGAAATTCTGACGAAGTCTCAAAATTTTCTAAGTTCAAAATTTTATAGTAATCCCCTGGTTAGGGAGCTGATATTTTCCGGAAATCATGCCTAGGTATAGTCACGTTCACACTAAACATTTTGTGAGGGTACATGACCTAATTACTGAGAAATGAGACCGAGAACTTTGCCAATATTTCTGAAATTCTGACGAAGTCTCAAAATTTTCTAAGTTCAAAATTTTATAGTAATCCCCTGGTTAGGCAGCTGATATTTTCAGGAAATCATACCTAGGTATAGACACGTACACACTAAATATTTGGTGAGGGTACATGACCTAATTATTGAGAAATGAGACCGAGAACTTTGCCAATATTTCTGAAATTCTCACGAAGTCTCAAAATTTTCTAAGTTCAAAATTTTATAGTAATCCCCTGGTTAGGGAGCTGATATTTTCCGGAAATCATGCCTAGGTATAGTTACGTTCACACTAAACATTTTGTGAGGGGACATGACCTAATTACTGAGAAATGAGACCGAGAACTTTGCCAATATTTCTGAAATTCTGACGAAGTCTCAAAATTTTCTAAGTTCAAAATTTTATAATAATCCCCTGGTTAGGCAGCTGATATTTTCAGGGATTCATACCTAGGTATAGACACGTACACACTAAAAATTTGGTGAGGGTACATGACCTAATTACCGAGAAATGAGACCGAGAACTTTGCCAATATTTCTGAAATTCTAACTGAAGTCTCAAAATTTTTCTAAGTTCTAAATTTTATAGTAATTCCCTGGTTAGGGTGCTGATATTTTCAGGGATTCATGCCTAGGTATAGACACGTACCCACTAACAATTTGGTGAGGGTACATGACCTAATTACCGAGAAATGAGACCGAGAACTTTGCCAATATTTCTGAAATTCTAACGAAGTCTCAAAATTTTCTTAGTTCAAAATTTTATAGTAATCCCCTGGTTAGGGAGCTGATATTTTCAGGGATTCATACCTAGGTATAGACACGTACACACTAAAAATTTGTTGAGGGTACATGACCTAATTACTGAGAAATGAGACCGAGAACTTTGCCAATATTTCTGAAATTCTAACGAAGTCTCAAAATTTTAAAGTTCAAAATTTTATAGTAATGCCCTGGTTAGGGAGCTGATATTTTCAGGGATTCATACCTAGGTATAGACACGTACACACTAAAAATTTGGTGAGGGTACATGACCTAATTACCGAGAAATGAGACCGAGAACTTTGCCAATATTTCTGAAATTCTAACTGAAGTCTCAAAATTTTTCTAAGTTCTAAATTTTATAGTAATTCCCTGGTTAGGGTGCTGATATTTTCAGGGATTCATGCCTAGGTATAGACACGTACCCACTAACAATTTGGTGAGGGTACATGACCTAATTACCGAGAAATGAGACCGAGAACTTTGCCAATATTTCTGAAATTCTAACGAAGTCTCAAAATTTTCTAAGTTCAAAATTTTATAGTAATCCCCTGGTTAGGCAGCTGATATTTTCAGGGATTCATACCTAGGTATAGACACGTACACACTAAAAATTTGATGAGGGTACATGACCTAATTACGGAGAAATGAGACCGAGAACTTTGCCAATATTTCTGAAATTCTAACGAAGTCTCAAAATTTTAAAGTTCAAAATTTTATAGTAATGCCCTGGTTAGGGAGCTGATATTTTCAGGGATTGATACCTAGGTATAGACACGTACACACTAAAAATTTGGTGAGGGTACATGACCTAATTATTGAGACATCAGACCGAGAACTTTGCCAATATTTCTGAAATTCTGACGAAGTCTAAAAATTTTCTAAGTTCAAAATTTTATAGTAATGCCCTGGTTAGGGAGCTGATATTTTCAGGGATTCATGCCTAGGTATAGACACGTACACACTAAAAATTTAGTGAGGGTACATGACCTAATTACAGAGAAATGAGACCGAGAACTTTGCCAATATTTCTGAAATTCTGACGAAGTCTCAAAATTTTCTAAGTTCAAAATTTTACAGTAATCCCCTGGTTAGTGAGCTGATATTTTCAGGAAATCATGCCTAGGTATAGACACGTACACACTAAATATTTGGTGAGGGTACATGACCTAATTACCGAGAAATGAGACCGAGAACTTTGCCAATATTTCTGAAATTCTCACGAAGTCTCAAAATTTTCTAAGTTCAAAATTTTATAGTAATCCCCTGGTTAGGCAGCTGATATTTTCAGGGATTCATACCTAGGTATAGACACGTACACACTAACAATTTGGTGAGGGTACATGACCTAATTACCGAGAAATGAGACCGAGAACTTTGCCAATATTTCTGAAATTCTCACGAAGTCTCAAAATTTTCTAAGTTCAAAATTTTATAGTAATCCCCTAGTTAGGCAGCTGATATTTTCAGGGATTCATGCCTAGATATAGACACGTACACACTAAATATTTGGTGAGGGTACATGACCTAATTACCGGGAAATGAGACCGAGAACTTTGCCAATATTTCTGAAATTCTGACGAAGTCTCAAAATTTTCTAAGTTCAAAATTTTATAGTAATCCCCTGGTTAGGGAGCTGATATTTTCCGGAAATCATGCCTAGGTATAGTCACGTTCACACTAAACATTTTGTGAGGGTACATGACCTAATTACTGAGAAATGAGACCGAGAACTTTGCCAATATTTCTGAAATTCTCACGAAGTCTCAAAATTTTCTAAGTTCAAAATTTTATAGTAATCCCCTGGTTAGGCAGCTGATATTTTCAGGAAATCATACCTAGGTATAGACACGTACACACTAAATATTTGGTGAGGGTACATGACCTAATTATTGAGAAATGAGACCGAGAACTTTGCCAATATTTCTGAAATTCTCACGAAGTCTCAAAATTTTCTAAGTTCAAAATTTTATAGTAATCCCCTGGTTAGGCAGCTGATATTTTCAGGGATTCATACCTAGGTATAGACACGTACACACTAAAAATTTGATGAGGGTACATGACCTAATTACGGAGAAATGAGACCGAGAACTTTGCCAATATTTCTGAAATTCTAACTGAAGTCTCAAAATTTTTCTAAGTTCTAAATTTTATAGTAATCCCCTGGTTAGGGTGCTGATATTTTCAGGGATTCATGCCTAGGTATAGACACGTACACACTAAAAATTTGGTGAGGGTACACGACCTAATTACCGAGAAATGAGACCGAGAACTTTGCCAATATTTCTGAAATTCTAACGAAGTCTCAAAATTTTCTAAGTTCAAAATTTTATAGTAATCCCCTGGTTAGGCAGCTGATATTTTCAGGAAATCATGCCTAGGTATAGACACGTACACACTAAATATTTGGTGAGGGTACATGACCTAATTATTGAGAAATGAGACCGAGAACTTTGCCAATATTTCTGAAATTCTCACGAAGTCTCAAAATTTTCTAAGTTCAAAATTTTATAGTAATCCCCTGGTTAGGCAGCTGATATTTTCAGGGATTCATACCTAGGTATAGACACGTACACACTAAAAATTTGATGAGGGTACATGACCTAATTACCGAGAAATGAGACCGAGAACTTTGCCAATATTTCTGAAATTCTAACTGAAGTCTCAAAATTTTTCTAAGTTCTAAATTTTATAGTAATCCCCTGGTTAGGGAGCTGATATTTTCAGGGATTCATGCCTAGGTATAGGCACATACACACTAAAAATTTGGTGAGGGCATATGACCTAATTACTGAGAAATGAGACCGAGAACTTTGCCAATATTTCTGAAATTCTAACGAAGTCTCAATTATTTTTCTAAGTTCAAAATTTTATAGTAATCCCCTGGTTAGGCAGCTGATATTTTCAGGGATTCATGCCTAGGTATAGACACGTACACACTAAAAATTTGGTGAGGGTACATGACCTAATAACCGAGAAATGAGACCGAGAACTTTGCCAATATTTCTGAAATTCTGACGAAGTCTCAAAATTTTCTAAGTTCAAAATTTTATATAGTAACCCCCTGGTTAGTGAGCTGATATTTTCCGGAAATCATGCCTAGGTACAGACACGTACACACTTAATATTTGGTGAGGGTACATGACCTAATTACCGAGAAATGAGACCGAGAACTTTGCCAATATTTCTGAAATTCTCACGAAGTCTCAAAATTTTCTAAGTTCAAAATTTTATTGTAATTCCCTGGTTAGGCAGCTGATATTTTCAGGGATTCATGCCTAGGTATAGACACGTACACACTAAAAATTTGGTGAGGGTACATGACCTAATTACCGAGAAATGAGACCGAGAACTTTGCAAACATTTCTCAAATTCTGACGAAGTCTCAAAATTTTCTAAGTTCAAAATTTTATAGTAATCCCCTGGTTAGGGAGCTGATATTTTCAGGGATTCATGCCTAGGTATAGACACGTACACACTAAAAATTTGGTGAGGGTACATGACCCAATTACTGAGAAATGAGACCGATAACTTTGCCAATATTTCTGAAATTCTGACGAAGTCTAAAAATTTTCTAAGTTCAAAATTTTATAGTAATCCCCTGGTTAGGGAGCTGATATTTTCAGGGATTCATGCCTAGGTATGGACACGTACACACTAACAATTTGGTGAGGGTACATGACCTAATTACCGAGAAATGAGACCGAGAACTTTGCCAATATTTCTGAAATTCTAACGAAGTCTCAAAATTTTCTAAGTTCAAAATTTTAAAGTAATCCCCTGGTTAGGGAGCTGATATTTTCAGGGATTCATGCCTTGGTATAGACACGAACACACTAAACATTTGGTGAGGGTACATGACCTGATTACCGAGACATGAGACCGAGAATTTTGCCAATATTTCTGAAATTCTGACGAAATCTCAAAATTTTCTAAGTTCAAAATTTTATAGTAATCCCCTGGTTAGGGAGCTGATATTTTCAGGGATTCATGCCTAGGTATAGACACGTACACACTAAAAATTTGGTGAGGGTACATGACCTAATTACCGAGAAATGAGACCGAGAACGTGCGAAAAGTTTTGAAAGTATACCATGACAAAGCCTCAAATAATTACACATTTACTTGCAAAAAGTACTATTTCGACAGTCTAGTTAAAGAGTTGGGTTTATATTCGACACCTGGAAATCCCACTTACACCCAAACAAACCTTTCTGCCTCTGAAATAATAGACAACCACAAATCAGCTCTTGCTTCCTTTGGCTTCAACACTAACAATTTAGATTTAGATTTACCATACTTATACTGCGTACCTAAAATGCATAAGAATCCGTACAAACAACGGTTCATCGCTGGTTCCTCAAAATGTTCTACCAAATCTGTATCGATCTTACTCACCAAAGTTTTATCTGAAATCAAATCTGGGCTTCAAAAATATTGTTCGACAGTATATTCTTGCAGTGGTATCAACCAGATGTGGATTTTAAAGAATTCGAAGGAACTTTTAGTAGAGTCCATTCGATCAAAGCCTTTGATTTTTCGACACTTTGCACTACAATTCCACATTCTAAATTGAAAGAACGACTCGCAAAAATTATAAGTAATGCGTTTACAAGTAAGAACGATAATCGCAAATACAAATTCATTGTTGTGAACTATGACAAAACCTACTTTGTTAAAGAATAGTTCGATTCTGAAAATAAGTACACTGAAACAGATATTATTCAGATGTTAAACTTTTTGATCGACAACATTTTTGTGGTGTTTGGAGGAAAGGTCTTCCAGCAAATTGTCGGAATTCCAATAGGGACCAATTGTGCCCCACTCCTTGCCGACATTTTCCTTTACTCGTACGAAGCTGAATTCATTCAATCTTTGGGCTCTGATGGGAAAAGATACTTAGCTTCTGACTTCAACTTCACTTACAGATACATAAACGATGTGTTGTCCATCAATAATCCAAAATTCGCGGATTACCTGAGCAGTATCTATCCTTCAGAGCTTGAAGTCAAAGAAACTACAAAGACAAATAATTCAGCATCTTATTTGGACATAATGTTGTCCTACGACACTGATGGTCACATGAACACCTCACTCTATGACAAACGTGACGACTTCAATTTCAGCATTACAAACTTTCCTTTTCTGAGTAGCAACATCCCTTCATCGCCAGCTTATGGCATGTTCATATCTCAGTTGATACGCTATGCCAGAGCAAGTACCAAATATACGGATTTTGTTCTGAGAGCTAGGCGTCTTTCAGATAAGCTTATCTGTCAGGGATATGTTTGTGACCGACTAACATCGTCACTGAGGAAGTTCTACGGTCGATATGGGGAACTCGTCATACACTATGATGTCCCACACACATGTCATAGACCATTTGAACCATCCAACCAATGATTGTACTCTATGTCTTCCGAAATGGAAGTAACCGGATGTGACAGTTCTACCGAATTGAAGCGGCGGGTGTTGCATGCAAGCAGGAGATGCTTACTCTTCCTGGGCATCTAGTCTCACTCCCATATTGGGAGTTCGCTTCTTTTCATATGATGGAGGTTTTTGTTTGTTTCCTTTGGTTCCAGTTTTATCCTGATTTTGTATTCCTTCGGTTTCTGATTTTCTGAATTATCGATTTTGTGCTGAATATAGAGATATGGTCATTATCCATATTTGTCAAACAGGAAGTACCAATCATTGTTGAGGATTCAAAGATTCAGGGGAATATGGCATAATTCCATAAATCCCCCTTTACACTTTCACTTTGACTTCAAAATGGATCTGTCCTTGGCGAGTCGGGACGCAAAATGTTACAATTAAACCATGAATTTACGACTGTGTTAGTGATTGATACTGGTTGATATGAATCTAGTTCGGATAGATAAGGATTGTTTAGGATTGCTATGGATCGTTAAGACACGCGTATGTATACATTCTGATAGCCACGACTGACATACGGATAGCTCCGACTGCACTACAGATTGGTTGGACTGGCTTGAATTCCATCCTGATTATTAGCTAAACACCCAATAGTTTCAAGATGAGACGGTCTCAGCTGTTTTGTAACAGTTTCAGGGTTCCATACACGTCTTTATATATCAATTTGAAAACGAACGGATGAGGTATTATCTCATATATTGACCAAAGAAACTCAGTCCGTAGCTATGTATAGCCTTTCCTTGTCGAATACATGGCTATCCGTAGCAAACCCTTAGGTGAGTCGCAGATACCCGTAGGGGAGTCGAAGCAACCCATAGGTCAGTCGTGGAGTTATTTTTAACATAAAGAATGACAACGGATTGCAACTGATGTGTTACTACGAGGGCTAATTAATATGCTGTGAGCCTCTCATTTCTGGGATGCAGAACATATTCTGCTGATAAATTACTGTAAATCGTTTTTTATTCGCGGGCGTTTTATTTTCGCGATATTTGCGAATTCATTCCATTTGCGAAAGTAAAACGCCATGTATATGTCCTAGGACATAAGTAATAAGTTACGTATATGCGATGTCGCGAAAATAAATCGCCGCGAACCAGTCACTTCACTCGTGTTCGCGAACATAAGACGCCGCGAATAAAAATGGTTTACAGTATCTCCAAAAAGGACAAACAATCAATTGCATGCTTCAATCTGACACAGTTCCGGGAAAATATTAATCTTAAGCGTCGAGGAAGCTCACTAGTTTAAAGTGTTTTGTTCCATCAGGGCAATGCTCCTGTTCGCAAGTTTGTCACTGCCATGGCTGCCATTCATAATTGTGGCTTTAATTTGATTGAACAACCGCCTTATTGCTCTCCTTCCTTTTATGTGTTGTCATCAATGTTTCTGAACGTCTGTTACGATTGTTTTGTATGATGTTCTAGTGAACATGGTTATGTCTATTGCGATTTGGAGTTTGTATGATGTCATTTATGTGTCACTTTCTTGAGGGTTTATTTCGTTGGGTGAATGCAGGGTGTTCATGCTGGAAATCATTCCCTTTTCTCTATTGAATCAAACTTTCATCCATTCCCAGAACCGAAAGCTATTTCTGGCACCCACATTCAGTCCTATGATGACGTCATACTTTCAGTGGATAGCTTTCAAACCAGTCCAGATAAGGAGTTCTTTAAAAATGGTATTGAGGCCTGTGGTAAAAGTGTTTAGATACAGAAGGGGATAATGTAGAAAAGTAATTCAATTCAAATCGTTCAATATGAGGATCACAACATATCAATCAGCCCTCGTATGACTCCCTTACGGATATCTACGACTCCACTTCTACTCCCCTTATTGGTGAGCCTCAATGCACTCGACTTTCCATACTTGGAAGATACCCTGCATAGTGTATTAGTTGTGAAATGATACGCCATATACAGACAAAAAAGGAATTTTACGCCACATGAAGGAGAAGTTTGTAATTGTGAAATTAAAATCGTCACGTTTGACATAAAAAAAGATAAGACTTATCGATTGTATCATAGTAGTACATGTATGTTGAGGTAGGAGGGTAAAGTGTTGCTCTCAATTAATTCTTTGATGTCCAATTCTCTTTGATTAATGGCACCAAAGCAACCCTGAATGGTTAAATTGTTGATGGAGAGTGTGTCATCAATGTAGTCCAGTTGATCTGTGAAGCTGTTTCAAAGCAGAAACTATCAGAATTCTGCCTGGTATGAATAAAAGAGTATGTCACGTAGAAGAGGGGTACAGTTTGTCCCCAATGAAATTCTAATATTTTCTTGAAATATCTGCCTTCAAAATCAATGACAATATTGTGTTTGAAAATCCAAGCATCTTGCTGATTTCGTCATAAGTGAATTTGTAATTTGAATTAGAGTTCTAAATGACCTTAATTTTGTATCTGATCCCTAACCAGGTGACTGCAATAAAATTTTGGACCTAGAAAACTTTGAGACTTTGTCGTATCGTAACCATTGGAATAGTATAAAACTTTGGACCTCTCTAACAAGGCCATGTACCCTCAACAAATATAAAGTGTGTTTGAGTCAATGCCTAGGCATGAATCCCTGAAAATTTCAATTCGTAACCAGGGGAATACTAAAAAAGTTTTGACTTAGATTTTTTTTCAGAATTTGTCTGAATTGTAGAAATATGGGCAAAGTTCTCGGCCTCATTCCTCGGTAACAAGGTCATGTACCCTCACCAAATTTAAAGTGTGTTTGTGTCAATGCCTAGGTATGAATCCCTGAAAATTTCAGTATCGTAACCAGGGGAATACTATAAAAGTTTTGACTTAGATTTTTTTCAGAATTTGCCTGAATTGTAGAAATATGGGCAAAGTTCTCGGCCTCATTCTTCGGTAACAAGGCCATGTACCCTCTCCAAATTTAAAGTGTGTTTGAGTCAATGCCTAGGCATGAATCCCTGAAAATTTCAGTATCGTAACCAGGGGAATACTATAAAAGTTTTGACTTAGATTTTTTTCAGAATTTGTCTGAATTGTAGAAATATGGGCAAAGTTCTCGGTCTCATTCCTAGGTAACAAGGCCATGTACCCTCACCAAATTTAAAGTGTGTTTGAGTCAATGCCTAGGCATGAATCCCTGAAAATTTCAGTATCGTAACCAGGGGAATACTATAAAAGTTTTGACTGAGATTTTTTTTCAGAATTTGTCTGAATTGTAGAAATATTGGCAAAGTTCTCGGCCTCATTCCTCGGTAACAAGGTCATGTACCCTCAATAAATTTAAAGTGTGTTTCAGTCAATGCCTAGGCATGAATCCCTGAAAATTTCAGTATCGTAACCAGGGGAATACTATAAAAGTTTTGACTTAGATTTTTTTCAGAATTTGCCTGAATTGTAGAAATATGGGCAAAGTTCTCGGCCTCATTCCTCGGTAACAAGGCCATGTACCCTCTCCAAATTTAAAGTGTGTTTGAGTCAATGCCTAGGCATGAATCCCTGAAAATTTCAGTATCGTAACTAGGGGAACACTATAAAAGTTTTGACTTAGATTTTTTTCAGAATTTGTCTGAATTGTAGAAATATGGGCAAAGTTCTCGGCCTCATTCCTCGGTAACAAGGCCATGTACCCTCACCAAATTTAAAGTGTGTTTGAGTCAATGCCTAGGCATGAATCCCTGAAAATTTCAGTATCGTAACCAGGGGAATACTATAAAAGTTTTGACTGAGATTTTTTTTCAGAATTTGTCTGAATTGTAGAAATATTGGCAAAGTTATCGGCCTCATTCCTCGGTAACAAGGTCATGTACCCTCAATTAATTTAAAGTGTGTTTGAGTCAATGCCTAGGCATGAATCCCTGAAAATTTCAGTATCGTAACCAGGGGAATACTATAAAAGTTTTGACTTATATTTTTTTCAGAATTTGCCTGAATTGTAGAAATATGGGCAAAGTTCTCGGCCTCATTCCTCGATAACAAGGCCATGTACCATCACCAAATTTAAAGTGTGTTTGAGTCAATGCCTAGGCATGAATCCCTGAAAATTTCAGTATCGTAACTAGGGGAATACTATAAAAGTTTTGACTTAGATTTTTTTCAGAATTTGTCTGAATTGTAGAAATATGGGCAAAGTTCTCGGCCTCATTCCTCGGTAACAAGGCCATGTACCCTCACCAAATTTAAAGTGTGTTTGAGTCAATGCCTAGGCATGAATCCCTGAAAATTTCAGTATCGTAACCAGGGGAATACTATAAAAGTTTTGACTTAGATTTTTTTTCAGAATTTGTCTAAATTGTAGAAATATGGGCAAAGTTCTCGGCCTCATTCCTAGGTAACAAGGCCATGTACCCTCACCAAATTTAAAGTGTGTTTGAGTCAATGCCTAGGCATGAATCCCTGAAAATTTCAGTATCGTAACCAGGGGAATACTATAAAAGTTTTAACTTAGATTTTTTTTCAGAATTTGTCTGAATTGTAGAAATATGGGCAAAGTTCTCGGCCTCATTCCTAGGTAACAAGGCCATGTACCCTCACCAAATTTAAAGTGTGTTTGAGTCAATGCCTAGGCATGAATCCCTGAAAATTTCAGTATCGTAACCAGGGGAATACTATAAAAGTTTTGACTTAGATTTTTTTCAGAATTTGTCTGAATTGTAGAAATATGGGCAAAGTTCTCGGTCTCATTCCTCGGTAACAAGGCCATGTACCCTCACCAAATTTAAAGTGTGTTTGAGTCAATGCCTAGGCATGAATCCCTGAAAATTTCAGTATCGTAACCAGGGGAATACTATAAAAGTTTTGACTGAGATTTTTTTTCAGAATTTGTCTGAATTGTAGAAATATTGGCAAAGTTCTCGGCCTCATTCCTCGGTAACAAGGTCATGTACCCTCAATAAATTTAAAGTGTGTTTCAGTCAATGCCTAGGCATGAATCCCTGAAAATTTCAGTATCGTAACCAGGGGAATACTATAAAAGTTTTGACTTAGATTTTTTTTCAGAATTTGTCTGAATTGTAGAAATATGGGCAAAGTTCTCGGCCTCATTCCTCGGTAACAAGGCCATGTACCCTCACCAAATTTAAAGTGTGTTTGAGTCAATGCCTAGGCATGAATCCCTGAAAATTTCAGTATCGTAACCAGGGGAATACTATAAAAGTTTTAACTTAGATTTTTTTTCAGAATTTGTCTGAATTGTAGAAATATGGGCAAAGTTCTCGGCCTCATTCCTAGGTAACAAGGCCATGTACCCTCACCAAATTTAAAGTGTGTTTGAGTCAATGCCTAGGCATGAATCCCTGAAAATTTCAGTATCGTAACCAGGGGAATACTATAAAAGTTTTGACTTAGATTTTTTTCAGAATTTGTCTGAATTGTAGAAATATGGGCAAAGTTCTCGGTCTCATTCCTCGGTAACAAGGCCATGTACCCTCACCAAATTTAAAGTGTGTTTGAGTCAATGCCTAGGCATGAATCCCTGAAAATTTCAGTATCGTAACCAGGGGAATACTATAAAAGTTTTGACTGAGATTTTTTTTCAGAATTTGTCTGAATTGTAGAAATATTGGCAAAGTTATCGGCCTCATTCCTCGGTAACAAGGTCATGTACCCTCAATAAATTTAAAGTGTGTTTGAGTCAATGCCTAGGCATGAATCCCTGAAAATTTCAGTATCGTAACCAGGGGAATACTATAAAAGTTTTGACTTAGATTTTTTTCAGAATTTGCCTGAATTGTAGAAATATGGGCAAAGTTCTCGGCCTCATTCCTCGGTAACAAGGCCATGTACCATCACCAAATTTAAAGTGTGTTTGAGTCAATGCCTAGGCATGAATCCCTGAAAATTTCAGTATCGTAACCAGGGGAATACTATAAAAGTTTTGACTTAGATTTTTTTCAGAATTTGTCTGAATTGTAGAAATATGGGCAAAGTTCTCGGCCTCATTCCTCGGTAACAAGGCCATGTACCCTCACCAAATTTAAAGTGTGTTTGAGTCAATGCCTAGGCATGAATCCCTGAAAATTTCAGTATCGTAACCAGGGGAATACTATAAAAGTTTTGACTTAGATTTTTTTCAGAATTTGTCTGAATTGTAGAAATATGGGCAAAGTTCTCGGTCTCATTCCTCGGTAACAAGGCCATGTACCCTCACCAAATTTAAAGTGTGTTTGAGTCAATGCCTAGGCATGAATCCCTGAAAATTTCAGTATCGTAACCAGGGGAATACTATAAAAGTTTTGACTTAGATTTTTTTTCAGAATTTGTCTGAATTGTAGAAATATGGGCAAAGTTCTCGGCCTCATTCCTCGGTAACAAGGCCATGTACCCTCACCAAATTTAAAGTGTGTTTGAGTCAATGCCTAGGCATGAATCCCTGAAAATTTCAGTATCGTAACCAGGGGAATACTATAAAAGTTTTGACTTAGATTTTTTTCAGAATTTGTCTGAATTGTAGAAATATGGGCAAAGTTCTCGGCCTCATTCCTCGGTAACAAGGCCATGTACCCTCACCAAATTTAAAGTGTGTTTGAGTCAATGCCTAGGCATGAATCCCTGAAAATTTCAGTATCGTAACCAGGGGAATACTATAAAAGTTTTGACTTAGATTTTTTTTCAGAATTTGTCTGAATTGTAGAAATATTGGCAAAGTTATCGGCCTCATTCCTCGGTAACAAGGTCATGTACCCTCAATAAATTTAAAGTGTGTTTGAGTCAATGCCTAGGCATGAATCCCTGAAAATTTCAGTATCGTAACCAGGGGAATACTATAAAAGTTTTGACTTAGATTTTTTTCAGAATTTGCCTGAATTGTAGAAATATGGGCAAAGTTCTCGGCCTCATTCCTCGGTAACAAGGCCATGTACCATCACCAAATTTAAAGTGTGTTTGAGTCAATGCCTAGGCATGAATCCCTGAAAATTTCAGTATCGTAACCAGGGGAATACTATAAAAGTTTTGACTTAGATTTTTTTCAGAATTTGTCTGAATTGTAGAAATATGGGCAAAGTTCTCGGCCTCATTCCTCGGTAACAAGGCCATGTACCCTCACCAAATTTAAAGTGTGTTTGAGTCAATGCCTAGGCA
Source organism: Pinctada fucata (assembly GCA_028142955.1). Classification (NCBI taxonomy): domain Eukaryota; kingdom Metazoa; phylum Mollusca; class Bivalvia; order Pterioida; family Pteriidae; genus Pinctada; species Pinctada fucata. Next base: position 26,357,544 of record AP027102.1, on the reverse strand, counting down.
TGAATCCCTGAAAATTTCAGTATCGTAACCAGGGGAATACTATAAAAGTTTTGACTTAGATTTTTTTCAGAATTTGTCTGAATTGTAGAAATATGGGCAAAGTTCTCGGTCTCATTCCTCGGTAACAAGGCCATGTACCCTCACCAAATTTAAAGTGTGTTTGAGTCAATGCCTAGGCATGAATCCCTGAAAATTTCAGTATCGTAACCAGGGGAATACTATAAAAGTTTTGACTTAGATTTTTTTTCAGAATTTGTCTGAATTGTAGAAATATGGGCAAAGTTCTCGGCCTCATTCCTCGGTAACAAGGCCATGTACCCTCACCAAATTTAAAGTGTGTTTGAGTCAATGCCTAGGCATGAATCCCTGAAAATTTCAGTATCGTAACCAGGGGAATACTATAAAAGTTTTGACTTAGATTTTTTTCAGAATTTGTCTGAATTGTAGAAATATGGGCAAAGTTCTCGGCCTCATTCCTCGGTAACAAGGCCATGTACCCTCACCAAATTTAAAGTGTGTTTGAGTCAATGCCTAGGCATGAATCCCTGAAAATTTCAGTATCGTAACCAGGGGAATACTATAAAAGTTTTGACTTAGATTTTTTTTCAGAATTTGTCTGAATTGTAGAAATATGGGCAAAGTTCTCGGCCTCATTCCTAGGTAACAAGGCCATGTACCCTCACCAAATTTAAAGTGTGCTTGAGTCAATGCCTAGGCATGAATCCCTGAAAATTTCAGTATCGTAACTAGGGGAATACTATAAACGTTTGAGCTATTACCAACAGGATGTGTCGATGCTTTGCTTTACTTATTTTTTATTCTCTAAGAAGTGGAGGTGGGGCATGGGTGTCATATGTTTTTTTTTTGGTTGTGATGAAATAGTAATACAGAAAATTTATTATGCATACATTTACAATACAAGTGTTTCTTGGTCGAATTGTCAACTGTATTCTGGAATGCAGTTGACGATTCAATCGTCAACTGTCAACTGTCAACTGTATTCTAAAATATGTTTGCCCTAACTTTATCGATCTTGGGCATGAAATCGATACATGTGTCAAATGTAGCGTTGGAATTTTATTCCTAATATGAACATTTTGTGGATTATCTACTTCGAAATTTCTGCAAATTCTCTTTTCAAATTACGTCTTGCATAATGTTACTATTTTTGACACGGTTTGTCGCTTCCTTATAGTTTCGCCTTCCTAGTAACGCTCATATGTACGCTAGTAAAGGCATATTTTACCAAATTAAAACGACATATGAAGAATGTAAATATGATAAATTAATGTTTTTCGAATGGTTGTTATGGGGAATTCATATTACCATTAATATAAATTCCCGTAACAATCATTCTCTTAAACAAATATCAAATATGTCTACAATGTAAAGCAGAAATAAATTTTGAAGGTTTTACTTTTAAAAATACGGTCTCATTTTGTATTCGGTGGCTACACCGTAATCTTTTTAGCGCAAAATACTCACCGGCGGAAAAGTAAACATGGGAGGTGTGGACAGGGGTATCCCTCTCCCACCTCCAGCATCCGTCTTCCCACATCCCGTCCCCTTTCCTCCCTCTCCCACCCCCTTGCTCACACTCCCTTTCACCATATCCGCCTCCCCAAACATTCCTCTTGCTTACTTGTATTTCATTCGATCATATTAAGAACACATTTGTGGATTTAGCTGGAAAATAGTTACATATGTCATATTTTATGGTATTTATATATTAAAGATTGATCCTTTAGAAAATGCACCCACATTTCTTTTTCACTGGGGTAGTGTTCCCGCCGGAGATACAGAACTCAACTTACAAGAATTTTTTTTTTTCTGTCATTGATATACACATTTTCGTTTTCATTTTCTATTGATTGCTTTGGTAAAAGAAAAGTGTTGATCCACACATTAGCATTATATCCAAAACATATCTAAAATTACTTCATATTCTGGTGGGATGCCGTATAGGTATAAAGTTAACGAATTCTATTCTTGAAATTTCCATTTTCAAAATTCCACTTTTCAGGGCAGATTTTACGTCTTATCTAATCAGCACTTTTTAATTTTTTATAACTTCAATCTTAGTACTAAAGTTTTTAATCGACATTGATACAGGAAATCCTTTAGCAGTATTGAGAGTACATGTTTTAATATTTATGCTAATAAGCAAATAAACATTGTTGCATTTTAGCAGCTGATATTGAGTAGAATGGAATTTTCTTTTTTTTTTTCTACAGACCTAAGTTGGACTACAGTTGCATTATCCAATATAGGAAAGCTGGGTGTATCTGCTTCTTTTGCTGTTATTTTTATTTTCACACCAGAATTATACCCAACAAAATTACGTGGCAGTACCTTAGGGTTGACAAATTTTATTGGGAGAGCTGGGGGAGTGGTTTCACCTTATATCGCAGATTTGGTAATAACTTTAATTCTTTAAAAATTTTTAATTGCATTCATTCTCCATCTTTAGCAATTATTCCTGTCATTCCTCATTCCATATTTCCTTAAAATTGATTAAGCTGTATGATCATTAAAACCTTTGGAAAACTTGGTGGTGGGATTTATGAAAACCTAAAAAGTCATAAAGAAATGCAAAGAATAAGTATCTAGATTTACAATGTATTGGAACTCGCCTGAGCTGAAGTTGATAAAGAGACTTGTTGTTGTTGTTTTTGTTTTCACAGAGCCTTATTGTACACAGTGACTTGAAGGTGGCCCTGCCATTGATAGTGTTTGGTGGGCTGATGATAGGATCAGGACTTCTAGCTTTCACATTACCAGAAACTCTGGGTAGAAAACTCCCAGAAACTATTGAAGAGGCTGAAGCTATGACAAGGTGAATGCGACATATATAAATATTATTATGTAACAAAGCGATGTATAAAACAGATTGAAGCTAAGCCTGATACTTGTATCAATTATGTATAAAAGATTAAGCAATAGAATGTAAAGTCTCCAAGCACATAGATTAACCCCATAGCTTACATTGCCACGTGTGAACTAAAAAGCATATTCTGAAGCAATAGACGTTCAATCTTCAAATTTTGATCTTAAGTTCTTGATTTCCTTAATCTTTCTGACATCTGTCCTCTTGTCATTATGATAAGGCAACTCTTATTCAGACGTTGTAGAAACTCTGGAAAATGAACTCTACGGTAACAACAAGTATTGGATGGACACACGAAAAATGCCATTATTCCCAAATCAAACATTAAGAAAAGGAACATTTTGAATATCTCTGTAGATATTCTTTGAATAAAAAAGACACTGCGCAAAAATATAACAGGAGCAATGTTAAGCTGTAGCAAGAAAATATAATTGTATATAGAATGAAAAAGCAATTTAAATCAGCAAGGATATCATGTCTAATCATATAAGTTAAAGACGATCCTCACGATAATCTCAACAGCATTCACAATAGAGCACCAAATTGAGCATCGACGGACCCCTAGCAAGCTAGAGGTGGGACCAGGTGTCCGGGAGGAGTAAGCTTTCCTTGTTAGCTAGCCGAACCCGCCGTCGATGTTCATGCACGAAAATGAAAATATATATGAAATACATGCAGTGTCGGAGGTTCTGTCTATATAGAAAGTGCTTTGTAACACTTTAAGAGTTCGATACAGTCACAGGTCATTAGATATGTATAAATGCATTTTTTCATTAAATAGAATAAGCTACTGCAAATATCTGAAACATTATCAGACTAAATTTAGTCACTGTTATTGCAAAGTACTACAAATCTTGGCCCGGCACCATACAGCTTCGTTGTTTATGGCAAGTTGAGAATTTGACTAAAGTCAATTGTAAGTTTCTGGTGCCGGGCCCAGGATAAAAGTATGTATTAATGTAAATTGTCGTCAGGATCTTCTTTATCTTTTGACTGTCGTTAACCTTTTGTATTTAAAGTCATTTCAAATTAAAACAAAATCGTAAGTATTTTCTAATCATTCTAATATTATATTCTAATACAGAAATCATCAATCAGAATGTGAAGAAGCATTATTACCAATGGATAAAAGAACAAAGTATGGAGAGATCTGAACTAGTTTTCATGCAGCAACAACGAAATAACGTAGATATGAATTATGAATACGATAAATAAATACCATGGAGATTTGATAACATTCTGATACTTTTTTTCTAGGTACCAATTACATTGTACTGAAAATTTCATTAAATCATGTATCATATCTAATATTTCTCTCGCTATCTCTATCAAAAGATAGACTTATGCATTTGCTGATTTTTTTTTTCATACAGCTTAGTACTGGAATTATGTAAATAAAATTTTCCGTAGGACTTCCTTGTTCTCATATAAGACACGATAACCGTGTTGATTTTGAAGGTAGGCTTCCTTGCCTTCTCGACTTTGAGACTGATTTACTGATCGGTACTTCTTTAATGTTTATTTATACAGTACATACAAAAAGAAGGTGTACCTTGTCGCCGAATGGTCATTGCAATAGGTCATCCCACTTGGAGAATTGAACTGTTTTTGGACAACTACCTTAAATGTTAAACGTCTTCAAATTCAAAAGCATCATTTAAGAACAGATAAAATTTACAGTATGAACTAGACATGCACGTTTCGTGTACTTAATCTTCGTCAGTGATCCTCAATCTAAAAATGTAATATGGCCAAATATTGAGAAAGTTATTATGTCCAAAATGCACCAAAAGACGTTGCAGGATGGGTGGGATATAATGCTACAGGACCCACGTTTCACAAATTTCAAGTAATAAGATCATGTTGAAAAAATACCGTAATATCTTACAGACACCTCTGATTACATAAAGAAAACACCATGTAAGGAACTACCTACACGCTTCTTTTCACAATAGACGTAACCTCTTTTTACTCGAACATCCCCCAAGATGAAGGGAATGGCAGTAAGTAAAAAAGGATGAGATCTTAGACAAAAGAAACGACCATCTGTGGAATATCATGTAAAACTCCTTAAACATAATCTTATATTCAAGTATGTATGTTCAATGGTGACCGTTACCTCCAGATAAATGACAACTCGATTGGCACCAAAATGGCGCCGTCTTATATGAACACATTTTCATGGTGGAATTCGAAGATGGTCTGCTTCTACAGCTTCCAGCAAACCAGTCAAATAACTGCGATTTATTGATGATATCGAAATGAAATGGACTGAAGTAGGGAAAAAACTTAATTTGCCCATCCATAAAATTTACTGTAGAAATTTCAGACACCTGTATACATACTTAAACCACTCGGTGCGACGGTGACATATATTTCTACCTCCACACTAAAGACACCGACTCGTATCTGTATACTTATGAACGAACAGTCGTCACACTCCATGTATTCAAAGGAATTCCAAAAGGGCTACCAAAATTAGGCGGATTTTTCTCCTCTGATGACTAAATTCATTTCAAAACTAAGAAACTTTCACAGAGACTGTGTCACCACTGTTACAATACTGTTCAGGAATCTATCACGGCAATTCATAGGGTTGACGAATATGACATCCTCCAGTACAAACACACAAACATACATATTCCAAGATCTCTTTGCACAGTCATGACTCTTCACCTGTCATTGTCATGTATGTCAACGATCCTTAAAGCTCACTACTTTCCATCAATCAAAGAGGATGAAATGTTACACGTCTAACAGATAAAGGGATAGGGGCAAAAGTGACCTAATTTGGCCCCAATCAGAATGTTTGAAAAGGCTTTTTTTTTTCTTCTTCTATATGCTTCTTGTAAAAAAAAGTACATGTACTTATTTTATATTATTTCTTGATAATCTTAACTTTTTGGGGCAAAAACATTGAAAATTCAGCTCTATTACTTCACAATAGAAATTAAGATTTTTCTCCAATAGAACAGAAAAGGGGATGATCTCCAGCATGACCATCCTGCACCAATCCAACAAAACAAACCCACAAGAAAGTGACAAGTAAATGACATTAGAAAAAACTACAAACCACAAAAAATACATGACAAAAATCACTAGAACATCATAAAAAACAATCGAAACAGACGTACAAAAACATAAAACATTAATGACATCACATAAAAGGAAGGAGACCAATGTGCACCCGGCGCCGACTTCGGACGGTCATTTGCTATCAGCAAATAGTGTGGTTACCCGGATTACGTGCGCACAACCCTTCCACTTATCCTGATACAAATAGGTCTCCATAGACTCACAATGGTTGTTTAAACATAAAACTTCTCGCTGTAAGGTGACGTCACAAACAAGACAGTTAAACACAAATTCTATGTAAAAGGATCTAAAATTCTATGGCATGTGTATAGCAGTTTGTGCTCTGCTGGCTGAAGCGAGCTCAAGATCAATCAAGCATACCTTCAATTATACGTCCCAGAGGAAGCGCCTATAACAAGTTCAAACTTTTATGGGACATTCTTTTTTACATTGCAAATGCACATGCAAAGCATGACTTTGTTACACGCACTTTCTCTATGTACAATTATTTACTATGTGTTGCAATCAAGTCTCGTATCATTTCACTACAATTTTTAGTAAGAATGTCCAATTTTGGCGGGAAATATCACTCATATAGATTTAGAATATCTATTTTCGACATGAATTCAGTAAATATAAATATCTCAACAATTATTTTATATGTTGAAATTAATACGAAAACAATTAATTAATACCGCAAAAATTGGGGCCAAAAATAGCTGATTTTGCCCCTTCCCCTTTGCAGCATGAACCAGACATGCACGTTTAGGGTACTTAACCCTCGTCAGTGATCCTCAATCCAAATAAATGAAATATAGCCAAAAACTGAAAGTTATGTCCGAAAAATACCGAAAGACATAACACGATGGGTGGGATATGACGCTACAGGATCCACTTCTCTGAAATTTTGAGAATTTTTTTGCGCACAGATATGATTGAATGCGTTTGAAAATAAAGCAAAGTTGATCGGACATGGCTGCATGTGCCAAGCAGTGAGACTCACCAAGTGTTACAAATGTTACACGTCTTCAAAGTCATAGCATCATTTAAAAACAGAAAAAAAAATTGCAGCATGGACCAGACATGAGTGATCCTCAATCAAAACAATTAAATATAGCTAAAAACTAAAAGTGATGTCCAAAAATACCGAAAGACGTAGCAGGATGTGTGGCTTATGATGCTACAGGACCCACTTTTCTGAAAGAAGCTATTCCTTCTCATCCCTTGGTCTCGTATATATATAAGAAACTAAATACATGTATCTTGAAATATTTTATGCCGGTTGATTCTTTCTTGACTTGAACTAACAAGAGATGCAAATTGTGCATTATATCACAGGCCATTTCAATCAAAGCATTTAAAAGACTGAACACGAATACAAAACTATGACAAATCTTTCGTGAAAGTTAAGAAATGTTGTTCCTGACAAATCACAACTTTTTCTTAAACATAGGTTTCACGTATCAAAAATTATAGAAATATCCTTCATCTCTTTCTTGCGTTTGTGTTTTTTTAAAGAGCTTATGCTCTCAGAGTGGTTTAAAATAAAATCAAAAATGTTATGTCTATTTTCAAATTAAGTTGATGTCGCTTTATTTGGTCATATAACTGAGTTTGAATACACTATATTTTGTCGATACCCTTATCAGTTTTCCATGCAGATTTTATCATTTATCATGGTCTATTTCTTCAAAATTTTGAATGTTAATTAACGACAATACTGACAAGAGCTCGACTCCTCTCTACCACATTTCCCTTTCTCTCACTCACTGAATTCCCCTTAGGGCCACTTTCAAACCGACTCGAACGTTTCCAAATGTTTAAAGGAGATCGATACGATAAAATGTTGCCTTAACCGAATTGAAGTGGCGGGAAATGCATGCAAGCAAGAGATGCTCATTCTTCCTGGGCATCTGATCTCACTTCTTCGCAGGGAGTTCACTTCTCTTCATTTTTTAGATTTTTGATTTTTTTATTTCTGTGCCTTTGCTATAGGTTTGGTTTTATCCTGGTTTTGTATGCCCTTGGTTAGATGATTTTTCGATTAACGATGTAATACTTCTTGATAGGGATAGGTTTTTTTATATTATGTCTCCCCCCCCCCCAACGAAGAGGAAACATATTGGTTTTGCCTTCGTCGTCCGACCCAAGGTCATGTGACCAAGGTCAAGGTCACCTAGTGCATTTTTAATGAATTTATGCATACATTCCTGTCCGGGCTATATCTCTTGAACCATTTGCCGGATCACTTTCATATTTAAGTAACTATGTTGTTGCTTATGACCCGAAGGTTTCACATTACCTTAACAAAAGGTCATGTGACCAAGGTCGAGGTCACGTAGTACATTTTAATGAAATTGTACATGCATTCCTGTCCAGGCTATATCTCTTGAACCGTTTGCCCGATCACTTTTATATTTTAGCATGTTGCTGCTTATGACCCAAAGGTTTCACATCACCTTGACCCAAGGCCATGTGACAAAGGTCAAGGTCACTTAGTACATTTTAATGAAATTGTACATGCATTCCTGTCTGGGCTATAACTCTTGAACCATTAACCTGATCACTTTCATATTTCAGTATGTTGTTCCATATGACCCGAAGGCTTCACATCACCTTAACCCAAGGTCATGTGACAAAGGCCAAGGTCTCTTACCTTAGTTTTAATGAAATTGTACATACATTCCTCTCTAGGCTTTATCCCTTGGACTGCTTACTGGATTGCTTTCACGTTTTAGTATGTATTTGCTCATGACCAAAAGGTTTCACCTCGACCCATGGTCATTTGATCAAGGTCAAAGTTACAGACATTATTCAGATGTTAAACTTTCTGATCGACAATATTTTTGTGGTGTTTGGAGGAAAGGTCTTCCAGCAAATTGTCGGAATTCCAATGGGGACCAATTGTGCCCCACTCCTTGCCGACATTTTCCTTTACTCGTACGAAGCTGAATTCATTCAATCTTTGGTCTCTGAAGGGAAAAGATACTTAGCTTCTGACTTCAACTTCACTTACAGATACATAGACGATGTGTTGTCCATCAATAATCCAAAATTCGCGGATTACCTGAGCAGTATCTATCCTTCGGAGCTTGAAGTCAAAGAAACTACAGAGACAAATAATTCAGCATCCTATTTGGACATAATGTTGTCCTACGACACTGATGGTCACATGAACACCTCACTCTATGACAAACGTGACGACTTCAATTTCAGCATTACAAACTTTCCTTTTCTGAGTAGCAACATCCCTTCATCGCCTGCTTATGGCGTTTTCATATCTCAGTTGATACGCTATGCCAGAGCAAGTACCAAATATACGGATTTTGTTCTGAGAGCTAGGCGTCTTTCAGATAAGCTTCTCAGTCAGGGATATGTTTGTGACCGACTAACATCGTCACTGAGGAAGTTCTACGGTCGATATGGGGAACTCGTCATACACTATGATGTCCCACTATCCAGAATGGTGGATGATATTCTGTCATAGACCATTTGAACCATCCAACCAAAGATTGTACTCTATATCTTCCAAAATGGAAGTAACCGGATGTGACAGTTCTACCGAATTGAAGCGACGGGTGTTGCATGCAAGCAGGAGATGCTTACTCTTCCTGGGCACCTGGTCTCACTCTCATATCGGGAGTTCGCTTCTTTTCATATGGTGGAGGTTTTTGTTTCTGTTTGCTTATGTTCCTGTTTTATCCTGATTTTGTATGCCTTCGGTTTCTGATTTTCTGAATTATCGATTTTGTACTGTAGACAAGGATATGGTCATTATCCATATTTGTCATTACTGACTACATTTTAATGAAATTGTACATGCTTTCCCGTTGGGGATGTATCTCTTTTTAAAACTATTCATCAGATCCTCACTGTCATATTTTAGCATGGTGTTGCTTATCACCTAAACGTTTCACATCACGTTGAATCAAGGTCATGTGACCAAGGTCAAGGTCAATTAGTATATTTTAAATGAAATTGTATTTGTTATGTGTATTATGTCAAGGCCTAATCTTTTGAATCGTGATTGCATCACTTCATATTTTAGTATGATGGTGCCGATGACCCAAAGGTTTCACACCACCTTGATCCAAGGTCATATGACTAAGGTCAAGGTCAAGTATTAATAGCCATTCTCTGTAAGGACCAAAATTGTTCGGCACGGCATGTCATGGATTTTGATGATTTTCGGTATAATGGGTATATATTAAGTACTGACCATGAAAATAACACTTTTCAGCCAATGTGACCTCTGGTTGCCATGGTAACGAGGTCATTCTATTTATAGCACTTTTGGGACCATGAAATAAGCCAGCTCCGGAGACTTCGTTGCCATGGATACCACTGTAACAGCTTGTTCATCTTTATATAATCTATTCTTCCTGACTTCCATTCTCACTTAGTACACTTAGATATGTGATATTTATTACAGGAACCTTATTGTATTAAGCCAAAATAAGTCAAAATGAAGCGAAAAATAGAGGTCAAAATAAGGGCCAATTTAGTGTGTTTTTGAGCATTTTCAATCTTAAATATCACAAAAGGCACCAATAGGAGACTAGTGATTTTCATCAATGGAAATGTATGTTTATTGACAAATAAAATGATCGGAAAATTGGAGTGGGTATTTAAGAGTTTTACCTAATTTCTGTCGTCAAAGACCGTTGCCATGGCAACATTAGACCTTTTTGCTTGTTTCATATTATCTTTGAAATTGATTTAATTCCTCTTTAGAGCCACACAAGATTGTCAAAATGTATGCATGTATAGATATGACTTATAACTTTTACATAAGAACAATTTAAATGTTCATGGTCATTGGCTTGATGTTCAAGGTCATTTATACTTTGAGACTCAAATTTTGCATAAAATATTGATTTTTAAATTTTTTTGTTACCGATTTTAGTGATTTTTTTATTTAAATATTTTCATAGGTCATATATATTATGAAAGAACATGAATATAAGAAAGACAAATCTTAGAATTTATTGAATTGTCGCAATTCAATAGGAAAATATTTTTCCGTCAAAAAACAAGAAAAATACAGATTTCGTCCCTTTTATATCAAAATACTCACCAAGAATTTAGATATTCGAAGATGTGAAGAAACGTAATCAATAGTTCTAAGAAATAAGTGATACGTTTAGTACCCGAAACGTGCATGTCTGGTCCATGCTGTAAATTTATCAGGTTTTAAATGATGCTATTGAATTTAAAGACGTTTAACATTTATCATTTTATGGCAAATAACTGTTAAGTTCAATATTTCAAGGTTTCTAAAATATTGACACCTTCATTTTGTGAAAAATCAGGATTTTTCGTCAAAATTGGTCACTTAAAGTTTAATGACCTTGAAAATTCAGTGGATGACCTTGAAATATTTTCAAGGTCATTTTTATATCAAAACGCCTCTGATAGATGTATACATGAACTTCTGTTCCAATATCATGCGTAGATAGTTTGATATATTTGTACCTGTTTCCATGGTAACGAAGCCTACAAATATGCCTTGTCCTATAGATTTTCCCGATTTTTGAAACTTCAGACACGGTTACCATGGCAACGACAACCTTTTTGAAAAAACTGGGGTTGATTTACATACTAGTACTTCATATTGAACTTCCATACCAAAAATCTCAAAAATCCATGACATGCCGTGCCAACATGTTTTGAAATTCTTTGGTTCTTACAGAGAATTGCTGTTAAAATTTTAATGAAATTGAAAATGCTATTGAGTCTGGACAGGGACGTATATACGTCCCTGGTCTGGGCTATATCTGTGGAATCTTATACTGGATCACTCTGATACTTGAGTATGCTGTTACTCAGGATTGGAGGGTTTCTTATCATCTTGACCCATTTTAGTATGTTGTTTCTCAGGACTAAATCTTTCTTATCACATTGTCCCAAGGTCACATGAATTAAGGTTACTTCTTACTTTTGGTAATTAAATTGTATTTGGTAATCATGTCCAGGCTGAAATTGTCTATGCTTATCATGTTTAGGCTTTATATTTTGAACCGTGTATCCAATCACTAATTCAATTTTGTGTTGCTCATGATCCATACAATGTAGGTTTCAGATCACCTATATCCAAATTCATGTGACCAAAGTCATTTTCACTAAGTATGCTTATAATGAAATTGTATATGCTAATCATGTTTGGGCTCTACCTCAAACAATATAATGAATCACTTTCATGTTTTAGTATGATGTTGCCCATGACTCAAAGGTTTCATATCTTCTTGGCCTAAGGTCAAAGTAAATTAGAGGGAGGGGGAGACATCTGTTTTTTCTGAAAAACATTTTTTTTAATTTGTCATTGTTGTGTGCTGCCTACCTGTAAAAACACAAATTACAATGTATCACATTTATTCTATATATTCATATGCACCACAATTGTCAGTCTCATTCTTACTTAATTTCTAAAATCGCGTTTTACAGATAAAAAGAAACGTAAAAATTTAGGTACTGCGGATTAAGTTTGCCGTCACGGCATGTTGCATTGTACATAACGTCACGCATTGTGAAATGCAACACGTACCTTTTCAATAGCTTTATCTCGAGGAATAGACTTCTTGCCGAAATTTACGATGGGTAACAAAATGATAAAAAAAAATGTCTGAGATGGGGACTTTCTAGCGCTGTTTTAATGTTACGTCAAAATGGAAACACGTATCAAAACTATTATGTCCAAAAATGCACCAAAAGCGGTAGCAGAATGGGTGGGATATGATGCTGCAGGACCCACGTTTTAGAAATTTCAAGAAATTTTGTAACAAAAAATTTCAAATGCGTTGAAGAGACAGACGATCAACCGAAGTTGATCGAACTTGGCTACATGTGCCCTCGGGGACTCTTGGTCCACCAGCAGTGACACTCACCAAGTAGTTCAAATGTTCAACGTCTTCAAATTCAATAGCATCATTTAAAAAAAAGACCTGATAAATTTACAGCATGGACCAGACATACACGTTTCGGGTACTAAACCCTCGTCAGTGATCCTCAGTCTAAACAATGTAAAATGGCACAAGTATCATCTTGATCATACGCCTGAATTTTAGTATACTCATATGACTTGTGAAGCACTTTTCGACATGACAAATTTGGTCATATGGTACTTATCAGTGTCTCAATAGTATGATTTAATAAAGAGAAAGATACGATTATGGTGGCTGATACCTGTCATTTCGTTCTCTCGCTATCTGGTCCAGACAAGCCGATATTTATCGACTTTTCGCTCGACTATTTATCGTTATTTCGAGTCGAGAAAACGACAAAATACTACGCGAAAAAAAAAAAAAAACACGAAAAGTATGAGGTGATAAGCGGGATGAAATATCTCGCCCGATATATATTTGTTGTCGTTTTGTCGCCCCGAAATAAAAATAAAAAGCGGGGCGAAAAGTCGATTATTATCGAGTTCTCGGGGCGACAAAGCGAAAGAACGAAATGGCAGAAATCAGCCACCATACGAAATACTTCAGATTGTTATACTTGAAGGTTCGCTGCTTCGAATAAACTTTAAAATGGGAGTTAGTGCTCCACAACAACTTGAATGATATAAGAACCTTTATCCCCTTTAAAGTGTCTTTACGTATGACGATGAAACGTTATGTATATATCTAATTTAGTTATATGCACTTGTGTGTTATCGATGTTTTGGTGACAGATCCCATATTCGTTATATCTCCTGTTAAAGAGACCGACCTTTATATTTAGGCATGGTCCATTTGATATTCAGGGGGGGGCTTGGGTTTTTTGTCGGAGCAAAATTATTTTTTTCGCCCCGAACCGGAGCAAAATTATTTTTTTCTGGCAAAGTTGGAGCAAGGAAATTTTTTTTTTAAAAGTGATGCGCATATTAAGAATGTTTTTGTTTTATCAATAGAAATTATTTATATTTTTACTCACAACTCTAAATATTAATATATTAGTTTATTTTTATGCAAGTATTCAATTCACTGTTAAACAGAGAGATAAAACTTTTAAGATTTTTACAAATAATTCTCAATATTTTATATAAGGTACATGTATGTAACATGTATAAGAGGGTCTGAGGGGAAGGTCAATTTAGACAATTTTTTAAATGTTACCAAGAATTGTAAATTGGTGAATAACTGAAGTTCTCCTTCCAAGCTTACAAGAACATGACTCTATGGGATATACATGCAACATGTATTAACAGCAATACATAAATATTGATAATATATTGAAGCTTTTAAGGAAGCCCTTTTTCATTCACATACATGTATAACTTTTGATATCTTCAAATATTTGAAGTTAAAATGCTATTAGTGAATAATGTTTTTATAGAAAACTATGGCGAGCGAAGCGAGCCAAAAATTTTTGATACAATTTTGAAAACTGCGGCGAGCGAAGCGAGCCGGAAAATTTTCAAGAATTTAAGCGAAATTTCATGGTAATTCTTCAAATTCAGATTTTTTGTTAGAGCAAGATTATTTTTTCTGTCACACCATAAGCAAATTTATTTTTTTCATCAAAATTGAGAGCAAAATTATTTTTTTTGAAAAAAACCCAAGCCCCCCCCAGAATATTAAATGGACCGTGCCTTATTAGGTCAGTCATCTGTGTATTGACTTGATTGTGTAGGTACATGTATACCGGTGTGATGTGTACATGTTCTTAATAAATGTAAACATATATAATCGTTGACAATGGAGGAAAACCAAATAAAACATTTTGATGATATATTTCAATACATTGGTGATTTTGGACCATACCAGAAGAGGCTGTATTTTATGGTTATTTTGCCCGCTGCTATATCTGCATTACCTACGTTAGGAACAGTCTTTATTCTAGCTGATCGTCTACACAGGTAAGTAGATGTAGTTGACCGTAACATTTGTGTGTTTTCATCCATGACCTCAATGTAAGTTAACAACAGGAGAAAACTAAAGCACACCATGTAAGGTGTCCTGACAAAGGGTGATTTTTTGTGTTTATTGTCCTGGATTTTACGTGTTTGTCCTGGATTATTTGTGTTCGTTTCGAGCGAAATCGGCAAAATTTCATATTTTTTAGACAATTAATGGACATGTAGATCATTGTGAGATACGTATCTTTGCATTTAACATTGTAGATGCATTATAAGACTGAATCAATGCTAAGAGTTGTCTGCTTTTCATTGAATTAAGAGATTTCGACTTTTTTAAAATAAAAATCCATGTTCTCGTCGTTTAAACAGACTAGGTTCAAATATTTTAACATGAATATCTTGTGCCAGTTCAACAGTGCTAACCATACTTTTCTCGAGCAATAAAACGGCAATAAAAAGCAGAAAAGTAAAATTTTTAAAAAGTTAGATGTCCTGACTTTTTTTGTGTTCTGTCCTGGATTTTTTGTGTTTGCTGTCCTGGCTTTTGTATATTTCTTCATCAATCTAATAGAGTTTAACTAATTTGTAGGGGATTTTGTTATGACAGTAGCTCCACTTTCATAATAAACCTTATTTTGCCCTTGTTTGTTACAAAAATCACTGTTTATTAGTTCTGATTTCTGTATTCAGATGAAATTTGTCCTTATTTCTTCAAATGTTCTGAATTTGCTATGAAAATTCTAAATGATTACGAATTTATCTGTCAGTACATGTATTTGAAAAAAATCGTTGGCTCGCTGTTGCTCGCCGGTTTTCAAGACTTTAAATATGCATGGACTTTGAATTTTATAGTTGAGACTCAAAATACATTGATAGAAGATATAGATAGTAATTGTCTTTCATTTTCATTCTAACTCTAGAAAAAAGATCGCCAATCTTCTTTCAATCATATTAGAAGTTAGACTAAGTATAAAGTAATTGATCAAGGAACCCAGTGGAAGGAATTAGTCTAGAATAACTTCTATTTTCGCTTGTCAGTTTTCCGTAAAAATTTTCTTTGAAACTGGACTTTGCCATCCCCGCCCCTTTCTGGAATCCTAGATCCGCCACTTGTCATCTATACAATTTTGTGTCATAATGTAATATTGGATGTAATTTTGCTATCTTGTTTGCATGCAAAGGTGTACCTCTGATGGAAATGGAAACATTTAATTTGACCAGCCAAAAAAAAAAAACAAAACAAAACAAAACAAAACAAAACAAAACAAAACGAACAAAGGCGAAACAAACAACAAAAATAAATAAAAAAGATGTATGGCCATTCGTTCATCATTCTGTACAAAGTGTCCTATATTAGCCCTTGAAGATATAGCATATACATACCACCGAACAAAACGAAAGGGGTGAATGATCCCCACCCTCTCCTTTTGTGCGAAATGTTTTATAATCTGAAAGAATGGGGGTAGGGTGGGGTTAGCCAGGCGCATAGCCAGGCGCACGCATGTACCAGATGCTTCCACATCGATTTGCAAAACAGACTAAAAGAAGGTGTGCAAAGGATCATTTTAACGTAGAAAACTGCTCTGTAAATGCGTAAAATGCATTAGATTCCGTGACTTCGCCCCTTGGCCTGGATCCCCACAAAGGCTTCTCCTTGGATCCAATTGGGACATCAAAGCGATCCCCACACCTCATGACTGAAAGTGCTTCAATTTAAAAAGCACTCTGGCTACGCGCCTGCCTTTGGAACGATATGAAAAACTAACCAACATGTCACCGTAGAAAAGAAGGGGAAAACGCATGTGATTGTGAAACACGAATGCCCCCGTCGGCATCTTTGTCAGTAAAAGTTGTAAAATGGTCAAACTCCAAGATCAAGGCAACAAGGTCAAAAATTTTGGTATCCATGGAAGGGTCTTGTCACAAGGAATACACATGTGAAATATCAACGCCCTATTCCTTACCATTCAAAAGTTATGACCAAGATTTAAGTTTTTCAAAAGTAGGTCAAAGTCCAAGGTCAAGGTCATAAGGTCAAATATTTTGGTATCCATGGAAAGGTGTTGTCACAAGGAATACACATGTGAAATATCAAAGCCCTATCCCATACCATTCAAAAGTTATGGCCAAGGTTAAAGTTTTTTCAAAAGTAGGTCAAACTCCAAGGTCAAGGTCACAAGGTAAAAAAATATTGGTATCCATGGAAAGTTCTTGTCACAAGAAACACACATGTGAAATATCAAAGCCCTATCCCTTACCATTCAAAAATTATGACCAAGGTGTAAAGGTTAATGTTTTTGCGGTGACAAGGTTAAAGGTTAAGGTGACCATGGTTAAAGTTTTTATGCGGACAAACAAACAGACAGACAAACGGACAGGAGAAAAACTATATGTCCCCGAATCTTCGATTACGGGGACATAACAAGGAAAACAAAAAGATGTATGCATACAAACAAGCTTCCTCTTCGTTTATACTAAGGCATAGGCCATTTTTATAAAAGTAAGAGCTATTTGAGCGGATGATATTTAAATATTCGCTCGCTTTTCAAACCTATTGAAAATTATTCTTAGATCAAAATCTAGAAAATCCAGGACATCACAAAGAAAATCCAGGACTAGGTACACAAAAAAGTCAGGACATACTCAACTCTTTTAAATTTAGAGATATTAGTATATTTTAATTGCGGTCCCTAACAGATGATTCAAACATCATAAATACATGAAAACAATCTGAAAAAAATGTCAAATTGAGCATTTTATGGAGTTTGAAACAATTTTATGACACAAAAAATCCAGGACGTACACAAGAAATCCAGGACAAATAACACAAAAAATCATCCCTCGTCAGGACACCTTACATGGTGTGTAAAGGGTTCTCCAAATTCACCCTTCCACAATTCCCGCTATTTCATTTTGGTAGGGTGAATTATCGGTATTATAGAGTAATTAGACAGCTAAGGTACATGCATGATATCATGTCTTCTCCTTACAGGGAGAGGGGGTCCTGTCTATAATTTTGAATTGAATAAACAAGAGCCCCAGGGGGGCACAACGCTCACCTGATATCCATGCACACTCTGAACATACTGACATTGAATAATGTTAGAGCCAGAGCCATAGTCAGAATTTTTTGGTCCATATGCCATAAATAATTAAAAAAAATATCATAAAAATTCCAAAAAAGTAAAATGCAATAAATGAGTGTGCAAAATGGAGAAAATGAAAATGGAAAAAGAAAAAAGAAGGGTTTTTTTTTGTATTCAGATGATTTAAAAGTGCTTAAAAAGCTTGCAAAATGCAAAAAATGAAAAAAAAATTGGGATGCCAGTGCCTGAATTTGAACCCACAATCCTTGGGTCTATGTGCACGCACAGCATATCTAGATTAAAATATAAAAAAAAAATTCAAAAAATAAAGTTATAGCAAATAATGTATATAAAAGAATTGAGTAACTTAATCTGACAAACATGCAATAAATGAGTGCAGAAGATCATATATTTACTAAGTTATTAAAAGAAATAGTTAAAGAAAAATAATAAGAGCACCCTAACATCTCTCTCTTTCGGGGAAAGGATGGACAACCTAAAGAGGCATCAGATAGGATGTCATCCTTAAGAAATATTAAGTGCAGAAAACCACTGTTAGATGGAGTAAATGAAAGAAAGATTAGTATTTACTCTGATAGTTCATTAATATACAAGCCAATTAGAAAAAAAATATTATTTTGTCCAGTTCTTATTATATCATCTAATAGAAAAAAAAATCTGTCAGCAGATGTTGTTACAGAAATTTTGACCCCCCCCCCCCACCCCTTTTTATACTCTATAGAATACAAGAATTATTATAAATTCAAATTGTACATGTTGTTAATCAAAAATGCTATCACACAAGCATTCATTAATTTAATTTTACCTAGGATATAGGTTTCAAAATATCAATATGAACTCAAGGGAAATTAATATGGAGAAAATGCCAAACTTCATAAAAAATTCCAAAGTTCAAAAAGTGGCAAAAATGGCATTAAAATTATTCAGGTAAGTTAAAAATAGCATTCAAAGCTTAAAATATGGATGAAAAATGAAAAATAAAGAAAAAAATTTTTTAAGGCCCAGCCGGGATTTGAACTCGCTACCTTGGGACTCATTGACAAAGAAAACATGCCTATTTACAGTATTGAAGAAATCATTAAAAATCTAAAAGTCAAGATATTGAGAAAATTCTTTCACTGTTACATTCCTTACAATAAATATGATAAATGTTAAAACAATCATTCATGGGAAGAACCATAAAATGCCAAAAATGATGAAAATGACCATCCTCCCTTCCTTTTTTACAGTATTAAAAAAATCATTAAAAATTCAAAAATAAACCTTTCAGCAAAATTCTTTCACTAAAGCATTCCTTTGCTTAAAAATGGCTAAATTAACCTAAACTGGAGCAGAATTTTTCAATAAGAAAGAAAATATTAAGAGAAATATCAATTTTTGCATTAAAAATGCAATGTCGAAAAAGACGTCAAAAACGCGTCAAAAATTAGTTATTGGATTTTAACGAAATGAACAAACTTGAATCGTACATCCTTCTAGATCACTTAGATACAATTAGTTTTTCAATCCATTCAGTGGAACTGGAGAAGAAGATTTTTGAAGAGGGGTACCCTCTGGGGCCTATTTGACCCCGCCCTGGATCCACCCCTGAAGGGATCAAGCCGAAATGAACAAACTTGGTAGAGGACCTTTAGTACTTCATGCATACCAAGTTTCATCAAAATCCCTTCAGCCGTTCTTGAGAAGAAGTTGAAAATGTTAAAAGTTTACGACGGACGGACGGACGACGGACGACGGACGCCGGACGCCACACTATGACAATAGCTCACTTGAGCCTTTGGCTCAGGTGAGCTAAAAAGGGGAAAATTCCAGGGGGAAGAAAATCCAACCTATCCCTCTAGATCCATGTTTAATGATTACAACTAAGATCGTAGGCGAAAAGGGGGAGCAGCCCCCCCCCCCCCCACCACCACCACCAACATTTTGACAAGTGGTGGGGAGGGGCATAACCATGTTTGTGTGCGCCCCCCCCCCCCCAACTTTTCGGGCAACATAATCTATGACATATCAACATTGTTTGAAGTAACAACAATTTGTAAAGGAAATCCTTAATTGTTAGGTCAGATTTCATAAAGGTTTTATTATTCTTTCAAAAAGTATAACTAATCTGATCCATTTCACATCCATAAAACTTTACGAGTATACGGTACAAAGGCATTTGAGTATGAACTCCATCATGTTCAAATTCGAATTATGATAAAAAAAAAATTGCTGGCTTGTCTGCTCGCCAGTTATTTATTAACTATAAGTACATTTAAACTCTACTAGACACATGAATATTATTACATAATCATTACAACACTATATCATACTTTTAACCCCCCCCCCCCTCCTCCTTTTTTATTATTTTTTTTTTTTTTCTTTTCATTTTTTTTTTCTTTTTCTTTTTTTTTTTTTTTTGGCTTGTCAAAAATTTCCAGATGTGCTCCACAACTTTTTCTGTCATAGCTACGCCATCGACAAGCGCAGAGTGCTCCTTGAACGATTACTGAAGGAATTACAACAAATTGATACGTGACCATGACAGAAGCTTTTGTTACCAGTGACTGAATACTCGAACTAAATAGAAGACATGTCAATTATTGAACGAATTAAATCATAACAACAAAACAAAACAATATGGTCGACATCTTCTTTCAGATATAATGTTAAACGTCTTCAAATTCAATAGCCTCATTTAAGATCTGATAAATTTACAGCATGGACCAGACATGCACGTTTCGGGTACTAAACCCTCGTCAGTGATCCTCAGAATAAACAATATAAAATGGCCGAAAAGCATGAAAATTATTATGTCCAAAAAATGTACCAAAAGACGTAGCAGAATGGGTGGGATATGATGCTACAGGACCCACGTTTTCGAAGTTTCAAGAAATTTTGTAACAGAAAATTTCAAATGCGTTAAAGAGACAGACGATCAACCGAAGTTGATCGAACTTGGCTACATGTGCCCTCGGGGACACTTGGTCCACCAGCAGTGACACTCACCAAGTAGTTCAAATGTTAAACGTCTTCAAATTCAATAGCATCATTTAAGACCTGATAAATTTACAGCATGGACAAACTTCATTTCCAGATGCAAGATTCCTCAACTTCCAAATGATACGTACGCCTCACAAGGTCCTTGGCATGACGCCCTTATAAACAGGAGTATACCGTTATCTACAGAGGATGGCAAAAAATATGACGAGTGTCACCTTTATAAGTACACTAACTCCTCTGGGAATATCACAGAGAGCCTGCAATCATGTCATTCCTGGGTGTACGACGAAAGTACCTTCCAAAATACGGTGTCGTCAGAGGTATGTTGATTTCAATAATAAGACTAAGATTCTAATTGAATGTGGCCAGATATTGTATATTTCTAATTTGATGCAGAAACGGGGGAGCACTTATTTGAGAGTACTATCCGGTATGAGTAAGCATTGTCAACTGTGAGCCATGTACACCTCTTAGAAATGTTTTAGAGATTAAAAGCATACTGGTGTAAGGAATTATGAAGCTTTTTACAATGTAGAAAGATGTTTGATAATGATATACACTTAGTTTGATAGATCTGGCTGAATGCAAGAAATTAGGTAAATAAGGCATCATATTAATATAAAGAAATGTATGCAATTGTATGAAAGTGCCACAATGATTCTAGCGCCCGTATATTGATGTACATTGTATTTTCATAATTTCATAATTTGATACTGCTGTTGATTTAATAAGGTAAAATGGTAAGAGTTTGATTTTCAGTTTGATTTGGTATGTGACAAAGTCGTGTACCAATCCACTGCTAGTATGGTATACATGGCTGGACTGCTGTTTGGATCTATACTATTTGGTGCCCTCGCTGATATGTGAGTGATAAAATGCCTGGATTCCTTATAAAATTGTCTAATAATTTTACAGCCTAATGAGTAAGATGAAATATTCTATCAATAAATGAGCAAATTGTCAATATTGAAATATATGTTCTATAATGAAATTTCAGTGCACCATATGCGCATTTCAACAAGTTATGTCTCATCAGTGATGCTAGAGGCCAAAAAACAGAGAAAAGAGGAAATCCAAATAAAATTCCATATAAGCGGTCCCATCCAGCTAACGCTGGCTGGCACCGGACAATCACGAGTGTAGATATGATCTAATAGGATGCAGATATTGCGTATATCGGTAGATGTACCTGTCCTCACCTAGAGTGATGAGGTGACAATAGTTCATATCTCTATGTTAAGTGCTGTCGGTCTCTGTGCAATGGCTCCAGTTTGACGGGTGCTTTTGACAGATTCTGACAGTTCGGTCCCCAAATTGGGAATGTTTAGTTAATCATCCTTTTGGAACACTCGTGATGCCCAGATGCTGGAATTCCCACTGAATAGTATATATTCGAGTCCTAGACTCGGCATGTTTGACCATAATTCAGGATTAAGCTCACATTAGTCTCAGTTTCTGTTAGTACTTTACGTTGTTAAACCATTTGCAATTGGAATTATAATAAACTATTATGAATTTAGAAGTGACCTTTTTCTATCTCTGAGAAAAATAGACAGTCAAAGAAAAACACAACGCGGAACAAAGATCTACCGGGTTACTTTGATCTAAAATGCCTTCCAAAGAATATGACAAGGGCAGGGCTATGTCATCAGAGAGTTACCCCTTACATGTAGTTTTAGAAAAAAAAATTCTGAAATTTTGTGACGGATAATATACCAATATATTTTAATTCATATACCGAAGCACTGCAAAGAGGTACTTAGACAAACATTTAATTCCAGACGGTTTCATAAGCCTAGCATTCTGTCTACTATAGAAAGTATATAGAGTGCTTTGATTATTTTGATTCCATTTCAGGTTTGGCAGAAAACCTTCACTTTGTGTGGCAATATCCATACTGTTTGTGTCCAACTTGGGCCTCGTGTTTGCTCCTGATTATATATCCTTTATCATTCTCAGATTTTTCGTAGGAATTAGCAATGTAGGCACATTCGGACAATGTTTTGTTATAGGTATGTTACAAACTAATGATAAGGTGTTTGCTTTATTGCATTTTCTATGTTCTATCCAAACGTATGAAATTTTTTTTCCGAATTTTTGATCCAGTAATATAACAAAATCCCTTAATCTTGCAATCTGCTTCGTCCAATATCGATAATATGAAAAATAAAGAAAGAAAGAAACTGATTTCTGATAAATGCAAATAATGTAATATCAATATCGTTTTCAACCCTAACGGAATTTTGGCATTGATAGACCTTAATTTTCTTTCGAAAAACTCATGTTAATGTAATGATCCGTTCTGTACTATAGGCTTGGAATTGGTTGGTAAACCAAAGAGAGTTTTTACTGGTACAGTTATAGAGTTTTTCTGGTGTTTCGGGGAGCTTTTGGTGGCAGGGATAGCTTATTTCTTACCAGACTGGCGACATATACAGATAGCAATCACGGCGCTGGTCGGAATATTCCTATCATACTGGATGTAATTGCTCAGTAAATATTTTCAAAATAGTGTTGTTTTAATGACTGACATCCGAATACAATAGATAATCTTAAACTAATTCATTTATTTTACAAAAATAAAAGGAATGCAGGAGGGATGATCAGTTTACAACAAAAAGCATTCTCAAACTTTCAATCATTATGTAAAAGCAATATTATCATTTTATAGTTAAGTTGACTAGATGAGTTTGTGAAACAGTGATGCCTAGCGGACTGCACGAAAAAGTTACAACTTAAGGTGGATCCCTACTCGTAGATTTTACAGATACAATTTTTATTGAAAGTATTTTTCCTATGCATAATCGCCCAAATGGCATAAGGAACATAAACATACGTAGATAGCCAATTTTGTTTTCATGAAAGAAACGATACATTTAAGAAAGGTTCCCTTGCGTATTTTAAAGATTTATAAATATCAAATATCCAGTACATAGATTTAAACCCTCCAAGTTGTTTTATGATGGGACCAAAATTAATAATTGTTTTGTTCTAAATTTTAAAAATATGTAATATAGAAAAAGTATTGCCTTTTAAAAGAAGATATTATTAGATGTGAATTTCAATGTGTTTCAAAAAAGAAGGGTATCCCCTTATAATTTTATTCGACTAATAAAATAGACTAAATCCTTTTTCTTTTTTTTTTTTTTCTTTTTTTTTTTTTTTTTGCAAAAAATAACAGATAGAATTTCTTCATTTTGCATTATTTTATGAGATAATGTTATTAGATGAGGAAAAAATATAACATACAGGTATCCAATTTTATATAGGATCAAAATGTGGCTCCAAAGATAAGGGTACAACCTAAATATTTTGGGCAGTTTTGACATACTATTTCTACACTTACACATACATTTAACAATTAAAACAGTTTTATTCTTTTGACATTCTTTTAATAGATCAAAGTGTAACCTTTAGAAAAAGACTGAGCAATAGTGTGAAATATTCTTTATGGAAGATATTTGCGATAGTACATAAGGGATTCCCTAAACTTCCAACGATATTTGGTATACAATTACTACATAAACAGACATGAAAAATGAGTCAAATTTTCAATAATTTTTAATGTACAAAATTGTCACGAAAAACAATGTATATTGGTCAGTAGTGAATATTTAGTGTAAAAATTTTTGGATTCAACCGTAAGAACAATCGAGAAATAAAAATATTTTAACGGTCGAGTAGGGACTCACCTTAATTTCACCAAAGTTGATCAAATTCTAAGGTCAAGGTCATGAGGTAAAATCTTTCGTCACAAGGAATACATGTATGAATATAACGAAAGCAAAGACTTTTTTTTACCTCGAATCAGCGTGAACAAGCATAATTTGTTCTAATAAACCATGCGTTCCTTTCAGTCTGATACCAGAATCACTGAGATGGTTGTTCTCTACGGGTAAAAGTCAAAGAGCCAACGAATTATTACTGAAAATCGCCAAGGTCAACAAGGTGAAACTGCCAGACAATATCGTAATAAACCTTCAAGACGCCTCGTCATCATCGTTCTTCAAACCATTAGGACAGCTTCTAACCTCTCCTACAATGCTGCTACGTACGGGAATAATAAGTCTATGTTGGTAAGCGAGCAAAATATGTTTATGAAATACCGATATTCTCGCCTTGACATAGAAAGTTAATGGATTTCTTTAAGATAAACAATAATAACCCACCTGAATATTTATCAACTAAAGTGATATTGAACCAATACATTAATAACAGTCCGTACCATACGAATTAAAAAAAAACCAGGCCTAGGCTAATATTAAGAAACAGGGCCAATACAAAAACAGGGCAAATACGGAAAAAAAAACAAAGGGCCAATATGGAAAATGACGTCATTTTGGCGGACATTTCAGATGCTTGGAATGTTCATGAACTTTACCTGACGTTAATTTAAAGAACAACATTGATGGAATCTTTTTTAATTGGATATTTTTGAATGGAAATAAAGAAAATTTTGCACTGTTGTTGCGTCTCGGTCTGTCGCATTGCCCCTCGACGGCTGTGCCTCTGTAATATTTGGCTTACCTCGACATAATAACAGCTGCCAATACGGAATACACTGGTTACTAACCTATATGTATTGGACTAGTTTTCATGTACAAATGCGATAAAGAATATCCCGAAGCACTCACAATTGAGCATCGACGGACCCCTGGCAAGCTAGAGGTGGGACCAGGTGCCCGGGAGGAGTTAGCATCCCCTGTTTGGCTAACCGCACCCACCGTCGATGTCCACGCACGAAACTGAAAACAATACATGTATCTATAAAACATGCACTGGCTGAGGTTATGTCTATATAGAAAGTGTTATGACGACCATGTCTCGTACAATCATAAGACAATCATAAGACAACAAGATCATATTCTTCTATGACGATGCTTACAAAATGTACTTACTAGGATGCATATATTTTGGTTTGGTAATCCCGGCGAACGAAATATTTACTTCTGTATCTTTCGTATTCTAATAATGGAGATATAGGATCTCCTATACATAATCAATCAATGTATTCTTAAAATATTTACAAATGCAGGTTTGTCTCAAACATTGGTTATTACGGATTGACGTTAAACTCGGGAAGAATTGGCGGTAATATATACGTTAATTACGTGGTATCCGTGGCAATGGAGTTGGTGGCCTATATAGCTTGTCTGTTTCTTGTTGACCGTATTGGTAGGCGAGCCATGTTCTGTGCCAGTATGCTGCTTGGAGGAATATCTTGTTTATGTACCATATTCACCGTCATGTATGCACCACACGGTACGTATACATGTACTTTTTGACTGAAATTCTGTCTATGTTAAACCTTTTCTTCAGTAATATCGAGAGAGAACGATAAATATTTGAAATGCATGTAATATTGAAGAAGTTTTTCAAGATGGTTAGTATTGAGTAAAATGAAATTCTTATTTTACAGACCTAAGTTGGACGACAGTTGCATTATCCAATATAGGAAAGCTGGGTGCATCTGCCTCTTTTGCTGTTATTTTAATTTTCACACCAGAATTATACCCAACAAAGATACGTGGCAGTGCCTTAGGATTGACAAATTTTATTGGGAAAACTGGGGGAGTGGTTTCACCTTATGTTGCAGATTTGGTAATGTTTTCAATTCTTCATCTTTATAAAAATTACCACCTTCATTTTTGGTACTGCATTTCTGTCATGATATTTTTTAATTAACCTGAATTGCATTATGATGAACCTTTAAGCAAAGTTTTGTGAGGGTGATAGGGTTTGCATGAAACCAAATAAAAACTAGAGCTGCCCTTAAAGTGACGAATTATAACCCCCGCAGGACGTTTTTCTCTTAACGGATTCATTTATGACATAACACAGAAAGATCTGGTCATAAGGAATCCATATGTGAAAAATCGAAGCCCTATCCTTATAGTTTGAAAGTAGGCAAAAGGTCAAGGTCACTAGGTCAAAAATCATGGTATTAAATGAAAGCTCTGGTCATAAGGAATCTATATGTGAAATATCAAATTCCTATCCCTTATAGTTAAAAAGTAGATCAAAGGTCAAGATCAAGGTCACTAGGTCATTGTATCAAATGAAAGTTCTCATCATGAGGAGTATATATGTGAAATATCAGAGCCCTACCCGTTATAGTTTAAAAGTAGGTCAAAGGTCAAGGTCAAATGTCTTTGAGTAATACTTGTTATGATGAATGTGTGTATGAAATATCAAAGCCTTAACACTTATATTTGAAGAGATATTCACTTCAGAACATCTCATCCAAAATATTACAATAAGGTCAAAGTCAAGGACAATAGGTCAGATGTCTTGGTATCAAAATGTAGCACCTGTTATGGTGGATGTATGCATGAAATATAACAGCGCTATCACTTATATGTGTAAAATATATGCTTTAGGAACTACTGAACCAAAATTTAACTATAAGGTCAGAATTCAAGGTCCAGGTCACTAGGTCAAATGTCTTGGTATCAAAATGTAGTACCTATTATGGTGAATGTATGTATGAAATATGAAAGCCCAATCGCTTATACTTGAAGAGATACCGTATTTGCTTTAAGAATTTCTTAACCAAAATATTACTACAAGGCCAAAGTTCAAAGTCAAGGTCACTATGTCAAATGTCTTGGTATCAAAATGCAGTACTTGTTATGGTGAATTTATGTACGAAATATAAAAGCCCTATCACTTATATGTGTAAAAATATATATGCTTTAAGAACTTCTTATCCAAAATATACCTACAAGGTCAGAGTTTAAGGTCAAGGTCACTAGGCCAAATATCTTGGTATCAAAATGTAGTACATATTATGGTGAATGTAAGTATGAAATATGAAAGCCATATCACTTATGCTTTTTGAAGAGTTATCTGCTTTAAGAACTTCTTAACCGGACGGACAGATGGACAGACGGATGGACAGGGTGTTTCCTATATACCCCCCCCCCCCCCAAAAAAAAAAACTTCGTATAAAAACATGTGTTTGTGAAACACGAATGCCCTTGTCGGCATCTTTGTCAGTGAAAATTGTAAATGGTCAAACATCAAGGTCAAGGCCACAAGGTCAAAAATTTTGGTATCCATGGAAAGGTCTTGTCACAAGGAATACACATGTGAAATATCAAAGCCATACCCCTTACTATTCAAAAGCTATGGCCAAGGTTAAAGTTTTTCAAAAGTAGGTCAAACTCCAAGGTCAAGGTCACAAGGTAACAAATTTTCATATTGATGGAAAGGTCTTGTCACAAGGAATACGCATGTGAAATATCAAAGCTATATCCCTTACCATTCAAAAGTTATGGCCAAGGTTAAAGTTTTTGCGGACAAACAGATAAACAGACAGACAAACAGACAGGACAATAACTATATGTCCCCTTCTATCATCTACCTTCCATTACAGGGCATTAAAAGTCAATGAGATATGCCAATGGCCTCTAGATTTTTAATACAATATTAGCTCAATCAAACCGACTTTTAAGGTGGTTAAGGTCTTGACATAGTCAGTAGTGACATTAAGCTGGTTATATTACTGATATTTTATTATCATCTAATACTCCTTTTAAACAATGAAAAAAGAGACCAATATAGGTTTGAGCTCAGTTTTAATTTAAAATAATATCTCATATTGTTATGATGAAAGGGGAATCACAATCAGACCTGCTTTTTTTACAGAGCCTTATTGTACACAGTGACATGAAGGTGGCCCTGCCATTGATAGTGTTTGGTGGGCTGATGATAGGATCAGGACTTCTAGCTTTCACATTACCAGAAACTCTGGGTCGAAAACTCCCAGAAACTATTGAAGAAGCAGAAGCTATGACAAGGTAAACGTGTCTACACATAAGCATGTAACAACAAGTATGAAACATATCGCTTCTCTACAGCAACAACAAGTATGGGATGGATGACATAAACAAAATGGCACTATCCCTAATCAAACATAAGGCAAATCTCAAATGGGATTTTGATATCTCTGCTATGATCTTCATATACACTTTAAATCAAAATATTTGTGATCTTTCAGACTAAGTTTTATGGTCATTTTAACCATTTGGTACTACAAGTCAAATTCAAGTATATATTGATTGTCCTTAACCTCATGTCTTACTAGAAATATCATTCTAATCATTTTAACATTTTCCCCTTCTTTTTTTTCTTTCTATTATACAGAAATCACCAATCAGAATCTGAAGAAGCATTATTACCAAAGGACCAAGAGAAGAAATAATGAGTCATTTTAACAACTTTTAAGGAGGCAACAACAAAATAGATCTGAACTTCAATAAAGGAATGTCAAGGAGTTTGATACATAATAAAGAAATCACATAGAGACTTTTTTCTAGATACTAGTAGAAACAAGTATGACAAAAGTATTGAGTATCTATTGATGAATGACATACAGATATGTTCTTTCAATAATAACAGTTATAAGGTGCCTTTTTCTACCTCAGATTAGAATGTTTCCATGGTCTACAATATGTGTCATTTTTTATGGTTTACAAGTCAAAATGTGCAATGCATGAGAATTTTTATATTGAGAAAAAATATTAAAATAAAGATATGGAAAATGTTTTTGGCATTTCAATTTATTATCACAGATTCAAATAGAACATATAATAAAGTACATATATCATCAAGATAGACATAACACTTTAATATGTAACATTGTAAACATTAAGGTAAAGAAGCAACCTTCTTACTTGTATTTTGAAGTGTATCTGGAGTATCTACTTAATCTGACCTTATAAATATGTCCATGAGCATCAGTGATGAGATCAAACATTCTTCAAATCATCATGTTTCTCAAACTTTTACATTATAAGTAGAAGAATAACAGAATCATTCACTAGTTGTAATAATTGACAATGAAATCCAATCCAAGTGTTTGGAATTTGCTTGTACCAATCTTACAAGGTTTGTCAAATCATGGGCTGAAGAATATCTTGGACATGAGAGTTAGATTTCTTGGTAAATGATCACATCAGGTGACAAATTATTTTTCTCCCTTTGTCTGAAAAAAGTCTGACATTATAATATTCGAAGCTTTTCTGTCAAGGTTTTGTCAAGATTGATGCTCCCATATTAGTTCTTTTAATTTATGAAAATAATTCTGAGCATTTATGGCAGAAAAGCACATACATATACATAATTTGTTTAAATGGAAATAAGAATTGGACGGTTAATTACTAATAAAAATTCATATCTCATAATACAGATTATAGCTGGAGATGAAATAGTGCATAAAAACGTTAATATCTTTGAACCAAATTGATTTATTTTTTCTGAAAATTTCAGTTATCCTAACCTTCCCTTGACCTTAGGTAAATTAAATGTGATGAATAAATTATGTTTTAACTGAACAAAGGACACATAATTCTGAAACATAATTATAGTCTTGATTAATCAACAGCATCTGTAAAACTTTTATAATCTTAGAGGGTTAATGGTCTTATGCCATCATTGAA
Source organism: Pinctada fucata (assembly GCA_028142955.1). Classification (NCBI taxonomy): domain Eukaryota; kingdom Metazoa; phylum Mollusca; class Bivalvia; order Pterioida; family Pteriidae; genus Pinctada; species Pinctada fucata. The sequence continues at coordinate 26,327,211 of AP027102.1, read as the reverse complement.
TTCAAGACATACTGCATCTTTACATCATATTACACCATGCATAAAATTCACATTTTGTTGTCAACTTTACACAGTGAGATTGAAAAATACATCGACAATTATTCTAGCTAAAATCTAATAGCCTCCTCTGAAGCCTTGAACTTGAACATTTCATTGGGATCTAGGTACTGTCCATAATACTCTGCAGAAAGGTCACGTGTAGGTCCTATCTGTTTGGGCATAGCTTTCTGTATTCTCTTCTCTCTCTTCATCAGATTGATTTGAAGCTGAGTGGGAGTTTTCCTGTTCAATTCGAAAAAAAAAAACCTATTTGCAAATTGCATTCTTAATGTTATTAAAAAGTAATATGAGCAGAAATCATGTTTTTCAAACAAAATGCTACTTTTATTACATAAAGGTTAAGTTTTGTGTATTTTATAGGATATTAACCTTGTCTGATTTTGAAGCATAATTAAAGTTAATATGAACACTGTCCTATAAGATAAAGTGTTTGCACCTGAGCATTAAGAAAGACCTATACATGATTTCTATTCTAAAATGGCTCATGTTTAACCATCAATGATGAGACTAAGCTTACTTGACCGCCGGTACAGGGTTTTTATAGGCTACAGACTTAGCCGTGGTGATCTGTCTCTCTACGTTAGCAGGGGGATGTAGTCTGTCCCATTCTGCTTTCTTTGACTTTTGGAAACACATAGAACAAGGTTTCTCGTCATTCACTAAGAAAAGAAAAGAAAAAAAATCACATAAGCTTATTCACTGAAAATGATTTAGCCCTAATTAGAAATCATACTTCAACTCTTAAATTACTTGCATGAATTGTAATACAAACCTACTCAAAACCATGCTTAATATTCTGATATTCAGAAGAGCTAGTATTTAGTAGATATGTTTTCAGTACATTTACAAGGGTAGTTCTGTCTGGAATGGTAAAATCCTCATGATAGATTATAAAGAAGGCAAGACTTCTATGCATTTCTTGATGAGTTAATTAGTGTTGTAAATTCTTTTGGAATAAGGCAACAGAAATATAATTCTTAGTTTTACAGTTCTGCCAACCCAAATTTTACCACGACTGGAAAAAAATAAAATTAACTGATTGTTCATTTTTTTTCCTTCCACTCATCCCAATTACTGGTTATCACTTTACATTCTCACTTAATCTTTATTGTGCATGTATTTTAGAGAATGCGGCTTTGAAAACAAGCTGAATTAAGATCATGATCATGGCACAAAACATGAAATTTTGAAATTTACTGATTTGTATTTTATTTTCATTCCCTCCTCCTACCCTACTTTGAAAAAATAAAATCTGTTTAATTCTGTCGCCTAAGAAGAAAATTCTGTGAACTCAACAAAGATAATAGCGTGATCTGGAACACCTGCAGTATCCAAATATAGCATAATATGCAAGCCTGCATTAATCTACCAAAAATATTGCACAAATTTATCATATTTTCTTCTTCTTTTTTTTAATACCACAGACATATAGACACAACACAGAAAAGGATGTTTTTCATATACTCGTATAACATATAACACTTATATAAGTTATCTATGTTGGCCAAACCACGGTACCAGTGCGCTTCGAACCAGCAACCTTTCAATTACTGGCCCAAAACCTTAACCACAACACCATGACAGCAACAATGTCACATATTTCTACTCACATGCTTTTTGCATCAAGTTTGGATGCCCTGCCTTTTTAGCCGAGTCCAGGGGTGTGTCGCCTTTGATATTTTGATTTTCTATATCACCTTCATGGTACAGATAACAACTAAGACACTCTGGGTGGCCACCCTCTGAGGCATAGTGACCGGGTGTATTACCAAAATCTGGAAGTACATCATTCTTTTAATATACAAGATTCAGTCATGTATACATGTATGCAGGTACTTGATCCGTGATAGATTTTCTATGACTCTTGCTCAAGAACAAAATCTGTTATGAGCTAATTACACTGATCCTGGGTAAAATTGACATGGATTTACTATTTAGATTATGACAGAAATGATGACATCATTACACTTTTAAAATAAAGAAATATGAGATACATTTATTGTTTTTAATACATTGTAGTTCATTTCTTTTTAAGAATTCACATGAAAAAATATGAATTATTCCATCTTTCACGAGCATTCATGCTAAGAATATTTTTAAGTCCTAATTTATTGAAACATCAACCTAGTAAAATACACTGAAAAAAAAAAATTCTTTCATAATGAATGAAAAGAATTTCGAAAATCAAAGATGATACTTACAGTCTTGTTTATTGGGATCTGCACCCTTTTCAAACAACCAGTGTAAGACATTTATTGCACCAGTCAAGGCAGCCTTCAATTGAAAATCACAAATGAGTATAAAAAGTATCAAATACAGTTCTTTCCATTTATAGGACTTAATTTTGTTTTATGAATAGTTCAGAACAATACTGAAGAAACATATGAATATAATGTAAGCAAATTGTGTTTGTTTAACAGGAATTCACCTCTCATGACCTTATTCTAAAAGTAGGTTATAATCAAATGGTCAAGGTCAGAAGGTCAAAAGTTTGGCACCAATGTATTGTCACAAGGAATGATAGTCTTATCATGTACGTTTAAAAGGTATTGTCGATGATAAAGATTTTCAAAAGAAGAACCAACACTAATGTCATGGTTATGAGAGAAAGAGTTTTAATACTGATAAAGTCCTTTTCAAAAGAAATGCATTTGATGTAAGAAAGCCTATTAACATACAGTTTATGTAAACATTATGGCCAGACTGAAAGATTTTTCTAAACAGACTGGGACATAAACTATATGGCCATGTAAAATAAAATCTATGTTTCTCAGACACCGCCGCGCGCTATAATTTGCCGCCGACGAGACGCTTTTATTGCAACTTCAGAAAAAAATATACGCCGTGTCTGATCCTCAATCGTCGATTAAAAACGAAATATCCATTTATTTCATTGAACATGTTTATTGTCCTTTAAAATCGTCAAAACTGTACCCGATGAATAAATACTAATTTAAAAGCCTGTATAAATCACGGCGCGTTCCATATTTACGTAACGGGTAAAGACTTTATCCACGCGTCGTTTAAAGGGAATTGTATAGGATATACTAACAACGTGCCGCGGACACTTGGACGACTGGCTATTCGCGTGTTTAATACATCGAGTATTACATGTATCAAAACATTCGAATAGTTTTCTCTTTTGATCTCCACAGCATATGTGAATACCTATGCCGAACAATAGCAAGTGTTCATTGTAATACTTCCGAATCTACTAATAATGACATTCACATTGTAAAAAATATAAGCAAGGACCACCGACGAACCCAAGAGAAACGTATAGTTAAATCCTTAAATCTATGAATAAAAGAATGTATATTGTACCCGGGCCGTGTACATTATTTTATCAGACGGTGGTTTAAATGCTAAACACTTCATTCGATTTCTAAAGATTCTGCTTCATCCAGACTTGACTTCCAAAGATATACGCTATCGGCCAAATTTTAATTTACCATATGAGGAAGTGAGGGGTCGTATTTAATTTGAACTGGGTTTAAAATACTGTATAAACAGCCGTCGAGTCTCTTACGCGATTCTACTAAATACTCACGGCAATCAAAACATGTCATACTTTGTATATCAAATTTAATTAGCTTCTTCCATTCAGACAGATGAGCTACGACTCCCCGTTCTCAGAAGGAATAGGTTATTTTACATTAAAAAAAACCTACTTATTTTAATACAGGGCAAATCCATACATTTTAATGTACATGTACCATTATTTTGACTGACGGTTCAAAGACAGTTTTCTATGAAGAAAAACGTGGGGGGAGGGGGGGGGGGGGGGGGGGGGGGGCAGCATAAGATTTTTTGCCTTACATGAATAATAGAGGGGGGGGACAGAACAGATGACTTCTTTGCCTTACATGAATAATAAAAGCACTCTTGATGAAAAAAAAAACAAAAAATAAAAACCCTACCTACCTTGCCACTTTTTTAGACCCAATTATCTGAGAAACAAAGAATTTATTTTACATGGCCTATGCCCTCAAAACTTTTATTATTACAATGGCAATGGCATAGAAAATTTAAACCTTATCAAAAATATATTCGATTAGATTGTAAGAAACTTATTACTATGGTTACACACCACATGTGATGGTGATTTTCCGTCAGCCTGTGGTGCCTCGATATTTGTTCCCTGTTTCACCAGGAATCTCACACAGTCCAGTTTGTCGTGTTTGGCAGCATGATGAAGCCCCAAGTAGCCATTATTATCTGTCAGTGTTATATCACAGTCCCTTTGTAACAGCAAAATCAAGCTCTGCAAAGCTGAAATTATTAATTCTCCTCTATAAAATGTGATGATTATTGCAATAGTAAATATTACTCAGACAGTATATATTTATTTCCTTGATCATGTCTGATGATCCTATTACATGATGTAATTACATGAAAATCTTAATTGTTTTTTTTTTAATTTGGATTTGTTTCAGCATTGATGTACAAAATGTATATCCTTGCAAAAAGAAGATAGGCTCTCCTTTTCTATTCTGTGTTAACATCTCAATGTAAACAAAGGAAATATTCTATTGATTCCATATATTTTCATTTCTACTCCCTTTATATCATTTGCTCTTTGACATTTGTGCAGCCATTGATGACATTGTTATATGAATGCTACTCAAGCATACATTTTTGATTCGGAAATTGCCCCTATCTTTTATCGATTAAAAATGAGAGTGTATCAAACTCATAAATTTATCAATTAAACAATATATAATGTACACATTTACCTCCATATTGGCTAGCATAGTGCACAGGTGTTTTTCCCATTTCACATCTACAATCTAGGTCAATGCCTTGATCAAAGAGATGTTGTAAAATCTTCTTATGGTTCATCATACCAGCAAAATGGCCCACTTGTCGACCCTTGAAATCTTCGGCTATCAAATTAGCACCTGTAATTCAAATACATATTTCAAATTCAACTTATCTTAATAAGAATTATCAGACTTTGAAAAATACCTAATTTTTCAAATACCGATAAAAAAAGAGATATACTCCTCATGTACATCTCTATTGACAACAGAAACTGTAATTATGCTCCTGCTACAAAGACATATGCAAACAGAAAAGAGAGTACATGTATCAAAACAAAAATGTGAATTCACTAAAAAGTTATGAAGATTAAAATAACTTATATCACTGACATTTCAAGACAAACAACGCAATAAACTCCTGTCTGTGACCTTGACCTTGAAAATCTATGAACATTTCTCTCAATAGAGATGATGCTCTGAGTGTAAAGTTTGATCATCATTTAATAAATTGGTTATTCGTCTATATTTTGCCTATGAGGTTTCTTTATTCTATATTGCCTTTGCCCTTGACCATTGTCCTAAAAAAATCAATAGTTTTCTTCCATATTATGTTTTGAGACTATGAAGTTTCTAATTAGCAATAAAGTACTGCGTCCCTTTCTTTAACTTATAAGATTAAGGAGACAGGGACAAAAACACAGCTGGCAAATTAATATAATATTCCTATCTTACACAGGATTACAAATTATGGATATTCTGGTTTCTTATTAATGGCACATTCAAGAATAAAATGGTTTCAATTCAGCTAATGCCTGCTTGAGTGCACAAACCGAAATACTTAATTTTTCATAAGTTTCTGTCAATTTATTAGTCACCTTTGTCTTGTAAGATTTTCAGACATCCGAGCTCTCCATGATAAGCTGCCACATGAGCAGGTGTCTGTCCATCCCTATCACGGATGTTAACCTCTGGGGTATGTTGTAGTAGAACTCTCAGGCATTCCTTGTGACCTCCGACACAGACTTCATGTAGAGGTGTCCTTCCTGTCTTTGTCTTTGCTACAGGACTATTTCCTTGCTAGAAAAGAATTTTCACCATGGTTAGATGTTCCATATAATTTCTTTGTTACAGAAGTGACAGAAAGTTTGAGAAACATGAAATGTATATCTCCCCCCCCCCCCCCCACCATCTTTAACACCTGGACTTTGTTACAGAAGTGACAGAAAGTTTGAGAAACATGAAATGTATATCTCCCCCCACATCTTTAACACACCTGGACTGTAACACTCAGTGAAACATATGTGTAAAAAGCAAAGATCATGCTGATGCCTAAAATGTAATGATTTCAAAAGAGAAAATCAATCTACTCCTGGGAATGCCATGCAAAATATTAGAAGGATTAAGATGAATAACATATATATTATACCTTTAGAAGGTCCTCCACCATTGACAACTGTCCATATGTACAGGCTATGTGAAGAGGAGTTTTCCCAAATGCATTTGCTTTCTTCTCTGATTCACTAGCACTTTCTGTTTTCTTGTCACTGGACACATCCTTTTCTCTGGTGCGTGGCTTTTCATCTGGACTGACGGGTGTTGATTTACCCCGTGCTAGAAATACACAAATGTTGAAAAAAAAAACAAATAAAAAATTTTGTTTTGAGTCAAAGAGGAATTAAAAAAACATTATATTATGTCTGACAATGTCTGCACAGCACATCCAGAAATTAGAAAATTTTGAATTTGTTCTTCCTAAATTGTGGCAATGCCTTTATTTTAGAATTAATTGTGTACTAGCTGCTTCAAATTTCATACACTTAAACCATGTTAACTCATTCGGTCTTTTCGAAATACAGAGTTCTTCCCATTTAAGCAGACCGTATCCAATGTCAGGTAATTGTGATGTAATCAAATTTTAGGGAAACAAGCATAAAATTCAGGGAAAAAGGTTGGGGTTACAAGCATGACTTTTTTCAAAGGAATTTAATGACATTACTGTTATAATATTTTAAATTCCGTCGGATACCTGCACAAATGGAAAGTAACCCTGTGTTTCGAATTAATTTTATAAGTTCATTTGACATAAATCCTACTCACCAGAAGTCCATTTTGATAGTAGGTACCTTTTTCTACGTTAATTTTATGTTTGTGACATATAATCATGCATATAATCTATGAACAATACAGAAAAATTAGCATAGAAAAATTCTATCAAAAATGAATTTCTTTCTATGATGAGCATTAATAAATTGCTGGCACAAACATGACTAAGATTATGTTAAAAGTTCATGAGAAAATTAGAACTTGTATATCTTATTTTAAAGATCATAGACAAACAGGTGCTTTTTAAAAAAAAGTGCTGCCATTCAGGAGAATAGGGATTTGACTTTCAACACTCAGTCCAATCAAGATCACTGCAGATATTTAAACTTAATTGTCCATGTGGCTAACTTTAGAAACTGGTTGATGATTTTGACTTATATATATACTTTATGATGGAAAAATTTTAATGAGGTTGATATACCCTTCAATAGATCTCGCTTTGTCGAAAATTTTGGTTAAACTATAAGTTATATGACAGTCAGTGCACACAATCAGACTTTATGACAAAACAAGTTTTAGATAGGCTATTTCTCATGCTGTTTTTTCATGTGAAGTTGCGACAGTTTCCATTGTAGGCTCATAATGTTAAACTTCGCAACATTACGCTGAAATTTAACATTGAAAACGCCCCATCTAAAATTTATTTTTTCTGTATAAGATGATCGCATAAACCCTCAACCATGTAACATATACCAATATTTACAGCTTAGAGCAAGATCCATTCAACGTCACGCTGAAATTTAACATTGAAAATGCCCAATCTAAAATTTATTTTGTCTGTATAATATGATTGCATAAACCCTCAACCATGTAACATATATACCAAAATTTATATTAACTAAGCAAGATCTATTCAATGATATGGATTTTATTCCAATTTTTGCATGACAAAGTTATCAAAATCTCATTTATCCTGGAGTCACTAGATAAAGAGTCTAATCAGCTAATTAATGCCATATAATCCACTCAGCCATATCTAATTTCCTGCTATCAGTCAGCACTGGCGAAACTAGATTTGCAAACTTGAGAGCTCCTCAGTTCCAATGAAATTAGAAACTGGAGGTCATGTTATTGTGTCTGTTGATGAAATTGTGAATTTCTGATTTCTGACGTGCTGTAATTTGTAATAAATTTTTGAAAACGTAAATAGTACTGTACTGCAGCATGTAGCACTGTGTATTACTATAAATTGTATGTTTACAAATGTCTTTTTTTAATCTTTAAATCACGAATTTCCAATTTTTGAAATAATTTTTTTCTTTAATAATAATATGACAATCCTTTAATTATATAACTAAATCTGATTGGCTTTACTAAGCATGTCCGTAATAGTGAGGGATATCACTTAAGTCTTGTATATGTTTGCTCCCCTAGCTTCTTTTCTGCTATCATCTCGGCCTGCTTTACTTTCAAATAAACGGTTGTCTGTGTGTGACATGGTCTCTCAGATTGTTCATTATTACAAAGACTTTGTAACTTTTTGCAGTTAACGCGAAATGCATGCATGATGTGCCGCGAATACTATAACTTCATAGACTAACATAAACATTTGCAATGAACGCCAGAGAAGCAATGATGGATTTTACGCAGAATTGTAATAGATCGTCGTTTTTTACACAAAGGGCCGAAAATTTGTGTATTTGAGTCTTTGTGTTTTTATTTGCAAACTTTTGACTTATGTTGTTTTTTACCATACATACAGGGAAAGAAGGAATCGTATGTAAATGTTTGTCAAATGCCAGAAAACCTTTATACTTTGTGACAGAAAGATAAAGTGTTTCTTTACGTACGCTCAGTCATAAACGACGACCTATCGCTGTTTATAGAAACTGGACTAACTGCAGCCGCCATGTTGTTTACAAATCTAAGGAGCGCCTGCTTTTGGGGAGTCGTAAAAAGTTGTTCATTGTTCATAATTTTAAAGTAAGATGGAAAACTTAATACATATCTAGGAAAACTTAAGAAACATTGAAGTAAAAAAAAGTCATATACTTAACAAAACATTTGATTGAAACTACAGTGTATGTCGTAAATAAATCGCGAAACAAAAAAAAAACCCGCGAAAGTTTAAAATTAAAATTTATAACTTATGTTGCACAATGGCACTTATATTGAGTTTTAATATCAGGTTTCTTCTTTGCAGACTTGATTAAAGATATACCAAGGGAAAAGAAGAACAAAAATTAACATATAGCCATCGAAAAGAAGAAACTTTATAAAAACGCTGCACCATATTCCTCAAAATTTTCAGGATGGATTCGTTCACATATTTCGATCCGTTCTCATTATAAAACTTTCAAACAAAGTTACATTGAACTCCATTTGTCCCTTTCTCAAATTAATCGACCTGTACGAATTTCATGTCATTTAATTATCGGCACAAAGTTAATTACATTTGTACACAAGATGATCTACCCTATGCGAAATTGAGGGGGGGGCAATTTTTCGTGTCCCTGTTAAGTGCGAAACGAAACGAAACTGAGGAAACAAATCGAAACGAAAAGAAACGAAGCAAAACGAAACGAAACAGATCGAAAAGAAACGAAACAAAACATAAATCTTAAAGAACGAGAAAAATTTATGTCAATGCAGAGAGAACTAGCACGGATGTCGATATCTGCATATATTGTTGCATTCAACCATTAGTTCTTGTGGTTGAAGGATTTTTTAAAGGGTCAAAGTTGACAATTATTTAAAACATAATATTAAAGGATTAAAGGAGAGTGAACGGGATGAATAACCTCGTCATAGGCGGAAAAATATTATTTAGTAGGGAGGAGTCTAGCTATTACAGAGGAAACGGAACTGTTCCGTTATGTGTATTTGAAAACTTTATCAGAAAAATGAGAACAAATACTGGGGAGCATATTTCGTTTGAAAAAGGATAAGATTTTTTTTCCCTGAAGTGTGCCCCCCCCCCCCCCAAAAAAAAAAAATCTTATGATCTCATTACGGTGTCATAGCGTGGTTTTCTATCCCCTCCCCCCTTTATTATTTATATGATTAGCTTGAAAGAAAATAAATTTTTTTTTTTCGTTCATATATATTTACTCTTGAAGTTGGAATACCTTTACAGGTAATATAAATACAGGTAGATACAGGTAACTAATTAGTGCAAAGCATACCCTTTTGATGGCCCCATTCACATCCAATTAACATACGTTGATTGTCTGTTTGGAAAATGATCCACATTGATTTTTAGGCAACAAGTTCAAGGAAAAGTTCAAACTTGTTACAGAGCTGTATAAGGGCATCTACCACCTTTACTCGAGTTTCTTTGACCTGCAGTGATGAATGACAGTATGAGTTAGAAGGAATACCCATACTGGCTTTGGGGGGGGGGGGTTAAGGGGAAAAGATCATTGCCAAACTTGTTGCCATTTTGATCAATTCCACAGGAGTCTCGGTCCCCTTTATGCCGTCTACCAATGATTTAGGCAAATATAGAAACATACATATTTCCTTTCCACATTTTTAGGAAAAACAAAGATGACAGATACACTAAACTCAGCTGACCAAAAAAAATCAGGCACCATGCAGAGAGAAATACCCTTTTTTGTATGGATACAGAATGTCAATAGTTCGATCAATATACAGTTTCATCGATAATGGACATCAAAAATCATGTAAATAGATCGCCTGTAATAATTAATGGACTTACAAGCAAGGTATTGTTTCAAAAATCCTTGCTGTAGTCAAAGGAGGAACCCTTTCGTTTTGAAGGCAAAAAGGTACTACTCACTGAGGTACAAGGTCAGAGTAGGACCACAGCACTGTTGCGAGTGTATTCATCCACAGTACTACACGTAGTTCTTCAATATCAAGAAAGTGCTGTAATAGTACTTTTTGTTACAATACTCTAAGCACAGGAGTTCAATGTTAACACCCCTAAATGATCAATGACACCTGCCCCTTCACATCTCTCTAATTTATTTAGTCAAAGTTATTTATAAGCGGATATTCTTGTGGATCGATCGTTGGCATCGAGCTCCTGTGACTCTCCCGACGGTCCCACACATTATTTCAATTCGCAGTATGTATATTTCATGCTTGTCTCCTCTTAAAACCATCAACACTCTCTCTAACTGTCTCTCTCTCTCTCTCATGGATGGATTGGTGTGGCGTTTTACTCTCAAACTGGCGAACCGGGTTCAATTTCTAACAAAAATAGGTGTACAAAGGGTCGATAGAAAGCTGCACCGTAAAATGTGTCAAAATCCAGTAGATTTTGGGGTTTCGCCCCTTGAATACCCACTAGTGCTGCTCTCTGAGCCCATTACGGGTCTCAAAGCGATCCCCCTACCCCTTGACTGAAAGTGCTTCCATTTGAAAAGTACTCTGGCGACGCAAAATTCCGATCCGTATTTCTATCATCCGGATCAGTTTTTTTAGTAGAGAGATTTCGTCATTTCCTGCAACTTTGCGGGATTTTCGAAAAATGCTATTTTCTTTATTTTAAGGCTAAATGAAGGGTAAACAAGAATAATTTCTTTTCTCCTCAAATCCTCCTCTTAAAATCTGAATATGTTCCCCATTTCGTCGGATCTCTTAAAGAACCGAACAAGAAAATGGCGTCTTCGTTGCACTGTACTGGTGTCGGAACAGTTTCCGGACAGTCGCCCTTTTCAAGTACTTTGAAGGAAATTATTTTCAAAATTTTGCGACAATTTCGTAGATATTTAAATGCAGAATTCAAATCATAAATCATAGTGAACAAAATTTTGCATCAAAGTTGCTTTATCATACCACATTTTACCCCTTTCTGCGCTGTTTAATATCGAGCAACGGGGGAAGTTGCCGAGAACCATGATACTATTTTAATCTACGTGATTTCAGAAGTTTCAGTTATATTTTCAAAATCATTTTTACACAATCATTTGCAGAAAAGATTGAAGAAAACAATATCCAAAAACTATCCAGTTTGGGCTGAAATTGATCGAGATAGACAGATTTAAAATCAGATATCCGTTAACTGTTCCAGTGATTTGCAAAAATGGCCAAAATATAGGATCATAAAAATCGGTCTAGAGACCATATTTCTTGAGAGATTTAAAATTTTCTTCCAAAATGAGTATACATGTATGTGGGATTAAGGGCATATTAGCGCATTATTTGAGAGAAATTTGAATGTTTTCCATTAATGGACGGAGGAGTTATCCCCAAAAACTTTCAAAATCGTCCGAAAACTGTTCCGACACCAGTAACTATGGTCGCCCACTCGCACACATGGCGACCAAATTTTCAACTGGGCCCCCAAAACATGAAGTCCTACTCACCCTAATTTCACTGGAAACTGAGGAGTTTCTTTACTTTTTATCTAAGCACAGTTAACCTCAGTTTCAAATTAGAGCTGCAACGAGTCGGGAACTTCTCGATTCGGTTCGATTTCGATTTTTATGTCTCGATTCGGTTTTTTTCGGTTCGAGTTTTTTGCGCAATAAAATATAATTTTCCATGGATATTTAATTTTTTTTCCTTTTATTTGAAAAAATTTAATTGAAAATCTCATCTAAATCTAAAAAAAAAAAATGCATGAAATACCCAGTTCATGTGAAAGCACTGTATGATATATAAGTTGATGTATCATGTGGAAATATTATTCAAGCCACACAACCCCCCCCCCCCCCCCCCCCCTCTCCACAGAACGACCTTCTGGGGATATAAATTCGATACTGTGTACAAAAGATAGATGATAACTAACCAGTTTGCACAAAGAAGTACATAGGTAAAATACTTTAAAAGAGGCAATTTTCAATTTGGAGTAGCACTCGCGCGCTCGTTAAAATGCGGTAAAAGTCGCCGGTTCGAATTTCCTCTGACCCTGTATTTTCTTACGAATTGCTAGGTAAATGCACTTGAAAGGTTCGCTTTTTATTCTAAATCACCACCTTAAATCATTCTTATTGGGAATCCTGCGATTAGTGAATACATTTTTGTACTTTTGTTGAAATTAGAACGTTTTTCTGCATTATTTAGACTATTCGACTCGAATCGTTTCTGACTACTATGACTCGCGATTCGAGTCGGAGCTAAGAATCGCGATTCTCGGTGCACCGCGGTGAATCGTTGCAGCTCTATTTCAAATGCGTACTTCATACAGTGTGTGGGGAAAATCAGCAATCAGAGCTTGTTGCATATCTTTTGATCATTGGTGTAATTTCCACTGCCTGTCCAAAAATAATGTATGTGCTTGAAATGAAACATCCATTTGTTGAATCCTACCTGAAAATGTGAAAAATAATCCATTTAAACCATGTTTCTGCCTTGTTATCTACCAGTTGTAATCTCTGCAGCATCTGCCATGATTCTACTCTATTTGTTTTAAACATGGTTTTACCATTTAAATGGATTAATTTTCACATTTTGAGGTAGGATTCAACAAATGTACATGTACATGTATGTTTCATTTCAATACACATGTGGCGACTGAAAATTAGAAGTTTCAATCTACTTTTTTGTATCATAAAAATTGAAATTCCAGATGTTATTCTTATTATCATACTGGTCAGGAAGTAGTTATCACTGAGCAGTAATTATTTCCATTTGTCCATATCATCAGTTCTACAAATGACAGAAACTTGGGATACATTCCTTTATGCGGATCATTCCAGTTGATCCTGCAGCATAATTTCTGATAATGGAACGCGCAGTTCCTGCGGATAGGATTGTCTGGCATGTCTAGAACCAATGTTCCAATATACCAGGGACAATGGTTACGATCTCCTTTCAGTACTTGGATTTTTTATTGTAATTTGAAATTTCAGCATGGATGACAAGAAATGATGAAAATTTTATGAAATTATTAAAATTTTACGACTTTATACATATATCACGAAACGTAACATACAAAATGATAGTAAAATTTAGAGTCGTACACAATGCCCACTCTAAATAAATATTACTTACTTACTTATAAGTTACTTTATAATTTAGAAGGAAGTGTCTTTTTGTTACAAATGTAACTGCTTCACCAGTATTAAAATGAGATATGACACTTTGCACCTACCTTAAAATATAGTGCTGTGTCTAGTTCAGGAAGGACCTGTAACAATAAGGCGTAAATTTGTAATTTCTTCATTTCTTTAATCAAGTTGGTGAAATATTTTAAAAGACTAAACCCCTCAAAATCTGGAGAAAATTTTTCATAAAATTGCTCTAATAGAGAGATATGCTTATTTGGTATAGAAATCAATGAAAATCAAAAAAGTTTTCATAAAATATCGTTCCCCCCCCCCCCCCCCTCGGAAAAAAAAATTGGTTTTTAAGTATACCTCTTGTAGTATAGATAAACATAGTTTGTGTTGTTAATAAGGCACACATGGAAAAAATAATATAAATATAAGCTTCACATATGCATCCTGTGTTAAAAAAAATAATCATCATTGCCTTACAATGAAATTATTCAACGTTTATCTGCTGACGATAAATTTTGAATAGAAGTATCTCTCAGGACCTTCAGTCCTTTGATTTTGTGAATATCAAGATTTTACTCTAATAACTCTTAATCCTCTGCACCGCTTTTGTTCCATTATCAGAATGGGATTGTTCTGGAATGTTCTTCATAATGGAACACTGCCTTGATTATTTAGCATCAGTACTTCTTATATTAATCAAACTGAAATTTAAGATGAATCCATGAATCAAAAGCTCATATTTTAGCAACCAAAGTTCATAGAAAATGGATTTTCTTTCCCTGAGTTCCTCGAGGGCAAGAGTGGTGCACCTTGCCATCTTCTTTCTTGATCACTGAAGCAATTATATGTCTACAATGCTTTTGCTTGACAATCCTATTGGTTAAACAGTACACATACAAAAATGTATTCAGATGATAAGATAAAAGCCTTTGTAACCCCCCTCCCCCTTTAAAAATAAACGAAAGCATAAACTTTTACTCATCTCTTTACACAATTCTTAAGTATGCATACAAATAAGTCTATATATTTTTGTAGGGATATGTCAGAGAGAAGACTGCTGATTCTAGCCACTGTAACAGGAATCAAAGACACACATTGTACCTACCCATGTTGTACCAGATGTTATTCTAAACTCTTACATGATTATGAATTACAGAGGTAAGAATTCAGTGAGAATAATAGAGGTAAGAAATTATGAATTATAGAGGTAAGAACTCATTAATTACAGAGATATTAGAGGTCATGAATTACAGAGGTATGAACTCATGATTACAGAGGTAAGAACTTGTGAATTGCAAAGGTAAGAACTTTAATGAATAACAGAGGTAAGAATTTATGAATTAGTAATAGAGGTAAATAAAGAACTTCTGAATCACAGAGGTAAGTATTCATCAATTACAGAAGTAAGAACCAATGAAATACAGGGCAAAGAAAGTCAACAAATTATTTATTGAGCTGCACTCTGATCCTCTTATACTTGCAGAATTCAGTCATAATGGCAACTCATGTTATGTCAGAGAATCCAAGATTTTGTCAAAGGATCTGTAACAATAAGGTGAAAAATCTGCCCAAATATAATGAAATTTCAAAGTACTTCACTTCTTTAATCAAGTTGGTGAAATATTTTAAAAGATAAAACCCCTAGCTTCAAAATCTAGAGAAAATTTTTCATATAATTGCTCTAATAGAGAGATATTTGAGAATAAATATGCTTATTTTGTATAGAAATCAATGAAAATCGGAAAAGTTTTCATAGAATATCGTTTCCCCCCCCCCCCTTGAAACACAACACCACTTCTACCTAAGATGTATTTTCATAAATCATAGTACAAATTTTCTGTAAAAGCAGAGTTGTGTTTCAAAGGGGGGGAACAATAGTCAATTTAGGAAAATGCGGTTGGGCAGGTAGGGGTGAAGGAAAGATTTGAAACTACCAGAGAAATTTGATTCGCTTTCAGCAAATAATTAATCTCTTTATTAATAGTTTCGAATACGAGTAAATCAATTTTCAAACAAAAAGATTCGATCGTTGTTGTTTACATTTTCAATAACAAACTCCTTTATTTTACTTTTGAACAACCTCTCACAATAAAAGTTAATAATTAGTGTTGACGACTGAAGTACCAGTCAATCTTGGAAGTTTCTTTTTATTCCCAAGCTTCTACATTCATTGTACTGTTAAATGTTACCAGACGTTTTGGGGGGTTTATTTTTTTACTACATCCACACACTTTCGCTCACACTTACACACCAATATATCAAATTCAAGTCAATCTTGGAAAAATGCTCAAAACTTCCTCAGTAACATTCACAAAGTATTTAGAAAATGTAATTATGGTAAATGTAAAAGAAATATGATATTATATACTGAAAAAAGCTGATTAAAACTATTTTTATAACGGTGGCGTTAATTGTACAATATAAGTGAGAGTGAGTGTTCGATTTTATATCTCTGGCCATATGATTACGGTCTGATAAATCCGGAATATAATATTTGGAGAAAATCATGTATTAGCATGATATTTCTTATTGAATCTCCTCATTGTATTTCATTTTGACATTTCGATCAACAAAAGCAACCGATTGATAGAAAATTTTCAACATTTCACTCTTATTATTTATATTATAAAAGACCCCCACCCTCACTTCTACGTAAAAATATGGGTTATTTCTCATAATTATGTCAACAAAAACTACTGTATTTGATTAAAGATACTTGAAATGAATTAATTAATTTCCCATAGAAATCAATAGAAAACAGAATTTTTTTTTTTAACATTGTTCCCCCCGGAGATACAGAACGCCACTTATACTGGAGGTGTATATCAGTGATACAAAATTTCTGGAAAAGTGGGGTTCTGTATCTCCGGGGGGAACACTACCCCAGAGACGAAAAACCCAAAAAGGAAGGGGGTGCAATTTTAAAGGATCGATCTTTAAAATCATTAAATATGGAAAATTTGACTATTTTTCCTCCTCACTCCATCAAAAAATGTGTTCTTAATACGATCGAATTAATAGAAACGGATAAGCAGGAGAGATGTGGATTTCTCCGCTAATGTGTATTTCGCGCTAAAAAGCTCCTATTATAGCCATTACATACAAAATAAGACCGTGTTTTGAGTTCCAGATTTCATTATTTACCAATAAAAGGAGATAGAACTTTCGAAATGTATTTCTGATTTACAATGTAGATGTATGTGATATCTTTTAGTTAATATTTATCCATTTTAGACAAAATATTCTAAAATTTCTACGTTTTTAGTCGATATTATCAGTTTTATTACCTGAGTATCCCCTACCTCTTTGGACCTTCATTTTAGAATCTTTGGATTATTTCATCGAAAAGTAAAACATACAAAAGTCTTCAAATATATTATGTTTCAATAATGATTATCTTTTGTCTGCATATGTACCATCATGCGGAAGAAATACGACATGAGATTTAGGGCTAAAAACGGCCCTTATCTTATCAGCCCCTTGGGCAGATTAAGGCTCTTAACATTACAGGTCCTCAAAAAATATATGCAATTTTTGTGTTGCCTGCGAAGCATAGCGACACTTAGGGATCACTTTGTCATTTGTCCGTCTGACTGTCTGTCACTCTTTGAATGTCACACCCTTATATATAAAAGTGATTCCTAAGTATCGCTATGTTTTGCAGGCGACACATTCATTCCTTGGAATTATTTTTTTTGAGGGGCAATTATCTATAGATATGTTTCAGTTAAAAATCCATCTCTATTTTCATTCAATAATGTATGATGTGTTAAATAATTAAATAGGATGTAATTGTCACTAGTTTGAAATCTGTTTTATATTGCTTAACCACAATTAGAAAATCTCTTTCGAACTTCAAGATTTAAAGACAGGATAATTTATTCAAACATTTAAGAGGCCATACCTATTCGTGAATGGTCTAGTTATTGATGAATCTCTTATTTACATTTTAATAGATGGCGTTGTGTGAAATGTAACCATGGTTACGCCGAGGAGGAGATGAGCTGGAGATTCCGGTTATCGGTACTTATAACTGATGGAGTCAATTCCTGTAACGTTTGTTTGTTTGGTAGCACTCTTGATCAGTTCTTCGGGGATAAAGCAAAAGTATTTTCAAGGTATGAAAACAAAGTTTCCCAGGAAGTGTGATGCTTAATATTGTACAGGATACGAGAAACACTAATTGTTCACAAATGTTCTGCGTCTTGTTCTTTTATTACATTAGATTTAGAGAATAAGTGTCTTAATTTGTGCTTTGTTATGGGTATGCATATGCCATACCTTCATGCGCTTAATTGCTGTGTGTTGCATATATACCCATAACAAAACACAAATTATGACATTTATTCTATGTACATGTATATGCACCACAGTTGTCTTCAGAGGTTAATCTACAATTTGATCTAAATGGATCCCGTGGACCAGATGAAATTGCTAATTATGTAATAAAATTTATTGTTTATTTAGTTGCTTTATTTACACAAGCTATGCTTCGTACATGTGTATATCAAAACGCTATCCAAACAAACCAACTATATATGGTATACGAGATGGTAATGATTGATTCATAATGTCCTGCAAGGTTTATCTTCATGATTATGGAAGAATTTTTCAAAAATATATTGTATATATTACATTGAATCCGAATGATATTGATAAGTAGACTCGCATCAGGACTGCATATAAATTTTTACATCGAAAAATGTTTCCGCAACGATTTTCTCGTACAATACCACGGACATGATCAAACTATTGCTAGGTTTAAAAGTTTAAGAGTGGTCAAAATATGTCAGATCGATTATAAACAGGAGACATTTACAGCTAATACACTCTCTAGACTTTGAAAGTTTTATGTAAACTTGAATTAAAACTGACGCATTATACAAAAGTGAATGCGCATAGTGGGACGCAGCGATCGGAAATCAATGTGTCCTGGGCAATTTTATGCGTCAGAGACGCAGGACGCAGAGGTAGATTAATCCCTATTGTCTGTTTCATTCTTGTTTTCTGAAATCACGTTTTTTAGGAATAAAGGTGACGTTAAAATATAAGGCAGTGTGGGTTTAGTTTGCAGATTAGAACAGCCCATGTGGCATGTTTCTTTAGATCTTGTGATGTCGCAAGCATTTTCATGCCAAATGCAAACACGTTCCTTTCAATAGTTTCATCTCAGGGAATTACATTTGTTGTGCATATATATAGAGAATAAGTGTCGTAATTTGTGTATTGTTACGGGTATACAACACACAGCAAGTGCATTTATCGTATATGTAATGCGCGTTAGCACATTTCATGCGATAAATGCACTTGCTGTATGTTGCATACACATAACAAAACACAAATTATGACATTTATTCTAATATATATGCACCATAGTTGTCTATTTCATTCTTGTTTTCTGAAATTGCTTTTTCTAGATAAAAGGGCGACGTTAAAATTAATCTAACCACAGGTTCAGTTTGCAGGTTAGAACAGCCAACGCGGCATGTTTCTTTAGATCTTATGCATTGTGACATCACGAGTGTTTATACACGAATTGAAGCCTGTTCCTTTCACTTTCAGTAGAAACATCTCAGGGAATTACATTGCCTGTGCATATATTATGAAATTAAATCCGTTTGTTGTGTTTTCCCTTGATAAAGGCCAAGAGGCTGAAGTTTAAGGACACTGAATGTTTCTCAGACATGTATATTATGTATGTATCTGTGTAAATAAAAGGTCATTTGCTTGGATATATACATGTACATCTTGATAGTGACTCATTGATACGTGTACATGTGTGTAACAAACAGTTCAGTGGATCAAAGTAACAGTCTAATATCTGGAGTATGACTTCATGAATTGCTGCATGTCTTATCACTATTTATCATTAGAACTTTGTATACTGTATATGTAGAATCAATTGCTGATACTTTCTTTCGTGGTTTAATAAAAGAAAACAATTTAGCATGCACAATGATTTGCGGATCTACCTCAGTATTGACTATCGCTTTTGGTATTCACATTCGCTGAGACAATCATTCGCAGTATGAAGTTGACAGCAAAGGTTAATACACCGCGAATGATTCTACGTATACAGTGAGTTATCATTACGTACGCTATATTAAGGAATGGCCTTGTCTCATATGCAATCACATTACATATGGTTGCTGAATCCTTATGTTTAGCAAAATTTATTCTGTCTATTTGCCTATGTAGGCATATGTTTCATTTTAGATGGTATCGGACTCAAAAGCATTATGACATTACAAAATTCCTATGGAAATATTGCATATGTATGGCATCATTTCCGTTAAGTTTGTTTGTTTCCATAGAATTTGATAACTTCAGGATTAGTTTACTTTGGATACTGTTCCAAATGCGGAATAACTTTGTACATGTATATCAAAAAGATGGAATATACATGCCTTGTTGGATTTTTATCTAACTTAGTGTTATTGTGTATGGGAATCTTGCCTATTACATGAATAGAGGGTTGATTTCTTTTGTAGGTGTTAGGAATTTGTCCATTTCTGGAGACATTTTAGGTTACTTGTATTTTACATGTAAAGTTTATCTTTATTCTTACTCATTGATTTATTGAATTGTTTCTTCCAGGAATATTGAGATTCATGAAAGAAGACATAGGAATTCTGAAAATCTTCTGAAGCTGGCAATGCATGAAGTTTTTGTCGGTCGGAATTTATACTTCGGTTTTAGGATTCCGTCTTATGCTGTACCAAATAAAACTGCCATGCTGAAGGATGTGATTCAGTACTATGAAGCCAACAGTGTCAAGTATACACAGCCAACACAGTCAGAAGATGGGATTTACAACTCTAATATCATTGCCTACCAGTTGATACCCTCTACTGATGCAAAGATTATCACTGTCACTGAGGTTATACGTAATTTGATAAAGGGACAAGCACAATGTGTAAAACCTCAGAGTTTCAGAGAATCTACCGTTCTGTCTTCTTTCAGATGTCATGAACTCAGTTATGAGGCTAGTATTACAAACTCTCAAAGTTTTGGACAACCAACCATTTGTCTAAGCTGTGATTCTACAAGTACAACATGTAGTGACTGTTCGTCAAGTCATTATGTTTTATCACAGAAACTAACAAATGTGAATAAGGAGCACTATTCTCAACTGGATGCTTTAAGTGCACAGATTGAGCATGAGGAAATTAATGATAAAAATGAACGTTGTTTTGAACAGCCAGATTTTGAATCCAATGGTTCTCCTGATCAGAGAAAGATTGACATTTCAAACAAGCTCGGTAAAGATTTACAGTATAAAGGTTGTGTGACAGAAAGCATTAATAGTGAGTCAAAAGTGAACATTTCTAACGACATTGCTTTTCCAGATTCTGAAAGCACCCATCGCACAAAGTGGCAAGACATTCCGGATTCAGAAGACATTGAAGCTTATTTGAATGATACTGGATTTGAAAGTGAAGTCAGATCATCGCAGGAAAGTCTGCAGAATATTCAAGAAGAAATGCTCATAAAAATGAAAGCTTATGAACAATCCAGACATGGCTGTATGCAAAAGAAAGGGAATTTTATAGAGCAAACTCATGAAACACTGATAGATCATGCTAAACTTCTAGATGACAAAACAGAATTTCCACATTGTACCAATTCCACATTGATGACAAAACAGAAATTCCACATTGATGGCAAAACAGAAATTCCACAGTATGCCAATTCCACATTGATGACAAAACAGAAATTCCACATTGATGGCAAACCAGAAACTCCACATTGTGCCAATTCTATAGCAGCCACTTGTCCCACATCCACTTACTGTAAAACAGACGAGACATCTGACAGAACCTATTCCTGTCTGAATGAGACATTTGACCTTAATCAACTTGATGAGAGTGATGATGTTGAAGGTTCTGATGATAAAGAGAATATTCCTGTTAAAAATCAGTCTGCAGCATCTGTAGGGTCCGAAATTAGTGTTTTTGAAAATTCAAAAATTAAAGAAGTTAGTGGTGTAAATGAATCAGTGATAATGTTAGATGGATCAGCTGACCTCTTCGAAACGTCAAATTTCTTATCGCAAGTGGTCACGCCTAATATTTCTACATGTAGGCCTGAGAGGAATTTTAAATGCAAATCTGTGAAAAGGACGAAAAGTGTTCAATTTGCAAAAAGACTTAGTCATGTGAAAACAACACATCTTATTGATTTACAGATGAAAATGAATGCTATGAAGGCAAAATCTACCATCACTCCCTTAGCAATCAGATCTTGTCTGAACAATGTGCCAGTAATACATTTTCAAGAAAGTGAGGAATTATTTAGTCAACAAAATTCAACACATAATGACAGTGCTCAGTTAAATTCTTTCTATTCTCAAGAAATTTTTACTCCAAGTCCTATCTGTATGAATAAATCGGCAGAGTATGAAGTTTCCCATAATTCTTTGCTTGATAATGACAACATCTCTGACAACAGAATGTCAACTCCAGTAGATAGCTGTAATTATGACAGCCAATCTATATTATTTTCAGATGTATCTAATATGTCAAAATCTTTTGCTGCCTCCAAATCGCAAAATAATGATACAGAAAATTTGTCTCCCCATCTTGAGTTTTCTCATCATGTCTTTAGTAGTAAATCCCACAATGCATCAGTCAAGATGACAGATATTGAGAATAGTGCATTTTCTGCTTCTCAAGATTTGTTTAGTCCAGAATGCTCTCAGAATGTGCTGTCTTCCTTTGAGACAAGCTTACCTGTCAAAAAACTTTTTAGTGATTGAAAACACTAAGTAATATTTAATGGAGCAGAGATGCAATTTTTTAAAATTATCTAATTAATTTAATCTTTTATCGAAAGTGATAATTTTTTCTTGATATACTTATTTCAAAAGTATGGTACAATGTATGTGAAGAATATTGTTGTCCATAAAATCTTCCTACTACATAAACTTGTATACCATAACTATATTGATATGTGTACTTGTAAGAACTGTTGTAGATCGATCCATCCTACTTTGTACTGATAAATTCTGATTGTGAAAGTTTTTTTTTTTACAAGAAGTAAAAGGTATGGGTTTGTGCAATATTGATTACAAATAAATAAAATATTCATAAAAAGGTATAATTGTCTTGTATGCTTTCTTTGTCTTATGCACATGTTGAAGAGTGAAATTCTGAATTTCAGCTAAGAATAATGGCAAACTTGAAAGGATCATGAGAGGAACATACCTTTAACTTTTGAAACTTCCAGATAAAAGTTTTATAGGGTCAATCATGGTAAAATATCAATACTTTAGTTGTGATATCATAAATTGAGAAGTATTTTAAGTAGAGCTTTGATATTTCTTTTACTGAATTTGCTGATAGAAACTATGAGAGAAATATGCCTATGAATTTTGAATTATCAAGGGTAAAGTTCAAGGTCATTCTTATGCAAATCTTGATTTTGCATTATTATTCTGTCTAACACCTTTTAGTGTACATCAGTATTATCTAGTACAATGTATATAGATTAGAATAACTTTGTATACTGAAGAGAAATGATGAGAGGAACATGCTTATAAGTTTTGAACTTTCAAAGGTCAAAGGTAAAGGTCAAAAGCAAGTTACGATGATGTATGATTATTTTAGTTTTGTTACAATACTTAAAAGTGGAATTAAAAGTAAAGCTGTCATATCTCAAATGCAGATAAAGAATCATGAATGAAACATGCCTATAAATTCTGAACTTACATTTTAAGTTACGTGGTGATATATCAAGATCACATTCCATTATTGTCTTTATTGATATTCAGCATCGGCACTTTGGTTATTATTATATGTTCGTCATAAAAGGGGACGTATCCATCCGTCCAAGGTCATGTTTTCCTGATTTTTTTTAGCTCACCTGAGCGAAGCTCATAGCTCAAGTGAGCTATTATCATAGCGCGCCGTCCGTCCGTCCGTCCGTCCTCGTCGTCGTCCGGCGTAAACTTAAAATTTTCGACATCTCTGCAACCGCTGCGCAGAATTTAATGAAACCTTACAGGAAGCAAGTTCTCAAGGTCCTGTACCGAGTTTGTGTTTTTCGTGCCGATCGATCAACAAATATGGCCACCAAGGGCTCTGATTGGCTGACGCATTTTCGACTTGTCCTCTGCAACCGCTACACAGAATTTCACGAAACCTTACAGGAAGCAAGTTCTCAAGGTCCTCTACCAAGTTGGTGTTTTTCGTGCAGATCGGTCAACAAATATGGCCGCCTAGGGCTCTGATTTGTAGACGAATTTTCTACTTCTCCTCTGGAATCGCTGAACAGAATTTCACGAAACCTTACAGGAAGCAAGTACTCATAGTCCTCTACCAAGATTGTGTTTTTCGTGCCGATCGGTCAACAAATATGGCCGCCGAAGGCTCTAATTGCCTAATGCATTTTCGACTTGTCCTCTGCAACCGGTGCACAGAATTTCATGAAACCTTACAGGAAGCAGTTACTCAAGGTCCTCTACCAAGTTTGTGTTTTTCGTGCAGATCGGTCAACAAATTTGGCCGCCGATGGCTCTGATTGGCTGATGCATTTTCGACTTCTCCTCTGCAACCGCTGCACAGAATTTCACGAAACCTTTCAGGAAGTAAGTGCATAAGGTCCTCTGCCAAGTTTGTTTTTTTCATGCCGAGTAGTCAACAAATATGGTGGCCAAGGGTTCTGATTTGCTGAGGCCTTCTTGACTTTTCCCTTGCTACCGCGGCACAGAATTTCACAAAATCTTAAGGAAGAAAGTACTCAAGGTCCTGTTCCAAGTTTGTGTTTTGTTGTCGCTGTGGTCTAGCGGATAGGACATCGGGCTAGTTATCTTATAATTGTTGGTTCGATCTTAGTGCTAGGACCATGGATCGCCAGACATACTCTTCAAAGTTCTGTGTTTATATTCTTGATGTCGGACTGGTCACACAACCAAATTTCTGCCATGTCCTTGTCTATGTATTTTTTACGTGTCTGTGGTGTTCTATAAAACAATTAAAAAAAAACGCAAAAATTTGTATTTTTTTCATGCCAATCTGTCAACAAATATGATAGCTGATAGGCTGACTTTTGACATCTCCAAAACTGCTGCTCATAATTTCATGAAAGCTTTAACTTAAGGAAGCAAGTACTCAAGGGCCTTCACCAAATCGTTCGCTACTATTCTTTTGTTTGCAACTCATGTGAGCGATGTTCCCCCTTGGGCCTCTTGTTTCTGAAGCTTTTCAAGATATTGGATTGAAACTTGGCGTATGACTTGATATCAAGTGGCGTAAGATCCAGTTCGAGTTTCGGAAAAATTTACCCAATTTTAGCAGAGTTATGGCCCTTGAACATAGAAATTTTCAACAATTTTTTATGTTTTCCGGACTTTTTTCGCAGCCTTTGCAGCTATTGAATTGAAACTTGATATATGCCTTTCATAATAAATGATTATATATCCAGTTCGAGTTTCGGAAAGATTTACCTATTTTTTTTAGCAGAGTTCTGTCCCTTGAACATAGAAATTTTCAACAATTTTACAGTTTTCCGTAATTTTGGGACTAAAACTGGCATCATTGCATAAATTTCAAAAAATTATTTATGAGAAATAAATTATCCGATTGGCGTATTTTGCAGTGTTGGCGTTGCTAATATTCATTGTGTCTCAGTACCCTTTAGAATGCATGAAAAAAATGTCTTTCAATTCAATGTAGTGAAAAATATATTGTACTTCATACAAATACTTTGCATAACAAAAGACTACTGATTTTGAAGTCCGTATGTAAAGAGCATACTCGGAATACAAAGAAACATGTCTTCACACAAAAAAAGTTTCTCATTCTATAATGATAGTAATGCTAATATAATGCAAATCACTTGATGAGGATCCCTGTTGATTTTGGTACCAGAGGTCGAGGTCAAGTCTGATACAATATAATTAGAATTCAACTGATCTTGACATTGGTACATGCACTAGAGCATTTCTATACATATACATGTACTGTTTATGACTTTAAAATACGGACCTTAACTGATTATCATACTCATACATGCATATGGAAAAAAATATGTTTCCACACCAAAACGTTCAAATAATTTCTAGAACATCATTTATGCACCATGGGTGTATTGGCGGTTCAGAATCTACAATGATGATACTGCATACTAATTTACTTTCAAGTCCTAATGAGAACCCCTATTGACTTAGGGTTTCAAAGGTCAATATTGAATTAAATTAATCTCTGTAATCGCCGTGAATCAGAATGTCATGGACCGTCGTATGTAATGAACGACAGGAACCACCTTATCTCATTCATACAGTGAGGTATAACAGCATGTCATAACACAAGGAACAAGTATATATACATGTATATATGTCTGTCATGACGTCAGGAAGTACTACGTCATATCATCAGGGAGTACTATGTCATAATTTCAGGGAGTGTTATGTCATAGCATCAGGGAGTACTACTAGTATGTCATAACGTGATGAAAGACTTTCAAAACGACTATGACAGTCATAATGTCACGGAGAACTATGGCATAATGTCAGGGAGTACTGTGTCTGTCATAAAGTCAGGGAATACTATGTGTGTCATGACGCCAGGGAGTACTATAACTACAATGGCATCAGGGCATACTGCGTCATAACGTCAAGAAGTACTATGTCATGACCATCTCGCACGCAAGGAAACAAAAGTAGAAAATACCAATGTGTGAAGAATGATGTCATGACGTCAGGACACACGATGTCTTTCATAATGTCAGGAAGTACTGTCATAATGTCAGTGAGTACACGCTATAACGTCGGAGTACTGTGTATGTCATAACGCGAGGCAGTATTATGTCTTACGTGGGGGTAGTACTGTCTGGTATTTCTATGGGTATGTCTGAGATGACGTCAGGGAGTATTATACTAGTATTTGGTATGACATCAGGGCATTCTATATCTGTCATGACGTCAGGGAGTACTATGTCTTTCATGACGTCAGGAAGTACTTTTTCATAAAGTCGGGGAGTACTGTGTCTGTAATAACGTCAGGTAGTACTATGTCTGTCACAACGTCAGGGAGTACTTAGGGAGTACTTTGTGTGTAACAACACCAGGGGAGTACTATTTCTCCCACGTTCACTCCCGAGTTATCCTTACACATATATGTATATTGACAGAACGATCACCCAAGGAGGGGGGAGCTGGATGATAGCTACGTGTGTGAAAGTTGATTATGACGTCATAATAGAATGACGCGTTTCGTAAATTCATCCTGGATCAAATTATTGCGGAAGTGTGTACAAGAATAATCATTTTGGAGGTTTTTAGGAAATGGGGAAAAAACTTTTCAATCCCCGGGTGTGATCAATGGTCAATTTCACAAGGAAATGCAACCCTCATGTTCATTATTTGCTTTTGTCCACGAATTGGCAAGCCTCAAGCAAATACCGTAGACTCTGATTGCATTTCTTTGTCAATAATCGCACTCGATGATAGATTCTATATAATCATAACGTCTGGGAGTACTAAGTCTGCCATTCATAACGTCAGGGAATACTATGTCTGTCTTAACGTCAGGTTGAACTATAGCATAAATTCAGGGAGCATTACGTTCGTCATAAAGTTAAGGAGTACTATATCTGTCATAACGTCAGGGAGAACTATTTCTTTCATTTTGTCGGAGAAGACTATGACATAACGTCACGGAGTAAAATGTCTGTCATAACGTCATGGAGAAATATGTCTGTCATAACGTCGTGGAGTACTATGTCTGTTATAACGTCAGGGAGTACTATATGTGTGTTCTGACGTCAGGGAGTACCATATCTGTCATGACATCAGGGCATACTATGTCTGTCATAACGTCAGGGAATAAATGTCTTGACGTCGGGGCATACTATGTCTTTCATAATGTCAGGAATTACTATGTCATGACGTCATGGAGTACATGTTATAACGCAAGGGAGTACTATGTATGTCAAAACCTCAGGGAATACTACTAATATGTCATAATGTTAAGGAGTATTTTGCCCATCAAAATGTCAGGAATTACAAATTGCCTGTCATGACGTCAGGGAGTACAATGTTATTACGTCAGGGAGTATTTTGTCTGTAATTATATCAGGGATTACTATGTCATAGCGTCAGGGAGTACTATATCTGTCATGACTTCATGGCATTATAAATATGTCTGTCATAACGTCAGGAAGTACTTTACCTGCCATAACGCAAAAGAGTACTATGTTTGTAATAATGTCAGGGAGTACTATATCTTTTATGACACCAGGGCATACTATGTCATGTCGACAGCGAGTACTGCTTCTGTCAAAAGGTCAGAGATTACTATGTGTCTCTCATAACGTCAGGGTGTACATGTAAAATGTGATAACGTCAGGAAGCACTATGATATAATACCAGGGAGTACGTTGTCTGTAATAATATCAGGGAGTGCCATGTTTGCCATTACTTCAGGGAGCACTATGTCTATCATATTGTCAGGAAGAACTAATTTATAACGTCAGAGAGTACTTTGTCTTAAATCACGCCAGGAAGTACTATGTCATAACGTCTTGGAGTACTACGCCATAACGTCAGGGAGAACTATGTCTGTCATAGCATCAGGTAGTAATATGTCATAACATCAGTAAGTATTGTCTGTCATATCGTCGGGGAGTACTATTTCTCCCATGTTCACTCCCGAGTTATCCCTATAAGATATGTAAAATGAGAAATCGACCATCCAGAGGGGGGATTGATGATAAGCTTCACGTGCGAAAACTGACTTTGACGTCATCATAGAATGACGCGTTTTGAAAATTCATTCTTGATCAAATTATTGCGGAAAGGCGTACAACAATGATCATTTTGGGTGTTTTTCAGGCAATGGTATTAAAAGTTTCAATCACCGAGTATGATCATTGTCAATTCGACAAGAAAGTCCAGCCCTCGTGTCCATTATTTGCTTCAAGCCTCCTCCTGGTACAAGAAAATCCCAGACACTCTTTGTCAATGAACGCACTCAGTGATATATTGATACTCTCTGGGAGTACTAAGTCTGTCATAACGTCAAGGAGTACTATGTCTGTTCAAACGTCATGAAATATTATACAGTTAAAGTATACAATTGAGGGAGTTAAAATTAGCATGATTCTGGTTACCCGAGACCAGACCCGTTTCCTGGCACGCCATGAATAACCATGTCTGTCAACGCCATGAAGTTCATGTCTGTCATAACGCAATGAAGCACCATGTCTGTCATAACGTCATGAAGTACCATGTCTGCAATAACCTCATGAAGTACCATGTCCGTCATAACGCCATAAAGTACCATGTCTGTCATAACGCCATGAGGTACCATGCTTGTCATAACGCAATGAAGTACCATGTCTGTCATAACGCAATGAAGTACCATGTCTGTCATAACGTCATGAAGTACCAAGTCTGTCACAACGTCATTAAGTACCATGTCTGTCATAACACCATGAAGTACCATGCCTGTCATAACGCCATGAAGTACCATATCTGTCATAACGCAATGAAGTACCATGTCTGTCATAACGTCATCAAGTGCCATGTCTGTCATAACGCCATGAAGTACCATGCTTGTCATAACGCCATGAAGTACCATGTCTGTCATAACGCAATGAAGTACCATGTCTGTTATAACGCCATGAAGTACCATATTTGTCATAACGCCATGAAGTACCATGTCTGTCAAAACGTGATGAAGTACAATGTCTGTCATAACGTCATGAAGTACCATGTCTGTCTTAACGTCATGAAGCACCATGTCTGTCATAACGTCATGAAGTACCATGTCTGTCATAACGTCATGAAGTACCATGTCCGTCATAACGCCATAAACCATGTCTGTCATAATGCCATGAAGTCCCATGTCTGTTATAACGCCATGAAGCACCATGTCTGTCATAACGTCATGAAGTACCATGTCTGCCATAACCTCATGAAGTACTATGTCTGTCATAACGCCATAAAGTACCATGTCTGTCATAACGCAACGAAGTACCATGTCTGTCATAACGTCATGAAGTACCATGTCTGTCATAACGCCATGAAGTACCATGTTTGTAATAACGCCATGAAATACCATGTCTGTCATAACACCATGAAGTACCATGTCTGTCATGGCATCAGGGCATACTATGTCTTTCATTACCAGTACAGCTCTCGTGTCCGTGATTTGCTTCAAGCCTCCTCCTGGTACAAGCAAATCCCAGACACTCTTTGTCAATGATCGCACTCAGTGATATATTCTATATATTGATACTCTATGGGAGTACTTAGTCTGTAATAACGTCAAGGAGTACTATGTCTGTTCAAACGTCATGAAATATTATACAGTTAAAGTATACAACTGAGGGAGTTATGATTAGCATGATTCTGGTTACCCGAGACCAGACCCGTTTCCTGGGCACACCATGAAGTACCATGTCTGTCATAACGCCATGAAGTTCATGTCTGTAATAATGCCATGAAGCACCATGTCTGTCATTACGCAATGAAGTACCATGTCTGCCATAACCTCATGAAGTACCATGTCCGTCATAACGCAATGAAGTACCATGTCTGTCATAACGCCATGAAGTACCATGTCTGTCATAACGCAATGAAGTACCATGTCTGTCATAACGCAATGAAGTACCATGTCTGTCATAACGTCATGAAGTACCATGTCTGTCATAACGCAATGAAGTACCATGCTTGTCATAACGCCATGAAGTACCATGTCTGTTATAACGTCATGAAGTACAATGTCTGTCAAAACGTCATGAAGTACCATGTCTGCCATAACCTCATGAAATACTATGTCTGTCATAACGCCATAAAGTACCAGGTCTGTCATAACGCAATGAAGTACCATGTCTGTCATAACGCCATGAAGTACCATGTCTGTCATAACGCCATGAAGTCCCATGTCTGTAATAACGCCATGAAGTCCCATGTCTGTCATAACGTCATGAAGTACCATGTCTGTCATAACGTCATGAAGTACCATTCTGTCATAACGTCATGAAGTACCATGTATGTCATAACGTCATGAAGTACCATGTCTTTCATAACGTCATGAAGTACCATGTCTGTCATAACGTCATGAAGTATCATGTCTGTCATAACGCCATGAAGTACCATGTCTGTCATAACGTCATGAAGTACCATGTCTGTCATAACGTCATGAAGTACCATGTCTGTCATAACGTCATGAAGTACCATGTCTGTCATAACGTCATGAAGTACCATGTCTGTCATAACGTCATGAAGTACCATGTCTGTCATAACGTCATGAAGTACCATGTCTGTCATAACGTCATGAAGTACCATGTCTGTCATAACGTCATGAAGTACCATGTCTGTCATAACGTCATGAAGTACCATGTCTGTCATAACGTCATGAAGTACCATGTCTGTCATAACGTCATGAAGTATCATGTCTGTCATAACGCCATGAAGTACCATGTCTGTTATAACGCCATGAAGTACCATGTCTGTCACAATGCCGTGAAGTACCATGTCCGTCATAACGCCATAAATCATGTCTGTCGTAACGTCATGAAGTAATTAGTCTGTCATAACGCCATGAAGTACCATGTCTGTCATAACGCCATGAAGTACCATGTCTGTCATAACGCCATGAAGTACCATGTCTGTCATAACGTCATGGAGTACTTTTTCTCCCAAATTCAGAGAGATATCCTCATAAAAACTGGAACACGACAAACCGATCGTCCATAGGTGTTTGAATGATAAGCTACACGTCCGACGTTGACTATGACATCTTAAAAAGTGAAAAGGTAACTTAAAAAGTTTTGATCAAATATGGCAGGAGCACAATTTTTGTTATAACGCCAGGTCTATGCAGTGGCGGATCCAGAGTGGCAAGCGGGGGGGGTGTATCACCCAAAGGGTCGAATTCGAGGCACGAAGTGCCGAGCGGGGGAGGGTACGGGAAGGGGTTGCCCCCTCCTGTAGGTGGGGGTCCGGGAAAATTTTTGAAAAAATGGAATAAAATGGTGCATTCTGGAGCACATTTTCTCCTTACCTTCTCGAATATTCAGACCATTTTTTCCACTCAGTTTATGTTGATATTAAAGATTTCTAAATAAAATAATTTCTCCTTTACTGCTGGCAGGGGCGTAGCCAGGGTGTTATCGATGTGGACGTCTATAAAGAAGGGTTGGACCAAGAACTTAGCTGTCCGGGGGCACAGACATAGTATGTCTTTCAGAATGTCATGGAGTTCTATATGTCTGTCATAACGTCATGGAGTACTATGTTTGTGTCATAACGTCATGTTTGTGTATTAACGTTAGGTAGCACTATGTCTGTCATTCTGTCTTTTCGATTTGACATGCCTACGTTCGATTTGTGCAGGTATATGACGTAAAAGCATTGTGACGTCATTAAATTCCATTGAAAACGTCATATTTGTAACCCTGTTTCCCTGAATTTCAAGCTGGTTTCCATAAAAATTGATGACGTCACAATGCGTTGACGTCAGATACCTGCACAAATGGGAAGTAACTCTGTATTTCGAAAAGACCGAATTACGTCAGGAAGTACTATGTCATAACGTCAGGGAATACAATGTTTGTTATAACATTAGGGATCTGTAATGACGTCAGGGAGTACCATATCTGTCATGACACCAGGGCATACTTTTTTGTCTGTTCTAAGGTCAGGGGGTTCTATGTCTTTCATAAATGTCAATGAGGACTATGTCATAACGTATTGAAGTTACTTTTATTTACTGTCATAACGTCAGGGAGTACTATGTCTCTGCCATAACTTCGGGGAGTACTATAAATGTATGTGTCAGAACTTCGGGGAGTACTATATGTATGTATCATAACTCAGGGGAGTACTATATGTGTGTATCATAACTTCGGGGAGTACTATTATGTATGTGTCATAACGTGAGGGAGTACATGCACTACTAGTATATCTGTTCATGTAATATTTAACGTCAGTGATTACTATGTCTGTCATGGCAGCTCTTTCATAACGTCAGGAAATACTTGTCTGACATGGCATCAGGGCATACTATATGTCTTTCATTACGCCAGGGAGTACTATATGGCTGTCATATTGTCAGGGATGACTATTTCTGTCATAACGTCAAGGAGTACTTTTTCTCCCATATCCACAATGTTATCCACATAAAAAATGGAAAATGAAAAATCGATCATCCATGGGGGAGGGGGGGGGGGGGGGGGGGGGTGAATGATAAGCTACACGTCCGACGACGTTGCGTTGCTTCAGTCTTGATCAAAAGATGGCAGATAAGTATAGAGAAACTATAATTTTTGAAGTTTTCCAGACATAGGGAGAAATTCATAATACGAGGGATCCAACCCTAGCTCGTTTCAGTGATTTGCTTTTGACCATGACTCTGCAAGCCTCGTCAATGGTACAAGAAAATCCCGGACACTCGAGTTGGATTTCTTTGTCAATGCTCACTCCCGGTGATAATGTAAGGTCCATTGTTGACTACATGTACAGTGGCGTAGCTGCCATGCCAAATACGCCTCGGCGTACACATTATTTTTGCCAATAATTTAAGGTTATGAAGTATCACCAGATGGGATAATCTTCCCGGAACCATTATGATTCGAAGTAAAATATTGAATGATGCCATATTATTTCAAACGAACGAAACCTTGAATCCTTTCATTTTGAAAATCTTTTTGGTCATTATCTAAAAATTGTCCCTGCCTCGCTATAAGTACTGCTTGCCAGCTTACAATACCAGTGGCGGATTCAGGGGTTGCGGAGGCCCCCCTCCCCGGCACTGACCCCAAAATTTTCCGCCAAAAACAGGTATATTTTGGCCCATTCCAGTCAAATCGGCAAAATTCGCCCCTTGTCCCCCGGCCAAGGGGGCGCTGGATCCGCCATTGAATACTATCAAAAAATTTTACAAATAATGCAGTTTTTCGTATAGTAACCATACAACTTTTAAAAGTACTCCCTCCCGTTTTACCACCAAAACTCACAGACAGAGAGAAAAGAGATCTATATGTATATGATTATCATATTCTGACATCTTTAAATACTCCAAATATGCTAAAACTTTCGCTCGCTTGCTATCGCTCGCCATGCAGTCATCTATTTATAAAGTATAGATTATTAAATCAGAATTATGCAAGTCTTCCGATGGATGATTTCCATGAATTTTGCACTCAGCAGTAATAAGCTATGCCTGTTGGATTAAAAAAAATATGTATCATTGAAAATCTCAGGTAAGACCCAAAATCAGCTGATTTCAATTTTTAAAAGAAAGTGTCTTTGAAAAAAAATCGATTCATTCATTCTTTATTTCCCTGTAAATTTCAAATAATCTTCGTATTCGGCATTAAATATTTCAGATTCAATCTTGAGAGGGGATTACAACCCCTAACTCTGTAATATCAAGGACCAGAGGCTTGTCTGTCACTTTCTGTAGTGTTGTTACTTAAACACAAACTTCCACTATATTACCGAGAACTAAAATGCCGGCCGGAATAGTAACCGACGAAACCGTTTAAAGTTTTATTCCGTACATATTTATGCAAATGAGATTGTAAATGAGATTGTAAATGGCAGAAGTGGCGGCGAAGACCATTAGATAACTTTCATGCACTATAAAGTAACAACGAATTGTTCAAAGGTAAAAATTGTGGATAATGCCAGATTATCATCTAAGTAAATGTTTTGCAAGCGTTTTTTGCATTATTTTTTTGCATTTTATTAATAAAATAAGAGAAAATGTTTTCCTTTGTTTCAATCCACTTCGAGGCTGCAGGTGTCATGGCGCTTGGCGGCACGCGCTTTTTCCTTCCGTGGTAAATTCGATGATGTTTCCCATTAATTTATCGGCTGATCGTGAAATATTATTCAAATATATGAATACCTTTGGTGTAAAATATTTCACCAGACTATAGTATGATTAACAGCTCCAGCCTTGCAAATTTCATATATCAACTTCAGCTGCAAAGAAAGGTAACTCTTGTAAAAAGAGAAAAAAAAAGTGTATTCAACCCACCAATAACAGGGATGAAAATTGTTGAAATTTTCAGGGCCAAGTGGGCTCCTAAGTCAATAGATTTAGGCGTCCACATCAAAAACAATTAGCCAACATCAAAATGTATCTAAATTCTCTCCTAAGTATCAA
This sequence comes from Pinctada fucata, assembly GCA_028142955.1. Taxonomy (NCBI): domain Eukaryota; kingdom Metazoa; phylum Mollusca; class Bivalvia; order Pterioida; family Pteriidae; genus Pinctada; species Pinctada fucata. The sequence goes on along the minus strand of AP027102.1, from coordinate 26,292,249 downwards.
GTCATGGCCATCGTACAGGTGTACCATGTTAGAAACTATAACGCCTAAATTGAGAGAGATACCAGTGTACATGTCGAGTTTATTTGACAACGTTGAACGATAACTTCAGTCAGTCGTTTGAGGTCAGCGTTCTATATCATCCAACACTGTTCTTTCATCAAATCAGTTCGAGTAATTTTTCTGTGTAAACTTCACTTAAGACAGGTTGGGACTGCCCACAAGATATCGATGCTATCACGTAAATTCGCGACTGTCCTTTAAACCAGCGACTGTAATGGTCACGGTTTTGCGTGACTCAAGTGTTTGGAACAAGGGAAATTATCAATTTAGGCCTTAATTTGACATTTTCGCTTATTCTTTTTCAATTAGTCCGAATGATCTTTTCATGAAAAATCTACTTGCCACATTTAATGTCCCCTCTTTATCTGCAATCTCCAGGAAACGATGATCCAAGTGACAGAATGGCTTAAAAAAAATCATGGGTACAGCTGTAAAAAGGAGATATGTCCCTAAAAATAAAGCCTTATTTCCCAAATATACTTACGTGTTTGAAAATTCAGTTGTTTATGTCTCCCTCCACATGTTTACCGGAAGTTGTAATGATTGGTATTAATCAATCACGTGGTGTTAATCTCTTGTCTAAATGTAATTACCTATATTTACGGTATGCAATAAGGGCAATTAAATCGAAATGTTTCTCGAAAGAAATTAATGAAATTATTTTCTTTGATGGTTAAACTTAATTTTCGAATTGCAATTGCACGTGTAAATTCACGGAAATTATCGAGTGTAAATATTTCATAAAAATTTGAGTAAAAATCACATTAAATTCAAGAATTTAATTTTCACGAAACATAACTCGTCCTTCTATAAAAAAGAAGAGCTCTTATCTAGGTGTTGAAGCATTGTATGTATGGGCCTCCGTAACAAAAATAGCTTCGGCATTGTTCGTTGGTCATTTTAGTTTTGGCCGCTGCAAGATCAAAGTCAAGGTCACATGAAATGAAAGTTCTAATGTCGGATAAGAGGGAAAAGTAAGAAACAACTGGTAAATTTGATGAAAAATCAACACATTTACAATATGCATCATTGCAAGTACTGGAATTTCTAATCCACATATGGTATGAAGTCTTTTTCGCGGAAAATGCTCGTATGAAATAGGAATATTTCACCATTTTCGTACAAAGAAATGAACGTATTTGTTGTCTATTGACTTGATTTATTGCGAAGACACGGAGTTAAACGATAACAAGAAAAAAAGCATGATGAGAGCATCTCACATACGTATTCGCGTGACTGAATTTAACACTGTTTTAAAGGACAGTCGCGCATTTACGTGATAGCATTGATATCTTGTGGACAGTCCCAACCTGTAAGAGGGTATGAGCGTGAACAAATCAAACGTAAACGGCATTGATGTCGTAAAGAAAAAAAAATCTGAAAACTTATTGAACTAATGGTTGAATATACCTCTAGATTAAAGAGCAATGCATTTTGAATGACGAGCAATATATATCACTGATTACATCTAAAATGCGCTTCTATCATGACATCGTTTTACCCTTGGCATATAGTTTATGTCATCAATGCAGTTTATTCGACGTCATACTGAATTATGACGTTGCAATATTTTTCCGCGAATTATTATGAAAACGCTTTGTGCTTGTTCTTTAGAAGTCCCGTAATTCAGTTTGTCCTATATAACTTCACGCCATGACAACTTAAGGTATTCAGCCCGTAATACATTTTCAATGAGAATTATCAAAGATACAGATTTTCTATTTCATCATATAGAATACTTTATACACTAATTTTGCTCATATAAATGAAGCCACTTGTCAACCAATGACCCATGCAATTACCTCCGAACATTCCCGATGATAAAATCATCGGTATTTGTCGGAAATGTAGGAATAGTGTAAAGATTTTAACCGGAAGTAACTCTATTAGGGTGCGGGAACCTTAATGTAGCGGAATAATTTGATTGCAATTGAATTGAGTAAGTTAATACTTCAAATTTATTCTTGCATAAAAAAGACACAAATAAATTCAAAAGAATAATTATATTTTATAGAACAAGTTAACGATGCGATGTTACTGACCACGCAATTTACCTCAAATATTGAAAACATGTAAAACTAATATATCTTGAAAGTAGTTTCCTTATCAAACGTGGAAATATTTAATTTCCATGTTTTCGGTAGTGACCATATTACACGGTTTTGACAAGTAGCCTTTTTGCACACAAAACGATAAAAATGTGATTTTCGAAATATTGTTCTTTGCTCTAGATTATTACAACTAACTTTACAATAGTGTGAATTCCTGACAGCATGATTTACTACCGGAAAACACACGCACACAGAGTTTACGAATGAGACCAAAAATCCACAGGACATTTGTCCTGTAGTTTTATGAAATTTCTTAAAATCTACTGGACAAAGCTACAAATTACCGAACAATTACAAAATGGTTTATTTCAAATTTGCTGTTTGTATTAATAGAAAAATCTGAGAGAGACTGAAAAGTATACAAACTTAAAAGAAATTATAAGATGTAGTACTCATGAACATCTAAATATCCGTGACACATAACGGCACATGGTCAGTATCTCTATATTGTCAATGGGTACAATATCGATACAATTTTCTCTAGAATTCATTTACAAAATGTGAATAAAGTGCATGGGCATGTAAGCATTACCGGTATATTGTGGCCATTCATAACTCGCACCGTTACTGTAAGTACATGACTGGTGATGCAATGCTGAAAAATGTGATTTCACTGAAATATCTATCGTTATCTTAGACGGGACATTGTAATTCCTTTAAACATGTTCAATAAACTTAATACTATTGAATACTCCACATTTAACCAACGTTTGATAACGTGTTTATTATCTTGGAACAAAAAATCATCGGACATTTTGTCCGGCTCTGAACCAGAAACTGTCGGACATTTGAAAAATCCACCGGAGATCGCCAGCAATTTCGCACTTTTCGTAAACTCTGCGCACGGGCACTGTATAAGTTTTCATTTGATACAAATATCAACTTTATGAGATTTGTAACAGCCAAGATAGGATAGATCATTGTTCAGATAAAAGTAACGTAACGTCATGTGACGTAATTGATTTTTAAAAAGATCACGGTTCCTTTTTACCCCTGGATGATTAACAATACCAGAGATGAAGATTCGAGCATTTTTATGAATAATTTTCACTTGATCCTGACATAAAAATAAGTTAAATAAAGAAAAATATCACCAAACAAAGTAATGACGTCATGAAGTGACGTCATTTTGACGTTATTGACAAAATATGGCGAAAATTGCTGGGAATTTTGTCTTTTATCGAAGAATTCAATGTGGCCGCATGCGTTAACTGAGACAAAATGTTTATAACAAAAGGATATAATGACAATCTTTCACATATAAATTTTCCATCTTTGTTAATGCATGCGGCCATTGCTAATTTAATAGAAATATGCAGAATTTGCATTAATTTTGCGCAATATGACCTATTTTTGTGTTTTCAAAGGGCTTAAAGGTATTGATAAAAGCAATGTTTACAAAAGATAGATTCGTGATTCAGTAGAGAACGTTTCAAAATGTCAAATAACAGTTAAAAATTCCATGAAGTACAATGTTCAAAATTAGGGCCAATATCGGGCTTTGTGACTCTACCCCTTTCATGCTTTCCTGAAAATTTGCACAATTATTTCGCCATTCAGCTGGATTAACTGACGAAAGATCGTTTGCTTGAGTGGTTAAAACTGATTAAATGTCAAAGTGTTTTCTAGCGAGTCTCTCCTTGTTTAGACTTGTCGTATAGGCTTGTACCCGAGACTTTCCAAATTGCACTTCGGAAGGTTTCGAGTACTAGCTTATATGAGGAAGAGCAAGGTGAAGCTCTAATTGCCTTCATGTTTCCTTTGACACAGTTCTCGATACGGGTGACAGATTACACTCAATAACAGAGAGTTGCACAGGTTAATAACAAAGTTGATCATGTACTCAGGAAGATTAGACATTTCTTGATTGATGGGTACCAAGTTTTCACCAATTACAAGAAATTTGGCTAGAAATTAAATGAGTGAATCGAGCGATATCGTCATTTGAGTCACCCCTTGTGTTTGTTTATGTATTGTAGATGGAGGGGAGGGAGGTTATTCATTCTGTACTATTTGTGTACTTTAGCCCCTGTGCTGGAAGGTCAAACATACACAAATAGCGACCAAAAATTTGCTTATTGCGACCAAATTTTGGAAATGGCGACCAAAATTTAAGTAAGGTCGCTTTTTGGCAACCAAATCTTGAATGCTACTTGGAGCACTGGATTATTTAGGATCCGTAAGTTTAACTGATTTTGTCTTTATTTCTTGCAGGCACTAGAAACTATCCATAAAATTTTTGAAGTTTGACAAGTCCAGAACCATCAAGATGAATTACCAGAAAGTTTATATGAATCAGATATACTCCAGCAACATGATGGGCTACCTGTCACAGATGTGGAGGAATCAGCTTCTCTGTGATGCTGTTATAAAGACAGGAAACATCATAACTAAGGTAAGATACTGTTATACACTTATGGAAGTACTAAAAGTAGTTGCCATGTGATGTAAAGATGGATTTGTGATATGCATTGTTTATTGTAATGATGTCTGTCTGTCCATAACACTTTGTGTAAGCTGTTACTGATACATACTTTTGACTTGTTGAGTAGTAAAAGTAGAAAAATAAAACAAAAAAATGTTGATTTGTTATTCTTACCAATATTTCACTCTTCTATGGGATTAAACAACACAAACTCAAACTGAACTGAAAACCGAGATTCATTTTCCTGAACTGAACTGAACCGATTAAAGGCTGAAATGTGACAGTCCTAATCCTTATAGGAATTTGTACATTATTGTGTTATGGCCTCCAAAGTTAAGGTCACTAAGGACTTTTATAAATTTTGCCTATAACTTTGTTCAGGCTGTCTTTCTAGAAATGCTTAACCCAGAAAGTTTCTCAATGGATACAAGTAATTCTCATGAGATGCTGATGTGACCTGGCCTCAAGTCAAGGTCGTACCTTTTACGTCACGGTCTTACCTTGTACCTCAAGGTCATTTGAAGCAAATTAAATTTTGCATCTATATTAATATACTTAACCCAATCAAGTTCATACTTGGCACAATGGATCCTTATTGGTAGAGTCATGAACTTAATGTTGATAAAGGTTATATAGATCTCAAAAGTTATGAAAGGCTAGAATTCAGTGTTGAATGTGGCAGCAGTTAGAATTTAGATATGAATCATGCAAAATGCGAGTCAAGATGAAATTTTCATTTAGAAAGGGGAAATTGTTCCTTTGAAAGGGAAAATTTTCACCTAATTTAGAAGGGGAATATTGCCAAAAAGCCCTTGGTGTTGGTAGGAGAAAAACATGGACATTGTGTAGAAATTAAATGACACAATTGTTTTTATTTTTCAGGCCCATAGAATAGTGTTGATTGCTGCATGTCCAATGCTACAGAACATGGAGAATGCATCGCTGGGTTCACATCTAGAGGTCCGTATGGCAGCAGACATCAAACAAGATTCTGTCAACGCATTCCTGCAATATATATATGAAGGATATATGATGCTAACAGAAGAAAACTGCAAAGACATTGAGAAAATGGCAAAACTTCTACAAGTTGAAAGTGTTGTAAAATGTTGTGCTGACTTCTTTAAGTGCCTCAGTGAGAAAACAGGTGTAATGCATGGAGGACCAAATTTCAATTATCAAGATAGTGCAGAATTCAAACATTTCAGAATCACTCAGATTCAAAAACTTGCACAAGATGGTGGTTTGAAACGATCAATGGAAAATGGCCGTCCTACAAGTCCCGGTGGCAAACGACAAAAATTACGCTCGTCTAGCCCTGCAGAAGTTGTGGTTCTAGGGTCGTATAACAGAGGAGATGACAGGAGTAGTATGAGTAGTAGCTACAAGCCAGGAGGGCAGGATCCCTTTGAAAGGGTGCCTCGAATAGGCTCTGGAATCCAACATTCCGATTCAGGTGTCAAAGAGGATACATTAGAAGTGGTGCATAAAGAACCTCCTGAAAGGGATGCTGATGGGTGGCCAAAGGAGTCACGGCTACCCCCTGTACATAGAACTCAATCTATATCAGTGTCCAGTCAGCTTAGCAAAGAGACTAATGTGCAAATAGTGAATGTACCTAATGAAAGTGACAGGTTCAGAGTGCAACAGACTCCACAGAGTGTTCAAATGAGTCAAGCTCGACCAACCCCACCAAGAACATCTACAGCCCCTGAGCCGGCTCAGCAATCATTTTCTCAAATACAAAGCACTGCTCAGAAATTAGAAGCCCAAAGAATAGCAGCAGATGTTATGGCGTCATTACCCAGTATTCACATGCAGGCATCATCTTCAGTATCACAGCAACAGTCAATGAATGCCCCTGCCCAGAAAATAAACATTGATCCTCTTCCCCCACCATTACATGGTCCCAGTACTTCAACAATGCGTACCAGTACAATTTCACAACCTCCCACCCATCCCACTCAACAAACTCCACCCAGACTTGCCAGCAAGCCGTTTGCTGCGGGAAGTGCAATGCAGGCTACAGAGTCCCACTCGCCTTTGTCAGATAAACGAGAGAAAGAATCAAATGTTGCTCAAGGAACTAGTCAAGTAATCCCAATAAGTGCCCCACAAGAATCCAGAATTCCTTCACAGAACATATCACTGCAGCCAGCTACAACAGAACAAATCCAAAATGTAGAAAAACTGCTGGCTGGTGACGATGTGGGAATGCAAGACAGGTTTGTTGATATTGTTTACTTTTATTTTCAGACCTGCCTGCTCTTACAATTTTTCATACTTTTTACGATTTTTGACCTACAAGTATGCTATTTGCCTTTGCTGCTCAATTTTACACCTAAAACATATTCTTTTAAATATAATTTCACCAAACAAATCAGTTTAGGGTTTGATATATTGTATAAGAAATTATGTAAATGATTAAGATTTGTAAAAATGTCAAAGTAGGGAAAACATGATGCTTTTAAACTTAAAATTACAATCGTTCATATTACGCTTCACTTCTCTAAATTACACTTTCATTAATAAAATATTAAACTTTTGGTAAGAAGCAGGTAGGTAGGACTGTGTTTTTGCAAAATAAATGCCAAAATTGATAAGCTCTTGTACATAGAAATGCAGTCATATGTTTGGCTTTTGTCAAAAGTCCACCGTCTTTCAGTAATAACTTTTTCTACATTTTAGGACTCTTGAATTTACCAAAAGTGATGCATGTTTATTGCAATTATATTTATGAAATTTAAACAAAATGCAGTACAAAAATTGTATTTCTTTGTAAAGTGTACTTTCAGACTTGCCCGTACTTAACATTAAATCCATCGGTAATGTTTGTTTTGTAGGAAGTCTGAGCCAAGTACATCAGAAGCCTCACCAGATCTCAGTATAATCAAGATAGAAGAGGCAGACACAGGGGGTCTGGACATGTATGTAGACCTGCCTGATGATACCAAAGCCATGATGCAGGCTCATGAGGGAGGCACTTGTGAAAGTGAGGATGAGGGGGACTTTGGGCAAGGGGAAGCTTCTAATGAGGGCAGCAACTTCAGTGGGGAACAAATGGGGGCCTGGCAAGGTCAGGATGTGTCCTTCCAAGGTCAGGATGCCAGTTTCTCTGGAGACGGATCATTCCAAGGTCAAGAAGGGTCATATCAAGGTGAGTGTTTTGTACGACATGATTATAATATGAGGTGGAAACTAGGGTTCTGAGATACACGGTGTACAAATTGGTGATAACATATAGATATAAAACTTAAAATTGAAAGTCAGGGATGAAAGATTACAATAGACACTGGAGTTAAAGTAAATTGAACATAAGTGTAAAATGATGAATTCAGCTTTGAGTGGTTTGGCATCTGTTAGGAAAAAAACGGAAACGAAAAAGAAATAAGGGAGGATATGCAAGAACATGACGAAAATTGAAAAAAAAATCACCGTGCCTTTCCTAGATACCTTAATTTCCAGCTCTAGTAAATGTACATCAGATTTCCTTTAAAAATTTAACATTGGTCTGCTATAATTTGAAATTTGATTAATACTGTACCAAGGCAACAACTATTTTGAATATGATCTTTTACAGACAAAGGCTAACAATAACATATCTTTGATAAAGGAAATCTGATGTTGCATGTGTAATTCTGCATTGCTTAATTAAGATTGAACCCAAAAACACAAATTACTGATGCTGAAGTATTGGTCAAATTTTGAAAAGGAAAGAAAAAGAAAAGAAAAGTTTGAAATTAGAAAAAAAAAATTACAATGAACCATAAATTTCTTCAGCTTTACTTCATATGGAAATAAAATGATGGCATTACTTCAGAACCAGTAAATTCTCTGTCCTCTAAAACAAAATCTCTGCTCAAATTTATCTCTGCAGAAAAAAAGTCATACTCTGGTCAAAGTAAAGAAAGAAAAAACCCACAGTAAATATACACGTAATTAATTTAGCTTACTTTAGAAATAAAGAAAAACGAACAGAAGCAAATTAAAAAGGAAGATCGTGCTTTCCAATCTGTTTTGATAACTGATGCTATATGTGAGTTGGTTTGAGCAGAAAGATATTTCAAAATAGCTTTTGAAAAGTGTTCAGAATTTGAATTCGTTCATTTGAAAGTTCAGATTCTGAGCACTAATACATGCATCATACACTTCATACATATTCACATTTCAAGTTCAGTACACACACTAAAATTACAAGAGGACAGAGGTTATCTATGTGATTATGTTAAATAGAAAGGAGAAGAGATGTTGTAAAGATTAGAAGTTGTAAAACTTTACAATATTCTTGTTTCCTTTGATATTGTTGAATCATGTTTTGCACCTTGGGGATAAAAGCTGCAGAGATTAATTCATATAAACATGATAAATAGTTTCATTAATTGAAGAAACTTTTCAGAATTGTACCATACATTGTTTAACTACATCTGAATTCTATCTTTATTTTCATGTATAAAAATTGAAAGAAAAAAAAAAAAGAATATTTGAAGAATGTTTGTAACCTGAGAGCTTTTATGTCAGATTGGTGTTATAGTTAAGGAATATTTATTTGATTATGCTAAAATTAAAAATGATTTAAATATGAAAATATTTTCCAAAGATTATTCAATTTCAATTTTTCATAATGGTTTGATTGATCATTTTTATCTGCCTTGTGTAATATATTTTTTATTTGTGAGCAAAGTATTTCATAGATTTTCTTCAAACCATTTGAACTTTCAATCTAAAAATTTTTGAAATGGATGTATAAACGAAGTGGTTAAGACAGCTTTGATGAAATCAAATTTGGTTTGAAGGGTCACTGTAATTCAGAGTCTTCGGTCCCCTGAAACCATAATCTCTAATATTTTTTGGACCATTGTCAACTCTTGGAAATAAAAATCACAGATAAGCACTTGGTGTAAAAAAAAAAATCAATACAACTACCTCCAGTTTATCAGTTGCCTTTTCGCTAACATATATTGTTTGAAATATTATCACTTCATAAAAAAATCAATAATAAGGCTGTATGATTATGTAATGCTTCAAATGAGCTTGCTGTGGACAAAACGAGAAGAAAATTCTGGGCTCATGTTTAAAGAATGACCATTAAATGAAAACAATCTTGTCGTGAGTTTTGTAAATTGTAGAAAGCAAGTTTGATCCAGACATTTTTATTCAATCATACTCTCCAACTAGCAGTCCAGTACTAAACACTACCAATACATTAATATATGATGTAATAAGTGGAAATTGAACTTAAAGTGAATATACACATGAAACAATGTAGTTAAACTTCAATCTTGAAAATGAAATGATGTTATGATAAATAAATAAATAAATGAATAATGAAATACTGATGGAATGAATGATATTTGAACTAAAATAATGGAATATAAAAGAATTTTATATTTTTCTTCGTACATGTAATTACTGGTAGTGGATAAATTTTAATTGGAAAAAAGGAGTTACATTTATGATTTATACCCTTAAGTGCCATTTTACAATACCTTTATCTGAAATGTCGAAGTTATAGGAAAATTTATTTCATAAGAAGATATCCTATTTCTTGCTGTCTTCACCACTTCAAGAAGTTTCCTGAAAATATAAAGCTTTCATTCACAAATAAAAAGTATGTTTATAATATTTTATATTTAAGACTTGCATTGTATGACATGTTTGAATTTCAAAGTCTATACCGGTATATTTGATCTATCTAGAAATGATTGAAAAAATAAACTACTTAATAATTGATAAAAATGTTAAGACTAACTTGATTGGATGAAAGAAATTTGATTGGTTCTTTTCTTAAGAGGTTCAGCTTTTAATCGGTAAAATGTAAAATCAAAAATTACATATGACTGCACAAACATGTCATACACCTTTTCATGTTGTAATAGATGAATTATGCAAACACATCTACATTCAAAACAAAAGACCTGGGTGGTTCCCTTTTATGTTAGATATCCTCCTTTAGCTTAAAGATTTCATAACATTAAGTACACAGCAGCTTTAATGGGGAAGATAATAACTAAATATTTATTTTAAAATAATTTTTTTCCTTTTTTTATCTTCAAAATTTGCTGCTAGTGTGTTCAAGTGAAATATTTTGCTAGGATTTTTGAGCCCCTGTTAGGTGAAGGTAGGATAGGTTAGGTGTATAGGAATAGGATTAAGGTTAGGCTTCAAGGTTGTTGATTATGTTGTGCAAAGTCAGGTGTTTCAAAGGATTAAAAAAGATGCTGTCAAATTTTGCCTTGTATCGAAAGACAGGAGTTAAAAAGTCAAGCGAAAGGGAAGGTCAAATGCTTTGTTTGTCATAGTACTGTCAAGGCAAGGCTTTAATGGTAAGAGTTGCTGGAAAACAAAGCTGAGCTTGAAGGTGTGCAATGTTGTCGATAGGATGGTTAAATGTGGATTCTTTGGTCTTTTCTTGAAGTCATTAGCAGTAATTTTGCATGGAAGTTGGAAAAAAAGCTGTAATATTTAAAAGAGATGAAATCCGATGTAGACTCGTCGAACATGAGGATGTTTATTACAATGAATTATCGTCATTCGGATGGATTGTGAAAGAGAGAGATCTATAGAAATAACGAGTAACAAGTGGAATATATACCGTTTCTGAAAGACTGAAAAAGAAGAAGCATAAATAAGCAACATGTTGCGGATTATCTCTGAAAAAAGGACACAAAAGAAGAGGACATCAGAACAGAACGCAAATATTATCTCCATGGATTGAATATCTAAAGGTAGGTAAATTGTTGTTAGTAACACATCAATGATAAAATTTGCTGGTGTCAGACAAAATACTTGGTCAATTTCAAAATTTGAGGTCTCGGATTTTGAATTGAAAAAAAAAAAAAAAAAAAGAAATGAAAAAATGAAATTTATTGTAAATGGCACATCTTCAAGCAAATTTTATCACCATATTAACTTTGATCCAAACAAAAAACAGAAAAAATTGTAATAAATGGACCCAAAAATTGAGATTTCTTAAGATTGCAAGTTTGATTTAAATTTAAACAAGTATATGATATGATTGATATTCTCAGGAAGGACTATATATATTCAAAACATTGCAGGTTAAGTAGCCATTTATTGCAGTTTTTGCAAAGAAATTTCAAACAACAATTCACAATTACAATTACACAAACAGACACTGGTTACCATGACTTGCATTCCAAATGCAGTTAAATGTTGCATTTGAGGCAATGAAAGTAGTCTACTTTCACGACTTTATCCTCCATTGATTCAGCTTGGTTTCAATTGAAGAAAAAAAATTAATCCAGTATAAAGCTTCAATCTTTTACATGACAGAGATATGTATTGAAGAGAGGGGGGGGGGGGGTTGTTGTGAGACTTTATGCAAAACCTGACGAGGGGAGGGGAATTGTCGAGCGCTGCATGTCTTGAACGTAATAAAATTTATGTTCAAAGTATAGTACTACACTACTTTAATTGAAATGAGTTCTTGAAAGTTCTTTTGAGTATGTATTATTTATCTGTATTAAAAAGCGAGTTATATTTTCGATTTTTGATGGGCTGATTACCGGTAGCATTTGATTCTGAAGTGTTTATTGAGCTGGGGGAGGGATGTTGGTGGAAAACAATACTCTGCAGAGCAGGGGTTTATCGTTTAAGAGGTTAACAAGATAATGATGTATTGAGGTCATTCCTTATGCATTTTGTTCTGAGATTGTGGAATTTCAACTGCGAAGGGATATATGTTGTAGAAAAGAATTCAACAACCTAAAGACAATGTTTACATGGAAAACATTAAAGAACTATAAGGTTACATAGAATGAGATTGAACCTACATTAGTGTGAACAAAAAGATATCTGCAAATCAGCTCTGTTGCTGCTGCTGTGCAACTACAAAATGGCAATGTAACAATATGTTGTTGACTTAAACTCGAACTCTGAAAGTAATGGTGGGGTTGGGGGTTTGAGCAACGTATATTGACGAATCAATAATGTATGAACTGAAAAATGGAGTGTAAATCATTGATGTACATTAGAACAAAATAAAGAATTGTGCAGAGTATGGGTCTAGCAAAGATGTCACAATTACATTGTGCTTTGTGACGTTATTGTCAGGTTTTGAAGGCAGTTGTTAAAAGTATTTGTTCGAAAAATGATTGACAGTAAAAGTAGTGCATAAGTTCTTGTATTATTTCTTTTATGATGTGCAGCTTTTAGTAGATGAATATTAAACACATACATTTAAAAAAAAGTTTCGATTAAAGTTGTAGAGGGGAGGGGGATTTGAGCATGTTGAGTATTTATTGACTCAAAGTTGTTGATTTTAGAGTTACCGCCATAGGTCCAAATGTTGAGAAAGAAATCTTAACAAAAATGTTTTATAAAAGAAAGAGGTTGGAAAATGATTTATAAAAGAGGGAGGTTGGGGAGTGACGTTTAGCTTAAAAGTACTTGAAATTATCTCCAAAAATGAAAATCACAAGCTGGATACACAAGAATAGCAATATTTTCAATATGAGAGAAAATACAAATACAAGAATTTTCACTGTATTGAAAACATTTCAAGAACTGAAATCACACAAACGCACAAAAGAAAAAATATATGTGATTAATAAGGGTAGTTTGGTATTGCTTAGTCTTGCACATTGTTTCAGGATTCAAAGTTGTACTTGCAAGAAAACCTGGACGAAAATCTAGAAAAATTGGCTCTGATCGGAAAGCCACTTCACAATCTGCAAAAATGGCTCAGAAAAGAAGAAGAATGTCTAATGCAGAGAAACAAAAATTGTACAGATTACGTCGTGATCAAGATCCTGTCAAGCGCCAAGAGTATCTTGAAAAGTGTAGGCGACGTTACCACGAGCAGAAAGGGAAATTGAGTGAACCAAATGAACCTTTAGACAGAAAACCGCCGAAAGTTTGATATTCTGAGTTAGGATTAGAAATCTGTCTTGATTTCAATTCATTCATGTTTCAATTCATTTCATTCTTGCCAGTTTATACTCTTTGAATTGTACTTTTTAGTTCTGATGTTACTTTTGCTTGTTGTTTTAGCCAGTGGGGTAGTATATTGTTTTCTTTGATTCAATTTGGGAATTTCTTAAAGTTAGGTTTTCTTTGTTTCTGAAACTTCATGAACGAAGTAAGGAATTTCTGGATCTGACTTTATTCTATAGTACTGTTTGAATTGTCCCTAGTGGGAATTTCCAAAAGTTAGGTTTTCTTTGTTTCTAAAGCTTTATGAATGAAATGAGGAATATCTGAATTTGACTTTATTCTGTAGTACTGTTTGAATTGTCCCCAGAAATGTATGTTATCAGTTATGGCGTCAAATGTGGTGGTAAAGACACAAATTTCATTCCTATGGCGAAAAATGTAATAAATCCAAGCAAGAAATGACAAAAAAATACTCATTGTATAGGGATAAAGAGAAGAATGAGTCGGACATCACGAAGTCATTTTGGCCATTTTTCAGGCAGAGAAGTGTGGAAGTTGCAGAGAAATATGTGCCATAAAGATCTATCTCAGATGAAGCTTTCTCCAGCTGAGAGACAGAAGTTATACAGACAACGTCGTGATAGTGATCCTCTCAGACGACAAGCCTATCTGATGACCGAAAGAAGACGCTATTTAGAAAAGAAAATGCGTCATATGGCAGAAGGAATAGACCAATTAAAACAATGATTTTTGTTGATTTAGATATGTCCTTTGGGTTTTAACATGGTAACTGATTTACTCAACTGAAATTTTGTTAGGATTTAGTCTGAGTTGAGTTGTTCTGCCTTCACTTAAGAAATCTTATAAGCCCAAGACATCGTCAGATGGACTGATTTTGAGGAAATGCTTATTAATGCACTTAAATTATGATTATATTATGCTTAATTCTTGTACTAATCTCTCAGTAGAATCTATCGTTGAGAATCCGGATTTTTCCCCTTTGTCCTATACTGTAAATTGCTTTATTTTCGTCAGTACCAATTTAACCATGGCAACCAGGATGGCTAATTGTTTATCTTATCAATTATTGACCACATTTTCATTTGCACTCTAGGTATGGTCATTGGTTCAGGATTTAGGAAGGGTTCAAAACTTCAAAATCAGGCTGCAGGTTCAAAGTTAAAGATGACTGATTGTCAGCTTTGTGGTTTATCCTTTGAATTAAATATGTTGACTTCTCATTATGAGTCAGAACATAGAGGCTTTGCACAGAAAGTCAAATGTGTAGAATGTGGACGTCAGTTTAATGATGTGCAAGGTCTAATAGAACATAACAGATCCTGCTGCAAGTGTAAAATTTGTGGCAAAGTTCTTTCCAATCGTGCTAATAATATTCGACACATGAAGACTTTTCACTCTAATGAGCGTAGATTTTCTTGCGACTACTGTCCAAGTGTGTTCAAACACAAGTGTCATCTAAAGGATCATTTGATGCATTGTAAATATGTTCCAAAGAGATCAGGTCATAAAAAGTAATGTATCATATCGGTGATAACTTTACTCTGTTAACTTCAGAATTACAGAGACTTGAAAATAAATTTATCAAGAAATGTATTATAGAAAACATGTTTCTCATATGGAGAAATGCACTCCTTATTGATTTACGAGGTCTAGTCAGAAATCAAGGTTGCAATGATTTGCAATTTATGAACCATGTGAACAGGATAGAAGGCCAAGCACTTTCATGATGAGAGAGGATAAATGATGTTGATTTTCAAAGTCACAATAGACATGTAGCTTACGGACCTTGTAAATAGTATAGAAGACTCTCCAATGAACTTTATATGGACTCCAATAGACTTCTAATTGCAGAATGTGACATAATTGCCTATGATTTCGTTCATTCAAAAGAATCTACAGGAAACTTTCATACAAGTACTTGTATATCCTTTTCAAACCATGTTCACTTCAACAATCTTATTTTGTGAAGATAGGAAAGTGATTGAAATCACAGACGATGATTGAAACCTAAGACTAATATCTAGGCTTAGGGGATAGAACCTAAAAAATCTTTTTGGTTGATCCAAATTTCTTTGTTATAATAATGCAATATTTTTGCTGAAATAAATACTGTACACAAATCTAGACAACTGCTTGAATAAAAATATGTGAAAGTTCTCATCAGATCTTATGTTTATTTCTCCTATAACTTTTGGTGAGATACAGGGATACTTTAAATGGCATCTTGTTATCTGTGTGATACACGTCCACATAGTAAATGGCAGTGGTCAAGAATGATGAAACTCGACACGTAAATGAGGACAAGGTCAATTTCTTGTAAAGGGTAAAACCTAATAGCCAGAGTGTACTGTAGCTACTAGACATAGTCTTCCAAGTTTCACATATTTCAGGTAAAATGTGTGGCTAAAACCATTGGAGGGATTTTGCTTTGATGTTCGCCTTCTGTTCTGATTTAAACTCTACTCTTGGCCGACACAAGAATGTAGGTTTTTCATTCATATGGATCCTGTCGTACATTGTATGTGGTTTTAATAGATGAATAAGTTGATGAAATGACAATATTGAAATATGTGTTCTATTATTATTAAATTTCATTGCACCATAATGGCGTATGCACATTTCAACATATTGTCAATATTGAAATATATGTTCCATGTACCAATTTTATGTTTCGGATATTGAATCATCATCAGTAGTACTTAATTCAAACAGGTTGAATACAGCCAAAGGGAATTTTCCTGGCACCATCTACAATAAAGACTTGATTTCCATCTACAATAAAGACTTGATTTCCTCTCGCTAAAACTTAGCGGCTCTAAATTTATCTAGGGTGTATTCAAAATTAAGTCTCTTGGGTGATGCTCCAAGTCATTTCATGAACAAGTAGAAATTTTTGATTTTTAATAATTATTACTTATTTATCTACTGTAGGTGAAAACAATTAAACTAGTATTCAATAATTTAACTATCAAATGAGAAACTTTCAAAAGGTCAAATAAGTGAAAAGAATATCTTGGGAAAATATCGCTTCAAAAGATACACAGATGTACACAAATAACAAGACAGCATCCATTAAGAATCACCAACACTCAAAGCAATGCATTTTAGACAACACACACAAGTTACTGGATTGAGGAAAAATTTTTTTTTCGATTTTAGATGACATAGTCCTTTTTCCATCCATTTACATTACAATAATGGTAACACAAATTTTATGTTTCAGTTGACAAAAAAACTCTTTCAAAGAACCAACCATTCCAATGCCATATTTGTGGCAAGGCATATGTCTACAAATCCAGTTGGTTACATCACATGCGCACACATACAGATGCAGAAAATACTTATTTGTGTACAACATGTGGAGCTTCCTTTAAATCTAAGTATAGCCGACAGAGACATGAAAATGAAATGCATTTACAGAAGACCCCAATTTCCTGCTCTGAATGTTCAGAAACTTTCAAAAGATATGAGCAGCTTCAAGCACACAATATTACATTCCATAAACATGAGGCATTCAGATGTAATATTTGTGGAAAGGCATTCAGATTTAAGCGTTCGATGGATAGACATAACTGTAAGTTTAGATGAAAATATGAAAATACCTCATAAGGTAAAGGATGACAGTGAGGAACCATAGAATCAGGTTGTTAAGTGTGGTTGCCAATTTGTATGGATTTTTACTCTCGGCCGAGACAAGAAGACAGGCTTTCTGTAGACTCTGTGCAAAAATTTCAAGTGGTTTCAACAGTTGAACAGGTTTTAGATTACAGTGATTTTATGTTCAAGTAGAACTGTTTGAAATGATAATTGATTAATCTCCTGAAAAAAATAAAACTTTGATACAACAGACTAATTTCAGCATTTACTCAAATATAATAAAATGATAGTATCTTTATCTTTCTTTGTCATTCTATAGATGGTATGTTCATGACTTTCCTCTGTTTTCTGCAAATTGTTTTTCTTCTAATTTAAGGAAAGGCTTTCAATATTGCAACCATAAACAATGAAAGGAAAGTGTGCTTGCATCAAGATGTCACTCCCTCCATTGCTTTTTGCCATTCTTCTCAAACACCTTACACAAAACTGGGAGCCACTCACTCTCATTAAAAGAAATAGCTGTAATGTAGTAATTTTAGAAATTGGGTAGGGGAGCCACACTTACATTTGTTCGAACTTCAATCACTATGGCTTAAAGTAGTGCTGTTGAGTATTCTTTACCCGATATATTGCATTTAGACTCCTGTTCAGAAGGCTGCTCTCCACAGCGGAGTTAGATACTTGGCCTTTCCCTATAAATAAATCACATTATAATTGTTCATAGAGTATGCCATATAGTTCATGTGATTAGAATATGATGAATAGTTTTGATATCATTATGCTTCAGAGCTCATTCTTTTCGAAATTTTAGGAGATACAACCGAAAAGAAAGATGGGACCTTTATGAAAGCTTCTGCTTCCACTAAGCAAGTAAGGATGTCAGTATTACATAAGGAACACGAGACACCTTCTAGTGATGAGATGAGTGAAAAGAGTATCTCAAGAAAGTTTCACATGAAACATCACATGGAAATGCACGGGACTCCTTACATTGTCCAGTGCAAACAATGTCATAGCCATTTTAATCTATCAGAAACGCCAAGATTTTATGATACATTTGATCGTGAAAAGAATTTGTGCGAGAAATGCGGAAACACTTCAGCAAGTACAAGTGATATGATCATTATACAAAAACAGCATTTTATTGAAAATCGGAATTTTGTATGCCCTTTTGAAGAATGTGGAAAGAGGTTTAGTAGAAAAACGAAATATGATGATCATATAAATATTCATACTGGTGTAAGGCCATTTGAATGTTCAGTTTGTTATCGTACATTTACCTCCAGATATACAAGGAATTCTCATTATGTAATTTGCAGCAAGAAAAATCAAATGTCTTAGTGTGACTTGTTGAATTTGAAGGCGTTTAAGATTTGAACCACATCTTTATTAAATGATTTGACCTGTATAGTGGGAAGTAAGGAACACGTAGGTTTTGCACTATTAAGTTACAGAAATGATATATTACATGAAGGTCTTCAGGACTTTGATATCACTATGTCAGAGATTTCCTCAGAGGCCAAAAAAAAAAAGATCAGTGAAATTGATTATTCATGGGATTGCATTTAGAAATCAAAATGAATGTGAAATACTGACAATTTCAGAATTTATGTTCAATGTATATTTAAAACTAATATTTTTATAGATAGATAATGGCCTTGTGCATATTGCCAGTGAAGATAATTTTACTGACCTCTTTTTAAATATTTTTGTTTAATGAAAAGTATTTAGCTTGTTTTACTGACACTCTTTTAATATTATTCATTTAATGAAAAGTATGTAGCTTGTTTTATATTACAATTATTTTTATAACCTTGTAAAACAGATTTTCTTTATAATAAATTGCAATAGATATCTACTTCAGGAGCATTTTGACCCATCTCCTCTTTTCTGTGATATAAGAGTCATACTGTTCTTATTCCTAAGGAGACAGCTTTTTTGAATGAATAAATGGTTTAAAATTGAAATATTTTTTCTATTAGATACAGGGGATTATGGTCATGGATTAAGTCAAAGTATCGTTGGAGGGGTGAGGAATACTGGAAAAAGGAAACAAGATAAAGCATTTTCTTGTACAATTTGCTCTAAAAAATTCACAATTAAGTCAAATATGATCAGGCATCAAAGAAAGTATCATTCTGCAGAGAAGAAATAGAAGCGTAACTATATTGTGTAATGCGACTTTAAATCACAATGTGCACATGGTGAGACATATTGCTTTAATCTGTAAAATCTTGAAATTTTCTTTAATCCAGAGAACATTTGGATGTGATGAATTGTTCATCAGGTCTCTGATATATTATTTTATCTTTGGGTATCTGTGGGTGGAAATGAAAGTTTGCTATTGTAACAAGGCTCGGACACGCTTTTTGTCAATTGGTGGCTCTTTGTGAGATGTGTAATAGGTGGCTTTTAATTTGTGAGAAGTGTTGTTGTCGAGTTTGATGTGTTTTCTGGGGGCTGTTGCGGCAGGTGTTTTGTGCGTTCGGGGGACGCTGGCTGTCCCGGGGCCTGGTGTCACTTCGGAGTGTTATCCATTTCGAGGTTCGCAACCGTTCCAATGGAATTTCTAATGACTTTGCCTTTCTTTCTCGTCTTTGAGACTGAATAGCTGGTAGGTACTTGTTTGATGTTTATTCAAACATCTAGTAATGTGTGAAGCTTTTGTTCAGTTTGCTTGAGTAATGTATACATTTACGTGGCTTTGTGAGAATGAGAAAAATTATGTGCCTTTTTCTGAAAGTGAAGGTTATGCTCTGGGTCAGGCATTCCTTGTTTTCTTCAAGATTACAAATACTAGATATTTCCTGTCCCAATACATGCAATTCCAACATCTCAATGAACATTGAAATGTATTACTATTGATTACCTAGAATTTCAATTTTCTCAGGCATAGGAGGCAGGAGTATTGGTAAACGTCTATGCAAGGTGAAAGAAACAGATTTTGGAAACTTTCGTCAATTGGAAAATTGGTTTGTCTGTGAAATTTGCAATAAGAAATGCAACAATTTCTACAATATGAGGAGGCATGTAAGGACTTTTCATTCGTCAGAGCGACGGTTTAAGTGCCAATTTTGCCCTGCAGCTTTTAAACACAAGGCTGATCTGAAGAGACATACTACATCGAGTTGTAAAGTTGTCAAAACTTTCGGAAAAGATTTTAATTCAGGAAATTGATTTTAAGAAATAGAATGTATACATCATCTAAGGAACATTCACCTTCATGCTAAGTTTTGAAATATGCATTTTTTTCATGTAACAGAAGGCATTGATGTATTGCAGTGATAAGCTTCTTGTATTCTTATAAATATTCCCTTTGCCGCCATCAAAATGATGTTGTGATTTATCCCAATACTTTCTTATATTAGTCCAGGTTTTGAACTTGGGGATCGTCAAGAATGAATAACTGAGTTCTCTATCATAAATTATCCTTTTTGATACATTGAGAAAATGACTCGTTTTAAAAAAGGATACATAAAGAAAATGACTCATTTTGAAAATTATTTAAGTGCAATCCTTTACATAGAATGTGGGAATGAAAAACTGTTATTTAAGAATGATAAAAGAACCATTTGAAGTAAACACTTTTATACCTATTTTTGCTATTATTGTTAATATTTTGTAAACCTCTGTATGAAGAAATTCCAGCTTATTATTGAATTTTAGTATGGAATTTCTTAATACAGAGGTCATAGTTGTAACGATATTTAGTTCAGTAAATTTCAATCCATAATCACAGGTTAATGCAACATACATACATGAAACAACATAACATTGATGAAAATCCACACAAACATTTGAAATAGAATAAATAAATCAAGAGATTTGTCTAACACTTCTATCTAAGTTGTTTAGATTAAGATTCTTACACGAAATATTTTGTCCCGTAGGCTTGGTATACAACATGTATAATGTTTCATGGCCATATGGCAAGGATCAACATGGTGACTCGCCATCAAAGCAACAAGGACGTGTATATACATGCAAAGTGTGCAATAAAACTTTCAATGATAGATCAAATATGAGGAAGCATGCTAAGACCTTCCACTCGTCGGAAAAGACCTTTGAGTGTAGATATTGTAAAGCATCTTTCAAACACAATTGCCATATGAAGAGACACATGGCTCATTATTGCAAGTTTCTGAAAAAACTATGAGAATTGATGAGATGTTGTCAGTACATTTGCTAATAAACTAGTATTTATGCCCCTGGAATCAAAGATTCAGGGGCATGTAGTTTTTGGCCTGTCCGTCTGTTTGTCTGTTAGTCAGTTTGTTTGTTCGAAAAATTTTAACATTGCACATTACTTTTTAATGGGAGGTGATAGGGCTTTCATATTTCACATGTGTATTCCTTGTGACAAGACCTTTCCATTGATATAAACATTTTTGACCTCATGACCTTGACCTTTGACCTACTTTTCAAAAACTTGAACATTGGGCATAACTTTTGAATGTTAAGTGATAGGGATTTCATATTTCACATGCATATTCCTTGTGACAAAACCTTTCCATTGATACCAACATTTTTTACCTCATGACCTTGACCTTTGACCTACGTTTAAACACTTTAACATTGGGCATAACTTTTGAATGGTAAGTGATAGGGTTTTGATATTTCACATGTGTATTCCTTGTGACAAGACCTTTCCAATGAAACCAAAAAATTTGACCTCATGACCTTGACCTACTTTTAAAAACTTTAACATTGGGAATAACTTTTGAATGGTAAGTGATAGGACTTTAATATTTCACATGTGTATTCCTTGTAATAAGATTTTTCTATCGATACCAAAAAATTTTAACCAAGTGACCCTGACCTTTGACCTTTCACATACATGTACTTAACAGAAAATAGTGTTTATACTGACAAATATGCCACTGGGGGCATTCTTGTTTCACAAATACAGGCTTTATTTATGTATGGTGTCCTGTCAAAACATTGCATCGTGATATCAAAAGTAACATTGTGTTAAGCATTTAATTAGTTGTCATAATTTATTTGCATCGTCATGAAAAACTCATGTTTTTACATAAGGTCTGAAAGAAACAAGAAATGTTATTCAGTGTTATTCAAATCTCTCCTTATGTTTATAATTTGAACAAAGGAGGTGGTCATTGAATGTTGTCTTACTATTCATACTTTTTTGATGTTTTAAGATGAAAGCAGTTAGCTTAGTATGTGGTTTAATCAGTCTTGTTATCAGAACATCATACTTTGTCAGTTGTCGAAATCTTACATAGCATTTATGTACCAATGCAAGTTGTCTCCGATATGTTTGAGAGAAATTTCTGAAACAAGCAATCATGCCAATTTAGTTTGCTTCCATCGCTTCTTAAAGCTGTCGATCAACCGAAGTGAACACAAGTCAAATTACAATTAGCTTGAGTAATTCTCTTGTACTACAAGTCTTAGAAAAAGATAATTTACCAGACCCTCTAATAAGTCCCAAACTTATTTTTGATTTCATTCAAAGTTTAAACTTTCTTTTACAACGCATCACACAATGATACCATTTCTTTCTCTATACATTTCCTTTTCTATAAAGCTTTTATTTTGTTTCCAAGGAATGTCTCATACTTCACCTTTTCGAGGAAGGAAACTTGGCAATATAAGAGGTTCCACACGTCGTTTTTATGGCAGCCACAGTGAGAAAAGGTTTTCTTGTCCAGTCTGCCACAAGCTTTTCAAATTTAAAGCCAATATACGCCGTCATATCCAGGCCAGTCATGAGGAACAACGGAAAATGTTTTCATGTCAATTTTGTACTGCAGCCTTTTCTCAAAAAAGTAATCTGAAACGGCATATAAGTAGTGGCTGCAAAATACTGAAGTCTACCATGTTCATTGAGTAAAACCATGATATTAGAGTAATTCAATAGATAGTTAATATTTAAAACTTGTGCTTTAGTTAAATTTTACAAAGAAATAAATGTTCTTAGTGTTATTATGCTCCAGCTGAACATTGCAAAAAGTGAAACAAAAATTATGTAACTTGACAGTTCTTGCCATACAGATTTTAAATTGTTTCCTATGTAAGTTTGTGTGATAAATAAAAGAACTGAAAATGTTTCAGACATTTCATGTTTGTGCAATGAATGCAACTAATAAAAGAATTCAAGGAATGCTCAAACTTCTTCTTTTATTATGTCATTAAGTAAAGATGGACTTGCGTGTTTGAAAATCAGTTATCGTTTGTAGTTACACTGTAAGGTAATGGGAAAATAATGTTGTGAAAAGAAGGTAAACTCTTTCTTGTGTCAAGATCTTTGGTAAATGGTTTAGGTCGCAGATATTAATTAGTTCTGCTGCAGCTTCATTTTGAATGATTTGCATGTTTTTGGCCTCATTGCAAAGCAATTCCGGTCTATAGATTGACGATGTCCGTCTGTTGTTAGCAATTTTGCTATTGGTACTTTTTGAAGGTATGTAAACCCCAAATGAAAATAGATTTAAGACAAATGAAAATTTGTTTCTTGTAACATCGTTAGTCAAAGTACCTGTACATGTAAGTAGTAGATTAATGTTTGCAAAATACATACATCTTGAGAAAATGTCAGAACCAGATAGACAAAAACACTCCATTTGATATGTACACTTGGTGCTAGCCAACTGAATTTGATTTAGATTAGTATCTAAGGATTGGATGACTTGTTTAATTACAGACTTGACAGTGGATCGATCTTCATACTCGTGGAGAACTTCCCAAACACTTACCCAGAAACAAACAAGTCATAGCATTATTGAGGCACTTCGTGCTAAAGGAACATCAAATAATAATCTGACTTGTCCAGTTTGCAGAAAGACATTTAGTTCTCTGTTTAATAGGAACAGACATTTTAGTGACCATCATTTAAAAGTGAAAAAGTTTATTTGTGAATATTGTCATTTTGCCTTTGCGCAAAAGTGTACATACCAGCGACACTTGAAGTGCTGCAAATTGAAATTTCAAGATTCAAACACTGATCACTTCGGAACATAATAGTGATATCTGTTTTTATGCCAGGGAGGGTAAGACGAAAGAAGGTATAGCTTTATATATTGCTTCTTGACTTTGAAACTGAATGACTAATAAGTACTTCTCTAATGTTTAATTTCGAAAGGTTAAATACATGCTAATTTTATTACATTCCATATATTCAAATGTCATATTTTCTTCTTATTCAAAACTCAATACATTCTAAAAATCATGTTTTATATTGTATGTTTGCAGTATAATCCATTATTGTTATTTATAAGAGTATATCATATTTGATTATAGTAATTAGCTGAAGTTTCAAGTGATCGTGATGCCTCAAAATGTTAAACGTCTTCAAATTCAATAGCATCATTTAAGAACTGCTAAATTTTCAGCATGGACCAGACATGTACGTTTCGGGTACTTAACCATCATCAGTGATCCTCAAGTTCGAAATCACAAGATAAAAGATACTTAATTGTAAATTTCATCATCGTCATCTTTACATGAGGTAAAACACACTAAGAAGATACTATGTGTTGAAATGTGGACTTAATAAGGACTTGTATAGTCCAACTTATGACTAATTGTTTTAAATATATTCTGTTTTAACATGTGCATATGGAAATAAAAAATCTCACATGAAAATGATTCATTGACATTTTCTTATTATACAAAGTCTAAAGTACAAAAGAAAAAAAGTATATGTTGAACAAGGTGTTATGGGTTATTGAATTATGATATAGCGTTTTCTTTTCCTTGAAAGCGGTTATAACAACTCTTAGTCACATATTTTTGTGAATGTTACAGAAATTATGGCTGAATTTAGTATCATATTTCTGATATGAATTTTTCTATATCTAGAGAGGTACGGATTTTTTTACACTGGTGTTTATATAAGAGAGTCAAATAGTACGTTTTCTGGTAATACACTGATGTTCAAAGTAGTAGGAATGTACTTTGTTATACTGATGTGTAGTTAATGGTAGAGTAGCATACATGCTTGTCATTAAGTGTTAATTGTGTATATTAAACTTGCAATAAGGGCAAGGCCAGTTAATTTTTATTTGGAGTGTGAATGTGTTTTCTTTGCAAATTGATGAAACTTTTATCTGCAAAGTAATCAACAGTGTTTTAAACAGTGAACCAAGGTTTTATCTACAAAATGTAGATGTAGTCCTGTAGTACTGATATGTAACCTGTATGTTGTCACGTAGGTGCTCTTCCTTTTAAGACGTCGTACTATAGTTATACTGTTAATTTAAAAGTTACTCTGTGGGGTATGCTCTCAAAACTATAACTGAGCCCCTGAATTACACCATGACCTCAATATTCTCATCTCAATGAAACCAAGTATTGATAAAACATCTTTCATACAATTATTGATTTATTTCTATTTGATTTCCCGTAATATGTCTGGTATCTTGATATTTTTAAGTCATATTTTTGAAAATTTCCCATATAGGAGTGTCCAAGTTGACGACATCGTTCTACCTCAGCCAAAGAGCCTCCATTGGGAAACAAATTCACAGAAAACTTACTGGCGTCTCTCAAGAAGAGTCTGATACAGTGTGTAAGATCTGTAACAAGCAGTTCAGTTGTCGTTCCAGCAAACAGAGACATGTCAATGACTGTCATCTAATGACAAAGAGGTTCAAGTGTTCTCTTTGTCACACATCATTTAGTCAGAAATGTAACTATAACAGACATTTAATGTCTTGCATGAAGAAGACTGACCATTCGATGATAACAGGAGGAAAAACGTAATGTAATGCTGTTCACCAGGATGTGTTTAAAACTTGCAAATGGTAGTAGTACATGTATATTGTACGTTGTATACTATTGTCTATGATAATTTCTATTGTGTGTGATTATAGATATTCAGTTCTTCGCGTATTTCATTTGGAAGTTGAGTTGATAAAAGTACCTTCTTACAAGTATTCTGTTTTGAACTGCAATAATCTGCTTGGATTTCGTTGTTTTATGCATGTTCAACTGAGAGAACAATTCAAAAGGTTATGTCCTCTTAAGAATTAGCCTGTGTGCAGAAAAGTGAAAGATTACTTTGTCTACTTCTTTGATATGTTTCTGCTTATTGATATGTAGATACCTGATGTAT
Source organism: Pinctada fucata (assembly GCA_028142955.1). Taxonomy (NCBI): domain Eukaryota; kingdom Metazoa; phylum Mollusca; class Bivalvia; order Pterioida; family Pteriidae; genus Pinctada; species Pinctada fucata. The sequence continues at coordinate 26,266,067 of AP027102.1, read as the reverse complement.
CAATATTTTGTTGGTTGACAGAAAACTGAGGGTTTTTGAAGAAAAATAAAAACTTGAAAGTTCTTTTGGCTGTCCGTGATCAGATTTATTTTAAACCGTTTAACTTTGTCAAAAGTAAAAAAAAAAGAAAAATAAAAATAAAAAATAAAATAAAATAAAATGGTATTTCCAATTTTATTTTAGCTTGACTGCAGTTGTAGTGCAAAAGAGCTATTGCAAAACCCCCGGCGTCGTCCAAACTAGATAATAAAGTAAATGTTAAGATCACACAATATCCTTCCCACATTCATATTCTGTTGGTTCTTTTTGTTGTTAATGTTTAATTATACTTTGTTTAATATTACCAGATGGGGATATAGCCCCTAGGGGTGGGATTTTAAAAATTATTTCGAATGATCAGGCAAATGTTGAGATGATTAGGTAAATGTTAAGATAGCAATATTTTGCATTTAACGGCCAATATTAAGCAAAGTATAAGTTCTACATTTTCCAAACTTACATGGTGGATATATCTTTGATAAAGCTTTCATAAAATGACTGTGGGCTACTTTTTCCGCTTGAATGATTTTGCTTTTGTGGAGCAAAGTATAAGTGCTACATGTTCCAAACTTCATGTTGGATGTAAACGTCTTCAAATTGAATAGCATAATTAAGAACAGATAAATTGGCAACGTGGACAGACATGCACGTTTCGGGTACTTAACCCTCATCAGTAATATGCCAAAAAAGTATGAAAGTTACTATGTCTAAAAAGCATACCGAAAGATGTAGCAGGATGGGTGGGATATGATGCTTCAGGACCCACATTTTAGAAATTTCAAAAAATTTTGATAACAGAAATTTAGTATGCGTTGAAGAAACGATCAACCGAAATTGATCGAACTTGGCTAAATGAGCTCTCGGGGACTCCTGGTCCACAAGCAGTGACACTCACCAAGTGTTATAAATGTAAACGTCTTCAAATTGAATAGCATCATTTAAGAACAGATAAATTGGCAACGTGGACCATACATGCAAGTTTCAACATGAATTGTTGAAAAATAACCGATACACAAAATGACCATGACCTTTTTCTGCTTGAGTGATTTTGCCTTTAAAAGCCAATATTAAGCAAAGTATAAGTGCTACATGTACCAAACTTGCATATTGGATGTATCATTGACCACACCTTCATTAAATGACTTTGACCTACTTTTTCTGCTTTAGTGATTTTGCCTTTAAAAGCCAATGTTGAGCAAAGTGCTACATGTTCCAAACTTTCAATTTGATATATATTTACTCAAACTTTCATGGAATAATCTTGACCTATTATTTGCTTTATACAAATATACAAATAGAATTAAATCCAACCAGAAACATGTTCAAAAATTACAAAGTAGTCAAGTAGTGACAGAATCATAATTAAAAGTAAAACTAGTCACAATACCCAACATATACAGAACTTGCATAATGAGTTGAGTCATAATTGTAAGCTTTGCAATCTGCCTATGTTTAGGTTTTCTGTTTCACTTAACCTTATGAATTTAGGACATTTATCAATCATTTCTTTAAAGTAAGTCACTTCTTGTGATTGTAATGAAATATAAAAATAACCTCTATTTTAATTGCGATTTTATGATGAATTTCAAAATATTTTATGTGCAATTGAATCATTTTTACTTGATAAATAAATAGATATATATGTCTTATAGGTCTTGATTAATGAATTCTTTGTATGATTGTCATTAGGAGGGGGATGAACATTCAAACACTGAGAAGTCTGACATTTCCCCCAATTGTTACGTAAAAAAAACTGATTAGATTTTTGTTGTCTTGATGATGTTGATTTCACATGGAGTGTTGTATCTTTTTAGGAAGGGAGACCGTATTTTATAAGCGAGGGGCAGGATATTCCAGATATTTCTGTCATCTATGCAGCTTCTCTTCTAGTTACTCAAGCAATGTTCGTAGACACATAGCTTCTTCACACACCACAGAGAGACGTTTTAAATGTACACAGTGCAACAACTCGTACAAGAGAAGCGACTTTTTAAAATCCCACATGGAAAAAGCCCACACGAAAAAGCAGCATTGAAATCTGATCAGAATTTTCAACCTGCGTGGCAACGTCATATCATAATTGACAGAAACTCTTATGTGAAAGATGTATGCGAACTTGGTATTACTGAAGATCTATCACTATAATTGCCAAAGTACTGCACTCGGTGCCTTAAAGATTTATATTTTGAATCAGTTTTTACCCATTAGAATTTAATTTGAAATTGGATGTGTGTGTATATATGTATATATATATATTTTTTTTTACATAAATGCATTCTTCTCATTTTAACTTCATCCATTTATTTATTATTATGCAAATCTTGGATATTAGGATGTTAAGTTGTATTCCTTTTGTATTGCCAACTTATTAGGGAAGAAAGGAAGTGGCTACATAGAGTTCAGGGAGTCAGACAACAGCTTTCTTTGTGTTTTATGTGGTTTCCACTCTCAATGGCGCAGCAATACCCTGCGTCATCTTAAGACACACAGTAATTGTAGACCATACAAGTGTGTTGAATGTGGAGCAACATTCAGAAGACAAGATCATCTTAAACTGCATGTAGACAAGACCCACAAGTAGACTTAATGTAAGATAGATTCTTCTTTGAATTTATTGTATGCGAAATTGAAAAAAAATTACTAGTCGACTGTATGATATATCTTGATGTCATGTTTTCTTGATAAATGAAGCCATGGTATATAAATGTGGATGTGATTTCATGATGTTGAATACAACAAAGGTACATGTTCCTTTTATATATGAAATAAAAAAAGTGTGAAAAGTTCTCAACTTCAATTACTATTGGATATTCTAATGAAACTATTTTCTTTTTATTGTTCTTAGATCCATCAGCCCTTCGTCTTGTGATGTCAAAATGCCCTTACTGCGACTTTGAGCCGAAGCACAAGAGGAATCTGAAAAGACATATGGAGCAGCACAACCAATCAAGACGAATGTTCACTTGTCCACTATGCAATCAGAAATTCACTACAAGAGCATATGCTAAATTGCACTTTCAGACTCAGCACTGAAATAAATGCAAATTAAAACAAACTATAAAAAATTGAGGAGTGATGAATTAGAAACTGATTGTTGTCCAGATTTGGGAGGAAAGTGCTTCTAGAATTCCCCATTTAGTAGTATAATTGTTTATGAAATAAAAGAAGCAGATTAATTCAGAGAGTGATGAAACTAATTATTATATATATATATATTTATTACAGAGAATGTACATCTGTTCAGCTTTTTTTGTGGTCTATGGATCTATTGGTTACAAAGATTGATACATAGAGATGCATAGTTTGTTACAGAAATTGAGTTAGTTTTTCTTTGCATTTCCACACTAACATCACAGTGAATAAACACAATCCATCATATCTGTATTCACATGTAAATACTTTTTGATTGACAATCTTAAATTCTGTGTTAATGATTAAAATTTTTGACATTTTCAGTGTTTCCATTGAAAACTTGCCCAATATGTGGGTACTGGTCCAGTCATATAACCACTTTAAAGAGGCACATTCGGGCCCACCAGAAAGGCGTATTTCATCGCTGTCCAATCTGCAACAAGGGCTTTAAACGATCTGACTATATTCCAAAGCACATACGAACGAAACATCCGGAAGCCAATCCAATACAACGCCCCTCAATCTCTGCAACTGAACAACCGCCTTTTGTTCTCGTCCACAAAAATTTTGATAAGACTAAAAACAAGTATGAGTAGTAGATCATAGTGTTCAAGAGCTATGGTCGTTTAGTGATCAGTCTTGTTCGTCTACTGTTTAATCATGTGTGCCGATGCATAAGTGATAGATTGTGAGATATTAGAAATTTTGGTTTATTTGAAACTATGGGAGAGTTAATATGTTTTTAAAATGTACAGTTGACCTTTTTCTTAAATTGCTCACTTTCTTAAAAAAAAGATACAAGGACATGAGGCAAATTGAGACGAGGAAATCGGTAAAATTTTGAAGGATTTTTCTCTGACCATATTGATTCAACATCTAGGCTTTTATACTTTATCAGTTTGCTGCAACTGTTGTCATCATCTGCTTGGATTGCTCAAGTGTCTTGTTACTTTGACTTGTTGATTGGAAGCTTTTGACGTTTTGTGTTGACATATTTTATTATTTTCCCTTTGAGGTACATTTCTTTTGTCATTAGTTATTTCATAATGACCTATAAAGATTAACTAAAGTACCAAGACATTTAACGGGAGAACATAGTTCAACACTATGAATATGTTATATGATCATACATCAGATTGAGGTTAAGAAGACTGTATATGAACACTTCACCAATTATTCTCTTCAGGAATTTCCCAACTAGTGATTGAAGGAACACGTATTATGAACGGAGTGGTAAAACAGGTGTACACATGTCGAGTCTGTCAGCATCAGTCTGAATATAGAGGAAATATAATGAGACATCTCAGAACACATGCCCAGTCGTCACAGGTTAAATGTCCGCACTGCAATCGGGAGTTCAGCCGAAAAGACAGTTTGAAAAGACATGTGATTTCTATTCATAAGGAAGTATATGACGATCGATTTCTTCTATCAGAAGTTACTGATTAAAGTGTATGTGCGGAGACATCCTTCAGTGATCATCAATTATTATATATAATACAATTATTTCATTCCTCATGTAGTACTTTCTTACCAAATTTATGGATTAACATTTTTGTATGGAATAGGAAACGTAGCAATGGTGATCCTGTGTTTGTGTTTGACAGTTATATGTATCATTAATGTAGGTGAACCTATATGGAAAACTTAAAGTTTTCTTTTAGGTATATTGAGACTGCACCGAGACACAGTATATCTCTACGTCAAAGTCTTGTCAGACAAGCAGTTGCCTTTATTATACTGTTATGCAGAAGACATTAATCAAACCAGCAGTGAATGTTTCCTAATTGAGAATCAGTTATGAAGGTGTATTAAGATCAACAATACTCTTGTTTGTAAAGGGACCTTTTTCGCAAGCACGAAAGACGCAGTTGGTTCAATGGTGCATTCATCTGAACTGCTTAGGTCCTTTTTTTTGTGAGATTAGATTAGATTACCTCGGAACATTGGGCATCTTCATGGTAGTATTGTTTGTCAGTCATTTTGTTGAATTTTACACAGCATGTCAAGTTCGTTGCGTCCTATAGAAAACTAATTGGGATGAGAGAGAGGAGGGATCGTCTTTGTGCTTCACTTTGTCAAAAGAAGCATATCTACCTATTGATCATGAGCTTATTGTAATGTCACGTCATTTTCGGCAGTGTATATGAGGTTCAATCCATAGAGATATATAAAAATAAAAAAAAAGAAAAGTTCTGTTGTGCAATTGCTTGATTTAGTTTACTTCTCTTTGTATCAATAAAATGTTGTAAGTTAATATGAACTGGACTTTTTATTGATGATCATGAAGAAGAAGAGAAAAAAAAACGGATCAACGGTTCATCTCGAATTTAAAATTCTTTGTCCTAATTGTAATAGAAAGATCAAGTCAATCATCATTTGGTTACTTGTTGAAAGATGGATTTTATCCTTTATTAAAAGACATGGTTTCGATCAACAGAACATTTCACAATGAAAAAAACAAATTAAATTCATGACACTACAAAGCATGATAAAACAGAATGTACATTTCATGAATGCAGCTACGAATTTTCATTTTGAAATCTATGGTGTTTAACATGTCTTTTTAAATTGCTTTCCATTGTCAGAACATGAGTCGGCTCTATTTACTCACTTTGGAATGGAAACGACAGCAGATGACTTGCGGAAAATCTATGAATGTCGGATATGCCACTACAGTCATACTACAAAGAGCAAACTTGTACGACATCTCAAGACTCACTCCACTAGAAAGCCCTTGTCTTGTGAACTATGTGGTGCTTCATTCTCTCGAAATGACAGTTTGAGGAGACATAAGATGCTAGTACACAAAGTACTGCCATAAGAGAACTCGTGATATAATGTTTCATTATGAGAGTTCTAATAGAAAATAACTTGATCATAGGACAGTGCTTATAGGAAAAAAGCAGCTGTGTATTCTGAAGTTTGAATATTTTTACCACGCGCCTCTTTCAAGGGATACATTCTATTATATATTGATATTTGGATTTTGTTGATCTGAACGCCTCCTGGATAGCTTTTATGAAGTGATGTAGAATGCTTGGTAACCTCTTGCCTCCAAATGACACATTAAATTTTTGTTCAGAGGGATCTTCTGGCAGCGATGTTGGATTTCCCTGTTTTTCTGATACTTTCTTTAATTAGCCAAGGAATTTAAAAGTACCGTTTATCCTTCTTGCTTGGAATACTTCCAGAAGATAATACAAGAGAATGGTAACATTGATTCCTTTTTGACATATGTGATACTCTTAAGCGTGGAATTTGCATGGACTCTTACATTATGATATAAACATGGTTCAGACATCGCTTTCTACTTTTCAACTATCAGTTTTGAAATAGATGTCATTGAAATAATTTCAGTGAATTATATAGACATTTCAACAAAAATGTCTTATTAGTGTTGCTCGAAGCCGAAATGTCTAAAACATAATTGTCAATATGCATGTAATTAACATATTGGGCTTGTTCAATTTAAAACAAAACTCGCTAAGCTTTGAAAATGGGAATTGATATGTAAAAAAAACGAGTTTGATAAGGGGTAGGAGTTGCATTAAGTGTATTCGGGTGCCGTTGTAAGTGTAAATGTAATGACTGAGGATACTTCCATAACTAGAGGGTATATCAAAAAGGTCTCTGCACTACTGCAACGATCAGACAGTTGACACCAAAACACGTTGAAAAACATACACACATATTAAAGAAAACATTGGATCAAATACTTTTTCTGTTGTTCTCATCTTTAGAAACCCTCTAGAATTCCTGCTGTTGTATTCATATTAATCATTGGGACATATTTATTTCCGACAGGTACGGTGAGTAGAGTCCATGAATCGCCAGGGAATGGTCCACAAGGCGAAGGATCGTTCTCTTGTTCACAATGTTCCTTTACTTCCTCATGGCGATGCAGTCTCCGCCGACACGAGCGTTGTCACCAGAGCCTCAGACCTCATACATGCGGTTTTTGTAAACGCTCCTTCAAACGGGCTGATCATCTTCAGAGTCATATAAAAAGTCACTTCGGCCTAAGACGATCTAAGTTATCATAGGTCATCTTTCTTGTACTTGAGTGAGTCACGTTGCTTTAGATATTTTCTAAAGGATTTCAAGGATGTATCATCTTTTCTATCACGGTCCAACATAATAGTATCCATTATCAAATCTGCAATATATTCTTTATGCATGGTCATTCGATCCGTAATAATAGGTATACATTAGCTGCTTTGTCGCATGTCGTATCAGTTTGGTCACATGAAGCATACTTTTTGGATTTTGTTGATATGGAATTCTTTGTCGCGAAGATTAGGAGATGGTTTCACTATATGATAAAAAGAAGTATAAAAAGAGACTATTAAATTGTAGGCCTATTAGTTTGGGATTTCTTATCATTTCAATGCAGTTTTGAATTTTTCGAAGTTAGTGTATATAGAAAAGAAGTTTTGATGTTCATTACTTTAAAAAGATCCACTTCACACTGCTTGCTGTATCAAAATATGTTGAGCAAATTGGTTGATATGAACAAAATTACCAAGATTGATGTGTATGATATCTGTTGGTATGATTCATGTAGACATTTGTATATTGTCATAGGTGCCGTTTCCTCGGAAGAAATTGGTCACAGATTTAAATGCCACGTTTGCAGCTTCTCCACATCACACAAAAGAAATCTATTGCGCCATACTAAGAATAGCCATGTTCGAGATGCAAAATTCCATTGTCATTACTGCAGTAAAACATTTAACCGTTCAGACAATTTGAATCGTCATATCAGGAAACAACATGTCGAAAGAGTACAATCGTTTTTCATGCAACAACAGTTCCAGTTAAAATGATTTCCATGTGCTTTGATAATAGGGGTGGGGTTCTAAATGAGATTCATTATGAGGCTTGATTTCTATATATCTTATCGAGCTGACCAACTACGTACATTTTCTATTTGTTACTATAAGTAGCAAAGGATATATATTGTACAAATGTATAGAATGTATATTCTTATGTCGAAAGATTATGCAATTGAGATTTAATTGATTCACTATTTAACGAGTTGACTTCTTTTTGTTTTGTAAATATATTGAGTAAATGCAATATATCATGAAATGTATATTTTTACTTTGGAAGATTACATGAGCTTTACAATAACTTAGTGTATGAAGTTTGCTTTCGAGAAGCCTCTGTTCAACAATTTTGATTTATTACATTTTAAAGGATATTTAATTGATTTGTTACATTTGAAGGGATTTGTTACATTTGAAAGAAGGGAGGGGATCTCCAACCAGACCCTGTTGTACCACCAACAGCAAAACACAGGTTAAGTACCCGAAACGCTGCAAATTTATCTGTTCTTAAATGATGCTATTGAATGAAGACGTTTAACATTGATCCTAGCGCTGCAGTGAAATAACTGCAGGAACATAGTCTATCATATTTATATGATATTATTTGTTAAAAACTGCTTTTAGAAAATCGTTAATTTCTTGAAGTTATTAAACTTTATATAATTTAAAGGCTAGAGTGAGTGATTTTACCATGTTTTTACCAATTTGTTGTTAAAATGAGCATGTTGTGTTTATTTGTCTGACGAGGTCAGAAAGGTCGACATGTTGGGAATCTTAAGTTTCATACTGAGTAAAAGCTTTGAACGTGAAATGAGAGATGGTTAATCTGTTCTACTATTTATGCTTCTTTCGTATCATATACTGTCATGAGTTTTCGCAGTTAGGGGATGTTATGAATTTTCATATGGCAACAGAAAAGTATCTTCTCCAATTCCCCACTCACAAACATTGAACATTACGAAGAAATATACTTCTCGAGTGAATACACAAGACACACGAAGAACCATATTTGCCAATTAATGTTGTGAATTCTAATAAAAGTGATGTACCTTCACATTTTTACTGCAGGCAATAAATCTTTGATGTGGCCGTTCTCATTTAAGTGTCCATTATGCAGTTTTACCACACCCCACAAAAGTAGTCTGAAGCGCCATACAAAGAACAAACATGTCGGACTAACACAACACTACTGTCACTATTGTTCACGGTGTTTCAACAGGAGAGATAATCTGAACCGGCACATCAGAATCAAACACCCAGAGCTCATCAATATGGCGATAAACCTTCCTTGAAGCCCTCTTTTTCATTCCAAATCTTTCGTTGTGTGTTTAGGTGTATACTTAGTACAATTGCTTTTCATTTATCGAAAATAAAATGAATTTCTTTATCGATCATGGAGCAATATTTAGTTCCATTTGATAAAATATTAAGAATGTATCATGTTATACTTGCAATTTTGATGTTGTTATATTATAATGTATTGAAATATGTAATAAAATTAAAGTGAATATTACTGATTAAATTTATTTGTAAAACATGCAAGAAGGAGATGCTGACTTGTCCCGGGCACTTGGTCCCACTCCCATTTCGGGAGTTCGCTTCTTTTCTTCAATGTGGTGGAGGTTTTTGTTTGTTTGCTTTGGTTCCTGTTTTATCCTGATTTTGTATGCCTTCGGTTTGTGATTTTCTGAATTATCAATTTTGGGCTGTATTTGGGGATATGGTCATTATCCATATTTGTCATCTATAGTACAAGCATATATATACATATATATATATATATATATATATATCATACTACCATACCAAGTCTTCGCTATTTAGACGAAGGAAAAAACAAAAAAACAAAACAAAACACATAAAAGGACAATGTGAGTCGATGACTGGTAATGCTTGACGTGACTGCCAGTCAAGTTTTGTTGACAGTCAGCAAAGGTTAAAGTGATTTAACTTGCAAAAGATATGTGATCCTATTTTATAGAGATGGGTACTTCACTAATGTCATAAAAAGGGTATCATGATGGATTAAATAATGAAGATAAAGTTAAGAATGATAATTGGTAGTTGGGTTGACTTCAGATGTTTTTAATCCCCTACCGGCTCTCCGGAGGGGACTTATAGTTTCCACCCCGTTTGTCTGTCCTTCACACTTAAGTTTTCCAGACCTTTTTTTCGCTGTCGTTAGAAATTGAACTCATTTCTTGTATGTTACTTAGTTCATCTCAATGTGATACAGAGGTTTCGATTCACATATTTTTACAAGAGTTATGTCCCTTGGACTAAGCAAATTTCATGAAATTCTCAGTTTTCCAGACTTTTCTTCCAAGGTATTGCAGATATTGAAATAATGTTTCATATGGGAATACATTTGAGTGTTATACAGCTCAAGTTTGAGTTTGGTTCCGATTGATCTATTTTTACAAGAGTTGTGGCCCCTCAAGCACTAAGCAAATTTTATGAAATTCTCAGTTTTCCGGACTTTTCTCTGCTGTTGTTGTAGATATTGAAATGATTTTTTATATGTGATTGCATCTTAGTGTTATACAGATCACGTTTGAGTTTGGTTCCGATTGACCCATTTTTACAAGAGTTATGGGCCTTGGACTTAGCAAATTTTATGAATTTCTCAGTTTTCTGGACTTTTCTTCCAAGGTATTGCAGATATTGAAATCATTATTGGTATGTGAATATATCACAGTGTGATATAAATCAAGTTCGTGGTTTAATTTGATTGACCCATTTCTACAGGAGGTATGGTCCCTGGACTTTCATGAACTTCACAGTTTCCTGTCTTTTCATACCTGTTGTTGTAGATATGGAGCTGATTTTTAATATGCAGATACATTATAGTATGATAAAGAATAAGTTGAAGTTGGGTTTTATTTGTTTGTTCTTATAAAAGGTTTGACATCGTAGCAAATTTCATTAAATTTTCCTGTTTTCCAGACCTTTTCTAATACACATATTGAACTTATATTGATGTTGGATTCATCTTTTGGCGTAAGTACAGGTCAAGGCAGAGTTGAAGGACATGAATTAATGCCGGTAGGGGACTTAAGTCGCTTGCGATTCATACATTTTTTTTCTTCTGAGAGTTCATGAAACGGAAGATTGCTGCTTTGGGGAGACATTGTCTCAGTAGTGCTGATTTTATACATGGACACATAACACATTGCATGCAACGATTCTAATTTTCTTAACCCTAATAACTGTCTAAGAATACACTTGAGTTAAAACATCAGGTAATCTCTATCTTTATTTTCAGACTATCCTTATAGCAAGTCAACTAAAAAAGTACTTCGATGTACATCTTACGATGGGATCTTTAAGTGTGCATTGTGCAATTTCTCGACGCAGTACAGAAATAGTATATATCGGCATTTCAAGGTCAAACATCAAGCCGTCAAACGGTTCCAATGTCCGACTTGCTTTAAACTGTACTATAGAAGGGATGAGTACAACCAACATGTCCAAAGATGCCCGGAGAATAAAAAGAAGGACACTTTCTGAGAAAAAACCTTACAATTTACGTATCGTGCAACGCTTCTTGTATCTATTGATGTTTCAGTTAATACGCTTTTGGTGTCTTGTAATTGAATTCATATAGAACTGTAGATATAGTAATTTAGATAATTAACATTGAAACTTTTGTATGATAAATATATCTCGATGTCGTCAGTAAACGAAATATCTAAATCAGCTTAAAGGGATCACAGTATCTTGTATGCCTGGTTTGCTGTGACTTAGTACAGGTGATGTTAATGTTATTAAAAGTTAAAGGTTGTGTTTACATTTCTATGTAGTATCAAATATTACGACAAGCGACGTTTTCGTTCTTTTACTATCTCTGGTAGCTTTCCTATGGGTCCACTAAAGGCCAAATTGGTTATCTTTTTCATCTATTCAAACTGTGAATGATGGGGTAAGCCCATGACTTTTTGTTAAGGGATAAATCGAGGTAAAGATTCATTGATTATATCAAGCGGTTGGTGAATTTCGCCCTTCATAATTGAAAAGTAACAGACAAGCAATCATTGAGAAAATCAAAGTGTTCGACTTGTAACTATCTTGAATAACATTTCAAATCTTTTTTAATGCACCAAACATGTGTTTTGGGTAGTAAATCCTCATAAGTAGTGCTTTTTCAGGCAAGCCAAATTTATTTCAGTAGACTATTGGCATCGATTGAATGTATATCTATTTAGTAAAGGGCGCGCTTGCACTTAAAATCCGTAATATAAGTGCATAATATGTATCATTATTTACATAGATGCTCTAGTCTGGAATGAGGGAAACAAAACATATATATTTGAAGAGCTTATTGTAAAAAAAATCCAAAACGAATACAAAAGAGCATATTTAACTAATCTCTACGTATAAGGAAGATAACCCTCAGATTTTTAGGTCACTGTTGGATTTCAATTATCTCTGTAGTACTCTTTTGTTTCCCAACCATTGTGATAATAAAAGTTTGATAGAATGTACGTGTATTGTTCTTGATATCATACTTTTTTCTGTCTTATTCTTAGTCTCCTTCGTTGGAATTGTATGGACACTCGAATAGTATTCTCATTCTTGATTTGCCTTCATACGGAATATTTTTACTCTTTCTCTTGATGATAAACATAACTCTCCCTCTTTTTGCATGCATCACATGTCACTGCAAACGAAAACATAAACATGTTGAAATATCTCTGTTTGACTCGATTCGTATTTCAGGTGGACAGGAAGGTGGCCACATGACACAGTCGAAGTTAAAAGATAGAATTTACAAGTGTGGAATGTGTAATTTTGTTTCACATCATAAAAGTAATTGGGTACGGCATATCAAGGACAAGCATGTGACGGACAAACGATACAGATGTCCGAAATGCTTCAAGGCATACAGTAGAGGAGACGCTTTTAGAGGACATGTGTCAAAGTGTTTGAAATATACCTTACAGTGAACTTCAAGCTTATTTTAAAGGGACTCATCTCGCATCCCTGTCGTTTTGAAACTTTATGAATGTAACCTCGGTCAGAAGTTATCATTGGCATTACCTAAGATTTAACTTAGCTTTTGAAAAGTTATAGATTTTGTAAGAGGTACTGATAAGTTGTGGGATTTTGATGATACACATTAATATGTAGTGTCATGGAATGAAATAACAGAAATGCTGTAAGAATTGTGTGAAATGGTTTTGTCAAAACTGAATTAGTGTTTTATTTAAAAAAAAAACAAACAAAATTATGAAAAAATGTACACGTTAAAATTTTAAGGGTACACATCTATTAGAGTAAGTCGTCCTTGGTGGGTAAAGTTGTGAGTTTCTATATAGGTCCGGACACAAGGATAATGGCTGCATTAAAGTTTATGAAATTTTTCTATCATTATCTCTTTCCAGAAGGGAGACGTATAGATAATAAAAATCCTCCTGTGCCAAGAAAACTGTTCAACTGTGAAATGTGTCACTTTCAGACTTGCCATAGAAGGAGTTTATTGCGTCATGTTAAAGATAAACATGTGACTGAAAAACGATTTCAATGTCCAAAATGTTTTAAAGCCTATTATAGACTGGATGCTTTCAGACTCCATTTGAATAGATGCAAAACTTTTGACTATACTATGTAGAGAAAAAAATGTTTTTGTGAAATAAAAGTTAGCTGTTGTAGTAATTTCCTTAAGTTTATATTTTCTATGAATAACAAAAGGATCAGTGTGTTATATCAATTTGTCAGATATGGTATTGATGAATGATGGTTTGTATGATGCTTGTATCTAATATATATTGGTTTATGAATTAGTTTTTGTATTCCTGTCACAATAAACTCTATGTTTAGTATTTGTTATATTCCAGTTACTAGTTCAGAATATTAAAATGAACATGCTTTTGAAAGTACGAATTTTGCTTTTTGCCTTCTGAGCTTGTCGATTCCCCGCCAACGTCGTTGAAACTTTAAGGACAACCTACGCTTGACATTGAACAAGGAAAAATCTTTTCTACGGAGCTATTCAAACGATTTATTAACTCTTCTTGCAGTTCACTAGGACACGATACGAATGATCATGATGTATAAAAACCTCCTTGGGTAAAACGCCCCAAAGTTATGATTAACAGTTTGAGATCATGATCACAAACGGGAATATTTTATTCTCCAAAACAGTGCTTGAAGTCGGATGTTCGTCAAGCACATGAACGATTCGTGCTGATGATGCTTGAAGATTCGAAACTCAAGTTATTGAGTTTTCAGTAACGTTTCAGTAGCGGAGAATATGGGTTTTCATGAATTTGTTGTGCACGTTATGATGATGTGGTATTTCGTGAAGTTTGTCATGATTTCATCCATTGACAAAAAATTATGTAAACAGAATTCGGGTTCTTATTCCTTTTATTCCTAATATGAAAAATACCAAGTAGATTTTGTTTTCCTTTAAATGATATGTTAGATCTGTTGAATTCAGAAGCTAATATGTGGTTTCGTTAACTCAAAATTGATGCACCTTTCTTTTCAGATGAAAAGCGCTTTGAAAAACCTTTGACTCAGAGAAGACTGTTTTCCTGCGATTTTTGCCGATTCCAGACATACCATCGTAGGAGTTTATGGCGACATAAGAAGGATAAACATGTGGCAGAGAAACGTTTTACATGCCCAAAATGTTTCAAGGCCTATTACAGACTTGATGCTTACAAAATGCATTTAATTAAGTGCAAAAAATATGATTACACATTGTAATTTATCGGTTTATCCGTCTCACACTCTCAGTAATAGATATTTCATTTTATTGTTTGTCGGGCGTATTCAAATATGACAAAGATTTTTAAAGCTTGATCAATGACAATTCATATTTTGATATCCATATCATCACGAGATAGCTTGACTTGTCGAAATGCACCTTTTTGTACACTAAACGAATGGTGCATGTTTCTATATTAGCAAGTAGGTCGTATTTTTGTGAAAATTTTCTTGATGAAATGTAGGGTACTTGTGCGTATATTGGCTAGTAAGGTATAGTAACTATGGTTTTACTATAAGTACTTTTGATACACTTACCTCTTTATGTTACTTTGTTGTCCATGCATTATTATTCCGATACTACGCAGGAAATAACAACATAGTTGGATATTCGTATCGTGAATAACTGCCTTAAGTGTGCTACTGTAGCATTCATCTCTCCGCTGGTTGACATCTTTTCGGATGTTTATAGTTGCTTCTAAATATCGATGTTGTCAGTCTGGGTAATAGGAACTTTACTCTGAGATCTTTTATGTGTGTATAATGGCATTTCTTTTGTACTAGTTGGAAAATTGAAGGTTGAATTTTATATTCGAAAATCCGTTCTCCATTCATATGTTCCTTTGCTGATTATTAGCTTGGAAAATTGAAGGTTGAATTTTATATTCGAAAATCCTTTCTCCATTCATATGTTCCTTTGCTGATTATTAGCTTATCATTCTCATAGATTATGTCTGTTTTGATGTTTTGGTTCTAGTAAGGTCTTGATCTATCCATAATTTCCTATTTTATTGGAATGATTCTAAAAATATTTACTATTTCAGATATTATACACAATTATTTATTAAGAGATTCGACAGAACCGCATTTGGTAGTAAAACGAAGGAAGAAATGCTGATTTAATCAAGTTTCGACTAGGGGTCTTTGCAGATATTTTTATGACGTTCTTATATTCTTATAAATATTGTAATAAACTATTTCAAATTATTGTATCTCCTCTTGTTACATGCTGGAGATCATTCCCTTTCCTTTTAACCTGCTTTCTTTATCACATGGTGTGCAATAAACCTGAATACGGGCCCTCGTATTTAGGGTCAGGTAGATTCCTATTACATATTTCAATCTTCACAATGTTAAGATATGCTCATTCACATGCTTTTCATACCTTACCGAAAATAAGCTCGGAAAACTGTTTTAAGTATTCAATCCCTAATTTATTCATCAGAGAATGGTATAAACATATATAGTATTCCAGATCAAATGGAGGGATAAATCTTCTTATTCAATGATCTATTTCGTAACCGCCCACGATTCCCATTTATGGAATTATCGGTATTTGTCGTGAAAATATGGAAACTGTATGGATTACAACAGAAGTACTTCAATTGGTTTCGGTTTTCTTAAAGTGAAAGACTAACGAAATATGACTCTCCCATTAAAGAGCCAGTCTTAGTATCAGTTTGTGATTGCCTTGGTGAATTACATAATTTTCTGTGGTATCAAGCGATTGACATAGAACTAATATCTGAGTAGTCAAGTGACAAATATGGATCATGACCATATCCCTGTATACAGCACAAAATCGATAATTCGGAAAATCAGAAACCGAAGGCATACAAAATCAGGATAAAACAGAAACCAAAGCAAACAAACAAAAACCTCCACCACATGAAAAGAAGCGGACTCCCGATATGAGAATGAGACCAGGTGCCCAGGAAAGTAAGCATCTTCTGCTTGCAGGCAACATCTGCCTCTTCAATTCGGTAGAACTGTCACATCCGGTAATTTCCCTTTCGGAAGACATAGAGTACAATCTTTGGTTGGATGGTTCAAATGGTCTATGACAGAATATCATCCACCATTCTGGAGAGTGGGACACCATAGTGTATGACGAGTTCCCCATATCAACCGTAGAACTTCCTCAGTGACGATGTTAGTTGGTCACAAATATATCCCTGACTGAGAAGCTTATCTGAAAGACGCCTAGCTCTCAGAACAAATTCCGTAAATTTGGTACTTGCTCTGGCATAGCGTAACAACTGAGATATGAACACGCCATAAGCAGGCGATGAAGGGATGTTGCTACTCAGAAAAGGAAAGTTTGTAATGCTGAAATTGAAGTCGTCACGTTTGTCATAGAGTGAGATGTTCATGTGACCATCATTGTCGTAAGAAGGTTTTACTTTTACCATTAGCCAAATGATGAATACAGACTGTACATGTGAAGTTCTCGTCATCCGTTTTAGAAAAAAAGACATGGTAGAAAGTCAAGAGCGTTGTTTATCGGTGATGTCTGCAGTTGTAGAACTTTCCACAAGAGAAGCTTGTCACGTCACATCAGAGATCAGCATGGAGTCGAAAAAAAAGGTTTAGGTGTCATGCCTACTCCGATTAGATTCCTTTAAGGAATATATAAATACTTGTAAATTGAAGAAGACAAAAACTTCATTAGGAAGAAAATTGAAGTATACAAACTGATTCATTAGGAAGTAAATAGAAGTATACAGAATGATTCATTTGAAAAAAGAGATTCATTCACGGGACATCTGAATACGTACAAATTTAAGACAACCTAATTATTTAGTTGGAATAGGAAAGCACCTTTCAATTTCGTGCGTGAACATCGACGGCGGGTGCAGCTAGCCAAACTGGGGATGCTTACTCCTCACGTACTCCTGGTCCCACCTCTGGCTTGCTAGGGGTCCATCGATGCTCAATTTGGTGCTCTATTGTGAGTGCTGTTGAGATTGTCATCAGGATCTACTAAGTTTGAACAAAAAGGCCTTACAGTTCTATTCTGTAAATCTCTGTTTTTATGATCAACCTTATTACTCAAAACGAACTGTTCCTATTTGTTATGTTTAAAGATCTCGAAGCCTTAATAATATTTCCGGCAAAGATGACTATCTAATGAGGACTTAACTTATAAGGGAATATTCTTCTGATAGATGATCAAATCTTAACAAATGTAGATAAATTTCTACTCTTACAATGATAAAGCCTTAGATATATACTCTCTAAAACATGCATGACTAAAGCTATGTCAGGTAATTGCGATTCTTAATCTTCTTAATCTATTTACTTGATTCTTTATCTGTTACTTGATTCTTAATATGGTTACTTTGATGTTCTTAATATGGTTACTTTTTATTCTTCATCTGGTGACTTTTTGTTCTTGCTCTGGTGACTTTTTGTTCTTAATCTTGTTACTTAGTTTTTCTTGATCTATAAACTTGTTACTTTCCCTAATAAATGAATTACTGTTAACTGAGGTACAGTTATGCATTTCGAGTTAAAAAAAATGATTTCAAAGAAATTGTTTGGCATGTTGCTGTTACTGTTCAATTAAGTTGTACCTAAAGGGTTGTAATGTATGTTCTTGTAGAAATTTGGTTTGGAGCTATTTTGCTTTATATGGGATTTGAAGAGCTTTTCCCTCATAATTTCTTACTTATTATTTAAAAATGATGACGGAAAATAGTTTGATAGACATTCGAACATTCATTGATATTAGTTTCATTGTGCAAGCTAAGAGATTGTGCTTAGTAGTTACTGTCTGGTCGACAGATGTAGTCTAGTGATATAATCAGGACAACGTGTCTATATTCCATCCAATCACAAACAAGAACCTAGTGCATATATTGCCAAACTCTAATAGTTTACTTAAAAAAAACAGTATACGCATGCATCAACAGTACCATAGGACATACACATCCAAACACATAAATTTTCGTAGCATGTCTTTGTAATTGTATAATCAAACACTTAAAGTTGACACGCATACTTGATTAATACTCAAGCACATGTTTATATCCAAACTTTTTTTTAAAGTGTCTGAACGATTGTTTAGCCTGTCTGTTTTTGAAATAATCTAATTCATCTTCCAGGTCTGAAACACAGATTTAAAAGATTTTCAAAGATCGATGGAAAGCGGGTCTTCACGTGTCGTCTATGTGATTTCAGTACATGTTATCGACCGAATTTGTCACGTCATGTACGAGACAAGCATGTTGATTGCATGAGGTTTCAATGTCCGAAATGCTCTAAGCCTTATAATAGATTGGACTCCTTCAATTCTCATGTAGTGAATTGTCGTGTTAAACCAAGTGATGCCAAAGACCACAGGAAAGAGCAAGAAGACAAACTGTTAAGTCATCCCTGACATTTTGTTGATAAAGATTTGTCGTACATATATGTGCCACCGTCATACTAAGCTTTACACTCTAGCTTTCATCAGTCCTGCCTGGGGGAATATTTGTAAATATTTTCATTGTATGTTTATAATAGAAAACTAGTTTTCACTTTCTGTTTGGTCCTCGTTTCGGTTAATGTTATATTTAGGGTTGTAATATGAATATCTTCAGCAGTTTGGTAAGATGATTGAATATGATTTGATTTTGCATGTCATCTCTGTGGTGTACATACATTTGGGCATTCGACATTTTTTAAGAATTGGATGGCAAACTCATTTCCCGTTCGCATTTTTGGTACAATTGGATCGAACCTCTCGTATTTCAATGTAAATCTTTTTCCGTACCTCGACCTCAGAATTATTTTATATAGTTGGAACCCTTCGACATTATGTTTATTATTGACTCTTGAATTCATTTTAATTTCCCCCTACATTTTACGGTCTTTAGAGCCTGATGTACTATTTTTGATGAAAAAAAGATTTTATATGTTCTTTATTACTCTTTCGCACTTTCCTTGAATTTTTCCGTAATAAATCAGAGTTTTACAATGAAAGTTCCAATGTACTGCAGGATTCACCGCCACCTATAAATTAAAAGAGACATGTTGAGCAAATAAATGGGACAAAAAAACCCTAAATAGACACAATGCAATTGCATGTACACATTTAAGAATTGAATGTTTTATTACCAGAAATGCTTATAAACATGTTCAATGGAATTTATTCGTTTCAGACGAAGTGAAGTATAAAGTTCGAGCATGTTCACATACAGATGGGAAGATGTTCTTTTGTCGTTTGTGCAACTTCCGTTCGTACTACAGGCCTAGTTTGTCTCGACATGTCAGAGATAAGCACGTGTCGCAGAAGCGATTTCGATGTCCTACATGTTCCAAAGCTTATCACAGGATGGATTGCTTTAAAACCCATGTCGCAGCTTGTAGAAAAAAGGAAAATAAATAACCCTGTATATGTACATACTTAAATTAATGGTTGTTTTCCTGACTCTGGTTTAATCTTTTGTTGACTATTGCGATTCGAGGCGACTGTATGACCTTTACATGGCCCTCTATAAATGTTCACGTTATAAGAGATTCAATTTTTATACGTCTGTCTTAAGACGGGACGTATTATGTTATTTAAAAGATTGCAAAGAAATTATTGTCTATTGATTGACAGTGTCATTCCGTCTATCCGTCGACATTTTGGGTATAGTTTTGGGTTGTAACAAATCTTACAAACTATGTACTAGATCAGTACTACATTTGAAGGTTTCTTATGACGAAACCTTTCAATTTTGCGGTAATATTTAGTCCACTTGGACTTTGACCTACCGTTTCGGTCATTGAGCCTTTAGGTTAGCTGTGATTTATTTAGAAATGAACAATGTAATGACTAATCTCTAAATGAACATTTCAACCTTTGAAATCTTCTTTTGAGTGTCTAGTTTGACTCGATAGTGATATAGCATCGCTCTTTCTCTTTCTGTTCTAAAACCTTTTTTTTCTATGTAACATTTTTTAAGTCAAAGGTCACATCCAAGGTCAAAGTCGTTCATTCAAGGCCAACTATATTAATGAATATAACACAATTACCGAAGAACTCATAATCATTAGGCTTGCATGGACCTTATCAATTTGTGATATATTAGTTAGTTAATGAATGGCAAGGTCACTTTGAATGTATAGGTCACGGATTCAAGAAAGGATGGGATGTGAAATGACCGAGGTCACCTGCGATAAGTCAGCTTATATTGAATGCAGTTATGATTTGTTTTGTTCGTTAGGTTGAGTATGTCATCATGTGGCAATGCCCTTTAGCTCGATTTGCTGCTCCATGCAGGTTCTTGTTTGATTTCATGTTAAATAGCATATGTAATTCTGTACATCAATATGAATGTTAAATTTACTTTTGGAATTAAAAGTAGTCATGTTATTTTAAGTTTTCTTGTTTTCTATCTTTAAAAGGTGTCATTTTTTTATCCATAACTTTGTTGCCCTATTGTGAACTTTGTTGTTTCTTGGCAGCATCAACATAATGGTGTCTTCTCACAAAGTTTGAAACTTTTTTTCAACTTACATAACTATGAAAGGATAATTATACTTGGTGAAGTATGATCCTTCCGAAATCAGGTAAACTGATTAGAATTCTTTTCCTCAAAATACTGTATTTAGAAATGGATTTAATGATGGAGAAAGTCTTTCTAAGGCATGCTGTATTTTGTGTTCATGTCAATAAAGATAAACATTAAAGTAGTGCCCATCAGTTATTCAGTCTCAAAGTGGAGAAGGGAAGGCAAATCATTAGATTTTCCATAGGAACGGTTGCGAACCTCGGAATGAATAACATTCCGAACTGAGACGGGGAGAGTCAGCGTCTCCTGATTGCATGCAACACCATATGTTCCAGTTTAAAGAATTGATCGTAAGAGGAAGTTAAGTTTTCATTATTAATCAAAGAAAAACAGAGGATACATGAATATAAGACAACTTACAAAGAAACAAATCAACCAGGGATATATTTGTTATCGGCTAACGTGCTCTCAGCAAAAGGTTTGAACGATTCAATGAAAAAACTATTGAACATATCTTTGTTCACAATTTGAGAGATATTTTAGTTTGAACCAAAAACACCGAATATGATACATTTACTAGTTTTGAACTTTCCTGTACGGCTTGTGAAGTTTCAGCCGATGCTAGCAATCAGGAAATGTTTTGCTCTCTAATGGTACATGATCTCTCAATTTTCAATTCAGTTTTTGGCACGTTGTTTTTGTTTTGTATGCCAATTGATAATGAGTTTTGGATTCTAAGTTTGCGTTTTGTCATTGACTTTCTCTCTCTGGTGAGTGATAAATATGGATAATGACCATATCCCAATACACAGTACAAAAATCACAAACCGAAAGCATACGAAATCAGGATAAAACCGGAACCAAAGCAAACTAACAAAAACCTCCACCACATGAAAAGAAGTCACACTTCATGAGAAATTGACACCCTACACTCAATACAGTCATTTACATACATTAAGTATATCAGTCAAAGCCATACATTAAGTACATTAGTCGAAGCTGTCAACATAATTTTATTCTTTACAATAATTAAATCTTACGGTTACGATTTGTCTAAACAGACAAAAAGTTGTATTGAGAATTCGACCTTAATCTAAAAAAAGTAATAGGATGGTGCCTCGAGTTTATATAAAACGACTTTCTTTTACTGCTTGAATCACAACCTGTAAAGAAATTTGCATTGACTATCTTTCAGATTTCATTTCGAGATCAGTCACATATCGAAAGACAGAAGGAAAAAGAATCTTTTCGTGCCAATTTTGTAATTTTACTTCGTTTCACAGTCCAAGCTTGTCTCGTCATGTCAGAGATATTCATGTAGCACATAAGAAATTCCGATGTCCTAAATGTGGGAAGGCTTATAATCGGGCTGATGCATTCAAGCTCCATTTTGAAAGTTGTCGACAGTGATTGATTTTGTGTTGGTTCTAGGGAAAGGCAGGTATATTTTTTTTATGTTTTTAAGGTAGAGCATCCCTCAGGCCTTAGATGCTTATATTTCCTAAATAACAACTTTAACAATGTTTTCATTTCCATATATTCAAAGTTTTTGTTAAACCTGGTATACAAACAAAATATATCTCTTGGTTTCATGATTATACCGAGAGTGTTGCCGTTTGAACTTTAACATTGGATCCTATGGGAAAAGTAAGAAAATATCCTTTTTAGGGGTGATGAAATGTAACTATATAAATTCCTTTTCCGAAACCATATAAGTTTGATAATCTGAACAATATTCTGAAGAGAAAAAATAGGGTATCCAGGCATAAAATTTCCAGAATTCTGACCTGAGGGATGCTCTACCTTAAGCATTGCGTACTAGATCAGTTTCTTTGAGATTTTCTTCGAGTCTAGCAGCAAACTTTGACATTTCCTATGTTTTCTTTAATTTCATTTTCATTAATTGTTGTTTGGTAATAGTATTCACAACAGGATTATATTTGATGTTTTGATTTACGTACTTACATGCACATTTCTTTCTGCTTTACATTGATTACATATTCACTTTATTGAATTCAAATAGCATCTTCGACATTTCATACAATGATTTCTATCACTCACCAACACAAACAATTCAAAATTTGTAGGGCCTCAAGAAATTACGTTGATATTTTCTTTCAGGTATGGTAGGTAAGGCGACTTTACTGATGAAAATCAACAAGCCTGTTTTCCGATGTGATCTGTGTAGTTTTGAATCCGCATACAAGACTAGTCTCCAGCGTCACTTTAAGGACAAACACGTGATGGAAAAAAGATACCAGTGTCCAAGATGTATAAAAGCCTACACTAGAGCGGACGCGTTTAGAATACATCTAAATCACTGCATGAAGAGGGACTGGATGGGGAGTCCTGATGATATGAATTAACCTACAGAGGATATTTTATGTCAGTCCAAGGATTGGGAACTACTTTGTTTATGTAGATGTAGATCTTGACCATAGACACACTTGATGTTGTGCAGATATTGGAAGTTATTTTCAATTTTATGAGGAATATAAATTTTGTTTTTATTCTGATTTAATCAAATTGTTTCCCCTTATGATGAAGAAAAGCGAAGATGTCAAACAAAAATAATCCATTCGATGTGCATCTTTCCATTTAATATTCATCCTAATTTGCAACATATCCCATTTTCGTATGACCTTAGGTGTAGTAATCACGTTAACGTTTGTTGATATGTTTTGTAATGATTTCATTTAGAGCATGGTAGCAACAACATTATGATGTTTATGCTGAAAGGTACTGACGGCACACCCAAGGAACGTCGACAGTGTCCTATATGTGGCTTTGTTTCCAGGAATGCCAAGGGAGCTAGGAAACATCTAATTTACACACATTCGAACGCTTACTATTACAAGTGTCCCCTGTGTGATCACATCGTGAAACGCAGCGATAATCTGAGGAGACATATAGCAAAGTCACATGGAAAAGACCCAGATGACTTCGTGAAAGACCCAAACGAGTTTATATGTAAATAAATATGAATAGAAAGAAAAATATATCTGTCGTAACGAAGAAGTGAATGAAGTTTCGTAGCAGTCGATGTTAGAAAAAGCTATATATCACAAGTTTTGTACTTCACGATTAGTTTATTTCTAGATGGCAACTGTGACACTCTTGATACATTTATAATGAGACATAACGAGGTGTTGTGTTGAGTATTTGTTGTTTATGTTGCAGATGTAAATATTTTCCCCTATATAATTTAATTTTTAGCCGAGTTGTTAATTTTATGTGAGACGGGCGGGCGGGCGTCAACAATTGGTTTCCGGACTATAAGTCAAGTATGATAGATGCTAGTGCAATGAACATTCATACACATACTCACCATGAGTCAAAGATGACCTCTATTGATTCAAAGGTCAAAGGTCAAGGTCATAGTACTCCGATGTTTGAAAATGGTTTCCGGATGATATAAGATGGTGTATTTCACCTATGATCATGAAACTTGCCAGAAATGATTTCCATGAATCAAGGATGGTCCCTATCGATTTTGGGGTCAAAAGGTCAAAGGTCAAGGTCAGTACTCCAATTATTGTAAATGGTTTCCGGACCATATTAGAGCCTGTAGTGCACCTATGATCATGAAACTTTCCAGAAATATTTCTCATGAATCAAGATTGACCCCTATTGATATTGGCATCAAAAGGTTCTAGGTCATGGGACTCTTGATAATTGAAAATGGTGTCGAGACCATATTTGAGCATGAATTGCATCCATAATCATGAAACTTGCCAGAAATGTTTTCCATGAGTCAAAGATGACCCCTATTGATTTTGGGATCAAAAGATCAAAGGTCAAATTCATAGGACTCAGGTAATTGAAAATGGGTTTTGAATTATGTTTGAATGTGTATCAACCTGAAACGTGACTGTGTTGTTTCCCATCTGTCAGACCATTCAAGTGATGCAACTCGGCACTTTACATCTTTGATGCATTTTAAGCTTATTCGGTTATTAGGTCATGTGGAAATCAATACTTCTTCAGCAGCATTTCGTTTTATCTAAGAATGCGCTTTTACAATCTCGATTATCTATTTGAAATTTACAATTCACATCATGCTTAAAAACTTGAAAATTAATATACTTCAAAAGCAAAGAATTCTGCATCCATTACATCATACTAACATCATAAATATACACTTATTAAAAAATTAAATTTATTTTGATTGAGCCTCTGAAAAATATGCTGTTTTTGAATATAAGATATCACCAATTTGACATGTGTGCATGTCTGTTGATGTTTTTTCTGTCTGTTTCATTACATTAGATGCATTTTCGAGGAATATACCACATGGCGACAGATTTAAAATATTTTCCTGCCAGTTTTGTGAGTTTCGTTCCAAATATTACAAGAGCTATCACAGACATATGAAATCTCATTCTAGAGCTCGACCATTCTCGTGTCCAATATGTGGGAAATGCATGAATCGCAGAGACAATCTGAAAGTACATATCTCCACAGTCCACAAGATTGATCCAACTTCGATCAAATATTAAACTATATATTGCCTCATTTTAACTTGTATTATCTGAATTTTGATGTAAATATATTAATGTATCTTTGCCTTTTTTCGCTGTTAGAAATGTGAATCTCTTTCTGCTTGATGATGAACAATTGGTAAGTGACAATATACAGAAGCGCTGATCTCTGAACAGTGGATCATTTCTGAATAGTTGATGTAAAACAACTCTCTTTTCTACAATCCTCGTTCAGAAACAATTATATACGTAAAATTACGAAATTATACAGTATTTTGTTTCTAAATGAAAATATATGTAATGATGGATAACTTTTTAAATCACAATTGCAATTATGTTCTGAAGCACTTTCTGTTATTTAATTTTCAGGAATGACTATAGGACTCATTTCTTTTTATATGTATGAACTTTTCATATTATTCTATGTATATGATTAAACGATTTCGCAAGAATAAATTTTCTACCAGCTCTGTTTTGATTTTCGATTAATCAAAAAAATATAGAAGGAAGAAGATACTGTATGACTTGTGTACTTATTTTAGCGGGATTCATATTTTAGCGGAGTTAGCTCTATAAAGACTGCGCTAATTCAAGACTACGCTAAATTATTGACTTTTTATAGATTAATGTTGAAAATAGATCAGGTGCGCTAATTCATGATTACGCTAGTATGTCAATTTGTCCTATTTTACCCTGTTTGCGCGAAACTTTGGTTGCGCTAAAATAAGTACACATACAGTACATAACTTTAAACGTGACAACTTGTCTGAAGTGCCGATTAGGTTAATTGAATATCTTTATTGCATTCTTTTAAGCAAAATTATCAAACAATTACTGTCTGTCAGTTACCTCTTTCACAAAAGGCTTGATGTTAACCTCCAAAAATGACCGATTTGAGAGGATGTAATCCGATGGATTTCAAGGTCAAAGCTAATGATAATTTGAAAATGACGGTGGTTTGGTTTTGAAATAGGACTTGTCAACTGATTTTCTAGGTTAGGCGTGAAGGGTACTTTATTTACAGGTTTTATCAGATGCATACATGTTAATTGTAAAAGCATTACCCCGTCTCGCTTTGAATCTATAAGTACCAATTTAGAGAAGTCTTTCTAATTATAATGAGTTTTCATTGGCACTCTACCAATATGAACAAGGTGAAATACTTTGTGACCTTAGAGGATTGTAACGACATCGCCATTGTCGTGGTTTTAACTGTATATACTATATTCTTGTTTTGTCCAATAAGGGAAAATACTGTACATCTATCTGAAAGATTGAATTCCACAAAATATAAAAGAACTGTCGATCGCTTTGTACATTATAGAAATGAAACTAGATCCCTTAGGATATTTACATTTAACTAGACTTAGAAGGTGTTCCCATTTCGCCTTAACCGAGACATTTAGGTAGAAAATATATCCCCATTTCGCCCTAATGGATTTTCGTGACTGTCGTTAAGGCGCGAAATGGAATTTTGTAAGATCTCAACTGTCAAAATTTTTCAATTTTATATCGAAATATGCGCCATAAATGAGTTTAATGACGCAATGTAAAAGAAAAAAAAAACCCAACCCTTTTACAAGAGGTCCACGGAGGGTCAATACCGAGAAGTAATTTTCAGTCGTACCTCACATATGTTTCTGAGTGATGTTCTAACATTTACAGTAGCTTTATGAGGCCACTTCTAAGAATTTGATGTATGTTCTCTTTTTCTTAGTGACCCAGAGAGGTTATTACCAGCATGCAGGGCGTAGCAGATGTTACAGCTGTAGATTATGTCCATTCAAGGCTTACCGTCTTCGTGATCTTATTCTGCATAGTAACTCGCACAAAATCAGAAGAAAAGATCATCCCCACATGTTCAAGTGTCCATTTTGTGACAAAGTATGTAACAGGAAATACAATTTGCAGTCACATATAAGAGGCATACATAAAGTAGATACTAATAATCTTACATTAACAAGTACGACACACTAAAGATATTGTCGTGCGAGTTTGAAAAGCGACACCAGGGATCAATTCTTGTATTTATTGTGAATTATTGCCGTATTGTAGGTACATGTTTCAAATCATACCGTGTTCTCCCTCCTTTTTTGTAGAACTTTTATAATGAAAAGTACACTTGTATTGCATTCTGTATTTCACCTTTGTAAAAAGATAAGAAGACATTGTGTTTTCATTGTTGATTTTATAAATAAGAATATTACGCACTTCGATTTGAGTAATAAATTCGAGAAATAAATTGTGTTCATAATCAGAAGGTATATAGGATGGAGAATTTTACTTTAACGAATATTGTAAGGTGCTGACTTTGTCAAAGCTGTATTACTAGATATATGTCAGTAATGACAAGCTTTCTTGTCAAAGGATGATGTATTTATATGTTTGATACGTTGTAATTCAAAGAAAGTTTCCAGCTTTTAGTAAATGTCTTTTAGTTGTTTGTATTTTATCTCTTATATTGAAAAAAGATGAAAATTTTGCCTGACTGATGATTGAGGAATTAACGATGAGTAGAAATTCCACATGCTACTATTCCTAGAGTTGTTCTATTTGTCAATATTGATATGTATTCTATGGTAGTACTTTCGGTACACCATATGCGCAGTTCAACAAATAATGTATCATCAGTGATGATCGAGGCCGAAATAGAGGAAATGGGATCCATATATTGAGAATGATACTGAGGGAAATTCTAATGATGAAGTTTTAAACATGACATATTTATTGACCTCATTGTATATGATTAACCAATAATGTCCTCGGGATTATTTACATGCTAATTGTCAACCCATTATCGTATCTTAAACTCGTATTGGCCATGGAACTATGTTTCTTTGTTTCTATCGGGTAATGCCGCCTGTAGGAATTTCTCCTCTTTTCTGTTTGTCAATACCTCATCATCTTCTGTTTGTGACAGTGTCCTTTACGAGTTAGATAAACTTTAAAGAATTTCCCATCAGTTATTCAGTGTCAAAGTCGAGAAGGTAAAGGGAAATCGTTAGAATGTGTATAGATGTATAACCATACACATCCTTTGCCTCTTGGTGTATATGCTATGGAGTCGCTTTACGTTGCCAATAACTATTGGTCTCTTAGATTGTTTGTATTGTATTTTGTGTTAAGGGTTTTCCGGTTTTTAGTCGTCATGCTGTTTTTGTCACTAATATAATGTATGGTTCGAATTCCTTTCTTTTGATGTCTTTGTTGGCCGTTTCTTTATCAACGTTTTTGCTGGCTGATTGACTTTGCAAACTATTTACTAACAAAGAAGCTTAACACAACACACATTCAACAATTGTCCTTACATTTACAATACCCATCGAACGTTTCTGTACACACGCACATCTCTATCTAATATTCACACATCAAAGCAAAACATAAAAATATGAAATACCGAAAATCATTGTACAACTATTAATTTCATTCTTTCTCTTACAGCAAGACAATCTGAATGTGGTCCAAGTGGAGTAGTCTACAAGTGCACATTTTGTGATTTTCGAACACGCCACAGCACAAGTCTCAGGAGGCATATCAAAAATCATTCGTCCGGCAAAAGTTTCAAATGTCCTTTCTGTAACATGTCATCAAAGTTTAGACATAATATCGTTAGACATATGATTCGTTGTAAGGCGGCGGAAAATTTAGGGAAATAGTTCTAGTATGGTAGATAAAGGGTGATTGGTGTTTGGTCATGTTGGCTGGATTATTGAATTTAAACAAAACGTTAGTCGGCAAATCTTCCTCATTTTAGAGGCACTTACAACATTACAAACATTAGCATATGCTTTAATTGTTTGACCTTTATAGGAATCATTTTTTCAAGTGGACTAATATGATTTTTCTTTTTTACCAGGAATAGTGTCACAAGGGTATCAACAGAGGGGGAGTAATCTCTTTAAGTGCGAGTCTTGCAATTTTTCAACTATGTACCTCCGAAGTTTACGTCGGCACATGAAGGTCCATTCACCGATAAAGCCATACAAATGCCCGTATTGTGATATGACCTCAAATCGTAGAGATAACCTTACAGTACATATTCAGAGATGCAAAAAGCTTAAAGAGGCGGGCTTAATGTTCATGAAGATGAATAAATGATAGTTAACATGCTTAAGTCATCATAATTCATGAAGAACATATATATTGTGGCTTTCTTTATCTACAATAGTTTGATTCATGTGCATTGTGTATTCTGTGTCGTATAAGTTTCTTTAGTCTTGAAGATTTGTCTATTTCAGCGGGTTATATACCCCCAATTTCACTAGAAACAAAGTGGGATAAATTGGTTTTACCATCTTTGGTCAACATGGCAAAGGACACTTATTTCACCATCGCACCATTACTCCCATTTTTACCCATAGAAATGACATCTTAACATAAATTATAAAGTAAAAAAGATCAACGAAAGGATATTTGGCGCCTTTTCCGTACGATAACAGTAATCCTACTAGACAAAACAAGTTTAATTTCACAGATATTGCTTATCATCTCTCATGTTGGATAAATTGGCATATGCGTAAAACAAGTTTGAGCATCATCTTCTTCCAATAATTCCAATACCTCTTAACCTTCAATATTAGTTCATACATAGATTGCCTATGGTCAGACTTATCAAAATTTTGGTTGTCTATTGTCAGATTAATAAAAAATTGGTTGTCTATGGTCAGATTAATAAAAAAAATTGGTCAAAGGTAAAAGTCAGCATTTAAAATCATGTCCGCAGGATATTTATCCTTTAATAATGGAATTAAAATAATTATTGACCTAATGTGATGAAACTCCGCACATATATTGCAAACACACGAATGGAGATGTACCTACTATTCAGGGTTTACCGTTTGATTCTCCGAGTGAATCTCCGAAAATTTTGTTGATTTAGATCACCAACGGAGGGTATAGCTTTTTATACGTCCGTCATTTGACGGGACGTATTACGGTATGGCGAAGTCTGTCCGTCCGACAGTCTGTCCGTCCGCTTATTGAACGCAATAACTTGAATATGCGTCAACGGATTTTCACGGTATTTGTACATTGGGATTAGACTGTGGAGAGGAAGCCTCGTTTCGATTTTCAGGTTTATCCGATTTGTCGTTGCGGAGTTATGGGACTTGGGTATTTTGGTGTTGGCTGCAGTATTGACCAATACCATTACGTGAGAGGGGGGGGGGGTGTCCATTTCCGTAGGATATCGTTCTGGTTTTACTGCAACAAGAAGATAATATTTCTAATACATGTGTCTTTTATATCATCGTGCTGTTTTGATTGTGCATAATGAATAAACATTTTTGATACAATAATCAATACTAGATTGGTATTTTGTATGCATTCCATATTTCTTAATGTCATTATTTTTTTATTTTTATTCTCTGTCGTCTCAGTATTCCATTTTTCGAGGCATTCTTTACATAAAAGGATTGAATTTTCCATGAACATCAATTAAACAGGGATTGATAGGAACAACATGCCATACACAAATATTCTCGAATACTTCCATACATAGAATTCTTTATCGATGCCTTTGTCATAACAGGAATGCTTTACAATTTCTTTCAGCTGAAATGGGAGCTTACATCTGTAACCTTTGTCACTTTTTCACAACTAGTCTCTCGGTGCTAGAAAGACACAAGTTATATCATGGTTCAATGGACAAGAAACATAAGTGCCCGTTCTGTCATTACATCAGTAATAAGAGGTTTAATCTTTTGAGACACATAAAACTTGTGCATCCTCAACCAGCCGAAGACAAGAATTGAAAATTTGTACCTTTTAAGAAATAAATTGAAGTGTTCAATTTGGATATGTGCTGTTATTATATGTATTTTACATTTCCATTTTATATTATATGCTCAAATGTAAATATGTTATGTTAAATGTAAATCAAATGTGATCATGGTGAAATTGAACATCTTTAACTGTATATTTGTATATGTTGTATAGTAAATTGTGCTCTTTTGTCAATGTCTTATGTTTATTGTTCAAAGTCAATAAAATTTGTGTATTGGTATGAGAGTTTGTTATTTATCAATCCATTGAATGATTTGTATGCTTGTAAAAGAGAAGTACATTTTGTTCTCATGTCTGAAACAAAGTAATGGTATGATATAATAATATTTTTCTTTAAAATGGAAGTTTTTCTCATACTTGACTATCCATCAAAAAGTTATGTCGAGGAGATGAAGATATCGAACACCATTCAAGAGCAAGATAAACAAGTACCAGGACATTTGAAACTATAGACAGATAAGAAAAATAGAGATGTAGACAAAGATGTTGAATCGAGTTGATGAATCTGGATGTATGTTCAAAAACTGAGTCGACCAAAACGAATTTAGAGTAAATTTGCAATTGTAAACTTATTATTTATAAACTAGTTTTAGTTGGCTGAGGCGGGAAGGTGGAAACTGGAGATGGCTAGGTCTTATTGTCACTGTCAATGTTCGAAAAGATTTTATTTCATGGCGTCGCATCTTTAGATAGGTTAATTTCAAGTTCTCCATTGCATTCAGGCTGATCATTTATATTTTTTGAAGCAAAATCCGGTCTATGAAATGGCGAAGTCCGTCTGTCCGTCCGTCAGTGCGTAAACATTTTGGTAAAGGTGTTGCGTTTAAGTCCTTAGAGAGAAAACTGATTGGAGCAGCAACTTGAAACTTGACATGGCGATAGACCATGATGAGACAAATCAAACCAAGCAACAACATTTTATCGCGTGACCTTGACCTTGGAGTTTGACCTGCTTAAAAAATTTAAACCTGGACTATATCTCATGAATTATATAGGATATTGCTTTGATATTTCACATGCAGAATCCTCATGACAAGACCTTTCATTTGATATCATAGCAGTGACCTTGATCATGAAGTTTAACCTACTTAATAAAAACTTTAACCTGGGCTATATCTCATGTTCTATAAGGGGCAGAGCTTTGTAATTTCACTTGAAGATTCCTCATGACCAGAACTTTCATTTGATATCATAACTTTTGACTAAGTGCCCTTGACATTGACCTTTGACCTACTTTTGAACTATATGTGTTAGGGTTTTGATATTTCACATATAGATTCCTCATGACCAGATTTTGACTTTTGACCTAGTGACCTTGACTTTGACATACTTTTAAATTATAAGAGTTTTGGTTTTGACATTTCATACATAGATTCCTCATGGCCAGATCTTTCATTTGATATCATAACTTTTGATCAAGTGACCTTGAACTTTCTGTCCGCACAAAGAAGTATATGTCATCTAATACAAACACTTTGCAATCCAGTCCTACCGCCTATAGCGGTTTATGGTTTTCTATCTTATCATTAGCCTTCTTGAAGCATTCTAGGAAGAGTTACCATAACTGGACTTGGGCTTATGCAAGTAGGATTTCAAGAGCATTACCAGATGTAGAATCAAAATAAAAAAAAAAAAAAAAATCCTTGAAAGTCTATTGAAAGGGACAGTTTTTCGTTTCAAATTTGATTATTGGACAAGTCTAGTAAATAAAAAGTAGGTATGATTTTCCTCAAAATCTTCTATACATGCAGCATATCATAAGTCAAAAGTGTATTCTACAGTCTGATTTATACTATAATTTTGCACATGATATTTGATTCTGAAGCTAATTACGGAAATAAACCAAAAAAAAAAAAAATATATTAACGACAAACAAAAAATTGTGCATTTTAGCATTTATAATGTCCAGATTGCCTCCATCAGATTTTACATATCTGAGATCATACGCTTACATGGAAAACACATCAAAACATGTTACATTTTGTGTTTCTGATACAATGTACTTTTTCTGACACTTAATCTTTTTACCTGATTATAGCGCCAAGATTTAAATGTAGGACGTGTGGGAAGGAGTTATCCTCTAAAGCATCTCTGTACGACCATGAGTGGAGACACAAAGGCAAGGGACGATACGCATGCGCACCTTGTAACATGGTGTTTTACAGTAAAACACACTATAACAGACACAACATTGTTCATTCGAGGAATAAGAAGTACGTATGCAATAACTGTTCAGCGTCCTTCTCCAGGAAGAGGGATCTGGAGAGACACGAGCAGCGGGAGAGGGGAGAGAGGGACTTTGAATGTCCGAAATGTCACGCGAGATTTGAGGACCGTAATAAACTGAAAGATCACTACGACATACACACAGGCGATAAGAGGCATGAATGTACAGTTTGTGGAAAACACTTCCGTTTTGTGTCAAGTTTGAGTAGACATAAGAAAACTCATTGAGAGTCGGAAATGCAGGATTAAGAAGGTTTAAAAACCCTTTAAATCTTTATCATTATAGAAAGGCTTTTAAGTAAATAAATTATTCTGATTGATTATATTAAGGTATACTTACAAAAAAAAAACCCCAAACCAAACAAACAAAGAAAAGGGGGGGGGGATGAACCGATTTATCGGGATATCGGGAACTGGTTATTGTTGTGCCCTGCTTTTGCTTGTCTAATTGTATCATAGCTTGTGTGGAAAGACATTCGGGTTCTATGTGGTAATAAGCGGATTTGTCAGTTTGAAAGAAAAGCGATTAGTGTATAGATTTTCTTTTTTTTTTCTCTCTCTTTTTTTACACGGCCAACTTACGCAAATCTATATTTACCTAAAAATATCGCATAATCGTTCATATTGGTGTTAGATGATTGGTATGATTATGTATTTTCATAAATAAATACTCTAAATATAAAATGTTGGTGTTCCGTGGTTGTCACATTGCTAGTCTATGCATACGTATTTTAATTTATGTTTACTATATATGGTATATATAGTCATTTATTGGTGTCATGTGTGCCATAGTTGTTACATATTTGCGATGCTTAAAATTGTATTTAATGAACATTAAGTCTATATTAGATATATTGAGTCATTTCATTATTGTTAATGTGTTGCTCATTTAAATTTTTTTTATGTTAACAACATGTAAAATGGGATGATTGGTTGTTGTCTCTAGATATCACTTTGTTTTTCCTTGTCAATCAAGATGCATCTAATAAGTTATCATCTATTGATGGTGCTTGTTCAAATTGTATATCGTATTCTGGAACGAATCTTGAACAATTTACACAATTTGTGATGCGATAATCAAAGTTCATACTCAAATAAACTGCCAAAATTGAGCAGCTAGGTCTTATTTGATTAGTTTTGAAGGGAGAACTTTCGTCTCTCAAATATGGTTTTCAGAATGCCAGAGGCCACTTTGTTCCTTTTAACTGCTAGAACAGAATGTCAAAGGTATTTTTAACGCATATGGTCAAAATTGTAATAAATTTCTGAGTTTGTTACACGGCCTTTATTGAAGAGATATTGAAGAATAACCTTTGTTCATGATGCAATATACAATTGGTACATAATTGCGTTGTCAATACTCTTTCTCTAGGAAAACTAGCTCCATGTAGCAAAAATGTGTATGGCTAAAGAAAAAAATATTATGGTTACTATAGATAATTCTGCATCGGTTATTGAAGACGGGTCAAGGTTATCTTTTTAGTAAGAATCTGACTAAAGAAATCAAAAATGTAATATTACATCCATAGTTAGAAAGGATCGTTTGTGTAGCAACGATGCCATCAGATGGCATAATGTAGAAAGATCTTCTTACGTGTCTTTACTGTAATTTTTAATGTAATTTAACGTAAAAATTATCCTTGAAACACACACAAAATTAATGTTCTAGATGAGAACATATTAAGCTGAGAACTGGAATATATTGAACAATACCTATAGTTGACAAGGAGAAGGCAAGTGTATTTCATGCGGTTTGATCTGCAGTACATCTGAAACTGTAAAAGTTTGATATTGTCGTAACATGTGTGTAACAAGGGCTATACATATAATTCACCTAGGAATTATCCTTCAAATGAACATTCCAATGTAGGTACACAAATGAAGCATGCATTAACTGTGATATACTAACACTGATATAAAATATGAAATTATTCACATCTTACAGGTAAAATTCTAATTACCATAGACACAGAATTATTCTTCTTAAAGCTGTGCTTGCATCAATATTCATACATTGCATAGAGAACACTTGCTTATAGAAGATCATTAAAAAAAACCACCAAACAAACTTATTGTGCTATTAATTAGAATAATCTAAAATATTGTAACATGATTTTATTTTTCACCAATTAGGGGATGTTCCATCTCATTTACTGCTGGCATATAGGACCCCGAAATTCTCCTGTGATATGTGTAGTTTCTCAACTCAGTATAAAGAAAACTTGACGCGACATAAAAGAATACATCTCAGAGGGAAAACCTTCAAATGCACGGAGTGTGGAGCTACATACAACAGGAATGATAACCTGAATCGTCACATGAAAAAGCATCAGAATATCAACAATAAACCAACCATATCAGATCAATGATAGTATGTTCTTCTCCAGATAGAACTTTCAACTCATTGCTAAAGGTTATGGTTGGATTTAAACTTGCTGCAAGTGACGTACATGCATTTCATTAACTGTTGATTATACCTTCATTTTTGTTTTTTTTTTTCTAAATATCTTACTACTCCTTGTATCCTTTTATATATCTTTTATTACCGTTTTACAAGGATGAATATGATCAGTTGATGTAAATATGTTTTAAGATAAATAAACGAATATTTCTAATTATCTATGATGTACTATTTTTGTATCGCCTGCGAAGCATAGCGACACTTAGGGATCACTTTGTCCGTCTGTCTGTCTGTCTGTCACACTTGGATCTCACACTCTATAAAAGTGATTCCTGAGTGTTGCTTTGTTTCGCAGGCGACACATGCATCCCTTGGAATGATTTTCTTTTGATCAAAACTTTACAATATGTAATATGCTTCAAAGTTGGATGTTTCGGGCTGTTTTGGCCTACTCTTTCAACGATTGATTTTCCGTATCCAAAACTTTCAGCTTTGTCATAATTGGTAATTGTTATACATGTAGCTTTCATATTTCGAACATGCATTCCATTCAAGAGACATACCTCTAACAGAGCTACACAACGTCTATCCTTATCATTGACCTTTACGTATTAAAAATGAAGAAGGCCATGGTTAAGTCCGGGATTCAATATGCTAAGTTTATTTTCGCGATGTGATCTTTCTTATTAGTATTAAAGTTGTTCGCTGTGTGATTTTGACTTTGATTGGATTTGGACTTCAATTTGAAACACTTTTTGCATTTGATGTCGATTTCATGAATATGCAGCTCGTTATGTGCATTGTCAGTTTTTCAATTGTGTATACCTTATCGATTCTTCTTTCATGGTTTTATTCACTTGATATAGCCATCTTTTGAGAGGAAAATTCCATTATTTTGGTTTTGGCTTCATATAACAGATTGTCCTGTGATACATTGTTACAAAGACGATTTTTTCGCTTCATAGAACAGATTTATTGTCCTGTGGTTAATTTTCTTTCCAATCCATTCCTATTTATTCACGCACTTATAAAAGTATCGGTAATGCAAGCACATTATATCATAAATTTGTTAAAGAAACTGGCATCCAACTACACAACTTAAAGAAACTCACATGCAACTGCACCGTTTATTGAGAGAAGAACACGTGTTTTATGCTTAATGCTGATATTTATGAACCCTACACTTCACTTCACAACGTTATGGAGGTTAGTTTAGGGAATACAATACTCTGAAAGATAAAAGTTAAGCTTATCTCAATTTCAGATAAAAACCGTCAAATGTGTCGATTCTGTGGCGTGATCTTGAAGGGAAAGTCTTCACTAAGACAGCACGAGGCTAGACACCAAAAGCGCGGGAAATACAAATGTGATTCGTGTACAACAGTGTTTTTCAGCAAGTCAAGTTATGAAAGGCATATGCTTATTCACACAGGAGAGAGAAATTTTGAATGTCCGACGTGTAGTGCGAAGTTTTGCACCAAACAAGATTTGCTGAGGCATATTCGCAGGAAGAAAAAAATATTTAGATTTCAGTGCAGTTTATGCGATAACAAGTTTGAATCGAAAACAGATTTAAACGACCATTTGAGTCTACATACTGGAGAAAAGAATCATAGGTGTAAAATATGTAACAAGATGTTTAGATATAGGGCAGGGCTTTATAGACACCTCAAGATTCACAAGAAAGACAAATGATGTATATAAAAAAAGGGAGATGGTTGACAGACATACCTGATCTTTTTTCTATTTTGTTTACTCCTGTGATGTTTGTACCTTTGTAAAGATTTTTTTTGTAAAGCGCTGTATATTGGTGATTTCAGTAGTTGTAGAATGTTATAGAGGGACTGGCAAGAACAGGTTATGACTAAAAATTCAGAATCTGACTAGTTTTATACATTTTTTTCGATTGATCGTACAAAATATGCGTCTATACACTGCCATCCATAAAAAACTATACAAACAAGGAAATCATTCTAAATTCTTTATAAGTTTATCCTAATTTTTCAACCCTGAACTTGAAAGAATCATAATAATTTGCTTCACATAATTCAAAATTATGAATTGTGATAAGGAAAATGTAAAAAGAAACTTTTTTCATCTGCACAATTTTTTTCCAAAAATTGTCATTTTTATATAAAAAAGTATAAAAATCCGAAAACTTCAAATATTTGGGTCAAGTTTGTTACAAATGATTTCAACAAGGTTTATAATTAGAATCATACAGCAATGGATTTAAAACTGTACATTTAATGACAGCAGCATGATTGGAAATAGTGTATAATAATTTATGGATGGCAGTGTATATGAGGTTGTAGTACACTGTATCGTGAATAATGTACAGAGTAGTTTTTACCTCACAAAGGTTTGTGATAACACGACGTTTGTGAGATATCCCATATCGGGAGTTCGCTTCTTTTCATGTGGTGGAGGTTTTTCTTTGTTTGCTTTTGTTCCTGTTTTATCCTGATTTAGTATGCCCTCGGTTTCTGATTTTCTGAATTATCGATTTTGTGCTGTATACAGGGATATGGTCATTATCCATATTTGTCATATGATCAACCCCGGGGATTTACATTATTAGTATACTGGTGATATTGTGATTTCGTTTTGTTTTTAATGTTTTCTAACGTTTATGAAAAATACTTGTTTTGCTTGAGTCATCATATAAATGAACATAGTTGTATAATAAAGAATCCCAAAGTAATTTATTACGCATTTATCTATTTATGTTTCACAAACACAGGTTTCATTTTCTACAAGTTTCTTTTTTTTTAGAATTTTGATCATCGAGATATTTTTATAGGAAAAAAATATAAAGCAAGTTTGCATATGTGAAGAGGGTATCTACGTACGATGGATTTATACAGATTCATTCTTTTAAAGTTTCATTTGTGAAAAGGAACGGCATGTTTATCATGCAACCTTGCAAATTCAACAAAATACAAAACCACGTCAACAACACCAACAACACCCTAAGGTTTTATGACATCCTTATTTCATTCTATATGCATGAACACGATGAAGGAAATTCTATTGGCAACTCAGAATGACAATTTGTAATCGTTGATATGTTTCTTGTCGGATTTTTTTGCAGGAGCTGATAATACTTTGGCGTTTGGGATGGCCAGACGGACCTTTTCTTGTCAACTTTGTAGTTTTACTACGGTCCATCAAGAAAGCCTAATACGTCACAGAAATACTCATTCCCAAAGAAGACCGTTCAAATGTCCGTTTTGTCCATACACGTGTAAAAGGCGGGATAACACACGAGGTCATATATTGAGAGTACATAAAGTTAATCCAGACTCGGCTATAATAAGGAAAGAACCCAACATGTGAAAAATTTCGATTACTTGACAATGGGATTATGTTTACATGGTCTTCAGCTTTCGACCTATCACCGAAAACTATACTTGAAATTGGCGCGAGTCTGTGTTTTTTACAGTGAATATTGTAATGAACTATATTGATGTAAC
This sequence comes from Pinctada fucata, assembly GCA_028142955.1. Classification (NCBI taxonomy): domain Eukaryota; kingdom Metazoa; phylum Mollusca; class Bivalvia; order Pterioida; family Pteriidae; genus Pinctada; species Pinctada fucata. The sequence goes on along the minus strand of AP027102.1, from coordinate 26,226,719 downwards.
TGTCTAGCCATCATAGTACATCTTTACTTTTTTTTTCTCTTGTCAGCGACATTGTTGTTTTCAGTAAAACATTGCGAAAATGAGATTATTAAGAATGGTTATGATTTTATTAGCTCTACTGGTCAAAGACCAGTCGAGCTTATGCGATCGCCCTGTGTCTGGCATCCGGCCGTCTGTCTGTCTGTCTGTCCGTCCGTTTAACTTTTCTTGTGAGCGCGAATCCTCTGAATCTGTGAATAGTACAAAATAGATTCTTTTTGCATTATAATGGGCCTGTGGTCTAGTTGTGCACCTAATATTTTGTTTGAGCCCCTGACCCCCATTGTCTTGGAAAATGGGCGTGGTCATTTTCTCATATATAACTTACTCAATGTAATCTTGTGAGCACCAATTCTCAGAAAGTATAATTGATAGAAAGATAATTAATTTAGCGTTATTCTCAGTCTGTAGTCTAGATATGCACTTTGTATTTTGTTTGAGCCCCTGACCCCCGGGGTTTTGGAAAATGGGCGTGGTCATTTTCTCGTTTATAACTCTATGTAATCTTGTGAGCACCAATTCTCAGAAAGTTTAATTGATAGAAAGATAATTCTTTTAGCATTATTCTCATTCTGTGATCTTGTTGTGCACCTGATATTTTGTTTGAACCCCTGACCCTCAGGGTCTTTGAAAATGGGTGTGGTCATTTTCTCCTATATAACTGCATGTAATCTTGTGAGCACCAATTCTCAGAAAGTATAATTGATAGAAATATAATTAATTTAGCGTTATTCTCAGTCTGTGGTCTAGATATGCACCTTGTATTTTGTTTGAGCCCCGACCCCCGGGGTCTTGGAAAATGGGTGTGGTCATTTTCTCCTATATAACTGTATGTAATCTTGTGAGCACCAATTCTCAGAAAGTTTGATTGATAGAGAATTAATTCTTTTTCCATTACATTAATCATTCTCTAGTTGGTTTGTATTTTGTTTTAGCCCTGGATCCCCAGGGGCTTTGAAAATAGGTGTGTCACTTACATTATTTTTTGGACACAACCAGGAGAGTCTCATCAGAGGCTTCTGGTATTGTTTACGTAGATAAAAGAAAATAAAGCGTTTAAATTCATCTCGGAAGAATGTGTGCCCTTCTTCAAGCTACGTGCCATCATTTTTACATATATATAAAGTTGATACAGACACGCGACCTTTTCCTGAAAGTTTTATTTTAAAAATCAGGGATTTTTAATTCGACTGCTGGAAGTAAGAAAAAGCGAATAGTGTTTTGGATGTATGATATTTTAAGACCTGCACTGCTTTGAATATATACAGAAAACTTATATTGCGCAGTTCTGAAATTGTGTTATCATATCTGAATCCCAATTACACTGAATTTTGTTATTTTAACATCGATGAAGCAATCATGGGATCATCTGTTGTTTTTATTTATACATATATGTATAAGAAACCTTGCATTTTTGAAAATTTGTTTCTATGGTAGATTAAATTGTCCGACCGAAGAGTTGAACATTTTCGTTTCATTTGCATGCAAACAGGAGACGCTGACTCTCCTCGGGCACCTGGTGTCACTTCGGAATGTTGTTCATTCCGAGGTTCGCAATTGAAATTCTAATGATATGCCTTACCTTCTCGACTTTGAGACTGAATAAATGATAGTTACTTCTTTTATGTTTATTTCAAACTTAGGGACTAATTTCATGGTTTTTAATCGTGCGATGTCTTCTTTATTAAATATAAATGTGGCGACTTTTCGTAATGTATATGGGTTTTCTCATTTATTAGGTCAATAGAATGAAATCTTTTATACATTTGTATGTAACTTTCACGTATTTTTTTTTCCAAATTGAATAGTTATAAACGAAGAAACTTAAATTACGTGAATCAAAGGTATGTTTACCCAAGATACATTAATAGCCATATTTAACATCATAGAAAACAAGGAACATGGGACATCAAAACACCAGACTACACATCAAATTACATAACAAATAATTTTCCTCCTTTTTAGTAGTAGTAGGTACTATGTATGATGTAATTCATTGTTTTCGTTTGTAGATTTTGATCAACATTTCGAAAGAATACCGTCGCCTGTTTCGAAAGGAGTTTTCAAACCCGTCCCATTACTATCAAAGGAAAATGCCTCTTTTATAACGTTTGACCTGAGCACTACAGACCAGAGTAAGACAATATCTAATTCTCATTGAATGTTAAACGTCTTCCAATTTGGATAACTGATATTAAGAAGTTGATTTATTTAAGGTTTCAAAAGAAAAAATACGTGATTAAAAACCACTTTTTATCAATTCATTTTGCTCACCCATTTGATGAATTTTAATAACTTTTTTTTTAGTTCGTGGTGGAATAATTCCCCATATTGCACAGATATCAGCCATAAGTAATGATGGGAGAGAATTCAACTGTTATGTCAAACCTGTATTTTCGATTACAACAGATGCCCAAAGGAAAACCGGCATCAGCATGGTTTCAAATAAAATGACACTAAACGGAATTAAGGTGGAATCTTGTAGTATTCAAGAGGCAATAGATCAGTTCATAGACTGGCTACAGTCGTTTTCTAATATATTTTTGATTGCACATACAGGAAAAAGGTTCCACTTTCCTGTTTTAATTTCTACCTTGAGCTCGGTAAACAAGGTGACAGAATTTGAGAACGTTGTTATGGGTTTCATTGACAGCATAGCACTGTTCAAGAAGGTATATCCCGGCCAACCCTCATACAAACAGGATGACCTAATGGAATTGATGTTTGGCGTAGTGCGCGGTGATGATGACGAAATAGTCCGCAATGCGTTAGACGAAGCCAGATGCCTAGCAAGCCTCATTACTTGTGCAAAAGCTGAACCGAAAGGTTTAATTGCAGTTAGCTTCCCTCCGGTCGCCGTCAGAAATCAGCTAGCGTTTACCAGAGAGAAGACAAAGAACATAACCACTCTACATCCATTGATTGCATCTGGAGTGATGAAGAGTGCGACAGCTGAAAACATAGCGGGATCTGGACTCCGACTGGAACATCTACAGAAAATCTATTCCAGGTATGGTGAGGACGGGCTTCGGAGCACGTTCATAAACAAAAACTCTGATGGAAAATGTCGTGTTACAGGGATGGACAGAACAATAGATAAAGTCATCCCAAGATTGGCAGAATATTTGAACAAATTATGACGTGTTTGTTCGTATTCAGTGTGAATAGAACTGAGTTTTTAAATTGAAGTGGATTTTATGGAGTGGTACATATAAGTTTATATAAAAGAAGTATGTATACTTGTGTAACACTTGTATATCTTTTTTCGATTTTATGTAGATTTTAACTTGTAAATTTTATATTGCATAATGTTTATGAAAGTCATTTTCATGAACAAACATGTATTATATTTTCATTCTGCATTGTTAAACGTAACATATTGAATACGACATATACAAATGCATTTAAAGTCTTGAACTCCTCAAGCTTCAGACAAGCATTGTAATACGTCTTTTTGTCACTATGAAGACGAGAAAGGACCATTGTGGAAATGATTACATTCAACTTGGTTTCAAGGGATTCCATTGAATGTGTGAGAAACATTTTGCTTGTTCTCAAGTGACTATTAGGCATAGAATATAGTACAGCTGTATTTTACGTGTATAGACATGAGGAAAGATGCTAAATATTGCATATATTAACTGTTCTTCTCCCGAACAAAATAAACTTAGGATATCTACCACTGTCTTCGAAATTCCCTTATTCATTCATTTTGAGAGGTTTCATGTCAAAATGCTGGGATAATGTGGATCTGAAAATTAAACCTATGAAATAAGTCATCACATTGTACTTTCTGCAGAGTAAAAGAGTGTTTTCGTTTTTTTTTCGAAGTGCAAGATGTAAGGTAGATTGCAAAGAAGTTAAGTGGCCCCTCAAATCGACGTCCCAAATTAATTTGGGGGGGGGGGGGGGTTAAATTTATAGAGAGTTATATATGTATATTTTGAGAAATCTAGTTATAAAAACTAAAAGTCCCCTTCGGCGATGCCGGTAGGGGACTAAAAACTACTCCTTGCTTCCTAAGACATTTCAAATTTTGCCTAAATATCACAAAACCTGGTGATTTTGTCATTTTTTCAAGAAAAATAGCACAATTCTTTATTATTTTCATCGAGATAACATCGAGCGGGAACGTGAACAACTTTTTCCTTTTGCATGCAATTAGACATGCAAAAGGAACAATATATCAAAAGCTGATGAAAATAGGCCCTAAAATGACGTTTTTCCAGAAATTTTGCAAAATATACCATTTTCCAAAATATTTAGAAAGGAAATTAAAGGATGTGTATCATTTCATGAGTAGCCTACATTGTAGAGTAAATATTGGTACAATTTCATGGAAGTAACCGGATGTGACAGTTCTACCGCATTGAAGCGGTGGGTGTTGCATGCAAGCAGGAGATGCTTCCTGATCTCACTCCCATATCGGGAGTTCGCATCTTTTCATATGTTGGAGGTTTCTGTTTGTATGCTTTTGTTCCTGTTTTATCCTGATTTTGTATGCCTTCGGTTTCTGATTTTCTGAATTATCGCTTTTGTGCTGTATTCAGGGATATGGTCATTATCCATATTTGTCATTTACCCTGAAAGGGGGCCATTTTACTATATAAATCATATAAGTTGACGTGTTTGTGTGTGATCGACGCATTTGGATTCTTGAAGCACAACATTCAAAGAAGAAAACCACCGGTTTGTAGACACAAAACCTATCCTTTATTTTAGTTAACGACACTGTACAAGTGGAAACTTTCTACGTTTTTACTTTCGATATTTCTGTCCACGTATATATTTACGCTTACTTCAATTTGGAATTGCTTTGATAATAGACACATTATAGAGTCACATTGCAATATACGATTATAGCTTACTTGATGTACATAAAGCTTCCGTTAAACTATTAAGCTCATCTTCAATGTAGCATATTTTGGGTGTTACATGTGACAGAAGAAATACATATACTTAATGTTACTGTTTAGCGTTTTTAAGATCGAGAGTATGTTTTAGGTCCGTTTGGCTGTGATAAGTGTTCAGATGTATACATAACGAAGGAGAGCCTAGAGGCACACATTACTGCGATGCACAGGAAAGGGAACGCCCCATTTAGAAGTACAAAGGGAAATAAAGGCTTTGTAAAAAAGAGATACAAGACAAAAGTACAGAGGATCTCGAGGATTCCCGGTGTAGTCAACTCTTTTTATGGTTTCTCTTAAAATTCTTTCCTCATGAAATATCTATCAAAAGATTATTACTGTAGCATCATTGTTCTGCAAATTCCCTTCTTTAATCGTTATTTGGGGTAAATTAACAATAATGTTTGCCTTATTATTATGCTAAGGTGACACAGAATTCATATAGGGAACCATGGTTGAACAATAAATAATGGCAAAAATGAAATAGTCTGTGAAAAACAAGATCATGAAGAGTCAAATAAAATAAGCGATGGTAACCTAATCAAGTATTTAAAAAAGTAATCGGGTTATAATTTTTAATTGAGTAATGGCAAGTTAAAGGTTAACGAGGAAAACTTCATGTCAATTCAAACTGTATTTCAGATAAAACGCTTCATGTGCGCAATATGTTCCCGCCAATTTGTGTATTCAAAAGATTTGCGGGCCCATGAGAAAGCCGTACATACTAACGAGAAGTTCAAATGTAATCAATGTTCAAAGACATTCGGATATGAGCAAAGTCTCAGACGACATCTGGAAGCTGTTCATTTGGGGAAAGTTTTTACTTGCACCATTTGCCTAAAAGAGTTTAGATATGTGGATAATTACAGGCGACACATGAAAGCTGCTCACAAACTGCATTGAAGTGGAGAAAAGGTTCATAGATTGCACTCAATCGAAAATAGTTACGTTCATAATTTGCATTGAAGTTAAAATAGTTAATTTAGTGTTGAAGTTGGACAAAAGTTCATAATATGGGTTAAAGCTGAAGTTTAATTTTGAAAGTTGATTTTAGGAAATTCATAAGTTGCATTACAGTTGAATTTAAAAAGACATAATTTACATTGATGTTCTAGATTTACGTTGAAGTTGAAAAATAATAGCTTGTATTGAAGTTGAATAAAGAATTTTGATTACCCCTCGATACATTGATTTTTGTTGTTGTTTATTTAGATTTTATTTCACTGGAGTACATTAGTGAAGAAAGCATAGGGGTACTTACCCCTCCCTGTGTAATGAATGTATTTTGGAGGTTTTAGCGTAAGTAAGTGTGTAGCATTCCGCTTATTATCTTTGTGTTCTTTCATAAACTACATATATAGCTCACCTGAGCCAAAGGCTCAAAGTGAGCTATTGTCATACCGCTTCGTCTGACGTCCGTCGCCTGTCCGTTAAATTTTCATTTTGTTTTCCAGAACCGCTGAACAGATTCTCATGAAACTTGGTACGAATGAAGTACAAATAGTCCCCTACAAGTGGTTTGTTTTTTGGTCCGGATCCGTCTATAGGTGGCACCACCACATGCAAAATTAGGCCTCCTTTGACAAATTTCTTCTTCTGAACGGAAGCACGTATCTACAAACCCAACGCATAAGAATGCTTTAGAAGGATGTCCTAAGAAGTGTTATTTTTGGTTCCACACCAAGTTAAATTTTTGGACGTCTTTTCGGACTTTGTCAAGAATGCTAATTTTTGCACTATTTCTTTAAATAACTCAATAAGTGTATGATTTTACACACTCATTTATTGCATATTTATCATATTTAAGTTACTAAATGCTTTGATATGTTTTTTATACTAAAAATTTGATTTTCATATTTTTCATGATTTTTTTCTTATTCAAAAAGGAAAGGGGGGGATGATATACATATTCAACTTCTTCTCCAGAACGGCTGAACAGATATTTTCATTAAACTTGGTAGGAATGAAGTTGTCACGGTCCCCTACAAGTGTTGTTGTTTTTCGTCCTGATCCGTCAACAGGTTGCGCCACCGCAGGCAAAAGTAGGTCGGGGGCGGGGGTTACAAACTTCTTCTTCAGAACGGAAGCACGTATCGATAAACCGAAAGCATCAGCATGATCTATAGAAATGACTTAAGAAGTGTTGTTATTTTTGGTTCCACTCCGAAGTCAAATTTTTGACGCGTTTTTGACGTCTTTTCGGACTTTGTCAGAAAGGCACATTTCGCACTGTTTCTTCAAATAACTCAATAAGCGTATGTTTTACGCACTCATTTACTGCATATTTATCATATTTAAAATACTAAATGCTTTGATATGTATTTTATACTAAAATTTTTATTTTCTTAACTTCTTCAGAACGGAACAAGTATCGACAAACCGAAAGCATCAGGATGATCTAGAGAGAGTGTTTTTAATTTTTGTTCCACTCTGAAGTCAAGTTTTTTCCTTTTACAAACTTCTTTCTGTTTTGATATGCTTAGTTAACGTAGTTTGCAGGTGAGCGATTGTGGTCCTCTTGGACCTCTTGTTTAATCTATATTCTAATATTCAGCCAATTACGTCGCAGTATAATGGTCACGTTCTACCTTGACGCTAAAGTTGGTCACTGAATTTTCAAACGTCAAAACTTACCCCCAAAATGGTTCCAAAATGGTTTTCGGCATGTTAAATTGTTACATTTATGCTTGCTCTTCCTGGGCACCTGGTCTCGCTCTCATGTCGGGAGTTCGCTTCTTTTCATGTGGTGGAGGTTTTTGTTTGTTTGCTTTGGTTTCTGTTTTATCCTGATTTTGTGTGCCTTCGGTTTCTGATTTTCTGGGTTGTCGATTTTGTGCTGTGGACAGGGATATGGTCATTATCCATATTTATCATTGTATAGGGTTTATAGGATTTCTCCCTGTCATACTTCTTACTCAAAGTAGGTTTGTAGCCGTACGAAAACCACAAATGCACGGGGATAAAAACATTTTATTACCCGCCAGTGATCTTAAGAACAACCTTAGAATAAAAAAAATACTACAGTTTGACTGATACAAGAGCATCCAAAACAGGAACTACAACTTGTATTAAAACAAAAAAGCACATTGATTCTAAAACATCAGATCTGATTTTGCTTGCTTTTTAATTTTGAAATTACTCTTTCAAGGAACTCAGCAGATGAAGGTTATAAATCGCCAACATATGCCCTATGCTTGCGATGTTTGCCATTTTAAGTCCTTTTACAAGGAAAGCGTCACGCGGCACAGACGTCGGCATTTCAACGAAAAGCCTTTTAAATGTCCACATTGTGACTATGCTTCTACTAGAGCAGATCTCTTAAATAGGCATATAAAGGCAATGCATGACCTAAGGAAGGATGAAACGCCAAAGAAATGAGACTAAGACGATGATGAGAATAAGATGATAATGTTCATTTAATGATAAATAAGCATAGATCTATATGTACAGAATAAAGATCTTTGAGTTCAACAAAGTGTTCTTTTTTTCTTTTAGAATTCTTATACCGTAAGTTTTGTCGGTATGTTTTCCTAATATAACATATATGGACGATGAATCTATGGAAACTGTTTTAGACAGTTCTCTATGTTCATGATGTCCTAAAAAAATCAAATATATTTTTTTATCATGTTATGGATCATTTTGCTGATTGAATATAATATGCAGATAGGAGCAATCTAATTAAAATTCAGCTCTCTTTATTTCGTAAACTGCATAGAGATCTTACAACGACCGATTGGACGATGTATTCTATGAACTTTCGCATTTGCATTAATACGTGAAATATCAACCATTCACAATTATTGTTTCTTTGCCATCTATGTCATGACCCAGTTTCGTCCGAAAACATTTTAACTCACTTTGAGTCTTTCTGGTGTTAATTTTAAAGTTATAATCGAAACATTCATAGATTTTGATATCACCTTAATAGTACTTTTAGAAATAAAGGAAAGCCGCATATGACAGAATTGAACACTTCACATGAGTGATGATGGCCGCCGTTCTTGTAGTTGAACGTCATTCGGATATTCTTTTTACAATTTTCATTTAAAATACCTTGCGGCTTATTTCCAATAAAGAAAACATTTGCCGATCCAGACAGCTGAGATTTGTTTTGTCAAATATTGAATATCAGACAAACCGTCCAATCGTACGTTGTTAGATCTCTATGTTGTTTACAAAATAAAGAGAACTGTATTTCAATTAGATGGCAGATGCGAGTCGATACTCCGCCTGCGTTGTCTTCATTTCATTGAAAAGCGAGAATTTCATACCTCTTCGACAGCTCATTCCCTACACGCATAGTTGTCCTTTCACTTTGTTTTGATATTGACTTTGTTATGAATTTGCTCTTAAATATCTTCTACCTTTCTTTCCTAATGAATTTACCACAAATTATATTTAATATGACCTAACTTGCATGAAAACACAATTTCGGTATATTGTGAAGTTTACGACTGTTATTTTGCACAAGTGATTCAAATTTGAATTCATAACCATATCTTCTTAAAATATTTTATACTTACCTAACCAATTTCCTTCTTCCAAAGAAATATATTTTTTAATAAATCATTTAATCCATGATATGTACTTTTTTTTACTTTTATCTTTTGATAAACAGTAGTATTTGAATTACCAAAATCACTCATGCACGGAGAAAAGAACATTTTGCTACCCGCAAAAATAGGAACACTACAATAATAGAATACAACAGATTTAAATTCTACAACTTGACTAAAAGAAGATTTCAATACAGTATTTACAACTTGTGTTGTTAAAACAACCATTGATTATATAAAACATCAGAACTTATTTTGCTTGCTTTTAAATGAATAATTTTGAAATTATACTTTACAGGCTCCCAGCAGGTGAACGTTACCGGTATAAATCGCCACCCCATGTCGTATGCTTGCGATGTTTGTAATTTCAAGTCCATTTACAAGAAAAGCATCGTGCGGCACAGACGTCGCCATTTCAACGATAAACCCTTTAAGTGTCCACATTGTGACTATGCTTCTACGAGAGGAGATCATTTAAATAAACATATAAAGGGGACGCACTACTTGAGGAAAGAGGAAACACCAATAAAATAAGAAAGAGAAGAAAGTTCATTTCAATGATATACATGTATAGTTTTTTTTAATATGTACAGAATAAAGAGTCTTTGAATTCATTGCCAACGACATGTGGTTATTTGGATGGTTAGGAAGTGTTGGTCGCAGTTCGCTGGTTGTATTTGATAAAATCTAGTTTGAATTTAGGATATGACCGTCACAAATCGGCAAATTTGCAAGGGGGATGACTGACTATACCTGACTCTAATAATGCAAACATAAGCGAGTAGCAATCAACCTGGTTAAGCTATACTATCAATTGTACGGCCGGAATTCCACTTGCCTCCGCTTTGTCTCTTCGAATTCAAGCGCCATGTGTTTAGTTTACATTCAAGCGTTATGTCATGCACGTGACAGCTCATAATGGTGGTTGTTATGAATAAAAAAATAAAAAAGTCAGAACATATGAGTACTCTTAATCTTTTAATGGAAAACTTACTTTAAAATCCAGCCCTTTTGTCTTTAGCGCTGTTTAATTAATGAATAATTTTGAAAATTTACCTTACAGGTTCTCAGCAGATGAAGGTTATCGGTTTAAATCACCAGCCTATGTCATATGCTTGCGATGTTTGTCATTTTAAGTCCTTTTACAAGGAAAACATCGTGCGGCACAGACGTCGGCATTTCAACGATAAACCCTTTAAGTGTCCACATTGTGACTATGCTTCTACTAGAGCAGATCTCTTAAAAAGGCATATAAAGGGGACTCATGACTTGAGAAAGGAGGAAACGCCAAAGAAATGAGACGATGACAACAATAAGATCGAAATGTTTTTTTGAATTATATTCCTATACATCTATAGATATGAACAGAATAAAGAGATTTTGAATTCAGTAAGATTTCCCACGCTTTCAACCACTCAGATCGCTTATTTATTCATGATTTTTACTGGACCGATTTAAAAGTGCCAAATAAAAAATAATATTACAAGTACTCTCTCTTGAATTGTATGACTACAGACTACAAATTGCTAGCTATAACTGAGCAAGATATATTTAATAAGATAAAATAATATGTGTATTCGTCCCACACTCTTTAGAAGTTACCATGCTAAATCTCTGTTTACATTCTTACACATGGTCATTTACGTTACTGTTAAACTTTGGTCATTTTGTTGGTCAAGTCCGAGTTCGATTAACATCGTTACATCCATGTATAGCATTTGTTTCCTGCAGAATGTAAGTGACAATCAAAATCTAGACACGTTTTCATTCAGGATCAATCAAAATATCTTATTATAAAATGCTTAATACAGCTGCCAAATGTCTCGGTTAAGACGACTTCTTTGATTCACGTCACATGAATTGAGGGGCGGTATCATGTTGTCCGGCGTCTGTCTGTTAACATTTATTTTGTAATCGCAACTCCTCTGAAACCTTAAATGATAGAAACCTAATTCTTTGCCTCTAATCCCCAGTTTCTTCGAAAATTGGTGTTTTTTTCTCCTACATAACGCCATGTAATATAGTGAACACCAATTCTCAGAGTAAATTCTTTTTACATTCAATCAGTGTCTGGTGCAGTTGTGCACCTGATATTTTGTTTGACCCTCTGACCTCCAGGGTCTTGGAAATGGGTGTGGTCATTTTCTCCTATATAACTATGTACTCCAGAGAACACCAATTCCAAGACAGTATAATTGATAGAGAGTTAATTCTATTTGCAAATCAATCAGTGTCTGGTGCAGTTGTGTAACTGATATTTTGTTTGAGCCTCTGACCCCCAGGGTTTTAAATAATGGGTGTGGTCATTTTTTGTAGAATACCATTTCTTACAAAGTACAATTAATTCATAGAGAGATCATTCTTTTTGCTTGATAATCAGTCTCTGGTCCAGTTGTGCACCTGATATTTTGCTTGAGCCTCTAACCTCTAGAGTCTTGGAAATTATTGTGGTCATTTTAACCTACATAATAGTAATCTTGTGAACACCAGTTTTCAGAAAGTATAATTGATTGAGAGCTACTTCTTTTTTTCATTACAATGAGTATCTGGTGTAGTTGTGTACCTAAGATGTTTGTGAGCCTTTGATACCCAGTATCTTGGAAAAATGGCGTCGTTTGAGCGAATCGGAAATGTTCGGGACCCTATATTTCAATGGCGAGTTGAATGAAACATTAAAAAATATCAAATATCTATACGTAATATATGGAAGTACATAATTTGTAGCTTTTCCACGATACTGCCATTATGTCCCTTACACCTTAAAAAAGACCTCTCTCAATGAAATGAACATTTGTTTCATAAAATGTTTTGTTCATGATCTGAATTTGAATTATCTAAAAAAAATTATAAATGTGCGTTTGTATTTATCAAATTAGTACATGATTTGTAGCTTTTCCACGATACTGTTATTATGTCCCTTACACCTTAAGCCACCGTTCCACTGCATTCCCGCTGTACCTACGACCATTCCCGATCTAAATTTCCACAAGAGCGGGTAAAAGTTTCCCGACCATTTCCCAATTTTGTAAACATCACGATCTAGTTCTGACCAATTCCCGACCAAATCCCGATCAATTTATGACCCATTCCCGTTTAAACACCGACTTACTCACGCTATACACGCTCTACTCGCGATCACTTTGCCGACCGAGTCCCGTTCTACCCGACCTAACTTCGATCTATCCCCGACCTAAACCCGATCTATTCCCGACCAAAACACGACGCACCTACGCTCAAAATATATTTTCCCGCTGAAAATCATCTCATTTGTCTACATGCCATTGAAGGAACAAGATGCCCAGAAAGAGGAGGCAAACGTATAAAGCAAAAGAACAAAACACAGGAAAGGAACAAAATACAGAAGAAAACAATGAACAAGATACTATTTCATGTAGTGGTACAGATACTCTCACAGAAAACACAAAGGATCAAGACATGGGACAAATTGATGATAATGCAAGTGAAGTGTCAAACGCTTCACTTGCCTCTGGTAGCAAAAAGCAAAGGGCGAATTGTTCATTAAGTCAAAGCGAAGAACAAAACCTTGTTGAATGGATAAAGGAAAATGAAATCCTATGGAACAGAAACAAACAAGGTTTCCGTAACAAATCTGTTAAAGAAACTATTTGGAAAGACAAGGCCACAGAGATGAATAAAGATGTAAAGTATCTGATGACCTGGTATGAATCTCTACGCACCCGATTTGGACGTCTCAAGAAAAAGGCTAAAGGAAAGTCTGGTGATGGTAAAGAGTCAGTTAATCGAAACAAATGGACGGATCGAGAAATTTGGGTGTACGACAATTTTGTGTTTCTGTCAGATTTTGTTGGAGAAGTATTGACCCGTCCTCTACAGCCTGTGAGTAAATAAATATGCCAAATGAAATTAGTATCAATTTGTATATCAAATATTTGACAAATATGAATTGTAATCGATCAAGTTAAATGACTTTTATTTTTAGAACTAAAATTGTTCAAATTTCATTTTCAGCTTTGCCCTCCGAGAGACGCATCGCCACCAAGCACTGTTACCACTGATGTCCCTGCAGATGACGATGATGAGGTCCAATCCATATTTATGGATTCAGAAGGACCACATATGGACAGTGGCAGTCAGTACTCTTCAAGTAGCATGTCCACGAAGGGTAGAGGTCGATCATCTAGACAAATTGTGGCTGACAAGATGGCAGAGGATCGATCCCGTATGCTGAACATCCAAGAGCAGATGTTGACCTTGATAAAGCCAGTACCTGAGCTGTCAGAGAGACAGGCTTTTGGAGAGTGGATCACCACTTCGATGAGAGATGTTGACCAATCATTGTGGAGGTCTTTTAAGATGCGGATAATTGGCGTTGTTCTTAGCAGCATCTGAGAACATGTAAGTGATAGAAACGCATTTAACATTTTAAGAAAAGTTTGAACAAAAGTTAATAAAATATCATATCTTAGTCCTGACACAGATTTTAATCAGGTCGTTATATCATTATTCTATCAATGCCATCTTAAACTTGTAGTTATCTTTCTTCGATATCTTAACTTGTTTTATTTTAAAGTAAAAAGAAACGTGCTACTCCACCGCAGTTCCAGACTCCTGCAGCACAAAAACCACTATATTCGCAGGCGGGGACACCTCTTGGCACATTACAACAGGCTTCATCGTCTTCTTACTCATGGCAGCCTTCATCTGATACATGGCAAATGTATCCGAATACTCAAAGCAACATATCCTGGCCCCAACAGAATACCAGTTGGGTTTCATCTAACGTTCAACAGCAGCAAATTGAAGTGACCCAACTACAACCTGCCGCGGCAACTTCAGCAACGCAGCAATCTTCAACCCTACATGAAACCTCTCCTATCCAATCCATGTATCAGGATCAAGCGCTGAATACGTCACAACAACAAGAATAAAGCTGTTAAGAACAATTCCAACGTATTGTGGATTGTAATTACATTCACAACCATTGAATTTCATCTATTTTAATCAGAATGTTTCAATTTTATTTTTGCAGGTAGCGAAAATGAAGAAAAGCTTTTAAAATGCTTCTATGCAAATTTCATGATTGAAATGATCCTCAAGTTTGATATCATGTTTATATGTTTATACGTTTACACATAATAAACCAGATTTCTTTTTGTGATTTTCAGAAACAATGAACAATAGATTTGTAATCAAACAATTTCATTCATCTATGTTTTCAAATGATATTAACGTAAAATACAAGTCAACTTTACATCTGATTTAAACGATTTAATACTGTTCAGATAAGTAATTCAAACGCTTCTCTGAAGTTTATTTTACTGATTTTACTTAAAGTTCGAATAAAACAATCTTCTCATGTCACGTTGTGTTATTAAGAAATCATATTGTCTTGCCATGGGACAGATCCAGCAGTGCTATTAAAATACAATCTTAGGTACTCTCGTTGTCTTTTAGCTCTAGTGGCATCAACGTTATGTCCTCTAACTTGATCAACCTCGTGCATATTAGCCGTAGCTCTCCATGCTCCCGGAACTATATTATGTTCACTATCCTCTGAATCTAATTGGGTATTCTGCATACTGGGAAACTTCATTCGTAAGAGGTTGTGGAGGATAACACATGCTTCGATGATTATGCGCACATTATCTGGGGTTTGCATCATTTGTGTAAGTAAAATCTGCCATCTACTTGCCATAATCCCAAATGCGTTCTCCACAACACGTCTTCCCCTTGAGATTCGATAGTTGTAGACAAGTTGTTCACGAGTCATGTATCTTTGTGAGTAGGGTTTCATCAGATATGTTCTGAGGCCAAATGCATCGTCACCTAATATGTAGTAAGGCATATCCTTGTCATCGTTAGGCAATGGTTCAGGATTTGGAAGGCCGATTGTTCCTTCCTGCAAGTGATATTTGAGCTCTGAAGCATTGTAGATTTGAGCATCAGACATAGCCCCATTCCCGCCACAGTCCACCCATAGAAATTTATAATCTGCATCTACAAGTCCTAAAAGAACTATGGAATAAAATCCTTTGTAGTTGTAAAACATGGATCCGCTGTTTGGGGGACATCTGATAGATACGTGTTTACCATCTATAGCTCCACATGCATGTGGCACATTCCATCGTCGATAGAATTCGTCGGATATCTTTCTCCATTCTTCTGATGTTGTTGGACAAGATATCACTTCGCCTTTGAACTCATCAACTATCGCCCTGCAAACTTCTGGAACAAACTTTGTAATGGTACTTCGACCGCATCGGAAATTATACTGCAGGGAACTGTATTTGTCGCCTGATGCAATATGCCTCAGCGTCACTGCAATTTTTAGTCCAGCTTCTAGAGGCCTCCTGAAGTTTGTAGCTCTTTTGTTCATTCTGTGTTCTATACGTTGTAATATCTCATCAAATAATTGTGGAGGCATACGAATAAAGTTGATAAAAGATGCCTCATCTTCTAGTCTAAGTTGAGTCATTAGACGGTTGTATTGGCCAAACAGAAGCCTGTGTTGCTCCGTAAGCCATGGCTTAACCCAAAACTTTCGAGGTCGTTTATCATAAAGGGCATTAAATTCCTCCTCTGTCATAAAGTGGCTTTGTATAGCCATAAAAGCGACCATTATATTTTGTTGGTGTTGTCGTCGTTGCGACATTTTGATAATAAGTATTTCAATCAATAATTACTTTAGAAATTGATGAAATATGCACAGTGCCTTGTTAAAGCGTCGTTTGGTCGTAGGTTGGTCCCATAGAACGTTAGTAGGGCGCGGGATGATCCTGTATAGGTCTTTGGAAGATCGGCTAACATTAAGATTAAGCGGTAACGTCGCGGAAAGAGCGTAGAAAAGACGTGTGGAGATCGGGAAAGGGACGTCATTAAAGCGTATCTTGGGCGTGAAGAGAGCGTGATTGAGTTAAATGCCGATCAGAATACGCTCAATCCACGCTCTTACCCGACCAAGACAAGTTCTACCTAGGCTGTACCCCCGACTATCCCGACTAAACCCAGACCAATTCACGATCAAAAGGAGAGCGTGAGAGTTTCCCGTATTCTTTCAACCGGTTGAAAGAATACGGGAAACTTTTCCCGACCTATAGAGCGTGCCCGCTGTAATACCGATCAATTTTGGACCAACATACGCTGCACCAGACCAAGATACGACTAAGAGCCGTTCTCTCCCGACCTGGCATTTTTTGGAGTCGGGAATGGTCGTAGGTACAGCGGGATTGCAGTGGAACGGGGGCTTTAAAAAAGACCTCTCTCAAACTTCATTGATTTATCAATTAGTATTTTTTCAACGAGGTTCCTTTTTCACTATTTTACGTTAAGCTAGCCGTCACGGGATTATTGGACCAATCATTGGCCTGTAAGACCCTGTTAACGCACCACTGCCTAATGTGAAGTCACATTTACGTAATCTCTCTTCGGCTCACTCGACGGTAGCGTAAACGCACAACAATAGAGTAAATATGAGCGGTACCGGGAGGAGACATGTAGAAATTGGAATCAAGACTCGATTTTCCTATAATTAATCGAATTTACCAAAAGATGGATAGATTTGTGAATTTTTTCATACAGTCCTTGCTTTTTGTAATGACCATGTGATGTCCATCTAAAAAATATAAATTTGCGTTTGTATGTATCAAATTAGTTTAAATATATCTATATGTAACGTTTCTTTTGGGATGCAGTATATCTTTATCGTGTTACGAAATTGACGATATTTCGAAAGATTGGGATTTACATTTAAGTTCGTTTTGTGTACAGATCTGTTTGTCAATCTTAAAATAGAACTAAAAAAATAGATAACACTTTTGAATGGTTTTTGTTCTTTCATAATTTGCACAAGTGATCTTTTGAAAATCATTTCCAATTGAATGAAAAATATGGATAATGGTTATATCCCAATAAACAGCACAAAATTGATGATTCAGAAATCACATCGAAAGCATACAAAATCAGGATAAAAAGGAACCAAAGCAAACCCACCGAAAGCATACAAAATCAGGATAAAACAGGAACCAAAGCAAACAAACAAAAACCTCCAACACATGAAAACAAGCGAACTCCCAATATGGGAGTGAGACAAGGTACTAAGAAGGGTCGGCATCTCCTGCTTGCATGCAACACCCGTCCCTTCAATTAGATAGAATTGTTACATCCGGTTACTTCCATTTCGGAAGATACAAGTACATTCAGTGGTTTGATGGTTCAAATGGTCTACAACAGAACATCATCCACCATTCTGGACAGTGGGACATCATAGTGTATGACGAGTTTCCCGTATAGACCTTAGAAGTGCCTCAGCGACGATGTTAGTCTTTATCTGAAAGACGCCTAGATCTCAGAACCTAGGTTTTACCCAAATTTCCATCAAAAATGCGTCAAGATCATCAGATGGCTTTTATACCGTTGATTTGATCGTGGTGTCACCAGAAGGATACTCTTAATGATACTACAATCTACAGCTAAATTCTTTAAGAAACATTCTGGGTGATTTTAAAACGGAGCTCTAGCCCTGTCTTATCCTTGTTAGAGAAGACCTGTTATGTCTGAATGTCGGTCGAACTCCTCGAATGAATACAGCCTTGATCTCGTTTCAGTCTGCAAAGCACGGACCGTTTGTTTACGCGCCAGATTATGGTACATACGTATTTACATATTCATCTGTGTGCTATTTGGACTCTTCGTTTTGCTGCATTATAGAGTATGAACACTTCCGTATTGTTGTTTATTTTTCAATCTTACATCGAGGAGGCTATAATGCACAACGATTATTCGTTCTTCGAGACCAATTGGAAACTGGAATATTTTAATAAATATGCGCACATAATCCGGATAATCACACTTACGTTTTAAGTCTGCACCGATTACCCAGCGGTCTCTTCGTTGATATACAGTCTCATGTCTTTCTTATGTTTTTGTGCTCTTCTTCTTGGTCTCAAAGAGGTATTCTGATTTTGCTTTTGGTGCTGAAACCAATTCTTGTTGAGATTCCCTCCTTCGTTAAGTATTTGATAAATTACCCTAAAATATGGAACAATTATTCGAATATTCCTTTTTTATTCTTAACAACTTTTTATTGTGAATGTCTTTTGCGATCGGCATCTTTAGAGGTTGGTGTAGTAGTATTTATGTTCTTTGTACATTGGTTTCTCGTCAGCTACTGTATGGGATAACAAGCTTTTCCTCTTTTGTATTTGTACTTTTTAAGTATGATATCCATTTATTCGAAAGACAATTTTTAAAGTTGTAAGCTCAAACTTTAGGCATTATTTTGTTTCTGAAAGAAAGAGAGATAACTTCCAAATCGATTTTTGATTCACAAGGTTAAAAAAACGATTTAGGATAGTTTATATACATTTATATATTTTCAAGTGCTTCAGGGAATGAAAGTTAAACAAAACAACCCCTAAACAAACAAAAGAATCTATAAGTCTTAGTTTATATGAAAATTTTCTTTTTGTTCGTTTCTATCAGAATAAACGAAATGAAGTGTTTGAACTCGTAACCTTCTTCAACATCATTTCAAACCAATTTCAATGTACCAGACACGTGTTTCGGTTAGTAAATCCTCATCAGTGGTTCTTAAAGTATTTTTTTTTTATTGAAGTAGCGCCCTCTAGATTTATTTTTTGAGTTTGTGTATCTATTGTGTAAAGAGTGTTAGGCTTAAAATATCTTTTAGAGTTGATTCAGTAACAAAAATGCATTTTTTTTTTCATAAACATTGATTGTTTCAATATACTTAGATGTCATATTCATACATTTACATGCATGAACCCACAACCTATTCCACAAATCACAAAACATTTTCTCATGAAGGTTTAATGATGAATCATATTGAGGTGCATGATTTTGATATGTCGCACTAATTGATCTATTTCTAGAGGTCATCTCGCGGATAGGAAATGTGGTTGATTCAAAAGATTGGCGTGCGGAGGGTAAGAGAGGACCAAAACTTCTGACCAAGGAACTATTGAAGGAGATTTATAGACACGAACTAGTAAACTTACATATTGGATCAAAGGCTGACTATGACATCGACCGTCTTATTCTTGTGAAAGGTAAGTCATTGACTATAATATTATTAACTTCTTTGATCTGTTTTTCTTTTATTTTCCCCATCATGCATCACTTAAGAGATTTGCTAAACTTTTGGAAATGCGCATATGTGCATTAAGATTTTATAATAGATCCTATATATCAAATAGTGGCAATATTGTTAACGATTCTGAAATATATATATTTAGTTCTAGGATTCAATGTGATATCTAATGCATCACTACTAACTTATAATGGTTCACCAACTCAACAAAATGTTGACATTAACCTGAAATTTAACCACCGCTTGAAACATTGTACCCTGCTGTACAAGAGAGCGGGCATTTTGTAACATTATCAAGTAAAGGCTTTGAGTATTATTATTGGGAATAAACTGCTTTCAATTGATTTTTCGTCTTTGGATTACGTAATAAAGCATAATAGAGTAGCATATTTGTAATAAGCGAATATTGTATAAAATTATATATGTGTGTTAAAAAACTTACAATTTTTTTTCATTTCAGATACAGTGTTGTCTGTATTTTCTATTCCTTCACGTTTACATGACGCAGTTTGGAGGGAATGCAAAACAAGTATTGTGCAAATGCTAAAATATATGAGAAGAAAATAGACTTTCATGTACGGTGGATATGCCGACGTTTTTAGATCAATTGTTTAACAGTAGTCCAAATAATGTTGAAGTGGTTGTAGCATATTATTAAACGATATTCAATTGTTTTTAGAGTAGTCTTAATAATGTTGAGATGGATGTAGCATATAATGAAACTGTATTCTCGCATGTGTATTAGATGTTGATATCAATTTTAGATCATTAAATAGTGTTTTATACCAAAAGCCTTTCATTTTTTTCAACGAATTATTTGTATCAACTACTTCATCGGTAGTTTATACAAACACCTTTTTGTGAAATGTAGATTTGAATCCCCGCAAATAAAAGCATCCTTTGGTTATGAGGATATATTGACTGTACCTTCTCGAAGAAAATTTCCAACAAATTTTAATGCACCAGACACGTGCTTTGGATTTTTTATTCCCATCAGTGGTACTAACACTTATTTCATGTTGCATTGTGGAGCAGTTTTTGACTTGATGTTTTGAAGTGTATTCATTGCTTATGTCCAGCTCTGTAGCCTGAAAGAAGCTCTGTTTGGCCCTTTATTAATTTGACATCATACATATGTTATTGCTATTTCGAAAACCTTGTCATTTCATGCAAAAGCATAATCGAAATGAAAGGAGGTTAACATCTTAGCACCATCCCTCCAATGCGATTTTGAACATAGATTTTATTTGAATATGCTACTGAATCGGCCCTACAGGGAAATATGGAACCGCGCACTCTCTGTAAAGTAAATGTGCAAATTCAGTATCAATGAATAGAACCAGAGGGCGCTTCTTAGATGAATTTTGGCGGCTCCTGAAAATCGCTTCAGCTGGACGCATCACTCAAAATATCCGAAATTCGTGTCTAATGCATAATAAATTGGTTTGAATTGTGCGTTTACCATTTTTTTCTCTTTAGTGTAAATATGAAGGATATGAATGTTCACCAGAAAGTTCAGGAAAGCAGACGACTTTTGTAATTGGAAACATATATGGTTTTAGATTACCACAACAATTTTGATTAAAGTATGGGTTCTTTTTATGCTAAGTACATACTTAAAAACTTTGATGTTTGACCCCAAAATAAATAACATATATGAATGTAAACGTCTTCAAATTGAATAGCATCATTTAAGAACAGATAAATTGGCAACATGGACCAGACATGCATGTTTCGGGTACTTAACCCTCGTCAGTGATCCTCAAATCTAAACAATTTGCGTGTTTTATTACGCCAATGATAGTCAGACATAGTGAGGTAAACTTGGGAAGTAGTTATTGAGTTGTTGGTTTTATGCTGATATCTTCATTTCACAATGCTTTTGTCTTATTGAAAGTACTTTGGCTGGAAGCTTTAATATTCGAAACACGTGTTTGGTGCATAATAAAAAATTGGTTTAATATTTTCTTCAAGTAGGTGTAGAGTTGTAACCCTTCCGCATTATACGCATTACGACCTTTAGGAAATATCTCCAACTAGATTATGCAATGGACACAATAGAACATACACGTAGTATTACAACAAACAACGCAATCACCTAAGCATAAAAATAAACTAACGAAATAGTGTACACCAGGAGGGATTACAAAGCACAGACGCCATCGTCATATGATCGATAATGCAGCAGAGAGAGGGAGACAAATGCTGGATGCTAGTATCTTCATTGAAATATATTTACATTATCTGTCACTAAATTTGACGAATTATTTTAAGATTAAGCGATGATTACCTGATGACAAATATATGTCCGTGGCTGGTCATTGTTAGAATTTCGCTCTTTATGAATTAGTATATGATGATAAAAAACGATGCTGATGTTTACGTTTTTTCTAAGACTTCTAAGAAAAGTGATATTTTCTCGATATTTCAAGGGTTCTGGGTCTCATAATACAGCACAAACATCTAGAATTCAAAACGTTCGACTTGCTTAATTAATTGCGGAGGAATGCGACATAAAGCAAAAACACGATTCCGACTCAATGTTGATGAAAATAAGTTTTTTCACTTGTGGATATATTTACGTATCTGTGAAAATTCGAAAGTTCGTAGAACACGACCTCCAATAGATCTCTACGTATTTTACGAAATGAAGAGAGCTGAATTTTAATTAGACATGGATAAAGGGAAATGAAGTGAAGTTATAAGGCTGAATTCTAATTTGAATTTAAAAACGACTTTTGTTTATTGCTGATTTCTTAAGATTCTGTATGTATTGGAAAATTGTGTGGTTTTTTTTTTTTGAAAAAAAAAACTCTCTGAATGATGATGTAAATGAGACTGCTTGGAAAAATCCGAACTTTTAGTACATGGTCGTGTATCATCAACATATTAAGGAGGTACACTCAAACCCTTCATTGTATTGGATTCCCTCATACTTCACAAATTAGAAAAAAAATGTACTACATGGATATTATAATAGTAAAATGCATGATCTTTAATCATCGGTTCAGATATGTCAATAGAATTCAAAATTTTTAGCTGTTAGGGAACAGAAACGCACTGTTATCGATTCAAAAGAGTGGCTTTATGAATTAGTATATGATGATAAAAAAAAACCGATGCTGATGTTTACGTTTTCTCTAAGACTTCTAAGAAAAATCATATTTTCTCGATATTTCAAGGGTCTGTGCTCATAATTCAGCACAAACATCTAGAATTCAAAACGTTGACTTGCTTAATTTATTGCGGAGGAATGCGACATAAAGCAAAAACACGATATTATTCAGATATTAAACTTTCTGATCGACAACATTTTTGTGGTGTTTGGAGGAAAGGTCTTCCAGCAAATTGTCGGAGTTCCAATGGGGACCAATTGTGCCCCACTCCTTGCCGACATTTTTCTTTACTCGTACGAAGCTGAATTCATTCAATCTCTGGTCTCTGAAGGGAACAGATACTTAGCTTCTGACTTCAACTTCACTTACAGATACATAGATGATGTGTTGTCCATCAATTATCCTAAATTCGCGGATTACCTGAGCAGTATCTATCCTTCAGAGCTTGAAGTCAAAGAAACTACAGAGACAAATAATTCAGCATCCTATTTGGACATAATGTTGTCCTACGACACTGATGGTCACATGAACACCTCACCCTATGACAAACGTGACGACTTCAATTTCAGCATTACAAACTTTCCTTTTCTGAGTAGCAACATCTCTTCATCGCCTGCTTATGGCGTGTTCATATCTCAGTTGATACGCTATGCCAGAGCAAGTACGAAATATACGGATTTTGTTCTGAGAGCTAGGCGTCTTTCAGATAAGCTTCTCAGTCAGGGATATGTTTGTGACCGACTAACATCGTCACTGAGGAAGTTCTACGGTCGATACGGGGAACTCGTCATACACTATGATGTCCCACTCTCCAGAATGGTGGGTGATATTCTGTCATAGACCATTTGAACCATCCAACCCAAGATTGTACTCCATGTCTCCCGAAATGGAAGTTACCGGATGTGACAGTTCAACTTATTGAAGCGGCGGGTGTTGCATGCAAGCAGGAGATGCTTACTCTTCCTGGGCACCTGGTCTCACTCTCATATCGGGAGTTCGCTTATTTTCATGTGGTGGAGGTTTTTGTTTAATTGCTTTGGTTCCTGTTTTATCCTGATTTTGTATGCCTTCGGTTTCTGATTTTCTGAATTGTCGATTTTGTGCTGTATACAGGGATATGGTCATTATCCATATTTGTCATTGCACACGGTAAAATTGGGTCAAAACTTCTCGCCAAGGAACTATTGAAGACAATTTATACCAGGAAAGAACTTCTCAAGTTACGTATCAGATCAAAAGGGGAAATTGAAATTGACAAAATGAATCAAGTGAGAGGTAAATAAACAACAAGTATTTTTTTATCCCTTCGCAACATAATTGCAAGGGGGGTATAGTAACGCCATCGTTCGGTTTTTAAGTGAATGCGTGTGTATGCGTTGGTGCTTTTATACATAGCCTAGAGGGCACAGGATTGATTGGATCTTAACCACACTTCGTACACTTATTGTCAAGAGAAAAAAGACTTTTGATTTTTATTGTCAAAGGTCGAGATCACAGATGAGAAATGATCAAATTCCTTATAATCAGCTTAGAGAATACAGTTTTGATTGGAGCTTAATCAAACTTCATACACTTACTGCTTATGTATAGTGGAAACACCCTATGAATTTCCAAGGTCATTGGTCAATGCTACAGATTGGAAATGGTCAAAATTCTGATATACAGTCCAGAGAGCAAAGATTTGAGCAGAGCTTGTACAAAATTAATACATTTATTGTTTATGTCAAGAGGAAAACCCTATTGATTTTAAAGATGGTATATCAATTGTCGAGGTTTGTCACAGATTTCAAATGGTCAAAATCCGTGTATTCAAATCATTTGTAGTAACTTTTGATTGGTAGTTGATTATGTTTTCACATTTCACATTTGTTTTTTTCTTGCGGCAAAACCTTCGATTATCCAAAGTCTTGATCCCTTAAGCTTGCCTTTGAAGTTTTTTCCCACCACGTGAAAGTTGAATGAGCTAATGCTAAACCCGAGTTCGATGTTTAGGTAGCTCACTATTTGAGTACTGATGATACTCTATTCAAACTTGCACAAATGATCCATCTTGCATTCATTAAAGAAAACATTGGGGATGTTATTTCAGCAGCGTTGTGTTTCTATGAAGCTTTATGTCATTCTCTTTGTCTTTTCTTTCTTTTCTCGTGACAGTGTTTTTCAAAAATCTGTAAGCCCTTTGATTGTGTTTCTTCGAATCTTAATTTGGATTTTGTATTTGACATTCACTGATTTCGATATTCTTTCTTTTATTTCTTATCCAATCCAGATGCAGTTTGATCTGTTCCAAGACATCAGCAATACGCAGTTTGGAAAGAATGTAAAAGTAGTATAAGGAATATGGTGAACTATTTGAGGAGATAGTTTACCCATGCTAGGAAGTTGACCATAGCTGTATTTCATAAAGTTTCATAAAATTTGTTTTTGGTTCTATTGAGTTGGTTGAGTCACATGGAATTTTATTCATGTATGAGTTTTATTTCAAGCGTCTTTTGTGCTCTAAATAGCATAATTTATTCGACTTTGGATTTTTTCTCGTATATGCAGCAATTCAGTTATAGTAGGTGATAGTCCATCTACAAAAAAACCGGTTCCAACTCTGCTGCAGATGAGTATTCTTCATTACATGAAATATTCTTGCAACATTCTCACCCTAACCCTAACTGTTTGGACACAAGTTTCTCTGTGGCATGAAAACCACCATATGATAATGGATAAAAAACTAAATGACAATGAAGAAATCAATATGAATTTCAAAAGTGTCTTTTAGAATGCAATATCATTCGAGAGACTAAAATTCCTTATGGGCAAGCGTGTACAGATCTATGAGATGTCGTTATCAGGAAACCATGAAAACTTGAGGAAATGTGCATTTGGTAGGTTATATTGTCTCTGTTGGGATAAGAAAAGGGTCATTGTTAAATTCATAACATCCTTGATATAGAGGAGGTAAATTCACATCCTTAATAAAATTTGAATCCCTCGTTTTATCACACATCGCATACCATTTTACTACATGAAGATTCTGTACAAGCTGCATGGCCTGGATACTTCGGTTCAGCTATGTAATACAATTTGATATGTTTTAGCTGTTGCCTCACGGATACGATCTGTGATTGATTCTAAACAGTGGCTTGCACATGGTAACAAAGGGCCAAAGCTTCTCGCCAAGCAACTATTGAGGGCGCTATATACAACAGAGGAACTAGTGAATTTGCGTATAAGATCTAAAGGGGAAAGTGACCGTCTTAATCAAGTGAAAGGTAAATAAAAGACATCTTGGTTTCATTTTGTCTGTCTGTACGTTTCTTTTTAAAAAGGTCAAGGCCATCAGTAAGAGAAAGAATAAAAAAGAACTTTCTGGAGGATAACTTTAAACTCCTCTTTGAACTGAATGATATTTCACAGATCTGATATATGTAACTCAGGCCATTGGAAATAATGTTGATTAGGTGATAAAATGTTATATTTGAAAATCATCTTTTCTATTTTAGTATTGTATTCATGAAAGGAAGGGGTAGTTATATCGGTTTCATTTTCAGTATTTTTTCGTCTTCATTCTGTCCATTCCAGATGCAGTTTTTTCTGTTTTCTCCGTCCCAGGACATCAGCAATACGCAGTTTGGAAAGAATGTAAAAGTAGTATAGTGAATATGCTGAACTATATGAGAAGCAGATTTATGGAATATTCATATTCAGATTGATGCTTGATTTTCAAAGAATTTGTTTATGAGATACATATAATATGTATGATAAGTGCTAAATTGAAAGCACTCTTTTATTGAGTTTCGAAATATCCACTTATGGCTGATTTGTTTTTGAAAACGTTGATTACTTCAGGATTTTGGACTCTCCGAGTTTATCTTTCACCTATACTTATACAAAGTTTCTAAAAATCGTCGTTACAAAAGTCATCGAAAATTATAAAATAGTAACATCATTTAAAATATTTTATCATAATTTTGATCATTTGAAATTGAAATCCATTACACTACTAAAATGGTTGTAGCATATGGAATTTTACTGTTGTATTTGGTGAAAATTAAGTTTATTGTAGACGTTTTATCATTAAATGAATTGCATCATACCTGATAAGACTTTTGTATTATATATTATCACCGTTTAATAAACAGTATTATATATTTGTATTAAATATACTTCAAAGACTTTAGTCTTTATTAATGATTAGAAAAGATATTTTAAATGTGAACCATCTTAAGACATCGATTTTGATAAATCACCGATGTCGGTCTTTTCAGCACTTCTATAGTTATAGTTATCTATCAGTAGATAATCACTCTCCCCAGTCACCTGTTCTCATTGAACTTGGGGATTCACTTGGGTTATTTTCAGGAGATTTAGTCGTTTTGTATGGTTTCATATTGTACCTAGTACAGCTAGACTGCCACAGACAAGTTCCGAAGGAAAGAAATGATATATAAATGTGTGATGTACATATATATATATGCTCAGCTAATTGTGTTTCCTTAGTATAAATTGGAAATGTTGACCTTTATTGTTCTACTTGTTAGGTGTTGTTCGCTAGTCGTTAGAAAATTTTAAACATGTTTAAGGTTGCATTCCGTCGCAATGTCGTAGACTTAACTTTCTGAAACCTTACCCGCCAATCGTAAGTTGCCTAAAATTCATCATTCTGGAGAACAAGAACCACGATATTCTTTTGTTTGTTCATAGTCATGTATTTAGTTTCATAAAAAAAGATGAAAATAGTTAGAATACTTTTTCGAAATGTTCATTAAAGCGCATACTTTTAGCATAGCAACTACCTCATATATATATGTAATAGTAGTGGGAAGAATGTTAAACGTCTTCAAATTCAATAGCATCATTTAAGAACAGATAAATATACAGCATGGACCAGACATGCATGTTTGAGCCCATGTAAAAGAGTTCAAGAAGATCCTGACGATAATCTCAACAGCACTCGCAATAGAGCGCAAAATTTAACATCGACGGACCCCTATCAAGCTAGAGGTGGGACCAGGTGCCCGGGAGGAGTAAGCATCCCCTGTTGGCTAGCCGCACCCGCCGTCGATGTTTATGAAGCATTGAAATGAATATATATAAAATTCATGCACTGTCTGACGTACATTTGAGCCCATCTTATATGTAAAAGGTAGCGATCAGCTCTACACCATGCTCGAATCATCCTAATGGATGAATGACAAATATGTACAATGACCATATCCCAATACACAGTACAAAATCGATAATTCAGAAAATCACAAACCGAAGGCATACGAAATCAGGATAAAACAGGAACCAAAGCAAACAAACAAAAACATCCACCACATGAAAAGAAGAGAACTCACAATTAGGATTGAGACCTGGTGCCCAGGAAGCCACGCCCCATTTTCATGGTTTCATCCAATCATATATCAAGGATGCTTGAATGCATTGATTGACATATAAGATGTCACATGTCTTTACAGGGATATGATCTTTATACAGGGATATACAGGGATATGGTCATTATCCATATTTGTCATTTTTAATGGCAAAGGGGTAATCGAAAGGAGATAGAAGCAATGGGGTACTTTAATAAAAACAAGATTTGTCTGTCCATCACACTTTGTCCAGAGCATAACTTTCCCCCATGTGGATTGATTTCAATAACATTTCAAAGAAATGTTTCTTAGAACCTTTGGGTGTGTCATGACCTGAAACCAAGGTTATAGCTCAAAGGTCAAGGTCACAATAGAAACCAGTAGTTAAACCGTGTCCAGAGCATAATTTCTCCTCTGTCAATTGATTTCAAACATGTCAAAGAAAATTTTAATGTTTCTAAGAACCAAATGGTGTGTCATGACCTTGAGCCAAGGTCATAGGTTAAGGGTCAAAATAGACACCATGAGCAAAACGTTGTCCAAAGCTTAACTCCTTTCCCAGTGGAAGGATTTCAGTAGTATTTCACAGAAATGTTCCTTAGATCCTAAGGGTGTGCCATGACCTTCAATCTTGGTCATAAGACAAAGGTCAAGGTCACAATAGACACCGTTAGTAAACCTTACTTCTCCCTCTGTGCATGGATTTCAATAATATTTCACAGAAATGTTCTTTATGACTTAAGGGTATGTCATGATCTTGAACCAAGGTCTAAGGCCAATGTCACAATAGGCATTTTACCTTCATCCAAGATAAATTTTCAAAGATTATTGCTTCGGGGTATTTTCGTCCTATTAGGGCAGTTTTCATTTGCTTAAGAGTCAAAACCATGGATCAATTTGTACTTGGCCAAAGTCGGCCCGGTTACCCATTGGTCTCGTTGGCTTATGTGTAGTCTTTTGTGTTTGATGTTTTATGTCGTATGTCTGTTTTTCGTCTCTTAGTATGCTCGTCTTTGTGTTTTCACATCGGATGTTTTAGTGTTTTGCTGTTGGTGCTGCAACAGGGTCTTTTTGGAGATCCCCTCCCCTCCCTTCTTTGGTTTGTTTGCGAACGGCATAACGATGGCTTTCCTCTATCATTTGTAATTTGTCTGTGTTCCGTTAGCAAAGACTATGTGCCTTTCCCAAGCTTGCATACTTTAGAAATCATCAACGTACTTGTACAGGGTACCTTGGACAAGACCAATTGAATTAAGAATTGTCCTTTCACACTCTTTACCAAAGTAATCCTTGTTTACATCGTGGTCATTTCGAAATGTAGCGTACACGTCATCCTCACTGATACACAATGTTCCGTTTTCCATTATATTGTTTTTTGGCGATTTTGATATTAAAGTTGCATTATTTAAAAACACAATGGTAGCTTATTCTAATACCCAACGAATTCACTAATAATTATTCATCAATTATCGAGTTTTTAGGATTTGGATGGTCCATATTTGTTGGCTAAGCGCCTCTATTTGTCTCAAGCTATTGTGACAGATCCTGACAATAATCTCAACAGCACTCGCAATAGAGCACCAAACTGAGCATCGAGGTTGGGCCAGGTGCCCGGGAGGAGTAAGAATCCCCGTTGGCAAAACTTCGACAGGGTGATTTTATTCTCCTTGCTTGAATGAATAAAAAAATGTCGTGTTATTTGGAGAGGCTGTCTTGAGCAGGGACAATTATTCTCCCTGATTGAATGGTCGAAAGATCGTCACTGTACTTGGACATGACCAATTATCGATATTTTTTTTCTCTCTGCTTGGGTGGTTGACTTTATTATTGGCTTACTGTTTACCGTTATATCATCGCTTGGGTAGTCTTGACTTTATCGACTTGAGCTATTATTAGATTCAAATTCAAATTTTCATCATTTTTCCCCGCTTGAGTGATTTTAAATCCCTGGTCCCTACCTTTTACCCGTTCTCAAATTTATACTCCCCTACTACATGTACTTATAACACACCTCAAATATAAGTTTACTAACTTTCATTCAAATATGAAATGAAGTAGTATTTTATTTTTCTTTTCTAGTTTCAGAGATAACAAAATCAAATTACATTAAATGCTACATCAACGAGTCCAACACAGCGGTGTACGAGTGTATCTTGTGTGGTCGAAAGACAACGTACAAGTGTAACATACTGAGACACATGAAGAACCACGGGCATGAGAAACCGTTTGAATGTCCGGTGTGTAAGAAGAAATACAAGAGGAAGGACTATCTGCTATACCATCTCAGGATGCATAGATTAGATCAACCCAAATAGTCTGGTTTCGTGATCCGTATGTATGTTTTTGGCCAAATTGTAAATCATATAAGCACGTTGAGACAGTCCGTCAATATTATGGTTAGTAACAAGTACGTGTTTGTCCATGTAATTATCGAAGTTTTTTTCATAAAATTTTCAGAAATCAATTATGCTTAATAGGAAGGTTGCCAAAAGACTAATGCTTTATACATAGAGTGCCTTTTCTTTATCTTTCGATAAGAAAGATAAAAAACTACGGTATCAGCAGATTGCTTCATATATTAGAGGGAGTTACCACCGTACGGAGTGTACATTCTCTATATATATTCATCTCCAATTTATGATGGTTTAGTATGTTCTTTCATGTATGTTTTCAATCGAAATCTGACATCAATTACCTGAATAAATGATTACAATCTCATAAGGCATTTAAAAAATTGTCGTAAATTATTGTAAAAGTATATTTGAAATAGATTGTTACTATGGAATCGATGCACCAGAGTCTATTTTATAAGTACCCTACCGGCAACGCCGAAGGGGAGTCTTAGTTTCCTCTCGGTCTGTCCGTCCGTCCGTCTGTCCGATTGTCAGTTTTACGAACGTGTACCTGCAACGGATGGAGATATTCAGATGAAATTTGATACACAGCTTGGTCTTGATAGTTACAGAGCAAGTTCGACTTTCGTCACGCTTGACCTATTTTTCAAGGAGTTATCTTATGACTTGAATTGCATGTATTTTTTATATATTGATTTCATTTTCGTGCGTGAACATCGACGGCGGGTGCGGCTAGCCAGCAAGGGATGCTTTCTTCTCCCGTCCAACCTCTAGCTTGTTAGGTCCGTTGGTGCTCTATTGTGAGTGCTGTTGAGATTGTCGTCAGGATCCTCTTAAACTCATTTGAAAAAATCAAGTTTTTTTAGTTTTCCGGACTGTTTTCCACAACGGATCGAGATATCCAGGTGACATTTGATACACAGCTTGGTCTTAGATAGTTACAGTGCAAAATTGACTTTCGTCACACTTGATCTACTTTTCGAGGAGTTATCCCTTTTGATGACTTGCAAAAGTCAGTTTTAGTCTGTTTTCCGGACCTTTTTTCTGCAACAAATAGAGATAGAAATTCAGGTGAAATTTGATACATAGCTTGGTCTTGGATAGTTTGACTTTTGACACGCTTGACCAATTTTTCGAGGAGCTACGCCCCTTGATGACTTGCAAAATTTTATGAATTGCAAAGTTCAGTTTTCCGGACCTTTGCTCTGCAACAAATAAGATATAACGGTGAAATTTGATGCATACCTTGGTCTTGGATAGTTACAGAGTAAGTTTGACTTTTGGTCATGCAGAACCTTTTTCGAGGAATAATGCCCCTTGATACAAAAAAAAATCAGTTTTCCGCACTTTTTCTGCAACATATAGAGTTTTCTAGATAGCTTGGCCTTGGGTAGTTACAAAAAGGTATCTAAAGGACATGAAACCTCTGAAGTGAGCTGCATGGACAATAAGTTTAAATCTTGTTTAAATGAAGAGTTCTAGGCAGAGATGTAAGATATAAATTTATTCCGGTAGGAGTTATATCGCTCATAGATCATACCATTTTTAGCTCACCTCGACGAAGTTGAGATGAGCTTATGCTATAACCCCGGCGTCCGCGTCCGCGTCCCCGTCCCCGTCCACGTCCGGTTAAAGTTTTTGGGGTAACTCAGTATCTGACAAAGTACTGATGCTACAGTAACCAAACTTGCACCAGTGATTCATCTTGGGATGCTGAGGTGAACCCATGTATCAGATGCAGCATCTGACCTACATTTTCCGGTTGAATGACTTTGTCAATGTCTGGTTAAAGTTTTTGGGGTAACTCAGTATCTGACAAAGTACTGATGCTACAGTAACCAAACTTGCACAAGTGATTCATCTTGGGATACTGAGGTGAACCCATGCATCGGATGCAGCATCTGACCTACATTTTCCGGTTGAATGACTTTGTCAATGTCTGGTTAAAGTTTTTGGGGTAACTCAGTATCTGACAAAGTACTGATGCTACAGTAACCAAACTTGCACAAGTGATTCATCTTGGGATACTGAGGTGAACCCATGCATCGGAAGCAGCATCTGACCTACATTTTCCGGTTGAATGACTTTGTCATATCTGGTTAAAGTTTTTGGGGTAGTTCAGTATCTGACAAAGTACTGATGCTACAGTAACCAAACTTGCACAAGTGATTCATCTTGGGATGCTGAGGTGAACCCATGCATCGGATGCAGCATCTGACCTACTTTTTTCGCTTGAGTGATTTTGCCTTATAAGGCCAATATTGAGCAAAGTATAAGTGCTACATGTACCAAACTTGCATATTGGATGTATCTTTGATCAAACTTTCATAAAATGACCTTGACCTACTTTTTCCGCTTGAGTGATTTTGCCTTTAAAGGCCAATATTGAGCAAAGTATAAGTGCTACATGTACCAAACTTGCATATTGGATGTATCTTTGATCAAACTTTCATAAAATGACCTTGACCTACTTTTTCCGCTTGAGTGATTTTGCCTTTAAAGGCTAATATTGAGCAAAGTTAAAGTGCTACATGTACCAAACTTGCATATTAGATGTATCTTTGATCAAACTTTCATAAAATGACCTTGACCTACTTTTTCTGCTTGAGTGATTTTGCCTTATAAGGCCAATATTGAGCAAAGTATAAGTGCTACATGTACCAAACTTGCATATTGGATGTATCTTTAATCAAACTTTCATAAAATGACCTTGACCTAATTTTTCTACTTGAGTGATTTTGCCTTTGAAGGCCAATATTGAGCAAAGAATAAGTGCTACATGAACCAAACTTGCATATTGGATGTATCTTTGATCAAACTTTCTTAAAATGACCTTGACCTACTTTTTTGAGATATGTTTAAATTGAACTTTGCTGCCGCGAGGTGAGCTTCGTAATCTTTGATTACACTATGTTTACAATTTTCTGAGATTTTTTTATTGTAGGATATAGCTCTTTCTTATTGGGGGGGGGGGGGGGGGGGGGGGGGCTTTCAAGTGCAATCGATCCAATTATCGGAGTATCAGAAGCACGTAGGATCGTAGACCATGCTGCCTACGAATTTCTCTCCAGAATTCATTTCGAACAGAAATCATGTCACATAGAATTCATTTCGAACAGTAATCATGTCACATAGAAAGCACAAAATGAAGTCATCATACACAAACACAAAATATACTATACGTAAAACATCTCAAAACCAAATGTTTTGTTAAGATACATGTTATACAAACCAATTTTGTGATTGATATTTTCAGAATGGTACAGAGAAATTGGTGTAAGCGACGGGACATCTTGTTTCTTATGTACAATATGTGGTGCGACCATCAGGCATAAAAGTAGCATGCATCGTCATATCCAGGGTCATCACTTCAAAAGTCAGTCGATTAAATTTCCTTTTCGATGTCAAGTTTGTAACAAGGCATATAACAGAAATGACTCTTTAACAAGACACAAGAGGACGGCTAACCACTGAATTAAGACAGCGAATGAGAACAGCAAATTGGGACGGTGAATGTAAGAAAGGATGACAGAGTTCCCGTGTATTTTCCCATGAACCTTTTGATTTTGGTGTTGTGTTATGTTGTATTCATTTAATCAATTTATGATATTGACTTTCTATATGAATGTGTTAATAGGACATTTAACGTACGAAGTACACGTCATCTTATCATTTATGATACGATATGTAATAAATAAGTACAAACTGTAATATGCATCATGTTGCACATTTACTCTGTGAATGGTGAAAACATGGTGGAAGCGATATGTTAATTTTTGAAAGAGAAATTGTGATTTATTTATTGAAAATAAGGATATGTAATAGAAACCTGTTAATTGTCATACTTTTATCACAGTTTTAATTATGGTGTTCATTTTGTATATTCATTATAATGTCGTATTAATATAGATATCACTTTAATATCTCATGTATAATTAT
The DNA here is from genome assembly GCA_028142955.1 of Pinctada fucata. Lineage (NCBI taxonomy): Eukaryota > Metazoa > Mollusca > Bivalvia > Pterioida > Pteriidae > Pinctada > Pinctada fucata. Next base: position 26,192,364 of record AP027102.1, on the reverse strand, counting down.
ATATACATATTTATTCCTTGTAATCAGAGCTTTCTTTCATTCGGTGCTATCACTTATAACCTACATTTCGACTTAATGTTCTCTTTTAAAAAAGATACACTTTACGTCTAGATGAAAACTGACAATATACTTCAAAAATTGACACACGGTTTACACACCATATAATTTCTGTTCGCTATAGTGTCATAGTGTTTCAAAAACAGCATTGTTCACGTTTCATTTGTCTTAAAAACTTCTTAATGCTGTTTACAGTATTATGTCGTGCATCAATAAATGTTATTTAAAAAAACGGATTTTTTTCATTCTGTATACAACGGAACTCCAAAGAAGTCTGAGTGGCAGAATTTATGCTCGAACAAATTGGCTTTGGCTTTCTGTTTGTATGTCTGAAATCTAGTGCACATACAAATGTATCCCTTACCGTTTTCTCTAGAAATCGTCCACATAACAGACAGTATCAACTGCAAATGGTTAAAACGGATCTTACTATGGTATTCTTCAGTGTACTTCACTAATCTTTAGCTTGTACCAGCGCATTCTTTGGAGTGGTACACTGAACTGTGAAGATGGGATTCCAAAACGGCCCTGTCCAAACCTTGTCGGAGTAGACGGTGCCCTATCACAACCTCTTCAGAGGTTACAGAACCCTAACTACATGTCCTCTCAGAAAGATGATCTGACTCTTCGGGTGATTCCATGCATGCACGGACTGTATTTTCTTACGCCCATCTTGCTTTTGATATCTATTTACGATTCATTATTTGTTTCTTTGGACCCTGCGTTGTGATATCTTGTTTGTCTTCTAATATACAAAACAATTGACCGTTCTCTAAGACGGCTCGGAAAACGGACATATGGGAGGGATGTGCGCACATTATTCGGATAACATCACCACTTTCTATCTACTAACGTAGCGGATGGCTGTCGTAGACTGCTCCGGTTGCCAATTGGTCTTGTTGTTATCTTGCTTAGTGCATTGATTTTGAGTGTTTCTTTCGGAGTGTTTTGTGCTTTTCTTTTCTTTGCTTTTGAATTTGGCTATTTGATTAGTTTTGTTGTTGGTGCTGCTACTGGGTCCTCTTGGAGATCTCCTCCTATCTCATTTGTAGATTTTCGTCATGTGACGACGTTGGCATTTAACACATTTTATGAACAATAAGCGTAAGTACTTAAAACAAATCACTAATTATATGAAACCCCATGTATTTGACCATGAATGAGTATCTTTTCTCTTGTTTTTCAATTTATTTCTCTTTATGTGTAGCCTTGTTTATAGTCTTCCTTTGGTACATGATGTTGTGCTTGTTAGTCCCCTACCGGCAACGCCGAAGGGGACTCTTAGTTTCCTCTCGGTCTGTCTGTCCGTCCGTCTGTCCGTCCGTCTGTCCCTCCGTCTGTCCGTCTGTCCGAATATCAGTTTTCCGGACTTTTTTCTGCAACGGATAGAGATATTCAGATGAAATTTGATACACAGCTTGGTCTTGGATAGTTACAGAGCAAGTTTGACTTTCGTCACGCTTGACCCATTTTTCGAGGAGTTATGCCCCTTGATGACTTGGAAAATCCAGTTTTTGTCAGTTTTCCGGACTTTTTTCTGCAACGGATAGAGATATTCAGATGAAATTTGATACACAGCTTGGTCTTGGATAGTTACAGAGCAAGTTTGACTTTCGTCACGCTTGACCCATTTTTCGAGGAGTTATGCCCCTTGATGACTTGGAAAATCCAGTTTTTGTCAGTTTTCTGGACTTTTTTCTGCAACGGATGGAGATATTCAGGTGAAATTTGATACACAGCTTGGTCTTGGATAGTTACAGAGCAAGTTTGACTTTCATTACGCTTGACGCATTTTTCCAGGAGTTATGCCCCTTGATGACTTGGAAAATTCAGTTTTGGTCAGTTTTCCGGACTTTTTTCTGCAACAGATGGAGATATTCAGATGAAATTTGATACACAGCTTGGTCTTGGATAGTTACAGAGCAAGTTTGACTTTCATCACGCTTGACCCATTTTTCAAGGAGTTATGCCCCTTGATGACTTTGAAAATTCAGTTTCTGTCAGTTTTCCGGACTTTTTTCTGCAACGGATGGAGATATTCAGATGAAATTTGATACACAGTTTGGTCTTGATTAGTTACAGAGCAAGTTTGACTTTCGTCACGCTTGACGTATTTTTCAAGGAGTTATGCCCCTCTATAACTTGGAAAATTAAGTTTTTGTCAGTTTTCTGGACTTTTTTTCTGCAACGGATGAAGATATTCAGATGAAATTTGATACACAGCTTGGTCTTGGATAGTTACAGAGCAAGTTCGACTTATGTCACGCTTGACCTATTTTTCGAGGAGTTATGCCCCTTTATGACTTGGAAAATTCAGTTTCTGTCAGTTTTCCAGACTTCTTTCTGCAGCAAATAGAGATATTCAGGTGAAATTTGATACTCAGCTTAGTCTTGGATAGCTACAGAGCAAGTTCAACTTTCGTCACGCTTGACCTCTTTTTCGAATCGATTAAGCAGATAAAACCTCAGAACTGAGCTGCACAGACAGTAAGTTTAATTTAAACTCATATATGTTTAATTGAAGAGTAATTCATAGGCAGAGTTGCAGGACATAAATATATGCCGCCGGTAGGGGACTATATCGCTCAGCGATCATAACATTTTTTATTGACTTTATGTTTTCGCAATTTTCAAAACAGAATCTTTAACTAGGCATTTAATTGTCACGTCGCCACATTTTTTCAGTCTAGAAAACATGACGTTACACTAACGTCAACAATTTAGACAAACGTCTCACGCGATATAAAAGATAGGTTTTCCTCCATACCATTCATTCATTGGAAACCCTAATTATGGATTTGAGAATTTTTATGATTTCAGTTTTATGAGAGAAATTGCTTATTTAGTTCATTCATTTTTTTTCATGCGAAGCGCAAAAATACAGCATATAAATGAAATATTTGAGGAACTTTTTTATTTTGTTGATTGCGGTAGCTATTTCAGTATTTTGGTGGACATTATTTGATCGTTATAGAACTGTGTACCATCGTTATGTGTGTTACCGACGAATTTATAACAGAAGTATTTTTTAACCAGAAATCATTTTGCAGGTCTCAAAAACACAAACTCATGCAATATAAACTTAAAATACACATACAACCTCTAAACACTAAATGTTATATTAAGAGACCATGTTTACAAACAAACTGAAAGTGGTTTATATTTTCAGATACAGAATGGTTCAGAGAAATCAGGCTTGGTGATGGGCAAAGTAATTATGTATGTAATATATGTACAGCGACCATCAAACACAAACGTAGCATGCGTCGGCATATCCAGGGTCATCACTTGAAAAGTCAAATGCTTAAATTTCCTTTTCGATGTAAAGTTTGTAACAAGGCATATGGCAGAAATGACTCCTTAATAAGGCACAAGAGGGCAGTCAATCACTAATGAAAACAGAAAATGCGGAGAACAAATGTAGAGAATGGCAATTATTTTTTTGACAAGGACACCGCATTCCGGACTAGTTTATTTCCGCTTTGAAAAAGACAGAACAAACAAATTGAATGTGATGTTGGTGATTTAAAATATATCTCCATGTTGTATTTATTGTGTGACCATGTATAGAAAAATGAATTTAGGACTGTGATCTAGAAAAATTAAACCAAAGATTATGCATTTAATCAATGATATTTACACTTTTTATTTATGTAATTAGATTTTTAGATAGACGTCTAACTTGACATTAATATTTTCTAAGATGTTTAACATGCTTAGCTTTAAGTGGATTTGTTAATAGACATACACCTTGTGACATTCATATTGTCTTGTAGTTTGAATGAATTGTATATAAGATTTGCAAATATAGTTACTGTAACATATATCTTTATCTAACATTTACAACATGTATGCTTGAGACATCATTGATTTTCATGACATAACTGATTCATATTTGCTTTTAATATTATAGATTTTTAAATATGTTAATATATCCTCTGTCGCATATTTACATGGTGTATGTTTGAAACATCATCATTTCTCTCGATATAACGTATTGCTCATATATGTTTCAGTAATAAATAAATGTATGCTATTGTAACCGAAATTGTGAACATTAAACTTTCCTATTTTATCACTGTTTCATATCAAGCAAATTCTCTACATTAATTATTATGTCGCAATTCTCTCAATATGTATATTGATAGTTCATACATGTTCTCTGTAATGAAAGCTTAGTTTGATGTCATAACTTTTGGCCTTGCATTCTTCACAAGATTCGATTGATAGTACCATCTTTAGCGAGTTCTTGTACGAATTAGTAAGTGTATCTTTATTCGTGTTGCATGCTTCGTGTTGCATGCTTTGGGGATCCCCTCCTTTCTTATTTTTGTTGTAGATGGTACTACGACAGTTTACACATGCTGTATTTGGGCGCAGATAAATGTAAATTAGTGAGTGCACTAAAATGTCCAGGTTTTTCTCAAGGTAAATTTGCTCTTAAAAGCATTTTAAAAGTCATATGACGCGATGTCTTGTTATTTGATCTGGGTAACACATTCAGATGATTTTCTAGCTGTTTGGTTTGAGTGCTGAATATTCAGAGTGTTCACAAACACGCTTTGTTCACGATTCATTTGTCATAAATTCTTGTTTATACTATGTATAATATCAAGTCGTGTATCAATAAATGTTCTTTAAAAATCATTTGTCATTCTTTACTTTATAGTAGAACACCAAAATCGATATGGGATGATAAGGCTGTCTATTTCTCTCTGGCTTTCGTATTGTCTGGCACCTGCACATGCATGGTTTTGGCTTACTAGCCAAACTTTTCAACCTATCATTACTAGAAGGAAAAGAAAGGAGGGGATCTCCAACAACACTAGGTTGAAGCACCCACAGCAAAATCCCAAAACACCCATGCAAAAAACACAGAACAGATACCCACAGAAAGAGACGCAAAAGGGACAAGGAACACCAGCTCACAACATAGAAACATGAAACACAAAAGACTACACATAAACCAACGAGACCAATGGGCAACCGGTGCCGACTTAGGAAAATAACCTGCTGAATTGGAGGTCAATGTTTAAGACAATGATACAGAAATAGACCTGAGATATTAGTATGGAGACAATTTTCTGACTTTTCAACCTATTACTGTAAATGTCAATTGTCCTCAAACCTTACCCAATAGCATCATCCAAGAACAGATAAATTTTCAGCATGGACCAGACATGCACGTCTCGCGTACTTTATCCTCGTCAGTGATCCTCAGTCCAAACAATGTAATATGGCCAAAAAGTGTGAAACTTGTATACGTGTAAACTTATAGGGAGGAGAAGGGGGAAAGGGGGGAAAAGGCAAGGTCACTAATGTTAAGAGAGATTTATGTTCATTTCTGAATATAAGAACTTTTAAAAATACTTTTTGTCCAAAGTTTCAAGATCAAACATCGAACCGCTGCTAAAATAAGTGACTCGGACTCCTCTGTTACTAGTATCTCCTCTTGATGTATCAGCATGTGAGCATTACAACAATGATTGCAATTCATATGACAAAAAATTGCATCCTTTTGTTTCCTATCAAACGGGCAGATACAATCTCAATTATTATCTGTTTTCTCGCGCCAAACAAAATTATACATTACGTCGTCTTTGAATCATTTTGGATTAACTTGCATATACTCATGATGTCTATTTATATCGCAGTTGATACGCAATCCCAGAGGCTCAAGCCACAACGGCTTCGTTCTGAGGGCAAGAAAATACTACTTTACACCAAAGGTTCATGTGTTAGCCACTGACTTTGTCACTGCAAAAAGGCTTTGGACGGTATAATGAAATTATTTAACTTGAAAACATCGCGTTGTTCTCCATGTTGGAAGATATTTTAGGAGGGATGGTGTTTTAACAAATTGTGGAAATTCCCATGGGAACCAATTGTGCTTCACGTCTTGCTGACAATTTGCTATACTCATCAAAGCCAAATTTGTCGAATCTTCGCTCTCTTACGGAAAGAATTATCTAGCACTCCAATTCATTTTACATACATATATATTGATGATGTGCTTACTATTAATTAGCCAAATTTCGCTTTTCTCGTCTTTCTCGCGAGAAAGTTTTGATGTTCATTTTTTCAAGAATTTGTAAGTCTCTTGATTGTGATTTTTGGAATGAAATTTCGGGTTTTGTGTTTTACTTTCATTCACAAATAAGGTTAGTACATGTACCACCCAAAACACCCAGTTTAACAAACTTACCGGATAAGACTTTAAATCTGCACAGCCTTAGTGCCAGGTGTTTCTAGCAAACAGGAGATGCTAAATTTATGTCCATTTGGGAATTCACTCTTGCCTCTTTGACTTCTTTGTAAAATGTATAAGTTGATGGTCTTCTTTGGTGTAGAAATACTCTTTGTCGATGTGGAGCTTTTCAGTGTTCCCTGTGTTCCTACTTTGTAATAGTTATTTCCACTAGTAATTATAATGTGTGACAGGCATTGGGATCAATGGACTATAATGTACATCTACATGTATTTTCTATGTTGAATTTATTCATGTTGGGGCCACTTACAATGATTTTTGGTAAATTTCCTAAATTGTAAAACCGTAGCCATGGCGAAATATCCCTTGATTTATGAGTTTTTATCTCCCTTTTTGGTCCTTCTGACTTACATACTATAATTGGCATTGTGTATATGTAACACGTTCCATGTGATATTTGAATATGCCACCTACAGTACATTCCGTGCTTACACTGGACTCTTGAGATTGTTCATTGGGTTAAGCTGTCCTTTGTGCTTCTGTGTAGCTGTATTCTTGTCCGTTTTTTTTTTAGCTCTACTGGTCATAGACCAGTCAAGCTTATGCGATACACCGGCGTCTGTCCGTCCGTCCGTAAACAATTTTTATGCTCGCAACTCCTCTGAAACTATAAGAGATAGAAATGTAACGCTTTTTGCATTACACTTGGTCTGTGGTCTAGTTGTGCGCATGACATTTTGTTTGAGCCCCTGACCTCCAGGATCCTAGAAAATGGGCGTGGTCATTTTCTCCTAAATAACTCTATGTAAATAAAATAAATGATGGAGACTTAATTCTTTTTGCAATATGATGTGTCTGTGGTCTAGTTGTGCACCTGATATTTTGTTTGAGCCCCTGACCAAAGGTTCTAAGAAAAAGGGTGTGGTCATTTTCTCCTATATAACTCTACGTAATCTTGTGCTCGCAACTCCTCTGACACTATAAATGATGGAGATTTAATTCTTTTTGCAATATGATGGATGCGTGGTGTAGTTGTACACCTGATATTTTTTGCGCCCCTGACCCCCAGAGTTTTAGAAAATAGGTGTGGTCATTTTCTCCTATATAACTCTATGTAATCATGTGCTCGCAACTCCTCTGACACTGTAAATGATGGAGACTTAATTCTTTTTGCAATATGATTGGTATGTGGTCTAGTAGTGCACCTGATATTTTGTCTGAGCCCCTGACCCCCAGGGTCTTAGAAAAAGGTGTGGTCATTTTCACCTATATAAGTCTTTGTAATCGTTTGCTCGAAACTCCTCTGACACTATAAAGGATGGACACTTAATTCTTTTTGCAATATGATGGGTCTGTGGTCTAGTTGTGCACCTGATATTTGTTTTGAGCCCCTGACCCCCAGGGTCTTAGAAAATTGGTGTGGTCATTTTCACCTATATAACTATATGTAATCTTGTGCTCGCAACTCCTCCGACACTATAAATGAAGAAGACTCAATTATTTTTACAATGTGATGGGTCTGTAGTCTAGTTGTGCACCTGATATTCTGTTTGAGCCCCTGACCCCCAGGGTCTTAGATATTGGGTGTGGTCATTTTTTCGTATATAGTTGTGCTCTCAACTCTTCAAAAGCTATTAATGATGGAAACTTAGTTGTTTATGCAATATAATGGATCTGTAATCTTAGTGTGTCATTGATAGTTCATTTGAGCTAGCAGCCTCTAACCCCTAGGATCTTTGAAAATGGGTATGGCATTATTTTTTGAAATCCTTTATCTCGGATATTAAAAATTATATGAGTGATATTCTAGTTGCAGTCTAATGGATTTGTTATTTTTTAAGTGTGAATAAAACAAAACAACCAGGAGAGCTACAGTCTCGTCAGAGACTTCTGGTCTTTTCTCGTGAGAAAGTTATGTTTACTTTTTTTCAAGAATTTGTAAGAATTTTAATTTTGATCTGGGGATTTCTGTTTGCCTTTCACTCACTGATGCATGTCAGGAAAGCGGCTATCGGAAAACAGAGCTGACACTTGCTCTTTTTCTCATTCAAGTTTTCAAATTGGTTGTTTGAAAGACCTCTTGAAAGACTTTGTACTCAATCACGTTTTTGTTTTCATATTTTTTCTGCCAAAAAATATTATTCTTTATTTGAGACATTATTTATGATCGTGACAGGGGTTTTAGATTTGATATAGTACATGTTATAGATAAAATCCACCAATACAACTACACATATAAGAATCCATGCTGAAAATCAAAACACACACGCAAATTATTACATTGAAAAAGTTGTTTGTTTTGTTCGTTTGTATTTGTTTTCTCCAACACGTTTCTCTTGTTTTCTTTCAGACTCGCACAGACATTATGGAAGCAGGGAAGCTGATATTTCTGTAAACGTACAGCTTATGACTCCAAGGATGCGGCACAATAGACTAGTAAATCCAGTAAGCTGTCATATCTGTGGGAAAAATATATATTATCTCAGAAACTTACAGCGGCATCTACAGTCTCATTCACGGAAGAGAAGATTTCAATGCAAGGGCTGCCAGAAGACGTACTCAAGATACGATAATCTTGTTCAGCACATGAGGATTTCTGAACCTTGTCGACAATTCTTACAGTAGCATTGATTTATCTTAAGATTTAGAAGATGGTTTTAACCATGCATTCTTTGTCTTGTCTTGAGTGAGCGTCTTTAACAAGGCGTGTCGCATGATATCCTTGGAACAGAATGTTTATATTTTGTGTATTTATATGTTTTGTAGTAATAATGTATAACTTGATAATGCCTTGAACCATGTTAGACAAATGTTGTTAATCTGTGAATATGTTCCATTAGTTTTAATTTCAAGTCTTATGAAAATGATTTTAATTGTATATGTTTAATATTTAAGCGTTCTTCGTTTTATCATATGAATAGATATATACCGGTAGTAATGGTTCTACGCTAAAATTATACTCGGCCACAAACATTTTGTTTTCCGACTACTTCAGAATTAGGGTTTAGCCTTCTCAGACGAGATTTTGAACAGTGAAATGCTGACCAAAAATGCACATTGTAGGTGGCGATTTAAAGTCTATGTACAGTTTTGATTAAATATTATCTGCCTTTCAAACGAATTGTTTCTTTTTGATATTCAACCTTCAAGCAATGACATATTATTTATACTCTAATAAAGGTTTAACAGGAGTACAGAATATTACATGTGGAATCTCCGGAGCTTGCCTTCCAACCAAATTGTCAAATCCCAAAATTAGTCTTTGAAAGTGCTTCATATCTTTTGCTGTGCTGTCTGTTTGAATAGCTAATATAAACTTTTAAGTGCAAAACAATGAACCTATATGATTGGCTGACTAACTCGTTCCCTCGCAAACACAGATTTTATTAAAGTATGCAGCTTTGGTATACTTGTACCCCGACCTCTCCATCGATGTTGAGGGGGTACACTGGTTTCTTCATGTCGGTCTGTCCATCTGTCTGTTCACGCGCGGATATTTTTCCGCACCATAACTGGAGTAATTCTTTACCTAGAGTGTCAAAAGTCACACAAAGATTATTCATAGGGAAGGAATGATACTTTTTGATTTTAAAGTCATGTTCAAATTTAACATACATTGAAAACAGCATTTCCGCTCCATAACTGGACTAGTTCTTGACCTTCCGTAATAAATGTTAACACAATGTTGTTAATTACCTTAGGAGCCTTGATGGTCATTTTTATAGGCCCGTCTTTAGACGGGTTGTTAAATGGTATGGCGATGCCAGTCAGTCCTCCAATCGTCCTTCCGTTCCCTATTAAACTAAGTAGAGACAAAACTGTTTGAACTAGGGACTTCAAATTTGCTATTTAGATTGGATTTGGCGAACATCATATTTCTATTGACATTCAAGGTCAGGAGTCAAAGGTCAAGGTCCTTTTGGAGCTAGAATAGATTTTGGTTAAGATATTTTCATTCTTTTAGAATTTATTTTTGGTCAAAATGTTTTGAAATACTTATATAGATGAAGGCATAATCCTTGACATATCAATCATATGTGGGAAATTATGCGTGGGTGGAATACATGCCAATATCTGTGAATGTTGTAGGTCCTGTAAGGAAGATGCTGCTCAAACCGTTTGAGCTAGGCACTTAAAAACACAGTTTTATATACCATCTACCAAGAAAGTCTGGTCCTCGAGTTAGGAATCGTCACGAATAAACTGTTCATGACAAAGAAGGATCCCTATTGGTTTTAAGGTCAAAAGGTCAATTTTGAAGGTCAAACTTAACAATTTGAAAACAACATTTAGCAGCATCCGAACCATAACTCAAACAATAATTTAATAAAAATGTTAAAAAATTCTTTATTTATTTATTGCCAATAACCCAATGAGGATCCATATTTATTATAAGGTTAAAAAGTCAAAGGATCAAGGCTTCTTGTTTTATATATGTCAGGCCATGAACTTCAGTTAGTATATACGTACATTGCTTTTATTCATAATGAGATTTAACAGGTTGTTTGCCAAACAGTAAAGGTTCAAAGTTCAATTTGTCTTTGCAAGAAAATTTTGACCAATGCTTAAGCAGGGGTATCACTATTTGTGCTTCAATTCTAGTATTACTATCCTTCTTGTGACAAATTTTTAAACCCTTTTCTTAGAATTTTTAGTTTATGTTTTCTGTAAGTGGGAGACCTATTATTACATGCAATACAAACAGCAAGTTGAATATGACCTACATTCAACTAGAACACTCAGACTAATCATATGCAATTCTAAAATCAAAATGAAACATTGAAGATAAACACAAAACAAATTACAAACACGTTACACTGCTTAATTACAGGTTCAATCAGAAGACATTTGGATGTAAACTCATCAGAGAACGAAAAGTCAATGACGTCAAAGGTGCGACAAAATAGACTAGATGATCCGGTAAGCTGTCATATTTGTGGTCAGCGTTTCCATTATAACGGAAATCTACAGCGCCATCTTAAATCCCATTCACAGAAGCAAAGATTTCAGTGCAGGTGCTGCAAGAAGTTGTACACCAGATACGATAATCTGGTTCATCACATGAGGACTTCCAGACATTGCCGGGATTTTTTCAAGTAAAACTTAATATGTCTTTTTAGTAACAATGTCGACGATATTTTATTTCTTTACTACCTAGAATTAAGGTCATTTCTGTATATGCTTTCATTGAAAGTCGCAGAGACTTCGGTTTAGAATGCGTATAACATTGTATATTGATGTATGTTGTCTTAATTTAGTACAAAAAAACTAGAAAGGAGCTGTAACGATAAGACGTAAAATCTGCCCTGAAAGTAGAAATTTCAAAATAGGAAATTTGAAGACATTTTACTATAGAAATATCAATCAACTTAATGCATATCTGAATCTAATGTCTGGTTGAATAGATTATCAACAGCGATACCGATATTTGGGTTCAAATGTGAGAGGTTTTTTTTTCTATATAAATCAATGGAAAACGGAAAAGTTTTCTACAACATTGTTCGACCCCGAGTTACAAAATGCCACTTTTACCAAAGATGTTAATTATTAATACCAATTTTCTAACCAAGTGTGGTTCTGTAACTTGGGATGGAACAATGTCCCACAGACGAAAAAGGAAATAAGGGGGGGGGGCTATTTTTTTAAATCTGACTTGTAGCAAAGTAGCTATTTTATAAAAATCTGACATGTAGCCAAGGTCGATCAGCTTCGGTTGATCGTCTGTCTCTTCAACGCATTCAAAAAATTCTGTTATCAAAGTTTCTTGAAATTTCTAAAACGTGGGTCCTGTAACATCATATCCCACCCATCCTGCTACGTCTTTCGGTACAGTTTTGGACATAATAATTTTCACACTCTTTGGCCACATTGTTTAGATTGAGGATCACTGACGAGGGTTAAGTAACCGAAACGTGCATGTCTGGTCCATGCTGCAAATTGATCAGTTCGTAAATTATGCTATTTATGGATTCCGATGAAATATATAACACACACGAATGAAATAAACGATTGAAAGATTTCTATATCTATACAGTGTGTATTTCGTGTGGCCGTTAAGTACAAAATATGACTGTTTTCAGTTTCCGGATTAAGTATTTCATTGACATACTGGTTTCAAAGTTATTTTCGTTCGCTTTTTGACGTTTTCAGACATTGTTACTCCCTACCCATTCAAGCCGTAATTATCAAATCTTACATCATTTTTTTTAAATAAGATACTTATGAAAAATCTTCTAACGTATATTTTTTATCTTGATTAACATTTTCCTTCAAAGGAAGGAAAGCGCACGAGAAATAATCGAATGGTTTCAGAGCTAAATTCAGTCCATATTCTTACAGCTCCTTTAAATATTTCTATCTGTGTAAATGAAATCATTTGCATACTTCTTTGTCTTTGAATAGTTTTAGCTTTTAATGAAATAATCAAATGACTATGCAGTTTTGTCACCGAGATTGATAACTCTATGTATTTGCAAGATTGAATGAATAAAAGAAAGTTTATATACAAATAACAATACACTTTTTACACATTCCTATGATCGTTTTCATGTGACATGGTCTATAGCATGTAGAAGGAGGGCACTTAAAATCAGCATCACTATAAACCATAAAAAGTAAAATCTACAAAAGTGAACCCCACTAGGATGTGCAATGTGTTTTGCCGGGGAGACACATTGTTAGCTCACCTCGACGAAGTTGAGATGAGCTTATGCTATAACCCCGGTGTCCGCGTCCGCGTCCGCGTCCCCGTCCCCGTCCGCGTCCGCGTCCGGTTAAAGTTTTTGGGTAACTCAGTATCTGACAAAGTATTGATGCTACAGTAACCAAACTTGCACAAGTGATTCATCTTTGGATGCTGAGGTGAACCCATGCATCAGATGCTGCATCTGACCTACATTTTCCGGTTGAATGACTTTGTCAATGTCTGGTTAAAGTTTTTGGGGTAGCTCAGTATCTGACAAAGTACTGATGCTACAGTAACCAAACTTGCACAAGTGATTCATCTTTGGATGCTGAGGTGACCCCATGCATCGGATGCTGCATCTAACCTACATTTTCCGGTTGAATGACTTTGTCAATGTCTGGTTTAAGTTTTTGGGGTAGCTCAGTATCTGACAAAGTACTGATGCTACAGTAACCAAACTTGCACAAGTGATTCATCTTTGGATGCTGAGGTGACCCCATGCATCGGATGCTGCATCTGACCTACATTTTCCGGTTGAATGACTTTGTCAATGTCTGGTTAAAGTTTTTGGGGTAGCTCAGTATCTGACAAAGTACCGATGCTACAGTAACCAAACTTGCACCAGTGATTCATCTTGGGATGCTGAGGTGAACCCATGCATCGGATGCAGCATCTGACCTACATTTTCCGGTTGAATGATTTTACCTTTAAAGGCCAATATTGAGCAAAGTATAAGTGCTACATAAACCAAACTTGCATATTAGATGTATCTTTCATCAAACTTTCAGAAAATGACCTTGACCTACTTTTTCCGCTTGAGTGATTTTGCCTTTAAAGGCTAATATTGTGCAAAGTATAAGTGCTACATGTACCAAACTTGCATATTGGATGTATCTTTGATCAAACTTTCATAAAATGACCTTGACCTACTTTTTCTGCTTGACTGATTTTACCTTTAAAGTCCAATATTGAGCAAAGTATAAGTGCTACATGTACCAAACTTGCATATTAGATGTATCTTTGATCAAACTTTCATAAAATGACCTTGACCTACTTTTTCCGCTTGAGTGATTTTGCCTTTAAAGGCTAATATTGAGCAAAGTATAAGTGCTACATGTACCAAACTTGCATATTGGATGTATCTTTGATCAAACTTTCATAAAATGACCTTGACCTACTTTTTTCCACTTGAGCGATTTTTCTTTTAAAGCCAATATACATGTACCTAGAGATATGTTTTAATTGAATTTTGCTGCCGCGAGGTGAGCTTCGTAATCTTTGATTACACTATGTTTTAACTTTCCTCGGATGATAACATACTTGAGCTCGCTACAGCCGGCAGAGCACGGACTGTGTTACATACGCCCTCTTTTTATATCCATTTACATATTCATCTGTGTTATTTGTTAATTGTTCGTTCTTCGAGACCTCTGGGTAATCGGAATAGTGGGAAGGTTGTGCGCACGTAATCCAGGATAACTGCACCGTCTAATACTTGCGTGGCAGATGGCCGTCCTAAGTCTGCACCAGTTGCCCATTGATCTCGTTGGTTTATGTGTGGTATTTTGTGTTTCATGTTTCTATGGTGTGAGTTGGTGTTCCTTGTCCATTTTGCGTCTCTTTCTGTGGAAGTCTGCTTTGTGTAGTTTTTGCATTGGGTGTTTTGGAGTTTTGCTTTGGCGCTCAGCCTGGTGTTGTTGGAGATACCCTCATTTCTTTGAAAAAGAGAAATGGACTTGATATACATTCCAATAAAAAGGAATTGGTCAAAAAGTAGTAAAAAGTTGCCAAACAAAACTCGCAAGCTTAGCATGTTTTGGATAGCAATTCCTCATCAGTTGATCGTTATGCTAAGGAACAATATAAATCAAACACACCAATATACAAAACAAATACCCATTTAGTAAAGAATGATTTGATAAAATATTGCAGTTCATTAGAAAGCTCGAAATCTCTTGCAATACGGAATACAGGCTTTGCATGGTCCATGTACTAATGATTTTCGACCTATGACTTGTGTGTTGTAAAAGGACTTAAACTGAATGCTATACTCGTATACATCTGGTAATATTTTCATAATCTATTCAAATGAATTTTGAAAAGGTTTTATACCTTTTACTGATCACATTTGTTAAACTTTAGAAGATGGTCTATCGTCGGGGCATTTTAAAAGCCTTTACAAGAATGTTTCATTGTTCTCCTTTTTTTTTTTTCTTTTATTTTGTTGAAGTGGTTGTTTGATCTTTGTTTGTCTTATTTTACTGTTGTGTTCTTTTGCGGTCGATGAAACGTTGCCTTGTTTGAAAATGGAGAACTGATTTAATTGTCATGTCCCAAGAATCAGAGATTTATAAATGATGCTATTGAATTTGAAGACGTTTAACATTTGAACTACTTGGTGAGTGTCACTACTGATGGAACAGGAGTCCCCGAGGGCACATGTAGCCAAGTTCGATCAACTTCGGTTGATCGTCTGTCTCTTCAACACATTCAAAATTTTCTGGTACGAAAATTCTTGAAATTTCTAAAACGTGGGTCCTGTAGCACCCATCCTGCTACATCTTCGGTACATTTTTTGACACAATAATTTTCACCCTCTTTAGCCATATTACATTGTTTAGATTGGGGATAACTGACGAGGGTTAAGTACCCGAAACGTGCATGTCTGGTCCACGCTGCAAATTTATCTGTTTATAAATGATGCTATTGAATTTGAAGACGTTTAACATTCAAGGCATAGGCATATAGGTTTTGGCCTGTCCGGGTTTTTTTTTTTTTTTTTTTTTTTTTTTTGTCTGCAATATTTCAGATATCAGATGATATCATATTAAGATTGTTTTATACGATATAATATTTGATATATCTCTTATGCATAGGGATGAGTCGCACAGAAACTTTGTATCTCTGAAATACTCAAACCCATGCATACATTTGAATGAAAAAGATGTAAAATATTTAAATTTCTTACTTTTTGATCAATTATTTTTTTTCTATAAGAAAATTGATAGTAACTTAAATTATACGTTTTTCTCTTCTTATAAGTTTAAACTTTTTAAATGTTACCCCAATCACCATTACCCTAAAAATGCAAATGGAAAATTGACACACACAAAAATGGAAAATTGCAGATTTCAGTTAGATTTTAGCATTGAGATTGAAATGACCCTGACCTTGAAGTCAATGACCTTGAAAAAATCTAGTAAAGTTATAAGAAAAAAGGAGAGTATATTTACTGCCAATTTATAGAAATTCACTATTGTAAATCATAGCATAATCCAGGAGAGACCCCCTATAAAAGAGTAATATTGGTGGGGGTTCACATCAAAAGTTGCAATGGCAAACAGCTTTTATGGCAAATTTGCGGAAAATGGTTAATTTCCCGATCGAGTTTTATCTACCTAATTTTGTTAATCAGATCATATTTATTTCATTTAAAAAAAATTATTAAGCCTGCCTTCAGAGTTTTTGTGATTAAAAATGCTGAAAATTGCACTAAAAACTATTTGCCTTGTTTTAATGCTTGTTTTTGATTTGCTTTTGTATGTGTAATAGAAGAAATATCTTTGAAATTAATACATTTTCTTAGACTAGAAGTTTTAAAGAGTCACATTTGTCAAAATTGTAAAGCTATTAAAGTGGTTTCCATGACAACACATTGTCCAAATGTAGCTTACTCTACAGTCCTGTGAGGGCTAAAAATAGACTGACCTCGTTTCCATGGCAACCGTCAATTACATTGTCCGAAAAAGGTCATTTTTATTTGTCAATGTACCAGAGGTACCATTTGTATAAAAAAATCTGCAAAATCCATGACATGCCGTGGCCAGTAAATTTTGGTCCTTACAGAGAATTGGTATTTGAAAGTCTATCAATTATTTTTTTATAATAATTCATAATTCTTTGACTTTTAGTATTGTTTTTGGTTCATGTCAACATTTTAGTGATGGCTTATGAGAAATGTCTTTCTTACTGAAGCTAGTAAACCAAACCAAAAAAGTATACCGACTTTTAACATGCGCCTTACGACCCCGATACTGTTACATACAATTAAAACAACAAATCACACGACAAACATTGCAAATAGATATTAATAGCATATTACAACTTTTAAGTTTCATTATCTTGAAATTGTAACGAAAACATTTTAACTTTTATTGATGCTTTATTTTTATAGGAGTACATCTGAGAAGAAAATTAGAAGCATCGAAATCTAGAACAACAAATAAATCCAATCGACTAGATGAGCCAGTTAGCTGTCATATTTGCGGACAGACCTTCAACTATACTGGAAATTTAAAGCGCCACCTTAATTCCCATTCGAAAGACACCTTGTATCCATGTACAAAATGTCACAAGAAATTCACCAGATATGACACTCTTGTGCGCCATTTGAAAAACACAAGATGTTCTTCCGAGGACTACAATTATTAAGGTACTCTACGAAGTTGATCTTCTTAGCTCACCTGATAGATGCGCAAGTGAGCTATTGTTATAGCGAATTGTCAGTCGTCATACACTTTTCTTATTTTCAACTTCTTCTCCAGAAGCATTGAAGGGATTTTGATGAAACTTGGTAGGAATGAAGATCGCATAGTCCTCTACAAAAGTTGTTGTAGACGTCAAGGTTTTTGACATCTTTTTGGACTTTGTCAGATGTGCTCATTTTTAACTGTTTCTTTGAAAAACTTCTTTAACTCATTTGAATTACATTGAAGTATGTTAATGTGTGTTTTTGTTTACTCATTTACTGCATATTTGTCACATTTAATTCATTCAATAGTATTAAATTCATTTTGGTAGAAATTTCATGATTTTTTTTTCTAATGTAAAAAGGAAGGGAGGGGGGTATTTTCAAACTTATTGGACTCCTTCTCCATAATCTCTGAAGGGATTTTGATGAAACTTAGTAACACAGAGCCAGTTACTCACAGAGAAACAGACAATCACTTATAGACTTACAGGTACGGACTCATAGACACAAGACAGGCATATAAATTAAGGCACATATAGAAATTCTGACAGAAAGTATTCGTCACAGACAGATGGACAGACGTACTCACTCGTAGACAGTCAAGGACACATTGACAAATAGTAAGACTAATAAACATGACTATGATTTTCTCTTCAATTTTCCACAGTATGTGAGAAAAGCTGCCATTGTCAGAAAGAATATACAGACATACAGACAGACAAAAAGACGACTTACAAACATAAATCCTCATACACATACAGACATGCAGAAAGATACATAAACTGACAGACACGCGCGCAGACACACAGAGAAGGAGACAGCCTCCCACACACCCTCATACAAAGATACACAGACGCACTAGCAGACAGAAAGAATCCACACATTGACAGACACCTATATGCACGTTTGTGTTTTCACCCTGATAGGCACTCAAAGATAGACAGATGCATCCCAACTGACAGACAGACACATACAGACTGAATGACAAACAGGCATAGGGAAGTAGACATACAGACACGAACAGTCACATAGACAGACATACAGACAACAAAACACATACAAAGCACTGATACTTACATACATACAGCCATACAGATTAATAAAGTCAGAAGCATTCATTTGGAGGGACTCAGAGACACAGACATATATGTTATTATACATACACGTATAAAAAAACTCGCACACGCAGACAGACGGAAAATCAGACAAGGTCTATATATCCAACTTGAAAGATTCTTATTGGTAGAGAGGAAACGAGTAAGGGACAGACAGTCAGACAGATAACACATGGACACATAAAGAGAGAATAAAACAAACTGAGAGAGATATTCGAGTTAAGTCCATACTTTAACCCATCGAAAATCTCTATTGAATGCAAAATAATAAAAAGAAAATAATAAAATTTAAACCATTAACGGTAGGGGGTCTCTAGATTTATCGTAGTGTGTTTTTGATTGTCTCTCTTGATGTTTATGCAAGCAAATGTAATGTTCACCTGTTTATGCAGAAAGGGGATTATGCTTAAAGTTATGGCCTTCGTTCATGTTCAATCAACAGGTAATCAAAATTTATAATTTTTACCATGGGATATTTGTTCTGTAGAAAGGAAATTTCT
Source organism: Pinctada fucata (assembly GCA_028142955.1). Lineage (NCBI taxonomy): Eukaryota > Metazoa > Mollusca > Bivalvia > Pterioida > Pteriidae > Pinctada > Pinctada fucata. Next base: position 26,173,328 of record AP027102.1, on the reverse strand, counting down.
AATATTCTTGTTCTTTTCTTCGTCGTCCAGTCGTTCGAATCATTAAAAAATAAAACTCGTTGAAATGCCATTACAATTTAATTCTGACTAAGACCTGTTCTCATCGGCTTTCTGACTCTTATTTGCAAGTTCTAAGTCTTTATTTTCATATCGAATTAACATTTACCAGCATTATCATTCTGCCATTTGATGTTGGTACTGAAATAATCAGAAGATATAATTGACAAACTTATTTCTAATATTTTAAGTGCGAACACGATATTTTATAAAAAAGAACATATATATTATGTCCCTCCCTCTAAATAGAATTGTGCTAGACCTTGTCCTTTTAGTACGATGCTTGGATTTATTTATTTGAAAACTTATGTGCGTTTTTGGAGTGTTCTGCAGATGTAAATAATCACACCATTCGCTACTTACGTGGCAGACGACCGTCAATAGTCGACAGCAGTTCCCAATTGGTCTCGTTGGTTTATCTATCGACTTTAGTGTTTTATTTTTTTATATTGCCCTTAGTGTTCTCTTGTCAACCCGGTGTTTTTGCAATCGGGTGTTACTCTTTTTATAATGGGTGCTGCAACCGAGTCTTGTTGGAGATCCATTTCTTTTTCCCATAAGAAATTTGAATTGCTTGCATTTCTTATTTGGAAACATAATTCAGAAACTAAAACGAAGCTTTAGTATTGTATAGTATAGTTTTAAAACTAAATCATTTTTGCTTCTTTGGGATGTTTTAGTCGGAGATACAGGTGATCGGTATTAATTGTACATGGCATCTTTGATTGGAGGACTGATCTTTGGGAGAATAGTTTGAAACCTTCTCATACTTCTTGACAAAATAATAAAGAACTTCTATAGATATCGGTCATGGCAACCGACCAGCTCAAGCTGTATCACACTCACATACATACGATTTTCTATTCTTTTGTAAAACGTAAATTATATAAAGCTTCATTTTCTTTAATTGCAGGATTTATCGGAAGACATGCAAGATGTAGACGAAGCTCGAGTCTTGATATAAGAGAGAAGTCACAAAGAGAGCAACGTATCCTCATACCGAAAGCACGTCAGTACAAACTGGACATTCCAGCTATCTGTCATGTTTGTGGTCAGAGTTTCAATTATTCCAGCAGCCTTCGGCGTCATCTCAAGTTACATTCACAGCAGTCTAGGAACTTTCAGTGCAAGAGATGCAAAAACTTCTACGCCAGATATGAAATTCTTGTTCGTCATATGAAGACCTCTCTACATTGTCGTCATTTATTCAAATGAAACCTAGCTTTGTTTCTATTTCATGTGTATATATGTTATTAGTCCCCTACCGGCTCGCCGGAGGGGACTTATAGTTTCTACCCCGTTGTCTGTCCGTCCGTCCGTCCGTCCGTCCGTCTGTCTGTTTGTCACACTTTAGTTTTCCAGACTTTTTTCTCCGTCGTTTCACACATTGAACTCATTTTTGGTATGTGAGTTTATCTCAATGTGATACAGATCAAGTTCGAGTTTGGTTTCGATTCGCTTATTTTTACAAGACAAATTTCATGAAATCTCAGTTTTCCGGACTTTCCTTCCAAGGTATTGCAGATATTGAAATAATTTTTATATGTGAATACATTTTAATGTTATACAGCTCAAGTTTGAGTTTGGTTCCGATTGACCTATTTTTACAAGAGTTATGGCCCCTGGACTTAGCAAATTTCATGCAATTCTCAGTTTTCCGGACTTTTCTCGGCTATTGTTGTAGATATTGAAATAATTTCTTATATGTGATTACATCTTAGTGTTGTACAAATCAAATTCGAGTTTGGTTTCGATTGACCTATTTTCATAGGAGTTATGGCCTTGGACTTAGCAAATTTCATGAAATTCTCAGTTTTCCGGACTTTTCTTCCATGGTATTGCAGATATTGAAATCATTTTTGGTATGTGAATATATCTCAGTGTAATACAAATCAAGTTCATGTTTCAATTTTATTGACCAATTCCTACAGGAGTTATGGCCCCTGGACATAGCAAATTTCATGAACTTCTCAGTTTCCAGTCTTTTCATGCCTGTTGTTGTAGATATTGAGCTGGTTTTTGGTATGCAGATATACTAAAGTATCATAAAGAATAAGTTGAAGTCGGGTTTGATTTATTTCTTCTCACAAAAGGTATGGCTTTATAGCAAATTTCATTAAATTTTCCTGTTTTGCAGACCTTTTTCTAATACACATATTGAACTTATTTTGATGTTGGATTCATCTTTTGGTGTAAGTACAGGTCAAAGCAGAGTTGAAGGACATTTATTAATGCCGGTACTGGGGACTTATATCTTTTGCAATTCATAAATTTATTTCATATTCAATTACAATTTAAGTCAGGAATATGACAAAGTTGAAATATGAAATTAAAATAGTTTTTGAAATGATATACTGTACAAAATTATTCTTTCTAATCGACTTTGACAAAAAAAAACCGTTATGAAAGATGATGATATAAAAATACACATATTTGCTACCGCAAAGATACATAAGGTGTATTTTAACCATTCCAATAGGTACAAAAAATACTTTTATGTCGACTAGTTGATCATATTTACAAGGTATATTGAAGATTTCGATTTTTTAAACATTGAATGAAGTTAACAGTAATGATAAATGCTTAGAAGTCGCAGTAACGTATCGGGACATTTTATCCCTGTAAACAGTATGTCACTTTGAGTTTTTGTTTAGATTTTAATGTTTCCACTTACTTTCATAAAATGGAATTTGTAGTCAAAGGTCAGAATGAAAACAAACAAAGGTTACCCGAAAAGACTTTTTACACGTCTACTATCTTTGTAAAAATCCAAAATATCTCTGTAAGGACAAAGAAGAATATATAAAGGAGGAGTCTTAAGATATTTTATTTCAGGGCTAAATTCAAACAAATTAAGGCTATTATTGTTACTTTTGCGAATGATTGATTTGTTGTAAAACTGCTTTTTTTTCGTATTTTCATGTCTGTAACAAAATACAAAGGCAAAAATTCAGTGAGTCTAATTTCATAATGTCTGATTGCATAAAAATGTATATAAGTATATTTGAGAATAAAATAAAAATTGAAACCTATTCATAAGAACTAAACATTTTGTAATCTAAACCATACCCATCCTCCAACACAGAAGTTTTATTTGTTGTCATATAAAGCCTTGCATTTTGCTATTGAAGAGCATTTAGCCCTTCCATGTAACCTCACATACAGATGCAAAATGACTTGGTGTGTATAAAAACCTAACATTAACGGCTTTCGTCAATTCCGTCTGTCCTACCGCTCTAGATGTGAAGAAAACTACAGAAAGTGATAATTGAGTTTCGTATATGACATCATGTTATATTTTGACACTACAATCAGTTTGTAACGTGCACTGTTTGAAGCAAAGAAGAACTCCGATGGATGCATGTGTAGCCGTTATTTAATTTGAATTTTATAACTTTAAACACATTTCATTTGGAGTGGCATATGAACAAACCCTCCCCCAGCTGCGTCCCTTCTTAATCCCCTTTCAATCAAGTATGAATTACGGTGTACGATTTTCATTTCATTGTTCGTTGAGGTATCGTATACAGACCTGCCTACATTTATGATTTTGGAGTAATTTTTACGATTTTCGACATATTATTATACGCTTACGTCATCAAAGTAACACTCGTATCATGTATTGTCATGCAAGAAGCACGTAATGTACTTATATAGCTTAGATATGGGGAACTCGTCATACACTATGATGTCCCACTCTCCAGAATGATGGATGATATTCTGTCATAAACCATTTGAAACAACCCAACCAAAATTGGTACTCTGTCTTCCGAAATGGAAGTAACCGAATGTGACAGTTCTACCGAATTGAAGCAGCGGGTGTTGCATGCAAGCAGGAGATACTTGCTCTTCCTGGGCTACTGGTCTCACTCCCATATTGGGAGTTCGCTTCTTTTCAAACGGTGGAGGATTTTGTTTGTTTGCTTTGTTTCCTGTTTTATCCTGATTTTGTATGCCTTCGGTTTCTGATTTTCTGAATTATCGATTTTGTGCTGTGTACAGGGATATGGTCATTATCCATATTTGTCATTCAGTAAAGTATATAATGATCAAAATTACACTTTCTTTAACAAAATAGTACACTGACGATGAGAAACAGGGAGGCAGTTCTGCGTATATTAAGAAATAAGAATATTTGGAAATATCGGGAAATATCAGATCAATACTTAAAGATGAAATCATACATATTTTTAGTCGTCATTCATAACACAAGATCCTTTGTCCGCATATTGTGGAGATCCCTTTTTATTGTCCTACAATTCAGGAAAAATTTCTTTGAATTTTCCGATTATATAAACTTGAACCTTTTTTCTTATTAAATCATATAACCAACTGAATCCATTTTCTAATATAAGCAATAGCACACTTACACATATAGTAACTGAAATGAAAACAATTATGTGTTAAAGGTACACATATTAGTGTATATATATAAGTATCAAAATACTGTGAAAATATATACACACCAAACTGATATTTATAGTGACCACACATCTTATAAATACAACAACTAGAACAACATATACATATACACTGTAGATCCTTTTGGCTATTTTCTCGCCTGACTTCAGTTAAAATGTCACGGTCGTCCTCTGAGATCTCCTGTTTCTGTCAAATTCAAAGCTAATACTAGTTTTCCTTTGTATTGTTTACAACATTTCTCTTCTCAGATTCTTATAATACCGATTGTCGATTCCTTTTCGTCCCACGTGTTATCCGTCCGTCATGTTGTTTGTTTTGCTACCGTGAGTACTAGCCTTATGCAAATAAGTGCTTACACGTGTTTGCATTCGTTCCTCTTCGGAGAAAACTAGGCTATATTAGGGTATCCATTTTATAAGCAATAATTGATCATATTTCGGTAGCTATTGCATATGTGACTGATGTATCTAGCTAGTTTGCTACATTGCTTCAATCAGCATTTTGACAAAATGATTTATTCATAGTTTGATCTTGACGAGACCTAATGTATCTTTAAAGTTCTTTTAAAAAAAATTGTGCAATACGAATTGTGTGACGTAATTTATGGAGAATGAAAGTTGAGTCACTTGTTTGACATGTTGAAACAATGAAGTATTTTCCACTTTCGCTATGGTGAAATGAACCGTCACTTAGGATTCACTTAAATAAGATTTTAGTATTGCTATTTATGTACAATAATGTTTTTTATTCGTTTATTAGCTCGACTGCACTTTTGCAATACTATTGCAATACCCCCGGCGTCGGCGTCGGCGTCGTCCGAACTAGATGATAAGGTAAATGTTAAGATTACACATTTACCTTTCCTATATACATATTCTGTTGGGGGTTTTTTTTTTTGTTGCAAACGTTTAATTATACGTCATTTGATATATCCAGATGAGGATATAGCCCCTGGGGTTGGGATTTTTAAAATTATTTCAAATGATAAGGCAAATGTTGAGATTATAAGGTAAATGTTAAGATAGCAATAAAGTCTTTAAAAGCCAATATTGAGCAAAGAATAAGTGCTACATGTACCAAACTTACATATTTGATGTATCTTTGATCAAACTTTCAAAAAATGACCTTGACCTACTTTTTTTCCGCTTGAATGATTTTGCCTTTAAAAGCCATATTGAGCAAAGTATAAGTGCTACATGTACCAAACTTGCATATTGGATGTATCTTTGATCAAACTTTCATAAAATTACCTTGACCTACTTTTTTCCGCTTGAATGATTTTACCTTTAAAAGCCAATATTGAGCAAAGTATAAGTGCTACATGTACCAAACTTGCATATTGGATGTATCTTTGATCAAACTTTCATAAAATGACCTTGACCTACCTTGACCGGCTGTCATGAGAGATATTATGCTATGCAGTCGAGCATTAGGTGACTATGGCAACTATTTTTCGTAGAACATCTATACACCTTTTAAAGTTCCCGGCAATCTGTTTTGTTTTGTTTTTTCGCAATAATGAACTGTCCGCATTTAGTTGGAATTCCCCAATGATTATATAAATAATATTATATATATTTAATATAAAATCATATTATTTTGATTGACAGATATCAATCAATTTCAAACATTTTGTTTACCATTTAACGTGTTTATGATGTTTTAGATAAATTTAACTTGAAGTGAGGTACAGAAGAAGATAAGGTTAACATTAAAAGTACATACATATTGCATCATTTATTATTTCAGCTAACAATGTAGAAAAACAAGTAATTTCAAAGCTATTTTGTTTTATAATTGCAGTATTAGACAAACTGGAGGCCACTGGAAAAGACGTAACATTGTTTAAAAATGTCATCAAGATGGAAAAATCTAATGAAGAGGAGGAAGAAACGTTACTTCCAAGAGGACAAATTGAAACAACGGAAGAGCTAGAGGAGCTAGAGAATAATTTGGATGAAATGAAAAACAGAAGGATGGTAGGTTTTTATTTCGATCCAAACAGAACATATCACAAAATGCTATTAACAGTTGCGGATTTAGATGGGGCAAGGTGGCACGGGCCCCCCTTTTTCACCCCAAGATATTGATTCAGAATATTCTTTTTCTAATGCTTAATCTCTTTAATTTTGGGGGGAAAGTTGGCTCGCTTCGCTCGCCGCACTTTGTCATTAGCTGTCATTTTTTTCGTCTTCACTTTGTCTTCAACTTTCTTTGTGACAGGTTGTTATCGTGTTTGAACGGATTCATAATGTCATAAACATATACAACATTCAAAATCAAATGAACAATTGAATAATTACCAAATGCTTCATTTTCATGGGCTGATCTACCCAGGTCAGACAGGTGGATAGTGGGGTTGCAATGCCCTAATCTTCCCAACCTTCCCAAAATTGTCAAACAAAAATAGAGCATGGAAAATGAGAGAGAGATTGTATTCTTATGACAAAATGTAACCATCTAATCCAAAAATTTTACAGCTCGCTCCGCTTGCCAATATAGAATGTATATAATTATACATGTATGGATGACTGAATTTAAGAAAAAATTAAAACTTCATATCTTAAAATTTTCCAGCTCGCTTCGCTCGCCAGTCTACCTATAAACTAAAGTACTCTATATCTTGCACATGCAATTGGAATGAACTCCCCGTACCTCTTAATTAGATCATCAGTCTTGATATTCACGTTTTTCAGTGAACAATTTTCTTCGAGTTGAAACCTTGAGCCCCCCTTTTCTGAAATCCTAGATCCGCCACTGATTAAAGCTATTACATTATGACAAATATGGATGACGACAATATCCTTATACACAGTACAAAATCGATAATTCAGAAAATCATAAACCGAAAGCATACAAATGTTTATTTAACGTCTTCAAATTCAATAGCATCATTTCAGATAAATTAAGAGCATGGACAAGACATGCACGTTTCGGGTATTTAACTCTCGTAATAAAACGGAAGTGTTCAAACTCTATACCCTCTTAAAGAAAATTTTAACCCAATTTTTATGCACTAGACACGTTTTTCGAATATTAAATTCTCATAAGTGATGCTTCCATCCAAAGAGCTTTCCATAAGCCGTCCAATTCATTTCACTAGTACCTTCTGGTTTTATATTTAGAATTTCAATTACAGAGAGTACGTGGCTCCAAATTTCTTGTAGGGTCGATTCAGTAGCATATCCAAATAAAATCTATGTTAACCATAGCATTGGAGGGATGGTGCTAAGATGTCTATATCCTTTTACATTTTTCTATGAAACGGAAAATTTCCGATATAGTAAATGGAAAAAAAATATATATGATGTCAAATTTAAAAAAGGCCAAAACAAAGTTTCTTTCAGGCGACAGATATAGAAAGACGTAATCAAAATACACTTAACAAACATCAATGAGTTAAAGAAGATCCTGACAACAATCTTAATAGCACTCACAATAGAGCACCAAACTGAGCAAAAACGGACCCCTAGCAAACTAGAGGTGGGACCAGGTGCCCGGGATGAGTAAGCATCCCCTGGTTGGCTACCTGCACCCGTCGTCGATTATCACTCACGAAACTGAAAACAAAATTCACAAAAAACGCACTGTCTCAAGTTATATCTATATAGAAAGTGATATGGGCGACCATGTAAGGTAAAGACATTCAAAACACTTACTGTCAAGTCACGGGGAACACTTTTAACTGCTCCGCACTTCAACAAGAAATAAGTGTTTATATGCATAATACGGAAGTGTTCCAACTCTATACCTTCTTGAAAAAAAAATATAAACCAATTTTCATGCACCAGACACGTGTTTCGAATATTAAATTCTCATCTCTCATGCTTCCAGCCAAAGTGCTTTTCATAAGCAGCCAAAATTCATTTCACTAGCGCCCTTTGGTTTTATTGTTAGGATTTCGTAAGTGATCCTCAATCCAAACAAAGGAATATGACCAAAATCTAAGAAAATTATGTCCAAAATATACCAATAGACGTAGCAAGGTGGCTGGGATATGATGCTACAGGACTCAGGATTCAGAAATTTGAGAACAATTTGTAAACAGAAATTATCGAATGCATTTGAAGAAACGCCCAACCGAATTTGATTGAACTTGGTTACATGTTGCAAGTGGTACAAATGTTAAACGTCTTCAAAAAACAGGAACCAAAGCAAACAAACAAACCCAACCACCACATAATAGAAGCGAACTTTCAATATGGGAGTGAGACCAGGTACCTAGGAAGAGTCAGCATCTTCTGCATGCAATGCCCGTCGCTTCAATTCGGTAGAATTGTCACATCCTGTTACTTCCATATCGGAAGATACAAGTACGTTCTATGGTTTAATTTCTCCCCTACAAGAGCAAGTACATGTACTAGTTAAGAAAGAGATGTAGGTTTCAAGTATATCTTTGTATTTATTGGAGACTCCATGGTGCTTGATTAGACATAACCTGTATTTTATTCATACTCCCCTATTTTAATGCCTCTCTAACAATGGGTTCTGGAGCATGTTATTTTAGCCTATCTGTCTGTCTGTTTGTACGGGCGAAACCTTTGACCTTGGGCATAACACTTTAAAATGCTTAGAGGGTAGGACATTCATGTTTCAGTATTTTATTAAGGACATATACTGTTTATTCAGTTTTAGGATAAAATCAGCTTTGATTTGAATCAGTGTCATCTTTGTGTATGTAAAAGTGTATAGGAAGAAATGTTCCAAAAATTGACTGATGCAGACATGATCAACTATGGCAAACTATGGAAAATTTAAAATAGTTTTGGAATACAATATATTGGATATACTACTGATTGATTGAAGCGAAAAATTGAAACCTTTCTAACTAAAATGACATGAAATAGTTTTAAAGTACTTCAAACGCAAATTTGGGTTATCTTTCTTGTTAGTCAGAAATAAAGAATACTTCCAAATAATAACTATTTATAAGACATTTTTCATTTAAAAAAAAACTCAGAACTTTGATGTAATACAGCTGAAGCGTTATTTGACGTTTTCAACATTAAAAACAAATATTGCAAAAGCAATGCACCGTTATTTAAGCAAGAATAAACAGGTACAACATGTCAATTGGTCATATAATATAAAGTAACCTTAATTCTATATGCTATTATATGTATATAGAACTTGGGGAACTCAAAATTTGGGTGTCGGATATGTCCTTATCAATAATCTTTTTTGAATATGACCAAGAACTTTGTCCTTTACAATATGTATACTACTGTCACATATATGTGAAAAATGTTTACAAAATTTATATCTTATCATTTCCTATAAGTATCATGAACATCATATTTGAATAGAAATTCAAATTTTAAATTTAAATTTAAGATAAACTGGCTGGCATCCCTACAGGGTGGAGAAGACTGTGGATTGATTTGCCGTACAGTTATGAGGAAAATAATGACAAATGGTCTGATGAGCAAATTCAGCGGCCATGGACAGAAAGGGAAACTCAAATTTATAGGGAAACCAATATACAATATCATAGTGTGTAAGTCAGAATATACAATATCATCCTGTGTAAGTTTAAATATACAATATCATCCTGTGTATGTTAGAACATACACTATACAATATCATCCTGTGTATGACAAATATGGATAATGACCATATCCCTGTCTACAGTACAAAATCGATAATTCAGAAAATCAGAAACCGAAGGCATACAAAATCAGGATAAGACAGGAACCAAAGCAAACAGAAACAAAAACCTCCACCATATGAAAAGAAGCGAACTCCCGATATGAGAGTGAGACCTCCAGCATGTATGTTAGAACATACAATATACAATATTATCATGTGTATGTTAGAACATACAATAAATAATATCATCCTGTGTAAGTTTGAATATACAATATTATCCTGTGTATGTTAGAATATACAATATACAATATCACCCTGTGTAAGTTTGAATATACAATAAAGAAGTAAGATTTAAATTTATTGGGAAACCAATATACAATATCATCCTGTGTAAGTTAGATTTAAATTAATTGGGAAACCAATATACAATATCATCCTGTGTAAGTTAGATTTCAGGTTAGGGTTGCGACTACAGGGAGATAACTCTATTTTTATATCACAATATATTTGAAACCGACATAAACGATACATGGCATAAGCTCAGATTTTCACATTATTTTAGAAAAAAATAATAATCCTTGAAACTTTCATTGCTGAATGGATATTTTTTGGGAAATATTGCATATTTATCAATGAAAAATCGCTGAAAATAGGGAAAAATTTGTCATTTTCGCATGAGTTCTGTTACCAAAGTTTCAAACATCAGAATATTTACTACCCATTATACTCTTTAAAAGTGAGATAATAACTTCAAGTTAAACGCTATGTTTTTGGGTCAAAATGTTGAATTTTTGCATAAATTATTGTGCTATTTATAGAAACAGTCATTTTGCTCAAAAACTAATTTGGGTACATATTGATTTGACTGCTTTAGGATAAAGCAATACCATAGATATATATGTAGAAAAAAAATTGTGTAGCTGGCGACCTACTAGCTATGCCATGGCAACCAGCAACATAGTTTTTATAAAAAAAAATACTCTCCTTAGAGCTGATTATTTTATCAGAATTTCTTTAAATAGCCTTTAATTCATTCGCAAAAATAAGGATATATATAAATTTTTGAAATTTCATGCATTTCAGTGGTATTCTCTAAAATGACAAAAATGTTACAATAGGCCAAAAATGGACGTTTATAGCCAAAAAGCGAGACGGGCAAATTTTGATTTTTTGGTCTGAATAGTTCAAGGAGATGTTCCTCTACATATGAACCTATCCATCTTTCTTCTACCTCATTTCTATCAAAAGTCGCCACCCTGACCTTAAATTTATTGGGAAACCAATATGCAATATCATCCTGTGTATCTTAGATTAATGTTAGATTTAAATTTCTTTAATTTTATACGTTGAAACCAAATTACTTATCCATAAGCTTAAACATATCAAATGTATCAAGAGGGCATATATATATACATCAGCAATTAGATATCCATTGATATATTCTTTTAAGGAACATCAGGAGATGTTTACCCAGAAGAGAGGATTATCGATGGGGTGGGATGTTTTTTTAATACTGTACAACTTTCATTTTGCTGAATCTTTTTCATTTAAAATATTACGCAAATGTATCTTTTTCGCACTGATTAGATGCAGCTAGAAAAGCTTCGAAAGAAAAGCTTAGCTTCAATGAAATCACCAAGGAAGTACTAGATGTTCTAAGATATGCACCATACAAGCCAGGTGGTAGCCAGCACAAGGTATAGTTATTTTATATGTTGTTCACATAAATATTCAACAAATTTGTTTAATGCAGTTTTCATATATTTTCAGCTTCTTTTCTAGAACCACATGTCAGGTTTTAATGACTCTTGGTATGATGTAATAGTGTTTCTTCGTTGTGTTTTTTATAATGTCTGTTTGACTAGAAGTGACTCCATCCCATACCTTGAGACCAATCTCCGATAAATCTCCGACAATTTTCGATAAATTTTTAGACTTACATTAGACTAACCTCTTTAGGACCCAATTTCTCACAACAGAATTTTAGATATCGTCATAACGTGTTAAAAATGTTTTAAATTTTTAGTTCCACCCCGAAATCAACTTGTTGACGCCTTTATAACTTCATCAGAAATACGCATTTTGTCAATGAAAATCTCAATAGAAATATGATTTTATGCTCACATTTTCTGCAATTTTGTCAAATTTTAAAAAATGGTCATAAATAATTTGTTACATGAATTTGGCTATAAATTCATTTTTGATATTTTATCAATATTTTACATATATGAAAAAAGGAGGAAGGACGGGTTGTTTAATTTCATTCCAGAGTCATTTGGCAATTGTTTGAATAAGTGACATTACAACTTATTGTCCCCTGCAAGTGTTGTTGTTTTCACCGACAGTCGTCAACGCGTGGCGCCAAAACAGGCATTTATAAGTAGGTCATTAAGGGCACCCTTCTTTGACAGGATGATCCAGAGAAATGACTCTTAAGACGTGTAACTGTTATTTTTGGTACACTCTGAAGCTAAATGCTGACGCATTTTTGACATCTTTTCGGACATAGTCAGAAATGCACATTTTTGCACTATTGCTTTTAAAACAACTCAATAGATGTATGATTTTACATACCCATTCACTACATATATCATGTTATTGTGTAATTGTTACTTTATGCTTTGATATATGTTTTATGCTAAACTTTTTTTTTTTAGTTTTTTATGATTTTTGGCCGGAGCGCAAGGCAATATCGGTGTTTGGATTGACGTTTGTCTGTCGGTCTATCAGTCCGTCTTTCTGTCTGTCTTCCGTCAATATTTTGGTTAAGTTTTCTGGTTGAAGCAAAATCTTAGATACTTTTATAATGCAGTAGAAACATAATGTTATACATGTAGATTGTCCATGACATGACCTTTCAATTTATGCAAAAACATTTGACATGGTGACCTTGACCTTGCACTTTGACCTACATTTCTCAATATAATATTTTAGTTAGGTTATGATTATTGAGTCATTAGTGTAAGGGCTTAACTTTTCGTATATAGATTCTCATTTAACAGAGCTTTAGAGTAGATGTTTAGTACCTTGACTTTGACCTAGTGACCTTGACCTTTGATTTAATTTCAAAAATCTGTGTGTCTCGTTTGTACTTTATCGTTTGAATTTATTTTCATTGATAAAATTTTGATATTCATCTCATTCATTCACTGAGAGTCTCCAACTGTAACCGTCACCCTTTGACCTTTACCTACATTTCAACTTACATAGTTTTTAAGAACTGATGTTATTATTGTAACAACAGGAGAAACTTTCGGAGTTCCTGTGTATGTTAGTTCAAATTTTTTAAAGTCCATTGAGATTGAAATGTACATCTAATTTACAAGGTTCATCTTATTTACAATTTTTAAGTTTATCTATTCTTTTACATTGAATGATATTCACTATATATTTGTTTATTGTAATTTTTGTGCGAATAGCACATAGCGATTGCCTGATTTCTTCACTCATGGGAGCCCCGTCTACTGAGTATGTATAAACGATGTTACTCTGTTTACATGTACTTTGGGACTTGGTCAGCGTCATGATCGGTATAAAGTCTGATCACTGTCTGAATCAATGAATTATATCTATATGAATCGAGCTGTTGTGTTATGTATATGCATGACCTAATGAAAAATTGCATCTGTTTGTACTGAGATGAACACAGGCTGTGTGTTGGAAACCCCTTTCCATTACCAGGTGATTATCTGTTTTAGTGGACAATATATAAATGAAACGGTGCTATCGATAAAGATATTAAGTTGAATCATTGAAACGTAAAACTAACTTCAAGTAGGCTTATTTTGCCCCGCTTCACAAAATAAAATCTGTATACGACGGAAAAATTAGGAACTTCCATCATGAAATATGATATTAACAATTATGAAAAATAAAAGATCAAAACATTCCCGTTTAGGATGTATCATGTTTTTATATACTAAAAAAGACGTGAATTTTCCTTCAAATTCTTAGCACACACCTAACATTGAACATGAAAGGTTAAAGAGAGAGTGGGGATCAAATAAGAAAATAAGATTCGTCTTCTTTCCTTGTATATGGAATCATCAATCGATAGTCATATTGGATTGTTGTATTTTTTAGGGGGAGGGGAGGGGTAGATTTAATGTGATGTTATTTAATTTTCATGTTCACTGTCAGACATCTTTCAATTCATTACGACAACATTATGCATTTGCATTTTAGTTCTGTCTTTATACGTCCATAAACTGGCCTACGAAGGTGTTCAGCAACAAATATAACTTTGAAAACACAATATTTTGTCATATGATATTATTCTGGCTATTCGCACTCAGTACCTTTAGTGCTTTGATTTTTAATTGATTTACAGCATTTTACTCAGTTAAACTAAGTTATATATTTTAATGAATTACAATCCATAATGAATGATTTTGGCATCGTAATCATGAAAATAAACCAACAGGGGATGCTTACTCCTCCCGGGCACCTGATCCCACCTCTAGCTTGCTAGGGGTCCGTCGATGCTCAATTTGGTGCTCTATTGTGAGTGCTGTTGAGATTATCGTCAGGATCTTCTTTAACTCATTTATGAATGGTCTGATAAATATACATATAGTGCGAAAGGGTTCAAACTCTATACCTTCTTGAAGAAAATTTCAAACCAATTTATTATGCACCAGACACGTGTTTCGGATATAAAATCCTCATCAGTGATGCTTCTAACCAAAGTATTTTTCATAAGCCGCCCAAATTCATTTCAGTAGCACCCTCTGGTTTTATCTTTAGAATTTAAATTTGTGTATTTACTATACAGAGAGTACGCGTCTCCAAATTTCCTGTAGGATCGATTCAGAAGCATATCAAAATAAAATCTATGTTCAAAATAGCATTGGAATTATAGTGCTAAATTTTTAACCTCCTTTAATTTCGATAATATTTTGGGATGACACTGCACACTGCAAAAGGAAATAAGTGTTTATATTAATAGTGCGGAAGGGTTCCAACTCTATACTTTCTTGAAGAAAAGTTCAAACCAAACATAGAAACCAAGAAAATTTCAAACCAAGCATATGTATTATCAAATTAGATGGCAATACTGGCGTATTTTGATTGATAGCTGGGAACACAAAGGTATAGGAAATATATTGCAACAAATGAAATCAAATGACAATAAATGTGATGATTTTATATAAGACTGATCCATGAATACAAGTTTTGCATCTATACAAATCAAAAAACATATATCTGAAACATACGGAAGCCTGTTAGTGCCAAATATGAAAAAAATAAGAAAGAAGGAAATGCGAAATATATCTAGGAAAATGAGAAATAAATTTAGAAAAACGAGAAAAATATTTAGGAAAATGAGAAATAGATTTAGGAAAATGAGAAATAAATATAGGAAAATGGGAAAAATTATTCAGAAAAACGAGAAAAACATTTAGGAAAATGAGAAATATATTTATTGAAATGAGAAATATATTTACAGAAAGTTTTCATTTTCCTAAATATTTTTTCTCTTTTTCTTTTATATATTTCTCATTTTCCTTAATTTTTTTTCTTTTGCATTTTCTTAAATATATTTCGCATTTGCTTCTTTTTTATTTTTTCATATTTGGCACTAACGGGCTTCCGTAGAAACCTGATGAATTACAAATACATTAATATATTGAAAACTATTTTTCATAACGTACATCAGTTACTACGGTATACTAGTATATTTTGAAGTTAAGGATATCATTTTCTTTATTTGTAGAAGAAGGGGAGACGTTCAAGTATGAACGAGGAAGAGATGGCAATGAGTGACATATCTGATTAAGTCAGAATAAAGACAGAGCTGGAGAAACTATATCTTCGCTTTTTTTTTTTTAGTTAAAATGAATATTATATTTTACATTTCAATACTATCTGCCGGATGAGCTCAATAGGTAAGAGCGATTCATTTCCAGTGGAAGGTACCATATTCGAATCAATCTCCAGCACATTTTTCTTAAAGTAATAGAAATTAAAGTACTTCTGCCTCTAAAATGTTAATATTGTTCATATTGTTAATACTGAAATGTGCTGGTATGTTCTGTGTTGATACTTTCAGTGCACCAAATGAATCTGAATCCTGTCTAAAGAGATATTTGGAGAAAAACAATATATTATTATAATATTTTAGCTCACTCGAAGCTCATGTGACATACTGTTATATGTTGATAAAGGCATACATGTATGGCATGTTCATATCATATAAGATTGTTCTTGCATACTAGAAATAAAATATAGAACATATGCATTTTAGCCTGTTTTTTGTGAAAATATTAATTGGTTTATACACATTTCTTACTGTCAGTATGTTTGGAACATAAAAGACCCTAATCATGCAAAATTTCAAAAGAGCTGATTCTTAGAGCACCAACTTCATCCTCCATGTGATTTGCCATCACAAGCCATACAATTTTGACTTGACGTGATATTATTGTGGAAAAAATAAAAATGAAATGGAAAAGTGATAATTACTTGGTAGAAATTGGAAATTTGTATTGTTCATGGTGGCATTTTTCGATACAAAAAATTAAAATGAACTAGAGGCAGTACATTTTTGTATACTTTAAACGTACAACCGATAGATGAAAAGTGGTAATGATAGTAAGAGATGTAATTTAAAGATAACTCACTGGACTGGTGGACTGCAATACTTCAATGCAATTTATGCAATTTTGATAATCATATAATTTCGTTGAAAGTAAAAAAGTAAACATGTACCAAAGTTGCAAATCAATTTGATGGAGAATGATGCATGTATACTCGTTAACTATGCTTTGACAAACTTATGTTATTAGATAAGAAGAACATTCAGTAATTCTGTCTGATTATTTGACGAGAATTGATGTTAAAAAGTGCAAGAAAAATTGTTCTACATGTATTTTGAATTCAAGGTTTGGATGAACACAGTTGTGAAGTACTATGTGGTACTCCTTTAGAAATTGCGTTTTCATCCATCTGTATGTCCGTTTGTTCGTTTGGTTCTGACGCGGCAACTCCTGCAATTAACAAGGTACAGCATTCATACTTCACACAATCATTTCAAAGTATTACATGTATGAGAGGAACATGCTCATAAATTTTGACTTTTCAAACTGAAAAAAAAAACCAAACTTATGCAAAATGTCACATGTGGTTCTGATACGATAACTTTTTTGTTTTTAAGGAACAGCATTGATACATCCAACAATGATCAAGAATGAGAGGAAGACGTATATAAAATTATGCCTTGCAGTGTCAATGAGTCAAAGTTCAAGGTCAAATGTGTGCAAGTAACAATTTCAACATTTTGACTCTAATCATATATAACTCATGTAGTTTCCAATGTATAACATTCATATTTTGCATTTGATTTTTTTCACTTCTTGAACATTTCCGTATTATTGTCACGACACTTTTCTGTTGGTATCATTTTTTATCATAGATTTGTCCACGTATTTTGAATCCAAAAGAAAGGAGGGAATCTCCAAAAACACTTGCTTGCAGCACCCAAAGGAAAACTCCAAAACACCCAATGCAAAAACACAGACACAGAGCAGACACCCAAAAGAAAAAGAAATAGACCCAAAAGGGACAAGGAACACCAATGACAAATATGGATAATGACCATATCCCTGTATTCAGAAAATCAGAAACCGAAGGCATGCAAAATCAGGATAATTAAGACAGGAACCAAATATCAGGATATTAAAACAGGAACCAAAGCAAACAAACAAAAACCTCCACCATATGAAATGAAGCGAACTCCCGATATGGGAGTGAAACCAGGTACCCAGGAAGAGTACGCATCTCCTGCTTGCATACAACACCCGCCGCTTCAATTCGGAAGAACTGTCACATCCGGTTACTTCCATTTCGGAGGAGCTAGAGTACAATCTTTAGTTGGATGGTTAAAATGGTCTATGACAGAATATCATCCACCATTCTGGAGAGTGGGACATCATAGTGTATGACGAGTTCCCAAATATCGACCTTAGAATTTCCTCAGTGACGATGACAAATATGGATAATGACCATATCCCTGTATACAAATCGATAAACCAAGCCCTCATTCCAGCTTTCATTTCATCGAGATAGCTCCCTCCGATTTAATAAAATCTTGCAGAAAACAGGTTCATGGAAATATCTGTCAATTCTATAATTTTCAGAAACAGATAGATCAACAAAGGTAGCCGATCGTCGTTTTGATTGATTTTGTAACTTCATTTCGATTTTTATTAAATTCAACCAAAAAGTGTCACTGTACCAGTAGAAATCAATGATATTTTACCAAATGCAGCATTTGAGCTCGTCTAATAATACTTTGGACGTTTTATTTTCAACAGCTTTATATTTTGCAAGGTAACAAGACCTCAATTTCTTTCAGAGAAGCAAGACAATTGAGATTGGCTGCAACATTTCATTTAACCAACGAGGACAAGCGGTGTTGTACGGCTCCTGCCCGTCTAGAGGCATGCGTTCACGTTTATAGCAACATTATCCGCAAACATCATTTACACAGAATTTAGAGAATACAAAAAAACATGAGTACATGAAAGAAATTCCGAGTACAGAGTGAAATGTGTTTGAT
Organism: Pinctada fucata; assembly: GCA_028142955.1. NCBI lineage: Eukaryota > Metazoa > Mollusca > Bivalvia > Pterioida > Pteriidae > Pinctada > Pinctada fucata. Next base: position 26,154,700 of record AP027102.1, on the reverse strand, counting down.
GGATAGGCATAAATTTTACCTTGAGGTCATAAAAAGAATCGCTTTCAAACAGTGTAAAATACGTATATGTAGGGTAATCATGCTCATTTTGCCCACTATTAAGTAAAGCATGATGACCCTCAGTCACTTTTTTCTGGACTTGCAATCATGACAATCATATAAAAGAAAGGAGGGGATCTCCAACAACACTAGGTTGCAGCAACCACAGCAAAATCCCAAAACACCCATGCAAAAAACACAGAACAGATACCCACAGAAAGAGACGCAAAAGGGACAAGGAACACCAACTCACAACATAGAAACATGAAACATAAAAGACTACACATAAACCAACGAGACCAATGGGCAACCGGTGCCGACTTAGGACGGCCATCTGCCACGTAAATAGCAGACGGTGTGGTTATCCTGGATTTCGTGCGCACAACCCTCCCACTATTCCGATTTCCCAGAGGTCTCGAAGAACGCACAATTATGGTGTAAAACAACCTCCTCACTGTTAGATGACCACACACAAACAAGACCGTAAAACACAGGGGTCCAAGCAACATAGATGAATATGTAAATGGATATGTTTTACCTCAAGATGCATAATCAAATGGATAACATGTAGTTAATCGATCCGTAACTGAGGTTCTTTGAATACATATAACAATCAAAGAAAAACAAAAAGGAAAATCGTGCTAGAATTTATGTACATCATCCTGAATAACTAAAGTATAAATAGGCATCGGCTTTTTTGTCTTGTCAGCCTCAAAGTTGTATCAAAAAACACATTTTGACATGTTTCAATAGATCTTGTTTGTATTTATAAGATTTTCCACATCTATCACATCTGAAGTTTTTAACATTGGAGTGGACCATCATGTGACGTCTGAGGTGTGACTTTGATGGACACCGTCTTCCACATATTGTACATGTGAACACCTTACTATGAACTTGGTCCTGAGCTGTTCTGTGTAGGCGGATATGATAGAGGTAACCCGAAGCGGACTTGAACGTCTTTTGGCACACGTCACACACAAGTCTGGATGCATCTGAAAGTACAATACATTGTTTCCTCATGATAGATGTTCAACTAAATTTTGACATTTCACTGCAAGTTTGTATACTGCGTGATGTTGTCTTTTTGTACATCAGGTACAGTCTCCGTTAAAGTGTATTACGTCCGCAGCCTGTACAGGAATATTCTAATGGTAAACTAAGCAAATCGATTTTGATTACCTATCACAATGTTACAATATGCCACAATAGTAATCACAACCAGAACATTTGTGGTTCCTTTTTCCTGGACTCACAAAGGGTCGATTCTGAGTGAATGTGCCTTGTCCGGTGCACGTGCACAAGGCTACATTTTTCATGAAGGAAAATACAGTTTAGAAATGTATTATCAGTGTCCTTTTTACTCCCAATTGAATACCTAAAGTATTACTTTTACATGAGGACTTTTTTTCCTTTATTCGAAATAAGAATTATTCTGATGTCCGTTCGAAGGTGAACAGATACGTTACCACACTTTAAGTTGCTAAAAATATAAAATAATAATGACAAATTCTAAGTCTTTGAGTAGAAAAGAAAGCGTATACATGGGTACTATCAGCAAACAGAGTCCTTCAACCAATCTAGCAAACGATAATTCATCTATTTCATCGGGAGTATTTAGAATCGGCATTTGGACGTTTAGAAAGCAACGTTACCAAATATATATCTCTACAGTGAGAACTCAACAGATTGACCCTATATATGGATTAAATGGAGTGAATGTTGGTTTAAAACGACGGCTCTTTTAATAAGAATGAAGAAACAGAAAAAATAAGCCGGAAAATGCAGTTTAAAAAACAGATACGTTACCAACACATACGTTACCTAGGTTTCATTTTTGGCCCATATAGAAGTTATATATTGCTGGTTTGACGCTGATATTTTAGTTTTTGTCAGAAGGAGTATACTAGTATAACAGTTGAAAATAAAGCAAAATCATAGCTTATAGGGCACATTTTGTGTTTTTATGGAAAATCCTGAAAACAGCATTTTCCCTCGGAAAACCAATAAATGTCTTAATACAGAGGCCTCCTTTATACCATAAATTGTTGTTAAGTCATTTGTTCCAATATCTAGATTCACTGGGGGGTAACCTTTGCACTGTACTCAAACACGGCTTTAGAAATGAAAGTAACGTATCTGTTTCAAATGGTAAAGTATCTGTTGGGATAATATGTGTAGTATTTTAGAGAGACTATCGTGAATATCATAAAATAATGGGCTACTCATATACACTGCTTACTGTACATAAATTAGAGATATTTTTGACCAAATATTTTGATAATTGTACTTTATAACAAAGGAGGGGATTCCAACAAAACCAGGTTGCAGTGCCCACAGCAAAACCCCAAAACACCCAATGCAAAAACACAGAGCAGACAAGCACAGGAAGAGACCCAAAAGGAACCAGGAATGTCAACACAAAATGCTTTACCACTGGTATATCAACGAAAAAATGCTGTCAACGATTTTCTAAGCAATTTACATAAAATCATAATGCGCAGGATCACTTATGATACCCTCTGGCAAGACAAGCAATAAATATTTAGTTAACCAGGGATGCATGCTTTGTATAATTGTAGATGGAATGTACAGAGAGCGAAAAATTTAAAGACAGAAATAAAGACTTTTGACAAAACGTCACCAGTTAAAAGCTGGAAAAAATGTTTGCCTATGTTTTATGAACTTTGTACTACATGGTTCACGGTAAAAATCATTGTAGGTGGCGCAACAATTTCGCAACGTACCATTGCAAAAAAAAATGTGATAGTGAAACACGAATGCCACGTCTTTTTATTATTATTATTATTTTTTTTTGTAAAACAGCTATAATGAAAAATAAAATGGTTATACTCCACGATCAAGGTAATTAATTTTCAAAATATCCGAGGAAAAGTCTTGTTAAAAGGAATACTTGTGTTAAATATGAAAGCCCTACCACTTACCATTCAAAGGTTATAGCCAATGTTTAACTTTTTCTCAAAAGTAGGCCAAACAACAACGTTCAAGTCACAAGGTCAATTTTTTTGGTATCCATGGAAAAGGTCTTTTCAAAAGGAATAAACATGTTAATATAAAAACCCTATCTCTTACCATTCAAAAGTTATGGCCAAGATTTACGTATATTGGACAAAAAGACAGACAAACGAGCAGACCAAAAGTTATATGTCTCCCTCCAATCTCTAATCAAATAATTGATATCTTAAACCATGCATGTCTGTTTTACCGTATTAATGGCAGTTTTTTTTCAACTGGGTGGTCATTAATATGCACACCTGGGTGACGTGGGCTAAGTAGGCGTGATTATAGTGGCGTCTACAGTCGCGAACAGTGTGTGCCATCAAAGACACACCGACGGATAAACTTGGTTATGTTAATATGATACACTAATATAATCCGTTTTAAGCTGTCAATCAACAATCAAGCGGAATCTAATTGGGATATAACTGACTTATTTGATTGCCATTAAAGATGTTAACCCTACAGCCGTCAGTGAAAAAATGACAGAAAATTAGCTGTCCTTTTAATATTCTTCATTTATCCTACACATCGTAACAAAGATTGGACGAGACATTTGTCTTTTTGTTCCTCAATACTTATAGTATAAGCATTCTAACTTCGTTTGAAGAATTTTACATTTCGTTATATTCTCACTTCCATATTGAAACATCAATATTTTGTAGCTTCCTCTTAAAGATGTTTATTGAATAGATTCACTTTTCTATTTGAATCCCGATCACATGTCCCTTTTATGTTTCAGCTTCATATGAGTACCATATCCCTGTTCAGTCTTGAATCCTCTCCAGCATTTGATACATATTTTATAATAACCGTGATTCTCAACTCTCACTAAGTGTTCGATTAGATCGTCACTTGTTTTAAACTTCTCTGTACAGAGCCCACAAGTGTTCACTTCTATGAATCGATTATGCTTTGCTTCCATATGTAGGTTGTAACCGCCCTGAGACTTGAAACTTTTATAACAATACTGGCATACGCGATAGTACCCAAGACATCCTTGGTCCCTTTTATGTGCGTAGACCTCATCAAAGCTTGCAAACATATTAGAACAATCACGGCACTGAATATGTTTATTTTGATCTCGGACTGACGCTATTTTATCAAAAGACTGATAAGTGATGACACTGGAAGTTTCGTTTCTTGCTTCAGTGGTGCTGGCGTCATGGACTCCTAAAATAAGAAGAAGATCTTGCAAGATTTTCTTTCCAATTAAGTTGCCAAAAATAATTAAACACAACTTTTATATATATTCGTAATGAAAAAAGAAGGGTTCCAACTTTGCAGCCTTCAGGACAAAACAAAATAGTTCAATACTGAGCACAAATGTTCAGTAGTAGATAACGAATCATAGAGATATAGATGAGCAAAAATAATTTTTGGGCCCCAAGGTTTAAGGTATCTTTTTGTTAAGATTTATGTAGGGCGAATTCAAATGTGTTATGAAATGAAAATGTTACCAAAACCTTTTGATGACATTTGGCGGTTTGGACGGTGTTGTGATAGTGTAAGCTCCCTCTCCCTTTATATCGTCGGAATGAGGTATTTGATCGGCTCAAACTTTTATTTGATGTAAAGACTTCATTTTTGGTAGCTTTGTGTCGAAATTTAAAAAGTTTTCATACGTTCGCTCGCCACTTACTTTATTTAGATCAATTTGCATATATTTTCTTTATAAAACCTTAAAGCTAAGCCTGAAGTCTAATTCATGCTCAATAGCCAGACTATTAAAGTAATGTAACTCTTTCTACTTCGCTCACCAGATATATATTCTTTTATAACTTGATATAGTTTGTCATCAAATTATCATTCCTTTCCGCATTATTTTCAAATCATGATTTAATGAGGTCCAGGACAGCCAGACTTAAAAAAGATCCTATCATTTAATTTTCCTAAAAATTATAAATGATAATTTCTGAAACATACTATTTCGACATGCAAAGTTTCATCAATTTTTTTACCGTTAGTTTTGAAGCTACGAACGTACATATATATACCCATTGAAAGCCTCAAAATGGGCCGTAAATGTGACGTTAAAATTTACACACTTTAGGTAATGAAAAACAGTTACAAATCTTCTGTAGAGGCAGAATATTAACAAGTTCTGTACTTTTCATTTAGATATGATGTGGACAATTGGATATGTATAGAATTATAGATGATCACTAAGATTTTTAAAAGAAATTGTCGAAAGGAGATAAGTTTACGTCTATTTTCAGAACATCTTTGAGTTGTTAATTTATAATCATAAAGTCCGATGATGAATCCCCGATAAGTTCCTATTAAAATTTGCCCATCAGGTTTTAAGTTATAGTGATTATGTTTTCTCCCATTTGCCCCCATGTGGGATAGAGTTTGCCCATAGCGACGCGTCATGTAGGGTCACTGTATCCCACATGCCCTCGTGTGACTTTTGACGTCGCCCGTATCCTCATTGTGATGTCGTTATTATCCATTATGATGTCATGATTTTTTTACCTAAAGCGGCGACATCTAACAAAAATGTCGTCTTAACTTTTTTTTTTTACATTCTAATTCTTATTTATTCGATTAATGCTAAGGACTACGGTTTTGAGGGCGCTGAAAAGGAATATTCATTTTTTTTTTTTTTTCGAATTCGATAAAGTTGACGATTTCATGGAATTTCAAGAAAGGTCCCTAGAAATGGGAGAAAAACTATCAACCATATGTTTGTCATGTGGGATGAGAAAAGCCCACCCTCGGGGTCTGGTTTCTGGTCAGGGAACTCGGCAAGCCTCGTTCCTGATCAGAAACCAGACCCCTCGGGTGGGCTTTTCTCATCCCACATGACAGCATATGGTTGATAGTTATAATCCCTAACCCTTATTTCTACGTTACCTAATGCTGATGTTCTTGTGAAATGTGACGTATAATTGATACAGAGCTTTCCGCTTTGGTTCGTTCGGACACTGCTCTGGGTCCCCTTCATTTCTTGACCAATATCTATTCAACCTTTAGATCCGCGGATTTTCAACGCATCTTTTAAAGTATATCACCATTAAGGAGCCATTGGACCATTGTAGCTTTTAAAGACGAATAAGGTCTCTCAAATTCACAATCTGTATTGTTCTTGAGTCTGTCTGTCCTAACGACTAAGACGGGTTGTTCATGAGACTCCACCCTTTTGGTATACAGCTGTACATTAATTCATGGATAAGGCAAACTAGAATCTTATTAAGGAACTTCTAACGACTGGGAGTTGCATCCAAAGTAATCATAAAAGAAAGATGAAGGAGGATTTTGTTTTAGATAGCAAATGTGTTGTGTTCAACTGTCTGTTGATACCCATATGCACCCTTATAAATGGAAGCATTATATGTATGTAACCCCTTAACCTATACTGTTTGCTATTAGTGTTTGAAGTGGTCGTTCCTGATTCGTTCGTCGTCATATTTATCCCTGACATTGTCGCCATAGCACCCTCTTTATAAACATAACCTCAGACAGTACATATATTTTATATATTTTTTGCTTTTCGTGCATGAACATCGGCGGCGGGTGTGGCTAGCGAAAAGGGGATGCTTACTCCTCCCGGGCACCTGGTCCCATCTCTAGCTTGCTAGGGTTCCGTCGATGCTCAATTAGGTGCTCTGTTGTTAGTGCTGTCGAGATTATCATTTGTCTCTTCGGTACTGTTTCAAATGCAAAGTATATGATTGGTGATCATTGGTGGCCTGTTATTTTTGTGTGAGACCTCTAAGTGAATGTTGATGGCCACCCATGATCGAAGTTATACTATAATGAATTTGGGTGGCACTTTGGCTGGGAGCATCACTGATGTGAATTTAAATATTCGAAACACGTTTCTGGTGCATGAAATTTGGCTTGAAATTTTCTTCAAAAAGGTATAGAGTTGGAACACTTCCGTATTATTATACTTATCTATGTTACATAAATATGCAATATCATACGATTTCCGCTACGGTCCAAAATAAAAATATTCCAACTCGTCGTTATGAAAAGATCGACGGTTAGTGTCACGAGGCCCAATGTAGCAATGTACATACAGTGAAGGTACTGTCTCGAGGTTACCCTACGATAAGTATTTAAAAGTTTCCTTCTCTAAGTTTCTTCAACTTGACTCAACCAGATTTCTTCCAAAACATATCTTACGAGTCAATGCTGCTAAGTCGATCTATACAATAAGGCAATCCCAATTTCTATTGATCAAATATCTACAGTTAAACGTCGTCAAATTCAAAAGCATCATTCAAGAACAGATAAATTTGCAGCATGGATCAGACAGGCTTGATATGACTTATATACATAATTTATATCCAAACTTGGATTGATAACAAGGAAATTCAGAGAATAATGATCTCTGCTTTTGGATTTTTTGTCATAAAAATAGCTCAACTCCATAAGATAAAAAAAAATTGGCGCATACAATTGATCGACAACTAAATCTGTAGGGTGAAATAGATATTTAATAAGGACTTTGTACATTATATATTTTTCATGAACAAATACAAATATGCATATCAAGAATAGTTCTTGAATCTTCCAAATTTCACTCCCTTCAAATCTTCACAAAAGAGGAGTTGGGGGTCAAAAAATTAAAATTCCAATTAATGTATTTTCAATGTTAAAACATTTCTCAACTCTTTGAATGTACTCTCTTACAGTGTGCCAACATATAATCTTTTCTCTTAAATACATTTTCACAGTGATAGCATTTGAAAACATAACTCGCCGTGTGACTAACAACATAGTGTCTTTTCAAACTAGAAAACGACTGAAAATTCTTAAGACAACTGGGACACTGTAAAGAGTCAGGGTGCTTGAATTTTATATGGTCCATCAAATAAGAAAAGCTTTCAAAATAGGCACCACAGAAACAAAAATTAGACGATCTGTGACTCTCTTGTATATGACGCTTCAGAAGGTCAGCATCGGGGAAAATATCCGAACACACATCACAAATAAAGCTTCTTTTTGGCGGGAAACAGTCTACCGATACACTCTTGCCAGTTTCTACAATACAAAAAGGATGCATACAATAATTTCAGCCGGATAATTAAACTTTTTGAATAAACCTTTCCTAGGCAAAATTAGTGCTCACAAACGAAAGAAATATTAGGCACGGTCAATTTGATATTCGGGGGGGGGGGGGGGGGGGGGGGGCTTGGGTTTTTTGTCGGAGCAAGATTATTTTTTTTCGCCCCGGACCGGGGCAAAATTATTTTTTTCTTGCAAAATTGGAGCAAGGAAATTTTTTTTTAACAATTGATTTGAATATTAAGAATGTTTTGTGTTATTCTTCATTTTTACTTAAATTACTCCAAACATTATTTTCATGTAAATTGTATTCACTTCTAAACTGAGAGAGATGAAAGATTTTTACCATATGCGATATATAATTTTTAGTAAACAAAATGTATTTAAGGTCATGTAACATGTAAGGGGGCCTGATGCAATTTTTTTTCATGTAGAAATGAAAACTAGTGAAAAACTTATTTAAATTCTCTTTCCAAGCTTGTATATAAAATTACACACTATGGTGATACATATTTATGTATCTATTAATAGTAATAAATTATATTGATAATGTATTTAAGCATTTTAATTGTTTTCAGTCACATGTATTCTTTTGATATTTTCAAATATGAACTTGCCATTACAGAAGAAAACTATGGTAAGCGAAGCGAGCCAAATTTTTAGCTCGCCGGGACGAAAAAGTCCGGAGAGCTAATGCCATACCCTCGGCGTCGTCGTCGCCGTCGTCCGTAGACAAAACTTTAACCTGGGCTATATCTCTGAACTATAAGGGGTAGGGCTTTGATATTTCATATGTAGATACCTTGTGACGATACCTTTCATTTGAGACCATGACCTTTGACCTAGTGACCTTGACCTTGGACTCTGACCTACTTTTCAAAAAACTTAAACTTGGTTTCCGACAAAAACCTGTATAGGCGAGCTATGTAATTTTTGATTACCCTATGTTTTTTATAGAGAGTAAAAACTGCGGCGAGCGAAGCGAGCTGAAAATTTTTTCAGGAATTTTAAGCGAATTTTATGGTTACTCTTCAAATTCAGATTTCTTGTAAGAGCAAGATTATTTTTTTCTGTCACACCATAAGCAAATTTATTTTTTTCATCAAAATTCAGAGCAAAATTATTTTTTTCGAAAAAAACGCAAGCCCCCCCCCCCCCCCCCCCCCCCGAATATCAAATGGACCGTGCCTTATCAGCAATTCAGTTTCACTTTTATGTCACGTTCAACGCCAGAATTACTCATAGGGATCATTTTGTCTGTCCGTCTGTCTTCCCGATTGCCCATTTTCACATTAAATGGTTATAAATTAGATAAACCATATATGGGTCACTGTCACCTTTAATATTAAGGCCAGACCTTTGAGGTAAAGCATTCGACAGGTTGCATAATTGTTTTGAGCTGTTTTCTTCAAGGGTGATGTGTGAAAAACACTGTGTCCCGAACGACAGCTGCATGTTATCGCTATGCAATGTTAAGGATAAAGTCACGGTCAAATGGTAATACATTGGCATCAAAACGAATTTCTAAATGAAATCATACGTGAAATACGAAAGACAGATCACTTACATATACTGTTCTTATATTATGAACAAGGTTTGAATTAAATGGGGAGAATGATTTGCCCGTTGATATTCTATACAAGCCTTCAAAGGCATGAAAAGAACTGAAAATTCGTTGAAGGTATGTTTTATTTTCCAAAGTGCAAAGATGCAATAACATCAACGCGACATATACTATTAAGGTAAAATCAAGATACATGTATATCTGCTTATACTTCATTCAACTGAACAAATGCAGTAAATTCGGTACATTTTTAAATGGCAAGAAAAAGTAAAAACTTCCCTAAAGGGAAGAATTATACTTAAAACCCAGACCTTACCTGCTGCAATTGTTTTTTTTTTCTGAACAGATGCATTTCGCATTGAATTGTATAATACGCGGTCATCATTTTAAAAAGGTTTAGGCCACTTCATCAAATGCTTTGGTATGATTATTTTGCACTTCAAAAATCTAGTACCCAATGATACTACCCGAGTTTGTATTTCAAGATGTCGATCCTAGCTTTTCCGCGTTATCAGCATTCGAATGCTGACGAAATGTGTTGTCATGACCAAAATATGTAGACAAAGTTGTCTGTGAAGTAATTTGACTACATAAGCCTTGGTCAATACTTTGACCATCCATAAATATGACAGGTCCATTGCAAACGTTAAAATATTTAAGTTAAATAGCTTCATGCTTGTAAAATAAACAGACGTCACTGACCCACACTCTATTCTCCCTGTATTTGGTCAAACTTGTCACATCTCTTTGCGATGAGTGAATTGGCTCTAGAGTATTCGACAGGAAACTAAATGTGACGGAATGACAGACAAGTATGAATACGTTGTATATAAAATGCCAATTCCAAGACATTCTGCTTTAGTTGTTGATTTCGGTTGATGATTTATATGTCTAGCACATTCAGAGAATCACAGTTCCCGGCTATAAATTAATACCGTCTATGATGATTTAGTAACAACTTGCCTCAAAACTTTTAATGCACTCTCTTAATGTGTACCAACATAACATCTTTCCTCTTAAATTTATTTCCACAGTAATTGCACTTGAAAGGAAAGCTAGTTGTGTGACTGACGATGTAGTGTCTTTTCAAACTAGAATATAGTTGAAACTTCTTACGACAAACAGGACACATTAAGGAGTCAGGATGTTTGTATCTCATATGATCCATCATATCAGACAGGGTTTCCAAAAAAGCACCACAGAAACAAAAATTAGACGATCTGTGATTTTCCTGTATATGACGCTTCAGAAGATCGGTATCGGGGAAAATATCCGAACACAAATCACAAATGAAGCCCCTTTTTGGCGGGAAACTGCCGAACAATAGACTCTTGCCATGTTCTACAATACAAAAGGAAACATACAATGTATTTCGGCCAGATAATTCAACTTTGGGAAACATACTTTCTATACAAATAAGCATATTTTCTATACAAATGTATCAAAGATGAAAAGAGCCAAGTTGCAAAACTGGAATGTAAGTATGAATATACAGACTTGCAATGTACATGAATTGAATATGATCTTGGCAGATGGGAAACATTACTGGCACATCAGAGTCCTAGAGTTTGACCTTTGTCTTTTTGACCCCAAAATCATCAGGAATCATCCTTGATGCATGGGAGACATTTCTGACAAGTTCGATGCTAATACTAGGAGGTACAATAGAGGCTCTAATATGGCTCGGAAACCATTTTCATTCATCTGAGTCCTATGACCTTGACCTTTGACCTTTTGACCAAAATCTCAATAGGGATCATCCTTGATTCATGGGAAACATTTCTGGCAAGTTTCATGATCATAGGTGCAATACAGGCTCTAATATGGTTTGGAAAACATTTTCAATCATCTGAATCACATGACCTTGACCTATGACCTTTTGATCCTAAACTCAATAGGTATCATTCTTGATTTATTGGGAACATTTCTGGCAAGTTTTATGGGCATAGGTACAATACAGGCTCGAATATGCTCCGAAATCCATTTTCAACCATCTGTCATATGACCTTGACCTTTGACCTTTTGACCCCAAAATCAATAGGGATCATCCTTGATTCATGAGGAATATTCTGGTGGATTTCATCATCATAGAAACGATAAAGGCTCTTATATCATCCGTAACCCTAAACTCAATAGGGATCATTCTTGATTTATTGGGAACATTTCTGGCAAGTTTCATGATCATTGGTGCAATACAGACTCTTAAATGGTCCGGAAACCATATTTAAACATAGGGTAATCAAAGATTGCATAGCTCGCCTATACAGGTTTTTGTCAGAAACCAGATTAAAGTTTTTGTCAAAGGTCAAAGTCCAAGGTCAATAGGTCAAAGATCATGGTCTCAAATGAAAGGTATCGTCACAAGGTATCTACATGTGAAATATCAAAGCCCTACCCCTTATAGTTCAAGAGATATAGCCCAGGTTAAAGTTTTGTCTACAGACGACGACAACTACGCCGAGGGTATGGCATTAGCTCTCCGGACTTTTTCGTCCACGGCGAGCTAATAATCAGGGTCCTATGACCTTGACCATTGACCTTTTGACCCAAAAATCCATACGATTCATCCTTGACTCATTGTAAGTGTATGAATTTTCATTGTTCTGGTATATATCGTAGTTGACTTATAGTCCGGAAACCAATTGTTGACGCACGCTTGCCTGTCTCACATCAAATTAAGAGACGAGTTTTGCAACTCGGCTAATAAAAATAAAGAATGGTCAAGTATAATAAAACTTCATGGTTAAGGTCACACATTCAAAGTCAAGCATGTCATGATACATGTTCCTGAACAGCCTTGCTTAAACTTGATGCGTGAAACACAATAGCACCAAAAGAGAGGTCTTGTTACTAGAAATATATATTTGTAATACTGAAATCAGATCACTTATCGCTTGTACTACACATGACAGTGACATATCAATCACAGAAGCATGTGATTGACATGTCACTGACGTTTCTAACAGACAGACAGACAAACAGAAAGTCAATCAGGAAAACATGGTATTGCCATCGATACTATCTACAAGAACATAAAATGATTAATTAAAATCTGAAAATATACCTTATAAAGGCATAAAGGAATGTTTTATTTTTTTAATACAAAAATTCAATAGTATGTGATATCATAAAATTCTTTCTCTCTTTCTATTATTAGGTTCAAATCACAAGACAATACTTACACAGTAAATTTGATAGATATCTTTTTAAAGTTAATACAATCCGCTCATGAAAATCACTTTAAAGTTGGACGAAAATATTTTAAAAAAGCTTAAAATGGCAGTAGAATCTAGTAATTATACAGATTACCACAATAATTAGCGGTAAATAAAACTCATGATCCAATGAAACAACGTCAAAAGCTTTGGTCCCAAAAATTATCATAACCCTTTTATAGTCGCACATCAAATTTTTAAAATGAAGGTCCTCAACTCAAACGTCACAGTTTCAAAAAGAATAATATAGTGACTAAGAATCACTATATAAAAACCTATCTCTTCTGGTTCAAAATACTAGCAGTGTCCGCCTTAGAATTCAAAGTTCAGGGTCAAGAGGCCAAATGCCTCAGTTTCAAATTCAAACACTTGCTCATGTAGAATGTATAAGTTAATTTCAAAGCCCTTTTGGTTCAACTTATACAAAGCATATAAGCATTTTGAAAAGTTCGTAAAAGTACATAATCAAGCACACAGTCAAAATACACGGGAAGAATATAACGGTCTCCTCAATGGCAATTCAAAGATCTTGTGTCAAATTTACGGAAATAAGGCCAATATAGTTGTATGTAAGGAGACAAGCAAGTGAATCTTAAATATGGATATTTAGAGTATTGTTCATGGATTATCAAAGTAATAGTTCTGTCATAAACATGATAAACACATACACACTTTTTGATTCTTTAGCTGAAAACATGTCTCAAAAAATGAGAAGCAAAATGTAACTTGCATTTACAATGTGTTTTAAAAGTCAAATAAATCATATTAAATGCACATGTAGCTAGTTCATAAATTTGTGAAGTCCCAAATGGTGCTACTTGTACTTCAAGGTGTCGATTCTAAATTTTCTGAGTTATCAGAATTTGAAGGCTGGGGAACTATCATGAATCCACCACCATGGCTCAAAGTTGAAGACAAACTTGTCTGTGAGGTCATTTGACTGATGATGTCTTGGTCAACGTTTTGTACATCTACCGAGTGACTTGTCATGTGTGACTTGAGACTGTCTTTTCTGCTATATGATTTTCCACAGATATGACAAGACCATCGACTAGCGTCTGAATGTTTTGCAAGATGTCGCTTCATGCTGGAGAAATAAACTGACGTCACTCCACAAATAGGACATGAGAACACTTTTTTCTCTCTGTGTTTCACTTTATAATGATAGCTGTAGGAGTACGGGGTTTTAAAAGCTCGGCCACATTTACAGATGGCATAAACATCATGGACAGACTGGAAATGTTCCTTTAGAAGAGCTGAAGTTTCAAAGTTGGTTTGACATCTAGGACAAGTGGTATCGGTGAATGCAGTTCCGTCTTTGTTCCCGATAGAACCTATCAAAACAAAAACCAAACTGCATCACATTATCATAAACCCACCGTTACAAATTTCATGGCATATGAGACGTATTTATCATGTTTATACACAAATGATTTGGTAACTGAGAATAATTAATAATTTCTGCAATTTCAGCTTGCATTTTGTACAGACTTTTAACCTTTAAGCAAAATAATATCCTACGAAAAATTACTTTTAAATTTTTAAGTTCTATTTTCGTTGAAAAGGGTAAATAAGTTTGTAGCTCATCAGTCAAATATTTCACGAAATACACGAGGGAATTAATCAGTCTTCTACAGTGTTGAAACCATAGTTAGAACTTAGATGCATTTCTGAAATGAAATTTCAGTAGAAAGGTCGAAGTCAAAAGTCATTTTAGAGTGTTTCTTATATCTTTCTTATACCAAAATACTGTGTGTAATGCCAACATATGGCTAAGAACTCAACGTCATAGTTGACACTACATATGTATTCGACCTCGACCTTAGAGTGACCTTAACACAGATTTGGTAATGTGTGTCATCAGTTTTGACAATCCCTGGAAATTTAACATGTTTAATTGCAGTACAAATCATATATCATGTATATAAAAAGTAATAGCCATACGTATAAATATGTCTTACAGACAGACAGACAGACAGACAGATTGATTAAGTGATCCCTATATCTGTCATACTTAAGTTTCTGGTGACATAAAAAGGGACTTACAGATGAAATTGTAGAAATACAGACAGCCGGTCAAAATACAATATAGAATAAAAGTAGATGTTTTGTGTGCCACTGATCATAATTTGATGCCTACATATGCAAGTAATTCATTGTAATGCTATTGAAAATTTTACATCTACTTTTTAATAAATTACATTAAGGAGGAGACATTTTATAAAACTTAAGTTCAGATGTTAAAATTCAAAGAAAATTCCATATCAACTCAAGTTGTAAATTATCTACATATATAAGGACCATGAGGACCCAACTGCATTTTTTAATGTGTAAATTATTCTCGACACATAGAATTCTGCACTTCAGATGAAATAAAATCAGATGTGCATCTAAATCTGCTTATAAACAGCTTAGAAATGAAACCTGCTCATTACAAATTGATAGCGATCAATTCAGGGTAATTCAGTTTTAGTCAAAATTAATGAATTTTCATAGACTAGAGTAATATAGAAAACACTAATTTCTATTCAACATAGATCCCAATAAAATAAATACTGGTGATGTGGAATTTGATACA
The DNA here is from genome assembly GCA_028142955.1 of Pinctada fucata. NCBI lineage: Eukaryota > Metazoa > Mollusca > Bivalvia > Pterioida > Pteriidae > Pinctada > Pinctada fucata. The sequence goes on along the minus strand of AP027102.1, from coordinate 26,139,267 downwards.
TGATCACTGATAAATTAAGGTTCATAGTTACAACCTTTCCAAAACACCCCCAAAACACTATTAAACATCACAGGTTAAGTTTTATTATTTTTATTGGTAGAGAACAATGTAATGTATAGTATTTCAATGAAAAAAGTATATGTCAACGAGCTTCCAATGGATTTATGACCTTCCAAAGAAGTACATGTCCTTTTTTTCTTGAATTTTCCCAAGATTTGCATCATATCATCAATAGACCCCTGTTATTTTAAACTTGATGCATGAATGTATATGGACATTCTTTTAATAACGAAAGAAGGTCTAAAACAAATAAAAAATAAAAAATACATCAATGCTGGTACGTCAAATTCTATGAAATAGTAAATATTATACCATTTTAGGCTCTATTCTTGACGTCATTATTTTTAGAGTCCAACCAGTAAATGACGGGTTTAAGTACTTTGTTAACATGCCAATGAGGGGAAAAATTGCTATCTTAATCTAAGTTGACATATCTTTTGAAAATAAAAATAAATCAAGAAATGAATCTTATATTTTTTCTGTTGATGCAGGTATCACACGAAAAATTGAACAGAAAACTGCATCAATGCGCGTAGCGCGTTGATGCAAAAGTTTTCTGTTCAATTTTTCGTGTGATACCTGCATCAAAAGAAAAAATATAAAATTCATTTCTTATCATTTAATTGTGGAAAACAGACTGTTTTCTTGGATCTAAAAACAATCAATCACCAAACTATATTTCGTAAGTCGGAAGGTTTCGCAGTGATACGCCTGCCAAAACAAGTTATGGCAGTCGCCATGATTCAAACAGCGAACGATCGTCCCTCTATATCTTTGTAATCAGGACCAGTTTGAGCAAATTCTACATGCAGTGTTAACTTTTGAGTAAGTAGAAAAGAGATGGTACCCTTTAAATCATAAGCAAACATCAACAAATTTTATTTTCAGCAACAAGTTCATTCGTGTTTGAGGGAACCCCCAGTTCTAAAAATAGTGCTATAAATAGACTTCCGTGAAAAATTGTGTTGATCGATGTATCAACAAAATTTCTCAGCCAATCAGAATCTTCGTTTCTTGAAAATGGCATTGGAAATTAAATGATTGTAGCAATCATCGCACAAAATTTTAAGTTTGATACAAAATTATGACCTTACCCCCCTCCAGATTTTGTTACAAAATTCTGGCAAGAGATCCCCTCCGTGCTCTATTTGGATTTACACCTCCTGAACCGTTCATCTAAATTACTCCATTTTTCATCCATATATCAATTGGAAATAGAACTGATCAAAAAGTGAATTCTGTAACCCATTTTATAATATTTACCCATTATATCAGTAATATTAACACCTGCAACAGTTTTAATCATATGACGTCACTTGATGCATTTGGCCATTTAAACGTCAAATCAAGTTGATAAAGAAATGAAAACGGTCCCGAATGAAATGGGGTGATGAAAACAAGATGTTTATCTTATGAATAGAATTATAAATGAATAGAATGTATTCAGACAAATGAATACGCAAAGAAAATTACTAATTCAGTCACACGTTATACATAATATACAGGCTTAGTATACATGTATGTTGCTATCCTTTGGTTTTGGATGAGGAGAAAAGCCGGGAACTTGGCAGGAAGGACTAAAATCGGCCTTCAGTGACTGGGATAAGCATGCGCCCTGTGCCATAGTCACATTCAATTCTAAAATGGCACATTTAAATTTTATTAAGTGCGCCAATGTGGCGCATTAAATTTTTAAACAAATTGTGGAAATCTCCCGTTCTTTTATTCAACGTGATGATGACTTCACCATATTAAAGTTCTACATGGGATTTTTTGTATCAATTGATACACCAGACAGTAATTTGAAAGTGTTGACATCTATTCAAAACACCATCGATTCCTATTGCAACAATCCCTATTTCAAAACTTTATACATGTTTGTACGTACAAATGAACATCACCAGTTAAGATGAATCGTGGAATTAATTTGTTTACAAAACGCAAATTTCATACAAAGTTTTGTCATTAGTGTGGCAGAGCCGGGTGTATCGGCCCGGATAGCACAGTGGTTAGAGTGCTTACCTGCAGGTATATAGGTCCCGGGTTCGAACCCCGGTCTGGGCACATCTTTTCCTACCCTACTACATTAGAATTGGATGTACTGTATGTACATGTAGTTTACAACAACTTTTTACAGCAGAGTTTGCGTGTGGTTATTTTTTGGGGGGGGGGGGGAATTCTGGCAATTTTTGAATCATAAATTCAGGATCAAGGCATGCAACAAATCTTTAAGGCGATCTTTTGAGACCATTTGGGTCAAATGCGTCACCCTATTTCCCTTGTTTAAGTACAGAAAAGTCCGTCTAGACATTTGGAGTGGCAGGTGATGCACTGCAGATCTGTTAGTTGATATATTCTTGCTTTTTTTTGCAAATTGCTCATGGCACATTTATTTTCAACAATGGCACATTCATTTTGTAAATGGCACATTGATGTTCCAGGATATGGGGCCATTGTCACATTGACCTGATTGCCTATCCTGATCACTGGGCCTTGTGACAGAATATCTTTTCAAAATGATTTTTTTTTTTAATTCCTATATTTATGAAAAATCATATTTGTTTCCGCATGACATCTATTTTCATCTAAGAAAGGGTAAACAATAGCACGAACAACGTCGTTTTGAACCAGGACGTCGCCTTATAATTGCTTGGCATTTTGAAACCTATTTGTCATATATAAGAATCTGGGTTTCAAAACAGAAAACATTTAAAAGGATTTTTTTTTTTAAATCTTTAACAAAAAACAAATAAACCATTATATATAGACAATAACACAATGCTGCAACTGAGTTCTATCTTCGATTTTAAAATATTAAAAACGTTCCATACCCCCCCCCCCCCCCCCCCCTTTTTTTTTTTAACTGGTCTACTTGCACATATTTCATTATTCATTATAGTCGTTAGATGACAAATTCTTTCCTGAATGCAAAATAATTTTAGTGTACAATGTAAGACATAAAAACAGTATTCCTTGCATTTACGGATTTATGGAGATCATATATAATGTAAGTAAGTTGGCCTACGTCTTTTTTTCATCAAACATGCTGGGATATTCAGCATTATGGCATCCAACGTGGGTCAAGGTCATCCTCAAGGTCAGTGTGACTTGTTCAGGATCAAATATCCTTCAGGTAATTTTAAAATATAATAATATATAATAAGTAATGTACTTTCCATTCCTATATTAACGTATACCGGTAATGATAATTCACTGCCGGGGAGAGGTTTAGGCAATAATCCAGACACAGGTCCATGAATATTCGCATTGTAAGAAAAGGAGTAAAACAAATAATGTGAAAAAGGTGAACTTTTTCAAAAGGAGGATTCACTTTGAGAAGATTTGACTTATAGTACTATGTCATTTGTCATGAAAATTCTTCTGTTGTTCGATAAATTCAAAATAAAATTATTACGGTTCGCTTATAATAAATGGCGAATCTTACACATAGCGGAGAAAGTTGCGATGTAACAGTAATACCCCCCCCCCCTCCCTTGCCCTTATCATGATGCTTGCTGTTCTAAATATCACTACTGTAGATATATAGACATTTTGCGAGAAATGTCCATACTTTTGTTTTACCCAAATCCCGCATGTAAACTAAGGAGTTGTTTCCTAATAAAATGTACAATTTCGTGAGATGTAGCTCATTTAAACCCCGCATGTAAATAAAGCATCACACACATTTTAATTAGATTCGGCTTATTTTAACCCCGCATATAAATCAAACGGTTCTTTACAAATAAAACAAGCATAAAATTCGTGATTTTCTTGTAGAGATGACGGCGAGCAGCAAAATGCACTGTCAGCCTTTTCTCTGAATGAACATACCCATCAAAGAATTGTTTAAAATCAATTTTTTAATCAGGATTCAAAGGAAAACCATAGAAGTCCCAATCTTATCAAAATACAGCAGTTTTATTTAGCACAATCCTTAAAATACAAGTTCATGTTTCAGGACGTAGGTGAGTCAGCGTCAAATGCAGTTTGGCGTGTTTTTCGTGACGTCATAGATAACGTGACGTCGATTTTGGCGACGAGAGAGACTCCGAAGTGATTTGTTGTTCGGATGGTGTATCCTTGAACCTTAAAATGGTAATTTTTTCCAGAGCATTCAAGAAGAAAGGAGCACATGTCTCCTTTATAAGCTTAATTTGAATCATGACCTTGACCTTTGCAGCTGTATGGTATCTCATTATGACAAACACACTACTCTTGTACATTTTCCCCTCATAGTACTGGTATACATCATTACATGTACATTGTACTATAAATGACAGACAGGCAGTTGAAACATACACCATATGTTTTACACTGACACAGAATCAGTTCAAAAAGACTGGATAGGTTTACAAAAGTTATGCTCAAAGCACTCAAATTCATACTGCAGATTCTTCAAATTTCTATTAGCTTTTATAATTATATTTTTTCATATGTTTTTCTTTTTTCTCAAAATCTATCTCTTTTTTTGCAATTTTGATCAAACTGATGAAACAGATTACACAATTCTGAGAGGTATGAGTAAAATGAACAAATAGAGTGAACCCATCCTGCTACTAAATTAACAGCTTTAATTATAACTTACCCGTTAATTGTGGATCTTGCCCTGTTTGCTGATGAGGTCCCTCCACACTATGACCTGGTAAAGAACCTTCCTCTGTCCTCCCTGATATATCCTCTTGTTCATAAGAAATATCATCTTCTTCGTCATTGTCATAATCGTCTATATTCTCATCTACAGTATGACATTGATCTACAGAAAGTTCTAGACCACCTGTTTCATCTTCCTCTGTCTTCACTGACGTCAAGTCTATAGTCTTCATACTGGAATATAATTAGAAGATACTGACCTAAAATCTGGTACATGAATCAGCTTACATGTAAATGCTGAATGAATTATTGATAGCATTATTTTAATTTCATCAAATAAAATTTATAAGTGACCTAGAATTTTTAGAAATAAAATTGATTGACCCTTGTCTAAAATTTCAAATCCTGAATTTTGAATGGATAAAGGATGGCAAAATTCTGAGTCTGATTAAGCTACTAGTACACGTAGTTTAAGAGATATGAGCTTTACCTAAAGTCTATCACTACTGCAATATTATATTGGTTCCAAAAAGTTTTTTGGAACATGCCCCAAAACAAAACTACATGTACTGGTATATACATGTATGAATCCATATATGAATACAAAGAAATACAAAATATACAAAGTTTTGTCTTTCATCAAAATAATGATTTCTCCACTACCTTATGTTACTTTGTTGTCCAGTGTCCCCAGATAGAAGTTCTGATACTTTCTGACTGTCAATATGGCTATTGTCAATGTACTCTGAATTCTTCTGTTCTGAGATTTGGGTTGGTCTATCATCATTCACAGTAGTCCTATCAGACGCATGCTCTTCCACTTTGAAATTTTCTGATCTGGGCAACTCGGACAGAGGTGCTACGTAAATCTGCTGCCTTTCACTTCTTTGCTGCCTTTCACTGCCTGGGGCATAAGGAATTTGTGATGAAGGTTGCACTGACTGAGATTGAGGAATATGTTGATGCTCTAAAGTCATAGGTATATAATCACTCCTGTTCGATGAATCTCTGCTACAAGTAGGTGAATCTCTGTTAGCTACAGATGCATGTGTTGACATGTAAGAAACTGACTGGGGCACAAACAGACTAGAATTATGTGTAGAAAACGATGGCACATGTATGTTACTCTGACTTGTTAATGACCTTTGATGAAGATTGGTCACAGCACTATGGACAGATTTATTAGTGTTAACTGAACCACCACTGTCGTCATCAGGTATTGTAACTACCTGCGTGTTACTTTGCACGTTACGTTGACTAGACACAGATATTGTATGTGAGTGTGACACACCAGGTCCTGATGCCCATCTGGGCCAGCCTTCTTCATCTCTTGCAGCTGGATCAGTATGTATTACCTCTAAGTTCTCTTCAACAAGATTTACGGTGTTTGATTGCTCTGAACTGTCTGTTTGACTAACAGAATTCCAATCATGAGAAGGAACTCTTTCTTTTTCTGCTTCTGAAGGGAATTTTTGTCTCTTATTTCCTGGCATTACTTCCTCACTTGAACCTCCTCTCTTCAAAGCAGTTTCTGAAAGTGTCTTCTGTAAATTTGAAAATTTGAGGTGTTGGAAATTCAATCCTTGCTTGACATTTATCATAGGACCTCCATGCTGTCTGCCAGTCTTTTCACTCAAGTTTTTGTAGAAGTCTGTACAACAATTCAAAAGACTTTCAACTTGTAGAAGTTTTGCCATTTTCTCAATGTCTTTACAGTTTTCCTCTGTTAGCATCATATAACCTTCATATATATATTGTAGGAATGCGTTGACAGAATCTTGTTTGATGTCTGCTGCCATACGGACCTCTAGATGTGAACCCAGCGATGCATTCTCCATGTTCTGTAGCATTGGACATGCAGCAATCAATACCACTCTATGGGCCTGAAATGAACACAAGTTTTTAAACTTAGGAATTCTGAAAAACTCCATGGCCTTCCCAATATGATATTCACGAATACTCATAAACTGGGAAAATTAAGAAATCATTGTTATTGTTAAAACTTTTTTGTCTATCAATGTATTGGCAATAAGCTCACAAAGTGCATCAAACATGTCAAAGATACAAAGCGGTAAGTTGCAATAGGGGTCATCCTTGAATCATGGAAAATATCTCTGATATAAAGTTTCAATGTGATAGTTGCAAAACACACTCTAATATGATCTGGAAACAATTTTCAAAAATTAGAGTACTATGACCTTGACCTTTGAACCAAAAAAATCTATCAGGGTCATCCTTGACTCATGGTGAGTGTATGAATTTCCATTGCAGTAGCACTTATCATACAGTTTTTATTTGAATTATATTCCGGAAACCAATTGTCGACGTCTGCCCCCTAATGCTTCAATGTTTCAATAAACAAGAATATTTCACATGCTCTATATGTTTGTACATGTATAGGCATTATGTATAAGCAGTGTGCAAAATTATCCAATGTCTACAGTAAATTGGATCAGTCTATAGCAATCAAAAATGCTATAGACCAACTTGTCTATAGGAAATTTGAGCATCTTTAGAAATATTAGCTTTGTAAACTTAAAACACCTGTGTACTACATGTAACATCTGAATTGTGCAGCATTGCTACATGTAATTGTATTACATGTAGTACAAATGGAGGAAAATAATGAAATGAATGACCAGAGAAATTGTTTGGGATTGAAAAAGAATATGAGTATTGTTTTATCAAATAAAATGCATAAAAGATAAGATTTTAGGGGTCTTTTCATTTTGGTCTACAGGAAATTGCTGCGCTCTATAGGAACTGAAATTACTGTAGACCGAATGTCAGTAAGACTTTAAAAGTCAATTTCACACACTGTATAAGCAAATTGAAAATAATCAAACTCTTTTTCAAATAATTTAATCTGACTTTTGATGGTGCAAGTTTTTATTCACTTTAAAACTGATTCAATTTATCTACGTGATATTATTAGTTATATTTTCATATGACATGTGCCCATGTGACTCCATCAACCTATGTTGCATCACTGTGTTATAAATGTCTTACCTTTGTGACTATATCACCTGTCTTTATGACGGCATCACATAGAAGCTGGTTCCTCCACATCTGTGTCAGATAGTCCATTGTGGATGTAGACGATACTTGGTTGATGTACACTTTCTGATAATTCATGATGCTTTACGGATTGGGCCAGTGTATTTAAGAATCACTACACTCTAGTGGTTGGAAACAGCAAAAAATCTACAAAAAAGTTTTCAAAAGTAAGTATTTGTAAAAGTTATGATCCTAAAAGTAGGAAAAATATCTTACATTTCTAACTTATCTTGCCAGTCAAGGCTCTGTGTCTCAATTTTGAAATCACTTTACATTTTTATTGAGAATTATTTAGTAGAAATGTCCCTTAGCATTCAATAAATTTAAGGAATAACTACATGTAGCTTCTGACGATATGTTTGCAGATGGACAACATACGACAGTGTTAGTGAAGGTTCGTCTGACATGGTTCATTTCCAGGTACATGTAAAAATCATGTTGGTCCGATTTATGTCCCAATTTAGTTGATTTTAGCCATGATAAAATAGAAGAATGCTTATGTGAAAGAAATTTGCTGAAAAGTTTTGTTTTTTTTTTAACAGCAAAAAGGGAAGGGGGGATGGTCATTTTTAACATTATCAACTTCTCCCCTGAAATTGCTCATATACTTTTTGATATTTATAGTAAGAAATGCAACTGTAATTACAGTGTAAAAGAAATTTGTCAAAATATCAACTCTTGGATTTTTAATGCATTTTTTAAAGATTGTACATAGGTATGTTTTCCATGCCAAATTGGGTTGAAACCCAGGCAAGACCAAAAAAAAATTTTTTTTTTCCTTTTTTCGTTTTTTTTATTTATTACATGTATTTTCTGAGCTTCTTTATTATGTATTTTTAATTATCTTAATCATTTTAATTTCGTTTCTGAAACATGTTTTCACACTTCAACATTTTTATTCAAGGTAGCTTTTTTCCCCATACTTTTTCCCCTAAGATAAGATTGAGATACTTTTTTTTATTACCCTATGTTTTCATAAAGGCTCATGATAGCATGATATAAATCACATTCGCTGTAAGATTTCCATTGTTCTCAGGTGAGCGATGTGTCCCCTGGGCCTCTTGTTCTAAAAGGGGGAATGGACATGGGAATTGTTTGACCTTTCTAGGGTCATCCCTTGCCCCTCTATTATATGTAAATGTTGTAACAGAAGGTACTGTTCGATTTCTCAGGGGCTGTAAATGTTGTGTTACTGTTGTTACAATTATTCTTCATTTGTAAGTTCTCTAACCCATAGTAAGTAATATTATAAAGGGTATATCTTTAGCTTAGTCCTCCTTCTGAGGGCAATCTAAAATCTTGCAATTAAAACATGCAATTTTCCACAATGTCCCTTCTAATAATAATCAAATTCTTTTCATTAATTTCAACCAAAGGGGAAAGGGTGTAGTGGTTCTAGAAATGTAAGTAGGTCGAACCCGCCCCACTGGAAGCAGTGTGAGATGCGCAAGATGAGAGATAATGGCGGCAGCCTGAATTGCACAGACAGACGGAGCTGTAATGTAAGATTGTACATAGTTCACCCCCTCTAGAGATAAGTGCTCCCTGGCCATAGTCTCCCATACCACTCAAGATCACATCACCTGCCTGAAAAAAATCAGGCGATCGCTATGTGCTTTTCCCACAAAAACCCTGGCCAACTATCAATATAGCTACATTTATTGAAGGGATTTTATCTTTTAAATTAAAGTATTTTATCAACTTGATTAAAGAGATAAAATACTTTGAAATTTCATTATTTTGGGGCAGATTTTAAGCCTTATGGTTACAGGTGCTTATTTCGTATAGAAATCAATGAAAATCGGAAAAGTTTTCATAAAATATCATTCCCCTCTTGAACAAAACACCACTTCTATCTAAGATGTATTTTGATCCATTAACACAAAAGTTGAAATAATGTCACCAGAAGATATAGGAACATCGTTTTTCTGCTCCCTTATCGAACCTCAACCTACTTCACCCCTGCCATTGTTGTTGATACCACGTGATCGCTAATCACATGGACTGAAGCAACAGAAATTAGACTTATGCCATTTTATTACAAAAATGTACTTTTAAAAGCATTTATAAGCTTTTTAAATACAATGTGTATCTAATGACTTGCGACCCCTTATTTCAAACGCAATGGTGGAGGTGAAGTAGGTCAAGGTTCAATAAGGGAGCAGAAAAACGACGTTGCTGTGTCTTCTGGTGACATTATTTCGACTTTTGTGTAAGTGGATCAAAAAGCTGAGGTGTCAACCAATCAAACGATGTCTGGATTTCCATATGAAAACTAAAATAAATGAAAACATGTCAACAATTTTAGGTTCAATTTTTCACATGGATTTCTGTAAAGCACCTTTTTCTTCTTTCCCTGTATGTATGATAAAAAACAACTAAAGGTTGGTTTTTATTTTTTTATAGATAAACATCAGCAGCCTTTGTTTTAGCGCGACGTCACCAATGTTTAACACTGAGTCTATCGAGAACAACGATGACGTCTTGCTAAAATTTACATGGAAATCTCCCCATCTAATATTATTCTCTTTCACTGTGAGCATAGTATTGGTGGTACAGACATATATCGATCATACACCTTTAGTTATGAGAGTTTCAGATATGTATCCGCCTATATAAATTTTAATCAGAAAATATGCCGACAAAGTAAAGGAAAGTTCAATTTTCCGATTTCTGAAGTGAGCTGCGGTACCCGGTCACACTTAAACAAGCCTGCAGGCGCCTGCAATAAAAAGTACAAGCCTGCAAGTTTGTGGATGGTCGTATTGATATGGTTGGATAGATGATGGTCTCTAGTATCTAGATATGTAAATTTCATTCCGATATTTTATATACTTATTTAGAAAATAAATGATAAAGCTGTCTACTTTTTAACGCCTGTTGAACAGCACCTACTATGGCACAGGTAGATCAAGCATTGTTTACATAGTAATTATTACCTGTCCATTACATGTATGTTTTGATTACATGGTCACGATGGTGAATACATTAATTGTCTTGTATGTTAGTACACCTCAACCCATATGTATGGACGTTGTTATGGAAACAACCTCACGGTGTCACATGTTTGACCTGACGAATGAGTGTAAACTTACAAAATGGCACTTGAATTCGAACAGACGAAGCGGAGGCAAGTAGAATCCCGCCGGTATCATTGATATTAAAGCTTTTAAAACAATGTAAAATATGATTACCGATCATTTAGTTTTATTTCATTCGAGTGAGACATAGTCAATAATCCCCTGGAAAATTTGCCGATTCCTGCCGGCCATATCCTGAATTTGGATTCCGGATTTGTTCAATGTAGATTCCCGCAGCCAACACACCCCTGTCAACCAAATATCCAAGTGTCGTTGGAAGTTTCCGCTGCTGCTATCCATGTAAGTATCAATAGTATACAACCATCCAAAACCCGCAGGCTTGTACTTTTTATTGCAGGCGTCTGCAGACTTTGCAGGTTTGTTGGTACCCGCGTAAAGTAATGTGCGAACTGGGAAAAGGGCGAGATCGCGAGATGACCAAGAAAAAAACAACAAGGGATTCTGTCTTGCTTTAGGTTCATATTTGCATCATTCCTGTAACCTAAATCTGCATACTCGGGATCATGTAAACTTGGCGATCGCAATACTGGTATACCAGTATTGTTGACAATACTGGTACAAATTTTTGTTCCAGTATTGTTGTACAGATACTGGTATTCCAGTATTGTTGGGATAAAAAAATTATTTTGTGAAAGTGACAATACTGGAATTCCAGTATTGTAAATTTTACAATACTGGAAGATACTGGAAAAAATAAAAATACTGGAATATCGATTTTACCAGTATTGTCCATGTCACAATACCGGTAGACTAGTATTGTCCAGTATTTTCCAGTATTGTCATATATACAATACTGGAATACCAGTATCGTAAAAGAAAGAATATTGGAAGACCAGTATCGAAATTGTGACAATACTGGTATTCCAGTATTGTTGAATTTACAATACTGGTATTCCAGTATTGTTGAATTTACAATACTGGTATTCCAGTATTGTTATAATGACAATACTTGTATTCCGGTATTGAAATATGACCATATTGGACATGAATGCTACACTTTATTTACTTTGAAATAAAATAGAGAAATACAGAGTATTGTAAATGTGACAATACTGGAATTCCAGTATTGTTACTTATTCGATACTAGTTTTCCAGTATTGTTCTGACTGTGATGCCCCTGACGAATCTGATGTGGCAGCGAGACTTGGTTCCTACCATAGCCAAGCACTCTGTGTACTAACCATGAATCTGACGATACTGGGAAACCAGTATTGTTCCTCTGATAATACTGGAAAACCAGTATTGTTACTCTAACAATACCGGTATTCCAGTATTGTTAGAGTGACAATACTGGTTTTCCAGTATTATCAGATAAACAATACTGGTTTTCCAGTATTGTTGGATTTACAATACTGGTATTCCAGTATTGTTGAATTTACAATACTGGTATTCCAGTATTGTTGGATTTACAATACTGGTATTCCAGTATTGTTGGATTTACAATACTGGTATTCCAGTATTCTCAATTCTACAATACTGGAAAACCAGTATCTGCAAAAAAAATATGTTGTTAATTCAACAATACTGGAATACCAGTATCTTCCAGTATTTTACCAGTATTGTAGAGAGCGCAGCTCGAACGGCCGCGAAGCGGCCGTTCGCGAAGCGAACTCATAGATAGAAATGTCTCCGAAAAGGATAAACAAATGAAAACCCCGTATTTACCCCTTTTACCTATCGCCATTTCTACACACTATGGTACATAAATTTTGTCTCGCACGGAAGAAGGAAGTGCGCATGTGCGTAGAAGAGGAAGCGGAAGTAAATGGATAACACATAACATACCCGTCATTTTTTTTTTATTCAATGAACGAAGATAAACGATATCTCTTTTCTCAAGCGTATTATATCATTTAAAAAGAATTATGTGATTGAACTCACAAATACTATTTCAGTATATATATCTAGAATTATCTATTTGTAAATAAAAGTATTTGTTTTTAAAATTCGAATGACGTAACTTGAAACGTAAGTGCGCGTGAAGTTTTGTGTTCTGCTCTTTAAACGAGCGAAAAACAGAAAGACCCCCCCCCCCCTTTTTTTTTAAACGATGATTTTAACATTAAATGAAATTATTTCATCATCGCGAGGTTAGATCTAGATTACTAAATTGACACAAAAATCGTAGTGCCACAACAGCACGCAGCAGATCAATTTCAAACGAAACTACATAATATTCAGTAGGCCTAGCTTTGATAATCAAGTCAGACGTCAGAAGACTTACCTCAAGCTGGGCAAATGGTAGTGTGCCATAAGATTGCACTGTGAAGATGAATGACAAAAGTAGATCATACCTTCATCCTAAATTTTGAATAAGTCTGATCCACTAATACCCGAACTAACATCCTAAATTAGGCCAAAAGCTAAGAACAGTTGAGAGTGTACACACTGCATGTGCACAGTCCTTGAACTTCATCTGCCACATGTCATAGTGCGTCATTGACTACGTCACATTGTAAATCTAGGCCACTCTCACAGCGCACACGTGTACATGTACATAATATTGTACATTGTAGATAAGTGACATGCAACTACATAGAGGAGCGGGAGGATCACAAAATGCATAGTACTTACTAAACATAGTAGATAATTTGATGATCATATGGATAATATTTAGTCCTTGGTGGATCTAGCTTTTTCAAACTCAAAGACAAGCAACGGGGATCTAGAGGGGATTGGTAATTTGGTGGGGGGAGGAAAGACCACAGTGGTCTGGTGGCTCAATTATATCGTTGTAAATTTCTTCATTTAAAGATATTGATTGAAAATATTTTTTGAATGACAAGTCGTAATCCATTTTAGGCTGATTTTTTTTTTGGGGGGGGGGGGGTCTTTTGGAAAGTTGAGGGATATTTCTGAGCCCTTTGGTATGGATTTTTTTTTCTATTTTGGAAAGAAATGTTAAGCCATGCAGCCAAATTTTTGCCCCGTGACTCACCCCCTCCGCTCTCCCCTGTTAAAAACTTCCTCACAATACTGAATTCAATGCGCTGCACTGAACTTAATGTCTTACTTAAGATTTTCATGAAAACTTTGCTGTTTTGTCCATAAATTGAAAGGACAATGCTCACTGTTTTTGTAAATTCTTCAACCTTTTTATTAATTCAAGCTAGTTATTCTTTTTTTTCTCAATATACGAGGTTATGAAATTAATAACTTGATCAATATGAGCAACAGTCAATCAGTTTCGATATATACAGCGATGATTCGTTAGTCCAAACAAATTGGTCCCCGAGGAAATTTTTAGCGCAAAATTCCGAGGGGGGGGGGGGGCGGATTTGTATGTGTGCTTGTGTCGTTATATTGTAAACATATCTTAATTTGATCAAATGTTTATTTCATGAAAATAATAATTTTCTATATCTTTAGATTTGTCTTTAAAACATGAGAGCTACAAGAAAGGTGAGGCACTGATGTCGGAATTTGTCTCCGCTCTATTGTATTGGTAAAATCGTCTAGAATGCAATAATTTTCTCATCATTGAAAATGAAGGTAGTTTCATTTCTTTGTAAATCTAATTGAATTAATAGAAATGAATAAAAATAAAATAAAAATAAAGATTAAACGAAAGTTGCAAGGGAGGGGTGTTCCGTTTTATTTGGCTCACTGAATTAGTGATTTTCTATATAAAATGTACGTTACTTCACTGTTTAAAGTAGTAATGAAATTTTATCTTAACAGAGAACTTTAGAAGTTTAGATAAATATTTGAATTTCGAATGAATGTAAGACGTACAAAGAATATACTTCAGCTGCGCTCTCCTATAGGCTTTGCCTATGTTCATATTACATAACGAACAATACTGGAAGATACTGGTGACAATACTGGAACAAAAATTTATACCAGTATTGTCAACAATACTGGTATACCAGTATTGCGATCGCCAAGTTTACATGATCCCATACTCGATAAAACTAAAGTAAAACTGCATGAAAAACAAAAATAAGTTACCATTTACAGCATCTTTTTTGAAGAGAAGATCGAAACATTTGAAAAGGAAGTGTCTTGAAATTCTAAAATTCGAAGTTAAGCGTCTGATTCTTTCCGGATTTTATAATGTTTAAAAGGGCACTGAACTTTATCTACGTTCCCTGTGGAATTTTATTTACCGAATTTCCGTACTTAGGCACGGTCCATTTGATATTCTGGGGGGGGGGGGGGGGGGGGGGCTTGGGTTTTTTTTTCGAAAAAAATTATTTTGCTCTCAATTTTGATGAAAAAAATTAATTTGCTTATGGTGTGACAGAAAAAAATAATCTTGCTCTTGCAAATAATCTGAATTTTAAGAATTACCATAAAATTTCGCTAAAATTCATGAAAATTTTCCTGCTCGCTTCGCTCACCGCAGTTTTCAAATTGTATCACAAATTTTTGGCTCGCTTCGCTCGCCATAGTATTATATCAAAACATTATTTACTTCTGGCAATGTTCATATATTTGAAGATACCAAAGTTATACATGTATGTGAATGAAAAAGGGCTTCCATAATAGCTTAAACATATCATCAATATAATGTATTGCTATTAACACATGTTGCATGTATCCCATAAAGTCTAATTTTATGTTCTTGTTAGCTTGGAAGAAGAACTTTAGTTATTCACCAATTTACAAATATTAGTAATTAACATTTAAAAAAAATTCTAGGAGACCTTCCCCTCAGACCCTCTTATACATGTTACATACATGTACCTTATATAAAATATTGAGAATTGTATTAAAGTCTTTTATCTCTCTGTTTAAAAGTGAATTGAATACTGCATAAAAATAAACTAATACATTAATATTTAAAGTTGAGTAAAAATATAAATAATTTCTATTGATAAAACACAAACATTCTTTAAATATGCGCATCACTTAATTAAAAAAAATTTCCTTGCTCCAACTTTGCAAGAAAAAAATAATTTTGCTCCGGTCTGGGGCGAAAAAAATAATCTTGCTCCGACAAAAAACCCAAGCCCCCCCCCCCCCCCCCCCTGAATATCAAATGGACCGTGCCTTAATATTAATCGTTCCTGTGAAATAGATATACTAAACCTATATAAATCTAGAAAGAAGAAGGTTTTTTTGATAAACTAAGAGGCGAAAAATCATGGGCGGAGTTTTGGTTTTTTTAGCCCTTTTCACATTTTCCAGAGAATTAAAATAAAAGAATAGTAGAAAAAAATTTAATGCAGAAGAAATGTATAACTTCATACAGACTATATAATGCATATTCCTCACAGCTTCTTGCCTTGTTCGAGTGCAAAAAAAAAGAAAGAAAAGAAAATGTCCCTACTCGGAAAAATGATCGAAGATTTAAAAAAAAAAGCCAGAAAAAGTTGCCATTGATCTCATACATGAAACGGTTCACCTTTTTTATGCCCCCGTAATCGAAGATTCGGGGGCATATAGTTTTTGGTCTGTCCGTCTGTCTGTCTGTCTGTCTGTCCGTTTGTCTGTTTGTACGCAAAAACTTTAACATTGGCCATAACTTTTGAATGGTAAGTGACAGGGCTTTCATATTTCACATGTTTATTCCTTGTGACAAGACCTTTCAGAGGATACCAAAATATTTGACCTTGTACCCTTGACCTTGGAGTTTGACCTACTTTTGAAAAACTTTAACCTTGGGCATAACGTTTGAATGGTAAGTGACAGGGCTGTCATATTTCACATGTGTATTACTTGTGACAAGACCTTTCCAAGGATACCAAAATATTTGACCTTGTACCCTTGACCTTGGAGTTTGACCTACTTTTGAAAAACTTTAACCTTGGGCATAACGTTTGAATGGTAAGTGATAGGGCTTTCATACTTCACATGTGCATTTATTGTGACAAGACCTTTCCATGGATACCAATATTCATGACCTTGACATTGGAGTTTGACGTTATATCGAAACTTTAAACATTAGCCATAACTTTTGAATGGTTAGTGATAGGGCGTTCGTATTTCACATATGAATTCCATGTGTCAATACTTTTCCATGAATACTAAATTTGACCTTGTGACCTAAACCTCAAATGTGAAACTACTTTTCATCTGTTTTACTGACAAAGATGCCAACGGGGGTATTTGTGTTTCAAAAACACAGGTTTTATTTATTTATTTTTTTTACCGATTCATATTCAAATATACATATGCATGTTTGCCTATTAAACTTATCTTGACCGAAAAGCTCCTCACTTAACACTACTTGGCAATGGCCTAGCTTCCATTTATTTTATGGTTCCAAATACATGTTTTCTGCAACTCACAGCTAAGTTTAGTTTTTTTTTCACTATAGGTATACTGTATCATACATTCTTTGACAATATTGATCTCAGATACTCGTACTTTATTACAACTTCATACATGTAAAAAATAAATAAATATGTTTGAATCAACATTTTTCGTAAGGTATGATGTTCTTGTTTAACGCGTACAGCTTTAAGATCGACATCGATATATGCATTCAAAATTTCAAACTCCTTCCCTTTCGACAGTATCAATTGATGTTTAATTCTAATTTTGGGCTGGTTTGTCCAAATCACGATGAAATCTCCTCTTTCTTAGATTCAAATCACGTGAATTTATTCGAGTGTCAAATTCCGATTTTCACAAACTTTGCTGAGCTCTCTTTACCACCCCCTCAATTCGATGTCAGTGGCACCAGGTTTCATTAATCACTTCTTTCAACGTTTCCATTCATTTGTTGCGTTTTCTAGAATGATTGAAATTTTGTGCGCTTGCTGTTGCTGCGGAATTCTCTGTAACCATGTATTATGCACTTGTAACTTCCATGCACGTTGAGGTATGTACCGCTAATTAATAATGTCAGTGCGTGTTAGTTGTATTGCAACGTGGTCTTGATGGAGATCTTACTTACTTGTTATCGTCATGTATCATCCAAATTTTGTAAAAGAAAATCTTACATTTGGAATGTCGACTAACATTTCCACCGAAAGAATGAGTGATTCTTTAAATCATAGCTAACGCGAGCAAACTCCAAATCTTAACTCATACAGGAAGCAAATATTTGTTTTTAGACCTGATCCATTTAACAATTAATATAGCAGCCAATTGTCCCCGAAACATCTGATAAGAAATTTAGGAAACCTTACAGGAAGTCATTAATCAAATTTAATTGTTCATCCCGATTCGTGAACTAAGATGACCGTCTATGGGTCTTACTACATGTACCTGACGCATTTTGACTTCTCCACAATCGCCGAACGAAAATTTTAAAGCCTTTTTTCTAAACACAGTAGATTCACATGTTTCTTTCAAAGGGAAGGAATGATACGAATAAAAACACTCAAGTGCACTCATTTTCGGGCCTACAAAACAAAATTCTCATGTTCAGGTCCATTCTAGCAAAGGAGATAAAGCGTTCAATGGATCGAATGGATTACACATTTCCTAACATCCCTTAAATAGAATTTTACAAGAAGCAAGTATTCAAGATTCTCTACAAAATTGTGTTTTACAACTCGGTATGTCAAACATGTCCAAATGTATTGGATCTGATTGGATGACGCATTTTCGAATACTCCTCTACAACCACCAAGATTTTCCTTGTCAAAAGCACATGTAATATATCGAATGTCTTGTCGTCCGTACTGAATGTACTTTTTAAATTGCTGAACCTAAATGGAAAGGTGATCTCATGAATAATCATTGAATGATGATGGTGCATTTCCTTTCAAGAAGATTTGGTGTAAAAGAAGTAACCGAATGGAAGGACGGTGTAGGCGGTATTTGAATTTTCGAAATTTGATAAAATTAACGAAACTGATATTTTTCATTAAAAGTTTCAAAAGAAATCAACATAAGTGTCGACATTTTATAATAGGCTGACTTGATATAAATAGTTTTTGGTCATTAATATTAAGCAATGATAGTTTCAGATTAGATATTATGGTTGGGAAAGGTTCCCTCCTTAAACTTTCAGTAAGAACTATGTTTGAGGGAATTTTCCCATAATTTTCTACAACTCGGTCTTTGGAAAAGATGTTACATCAGATTTATCAACATAGAATTGAAAATCGATCAGTAAAACACATCCGAATGCTCGATCGTTCGGTTACTGCTTTAGAAAAGTTGGGAAATTGGGGAATCTTGTTAAAGATCAACTTAAAAAATGATGAAAGTTGGAATTTTTAGAAAATTATTAGATGAAAATTTGAGACATATGCCAACCATATTTGTTCCAAGTTTCATGTCTCAATTTTACAAAACAACGAAGTTATCGTGAATAAACTTTCAAATCCGTTCGGTTACTGCTTTGACACGAGTTAGTATATATTATATAAATAAATCTTACTGATGCACAAACCTCATCAAATAATTAATCTTTGCTTTTAAAAGAAAAGCATTAACTCCAAGAATTATAAATAATATTTTTTATTTCAACATTCATTACACAACACGAACAATGAGTCAACAAGAAAATCACAAACGTCCAAAATAACACATTAATTCTCAGTTTAACAGAATTTTTTTGTTACATGGTGGATACATTTATTGAAAATGTTAATGAACTATATATACATGT
The DNA here is from genome assembly GCA_028142955.1 of Pinctada fucata. NCBI lineage: Eukaryota > Metazoa > Mollusca > Bivalvia > Pterioida > Pteriidae > Pinctada > Pinctada fucata. The sequence goes on along the minus strand of AP027102.1, from coordinate 26,119,944 downwards.
ATTTTTTTTGTGATTTATGATATCATTTTTTTCCCTTCTAAAGCACTTGTAGAGAAAGAGGCTAATCGAAGATAAAGTGTATATATGGTATCTAATACCAGAATGAAAAGCATGAACAAATGAACACTTTAGTATACATTTATGCAATCAATAGATGTATTGGCCAAATGATTAGATATAGGGTCTTTCAATTTGTAATTTGAAATTTTGTTCTTTGGTCCTCATAAAAATAAGTTTATTTTACAAAAATAAAATTCGTATCATCAGTGAGTCCTTCCCCTTCATAGCACCAGTTTACAAGTAACCATAGCAACGATGTTTTCATCGACAACAGCTGCACGCTCTCTCACATATTCCCTACAATAAAAACAAAATTATGTAGCTAGTACAATGAATTCCGGCTACTAGAAATATTGCTGATATTTGAAAATAATTTTAAATAGAATTATCTAGCCAGTACATTGGATTCCGGCTACTAGAAATATTGCTGATTTTTGAAAATAATTTTAAACAGAATTATCTAGTTAGTACACTGGATTCCGGTTACTAGAAATACTGCTAGACTTAATCTTCTATATCTTTTTTTTAAAAAAATGACTTTGAGCATTTCCAAATAAAAATGAAATACTAGTAGATATTTTTAAGGATTTTCCCACTTATGGACTTTTCGAGTGATTGAACACGCACTCGCTTCAGCCAGCAGAGCACAGACTGTTTTGATATATCCCTGTCTTGCAATAATAAACCTCGAAGAAGTACCCATCAGTTATTCAGTCCCAAAGTTGAGAAGATGAGGCAAAAACATTAGTATTTCCATTTGAACTGTTGCGAAGCCCGGAACAAACAATATTCCGAAGTGCGACCAGGCGCCCGTGGAGAGTCCTGTTTGCAAGCAACACCCGTCGCAAAATTTCAATGAAAACTAAAAAGATTATTCTTTTACTGTGAGGGCTATATTGAAAAATAAAACGATTCACTGTTACATGCTAAACGTCTTCTTCAATAGCATCATTTAAGAACAGATCAATTTGCAGCATGAACCAGACATGTACGTTTCGGGTACTTAACCCTCGTCAGTGATCCTCAATCTAAACAATGAAATATGACCAAAGAGTGTTTTAAAAAATTATTATGTCCAAAACTTTAACGAAAAAAAGTAGCAGGATGGTCGGGATATGATGCTACATGACCCACATTTTAGAAATTTCAAGATTTTTTGATAACATAATTTACTCTTTAAAATGTGCCAGTGGACATACGAACCATCGTACGGACACGATAAAAACATTTTGTCATTTCTGAAAAAATTAAAATAATGATTGGTCATGAAGTATCAATACATTACCGTTTTACTGCTGGAACCCGGTGATTTCCATTTCACGTTGATACCGTCAAACTCCATTTTCCTGAACCCTGGTATAAAAGTTAATACAAATGCCACCACGGAAATGGCCAACAGCCATTCTGATATGGACGCAGAAAGATATATTTCTCTGAGAGCGCCCTGTAATTGACAAATTTTTTCACGATTAGAAAATTTGGTTGTTTTCTTGGCTTTTTATACGGACTTGAAGATAGGAATTCCCAACGAGAGTTGTTATAAATGACCAAAATAACTACAACATATTCATATGATTACTTTTTACGTTTTGCATTAATATAAACACATACATTGCAGTTTCAATGTCATGAATTTTTGTTACCTCTTTAGTGCCCAATCCAGCATCTCTTTTATGTCTGTATGCCCCAAATGTACCACAAACTAAGAAAACGTTAAGGTAAAAAAGAGTTTTTGTTTTTCTTTCTTTTACGTTATAACCATCGCCTGTCGAAAATTCCATAGGTGAGAGGCAGGAAAGTAAGACTTTTTACTGATCGGTCAGAGATGCCGGCTTTTAAAGCAATTATAAAATAAAGGCGGGAGTCTCCATCAGGACTAGGAAAATACCGGTAATCCAAACCCCAATATATAGTAAAAAAAGCCAAACATTGTATAATCGATCAAATTGTGTGATCTAGCATCTATAATGAACTGACAAATGAACAACCGAGTTGTAGATTTCCAAGTCGAATCTCTTGTCGCTGAATTGTTTCTATATGGATATCGTCTTGTGATGCTCATGAAAAGGAAACCAACTTATAGCAATGAGGTTCGATCGGTCAAAGTTTTGATGATCCAGCAGGAAAAGAAGTGATATGTTTTTGCCCACAATGCAGAAAATACAATACAATGCTCAATTAGACAGGGAATCAAATATCGTGTTTGATCTTCTATGGATCAAGAAATCAACAGGTTGAAATAATAGGTGCCAATTCATTTACAGGAAATAGGGAATAGGGATATTTTCCAGCCTTTCAGATTTCTGATTTGTGCTAAAGTGTCAAGGTTACAGGGGAACGTATAACTGAAAAATCTGCTGACCATACAAAGTGATGGCATAGGTACTGGCAAATCTGCTGACCATACAAAGTGATGGCATAGGTACTGGAAAATCTGCTGACCATACAAAGTGATCGCATAGGTACTGGAAAATCTGCTGACCATACAAAGTGATCATATAGGTACTGGAAAATCTGCTGACCATACAAAGTGATCATATAGGTACTGGAAAATTAAAGTGCTCCAACCCGTAACATTCAAACGAAAATTCCTTGAAATTTCTCAAACATGGGTACTGTAGCATCATACCTCACCCATCCTGCTACGTCTTTCGGTACATTTTTCGACATATCTTTCACACTTTTTGTCCATATATTATTGTTTAGACTGAGGATCACTGACGAGGGTTAAGCACCCGAAACGTGCATGTCTGGTCCATGCTGCAGGTTTTTTAAGACGTTTAACATTTCATGCACCAGACAGGTGTTTCGGATGTTAAATCCTCATAAATGGTACTTCAAGCCAATATAATTTTCGGACACAGCCAAAGTTATTTAAGGAGGTCCAGGACAGCCAGACTTAAATTTGATCCTATCATTTAATTTTCCTAAAATTATACATGTTAATAATTGAAACATTCTATTTCTACATGCAAAGTTTCATCAATTTTTTACCGTTAGTTTTGAAGCTACGAACGTACGTATATACCAATTGAAAGCCCCGAAGTGGGCCATAAATGTGACGTTAAAATTAACATTTTAGGTAATGAAAAACAGTTAAAAATCTTCTGCAGAGGCAGAATATTAACAAGCTCTGTATTTTCCATTTAGATATGATGTAGGCAATCGGATATGTATAGAATTATACATGATCACTAAGACTTTTAAAAGAAATTGTCAAAAGTAGATAAAATGTCTATTTTCAAAACGTCTTTGAGTTGCTAATTATTAATTATAAAGTCCGTTTATCTGAAACTCTATCATTTATTTTCCGTAAAAACTTTATGTTATCTTCTTCATGTGTCAAGTGAAACACCGATAAATTCCTATTGAAATTTGACCGTCAGTTTTTACGTTATAGTGATTTTGTTACCCCTCCCCCTTAGTTCTATGTTACCTAATCCTGATGTTCTTGCGAAAAACGCGCCAATGTTGCCGTTTCTATTGTGACGTCATAATTGATCCAGAGCTTTCCGATGGGGTTCTTTCGGACACTGTTCTGGACCCCCTTAATTAGCGCCCTTTAGTTTAATCTTTAACAATTTTTGTAAATCTACTTTGTGAGAGTTCGCGGCTCCAAATTTTCTTTAGAGTCAATTCAGTGACATAGTTAAATAACATCTATGACCAAAGGGCATTTAAGGGATGTGCTAGAATGTTAAATTTCTATGATATTTGAGGATGAAATGTCCAAAATAGCAAAGTAACAAACAATGTCTAATACATTATGTATAAATAGAATCAAAGTCGTAAATTTGGTGCAATTTTGCATTCTGTTTCTTCCTGAGAGCAGCTGGCTTACATCATGTCGTTACAAATCAAATACAATATATCCACAGAGGTTTAAATCCCTCTTTAAGCTGATCCCTTATCAAAGGTGTTCTTCCTTTTTAGGAAGACTATTTTTATCAGGGAAAACAATAGTGATGAATTTCTTAGAAATATTCAAATCCCTTTTGACTGTATCTATCACGACTTTGCACAATTATTTTCAAACCTTACGTATATCATGGACATGATGGCATTTATTCATCATTTGAGTTTTCAAGGATACAAGTAAAGAAAAGAACACTGGAAATAAAGCTGATGATGATCTGGAAGATACTGGTGACGATGTACTCTGTGACACGTTCCTCTTTGTATAATTTGTAGGTTATAGCACAATGGATCCAGCACGCAATCACACCAAACACAAATGTACAAAAGGCACCCAAATAATGCGGTACGTTCATCACGTCCACCTGAAATATAAAGTCAGTAATAACACCAAACAAATGTACAAAAAGCGCCAAAATAATGTGTTCAGTTCATCACGTCCACCTGAAATACTAAGTCAGTAATTACAGCAATGCACAACATCAGTGAATGAAACTTTAAGTCAATTACAACTTTAAGCCTACGTAAATTAGATTTTAAAAAATCGAGGGGTTTACAAATTCTGGAAAAATACGAAACAGAACTTTCTCCCATTTGCCACCATGTGGGATAGAGTTTGCCCATAGCGACGCGTCATATAGGGTCACTGTATCCCACATGTACCTCGCATGACTTTTGACGTCGGTCGTATCGATATTGTGACGTCGTTGTTATCCATTGTCACGTCATGATTTTTGCACCTAAAGCGGCGACCTCTCAACAAAAACGTCGTTTTAAAACTTTTTTTTTTTACATTCTAATTCTTACTAAACCAATTAAGGCTAAGGACTACGGTTTATTCTTTTAGAATATACCATTTTTGAGGGAGCTGAAAACGAATATTCCTTTATTTTTCGAATTCGATAAAGTTGACGATTTCATGATTTAATGGAATTTCAAGAAAGGCTCCTAGAAATGGGAGAAAAACGGCAAGCCTCGTTCCCTGACCAGAAACCAGACCCCTCGGATGGGCTTTTCTCATCCCATATGACAGCATATGATAGTTATACATGTATTCTCACGCGAAAAAATGGACAAACAGACTGAAACAAAGACACAACTCCATAGAAACACGAAGGACAATTTATCTAATGAACAATATCCAAGTGCAAGTTGCATTGTAAAATGCATTGAAGGTGGCTTCGTTGAAACGCGTCGTGCTAATACTTAGCAAAGATAAACATGTTCACATGAATCATATTACATATCTTAATATGTAAGTATATAGCATCATATCCCATTCATCCTGCTATGTCGTTCGGTATTTTCTAGACATAACTTTCACAATCTTTGGCTATATTTCAATGTTTGGATTAAGGAGAGGAGGGGATCTCCAACAACACTAGGTTGCAACACCCACAGTAAAATCCAAAAACACCCAATGCTAAAAACACAGAACATACACCCACAGAAAGAGACACAAAAGGGGCAAGGAACACCAACTCACACCAAAGAAACATTAAACATAAAAGAGCTCACATAAACCAACGAGACCAATGGGCAACCGGTGCCGACTTAGGACGGCCATCTGCCACGCAAATAGCAGACGGTGTGGTTATCCTGGATTACGTGCGCACAACCCCTCCCACTATCACGATTTCCCAGAGGTCTCGAAGAACGCACAATTTTGGTGTAAAACAAGGATCACTGAGAGGGCTAAGTATCAGAAACGTGCGTGTCTGGTCCATACGGCAAATATATCTGCTCTTAGATGATGCTATGGATTTGAAGACATAACATCCACGTACGTATTACCAAAAATGAAGCAGCTCAAAGCCAAGCCCAATTTTTGTTTTACTTTAATGTTACCTAAAAACAACCGGGGGGGGGGGTCTCGCTCATTGGCCACGGTATGCAAACCTAGAGAATGAAAATTAACTAAAATGTGCGCCAATCTGAATTAATTCGGCGAGGAAATTGAATGTACACTACAATTGAAAAATGAAATTCCATTAATGCCAAAGCCCACCAAGCATAATAATTTCTTGTGGAATCTGCCATTGCAAAATAGAAACACAGCCAAAACTTTAAATGATACAACAAAATTAAGATATTCTATTTGTTACAATATTTTAAAACTAAATACAAAATGCACTAAAATAATGCTTGCGGTCATCATGTCTACCTGAAATAACACCAAACAAAGTTACGTTCATCACGTCAACCTGAAATATAAAGTCAGTAATAACACTAAACAAATGTACAAAAGGCACCCAAATAGTGTAGTACATTCATAATGTCCACCTGACATATAAAGCCAGTAATAATACAAAAGTACAAACGACACAAATATAGTATGGTACGTTCATTAAACTGCGTTTACTTGAAATAAAGTCACCAAAAATGTTTCAAGATTTACTGTTCATTGAACTCTCTTGTTACTATGACAAATATGGATAACGACCATATCCCTGTATACAGCACAAAATCGATAATTCAGAAAATCAGAAACCAAAGGCATACAAAATCAGGATAAAACAGGAACCAAAGCAAACAAACAAAAACCTCCACCACATGAAAAGAAGCGAACCCCCGATATGGGTGTATATTTTTAGAACATTAATTATGACGAAATGGTCTTCCTAGTCTCCCCATTTTCATGCGTTTAAGACCGTCAGACATCTATTCTAATTCACCGATAATGTGGTTATCAGTCGACGCTCTTTTCATAGGGAAATAAGAATACATGTACACATAATTAATCTAGTTTTCCTTTTCAAATGAAAAATCGTAATCAAAAAGATTGCTTTTTTGTCTTCTGATTCTGTTATTTTCTAAAGGTTTCCTTTGGTTATTTTAAAAAGTCCTAAAAGTTTCTAATTACTTTCCAGTAGATGACAAGAAATATGAATAGTAAAAATAAATCGGTTTTTCTAATGAAGACCGACGTAAAAATATCCTTTCATAACATTTTGATATTACCATTACATTTTTATTTTTATGGAAGTAATGATGGTATCTAATGTAAATATCCTTAGAAACTGAGATAAGGACTATCTATTGACGTCAAAGAGGCAAAATGATATATAGAATCTAACTAAAAAGCCGGTCGATGATACTGTAGACACTACCAAAGTAATGTCACGATCGTGAGTTATTAGTAAATATAAAACTTGAAGAGGTTTTATTTTGTATAATTGCAATGAAAGTTTGCTTAGAGATTTCATCGTCATGCCAATGTTAGGAGAACGTCAATAGGGATGATCTGGGATTTTTTTTCTCTATTTCCTAGATTTATAACAAGAAAAAGAAACCAGAAACATCAAAAGATACGAAATAATATTTTTAACGTAAAAGTCAAAAGACATTTAGTCTATTAAAAAAGGGAGAGAATATATCTCTAAAAAGACTACATTGCAACTCAAACAGCAAGGTTCGTACAAACCTATGCACTATAAGATTCTCAGATTTTTCCATACTTAGAGAACTCTTTTTCTTAGATTATTTTGTTAATGTCATTTTTAGATTGTGTACTTTTAAAAGGAATGTTATATCAGTAACTATACTTGAAAGAAGTAAAGAAAAGATAAGTAATGAATATTATGAAAAATATTTTTTATAGAAAATATTTTGGTAGAGATTATAAACAAAAATCCATTGTATTGAATATCGATGTACTCATATGCACCGAATCCTTCACTTAAACAGATTCATAAACAGGATTACATGCATCAAAAAGCTAATATTTTTTTCCTTTTCAAAATAAGGGAGCAACCATTTGATTTTTATGGGGGGGGGGGGGCAGGAAGACTTTGCAAAAAAAAAATTTCCGGATCAAAATTTTAGGGAAAAAAATTTTCCGGCCCAAAGGGCCGGCGAAAAAATTTTTCCGGATCATGAAATTGCCCCTCCCCCTCTCTTCCAACCTTTCCACTGCCAAATAAACACTTTTTTGTGTATCATAAACAAAGTATAAAAAAATGGAACAAACTTTACGCAATTTGGAGTGAATAAATAAAATTCAAAAGTCATTAGCACCATATAGCCTGTCTCCGTTGAGTATCATTTTAGTAAACAGATTTCAGGCACCATATGCCATTCAAGAAATTAAAATGAAGTGATCTGCTGGCAAGAGATGAACTCATTGTGTGTTTTATGTTTAATATGGCTGAAAAATCATGCTGAATTATTTAAACTTTAGAGTAATTTTCAACATTGGACAATTATTCTAAAAAAAAATAATCCGGCCCAAAGGGCCGGCGAAAAAAATTTTCCTGCTCTTAAAATGGCCGAAAAAAAATTTCCGGCCGGCAAAAGTCTTCCTGCCCCCCCCCCCCCCCTAAAAATAAAATGGTTGCTCCCTAAATCCATCACTCTTATATACACGATAATGGAACTGTGACTTTGTTTCATTTTTTGTGACTCTTGACTATTCTTATATGTCACTATTATCTATATTTAGATATCAAGGAGACATTCATTTAAAAGCATCTATAAATGAGCTTGGAGGAAAGGTCTTCCAGCAAATTGTCGGAATTCCAATGGGGACAATTTGTGCCCCACTCCTTGCCGATATTTTCCTTTACTCGTGAAAGCTGAATTCATTCAATCTTTGGTCTCTGAAGGGAAAAGATACTTAGCTTCTGACTTTAACTTCACTTACTGATGCATAGACGATGTGTTGTTCAAAATTCGCGGATTACCTCAGCAGAATCTATCCCTCGGAGCTTGAAGTCAAAGAAACTACAGAGACAAATAATTCAGCATCCTATTTGGACATAATGTTGGCACTGATGGTCACATGAACACCTCACTCTATGACAAACGTGACGACTTCAATTTCAGCATTACAAACTTTCCTTTTCTGAGTTGCAACATCCCTTCATCGCCTGCTTATGGCGTGTACATATCTCAGTTGATACGCTATGCCAGAGCAAGTACCAAATATACGGATTTTGTTCGGTGAGCTATAGGCGTCTTTCAGATAAGCTTCTCAGTCAGGGATATGTATGTGACCGACTAACATCGTCACTGACGAAGTTCTACGGTCGATGTGGGGAACTCGTCATACACTATGATGTCCCACTCTCCAGAATGGTGGATGATATTCTGTCATAGACCATTTGAAACATCCAACTAAAGATTGTACTCTGTCTTCCGAAATGGAAATAACCGGATGTGACAGTTCGACCGAAATGAGGCGGCGGGTGTCGCATGCAAGCAGGAGATGCTTACTCTTCCTGGGCACCTGGTCTCACTCTCATATCGGGAGTTCGCTTCTTTTCATATGGTGGAGGTTTTTGATTGTTTGCTTTGGTTCCTGTTTTATCCTGATTTTGTATGCCTTCGGTTTCTGGTTTTCTGAATTATCGATTTTGTGTTGTATACAGGAATATGGTCATTATCCATATTTGTCATCATCCTGATTAAAGAAATATTCAAATCTGTCGAATGTAATGTGTATGACACTATCTCTCTAAAATGGCCTATCCTCGTATACTTTGAGCATCTCCCGAATGCAATTTGCTGTGCCTGTCATCTTTTGGTTTTTGCATGGGTTGTTTTGGTGTTTAGCTGTGGGTGCTGCAACTGAGTTTTAAAGACGCTTTACATTTTGTTGAAGATCCCCTCCTTCTTGGATAGATAAAAAAAAAAACACTTACATTTGCACTTTATGCAATAACTGTAACATGTGAGGTCTGTTTTATAGTAAGGTTTTGTCGTACCTGAAAACTTGCAACCAAGAGAAGACCAATAGCTGCGACAATGCTAAGGTACAAAGCCAATGAATTGGCAGACATCCACCGTCTTTTTTCTTTGGGTGTAAGTGACATCTGACCCATGACTAGTCTGACGTATTGAAATCTGATTTCTGCATTCATTGCCACTGAAAAGGAAACGCAGTTTAAAAAAAAAAAATCTGATTTATACATTGTAGTGTTGCAATTAATAATGAGTACATAAGGAAAAGGACATAACGAAAACAAAACTTCAGCGCATTTCTATCCAACAATCGTTTTTGCAATATCCTCTTCAAATATTTAGACTTCCACTTTGAGATTAAAGGAACCTTGGTCAGAAAATATGAAAGTCTTCCTATGCAGTTTAATTTCAAAATAAATGAGAACCCTAGACTCTAATCTGGTTAATTCTGCTTCCTTGTTCCGTTCTGAAAGTATTTCCTTATTGAAAAAAAAAGAAATAAACTGTTTCCTGTAATAGTGCGTTAAAGCCAATATCTTAATATGAATAGATCACGATTCTGAAAATGATGATACATGTAAGGAAATTCGATGATTGTCCATAATTTGTCATATATAGATCGAAACAACAGCACACAATTAGATTATCAAAGACAGACAATCAGGTTTTCGTTTGCTTTTTCTTAACTTAAAGACAGACCTTATAGTGATACTCGTTTTTGTCGTCACCTGCCACACTGAAGATTGTTTTAAGTGTTACCAAAGATGGATAAGGAGGCATGAATCGTAAAAATATTTGGCTTCACCTACATACATTGTTTGTACACTTATTTGTACGAAAGAATCCATGAAAATCGACAGAAAACCAATTAAATCACATCTTAGTATAACATGTTGTACAGACGTCACCGAAAAATGTCCAAAAGTTCAGTCTGGAATATGCATGTTGTAAAGGGTTTTTTTTTCTCATATTTGCTTAGAAAAGAATAATGTAAGGCAGTAGAAAAATGTCTTTAGAAATTTGCTATTCTTATTTTCGAAAGTTAATTCTCGTTGCTTGTTAAAAGATGATAAAGCCTATCCTTATTTTGAATAATATCGTGACAATCAGAAATATATTCAAAACCTGATTCATACTGTGCACAGTTCGTTCAAATGAAAATCATGGATCCACATTGGCCAATACCACATTTTTTTTCTAAAAACCTCATTTCATAACATTCGAGCCGAGCACAAAGTCTACAAATTACCAGGGACTTCCCCATCCGGGAGACTTGACAAAGATCGCAATGGTGAGGTATTTTTGTAGCGTTAATAATGAGACTGTCAGTGCCAGACTTAAACTATTGTCTCGTGTCACTTTTCTGTCGGCTTTGGTCAATCTGCAGGGATTCCGGCTAATTAGGACCGTGCTCAGAATATATGGATTATGTGAGATGTTTACTTTAGAAAGAACAGTATTGAACACGATGGAAACTGGAATACTACCTTTTTAAAAAATCAATTTCATTATAGATTTTAAGTAGGAAATTACTACTAGGAATGCATTCTTTGAAACGATCTTTTTCATCTCATAATTCAAGAAGATTTGCTAGGCTGTGCTTTTCGTATTTCAATCCGCTAGTTTGACAAAGCCACTACACAATAAAGACGAAACCAAAATAGCGTGTGTTTTTGATACTCGCCATCACTCTTATTTTTCAAAAGAAAATTACGAACTATTATCAAAAAGATTAAAATTAGAATAATTGATTCTGTATCCAAATGTGTTATCCAATTAAAGAGAGAGATAAACCAAGAGTTAAAAAATGTAGAATATATCAATCAATATGAAAAGATCTTACTCGCTAGTGCTGTTATGGTAACCATTGCTGTGAACACACCCCTCTCTGGTACATCAGTTCCCGTTTTGCTACAAATAATAGTGCATTTTCTGATTAAATTTTAAGAAATATAAGAAACAATCATTTTGAAATAAAAAAACTTATTCTGGAAAATTTCTCTTATTTTGGAAATTATATCTAATAGTTCAAGTTCAAGTTCAAATACTTTATTAACGTGTCATATGCCAAATAAAACAAATACAATAGCTATAAGACAGTAATAATGTACATATGCTATATAAAACAACATAAAATTCATAATTAAGTATTTGGCACCCTGCCTAAAAGACATATAAGACACGCAATACAATCAATTGTAAAACTGGTATGATCAGATAATCTTATATGATGAAAAAATATAATATAGATTAAAACTGCAATCATTATTCTTTTGAATGTTTTCTTCTCTTGTATATCTGAACTATAAAAATTGATAATTTCTTCTGTATAAAATCATTATTCATCAAAAAATGTAATTTTTCGTCTTGATTGAAAGAACAGAAAGTTGGATAAATGTTTAATATATGTGCATAAAAATCATCTCTAAGGTCACTGTAAAAATCACATTCCAATAAAAAATGTTTCTCGTCCTCCACTTTATCAAGTTTACAATATATACATTTTCTATCGTGTAAATTTGTATAAGGCTTGGTAAATCTGCCTGTTTCTACTGCTAAGGGTAGTGAACCACAGCGAAAATTAGATAAAATTCTTCTACATTCTCTATCCTGTACAAGCTTTATATAACTACTAGTTTCTAATCTATCTTTAAAAATTCTATATGTACGAAGCTAATTTCCATTTACCTAGTTAAAATCATTAAACAAATCATTTGACCACTTTCTCTCATCATATTCTCTTAGCCGACGTTTAATGTGATAAATTCGATATCTTGATGTATAGTTAGAATAAATAATATCAGAAATATCATGACTATTAATCATATTATTAACATTTTTTTTCCAATGAACGTACACAGTATGTTGACCACTTGTGAATCTTATTCACTAGTCTTTCTGGTGAGGCATCCTTGACGCGCATAAAGAGTCTGGTGACTTCAACGTATTGATTGGTTAGTGTGGACGTCCAACCCATTTCGCCGCGAGTTGCGACATTTGAAGTATTTTTTCTCGCACCGAGAAACATTCGAGCTGCTTTATTTTGCACGGTATTCAACTTCTTGTGCTCTTTTGTCCCCCATATACCCGCACCATAGTACATCACAGGTTCAACAAGCGCAGCGTATAGTTTACTGAATACGTCATACGACATGCCACCGCATGCTAAATACTTTCAATATAAGGCAGATAGCGCCCTGCTAGCAGCTTTGCTAAGTTCGGATACTGTGAACGAAAAGTCCAAATGTTCATCCAGCCAAAGCCCTAGATATCGGTCTTTTTCTCATACGATAATGCTATATCCCCACAATGAAACGAGTGCGATGATCTAGTAGTACCCGTCACACGAAAATGAACAATGTTTGTCTTGTCTTTATTCACCGTCATTCTCAATTTACGGCACCATGTATGTACAACATCTAGCATGCGCTGAAGTGAGTGTTCATCTGGAGCGATCAACGCAATGTCGTCCGCATATAGCAATATCGAAAGCTGAGAGTTATCGAACGTCACACCACAGTTTAAGGAGGGATTCAACACCAAGATGGCGGCGGCATTATTTGTTTTTCTCACTTCCTAGGAAAAGTACAGTCCTTACTTCCTTAAAACATTTGTTACCCTGATTGATATACGTATTTGATTATCCTGATGAAGTTTGAATAATTTCCGACGTAATTTGAAGAAATTATAGCGTTTTTCAAAATTGTGGATTTTGGGAGTTTTATCCATGAGCCAACCACGACGTCATTACGACGTTATCGGGGGAAAATGGCGTCACAAACGATCGCATTCAAAATGCAATTAAAACATGAATACAAAACGTATTGCATTGAAACTTTACATGTATAAAATAGTAAATTCAATTTTTATTTTAGTGTATTCGTTGACAAATTTACATAACAAGGAAGCGGATGTCACTTCATTGAAAATGGACGAATTTGGAAGAAAAAAACGGAAAATAAAAAGCTTCGTAAAATTTTTATCCCAAATTTAATTTTTTTCATTTAATCATGAAATCATCTCTGTACATTGTTGATCATTCTTTTAGTTTTTGACAAGGATTGATCCACAGGATTTCTAATAATCACCTATCAACTAGAGTCAATTGGCTCGAAATTGCAATTTTTTGAGCGACTGTGTCATCTATTATTCCAGTATCCTGCCTTTGTTTATAACACATTCATTTAATATTTTCCTTATGTAAGAGCAATACATTTATGAATATTTTGGAAGTTAAATCAAAATTAATTTCCATAAGCATTAAGAGAACCGGAATGACACTTTTAATATTATGACGTCATCAAGAAATTCACGGATACGTTGAAAAATGCATATTTCAAAGTCTCATAGAAATTTTTCCTGTGGATAGAATCAAATGTAAGTTTGTATGATGAAGGACAGACAAGAAATGAATAATTTCAGAAATTTTGAGAAAAATTGAATTTGGCGTCAAAGTGTTCAATACCTCCTTAATGCGTTTACGTCATTCGCCAGATCATTGACGTAGATTGCGAACATAGTGGGCGAGACCTTACAGCCTTGCTTCACGCCCTGGTCCACAGAGAAGAAACTTGTCATTTCATTGTTAAGTTTTACTGCACATCTTGTTTCCTCATACAGTGATTTCGCCGACAGAAGGAATTTTCCATACATATCTTTTCCGAATTCAAACATGTCAAAACAGGTTGTAAACTCTGCATTTTCATCAAGTATGTGGACCATAAAGACATCCAAATATACTTTCTTGCAAGCTGACGGAGACCAAATCATGATACGTGAAAAGACACGACTGACAGACAGAATAAATATCAAAGAAGTACCAAACAGTTAAACAGTCTCAAAGTCGAGAAGGCAAGGCCAAATCGTGAGAAATTACTACCAATAATACTTATTTAGAGTAAATTGCTTATAATGGCGACCATGTCAGGGAAACATATTCAAAACACTTACTGTCAAACCCCTCGCGGGGAACTTTTTCGCGAGCTCCACACGGCAAAGGGCATAAGTGTGACACAAATGAGTTAAAGAAGATCCTGACGATAATCTCAACAGCACTCACAATAGGGCACAAAATTGAGCATCGACGGACCCCTAGCAAGCTAGAGGTGGGACCAGGTGCCCGAGAGGAGTAAGAATCCCCAGTTTGGCTAGCCGCACCCGCCGTCAATGTTCAAGCAAGAAAATGAAAAGGAAAAGCCCAGACACGATAGTATGTACAATTCCATTTCAAGAAGGAATACTTGACCTTGACCTTGGTCATATGATCATGAATCAAGGTGATGTGAAACCTTGGGTCATCAGCATCATCTTTACTACTAAAAAAAATAGTTATTTTTAAGCCAGTTCCACGCTGCATCGACAGAGAGTTAATTTTGGGTGTGTTGCTGATTGTTTCAAGACCAATGGTCGCTAAGACGAGTTTATCTTTTTATCCTCAATTGTGCTCTATTTAAATAATCATCTCGGTTTTTAATTATCGAGGTCCTGATTTCACCGAGTACGGTTTGGTTGTTTCATAGGTTACGAGAATATTCACACCAAAACTTTTTCGCTCTGGATAATTTCACATCGGGTATTTTCGCATCACTGGGAATAATCGCCCCGATTTTCACATAAGGCGTATGTAAGTGACTGTAAAGGAGAGTTCTTAGCCAGATATATCCCTCAAATTATGTGGAATGGAAAGGGGGGCAATTTCGGGGGATTTTATGAAATATCTGTACTGTGTATTCAATAAAGATTAACTACTAACAAGGCCAAGATATGTATGTGACATTGTTTATTATGAAGTTCAAGAGATATAGCCCAGACATAAATGTATGTACAATTTCATTAAAAATATGGCCTTGACATTGGTCGCTGACCTTGGGTCAAGGTGATGTGAAACCTTCAGCTCATAAGCAACAGCATACTAATATATGAAAGTGATCGGGCTAACGGTTCAGGAGATATAGCCCGGATACGATGTGTGGCAGACGGACAGACAGACGGACGCGAAGGCAAAAACAATATGTCTCCTCCCTGTTGGGGGGAAACATAATGAGTCAAAATTCTTAAAAAGACAGTTGCAATTTGTGACTTCCATAAAAATCTATGGCATCTTCCGGATTCCCACGTGCGAAAGCTCTGGTCCACATATACGTTTCGACTTATAATTCGTGATCGCAGACTTCCAGAAATAATGTACGCCATGTCTTCAAGCTATTTTGCTCCGTCAACGCACATGTCCATAATAGCAATTTAGTGGTTGATTGTTTTCGACGTCACATCAAAATATAATCTAGTAATCGAAAATTCTCAAGGTCATCCATCAAATCTGTTATTATATGGCAAAAGTTATTTGATAAAAATTCCTATACGACAAGATATAACTGTTACATTAAATTCGAAATGAGACAACTAGATGCTGAAATAATGGCATTTCGGTATGGCCTATGAAATGGTTAGTTGCATGTAATAACCCTGGGGTTCTTCTTATTATCAAATTTGAAAATTCGATCATATTTGCTGTAAATGTCTCTTGCTCACATAATTTTGCGCTCTGCTTTTGAATTATTGCCTCAATCAACAGCAATATGAAGATTGTAATGTTTCTCTTTGCATTTGAATGTATTGCTTAAATCATTGACAATAAATTTTTTCAACCACCAATATGAAATTAGTTTTGCTCAGTTAAAGCAGAAAATCTACTCTATTATGTCTCGGAGAATACATTTGAAGTTCCATATTTTCCAATTTCCGTATAGCAAATCGCCGCAGGAGTTGCACTTACTACTCATTCATGGTTAAAATTATTTCCGGAAAGCGCATCATCCAAACTTATTACTTGAGGATATTGCCGAGCACAATTAATTTTATGTGTAGGCTGTTTATTGATTATTACTTTATAACTGCAATTCTTATGAGTTCAAATCCTTTCTCATAAATCTGAATCCCATAAAATTGACAGAACGTCTAATTAAACTCAAGTTCTACAAGTAAGGCGACTGGGGCCCTGACCCAAAGTATTCCTCTTGCGACATAAGATAGAAATGTTCTCTGAAACTACGCAACAACGATTAGATTGATCACATGGATAACACCTTTGCAATACGATCATGAAAATGTAAAAACAATAAACAAAACAATAGAAAATAGAAACCAAGATGAAGGAACGTTTACAAACAACAGGAGAGAACAAGAGTGTATAAAGAACCTGCTTCAGACGATACACACAAGCTCATGAACATATCAGACATGATGACTATAATGTGTGTGTGATACAGTACAGTATGTATGATAAGGAAAAGGTGTACTAGTATTTATATTAGCTTGAAAAATATTCGACATTTGGCCCTTGCTACGTATAATAATGACGTATTCTAATATGACTTGATTCTTTTTCCCTATAAAGACAACAGACGCGAGCCGGGCTCTATTCTCCAATATAGGCCCTATAGCGATAAGCCACGCCTTCCCATTTTCTGAAAGCAGATAAACCAGCAGGAACTGGTTTTTACCAAGAATCGAAAGGTCTAAGTTTGGTCATCATTAGAATAGAAATAAAAAATGACAAGCCGGGCTCTATTGTCTCATAATGCCCTCGCATCCTCAGCCAATCACATTTATCACCTCGCCGCTGACGCGGCTCGGTAATAAATGTGATTGGCTGAGGACGCTCGGGCATTATGAGACAATAGAGCCCGGCTTGCCATCCTCCATGAATTAAGGCTATCAACTTTATTCTCAGACTAATGCATCACAAAAACACAAAATGAACCAATATGCTAATGCTGTGGGACATATCTCCCGATAGGAAATACTTAATTTAACTACAAACTGACATTAAGTATTGAATTCCCATATTCGAACACATAAAAGGACGGGACTATCTTACTTCATCTGTAATTCTGCCAGGTCAATTCAGACTGATTATATTTCTTTACTCTATTACTGAACTCATTTTCGGGTATTTTCTGCTGTACTTTGATTGCCTGTATAATAATGTATGAATACACCTAAATCATCCCTTCAAATTGCCTGTTTAACAGCGAAATGTTCCTTTACGAGGACAAAATAAGGAAGAAAAGGGCAGTATATTACGTTATAGATTTACATACAAGACCAATCAAAGACTTGATTTGTCATCACATCTTTTAGCCATTTACGTGAACATAAACATTAATCAACTTCATTCTGAGATGAAAAGAACAATTATTATGGCCATTTTTACTATGAGTAATTCCTATGTGGTTTAAAGTGATCATCCGTAGCGCTAATGTATAAATAATGTCCACTTAGACTGTTGTGACTAATACAAGATCAAATAAGATGGTCAAAGCTAAAAAACAAAAAACAAAAACAAAACGTGTTAGGATGTCATGGTGATATTTATTAATAATATATTTTTCAAAGTCACAAATATCAGAGGTGACGTTCATGTCTCAGAGACCCTTGAACGTTGAGTGAGGGTGTTTAATTTTTCATGCATAGAATAAAATTCAACAATCATTTTAAATGAAAGAAATGCTATTATTGATTTGATGTAGAAAAAGCACATCATTTTCAATAAAACACTTGTATAAACCATCATGTTGATGTGTTTTGAATTTTTATCGTAACATGGAACGTATTCATTATCAGCCACCATTTGCTCTCCATATCTATAAGTCAGGGTGATCACTTTTATGTATTCCCTCTTTAATCATTATATCTGTGATGTTTTCTGTTTTATTTTCTTAGTTTAAATCTTTTGCTCTTTATAAATTCATCTTACTTGGATTTCCTCTTTTCTTGTCTGGAGCAATACTGATGATATATAATTTGTTGAAATGCACATATGGTGCACTAAAATTTTACAATGAAATGTTAAACGTCTTCAAATTCAATAGCATCATTAAAGAACAGATAAATTCGTAGCATGGACCAGACATGCATGTTTCGGGTACTTAACCCTCATCAGTGGTCCTTAGTCTTAACGATGTAATATGGCAGGATATATTTCAATATCGACAACTTCTGGTGTTTGCTAATTTTGCAATCTTATGCGCGTATTTTGCTATTTACCTGCAAAGATGTCTTAGAGTCTTTTTTCGCATCAGCAGCATCGCAAAAAATTGTATCATTCTCATCCGTATGTCACTTCTATCGAAGAAATTGCGATACTACATTAAGACATCCAAAGGAGGGATGTTGTTATTATCTAAGATTGCTGCAAAATTACCCTTAAGCAAGAATGAAGGGGAAGTTGGTTTTTATTTGTCACAATTTTTTTTCTTCTCAGATTAAATAAATCCGATTGATCAAGATTTTATTTCATACTGTCGAGATGTTTTGTCTTTGAAATTCAATTTCAGCTTTAGAACACATTTTATTTACCCAATTTTAGAATTTCAGCTTGATATGTAAATTTGGTTCTTAAATATGTTGTTGATTGAGATGGAATTACTGCTGACAGTAAATTTACTGAATGCAAATTAGTTACTTGGAATCTTTGACATGTTCAATTGTAACTCATGAGAACAGGAAGGATAGTTATCAATCAATTTAATTTACCTCTTGAATTGCTTCACAATTTTACGAGGTGGAGGACTTGGACGTAAATCGTCGATTACTTTTATCGATATAAAGAAATTGCAACATTGCTCATTTTAATGAACTGGCGTACAGTTTGAATAATGAATATTGTGCTGATTTGTCGTTTTGTAACAAATGAAAGCCTAAAACAAGGCATGGTTTATTCAAAACAAGAGGAGTTTTGTTTATACATTGTCTGAAAGGCAATTATAATGAGGCTTGAATATGAATATTTATACTGTTACCTTATGTAAGGGAAAACAGCACCCGTATGATTTAATCCTGCAGCAATGCCGTATCTAAAAAAAGACAGTAAATTTAGGATTTTATGGCATGAATGTAGACATGAACCGTCAAGAAATATTCGTATATCTAGATCTATATTAAACATAGGAAAGCAATTACTTGAACAAATTTATTTCATTGTTGGCCCTTTTCGAAACAGAGGTTAATGACATTTTACGACAGCTCCGTCTCAAAATGGCGTCTTAGGATTATATTGTCTTTTATCTATGTTCAGAATAAGTTTTAAATATCATTTAAGTTGAACCTAATGATGCATAAGTTACAATTCTTTGCTCCATGTCCTAGGTGGTTCGCATTTGTTTGTGTCGTACATATCCATGGTCAAGTGGGATTTTTGGGGGGGTTTTTTGGCATTTGCTTTGTGTATATTTCCATTTGTTTTGGGATGGACATGGATTCTCCTGCAAATTTTTTCAAATTTGTTTAAGTTTATTTTGGAATTAAGTTTTCAATAACTACCCCCCCCCCCCTTTCCTCGCCTCATGCGGATTTGTTCCGATGTGATCACTACACCGTTGTGTTGTTGAGAATCTCCTATTGAAATTGAAATAAAACTATTTAGTTTTGTTTGAAAATCACTTCGGCATTCAATTAACTACCATTGATGAGAATTTACTATCCGAAACGTGTGTCTGGTGCATTAAAATCGGTTTGAAATTTTCTTCAAGAAGGTATAAAGACTTGGAATAATACTATTACTAATATCAGGCTGTATTGCAGTTCCAAAGTGCAATTCCTCTTCTTTAAAAACAAAACAATCAATGGGAAGACCGTTATGTAAACAAATGAATCTTGTTTCGGAAACAAGCGTCGGAAAATACAGACATATGAAGGATTGCCAATAAAAATAAAAAAAAAACGGATCTCTATTGCATCACAGGAGAAACACAACAGACCGACTTCTGAGAGGGTTTGTTGTCATGATCCTTTATAGATATGGAGAAACTTACGTAACAGCATTAAACATATCGAAATTGAACAGAGATGATTCAATTATAAGCAATGTTTCTAGCCTTAGAAACAAAGCTTTATCCTTTTTGACACAAAGGGGAAACGTTATTGGATTAGTTGCCTGTACAGTATGCAATTTATTTCTGCAGACATTCATGAAAAGCAATAATTGTTAGAGTGCTATTTTTCTTTTGTTTCCGAAACAGGCTTGCTTTTCCCCCATACTTTTGACAAACACAGATAAGAAAATTCAAATGTACCCTCATTCCGAAGATAAATGATGGGCGTTGGATAAATTGTTTACAACTATTTGACCTCTAAATGCAAAAAATGGGTTACATGCATAATATACTCGAGAAAGATGATTTACTGCTACAATATACAAGATAATAGTGCATATTATATTATTGATTATTCATCTAAGATTGAATTACTGCCCTTCAGGGGACTGAAGTATGATATCACAGCATCATAAAGCATTATTAATTTATTCTCTTTGCTTAATTGTGCATGATATAATGAATAAGTTGACGTGTATAGGCCAAATTCATGTAAATCTAGTGTCGTCCTCAAGATAATCTTGACCCAAGAAACATTTATAATCTTAGAAGATATTGATGATCGCTACATTTGGTCGCCATTGATGACTTGGTGATGTTGTTTAACGGGAAAAGATATCAAGCGAGTCCTCATGACAGTCATAACAGCATGAAACACAAACTCATTTAATATTCCTGCAGGGACCAAAGGGCATCCAACCGGGACCGACTTTGATTGGGAATAAATATAATGGGTGTTAAATAAAGAGATTTTTCTACGAAAGGACACCTCACTCTATGACAAACGTGACGACTTCAATTTCAGCATTACAAACTTTCCTTTTCTGAGTAGCAACATCCCTTCATCGCCTGCTTATGGCGTGTTCATATCTCAGTTGATACGCTATGCCAGAGCAAGTACCAAATATACGGATTTTGTTCTGAGAGCTAGGCGTCTTTCAGATAAGCTTCTCAGTCAGGGATATGTTTGTGACCGACTAACATCGTCACTGAGGAAGTTCTACGGTCGATATGGTGAACTCGTCATACACTATGATGTCCCACTCTCCAGAATGGTGTATGATTTTCTGTCATAGACCACTTGAACCATCCAACCAAAGATTGTACTCTATGTCCTCCGAAATGGAAGTTACCGGATGTGACAGTTCTACCGAATAGAAGCGGCGGGGGTGTTGCATGCAAGCAGGAGATGCTTACTCTTCCTGGGCACCTTGTCTCACACTCATATCGGGAGTCAGCTTTTTTCATGTGGTGGAGGGAGGTTTTGTTTGCTTTGGTTTCTGTTTTATCCTGATTTTGTATCTGATTTTCTGAATTATCGATTTCAGGGATATGGTCATTAATCGTAATGTTTTATATTTTTTCGTTTCAATTTAGTCCGTGTTTGTATTGTTCCTTGTTCTTTTCGTATATTGCTGTTAAAGAGTTTCTATTATGTTCACCGGTGTGAAGTTTCTTGTAATTTGGCCGTACACATATATTTTTCGTCCTTTTGCCGATTTCTAGTGGCTTTGCATTCAAAAAAAGCCTTGTGGGGCGTGTGGTATGTTTGTTATCGCTGATTGAAAACAAAATAATCTTACTTCAATTTTATATAAATTCTCAAAAAATGATACTTACGAAATTCCAAATGCAGAAAGCACCCATATTACCGTGAATACAGGTAAGATCCAGAGACAACCCGCAAGAAGAGTATAAATTGTCAAACACATGTTGCCGGTTACCTCAGTTACCTGAAATGACGAGTTGTTATATATCCACAGTGGATTTCATTTAATGTATGCAGATAAACATATCCATAAATTGTTAAATGAAACTGTGGAAACTATACGGTTGCAAAAATTATATTCAAACTGTTGACAATTTTTTTATTAAAGCAGTATAACTCAAATGATTCTTATATAACGTAATCTGATTAAATTTTAATTTAGATGAGTACTTATATACGTATTCATTTCTAAATTTAGAAAATACGAAATCAAGTAAAACACCGTCAATTAAAATGATCATAGAACATAAAACTGGTGTACCAGGTACAACCGTATCCCGCTCTTTCATATGCTTAAAACGCTTATGAAAATATTTATGCACTTTTCGAGACGACCCTTTCTTATTTCTTTGAGCATTTTCGTCAAGATCTTCAAGGGAGTTTTGGAAAACCTTTCTCATTCTTCTCGCATAAAAACAGTAATAATAGTAATGTTTTAAGAGACAATCGACTCTACATGAAATATCCTTCAAGCAGATCAATTCAAACATTTGCTAAAACTTTTAAAAAAATTGAATCAATACAAAACACATTGCACTCAGGTGTCCTCATCCGTCATTTTTTCCCTGATGGTTCACTACACTTGTTGTTTCAAACACGTATGACCTTTCATTTACTTCATAATAACTACATAGTGGGTACTAAAGAGGATAAATAACAAATTCCCAGCAACAAGTATCAAGGTCATTGTCATTTCCAGCATGTTAAGAGGCTTTCCAGCGGTCATAGTACCCAATCAATAAAGTATTTGTCTGAAAAAGTCGTATGTAGATCACTCCATCATACAGTAGGTCAATGAAGCATGTTTATCAATACAGATTGTGTCAAAGTTCTGGATAGGTGTGCTTGCAATACTTCCCAAAAATATGATGTGGTCATTTAGTTTGTCTGTTTCGTAAAAGAAAAACAAAAACCAAATGTTTAAAATCAATTGAATGTCTAATAACATGAATATTTTATTTCATTTCGTTACGTAAATTTTCAACATGCGTGTACGTATGTACTTGAATGTTTCGTACTGAAGCTCGTAAGGTTTCATTGAAGTTTAATTAATGTGCCTGGTTTTTTATTATACAATTCGAAGACCTCAAATTGCTAAGTAAATTCCTTTGATTGATCACATTTGTCGATTTTATTTCACTATGATAATGAATCGACCCTACAGGAAATTTGGACTCTCTGCAAGAAATTGCAGAAATTTATATTCAAAAGTAAAATATACAAGAGGGCGCTACTGAAATGAGTTTTGGTTCTGACTGAAAGTCACTTTGGCTGGAAGCATCACTGATGAGGATGTTATATTCGAATCACGTGTCTGGTGCATTTTAAATTGGTTTGAAATTTTCTTCAAGCAGGAGAAGAGTTGGAAAATTTCCGTATTATAGTAACGTCGCAATAAAAATAAATTCTGCAAAAGAGACCGCTTTGCAGCCTGATAATGACTAGGTAACTTTAGCTATCTTACATTACGTTTTTGTATTACGTAATGTAAATATAGATAGAGAACGTGAAATTTCCTCATTACCACCTACCTGTTAATTAATGATATACATGATATTGCATGAATGTTAAACCCCTATCACACTTTTACGTATCGGCCCACGTATCTACGGCGTATCAGGATACGTGGCAGTAAGAAAGGAACGCAGCAGCAACGCAGTAGCAACACCAGCTTACGTAGCGAGTACTCTTTGAAACGTAGCATGATCTCTTGATACGAAAGAGTGCCGCGTTTTTTTAAGTTCGCACCTAAAATTACGTAGCACATACGTAGCAGCTTCCATACGCCGTGTGTACGTAGCACGAACGCAGTGCAAACGAAACAAAGAAGCGCAGTAGCAACGTAGCAGGAACGTCGCTAATACTCTTACTACGCAGTACGAACGAATCACAAACGCAAGTGATATCCCGTGGCGTACGTGCTACGTACAAGGCGTTGCTAATTCGTACCTGCGGCGTTCTTTTCTTATCTACTACGTATGGTACACGTTTCAATTTCTTATTTTTCGTTTCGTCGATATACTCCTGCGTATGCATGACGTACGAACTACGTTCTTTTCGTTCCTGCTACGTAAGAGCTACGTTGGTGTTGCGTTGTATGAGTATCTGCCACGTTAAAGGATCATCGCTCATTCCACCTCGGCGTAAAAGGTGTATTTGCTATGTTTTTATGAACACATGATAAAAATCTAGAGGGAAAATAAAGTTTTGAACCTATTAAGAATGAATCAAGATTAATTATACCGTATAATTACAAACTTCCACTAGATCAACGAAGCAGCTTTATTTCATATGGCGAACTGAGTCTAAATAAGGTAGCGCTAATTTCAAAGGGCACTTTGACAGTACCCTTTATCCTTTTTGTGTTCATATTATTTTGAGTGGTAAATCGAGAGAAATAATATTTGGCAACCAAAGAATTTTTTTCATACGAATGTGAACGCCACGGCAACGCAGCAGAAACGTCGTCAATAAGAAGACTACGTAGCAACAACGTCGTACTTACGCAGTGAAAACGCATTGAACGTCACACGTACGTGCCGAACGCCGCACGTACGTGATGGTAGGACGCAATGGTACGCTGCTCATACGTGATAGAAACGCCTCTTACGCCGTATAAACGTAACACTTACGCCTTGGACTCCTGAGAAGGACGAAATATGTGGCAGACCTTTTCATTTCTCTTGCGTAAAGAATTTTGGCAAAAATACTCCTCTTACGTAGCTGATACGAAAAAGTGTGATAGGGGCTTTAGTTTCTGTCAATGGTCCCTTAGTTTATAAAAACGACATACATGTAAATAATGACAATAATGTGGGAGTACTTGAGTGATGGACAGGAAAGATCAGGCCATCCATCGTTTCCATAAGAATGACTAGATACAAAAACAAAACAAGGGAAAACCTCCAACAAGTCCACATTGCAGTGACAATAGCGATATACACTGTCTCTCATTGACTTTTAAGCAATAGTTTAACATGCAATATAATGATTGCTATAAACTTGATCAGTTTCGTGAAAATCGATAAAAGAGTTGCTCTTTCGACGGCTTACAGTGAATTTCTTTTCAATTTTATTGATATTGAAGAATTGGTTTGCGTGGGACAAACGTCTTCAACTCTTCAACGCATTCGAAAATTCCTGTTATCAAAATGTTTTGAAATTTCTAAAACCTTGGTCCTGTAGCATCATATCCCACTCATCCTGCTAGGTCTTTCGGTACATTTTTGGACATAATAATTTTCACACTCTTTGGCCATATTACATTGTTTAGACTGAGGATCACTGACGAGGGTTAAGTACCCGAAACGTGCATATCTGGTCCATGCTGAAAATTTATCTGTTCTTAAATGATGCTATTGAATTTGAAGACATTTAACATTTGAATATCGCAATGCGCAATTCCAAATATAACCAGAAATATTTATCAAACACACATCTAACACGCAGCTAAAAATGAAGTAGATATTTCATAATTCTGAGGATAGTTTTCAGCAAATTTCTAATTCTTTGCATTATTTCTTTGTCACGAAGTACTGAAAACCCTGTACCTTTTGTCGCAAATAGTCCACCACCTACCCAGGGGATTCAATACATCTGCGCCCTTCGTTACAAATGAAACATCTCTGGATACCTCATACCATCTCCAAATGAGCACAAAATATCAAATGTCGATGTAGGTGTGATTGACATTAAGATGAGAAGAATATTACATGTAAGTAGATGATGTCGTGATTTGTGTACAGAGATATCTTTGCCGTTCTGATATAGCAACACGTTAGATTTGTTCTACTTCTTTGCAAAAAGAGCAGTGTTATTCTGAAAATGCCATCATACACATAATCTTTGTATTACAATAATTGATGTGTTTCCAAACCAATGTAAATGTATGTCTGCATATACTTTCAAAAAGGAGCATTGAGATAAAATATTTTGGTCTGCCTCTACCTTATTCTGTTTTACCCTTCTTTAGTGTCAGTAACTCGAAAGGAAAAAAATCAGACATTACAGGTTGCATTTTTCTCTGACGTCTATACTCCCTCCAGACAGGAGCTTTGATCTATTGGTAACAATATTTGTCTTACAACATGAAATTAAGCTGTTAATTGGTTTGTAAGCCAATAAAATGGCCTATGATTTGACAGACAGACAGACAGACTGACGGACAAACCCTGGTCAATTTGAAAATGTTCCCTAATCCTTGCGCTTAATTTGAGGACACCGGTATCAATCGATACTTAGTTATGAGAGCGTCCCTTTAGACCATCCATACTGTCTAGACTCAAATGATAAATCTCTATAAATGATCTACAATTCTGGTGCCATATCCGGCCAGAAACGATGTAGTTGACATTAATCAATTCATCTGAAATATAGATAAGTACCATACCGTGGAATTGGCTTTAATGACCAGATACAACAAACTTCCATTAGGTTCGTAGATAGAGATAGTCATAAAATATTGGAATTAGAGTTCATGCTACAGCCATTGTAAAAAAGATGTCTATGTATAAAAATACCTTAACTTTCAGAAGAATGAAAAAATGAAAAGAATTCACGACGAAGCCTTGTCAATAGCTCGGATCTATGTAGGTCATGTATAAGAAAAAAAGAACAAGATAAAGTCTAAGTAATTTAGTTTATTCATTTGGTCACCTACGGTTTGTAAGAAAGTAATGTTTCAAGACAGGTATTTCTAACAACACATTTGAAGAAATCATTTTTGAAAATAGATTGTTCTTACTGCCTCAATCTCCACAAGCCTTGTCTCAGCGAACTTCATAGCATTGTCGTTTCATATAGTGAAAGTCAGACAGTGCATGAATGGTATATATTGTTTTTATTTTCGTGCTAAACATCGACGGCGGGTGCGGCTAGCCAACAGGGGATGCTTACTCCTCCCGGGCACCTGGTCCCACCTCTAGCTTGCTAGGGGTCCGTCAATGCTCAATTTTGGTGCTCTGTTGTGAGTGCTGTTGAGATTATCGTCAGGATCTTCTTTAACTCATATATTACTTTAGAGTTTTAGTCTTTTGAAAAATGAAAATATAGTACGTGGTGATCTCCCTTTCAAATAAAATCAAGTAAATCAGACCAACGGGAACTTATTTATATATTTATTATTCATATTTGATATCATACTGTAAACATTTTACAAGAACAAAGCAATGACCAAAATAAAGATAGTCGTTTACCATATTACATGTCGCATGTTGTAAAAGAGATAAATCATTTTGAAGATCCGTGAAAATCAATGATGAAGTGACACTTCAGACGGCTTACAGAGCCTTGAAGTTCCTAATCAATCTTATTCGTATTGAAAATTGATTGTGGTAGGACAAACGTCTTTAATCACGATGTAAAATTACGTTAAAGCAAGGGTTTTATTCCGGGTTTCGACTGATAGAGAGAGATATCGTTGACTATTTCTGAAGATTTTTACCCATAAAAGAGCATGACCTTAGAACATTATATTTATTCTTTATCTATTGAATTCTAGTGGATCTGACTCCATTTTATCATACCTTTTGACTTCGTGACCTTGACCTCTATTTCCATATTACCCTTTCCTTTCATATACATGTAGCAATTTTGTTTATAGCAATCTGGCCAAACCTTCTTTGGCGATTTTCTTGTTTATTTTCCATCGTTTGACCTCATTGAATTATTAAATCATACAACATTTCATTTTTTCTAGACTCTTGTTATCCACCGACATAATAAAGGAGACGAAAATAAAAATGGTG
Organism: Pinctada fucata; assembly: GCA_028142955.1. Classification (NCBI taxonomy): domain Eukaryota; kingdom Metazoa; phylum Mollusca; class Bivalvia; order Pterioida; family Pteriidae; genus Pinctada; species Pinctada fucata. The sequence goes on along the minus strand of AP027102.1, from coordinate 26,091,901 downwards.
ATAATTAAGTTTGTCACTTTAAGGCATCTAGAGTATTGTATAAAATCAATATGATCCCATCAGATGCATTGTTCATCAAATGAGCATATATATCACACCAAAGTTATTAACGTAATAGCCATATGAGAACGGTGGTATTGGGTGAGGATATTAAATAATTTTGCAATGATTCAGTTTAATTAAATATATAGTTTATCAAATTTATCACATGCTTATCCCAAAGACAAGGAGGCAAGAGAATTAAAGTTTTATCATTAGTTTATCAAACAATATTTTCGACCCTCCCTAATAAAAACGAAAACATTCCGATGTTGTAACAACGACATCTTTGTTGTCAATACTACATTACCGTGATGTACTTTGATTCATTTTCTCAGAAAAGGTCTATTTGCATGGTTGTCTTCATCTTATTCGTAAGTATGATACGTGGATGTCTATTGCATTAGAAAATGACGTAATGGTAACTATATCCTATGTTCATAATAGGAGGATTAGATTAATCAAGTTCATATATAATCCATTAATGTTTTATCTTGTTATATTCCATTGTGCCACTATAAGCACTACGCATAAATACCATGATACATGCAAATTATTTTTGGCTACATTTTATTTCATCATAACGACAAAGAAACTTGTGACTTTGGAAAAAAAAAACAACGAGAGAGAGGGGGGGGGGGGGAGAGAAATTGTCCTTCTTCAAAGACCTCGCTTTAATTCCTTCAGATTAACTGAAATTGTACATTTTGGCTGGGAGAGAGTTTGTTTCAAAAAGCATAATCCAAAAATATATCCAACATGTAAACTCGCACATACGATGGGTGAGGGGGAACGGTTTTTCCTTATCAAGTATCGTCAATACTGTTTGATCCAAGAAAGGAATGTGATATCAGCATCATGCTTCTCTTCCAATTCTGTGTCATCATAAACCTAAGTTTATAATATGTTGCCTCTCTGATAATAAACATGCTTAAAATGACTTGTAAACAAGAGCGTAAGCGGCGCAACATAACATTGCAATATTATTTCGAGGGGATTTTTTCCTAATTGAAATCGGACGGAAGCGCAGAAAAGGAAATTTTAATTCCCTATAGCTATAAGAAAATTTGAAATGTGCCAACTCGTCACCTTCTTAAACAACATTTCAAACCAATTTTAATACACCAGACACGTGCTTCGGATAGTAAATCCTCATCAGTGGTACTTTAAGTCAAAGTGATTTTCAGACACAACAGATATATAGCCTATAGATAAAGACACAATGAAACAAACATACGCACTAAGACGTTAAACGTCTTCAAATTCAATGGCATCATTTAAGAACAAATAAATATGCAGCATGAACCTTTAGGGTACTTAACCCTCGTCAGTGATCCTCAATCTTAACATAATATGACCAAAGAGTGTGAAAATTACTGTCCAGAAATGCACCGAAAGACGTAGAAGGATAGATGTGATCATTATGATGCTACGGGACCCATGTTTTAGACATTTCATGCGTTGAAGAAACGATCAACGTTGATTGTACTTGGCTACCGTGTGCCCTCGGGGACTCCTGGTCCACTAGCACCGACGTTCACCAAGTGTTATAAATGTTTAACTATTCCAAGTCAATTGTACCATTTTAAAAGTACAGATAAATTTGCAGCTAGGACCAGACATGCACTTAAACACAACGCAGTGTACTAAATACACAATCCTGTAACCACACAAGCACGAAAGAGTGTAAACTGTCACCAAATTCGAACAGAAAAGGGATTTCTTAATATTTTTGGTCAATACAACTGGGACAAGGGAGAAGAAATGAAGGCCGATTGGTCGAAAGTTGTTTGTTTTCTAATGAAAGAAATAGCTCATCTTTTCTTATGTGCTAAAATGCCAATATTTTGCTGTTTTAAAGAAACAAGAAGGGCACTGAAAATTAAGTGATCTGCATCTGCATATGAATACAATGTTATAAATAAAGAAAAGACACATGGTTAAATATTTTAACACTTTCTGTAGAATCATAAGTGACAGTTCCCGAGAAATTGTTGCGTGTTCGATTAGCCCATCCTGTGTCGTAAACACGGTTGATTAAATATATTTTTCACATCTGCGTAACTGAAGTTAATGATAGTGCAAAGAAGGGAAGCCGACAAAATGGAAAAGTCACATGGGAGTAAAAAATCTTGTTAGCGAAAAGATTACATTTAGATAGGATCTAGGAAATCAGATATCGACTTCAGCAGATTTTGATGAACATGAAATGAAAATCTTTGAAGCACACTTATTTTCCGAAAGAAGTTTGCAGTAAATGAAGCTATTTAAAATTTGAATTTAAAGCGAAAATTTCATTTCAAATCTTAAGCCGTGAATTAAGGATTGATTTGCATCATATAAATCAGCTACTTCCTGTTTGCGTTTCTAATTGCCTGTCATACAAATCTTAACAACAGTCTTAGTCTGATGACTTTTTTTTTAACAATTTCTAAGTCCTTATCTACGTTTATTTAGGGTATTAGGAACATACAATTGAAGATAATAATACTTCTTGATACCTGTATGAAATGATAGAACTGTATTATTTCAGCGCACTACATGTATATGAATGTGTGAGAAGCTACTCAAATAACAATTTTTCATACTTATGGTGAATGACCAACCAGACTTAAGCTTCGATTGCCACAGCCCATTGCTTTTAGCAGTTACACCAGTATTTGCGTCTGTTCGTTTCTTTAGTTCTTACAAGAGAATCCAGTATAACTTGCGCTATACATAAACCCTTAATATTCTTTTTTTCAGATAAAGCTTTCGGACTTTGCTTGCAAGAAATAAGAAAACACTTGTAGCTTCATTTCCTGTAATCCAACTTTTCATTTTCACACTTACTTCAAGTGCCTTAGAATGCATAAGAATAATTCTCCATGTCATTAAAAAATAGACAAAAACAAGTCCATTGCCTTAGTAAGTTTCATCAAACAGCAGTACAACTCGAACATGAACATGTACTAAGTCTTAATGTTTCACTGACTTGTTCCTGTGGTTTTGGGTCTTTTTTTTCTGTATTGGGGATATGAACAAATGCACATTTTGATTTTTTCAAGCCATTTAATGAGATGGTATTTTCCTGTCGCGTGCAGGATTAAACTTTCCTTTGTGAAGACCTTTACAGTGAAACAGATTCTAATTTATACCTATTTGATAGGTACAAAATGTTACAAATCCGATCGTTCTGACGAAGCAAGGGAAAACATGTGACAGACATTCACAAATTTCGTTCTATTTGGTACTTACACTAGAGGTCAGACGTTTGAACTATCTTCCTTACTTCATACAGACTAAGCGAACAAACTTGATCAAATAGTGCAATAGACTTAATCTTACAGAGAGTGACGGGATCTGATTGGTAAGGATTATGGAACACCTCCTCTCATCCTGGGATTTACAACAAATGTTCTCTATCTTTAAAATTTCTTGAAATCATTGTCCCCCGTTTTAATTCTATATCCGCGACTTGTGAAGTCTGAATTTAGAAACGACATCATGTAACGTTGATTTAAACGAGGGAGAAAAATGCCAAACATCCTACAAAACACGGGCTGTATGTTATAGTTCAAAATGTCAAATGAACCTCAGATATGTAGAACGCAGATTAAAGAAAAGCATTAGCTACAGCCGGCAGAGCACGGACTGTATTACGCACGTCCTCTTTTTATATCCATTTACATATTCATCTGTGTTGCTTGGACCCTTGTGTTTTACGGTCTTGTTTGTGTGTGGTCATCTAACATTGAGGAGGTTGTTTTACACCATAATTGTGCGTTCTTCGAGACCTCTGGGAAATCGGAATAGTGGGAGGGTTGTGCGCACGTAATCCAGGATAACCACACCGTCTGCTATTTACGTGGCAGATGGCCGTCCTAAGTCGGCACCGGTTGCCCATTGGTCTCGTTGGTTTATGTGTAGTCTTTTATGTTTCATGGTTCTATGTTGTGAGTTGGTGTCTGTCCCTTTTGCGTCTCTTTCTGTGGGTATCTGTTCTGTGTTTTTTTGCATGGGTGTTTTGGGATTTTGCTGTGGGTGCTGCAACCTAGTGTTGTTGGAGATCCCCTCCTTTCTTTTGCATCGTACGCGTATGTACTTGATGTTTTTTTTTCTTTCAGTGAACTCAAAGAAAGTAAATAAAGATAAAGCAATAAAAGAATAAGAAAATCACAGCTACATACAAGTTTTTTTTTCTACAAAATATCAAAATTTTCATTATCTTTTCTATTCTTCACTGTGCTTTGCATTTTGTCTTGATGACTGAAACCTTCTCCTTGTAACGAAATAGAATACAGAATATAATGTATTCCTTTGAACTGGAAATAAAGGATCTGAAGGATTTTTCAACCTAAACCTAAATATATGGACTATATATGTATAGGTTAGAAGGTATTTTGAAGTTCCCACATGAACAAGAAGTGGGCGGAGCTTCAGCAACTTATAGTCATATTCCATCCATAGTAATCTGTCTATCTGTTGGAGCCTTGGTATTTGATTCCTGATCATAAAAATCAGGTGGTGATTACATGCATGTACCTCTCACCAAGCAAAGTTTGGTGATCATGCAATGTATTACGACTCGTCATGGGTATGACAGTGATGCATAGACAAATGCTGAGATTATATTTCTGGTCTAATAACACATGTAAGTTAAAGAAAATATGAATCACCAAGAAAATTTTGGAATTCCATATTCTCAACTTTTGCATCAGTACCAACAATCGTCCCGGGTCAACTTGTCGGAGTACATGCAATGTAATCTGATTTCTAGGGTGTTAATGTTTTTCAATCATTGCCTATATTGCGACCTTCATGTATGCTCTCTGACCTTGAAATCCTTAAGTTGTCGCCCCTTTCCAAAATGAGCAAATAACTTACATCATTCAATGACCATTAAGTGTAAAACTTTCAAGGTACCCCCAGTTTTTTTTTTCTATCTACCCGTTATAAACTTCACCTTTGTTCTTGAACAATTATCTTAAAAGGTTTGTCTAAATTCTCATCATGAGGAACTCGAATACAAAGTTTGACGACCATCCAATGTCAATGTTTGAAATAAATTAACGGAAGAATTCACTGACGGTGACGTTACAGATCACCACTGAAATAGAATTGCGAAAGAGGAAGGAACTATTGATAAATATAAAAAAAATATGAATGTAAACTGATAAATAAATAATTATTCGTTTATCTGAAATAATCGTCTCTATGTACATGGTTATGCACTTTTCGTCAATATATATATAATATATTACCTGAGATGTGAATAACACGACGTTCTCCCGTCCTAGTTTCTGATGAACACTTTATGTTCTAAAATTGCTGGTTTCAGTGAAGATCTAAGTGTAATTGTCCATTCCGATGAACCGTTCGCAGACGACAAAAACAGAAAGCAGACTACAAATATGAATAAAGTCCCTTATGGTTGATCGATATTCTGATTAAATGAAGAATTCCACGCCACAAAACGTGAACACGGCAAGGAAATAAAGTGTCGATGACCCTAATGACCTCATGTCAACGATTTTCTTTATTGCCAAAACATGTTAGATGGTCCATTGCTACTAGTAAGTAATACACAAATAAAGAATTACTGGAAATCCTTGATGGGCAATACAAGCTTTGAGGCAGACTACTTGAAACATTCTTATTGTGAATTATCGGAAAATAGCGCTTTGAAACCCGCCAATCACAGCCAAATGGACCTATGATGCTTCATCGAAGAATTGAATTGGATGTTATATTGTATGTTTCCATGCATGCATTCTCAGATCAAAGATAGGTTGATCGGTTAACAAGCTGATGGATGAGAAATCATACTGTCACATTATTACAAGCCATGTAACACTCATGATCAGGTACATTGGTCAATACGGGTGGGATCACGAAACCAAATAAACAAGGTCAACTCTGTGATTTCATGCATAAGAAATCATGGACGGAAATAAATTCCATTATCATATCCTCTAATTCTATAATCTATGTGTTGACCAACATCAAATACAAAATAAAGAAATTAAAAGATGTAGAGTTGTAAGATAAATCAAAGACAATATAGAAGCAAATTTTCAACTTATATGCCGTACCATAGCCCTATAAAATTACATATTAACTAACCTGTGATGATGTCGGCCTCTGTTATAAAATGTCTGCTTTCAAAGAAAGTTTTCTTCCGTCGGTAAATGTTCTTATAGCATCAGCATGATCAGATACTCATTTTTATCAAAGGCATAGTTAGCGCATATAACGCTATCACGTAAGTGCGGCAGATTCAAGGGGGAAAAAAGACTAGTCGAGATATCGACAGCGCGGGAAATAAACATAGTTCTACTACCAAAACATGTAAACAGATGTTTTTTGTAAAACATCTCGTTAATATGACTGGATCAAGAAATGAACATATATATTAGCCTATAAATTATTCATGATTACGACTGTCCATTTGCTGCAATCTACTTGTAATTATGGCCTTTGTAAACAGAAGGAAAAAAAATGAAATGACCTTTATTTTCAAAAAATAACATCTTATTGATTCATGTACGCAAAATATGTCGCACGCTGCAATTTTACAGACATTGTGGGATAAAAAAAATATGTTAAGAATGAACTTCCGTAATACTAGTTCAAATTAATTTTAATGTAACATAATGTTAAGTCAATATGTCATTACTTGATCAATAACAAATAATGCTTCTTTTCCTGTTTCCTATTTTTTCATACATGATTCTTTCCCCAAATCAATGTAGTATTCAATAAATGTTTAGTAATAAAGCTGTATCTCTTCAGTAACATAATTATACGAGGGATTTTTTCAGCCATAATTTGCAGCTCTGGGTCCAAGAATGCAAATAGAATCAGCGTATGAAATAAGCCAATTAATGAATCGCCTCAACACTAGTATACCTTTACTGGTCATATATAAGTCCCGCGAATTATCGTCAGGTTTTTTTCTCGTAAGCTATACCAATTTCTCTCTTAATTCCACTTGCAATATAATTTCATTGAGAATGCTTTTATCTAATCCTGGTGCAGAACAAGTTTCTCAGAAATTGATGTTTTTCTCGCACGAGATAAAGTTTATGAAGGACGATTGCAATGAACTGAAAGCCGAAGTTTCTCGGAAGTAACATATTTTGTTCATGTACAGGTATTTGACCTTGGAATATAATAATACGTTGAACTGCCATTTTGTGGAACCACTTTTTCAAATCAAAGAAGGTTTTTTTACACATTGCATGAGAAAATCTTATATTTTTCAGTATTTTTACTATGAATGAGCGTCTCTACGAATACAGACTACAAATGTGCAAATAAACGAACACGAAATAAAGTGATACGGTAAGGATTGATGCTCTATAAAGTAAGAAGCTTTGCAAGACAACTAAAGTTGACTACGTTACATACATGTATACCATCAATGAAAAGATGACAAAAGTATAAAATGAACACGTTTCTCATTTCAACTTAATAATATTATTTACTTACATCAAACAGCTTGCTTATATCATGATTACATTTTTTATTCACCAAGGGGATTAGCCAAAAACATAATCATGATACTTGTATTGACATGGTCGTAATCTTTGATGGTGGGAGAACGGACGGACTTTGGACAACATGATGTCGGGCCGAAAAGAACTACGAAATCTGACCGACACTGACAAAGTGGAAGATGGACATTCTCTACAGAAATCAACGAGAGATGTAGTATTCTCAATATAGGGTGACTTGTAACGATGCCAGATTCAGATTCTTTATTCACTTTATGCCACCAGGCACATCAGCATGTTAACTATATGTACAATACCTGATTGTGTAAACATAATACAATATAAGCATTAATATACATTGCATGATTGAGTAGCTGTAATCAAATATTACTTTATTACTAAGAACATTCTGTACCCATAAAGTGACTAACCTGAGCCAGAAATATTTTTTTCTTTTTGCTCAAGATTAAAAATTTATCATGCATATATGACAACAGAGAATATAGGACATATTTAGAAGTAACTATGATAGGTGATATAGCGCAGAGGGTGAATTTATTTGATCATTATTACAAGAAGTAAGGCTGGCGCCTCTAGACCTACTTGGACTATAACCCACTTAACCGGATAATGGGCTGTAATATCAAAGACACGTTTTCATGAAGCATCAGATCATAGCTTACTCATGTGGAGAAATGGTGCCGCTTCTCTCAGTCACGTGACGTAGTTCGGCGAAACTCTCAATAAAATCAGTTAGTAGCTTTTCTCCGTTAAATCTTCGAACTATTTAATTTCTGTTATTCATATTATTTTCAATTTGTTATGTAACGATGATTCATGACCTATTTTCAATTCTGTAAGAAAACATAATGATTTTATACTAGAAAATAGAGGAAATTTCGTAGAAAGAAGGAATTTTTAAATTACGTGGGAACCGCCAAAATCAGTTATTCGAAAAAACGAAGATACCTGACTTCATGTATTTCTTATAAACTTTCAGTTGCGATGCCCGGAACATGAATTATTACACTAGAAACCTAAGAAAACGGACATTGAAGTTGCCAAAACTCGCCAAATCATGCTGTATTCTTATGGAATTACAGTACAGTCTATGGGCGGAATCTTACTAATTTTCAACTCGTGTGGGAACCGCGAATTTATCACGGAAAATAAAGTTTTTTACATCAACTTCTTCAGAAAATAGCGGAGTATCATATCCAATGCCCGCCAACCGTTTAACAATCTTCGTTACAGTGATGCCCATATTCGACAATAGTAATTTCAAATCTGGTTGTAAGCCATGAGGCCATGTCAGAGTGGCATTATTTCTCCGTATGTGAAGAATGCCCTAATTATACACGGTATTAAATGTAGGAGCAGGCAAAATACATCTTTAAAACAGAATTCTTAACAACTGATTAAATTATATATACCCCCCCCCCCCCCCCTTTCCCGTTTATTTGCGTTCCTATACCATGGAGGCTCGATCTCGTCCTCTTTAAACTGGAAACCCATAAATATTAATTTTTTAAGGTTTCTTCTTATCAAGAATAATCTCCAATGTGATAAATCTTTCCCAAATTGGAAGTATTGACTGAAGTTAAGTAGTTGTTTCTAAATGTATGTAGTTTATGTGCCTGACAGTTTATCTGGAGAGTTTTATAATGATGTAGAAAAAATAAACATTTCCCATTTCCGTTAATGATATGTTTGTAGCCATGAAAAATTAGTTTCTAATTTCGGATTCTAAATTGGTATTGTTTATCCAGATACTCTTCATTACAGCTATTTAATAAATTTTATTGATGATTTCCTTGCTGTGAAGACGGACAGGTCCATGAATCAATACGACCTCGGGAGCAACTGGAGATCTTTTATTTTGTAAAAAAAGAACCATAAACCGCTAAAGGAGGTATGGTCGGATTGCGAAGCGTCACATTTTAATAGTCGATGCATACTTTGTCCAGAAATTTATAAGCCCTGTCCCTTGTAGTTCAAGAAATACAGCCTATTTTGGGGAGTGTACGTCAAGGTCACAGTCTCAAATAAAAGGCCTTGTCATAAGAAATCTTTATGTGAAATATAATTATATTAAAAATCAACAAGGGTACTTTTCAGGAGATACAAATCAATAAGATTTTAAAGTTTTGAAAAGAATGCCAATATCAAGGTCAAGGCAACTAGGTAAACAGTAGAGGTATAATTTTAAAGGTCTTGACAAAAGGAATCTCCAAGAGAAATATGTTAGCTGTACCCATCACGATTCAAAATATATAGCCAAGGTTGATGCTTTTCAAAATACATGTACGTCAAATTTTAAGGTCAAGGTCAAAAGTCACAAGGAATTCATATGTGAAATATGAAAGCCCCAGGCATCCCTTAATGTTCCAGAGAATTACTAATAGCAGAAGTTTTGAGGTTCAAGGTCACTACTTCAAAATCATTTAATTTCCATTGTCATTTTTAAGAAACAAAGATTCTGATTGGCCGAGAAATTTTGTTGATACCTGCATCAACATAAACCGGAAGTAAGCGCTTAGCAACGTCATAAGCAACGTCGTTAGCGACACAGTTTCAAACCTACAAATAAACATTGAAAAGCACAAAATGAAATGATGTGTTGATGCACTGACAGACAGAGGGATGGACAATGGACTTCCCATTCCACAGACCAGATTTTGCTTTGCAATCCGGCAAAAAAAGGGGTTCCAATGTTAAACGTCTTTAAATTCAATAGCATCATTTAAGACCAGATAAATTTACAGCATGGACCAGACATGCACGTTTCAGGTACTTAACCCTCGTCAGTTATCCTAATTCTAAACAATGTAATCTGACCAAAAAGTGTGAAATTATCATGTTCAAAAATGTACCGAAAGATGTAACCTAACCAACAATCACGTTCAAACCTCTCATTGTAATTATTAGTGATAACATCCAAATGTTGAAGTCTTGATATCATTTGTTGCAAACAATGTAAGTGCCAACATTGCCTATTCTATTGTGAAGTCATTATCAAACTTCTGCATTTTGATAATGAACTCATTAAGACGAACTCCTGATCAGTCGAACTGTTTCCGATGGTCCCTTGAAATCTAGAGTAGACTGTATGAAATATGATACATCTAGCTCAACTTAAAAAACCTTAGAGTTTTCTTGATGCAAGTGTTGTTGTTCTTGAAGTCAACAGTATGACCTTGACCTTTTGACCTCCATTACCATACTAGTACATATCATCCTAAAATGAAAATATTATCTCCACAACTACCTAATTCATCATGTTACCAGTAAATACTGACTGACGATTAAACATACATGTATGTATTGAGGGACAGAAAAGGATATTACTACATGGTTACTCAGTTTAAATATCGTTAATAAATAAACTTACTATGCTCAGCAATTTAATTGCAGTAACAATGTATCATTATGATCAATGACATTCTAATTATTTCATACAAAAACATGATTATGCTGCAGAAGATATTCAATGTTACTTTCAAAATTTGTTTATACTCCATTTTGACTTGATTTTTTTTTTCAATGAAGCTTTGCTTAAGGTATCCATTGTACAAATAAATATCAAGCGTATTATATACAATGTAGTGAGAATCACGGCATATCACAACATAAAAGTTAGTTTCAATAATCAAAGGTCACCATGCCAACCTTCATCTAAGTCACCATAACTATCGACACACTACCGGAGATTACTGAGATCATTTTAACACTGTTTAATTGGACAAGACGTAAGTGAGATCTCCATCTTCACATTGGATACAAATGTATGTTAAACTCAATTACTTTTAATAAGTGTATTACTTTCTACATCCACATAAATTACATTATTTCAGGCCTGGTGGTGACTTTGACCTAAAAATATTATAATAATTCTACATAGTCTACATGTCAAAATTTCAGTCCAATGTTTAATTTCATCAGCATACTAATTATGAAGTCTAATGAGATAAACTACCACACTAATTAATGAGAATCTTTATGAAAATAAAGTTGCAATAGTGATATGAATACAAGTAAGTTTTCCCTCTGAGTCTTCCATACAGCAATACCAAAATGGTTTTCCTGATGGCATTTAACATGCAATGGTATTTTAATTGCAATTTTAACCTTTCTCATATTCCTGGTTTTAAATTCACTGAAACTTGTATCTTGAACACACTAATGAATCTGAAATCAGTTCAGAACACTGCTTTGATAGCTGCCTGTTGAAACTGGTCTTGTGCCTCCGTAATAACAGATGCACTAATCCAACCTTTACACAAGAACATAAAATTGGCTTTAATTTTTCATTTTTGTGGAGCATGGCGTACATGTACTATAATTTTTTTCTTCACAATCCGTGATATTTTGATAGGTCTTAAATAAGGATTATCTATTGTGTCTGATTCATTCTCCTCCTTACTGCCACTCCCCCCTTCCCCTGGGGTAGAGTCTGACCCTTTAGCCTCCTCCTTCTCCTGCTTGACATGAGCTTGGGAGGCATCACTTGTATCCTGGGCATCCAAATCCTGATCCTTGGGTAGCAGGGCATTAAGGTAGGGCAGAGGTGTGGGCTTAACAGCTATTACTACAATATAAAGCATTTTAATGTAAGTAATTATATCAATAGCACATGATACATGTACTTGACTGTTTTGAATCCATCATAATGACAAATATATTTCTAATCAGATACAGTATCAATCAAAGCTACTACAGTACATTTAATTGTGTGATATTTTTTTTGTGGGTTGGGGGTTATTTTGTAGAAAGAAAAGATATAATAAAAATCATTCCAAGGAATACATGTGTTCCCTGTGAAACACAGCGACACTTAGGAATCACTTTTATATAGGGTGTGACAGACATCCAAGTAAGACAGACAGACCAACAAAGTGATCCCTAAGTGTCGCAATGCTTCACAGGCGACACAAAAGTGCAATATAACATTCTAACAAATACAAAATGTGCTCATCATTAATTTCACAAATTCTGTTAAGATTTGGAATATTGACAACAAAATAAATAAACATCTCCAAATTATCGAAAAAGGTCAAAATGATCAATTTGCCAATTACATATGGGTGGATGAGATGGTACAACTGTATTTATCTAATACAAAATACAGAAGTGATATTCTTTACCGAAGGATGGCACAAAAGCATGAAATTATTGCTGTGTTGGACATTTTAGACAAGAGGTTCAAACCAGAAGTCTCTGATGAGACTGAAGCTCTCCTGGTTGTTTGCTTAAATTAATCTAAGTGCCACACTCATTTTCCAAGACCCTGAGATCAGATTAATATAATGGAAAAAGAATTAACTCTTTTTCAATTATACTTTCTGAGAATTGGTGTTCACAAGATTACATGATAGAGTTATACATGCATAGACGAAAATTACCATACCCATTTTCCATGAACCTGGGGGTCAGGGGCTAAAATAGTAAAAGGCGCACATCTAGACCACTGACTGAGAATAATGCAAAACAATTATCTTTCTATCAATTATACTTTCTGATAATTGATGCTAAAAAGATTACATAGTTCTAAAGGAGAAATTACCACACCCCTTTTCCAAGATCCTGGGGGTCAGGGGATAAAACAAAATATCAGGTGCACATCTAGACCACAGACTGAGAATAATGCTATAAGAATTATCTTTCTATCAATTATACTTTCTGAGAATTGGTGCTCACAAGATTACAGAGTTGTACAGAAGAAATGACCACACCCATTTTCTAAGACCCTGCCGGTCAGGGGTTCAAACAAAATATCAGGTATACATCTAGACCACAGACTGAGAATAAAGCAAAAACAATTAGCTTTCTATCAATTATACTTTCTGAGAATTGGTGCTCACAAGTACAGGAGAAAATGACCACACCCATTTTCCAAGACCCTGTGGGTCAGGGGCTCAAACAAAATATCAGGTATACATCTAGACCACAGACTGAGAATAAAGCAAAAACAATTATCTTTCTATCAATTATACTTTCTGAGAATAGGTGCTCACTATACATAGACTTATAAAGGGGAAAATGACCACACCCGTTTTCCAAGACCCTGGGGGTCAGGGGCTCAAACAAAATATAAGGCACACATCTACACCACTGACTGAGAATAAATCAAAAACAATTACCTTTCTATCAATTATACTTTCTGAGAATTGGTGCTCACAAGACTACATAGACTTATAAAGGGGAAAATGACCACACCCATTTTCCAAGACCCTGTGGGTCAGGGGCTCAAACAAAATATCAGGTGCACATCTAGACCACACACTGAGAATAAAGCAAAAATAATTATCTTTCTATCAATTATACTTTCTGAGAATTGGTGCTCACAAGATTACATGATAGAGTTATAAAGGGGAAAATGACCACACCCATTTTCCAAGACCCTGGGGGTAAGGGGCTCAAACAAAATATAAGGAGCACATCTAGACCACAGACTGAGAATAAAGCAAAAACAATTATCTTTCTATCAATTATACTTTCTGAGAATTGGTGCTCACAAGATTACATAAAGTTATATAGGAGAAAATGACCACACCCATTTTCCAAGACCCTGGGGGTCAGGGGCTCAAACAAAATACCAGGTGCATATCTAGACCACAGACTAAGAATAAAGCAAAAACAATTATCTTTCTATCAATTATACTTTCTGAGAATTGGTGCTCACAAGATTACATAGAGTTATATAGGAGAAAATGACCACACCCATTTTCCAAGACCCTGGGGGTCAGGGGCTAAAACAAAATATCAGGTGCACAACTAGACCACAGGCCCATTATAATGCAAAAAGAAGTTACTTTGTACTATTCACAGATTCAGAGGATTTGCGCTCACAAGAAAAGTTTAAAGGACGGACATACAGACAGACAGACGGCCGGACGTCGGGCGATAGCATAAGCTCGACTGGTCTTTGACCAGTAGAGCTAAAAATCACCATTAAAAGACAACTCTACAAACAGTTCACAAGAAATACATAAATGAAGATTTTGACACCTGAAAGAGATTCTATATATACTTTAAAAGAACAGCTTTTTGCACTTACTGTACATTTTATTTTTCAAAAATATTCAAATTCAACACAAGAGTTCAGAGAGGATTAACAAACCAGTGATATGATGAATCTATAAAATGACTTACATGGAAATGAAGATGTGTCGTCCCTGAAAAGGGACTGTGTCTCCCCAGTCTTGGCTATGAACCTAGTTAAGGCCCTCTCTACATCTCGTTTCTGTGAAGCAGCTCTATCCCTTATTATCTGATACTCATTTACAGGAGCCTTGTTTGTCTGAAATAAAACACTTATCATGCTTATGAAGATTTCAATGAAAGTTGGTACCATGAAAGATCCATGAAATTTAGAACTGTTCAAGGACAGGTACATGTATGTTGTCTGTGGCTTGTATAACCTTGACCTCTCAGCAGCTGACCTTGACCCTTATTGAGTGTCAAGTTTCCTTATGTTTGACCATCCCAACTTTAATGGAAGTATAAGACAAATCAACCAAGGTACAGTCACAGTTTATGTTAAAGTGTGATTTCTATTAAGATGGACAGACGATGGATGGACAGAGAGTCAGACAAATGATGGACAGAGTACACTGGACAGAGTTATCCCTATGTGTCAATGTTGCATTGCAGGCAAAATTTATTACTGTAGTTATTATCCTTGGACTTTACACTTTGCTGCCTGGCAGGGCATCTATGCTTACTATTAGTTTTCATATACTAATAGTATGTGTAAAGTTATTAAAGTGCACAATTCATCCACAAAGCAACCAATATTTTAAACGATACAAACTAAAAGTTAAAGGCATATCACATAAGTAAAATATGCGCTAAACACAATCTTAGAACTTTATTTCTTAGTAAATAATTTACCAATGAATCACTTGCCTAAAACATACTCTTCTTTATCCATTTTCAGTTGGCAAATGGTACAAGCATAATATTTATTAAAAAAAAAGACCGAATGGAAAACTGTTACGCAAGATTAATCAATTTCAATGAAGTTTTCCTTGAGCCTTATCATTTTGTGCTTTAAGCTAATTGTAAACCACATACCAATGTTCTGACGTATGTATGAGGATCAGGGAAGGGAGGTAGATGATCAGGTATATGGGATGGGTGGGAGGCTCGCTCTCCTGCTTGTAATGTCTTCAAAGTTTGTGGCTGCTGGCTATGTGAAGCTATAATTAATCATACATTTCAGCAAAATAATAATGTAAGCATAGTCTGCATATACCATCATTAATCATCTTTAAATTTCTAATTGACTAAAATTGCATCAAGAAAACTTTGTTAGTATCTGATATCATTTCTATTAAAATAAATGTGTACATGGTGTAGGAAATTTAATAACATTAAACGATACATTAATTTGTAAATATAAAATAAAAATGAAAGGCATTTAGCTTCAGAATTTACAGAGGTTTTTCAGTGATAAAAAAGTCAGTCCTATTCTATACTATATACTCACGTGGTAGAAAAACAGACTTGTTGGGCCTCTTCGCATGTATTGGTATCTCGTTAACATTCTGCCCTGTTAAAAAATAGATTATAAAAAAATTACCCTTGTGTTCCTGTTCCTACCAAACTGAAGCTGAATAGAATGTACATTGTATTTAGTTTTTATTTAAAACTTATTTGCCTGAGTCTGTAAATGAAAATGGGAAATATTAACAAAACATAAATGCTGATTGATTTATACATACATGTACATATACATGGCAGACGGAAAGACAAATATACATTATTTACCAGGATCAAGACTAGGTTCAAAATGAAAGATAATTTGTATATTTGTCAAAGTCAATGTGATCTCTGATGGAGACAGTTAATTATACTTTTCAGAAGAAAATATTACACCAAAAACAGAGGCAAAATTCAAGGAATTCTGGTATTCTGAGAAGCAGAATTCCGCTTTAAACATCAAGTTTCATTTAAACTTGTTAAAGTGGAAAGCAATCACGACTGCCCAACAAATATCATACACTTCATTCATAAATACAGAGAATAAAAGTACAATGAGGAACAGAAACAATAAAACATAGGGTAATCAAAGATTACATAGCTCGCTTATACAGGTTTTTGTCAGAAACCAGATCATTAAAGTTTTTGAAAAGTAGGTCAAAGTCCAAGGTCAAGGTCACTAGGTCAAAGGTCATAGTCTCAAATGAAAGGTCTCATCATAAGGTATCTACATGTGAAATATCAAAGCCCTACCCCTTATAGTTCAAGAGGTATAGCCCAGGTTAAAGTTTTGTCTACGGACGACAACGATGACGACAATGAGGGTATGGCATTAGCTCTCCGGACTTTTTCGTCCCAGCGATCTAAAAATATGACAAGATCTTAAAATAAAGTATGTACTGTTTGTCATATTCATAAATGTGTACATTGCATTGGTATCTGTAAAAGCATATTTCATCATTTCTAGGGCTGTCAAGATATGCTAAGCTCTCGACACGATATGTATTGCCATATTTACTCACATTACAATTTGTATCAAGATACATGTACATCATTTTTATTGTAGATATGAAGGCATTTCTGTAATTCGTCAGATATTTTAATATTTACATTCCTACTGCATTCCCCTTATATGAAGGTACAAAACCAACTGCACTGCATTTTTCGATAATCGCAAGAGCCTATCACGTGACATTTGAACAAATGCGGATTATTTTCCCATAAAATGCCCATTCTATTTCCTGCTTCAACACAGATTCAAAATTCCATTATCAATCGATGCCGTATACCCCCAGTGATTAAATGGGTCAAAATCTAGGTCACCCACATGTACACTTCCAAGAAGTGTGACGTAGTAAGTCGATCACGCGTCACACCAGACGAAATTCAAGGACGACTGGCACTGTCGTCTACGGAATGATGCCATGTTTGGATGAGCGAATTCAGACATTAGTGGATCAAATATTCAATATTTACGATGAGGATTTGCTCCACTTGTATCATTTATCAACAGTGAATTTATTTTTGCTTCTTATGGAATTATACAGATCAGAAATATTTCGTATCAGCGAATGTTGTGCCATGTTGAGGTAGGTCATGAAAATTTTGTGTATTTGTACTACAGTATCGTTTTGCACGGCTGCACTCGAATTTTGCATTATTATAAATACTTCCACAAGAAACAGAGTAGTTTTACAGAAGTTTGAATAATGGTACCGATTGATTTCATAGGTTTATAAACAAATTAACAGTGTGTTCCAGTCAGTTCCAATATCCGTGACATTTCTCTAGACTAACCATCCGCTTGGTCTTTATCATGTGGGACTAAAATCACGATTTTGTACGATTAATTTTTTATTCAGTTTTGATAGAAATGTTTAAAATACAACCATAAGCAAAATTCAATTTCTTATTTTTCTACAATGTTTCCGTACAGAAGGTACTACTTCGAAGCTAGCAAAAAACGTTCGTTTGCTGTTACGTCAAGTGACGTTCTCCCTCCGCAGTGACATTTCAAATATAAAGAAACGGGAAGAAAAGGGACAGAAACAACTTAATTAACACGTAAAATGTAAATATAAGGATTGTTTTTCAGCTTTTGCGTTTTATCGGTGTGTATTGGTAGTAGGGAATGGAAACAAAATTCATGAAAAGCACTTCGTGCTTTACATATTTTGTTTCCATTCCCTACTTCCAATACACATCGATAAAGCGCAAAAGCTGAAAAACAATCCTTAAATAAAACAAGTTTAAAAACAACAAATTAAGATCATTCATAACTTGAATGCTTTGAGAATTATTGTTATGACTAGAAAATAGGAGCGTCTTTTAAAATTATCTTTTACGACTCTACACAGAGCGTCACCAAGTTGATTTTTTAAAGATAAAACTAAATGCCTAAAATGAACCGTATATCTAGGATACGGCCTCTTCTCGTATAGTGTATCTAACCGTCGTCAAGAACAGCAGTGAATCAAGAACCGCGGTGAATCATGACAGCTCTAATCATTTCATCTGATATTTCAGTCTCACCCATGTCAACTTGAGCCATGAGGACATCAGTGACCATAGCTTCAGTTCTCCCTGCAAGCTCAGCATATCCCTGGGAACACTTTCCTAGCTCTGTCAGATCTGTAAATAGAACAAACAGGAGTTTAAGCTAATGAAATACCCTGGTACTCAGCATTCAGAATCTCCTTCAACCCATCCAACCTTTCTCTCAGTCGTATTCAGGTTATAGCCAAATGTCATATTCAGGTATCCGTTGTACAATAGTCATTTTACATAGCGTCTAAATCATCTCCATTGTAAAGTATGGTAAATTTTATGCCTGGTAACAGGGATTACCCTGGAATTTCCTCATGGGGGCCCATAATGGAAGGGCCACTGGCTGGGAGTATGGGGGGCTGCTTAGGCCCCCAATAGGCTCCAGGGGCGACTCCTCGGTAGGGGGTCTACGGGGGGACAAGCCCCCCAGGAAAAAATGCGGTTTTACAACCATAAAAGCATCAAACTGAGCCTTTCAGCATACTTCAATTTTAATTCTTAAGGGATGTAAAATGAGTAAAATTTCTCAATACAGTCACTGAAACTGTTACAGCTATTCTTTTTTTTTTTTCTTTCTTTTTAATGAATTCATTGAGTGCTTCATCAGAAGGTGCATGGTTAAATCCTTGAGCCCTTGTATCATTGTCCTCCGATTGAAATTTCATTATCTTTTGTTTGTATTGTTTGAGGGGGGGGGGGGGGGGGCTTCATTCTGAATTTACATTGGCTCGTGTTATGGAGACTGGTGTCATAAATTTGACAGAAATAAAAAATCGAAAGAAAAAATTGAGGAAAAAAAAAGATATTGGAATACATAAGGCCATTTAAAATCGATTCTTGTCGCCAAGGGGAAAAAAGTCGCCGACACTGTGTCAGATTTTCGATTATTTGTTAAATTCTAAGTTTAACTAAAAAAAGATTATCCCGTAAAATGAGCCTTTCAAAATAATCGTTCCCGTACCGACAAATCAGTGCGGCATTACTATACCTCAATGGTCAATCTGCAAATAAAGAAGTACGTACGAAAGATTGTTACATCTCGACTTAAATATACGGTAGACCTAATAGTCAAGGACGTACGAAAGATTGCTTACATCCCGACTTTATTTACATCTTGTAAATGAATAAAGAAAACTTGTTCAGCTATTGTACTCATTTCTGACCACCTGCCGCCACGCACGTTTGTCGGACTCGGACCATTCATCCAATCTAAATTTGGATGTTTTCGTATTTTAAAAAACACTACAGTACATCTTCGGGAAAATTCGAAATTAAAAGACACTAAAAATTAATTCTGAACGCTGAAATTCGTGAATTTAGCACTAAGCAGCGGGTTGAATAGATCGACTTGGTACACGTAATGGGCAAAGCATGCGCCATTCTCGTAACAGGAGTGCCCAAATGGCCCTCTTGTACAATTTTACTGTCATTTCCGAAAATTGTGCGCAAATGGCGCGGCTCAGGGTGACCCTTATGGTAAGGTACTATAAACTATATATTTTCTGAAAGGTAATGATGCCCTGAGTACAGATATAAGACTCCCAGGTCTTAAAAATCAAAGGGGAAAAACTCTTGTAAAACTTTGTTATTTTGTATATGTTATATACATGTAGAGAAAATAGACAATTTAAATGCTTCATAAGTTATTCCCCTTTGTTTTTTCTGGCCCCAAACTTATTGTTTCTGATCAGTTGGTATCATAACCTTTCAGAAAATATATAGTTTATAGTACAAAATGTACCATACCAGGCATGGAAATATGCTCTGTTGTACAAATGTGTCCCCTGTACCATGTGTACTGTAGAAGCTTGACCTTTAAATACTAGTATGTTGAAAGTAAAGATCTATAGTAAATCAGAATAAAAAACTTCAAATATTTAAGGAATGTTTCTAAAATTCTTTTTGGTTATGGGAAATAAACTCAAAAAGCCGATGCAGAAACGGTATAATTCGTGTAGCGAATTTTACCACGTTTGTCAGGGTATGAACTCTACTGAAAATTTTACTAGCCATGTGGCATCATAAAATTTAAATTTTAGGGGCCCACACAACTTTTTACGCGCCCACACAGAAAACCAAAGCATTCCCTTTCAACACCTCCCCCCTTAAAAACTTACCCAACTGTGCCTGCTGGTGAGACATTTAATGTACAAAACACATATTTTATAAAGCTGTACATAATCAATATGCCGTGTCAACGAAACTTTTGAAGATGTCATACAAATACGAAATCAAGAATTGCAAGCATAAAAAAATAGCAATCCAAGGAATGCTTGTGTCGCCTGCGAGTGCGAAGCGGTTTGATTATTATTCTAGAAAGTGGATCAAAATTATTGGTATCAGTAGAAAAGTCTTGTCAAATGAAATTCATTTGAAATATCAGACCTCTTAATTACAAATTAAAAGATATGGTAATTCTCAAACTTTCAGAAAAGAGTGTCAATCATCTAGGTCAAGGTCACTACGTAAAAATTGGTAACAAAAAGGTCTCATCATAAGAAATATTAATGACCTGTCACCTACCAATTAAAAGATACAAAATGTATAAACAACCTTAGAAAAGAAGGTCAAATAGCTTGGTCAAGGTCAAAAGGCATAAAATTATGGTATGTGTAGAATGACATTGTTACAAGGAAAATACATGTGAAATATCTAAGCCCTATTACTTACCAATCAAAAGATATAGCCAATATTACTTTTCATGAAAAGTACTGTAAAACGAGAATATTTGGCGCTCGATTTATTTTAGCGCCATTAGCGCAAAGGTATGGTTGCGCTAAATTAAGTTGTGCGCTAAAATTTTAAGATGCAATATCAAATTTCAATAAGAAAATTTGAGGATAAAGTATTCGACAGTGTAATCAAAGTGCATTACACCATGTCCATGGTCTATCCGGCAACGCTTGTTGTTTTGATAGCTAATTAAATAATTGGATTAACGCTTGGGTTGGATGAACGCTAGCTGGGTAGATAATGATAGTACTTGCGCCGTAATTTAAATGTAAGTGTATTAATCAATTTACTTGGTGGATCATGATTGTTACGTGTCGTAATAAACAATTATGAAATATAAAGAAACAGAGTCGGAAGACAAAATACAAAGTAACAAAACTCTCTCTCTCTCTTTTTGTAAAAAAAAAGATAGAGAGTTTTTGTTGTTACGGAGAGAGAGTGAGTTTTGTTGTTACGGAGAGAAACAGTGAGAGGAACTTATATCTTATCGGAACCCATTGATCAGAAAAAATCTGCAGTCCTTAACTGTGGTCGTATAGAGGTTCATCACTTTTAATATACTAGTAATTGATATTTATTACGTATTACCAACACAATCGTCCAAACATGAGGCACGACAGGTATATTTTTGTCTGGTGTTACAAAAAAAACGATTCATCAACAGTAAATTGCTACCAGCGATGTCTGAGAAACAAACACCTCAAGTCACTGCGCTAATTTTATCAACCAGATGGTCTCAATGCGCTAAAATAAGTTTGCGCCAAAAGGTTTTCAACCCTCATTGCGCTAAAATATGTTTGCGCTAAATATTCTCGTTTTACAGTAGGTCAAATATCTAGGTCAAGGTCAAAAGGTAAAATATTATGGTCTGTGTAGAAAGGTCTTTTCACAAGGAATACACATGTGAAATACCAAAGTCCTATCACTTACCAATCAAAAGATATATCCATTCTTAATTTTTCTTTTTGAAAAGTAGGTCAAATATGTACATGTAGGTCAAGGTCAATAGGTAAAAAATTACTGTACTTGTAGGAAGATCTTGTCACGAGGAATACACATATGAAATATCAAAGCCCTATCACTTTCCAATCAAAAGATACCTTTGTAGAGCGAATCTTTTTTTTTTTCAAAAGTAGGTCAAATATCTAGGTCAAGGTCACGAGGTCAAAAATTATGGTATGTGTGGAAAGGTCCTAAAAATCTACTGTAAAATATTATGGTCTGTGTAGAAAGGTCTTTTCACAAGGAATACACATGTGAAATACCAAAGCCCTATCACTTACCAATCAAAAGATATATCCATTCTTAATTTTTTTTTTGAAAAGTAGGTCAAATATGTAGGTCAAGGTCAATAGGTAAAACATTACTGTACTTGTAGGAAGATCTTGTCACGAGGAATACACATATGAAATATCAAAGCCCTATCACTTTCCAATCAAAAGATATAGCGAATCTTTTTTTTTTTCAAAAGTAGGTCAAATATCTAGGTCAAGGTCAAAAGGTAAAAAATTATGGTATGTGTGGAAAGGTCTTGCCACAAGGATTGCACATGTAAAATATCAAAGTCCTAAAACTTACCAATCAAAAGAAATATCCATTCTTAATTTTTTTGAAAAGTAGGTCAAATATGTAGGTCAAGGTCACTAGGTAAAAAAATATGGTATGTATAGGAAGGTCTTGTCACAAGGAATACACATGTGAAATATCAAAGCCCTACTACGTACCAATCAAAAGTTATTGGCTGTGACACCCAAAGTGTGACAGACAGACAGACTCGATTCTCTGTCAAGATATATGCATGAATCCTCTATCATAAATATAAAAGAAAAAAAAACAAAACAAAATAAAGCGAATACACAAACACGATCGGCATTTCTGCATTAATTTTCATCTTAATGGACTGGTCATGGATCAAGCCAATCGTTTTTCAGCTTTACGAAAAAGATATTATTTCTCTTAATTTGGCAAAAACTCGTATACAGCTAAGGCATCTCTACACTGCATCATATTCCCCTTTTTGTGATTAAGTAGCCTATCTATATTGCATGATATTATAAAAAACCGAACGTTCTGCATTGCCTTGCCCACTGAGCACAATTTTAGTTTTCATGTGGACGTCTTGGTGAGCACCTACAGGATCGTGTCATGTGGTACCGGTACAGTATAGCCGATTAACTTATATTATAAGCAATCTCAACACACGTTCACACGAGAAAGTTGATGTTTACTGCATCCTAAAGTATCCTTTTTTAAATGATCTCTAATTTTTTTTAGAAATTATTTAACAACTGTTAAAACGCGGATTACAATGTAATGTAGATTTATATAAACATGATAAATATGGTGAATAATGAGGTCAAGGGTCATGGGGCCACACGATCGGAGTTAAGTAAAACTGTGTGAATATATATTTATCTTCACTCGATTTATACAATTTCGGGCCCGGGAATGTCAAGCTCTTCAGGTCATGTGATGCAAATCTGAGGTCACGTGGTTCCTGTGATCACTATAGCCGAGCTCGCTACGCGAAACTCGCCTAAAAATCCACACATATCAAGTTCAAAGGTAATCATAAGGCATATGGAGGAATAGCAACTAATGCAAGTAAAAAGTAAAAGCAAAAAAATCTTTCCATGATTCAATGTTTCTTTCAAAAATGTATTGTGACACAGTTTTTGCGTATTGGCGCAACTTAACTGATTTTGAATGAACAGCGCCGGTGTTTGTTTTCATACATTTCAGCCTGAGTCATTTGATATATTTTAAATGATGAGTACTGTAGAATGACTCTGGATGGGATGGCAAAGCATCTGACAATAAGGTACACGTTTGATAGTGGTAGATTTTGATTTAAATGCAATCTTTCATCAGCGTAACTTATCATCGCACGGATGCGATTAGACTACATAATCCAGTCTCTCCGCTGCCGCTAAAAGAGACTGAATCCCACCACGTTTGTTATAGAACTTCATTAGAAGGAAGACTGATGACCAATCAGAAAGAAGGATACAAAATATCAGTTGAACAACTTTCTTTATCTTTCGCTCTGATGGTCGGTTCTCCGAACTTTCGCTTTGTCTGTTTAGTTTGAAAGGGAGTTAAAAATTGGCAAAAAATGCAATAACAAAGCGAGAAAAAAACGTGAGTTGGGTAGAGATAGTTAGATAAATGTTTTTTTTAATCCCGTCAACAAGAAAATCAATATTTCAGACCTTCAAAATTGAACAATCGTTGGGCAACAGTTTCGTCCGACTTCGTTCTGTAACAACCATAGTGGGGTTCAGTCTCTTTTAGTGGCAGCAGAGAGAATGGATTATTTAATCTAGGATGCGATATGTTTATGTTTATTCATAAGAAAAGCCTGTGCTCTCCTATAGGCTTTGCCTATGTTCATATTATCAAAATATGCTTACAGCTCTGAAGCATTTCAGTTAGTGTCTCTATGGCACCTTCTTCAGCTTTTTCAAACCCTGCCTCTGAGCACAGAGCAGCTACAGCGACCTTGAGACCTTTCCTGCATGACACACCACGTACGTCTGATTCCAGAGACATGCTTTAACTATACTGAATGGACTTCACTTGAAATAAAGCATGATTTATTGCGGTAAACATGTAAATATAAGAAAAAATTACAACAACTCCTTCTTTCCTAGGGCGCAGCCATATTTTTTTTATTTGGACATTTCGCCACTCGTTCTTTTCATACTTGTATTGGTACTGGGACGATCCGCCCCGTTTCATCGCGTAGAACTTTAAGGTGCGTTATTGGTCACAATTTTCGATAATTCTTGCGCATCTCCTGTTTAAGGGGTATGGACAAAACGTCATTCGTCATATTGGATTTTATGGAGAGTACTTTCTTTCTTTCAATAATGTTAGGCCCTCGATTGCCGAGTGTTCTTAACATCTTTGAAGAGGGCGCACCTGGTGGAGGGAAGTCGTAGTTTTTTAGCTGGCACCTTTTACTGAAATTTTACGAGTTTTATGGTGAAAGTAGAATGGATCTATGTGTAAAAACACTTAAAAGGAGACAGTGACGAATTCAAACCTGCAGAAGTGCAATTTTCCGATTCTTGACCGATTTGTCTTTGGAAAAATGAATTGAGTGTTTGACCATCATTTTTTTCAGTTCGGCCACATTGGAAATCAACACATTGTCCATTTTCGACCTGCTTGCTACAGTCCGTCTCTTTGTCGTACATTGTAGTTAATTATCTGATTAGTATTATCATCAACGTTTATTTGATTTCTTGATATTATTGAGATCATTCTATATTTTTATGAAGGTTACAGGCGGAGCACTTATAGTTTTTGTACCAGGATGTGTTTATTTCATTTTTTATTCTAGACATTTTATACATAGTAGTGTTGATTGTGTTTTACTAACCTGTGTACAAAGTGGGTTTTTTGGATACTGGGTTGTGTATGTAATTAGTTCCACTTCACTGTACGTTATTTTTATTTTATATTTTTTATGCTAAGTACTACCAGGGACGTATATAAAACCTGTTACTACGGTAGTTGGCAACTTATTCACAAATGTAGAGCTACGTTTACCAGTCCTGAATTTTGTTCCAAGTTACATTGATTAGTCACAACTTTATAGATTGTGGATTGTAATTAGTTTCATTTAAAATACGATCATCTTATTATCCCGCAATTTAAGCGTGGGCACATTGTACGTATATAGATTTGTGTTAGATTAACGTACAAACATGAAGGACAAAAATATTGTCAACACTAGACAAAGTAGATCGGGTAGATTAAGAAACCCTCCAACATTGTTTACCCCTAGTAAAAATGAGAATGAGAGAACAATAGACTATAAGTTGAATAAGCACAAAGCTATTGAAAAGAAGCTTCAAGCTACTTATAGAGAAAGTGATGTTAAAATACAAGAGAAGTCAGGTACAGTTGTTATTACATTTTCCACTGCAGCCTATGAAGTTTTTAAAGCTGCAATTTTGAACTTTTATTCTACATCTGATGAACGTTCATGTGATTTTAACACAAAATGTAGTAAAGTTAGTGCCAAGGAGTCAATTATTGTCGAACACTCATTGTCTGTATCACGAAAGAATGTGAGAGGTCAGCTATTTCGTATAAATCTGTTTCATACCACTTGTCGTATGGATGTGAATGGCAGACACATGGATGAATTTCTTACAAATGACCTCATTACCGTGATGGAGGGTGTGTTCGAAAAGCATGATATTAATGTTCTGAACGAGAGAATCAGGAAAGCATGTAACCAATACTTAGATTCCACATGTGTGGAAAATACTAAACAAGTGTGTGATACAACGAAATGGAATTGTGTTGTTTGTTCAAAGAAATGTTTAACACGCTCAGTAAAATGTGACAAATGTACACTATGGGTTCATTATAAGTGTGAAAAGCTCCAGCCTGATTTTATTGAAATTTTAGAAAAAGACAAGTCAAAGTCATACACGTGTAAGAAGTGTGATCATACACAATTTGGAAATAAGAGTTATTGTCAATCACTACAAACTTATGGTACTGCATGCATAGATTTCGTAACTAGTAAGCCTGTTTTTTTGTAATAGTTCAGTTGGTGCTTCTGAAAGTAAATCAACAGATGTAGTGTCAAATAACCATGTATCCACAATTGCTAGAAATATTTTAAATGAAGAAACATTTATCAGATGTATGGTATGTGATAGTGACATTGTTAGTGGTCACAGAGAAGTATTTGAGCCGTGCGAGAACCTATGTCATATTGATTGTATCAAAGAAGTACATGAAAATAGTAAAGTAGTTAAGTTATGTATCTCCTGTGCGGCCTCTGAGGAACAACAGCGCATGAACAATGACACTCGTTCCCATATGCTGTCGACAACAGGACCTATACAACCAACTGTATTGACTCCTGCGAACACAGACGCATCGGCTCCTGAGAGCGAAGATGTACAGAGTACAACTCCTAAGACAGTTGCTACAGCCACATTACGACAGCTACCACAACAGAAGGAAACATCCGATAGACAAACTAGCTCAATAAAAGAAAAATCAACACGTTCAAAATCTAGCAGTACTATAGTTGATGGCGCTACCGTCAAAATGAAAGATGTTCGTACAAAAGAACAACGCTTACGAAAATGGGAAGAAGAACTAAAGTTACGTGAGGCACAATTGAATCAGCACGAGGCACACTCACAAAAGAAGGATGCTTATATAGCGCGACTTGAAGCACAGAATATCGAACTTGAACGCTCTATTCGTATCCTAAGACGTAGGATTGCTATGCTTGAGGAAAATTCAACAAAAGACGAAACTCCTAACACAGAGAACAAATCGCACTCAAAACCTACTGACAAGCTGTTAAGTGATATTCAGGATAGAGTGACGAAATCTACAGTGGACAAAGTTGATAAGCAACCCCAGCAGTTAACAGAGAACCCCACAAATACTACACCAACATCCAGCATGACAACACGGCATGCCAACCCGCATGATGTGAATATTCATTATGATATTAAACATCGCAACATACAACCTGCTCGTTTGCACAATGTGGATCCTCTTACGCAAAACGTAAATAACGTGACTCAACTGCAACAAGCGGTCCATGTTCCTCTGTCGCAGCATCAGTTTCCACAACATATTCCTCGTATTTCCCCAAGGAACAACGCTGTGATATCCAATCTACATCCGGGTATACCACATATTGTTGCACGTGATCCTTTAGTAAATCAATCATATCGTTTGCAGTACTCTGGAGCGCCTATATTTTACAGAGCACCGAATCCAAATATCATGGCTCAAACAAACGCAACTTCTCCACATCATTTTTTAGGACAGCGCCCACTACACAACATACACAGATAACAGCAGGCGAAGCGCTAAAACGTCAAAGGTCAACGGATTCTGACGAATCAACGAAGGATGTCAAACACTAAAGTATAAAAGATGCTGCAAGTGATCAGGCGCGAACTTACATCCCGAGAGGCGGAAACCAGTGAAGAGATCGCCGCCCTACACGAGCAATTAGCCCACAAGGACCAGGAATACCTGGCCCTCCAACAGGAATTTGCACAATTAAGGGCTCGTGTAAGCCAAGAGGACGCCCGAGTGCAGGAGAGACAAGTTCTAAGACAGGATCCCTCGCCAACACCAAGTACCGTAACAACAAAACCTCTAGTAAAATTAAGGGAATTTGACGGGAAGGGATCAGCCATTCAGTGGTGGCTGAAATTTATGACATTTATTCAATTACATGGTCTCAGCAACCGGGACGCGTTATTGCGGTTGCCATTCTACCTAGTGGGCGTGGCTGGAGTTTGGTTCGACACATTGGACGCAAGCTACAAGGTAACCCTTGAGACCGTGAAAAGTGCATTCATTGCCCGTTTTAAACCCACATCAAATCTGAAATTAGATCTAATGGACATAAAACAATTACCGAATGAAAAAGTAGACGATTTCATAAACAGAGTAACTGCCCTCACAGTTGACCGTCCCGCAGATCCGGAGATGTTACTGCACGTGGTATCTAAAGGCCTTAGACCGAGTATCTTGAAACGCGTAATCCAAGAGGACTGCTCGACATTAGAAGAACTCAGACGTGTTGCGAATCGGGAGGAAGTGGCAGACCGTATTCATTTTGACAGTCCGGATATAAACGCTACAAATTCAGTGAACGCGCTGGAAAAGATCGGCCGGAGATTGGACTATCTAGAAGAAAATAACAAGAGACAGACAATGCCAAAGAAAAGAGTGCCGTTCCCATCTGGAGCTTTGTGTCCGAACTGTTTAAATGTTATCGGTAAGTACTGCTTTTTCCCAGATAATTGTCCAGCAAGACACCAAACTTGTAATCATTGTTATGGGAAGGGACATTTCAGACGGGCTTGCAAACTTTTTCAACAAGAAATAGGCATAAAAAGTCAAAATTATTACAGGCAAGGAAATGGTACTCATGGTCGTCCATAGGGGTGCGCGCCTGTCTTTGGGCATTCTAAAGATGAGCATATGGATAAAAACAGGGAAAGACAATTACTATTTCTTAATTTGGTGACCCCTTTGCACAAAAAACACGATTGAGGTTAATGTACGAGGCAGAAAGACGGATGCATTAGTTGATACTGGTGCTTCTGTTACGATTATGAGCGAAGCGTTTTTGAAAAAGACAATATTTGCTAGTGCCAAGTTACGTCCCCCCCAAGTTTCACAGTGTTGTTGTGGCAAGCGGAAGTTCAATGAAAGTGCTAGGTTGTCTGTCTATTCAGTTTGCTATCAATGGTACACAATACGAATATGAAGTACATGTGATCAGAGGTCTTTTTCACTCGTTGATATTAGAGTTCGATTTCCTAACTGCGCATAACGCACAACTAACATTTTCTGCTACTAATACATTACACCTTCCTAACAAGGAAAGCAAACCTCAAGTATGTCTACTAAAGACCAATTCGGGAGTGGCTCGGCTTAGTAAAAAGATAACTATTCAAAACAAGCGCGGATCTAAAGGGGGGGGGGGGTTGGGGGGGGGGTCCGGACCCCCCTAGAATTTTCGAAACATTCCTAAATTTTGTTATTGATATACATATTTCATAAGATTAAGTCCCAATTACCCTTTTGTTGTCATTAGAAATCTTTCATTTTGATAATATTTTGCCGTCAGTATTTTTAATTTTTTCTCTGGCTCGCTTCCGCTCGCCATAATTTAATACATACATGTACGTTTTTTCAAATGATGCTGCGCTTTCCTATACGGTATACAACACATATACATTACACCTAGGTCAATAAACAAGGGCACTAATGTGAAAAAGACACGAATAGTGGATTTTATTCTAAAAAGATTTCGCTGGCTCGCTATCGCTGCCATTTGTTGTATTTGCATATAAGAACTGACAATCAATTTTTAAAATAATTGCTATGATGTGAAAATTCAAAATGTTACGCTGTTTGCCCGCCATTTCTCTCCAGTCACCTGGTTCTTTTTAATAATCAGAGACAGAACTGACAATCATCAATCAATAACTTTATTTTCTTGCGTTTGCGTATTTTTTTTTTTTTTTTTTTTTTTTTGCACTTCAAAAAATTTGGACTTTAGGACCCCCCCCTGAAAAAAATTCCTGGATCCGCCCATGCAAAAGCAGTGTGAAATGATAGTTCCAGTCACTGTTTCACACAGAAGGAGTCACGAAACAATCCTTCTAGAGCCTTCGTCAGAATTAGATAAACTGAATATCATGGCAGCGAAATGTTTGGTCACTATAAATAATGGCAAGGCTTACTTCAAAATTCTAAATCCAACAGATCGGCCAATAAGACTGAGATATAGAAAAGTTCTAGCCACAGCGGTAGACATACATGAAGGTGAAATTTTCTCTCTAGACAATGAACATGAAACCAAGCGTTCCGTTGCGTCAGTCAATCCAGATATAAACAAACCAGCATCAGTGCACAATGATCTCAAATTCAATCTGGATGATTCTGTGCTTGACCCAAATGAAAAGACACAGTTACTTTCCTTTCTCTCTGAACACAGTGAAAACTTTGCAACCGATCTGAGTCAACTCGGAAAAACATCAGTTCATAAACATCATATTGAAGTTAAACCTGGATCGAAGCCGGTCCGGTTGCATTTTTTCCGAACGTCACGACAGGGTGAAAAAGAAATTGAAAGACAAGTTGATGAGATGGAAAAACATGGCATGATCAAGCCATCTAACTCTGAGTGGCATTCGCCTGTTGTTTTGGTGAGAAAGAAAAATAACACTTTTCGATTTGCATGCGATTATCGTGCACTGAACAATTCCAATGTCGTTTCCTCTTCCTCGATTGGAGAGTGTATTCGATGCCATAGGTGAGGCTCAGGCAACCTACTTTTCAAGTTTAGATCTCATGTCTGGATTCTGGCAAATGGAACTGGATGAAGAGAGCAGGAAAAAGGAAGCATTTATCACGCAAAGGGGCGTGTATGAATGGACACGAATGCCCTTCGGCCTGACAAACGCGCCTATTTCCTTTCAAACATTAATGACTATTGTACTAAGAGGGTTAAACTGGAAGTCCGTACTTGTGTACGTGGATGACATTTTAATATTCAGTTCGAGTTTCCACGAACATTTGCTTCACTTGAAACAAGTTTTTCAAAGACTTTCCGAAGCAAATCTTAAACATCAGCCTGAAAAATGTCACTTTGCCGTCAAGAAATTGAAATTTCTAGGTCACGTGATATCTAGACAAGGTATAGAGATAGACCCTGATAAGACACTAGCAGTGAGTCAATACCCCATCCCAAAATCACAGAAACAGGTAAGAAGTTTTCTTGGTATGGCAAACTACTACAGGCGCTTTATCAAGAATTTCTCTCAGATTGCATCGCCTATAAACTCTCTCCTCCAGAAAAACAAACGTTTTCTATGAAGTGAGGAATGTCAGTAAGCTTTTGACTCTATCAAGGCAAAACTGTTGACTGCACCTGTATTATCTTATGCAGACCCATTAAAACGATTTGTCTTGACGTGTGATGCATCTGATTCAGCTGTTGGTTATGTATTGGGACAAGTTGATACTCAAAATCGAGAATATGTTATCGCATATGGTGGTAAGTCTTTGACTTCTGAACAGAAAAACTACAACACTACAGAGAAAGAATGCTTAGCTGTAATGTGTGGTATAGAAGCGTTCAGACCATATTTAGTACACGATGAGTTCACAATAGTGACAGATCACAAGGCATTAGTTTGACTACAAACAGCGAAACATACAGGTAAGCTTCAGAGATGGGCACTCACCTTACAGGAATACAATTGCAAAATTGTACATAGACCAGGTAAGAGCAATGTAGTCGCTGACGCCGTAAGTCGCCGAGATTATCCTGATCTCATCGGAAGAAACGATACAAATCGACAGGACACTCTGCTTTCAAAGGATATTGAGGTAATTGAAATTGCATGCCAGACTGAGACGACCAAATCTGATTGGACCCCACAAATAGGTGAATGTAGCAACATTTCTAAATGTGACATAAATGATGGTATGAGGGTTGAAATAGAACTTTGTTATGCTACAGATACGATAGGTGCACCAACCAACTCAGTCAGTCAGTCAGTGTTCAGATTTCAAAAACATTTACCTTTATTTAACCAACCAGACTTTGCCAGATGATGAAAAGCAACGCAGTGTCACAATTGCTGAATCTAAATATTACAGCATCCATGATAAGGTATTGTATCATTGGTTTCAAAATCGATGCAAAAGAGCACCGGATGAGGTAAAATTTGTCAAACAAATAGCACTACCAAAGGTACTGAGAAAAGACGCACTTGTGTCTTATCATGATAGCCTGGCTGGAGGAGGACATTTAGGCGTTGAAAAAATCAAAGCGGCCTTGCATCTCAAGTACTTTTGGCCTGGAATGCACAATGACATAGTGGATTATATCAAATCTTGTGATCGCTGTCAGCGAGCCAAGAGGGACTACCATCCTTATAATCCACCTATGACGCCGCTTCCAGAAGCCAAACGGATTGAACGTGGGCATATTGACATTTTGGGTCCTCTGTATAAAACTAAAGAAGGGTATGAGTATGTTTTGTTATGCGTCGATGCATGTACACGATGGCCAAAAGCATTCTCGTTAAGAACACAAAGCACAAAAGAGACTGCTGAAGTCCTCTATAAGGAAATCTTTACAAGGTATGGTGCCCCATGAGTCCTAATGTCAGACAGAGGTAGGAACTTTATGTCTAAATAAGTGAATGCCTTGTGTGAATTTTTCATACGACACAACATCACACTTCCGCCTACCATCCTAACACCAATGGTATGGTCGAAAGACAAAATAGCACCTTAGCCCAGTGTCTACGTTCGTACTGCAGTAAAGAACAAGGTAAATGGCCAGAGCTTTTGCCTAGTATCATGATGGCTTTCAGAAAGTCTCCTGCCATGCAATCTACTGAGTTCTCGCCTTTTCATTTAGTATTTGGAGAAGAAATGCGTCTTCCCTTTGATACTTCTTTAGAACCAGTAGACAGGTTGAGTGAAGATGCAAAATGTTTTGTAAAACATCTCATGCACAAACTGAAAGTTGCTCATGATATAGCAAGAGAAAATCACTTGGCACATCAACAGAAAAACAAAGAGAGACATGATGCGTCAGTAAGACACCCAGATTTCAAAATAGGAGACAAGGTAATGTTCAAAGTCACAAAAACTCCTAAAGGTATGTCATCAAAATTACATGATAAGGCAGATTTTCCATTTAGAATCATTCAAATTGGACCTAATTACACATACAAACTGGTGAGGTGTGACAACAATAAGATGCATCCATCATTCATAAATGCCACAAACCTCAAACCATATCATGACCCCAATGTTCTTAGAACAAACATAGGAACAAACAGTAATGATGAGAGTCAAAGTGATCAAACTCAGGTAAGTCAGCAGCAAGTACAATCAGACCAATCACGCCCTTCCAATCGAATAGTACGACAGCAGTCAAGTCAAGACCAGTCAAACAACAGTGCTGCACGTACACCTGTTGATCACTCTAGTCTAAATGGTACGTCTCATCGTAATGATGCAGATAAAAAATGGGTATTCACACGATTTCTGAGAGGAAGGTTTAAACATGGCAAAAGAGAGATCAGGGTAGAATGGGAAAATAATAAGAAGACATGGGAACCAGACGAGAGTTTTGATGACGATGTGTTAGAAAAGATAAATAGAATATTTACAAAACGAGGTGCTAGAAGAAAAACGTGTTTCAAGAGAAGCTTTTAAGATACTCATAAAAGGGTCACACGATAACATATACTTTTAAGTAATTAATGTCAAAAGTCAGCTTGTAGTTAATAGCATGTCTTATCTCAATGGGTACCCGTTCCATTTTAAAATTTTCGAAAAAGTTGGTCAAACGATGGCATTCAAAAATCATTAAGTAATTGGGATTGAACATAATTACTTGAGACTTAGTGATTTCAACTTGTTTTATCTGCTTAAATGTGGATTGTGTTTACAGTGCTAGACGGTACATACTGATCATATGTTCTGTCATCCGAATTCACTTTCTCTAAAGTAATTTTGTTCCTTTATTTTTTATAGGCAAATTTAAGGGGATGACATGCAAACTCCTTCTGACTATGGGATTATTTATGGTGATGACCACTGTACAGACGTCGCCCGTAGGAACTGAGAAGACCATGGCAAACCGGTTGAATTATGGTGTCATATTCAAGCCGGATTCAAACATCATTCTTGCGCAAGAAAATTGGTTATACACATATATTGTTTTACCAAAGAGAGTTCGATTATCACAGATGCCCTCTTGTACAGATGACCTTTCATGTGAACTATTCAACGATTTTGCAACTATGGTCCATTCACTACACGAAGAAGTTGTGAACGAATTTAACATGACAATTAGAAACATTAGGCAGCTTATACCAGAAATGAAACAAAAGTCGGATGAAAAATCATACAAATCACTGTTACCCTTTATTTGCTCTCTATCAAAAACATTATTTGGAACTGCAACTATTGATGATGTTAATATTTTGGCTTCACATATCAATGCATTGAACAAAGAGACAAATCGTATTGCAACAGCACTGAAACAGCATGGTGATCATTTATCTTCATTTATTTCGATTGCTGACAAACGTATGGCAAATTTGATGAAAGGCATCAAAGCCAATGCATTTCGCTATAAATTCTTTGACTCATTTGGTCAATAAGAAATTTGTGAAAGTTCAGCGTGCTTATATGAACTTTTCTAAAATTATAATACAACAGGTCAACAAGGCAAGCGCACTTCGAGACAGCTTCAATAAACTCTCATACTCTGTTCAAAGTCTAGTAGAGAATAAACTAACGCCCTATCTCATACCTAAAGCTTCTCTTTCTTATACTATTCGTGCCATTCACAAGATACTTCGTAAGAACTACAAGCAATTTTTCTTAACTCACACTGATCCATCTTACTATTACTCGCATGCCAAGTTTTCCTATGCACGTGTGAAATCTTTTATTTATGTGACAGTTCGATTTCCCGTTTCAACTCATAACAAACTTATCAAACTATTCAAAATAATTTCACTTCCGGTTCCTCTTATTGACAATTCAACTTCGTCTATGCATGCTACGCAATTGGTATCACTTGGTGAATATTTTGCTATCACTCACCATCATGATCACTACGTGACACTGTCGTCACAAGACTTAGTTAATTGTCAATACAGTGATGGATCGACCAAACTTTGCGACAATAATCTTGCTCTTTCACCTATAACATCAGCTGATTGCACCCTTGCTCTCTTCTCTAACAACCGACACCAATTTCACACTTTATGCGATTTTCGCTATATTCCTAACCTTCTAAGACCAAATCTGATTGAAATTTCTTCTACTTCGGTTTTGGTATACAATAGTGCTACTGTAGCACTCAATTGTCCATGTAGATCGATGTTCTATGTCCACAAGCACTTTGTATTTTTCACCTAGGTTGATAGATTGTTACAATTCTTCTTCTAATTATACAGTGCTCCATCCTGTAAATCTGGCATTATTACAACAAATTTTTGATGAAAGCTATCAAAGAAACATTTTTGCTGATACAACTTTTGTGCAACCAATAAATATGTCTGTTCCTGCCTTCCAGTTTTACAACCATTCATTACAGCATGTCATTGCTAATGATCAAGAATCACATTTAAGTTTGAAAAGAATGGCAAAAGCTGCTAAGCAGGACCAGAAAATCTTTAAAACTTTGGGAGAACCTCT
Organism: Pinctada fucata; assembly: GCA_028142955.1. Lineage (NCBI taxonomy): Eukaryota > Metazoa > Mollusca > Bivalvia > Pterioida > Pteriidae > Pinctada > Pinctada fucata. The sequence continues at coordinate 26,055,860 of AP027102.1, read as the reverse complement.
TCTGGATGATCAGATTGATATAATTTCTTCATCTTGGACTGATGCAAAATCAGTCATCATTTATATTTCAATAAGTGTAGCGTTTGTTTCATTTACAATGTGTATTGTATTGTTTGTTAAAACGAGAAAATTAGCCCTTGCCATATTACTTTTGCAACAAATTTCAAATGTGAAATCTCAGGCAATTCCTTCTTTCATTTACAAGAGTGAGAACACAAAGGGTGTTACTGTGCAAGAACCTTCCTTAAAATGGTTCAAGGATGAGTTCACACTGAGTCATGTTTCTGTTATCATGGGTGTTATTATACTTATTCAATTGCTCATAATCATTTTCTGCTTCTGCAAATTTAAGTCGTGCAAAAGTTCATCACTTTCTTTAGAATTAACTTCAGGTGGAGACTGTGTTGTCATTCCGTTGTTACATTTATCATTATGTCCATCTTACTACCATATTTCACCTCCAGTTATCGATGACGTCAGCATCTCGTCATTTTCGAGTTGCAAGTTGTTTCTTTCTTGGGATAATTTACAGTTACTGATAAAAGAACAAACAAAATAGTAAACGTTCCAAGTACCATTTCCTTAGAATGGGTTACTTATTACAGGGTAAAGAAAATTCTCAAACAACCTTTCAGTGCATATACATTACTTGTTCATCAGAAGTATGCCTATGTTTTAAACGATCTGGCGAATTTTCGACTTGTAAACGATATTGTTCAACAATGAAATAACAGAATTGGTATCTTGCTGATAATTACCTGAAAAAGTGGTACTTACATATTTGTGTTCACACTACGTTATGTGTGTAGAAACAATCAATGAACATTGAACAGGCACGTGTTGTATATATTATTTGTATATATATATATATATGTTTTTACTTAGATTAGAATGTAATTTCAATATTGCCGATGTTTTATATTGTTAAATATGTATTGCATTTTTGAGCTTTCGAGGACGAAAGCAAATGGGGTAGGAAGTAAATAGTCATAAGGCACGGTCCATTTGATATTTGGGGGGGGGCTTGGGTTTTTTTCGAAAAAAATAATTTTGCTCTGAATTTTGACGAACAAAAATAATTTGCTTATGGTGTGACAGAAAAAAATAATCTTGCTCTTACAAGTAATCTGAATTTGAAGAATAACCATAAAATTCGCTTAAAATTTTTTCGGCTCGCTTCGCTCGCCGCGGATTTTACTTTCTATAAAAAAAATTTTGGCTCGCTTCGCTCGCCATAGTTTTCTTCTATAATCATGGTAATGGCAAGTTCATATTTGAAAATATCAAAAAAATGCATGTGACTGAAACAATTAAAATTCTGAAATACATTATCAATATATGTTATTACTATTAATAGATACATGTATCACCATAGTGTCTAATTTCATATACAAGCTTGGAAGGAGAATTAAAATAAATTTTTCGCTAGTTTTCATTAAATTGCATCAGGCCCTCTTACAGGCCCTCTTACATGTTACATGACCTTATTTACATTTTGTTTACTGAAAGTTATATATCACATATTGTAAAAATCTTTCATCTCTCTCAGTTTAGAAGTGAATATAAGTTTAACATAAAAATAATGTTTGGAGTAATTTAAGTAAAAATAAAGAATTTCAATTGAAGAAACACAAACATTCTTAATATATACATCAATTTTCATAAAAAAAATTTCCTTGCTCCAACTTTGCAAGAAAAAAAATAATTTTGCCCCGGTCCAGGGCGAAAAAAATAATCTTGCTCCGACAAAAAACCCAAGCCCCCCCCCCCCCCCCCCAGAATATCAAATGGACTCTGCCTAATGGCAGATTTTTATAATAAAACTAAAAATATCCAGAAAGACAGTTAATTATGAAATAAAATAAATAAGTGTATTTCTCAAAATAAGTTATTATTCAAAATAAAAAGGCCTTGTTTGATATCAATATTAATGGCATGAAATTATATACTGGAAAATTATGTTTTCACCTTTCGATAATTACAATTAATTAATATTCATATCTAATTAAAAGAAAACTCCATGGCATGTTTGATTACTCTAAATTTATTTGGTCAGAGTTTTGACACTTAATTACTTTGATGTCAACTTAGCTTGGACATCGATTTACTCGTATCAATTTATTTGTCTATATATTTAGATCTTAACAATAGTGAATGTTAAGTAGGAATTTGACCCTTTCTGTTATCGCATTCAAATCTTACGCAAGGTGCGAATACGCTTACGGCCTAGGATAATTCGGAACAAAGAAGATAGAATTTCCTACCCATAATGCAGTGAGTGTAAGATTTAACCTTTTTTGGATTTCAAATCTTAGAAGTTAATGAAATAATAAAATTTGATTGGTTGATACCTGTAGATAGCGTGACGGCAGGGGAAGACCGACCGCAAGTAAGCGTCACTTTTCCCATGCTGGTCAAAGAATAAAGTTGTCATGCAAATCCCTTACAACGTGGTTTCACAGCTGGATCATCTCCCTTAAACTGTGCTCTTATCATTGAGGAATTCATTCGAGAGTGTCAAGCTCGATGCGAAATCTGCGTTTGATGTTGTTCGTCACCATAATCTTTTTAGGAAACTTTATATATCTGGGGTTGAAGGTCAACTTTGGAACATCATTTACAGTCTTCATAACAATACAGTTAGCGCCATAAAATGGGAAGGTCAAACTTCAGCTCCATTCAAGGTCACGCAAGGTGTGAGACAAGGCGGGATACTCAGCGCGGATCTGTACAAGGTCTATGTAAACGTTAAACTGATGGGTCTGTAATTTGCTACATCATGCTTTGCCCCTTTTGTGTATTGTTATTTTAGCCGATTTCCATTATTTTGGCAATTTGATTTCTTGCATTGAGTTTTGGAATATTAATAATGTTGGATATGCTAGATTTTGTGCTGTTTCCTTAATGTATTGCGGGTGTAGATTGTCTAGCCCTTGCGTTTTAGTTTCTTTGATTTGACTTAGTAATTTATGTATTTAAAGTTTCAGTTATTTCTATGTCTGAAAATGTTTGATCTGTTCTTGATTCAAAATTTGGTATGTTGTTCTGTAGGGCATGATAAGCATGGAATTGTTCCTTTAAAATTTTGGTTTTAGACTGGACATATTCCCAGCATACCCTTGACTCGGTTTTTGTTGTAAGAGGTATATTCTTTTTGTATGATATTTTTGCTTCTCTACCTTTGATGGAAGCGAAATCTATTGCCTCTATATAAGCTTCCATGTCGTCATGACTCCTACAGTATCCTACATTTTGGTATATTGGTCAGACTAGGATTTGCGAATGTTGCACATTTAGGACAAAAAATCGACAATAAAAGTTCTAAAACAGCAGAATATATGCAATATTACATTAATAAACCAATTTTATCAAACCATGAGCTAGTACAGCTACGAAATCTTTAGATTTCTGCAGAAATTTCTTCCCCTTAAAAAAAGACATCTTGATCCAACCGGAAGCGGATTGTTGTCATATATAGATATTTCAAATTATTGTCGATGTATCATTTCTGACTCTATTGAACACATTTATTCATTACACACATAAACGATGATTTGATTTAAACTAAATGAAATGTGCATTCACTGTTCAAAGAAGCTGTTGACCGAATTGACAGCTCCTTGGTTGATGAGGTATTAAAAGTGAAGAACGTTACTCCAATCCTCCTCCAAAATACTTATTACTCGATTCAGGAGTACAACAAGAGTAAAGTAAACAAATAACCAAAACGCTTCGCAGAAAGCTTTTCGTTCATGAGAAAAAACATTCTTGAAAAGGGCAATTATCAACAAGTCAATATTTTACTAGTTTTGTCAAAGATTTTTGAAAGAGCGTTATTCATGGTCAATTAGTAGAATATTTTATATGTCATTTTAATACGTTTTTATCGCTTTTAGACCAGGTTATGGATGTCAGACAGTATTATTTAGGAAGATAGAAAAAATTCCCATGATTAAAACAAAGTTCTAGCAGTCAACTTGATGGATCTATACATGTATCTAAGGCATTTGATTGCATACCTCACGACTTATTATTGTTGAAGCTGAAATGTTATGGTTAAGATGCAAGATTTTCCGCTTCCGGTTAGGCAACTTGGCTAAATTCTGGAGGAAAAGAAAGTGAGAAGAAAATCTGCAGTAATCTACCGCATATCAATGGAATGGTTTGATTCAGAGTATTAATATATGTTTTATTTACATCTTTTCTAATCTCCCTGGTCAAATTTATGCAGAAAAAAACGACTATGATTATGGTTCATTGCCGACATTTTCCTTTACTCGCACGAAGCTGAATTCATTCAATCTTTGGTCTCTGATGGAAAAAGATACTGTACTTAGCTTCTGACTTTTACTTCACTTACAGATACATAAACGATGTGTTGTCCATCAATAATCCAAAATTCGCGGATTACCTCAGCAGTATCTCGAAGGTCTTTTATTTCCACTGCATCCAAATATCTGAGGAAGGGCAGATATCTAACTTGCTTCAACATTCTTATTAGGAATAGTACTTGAGCAAGGAATGCCTTCAGGAAAGCTGTCAAAAGAATTGTGTATGAAGAGATGAGAAATGTTTAAAATAACCAAGTTCTGTCTCAGAGAGTGTCAATAGAATCTCTGAGAAATTTCACATGGCATAAAGCCATTCGTACCATCGAAAAGACCTTGCCGATTTTCACCCTGGCAGTTCGAAGTGTATTAACTCCTTGGAGAAGTGGAAAGAAGCTTAGCATGTTAATGTTTTACATTATGAATTTTATTTTTAAACCTTTCATTAAAAACATTATACATGTATATGAAACAAGATTTTAACAGACCGACACACACATACACACACACCCACACCCTCACACCATTTATTAAATAGAATTCAATAATTCCATTCTTAAAGCTATATTACATTAAATGACCATGTCTATTCTTGCAGCAGAATATCATATATTTAAGAAATAACAACTAGTTAGCCATGGTTTGTTGTCCAGTAATTCCTTAAGTCACATGAACCAATTAAATAATTTTATTGGTTCATATGATAAGGGGAATTACTGGACAACAAATCACAGCTAGCTAGTTGGTATTTCTGTTCTAATGTTGTTCTGCACGAGATCTATATATGCAATAATGTTCAAATAGACCTCATACTGAAAGTTAACATTTTTTCAATTCATTCAATCTTTGGTCTCTGATAGGAAAAGATACTTAGCTTCTGACTTTAACTTCACTTACAGATATATAGACGATGTGGTGTCCATCAATAATCCAAAATTCGCGGATTACCTGAGCAGTATCTATCCTTCGGAGCTTGAAGTCAAAGAAACTACAGAGACAATTCAGCATCTTATTTGGACATAATGTTGTCCTACGACACTGATGGTCACATGAACACCTCACTCTATGACAAACGTGACGACTTCAATTTCAGCATTACAAACTTTCCTTTTCTGAGTATCTGAGTAGCAACATTCCTTCATCGCCTGCTTATGGAGTGTTCATACCTGAGTGTTCATACCTCAGTTGATACGCTACAATAGAGCAAGTACCAAATATACGGATTTTGTTCTGAGAGCTAGGCGTCTTCCAGATAAGCTTCTCAGTCAGGGATATGTATGTGACCAACTAACATCGTCACTGAGGAAGTTCTACGGTCGATATGGAGAACTCGTCATACACTATGATGTTCCACTCTCCAGAATGGTGGATGACGAGACCTTTCAATTTATGTCATAACATTTGGCATGTGACATATACTAGTATGTAAAAATAAAAAAAAAGCGAAAGGCGTCCAATTCAATATATAGTATCAATGGCAATTGTATGTTCACTACTGTACTTTTAAATGTTACTTATAAGAAAAGGGAAGGATCTCTATGATGACCATCCTGCTCTCACCCAGCGAAACAGACTCACAAGGAAGTGATACATAAATGACGTCAGACAAAACTACAAACCGCAAAAAGACACAACTTGAACAATGTAAACGTCTTCAAATTGAATAGCATCATTTAAGAACAAATAAATTGACAACGTGGACCAGACAATGTTCACTAGAACGCATGCAAAACAACCGAAACATACGTTGAGAAACATCAACATTAATGACAGCACATAAAAGGAAGGAGACCAATGTGCACCCGGCGACGACTTTGGTCGGCCATCTGCTATTAGCAAATGGTGTGCTTATCCAGATTACGTGCGTACAAACCTCCCACCTGACCGGATACACAGAGGTCTCCATAGACTTACAATTGTACCTCTCATTGTAAGGTGACATCACAAACAAGATAGTTAAACGAAGCGGCCTCTTGTAACACATTCTATGTAGCGTACATTAGTATTATAAGACAGTTCTAAGACCTTAAAATGTTCTTTTTCTTTTTCAGGAATTGCAGAAAGGAAAAAAGAAACATATGCCCCTATGGAGACGAATATGGCGTTTCTTCTCAAGAAACAAGTAATAATTACATGTACGAGGGTTGTTCGATAGATCCGTAGGCAAGTCTAATAAAACTTGTATTGTGATCGTCTAACATTTTTTTCTTATACCAATTTATTCCTTAAGATTGGATATTCTTGTTGTGCAAATGTTAAAGCAATTGGTCAATAATGAAAAAAATATGGTGTTTTTCTTTAGGAGTCACTTCGGAAAGCGGCGCAGTAAATGACGTCCAAAACGACACCACGCAAATTACAGAGTACTTATCGTTTTTCTCCTTTTTTCTATCTTTAAATTTGAAATCATATTTGGACATAAGTCATTTATTTTATGTTAATCAGTTCAAACATAAATCATACAAATTAAATGAGGCAGTCATGCGTTCGAATCATTCCCAAGTCCAATTCTATCTGGTCACAAAGAAACATCAAGAATATTTCACATCAGAACGTTTGGATCGGTCATTGTGCTCTTTCAGATCATCCTAACCATCCCCTATGGATTATTTTTCAACACATTATCACCTTCATTGGTCTCGTCGAGACCCATTGGTCTCGTCGGGTTATGTGTAGTCTTTTGTGTTTGATGTTTAAATGTCGTGTGTCTCTTTTCCGTCTCGTGCTGTACTCGTCTTTTGTGTTTTTGCATCGGGTGTTTTGGTGTTTTACTGTTGATGCTGCAACGAGGTCTTGTTGGAGATCTCCTCCCTTCTTCATTGCGAATTATGTGCATATTGATGTGTGCTCGAATCATTTTCTTGCATTCCATAGACATATGTAAAATCTATAAGATTTTTTGTGGAGTTGGCATTAGCTTAAATAAAACTTTAATGATTCCACGTAGTTTAAAAATTGCAGGGATACGTCATTTTTACCACGCATACGTATTGATGGCGTTTCATGTAACAGTAATATCTTAATACCAATGTATCATAACAAGCGCAACTTTCTGCATGATAACTTTTAAATACCATAAAATACCGGTTACTAGAATATACATTGACTTTCTCGGCGTCCGAATTTAGTAATAATAGTGGAATAATGCGCGTGTACATGTTTTTGGGTATCTCGATTTTCGTATTGCGCCGCTAAACGTCACGACACATAATTAAAAGCATTTATCTAAATGACATAATTTTTCAATTACCTTGATATTTTATGGATCAATTACAATATACCCCAAGAATTTATGGTAAGCAAATTGTACAATTACTGTCACGCATTTCTGAAATATTCGGGTTGTCTACGAACTTTTCGAACAACCCTCGTAAGTGAGCAACCATTAGATTTCTATAGGGGACGTTAAGGGAGGAAGACTTCTGCAAGCCGGAAAATTTGAAGAGCCGGAATTGTAAGCTCACCTAAGTCCGTCGTCTGTCCGTCCGTTAACTTTTCACTCATTCGACTTCTGCGGAACCGCTTTGAGGATTTTGATGAAACTTGGTATGCATGAAGTAGTAAAAGGTCCCCTCTACCAAGTTTGTCTATTTCGGCCAGATCCCTTTAGGGGTGGAGCGAGGGAGGAATCAAATAAGCCCCAGACGGTACCCCTCTTTAAAAATCTATCCCTCCAGAACCGCTGCACGGATTGAAAAACTAATGGCATCTGAGTTATCAGGTAGGATGTATTATTTAAGTTTGTTCATTTCGTTAAAATCCAATAACTAATTTTTGACGCGTTTTTGACGTCTTTTTCGACTTCAAGTTATTTTAATGCGACAATTGAGATTTCTTTTATTCTTTTCTCTCTTGGCTTAATTTGTTGCTCCAATTTATTATTTTATATAGTTTATGTTTCAAATACTTCGATGATAAACCAGTCATTTGGACAGGTAGGAAGACTCGGGGTGCTTATTTCATGATTCAGAATTTTATTTTTCATCGGCCCTATGGGCCATATTTTTATTTCTAAAATCTCCATCCTTATTTTTTTTTTTAAACCTAGAGTTTTATATTAATTTTGGTTGAATTTCTATTTTTATTCTTTTTCATGATTTTTGACCGGATTGCAAAGCAATTCCGGTCTATAGATTGACGACGTCCGACTGTGTGTCCGTCCATCTGTCGTCAACATTTTGGTTAAAGTTTCTGAAGCAAAATCTAAGGAACCGTATGCAGTAGAAACTTTATATTATACATGTAGGTTTCCCATGACGAGACCTTTTAATTTATGTCATAACATTTGACATGTGACATATATGTAAAAATAAAAAGCGAAAGGCTTCAAATTCAATTTATAGTATCAATGGTAATTACATGTTCACTACTGTACTTTTAAATGTTACTGATAAGGGAAGGATCTCTAGGATGACCATCCTGCACTCACCCAGCGAAACAAACTCAAAAGAAAGTGATACATAATTGACATCAGACAAATGTTAAACGTCTTTACATTCAATAGCATCATTTAAAACCTGATAAATTTACAGCATGGACCAGACATGCACGTTTCGGGTACTAAACCCTCGTCAGTGATCCTTAGTCTAAACAATGTAATATGGCCAAAAAGTATGAAAATTATTATGTCCAAAAAGACGTAGAAGAATGGGTGGGATATGATGCTACAGGACCCACGTTTTAGAAATTTTAAGAAATTTTGTAACAGAAAATTTCAAATGCGTTGAAGAGACAGTCGATCAACCGAAGTTGATCGAATTTGGCTACATGTGCCCTCGGGGACTCTTGGTCCACCAGCAGTGACACTCACCAAGTAGTTCAAATGTTAAACCTCTTTAAATTCAATAGCATCATTTAAAACCTGATAAAGCTACAAACCGCAAAAAGACACAACTTGAACAATGTTCACTGGAACACATACAAAACAACCGAAACATACGTTTAGAAACATCAACATTAATGACAGCACATAAAATGAAGGAGACCAATGTGCACCCGGCGACGACTTTGGTCGGCCATCTGCTATTAGCAAATGGTGTGCTTATCCGAATTACGTGAGTACAAACCTCCCACCTGACCGGATACACAGAGGTCTCCATAGACTCACAATTGTACTTCTCATTGTAAAGTGACATCACAAACAAGATAGTTAAACGAAGCGGCCTCTTGTAACACATGTTCTATGTAGCGTAGATTAGTATTATAAGACAGTTCTAAGACCTTAAAATGTTCTTTTTCTTTTTCAGGAATTGCAGAGAGGAAAAAGAAACCAATGCCCCTATGGAGACGGATATGGCGTTTCTTCTCAAGAAACAAATAATAATTTCATGTAAGTGAGCAACCATTTGATTTCTATAGGGCGCGTTGGGGGAGGAAGACTTCTGCCAGCCGGAATATTTTAAGAGCCGGAACTTTTAGCTCACCTAAGTCCGTCGTCTGTCCGTCCGTTAAGGACCCACTTTTAAAAAGAATTCGACAAAATTTTGTGATTAGAAATTTTCAAATGCGTTTGAAGAAACGATCAATCGAAGTTGATCAGACTTGGCTACATGGGCCCTCATATACTAGTACTCCTTGTCTACCAGCAGTGACACTCACCAAGAGGTACAAATGGTTCATCCACACTTCTTACAGACACTTTCATTATATAGTCAAGCCTAACGTATTTGCATTGAAAAGAAATTGAGAATATTTAGCCGCGCGGACAGTAATTTCTGCATATCTATACTAATATTTTAATTTTGGAACTCATCACTTTTCATCTTTGATGCATTTAAGCTTACTTTACATAATTTTCACTGCAATTTGTATCAAAATTTTGTTTTATCAGACTACAATTTACCATTTACAGATGTCCATCAGAGAGGTAGTGTTCTACAAAATAGAACAGTGCTTGAAATGTCATAGTGAAGAAACCATTGATAAACGAATTGAAGGTAAACAGCAAGTTTTCGGTAAGAAAAAACTTTCATAGAAATGTCCATTCTCTTTATGTAGAATGCCATATGTTATTTCAACCCGAATTAATATTTTTGTTTGTAAATTGGTCGATTCTATGACTTATCCAAAAATTCATGAGTGTATCATGTGTTTCTAAATGTCAGAAAGTAGGAAAATATTATATAAGATATATTGCACCTATGATCTTAAAACTTACCAGAAATGTTTCCCATGATTCAAATATGACCTCAATTGATTCAAAGTTAAAGGTCTAATTCATAGAACTCGGATGGATGAAAATGGTATCCAGATAATATAAAACCGTGTATTACTATATTAAGTATATTAAAACAATTGAAAGTTGTAAGAAATGAAGGATGACCTCTATTGATTTTTAGGTCAAAATGTCAAAGGACTGTCATTATTGAAAAGGGTGTTCGGATCATATAAGAAGAAACTGCAGGAATAAAATGAAACTTGAAATTTCTGTGAACCTTTGCAAAAAATTCTACTCTTTCATTCAAAAACACATAGAAAAAGTGGGCATAAAAAACTTGCATCTTATTTCATCTAAAAAGAAAACATTTTAAATAATAATATATATTCACATTTTCTAATATTCAAATCATCATCCATATAAAAGTTACAATTTTCTGCCTATTGTGAGGGATTTTTGAATAAAAAAATTCCTTTAAACACCTCTTTTGCAATGGGAAATTCCATGATGCAATTTTTTATTTGAAAGAGAAAAAACATCTACAAAGTGAAGCCAGTTTTGGAGGATCAAGTGGAGATGCAGTCAACCCAGTTCGCATCCCAGAATAAAAATGTTACATCTGAAATGTAATTAATTGTAATGACAGAGCTTAGATCTTTGAGTGCAATGACCCTTTATGGAGTCAATGCCCTTTATGGAGTCAATGTTTGGTATGACCTTTTTTATCAATGTTAAACGTCTGCAAATTGAATAGCGTCATTTTAGAACAGATACATTGGCAGCATGGACCAGACATGCAAGTTTCAGATACTTAACCCTCGTCAGTGATCCTCAAATCAGAACATATAAATTGGCAGCATGGACCAGACATGCACGTTTCGGATACTCAACCCTCGTCAGTGATCCTCAATGAGTTAAAGAAGATCCTGACGATAATCTCAACAGCACTCACAATAGAGCACAAAATGAAACATCGACGGACCCCTAGCAAGCTAGAGGTGGGACCAGGTGCCCGGGAGGAGTAAGCATCCCCTGTTGGCTAGCCGCACCCGCCTTGTGACTTGTCCTTTTATAGAATCAATGTTTAAACTTGAAGCGGGACCCTTTGTTGAATCTACAGTGTTTCCAGCAGACTTAAAAAGTCAGGGAAATTGCAATGATCTTTTTAAAGGACATGGAAATGTAAATGTGGTCAGTGAAATTTAAACATTCCAAGAAAAAAATATCTTAGAACTCAAAGTTTAATAACTGCACCATTATATTTCATTGACTTTGACCATCAAACAGTAAAAAATATTCTTTATTGTTGTATATCATTGTATTTGTTGTTTATACATTAAAGCATTAAAGGTAAGGACAAAACTGAATGGGAAGATACGACGGCTAATGGAGAGGTGGAGGCAATGTAGATGTTTGGTGGTTGAGGTCGGTGAATCAGGGAATTTTATAAGCACAGAATGGTGATCCTGAATCTATGTTTGACAATGCAGCAATAAACTTTTCCTTTTCTAGAGTTTGACTTCATCATCAAAGTCGTTGACATTGCAATGTTCTGGAAAATAGATATTGTTGCTATTTCTTTTCATGTAGATCAGATACTGTCAAACAAATCCAAAACTTTTTGTAAGAACTGCCTCTCCTTATATAAAAAATTATCACATTAAATTATAAACCAGAGGAAAAAAAACCGAGTGATTCAAGGAAAATACCTTGTTTTCAAATATTTTGTTCATTGTTAATGTCATAAGGCATTAATAATTTGATATGTTGCTTTCAAAAAAAAAAAAGGAAATGAGGATTAGAATTAGCGTAAGTTATATGAAATGATTGGTTTTCCTGTTATGCATAGATCAAGCGAAACAGCATGAATTTTAAATTTAAGCAGGGGATCTATAAATGAATTTGAAGAAAAACAAATGACATTAGTACCAGGGTTTTCATAAAGTATAGAAATTTGTTTGAATTCAGAATCCTTTTTTGACTCTATGTTAAAACGATCTTGGTGAAAAGTTTTATCAAATTATAGGTATATCAAATAATAATTTTCTTTTGAACAGCAGATAAGAAAAGGAAGTTTTGTATTAGGATTTAGCATGTTGTGAAAAAAGATACCCCATCCTCATTTTAACATACAAATATATCTTATTTCGTATGGTTATATTAACAAAACTAATATTCATTGATTAAGAATGTAAACGTCTTCAAATTGAATAGCATCATTTAAGTACAGATAAATTGGCAACGTGGACCAGACATGCACGTTTCGGGTACGTAACCCTCATCAGTGATCCTCAAATCTAAAAAATGTAATATGCCAAAAAAGTATGAAAGTTACTATGTTGAAAAAGCGTACCGAAAGACGTAGCAAGATGGGTGGGATATGATGCTACAGGACCCACTTTTTAGAAATTTCAAGAAATTTTGATAACAGAAATTTAGAATGCGTTGAAGAAACGATCAACCGAAATTGATCGAACTTGGCTACATGTGCCCTCGGGGACTCCTGGTACACCAGCAGTGACACTCACCAAGTGGTATCAATGTAAACGTCTTCAAATTGAATGGCATCATTTAAGTACAGATAAATTGGCAACGTGGACCAGACATGCACGTTTCGGGTACTTAACCCTCATCAGTGATCCTCAAATCTGAACAATGAAATTTGCCAAAAAAGTATGAAAGTAAACTTGAAATAACATCTCATGTACAGAACATAGTTTTACTCATACTGGTTTAGCAGGTATCCCATTGGCAAGTGAAAGTTTAGCATATTATGCCTTTTAATGTCAAAGGTCCTCCTTCACTTTATTTTCTCCTTAAATCAAACATAAAAGAGAGGAGGGAAACACAAAGTCTAACAACAGTTAACAAAACAAATATCAGATGATAGATTTTACGCAAAAGAAAAAATTCTTAGGTATGGTTTGTACCTTTGATGCATTTTTGTTCTAATCGAAGGTATAAAGATAGAGTGACATGACACTTTCAAATTATACACTTCTGGAGTCAGATTCAGAAACAAGAATATGTGAATAGAGATACTAGTCTGCACCTGTTCAAATACTCTCAATGGTTCTTCATTCTGATTCCCGGAGTTATTCTAAAGAGTGCCTCTATTTGAATATAGTTATGGAGAAAAAATGACTCGGGAATAATACGCTCCGTTTTATGATTCTATAAGACTTAAGTGTGTTTTAATTTATACATTTTAGATATGTAAAATTGTCTTCGAAATGATACATTCACTTTTCAATACCTTGTCTCTAAGTACAAGTAAGAGTGTCTGAATTCAAGTGTTAGAGATATAAGAATGTCTTTGGAATACAAGAATACAATGTAACACAATCAATATTGCTTCAGTATGATCCCATGTCTTGTCTCTAGGTAGTGTCATCATATTCAAATCACTTGATATATAACGTTGCCCTATGTAGGGTTGGCTGATTCTTTTTTTTTTTTTTCATTCTAAAACAAAAATAACGAAGTGTTAATATAAGCTCACTAAAAGAATGTTCCCGAATTAAAGGAACGATAGAGAAAGACTATAAGCCAAGCCAAATACACGTACTAACTTAACAAAACGCAATATAAAAATAATGTTACAATATAAATCTCTTCATTAATTTTCTTGCAATAACAACTTAATTTACTCCTAGTTACGTGATTTTCTCTAATTATTACCACTTCAATTATTTTATAAGCTGTTATTCTTTCCGGATTCCGTAATAAAAAAAAGTACCACAGTAGAGGAAAAGGTAATAAAATTTTATTTGCCATTCTTTTATGTTTACCATTGTTTTTCAAAATGGGTTTTTTGTTGCTATTGACCTTAACAAATTCATTTGATCACTGTGATGAGATTAATCATTTATAGTTTACTACATAATGTTTATTTATTTCACATAAGCACATGCAGCCAATTCCGAACAACTTCGGTTGATCGTTCCTTCAAACACATTAAAAAAAATCTGTTCACAAAATGCTATGTTTTTCGGACGAGGGTTGAATCCCCGATATGTGCATGTCTATTCCATGCTGCAAATCTGTTTTTAAATGGTGCTATGAATTTGAAGACGTAATATCATTATATCATTTGTATATTGGCCCTGTTCATGAAGTCTTTTTGGTATGTTTTTATGCCCCCGTAATCGGAGATTCGGACGCATATACCTTTTCGATTTGTCTGTCTGTTTGTCCGCAAATTATTTTACTTTTTAATGGTATGTGATAGAGTTATCATATTTCATGTGTATTCCTTGTAATAAGAACTATCTATGAATACCATAATTTTTTTTACCGTATGACCTTGACTATAGATTATGAAATACTCTTCACATTACAGTCGTTTTACTACCAACGAAACCGACGGGAGCATTAATTTTTTTTCACAAACAAGCGGCGTTTATGTATTTTTAAATTCTATTTGAAGAGAAAAGCAGACAAACATATTAAGTTCACTCATTGAATCTCCTTAATTATTCTAAAAGAAATACCAAAAAAGTGTGCAATATATCAATGTTGTAAATGGTGACCTTTTTATATACGTCTACCCCTTCCCTCACCTGACCCACAGATTCTCTGCAAATTATGAGAAAAAAGGATGATTTATGCATGTATTTATTTTTAAAGTTTCCATTCCTATTAATGGCACAGATAGCCTGAATAATTTATTGTGGTACAGAAAGATTGAATAATTTATTGTTGTAACCTTTAAGGAATTGTGAAGATTCAAAATTGAAATATGTCATAAGGAGTGCGTATTTTTTGTAAAACCATTAGGTTAGCATTTTCAAAAGAAAGATGAAGCCATAACATGTAAATTGGATGTACATATACGTAAAACTGCTGCAGTTTTGACGATACTTAAGAAAGAAAAGGCAGGTTTGCAATATAGTTAATGTAAGATATGAGGTGAAATAAGAAACCATGATCTTCCCACACCACATCATTGTCCTAGGTACCCGCTAAGTCCAATTTCTTTCTTAGTAATAATTGTGTTGCACTGTTATGAATGTGAAGTGTTATTACATTGTTTAGACTGTGGATCACTGACGAGGGTTAAGTACCCGAAACGTGCATGTCTGGTCCATGCTGAAAATTCATCTGGTCTTAAATGATGCTATTGAATTTAAAGACGTTTAACATTTGAACTACTTGGTGAGTGTCACTGCTGGTGGACCAAGAGTCCCCGAGGGCACATGTAGCCAAGTTCGATCAACTTCGGTTGATCGTCTGTGTTTTCAACGCATTTGAAATTTTCTGTTACAAAATTTCTTGAAATTTCTAAAGCGTGGGTCCTATAGCATCATACCCAACCCATTCTGCTACATCTTTCGGTACATATTTGGACAAAATAATTTCACGCTTTTTGGCCATATTACATTGTTTAGACTGAGGATCACTGACGAGGGTTAAGTACCCGAAACGAGCATGTCTGGTCCATGCTGTAAATTTATCTGGTCTTAAATGATGCTATTGAATTTAAAGACGTTTAACATTCATAACCCATCTTTTCTCGCCTGTATTACATTGTATCTTTGAATTGATGATAAATTAATCAGATCTGTAGAATTCGTGCTTTTTAACAAAGGAGTCAAAATGATCTTCTTCATGTGAAGTGAGAAACACTGTTTTCTCCTACATTAATAAGGCAGTCCATAAAGAACTCATTGTATCTTGATGAGGTCAAACGACCTGCAACCAAGGTACTCTCGGAGATCTAGTACATAGTCAGAAGAGATCACTGTTATTCTCTCGTCATGTGGACTTAAAGCCTAAATACTATAATGATACAATTGGTCACAAAATGTGTGATTAAAAGGGCCTATTCTACAGTGATAAAAATTCTTAAATAAGTATTAGCAGTTCATCAAGAATCCACCGGTATATTGGTGCTGAGGAGAAAGGAATTGTTAAGAATCACGTTTTACGCATATCTATGTATAAATCAATATGTAAAGTATTCAGAAACAATGACATGGGTCTCCTATTGAGGATTTGTCTTTCATGTTTGTTGTCAATGCTAGGTAGATAACCATGTTGTATCATCCATTTCTTATCACATGTTCTTTGCGAAGGGGGTTTAATGTTAAGTGTCTTAAAATTCGCTATGGTTTTCAGCATCAGTAATAATAATCTCAAAGTTGTAGCTGAATCTGATCGGTCGCAGTATCAAATGTTTGCTTAGAGAGAGAAAAAAAGCATACATGCTCCTTAAAGACCTATGGTGAGCATGAAGGAGGTTTCATAATGATTTTGACAATTGCAACGTCTATGACTTCATAGCATCATTTAAAAACAAATCAAATTGCAGTACGGACCATACATGCACGTTTCAGATACTTAACTCTGGTCAGCGATCCTCAATCGAGACAATGAAATATGACCAAAGACTGAAAATTGCTCCTACCTTTTTGAAATGTTTGATAGGTATATGTTCGTGCAAAATCTTAACCTTATTCTTGATCCTTAAAAATCCATCTTTTGATCTGTTTTCAGTTTTCTTGTGTTTTGCTTTTGCAAATATCTCAAAATGATCGTTAGTGAATTAAAAATGAACTTATAATTATTATTATTACTCACTCCCATATCGGGGGTTCGCTTCTTTTCATGTGGTGGAGGTTTTTTTTGTTTGTTTGCTTTGGTTCCTGTTTTATCCTGATTTTGTATGCCTTCGGTTTCTGATTTTCGGAATTATCGATTTTGTGCTGTATACAGGGATATGGTCATTAACCATATTTGTCATTAGTCTTCATTAGTCTTTCGATAAAACTTCATGAAAAACAATCTCTGTGAAAATATTTCAAATCTTTTATTTCATACATTCAGGGCTACCAAAATTTGGCCTCCAAAGTCAATTCCATTTTCTAGTCATTTAAACGGTGTTCCGTTAGGGGACATCGCTTCTTCGCGCTTGAAATGGACAAGCGCCTTCTTCGCATCGTAACTTTGCTTCTTCAAATCGTTAGTCCTCTTCTTCAGTCCTGTTCGTCACAGTTTGATTACACAAAGAAGCGATGCCCCCAACGGAACACCGTACATTTTTATATATACAACTTAAATGAGGTACACAATAGTATAATAATTAACATGTTTCTATATGGCTTTATTTCTTATATTTATATGTAGCACATTTTGTCCAGTTTTAAAATAGATATTATTTTATGTAATATTTTCTAAAATTATACTGACATTAAAATAAATGTCTTCATTGACGTGGCGTCATACTGTGACGTCATAGAACGTTTTTTCACTTGCGAAGTAAACAAGTTTCGTTTTTTTTTTACATTTTAGCCGGATTTTGACTTTAATGGAACTTTTAGTTGAATCATCGTTGTGATATTATTCCGAACAATTGGATATAATTATTTTACAATTTGGACGATTGTATGAGGAAATGTATTCTTAGTCGCTCCGCTCAGCAATGGACCCCACAGGTAATTCAAGCTTCTTGAGTGAACTTTATCGCAGTTTTAGTAATTTTAAGAAATCGTTTAGTTTTGATTTAACTGAAAAGGGAAGTGGAATTACGGATCATGAAAATCAAGAAACAGGGATACAGAATAAAACAGAAGGAGGATTAAAAATGTCGTATAATCAAGAAATAAAAAAAATAAATTTTGATAACAGAAATTTTTGAACGCGTTGAAGAAACGATCAACCAAAGTTGATCGATCTTGGCTACATGTGGCACGACTTCGGTTGATCGTTTCTTCAACGCATTAAAAAAATTCTGTTATCAAAATTTCTACAACATGGGTCCTGTAGCATCATATCCCAGCAATCCTGCTACGTCTTTCGGTACATTTTTGGACATAATAACGTTACACTCTTTGGCCATAATACATTGTTTAGACCGAGGATCACTGACGAGGGACGTGCATGTCTGGTCCATGATGAAAATTTACCTGTTCTTTAATGATGCTGACGTTTAATATTCCTTCCACTTGGCGAGTGTCACTGATGGAGGACCAGGAGTCCCAGAGGGTATATGTAGCCAAGTTCGATCATCTTCGGTTGATCGTTTCTTCAACGCATTCCTTGAAATTTCTAAAACATGGGTCCTGTAGTATCATATCCCAGCCATTCTGCTACGTCTTTCGGTACATTATATTGGCCAAAAACTGACCATTGAAAAAAAGTACCAGCTTCAGACCAATCATTTATGAGCCCGATTCCAGCTTCGTATTTTCTCCCCTGAAGTTTGTACCAAAGAACAGATGATTCTAGCACTGTTGGTTAAGAAAATACCCTTGACTAGCCCACTCCCCCTCCTTGCATGGGGCATATTGCCTTCATCATGTTCTATTATGTTACGACATGGCAAGCTAGTGAATGAACCTTTCAAAAATTGGACGACGACAACTGAGCAGTTTGATGAGCATTTCTTTAATAAGAAACACAGCGACGATGCCAGGAAGTCCAGCGACAGAGTGCCAAAAAAGGCATTGAAAGCCGCATAAACTCTACAACGAGGAACCAGGAGTTTGAGACGTTGCACCTTTATGACAACATAACACCTGACGTGAGCCATATCATTAGTCAAGCATTGGAGGAGAGAAGCAAATAAGATCTCGAGATGCACAATACACACTATTTTGGAAAATATTCTCATCTGTATCCAACAAAGGAGGGGATCTCCAACACCAGGTTGTAGCACCCACAGCAAAACCCCAAAACACCCAATGCAAAAACACAAAGCAGACAAGCACAAAAAGAGACGCGCAAGGGACAAGGAACGTCAACGCACAACACAGAAACACTAAACACAAAGGACTACACATAAACCAACGAGACCAATGGGCAACCGGTGCCGACTTAGGACGGCCATCTGCCACGGAAATAGCAGAAGGTATGGTTATCCTGGATTACGTGCGCACAACCCTCCCATATTTCCTATTACCCAGAGGTCTCGAAGAACGTACAATTGTGGTGTAAAACAACCTCCTCACTGTCAGATGACCACACACAAACAAGACCGCAAAACGCAGGGGCACAAGCAACACAGATGAATATGTACATGGATATAAAAAGAGGGCGTACGCAATACAATCCGTGCTCTGCCGCCGCGAGCTCATGTATGTTATCACCCGAGGAGTCCGACTGACATTCAGAGAGGACAGGTGGTCGGGGCCCTGTCTTCTCTAAAGAGGTTTGGACAGCGCCCGTCATGGAGTCCCGTCGTCACAGTCAGTCAGAGTGCAAGTTTTAAGAATGCGCTTGTACAAAACTGTAGATTGGTCAAGTACCAAGCCTAGTGTCCGTCTGGTGACATTAGGATCATACCCACGGTATAAAAGGCGTTTGATGATTCTGACGCATTTTCGATAATGATGTTGTCTATCTTTGATCCTTCTTATCCAACACAGCATTTTCATGAGAGGACATAAAGACTACAAGTACGAGCCCGAAGGAGGAAACGCAGGAAATTTTAAGACACTTCTCTAACATAGGGCCAGTGGCGGGGATACCTGTCGTCATAAGCATACAACCCCTCAAATACTTTTAGGAATACAGAGAGAGAGATCTATTAGTATTGTAGGGGAGCACATCCAAAGGAAGATAGTGAAATATTGACAGGAAGTAGGAGGACTGTTCATTGTTTCAGCTGATGAAGTCCGCGACATTTCCAATATAGAGCAGCTTCCTGGTGTTCCGTTACATGTTGGATACATGTATTGTGCAGGCAAGCAGTGTTGTCTCGGTTCGAAATATGATGGGAATTGATAATTAGGTCATGGATTTTTTTTTCGAGTTTTCACCAAAGAAACAATACTCGGAGGATGCATTGAACCCTGTTTAGGTGATGATATTAACCGGAAGAAGTTGAAAGAACTTTGCCGTACCAGATGGGTTGAGCGCATTTGCTGTAATCATTGACTCGCTGCCAGTAATTGTAGACACACCAAAAGTCTTCTCCAATGAACCAACAAGAGGGACTTCCCTGCACGCTGTCTGCAATTTTGAGTTGATAATTTGTCTCATCATTGTATAGAGGCCCTTTTCCTTCATTAAAGGTCTTAGCAAGACACTATCTATTTGATATATCATGTGTATTTGATCGTTTTCATAACAATTTCAGCTTGCCCAGCGTCATAAATGATATTCTAACAGACCTTTTCTGTCATGACATACCAATTTACACGTTTGTCTTCCTTTGTGGGATATACCGATTGTTACCTTTCTACATAAATGAAGTGGCGGGTGTTGTATACAAGCAGGAGATGCTCACTCTTACTGGGTACCTGGTCCCGTCTCTTCATATGGTAGATTTTCTGTTCCTTTGCCTTAGTTCTGGTTTTATTTGCCTTTGGTTAGATGATTTTTCGATTAACGATTCTGTACTTCTTGATAGGGATATTGTTTTGTTTTCCATTTTTGTCATTGAAATCCATTGAAAACATGCCTGAGTTTACACAACTCTGCGAGTTTGTCGAATGAGTTAAAGAAGATCCCGACGATAATCTCAACAGCACTCACAATAGAGCACAAAAATAAACATCGACGGACTTCTAGCAAGCTAGAGGTGCGACCAGGTGCCCGGGAGGAGTAAGCATCCCCTGTTGGCTAGCCGCAGCCGCCGTCGATGTTAATGAAGCATGGAAATGAAAATATATAAAATTCATGCACAGTCTGACGTTATGTCTACATGTATATAGAAAGTGCTATGGCGAAAGCACGATGATTTATTCCTCGAAAAATCCTGGAGAATATGTTAGAACTATGCGCACAAATAGTGATGTCTAATCCGCTCACTAGTAACTTCTATTCCAATATTCCTGACAATACCACCGTCTTGCTCTTGAGGATGATATAAAGAAGCAACATTCACGGCTAAAAAATTAAGGAGCAATATTTACATTGAGATACTAATGTACATTGAATGACATATTATATGGAATCTCAAAAATGAGCTATTGTTTAAAAATATTAGGTCTACACCGAGAAATCGGTCCAGAAAAGGAAGATGTTTGTCAAACAAGCATTTTTGTGAGATCCAAAAACTCATTTGCAATACAGGTAGAAAAGATGGAAACGAGTGTATATCGTCATACGACTGTGCATGCCTGGTCCATGCTGAATTTATCTGTTCTTAAATGATGTTTGTACCACTAGGTGAGTGTCACTGCTGGTGAACAAGGACTCCCCGAAGGCACCTGTAGCCAAGAAAGGAGGGGATCTCCAACAAAGCTCGGTTGCAGCACCAACAGCAACACAGCAAGTTCGATCAACTTGACTTTATCGTTTATTCAAGAAACCGAATACATGGACATGTTGTGACCTGTGTATTGCCTTGTCCTTCCTCTTGGAGAACATTTATGAAAGATTTGGTGAGAATCTCTTCAAGCAGGTTGTAGATTGTGCGCCTCCTGTTGCAGATTTATTTTTATACAAAAAAGAATTTTATGAAAAAGAATTTATCAAAAAACTTCAAGAGCAAAGAGAACATGATGATTTCAAATGTTTCATTCATACTCCATTGGTCTCGTTTATGTGTAGTCCTTTGTGTTTGATGTTTCTGTGTTGCACGTTGGTGTTCCTTGTCCCATTTGCGTCTCGTTCTGTGCTTGTCTGTTCTGTGTTTTTCCATTGGGTGTTTTGGGGTTTGGCTGTGGATGCTGCAACCTGGTGTTGTTGGAGATCCCCATCTTTGTTTCATGGTACATGGATGATATTCTTAGTATCGACAATCCTGTTGTTGAAAGGCATGAAATATGTTATTTATTCACAAGAATTGACTCTAAACAAGGCAAACGTAACAAACACAGAAACGCCATTTTTGGACCTAAATATCAAAATTGTTAATGGAAAGATTCATATTAGTGTGTATGACATAAGGGATGATTTTTGATTCGACATAGTAAATTGTCCCTGGCTTGACGGTAATATTCCTAGATTACCATCATATGGTATCTTCTAATAATGGGCCGATAATCGATAATTATTGAAGTCATCCAACTTCGATAATCGATTTGAAAGTAAACTAATCGATAGCGGGAAAATGAAGGGGGACCAAGATCTGAGTAAATTCTGTCTGGTGGTCAAAACTTTCTTACTGCGAGTGTTTTTCTAAATAAGGTAGAGTATAAGAGGTTAGTAGCACAAGGCGATCCCCGATAAATTACAGAGAAAACTCCATGGACTACATCTTTTCGACGTTGACAGTATATTCTACTTCAATTCTAGTCAATTTCAGTTAAACTGATTTAATATTTGATTGAGCATTACTGTCTGAATTTTGATGTTATTGCTTGCTTTCACAGATACATGTACTGTACTTGCAAGGAAATTGTCCCCACTCCATACCACACGCTCCGCAAAACTGATCCACTTTTGTATACTTTTTGTTACTCTTTAGGGCTGGGACGATTCAGGTATCCTTCGATTCAGTTCGGTTTCGAATCACAAGGTTTCGGTTCGGTTAATTTCGATTCGGTTCATTTGAATGAGTTAAGATACAAAATAATATATCTTAAGTGAATAAATATCACAAAAATGAAAATTTGACCAACCCATCACTTCAGTATAACATTACAGCGTATGAATTTGCATAATATCTGTGAATATTTGGGTATATATATTTCAAAAGAATCATATCAGTTTTACATTCATAGTTATTGTGGATGCATGTGCTCAAACACAACAGCATGTACTGTGAGAAATTTAATATAAATACAAAGTTCAACACCTCATTTTTCAAAAACCAAGTGTTGACAGGTTTCACAGTAAATATTTAAGTGGACATATGGCTTTCCTTACATGATATTTAGCAACTACAATCCCCGTTCATAATTTTGCTGCTTGTACAAAGCTAATGACCAGTTCACGGAAAGCGAAAGTAGATCTACTTTCACTTTCCTTTTGGTGGGAGGCCTGCAAGGGAGTGATGCACTTAAACCGGCGTGATAAATGATCATGAATGTATGCTTTTTTCTAACTTTTTCGCCTTCTTAAATGTGATTTCTGAGTTATTTCAAACATTTTTCTGGTCACAATTTTGCTCTAGTTTACTTAGATAAATTACGTCTGAACCGAATCGAAATCTGCAATTCTACGTCGGTGCACCGCCCGGCCCTAATACTCTCAGCGAATTGACGGAATTCCATTTGGGACCAATTGTGTCCCACTCCTTGTCGACATTTTCCTTTACTCGCACGAAGCTGAATTCATTCAATCTTTGGTCTCTGAAGGGAAAAGATACTTAGCTTCTGACTTCAACTTCACTTACAGATATATAGACGATATGTTGTCCATCAATAATCCAAAAATTCGCGGATTACCTGAGCAGTATCTATCCTTCGGAGCTTGAAGTCATAGAAACTACAGAGACAAATAATTCAGCATCCTATTTGGACATAATGTTGTCCTACGACACTGATGGTCACATGAACACCTCACTCTATGACAAACGTGACGACTTCAATTTCAGCAATACAAACTTTCCTTTTCTGAGTAGCAACATCCCTTCATCGCCTGCTTATGGCGTGTTCATATCTCAATTGATACGCTATGCCAGAGCAAGTACCAAATATACGGGTTTTGCTCTGAGAGCTAGGCGTCTTTCAGATAAGCTTCTCAGTCAGGGACATCTTTGTAACCGACTAACATCGTCACTGAGGAAGTTGTACGGTCGATATGGGGAACTCGTCATACACTATGATGTCCCACTCTCCAGAATGGTGGATAATATTCTGTCATAGACCATTTGAACCATCCAACCAAAGATTGTACTCTATGTCTTCCGAAATGGAAGTAACCGGATGTGACAGTTCTACCAAATTGAAGCAGTGGGTGTTGCATGCAAGCAGGAGATGCTTACTCTTCCTGGGCACCTGGTCTCACTCCCATTTCGGGAGTTCGCTTCTTTTCATGTGGTGGAGGTTTTTGTTTATTTGCTTTGGTTCCTGTTTTATTCTGATTTTGTATGCCTTCGGTTTCTGATTTTCTGAATTATCGATTTTGTGCTGTATACAAGGATATGGTCATTATCCATATTTGTCATTTCATACATTATTTTTAAATGAAACAACTGTAAAAGAAAGGAGCGGATCTCCAACAATAATCAGCTGTAGCATCCACAGCAAAACTTCAAAACATTTAAATGGCTTGAAATAAAAAAAATCACATGTAGAAAATATATGAGCTGAGGTCGTTCCCGTTTTTAACCAGGTCTGTGTATAAATCCTTGGTCTGACCAGTTCAAGCAAAGATGACTTCTAGCTGAGCACTTTCTACTGAGTTCTTTAACTAGATCGTTGATATAAGTTTTCAAAATCAGACGCCTTTATTTTGCTCGTAGTTTTCCGTAAATCTGGCTGGATTCCCCCCCCCCCCCCCTCCCCAATATTTGCCGGTCTAGGCCAAACAAACAGAAAATATCACAAATACTGTAAGATAAGATAAACCGTCATAGTAAAAAAAACTCAAGAAAATAAAAAAGAAATATCCTTTTTTTTTGGAGGGGGAGGGGGGGGTAACCATATTTATTTTCTCTTCGCTTGCACAAAAAGGCTTTGCCTTGATTCATATTAGACAATATACACAAGTGGCTATGTTGCTTTCTTACCGAGAGAAAAATACGAGTCCAACTAGAAGGGGATCTGTAGAGTGAGGCCAAAGTAGAATCCGGCGTCCCACAAGGAACTGTGTTGGGGCCGATATTGTTCCTGTGTAAGGCTTTTCGTCGACTACTGTCTCCTGTACAGAGAAAATAACTCAAGACGACCACCGCATGCTGCTACAGGACCTAAACTCCCTTGAAACGTTGGCATCATCATGGGGCATGAGATTCAATGCCAAAAATATTTTATCACGAGTTAAAAGAAAAAAGCAACATCTTCTATAATCTAAATGGCAACATCATTCAACAAGTAGATCCAACCCGTATCTAGGACTCCACATCTTAGAAGACCTGAAATTGAATGAACACATATAAAATACAAATAAAGCAAATGCAATCTTAGGTTTCTCGATACAAAACTTGCATGTACAACATTTTCCCTGTGAATGTAGGAAGGAAGCATATATTGCACTAGCAAGATCAATAATGGGATACGGTGCAATCATACGGCACCCGTATACAACATCAGAAATAAACATGAAAACATCCAAAAGAGAGGAACCCGTTTCATTACCAAAGATTATAAATCCAGATAGGAAGGTTGTTTCACAAAAATGCTGAAGGACTTACAATCGCTGGCAACTAGGCGACAACAACAACGCCTAATCTTCTTTTACAAAGTGGTTGAGGGTATGATGTCAGCTAAACCTCCTGATGACTACATCCAACCCCACAGAACCAAACGACAAATTCGATAATTTTCAATCTATCAATCTTGTATGCAACAAGAACGTTAAAACAGCAAAACAGCCATCAATTCAGGAATTTTCTCTGTGATGACATCTATCGAGTGGAACCAGCTGGACGAAGAGACTGCTACGTGCAGGAAACTTGAAAAGTTCAAGACCGCTCTTGATCGTAAATGCACCCCGTCGCCTTTTAGCCCTACCGGAGTCTGCGACGTATTATTACAAATTCCACATAGAGTGTGCACAGATTCATGAGTTTTATGGTATTTTCTTACCGTTTAAATTCGTTATTTTGAATTTGGGGTACGCATGCAGCTCTTATTGATTCCCCTAGCGCCACCTACAGTGTATTGAGTTTTTACAATAAAGGTATATGGAGATTTAATTTTACAATTTCGACAATATTTTGGTCGTTACTGCATATTTTCAAATAAAATTTTTTATGACTCATTTTTTCCTCTCTCTAGACTCTTGAGAATAATTTTTACGTATTCAATAAATTTATTTTCAGGGACACTAGCTTTCAAAAGTTTAGGGTACCTGTAAAATGCGAAACGAAAAGAAACGTAACAAAACGAAACAAAATTGAACGAAACGAATGAAAACGACGCGAAATGAAACAAACCGAAATGAAATGGGAACAAAATGAAACAAAATAACGAAATTTATTTACTAGTTAGCTATTTTTATAGGGGGAGGGGGGGGGGGGTAAATAATCTGTAAGTGAGAATGAAAGATAAAGAGGGGGCCGGGGGTTGAATGGTAAGGATACCTTTTCAGTATAAATAATTAAATGTGAAAAAAAAGATTAAAAATTAGTGAATATTTTATTTTTATTTTTTTTAAAGAAAAGGGGTTATATGTAAGGATATATACTGTTTATTCGATTTTAGGATAGATATCCTTTACATTTGAATCAGTTTCATCTTATTGTATGTAAAAGTGATTAGCAGTGGCACTTAATGATGGAAGTATGCCTAGGTCACACATTCACGGATGAGCATCCCTGTCCAGCACGGATTGAATCCGGCATCAACCGTAGAACATTGTAGAAGACCGTACTACCCCGTATTTGAATCGTGAGTATCCGCAGCTGATGTCTCACACCGTACTGCTTTTTTTAACATGTTCAAAAAACCAGTACGGATCAAGACCCGTACCAATCCGTTCTAAAGCCGTAGGAACACGTACTGAGAACGTGCCAAACCCGCAGCTTGACACCAAGATACGTATTAGTACGGATCAGTCCGAGTATATAACGGTTTAAATACGGATTTCTACGTATATTCACAGGGATTTCTGCGTATTACAACGGGTTCAGACGGGATTCGTACGGTTTCATTCGGTTAAGAATCGATGGCTAAGTATTGATGCGGTTTTCAAGGATCACAACGGTTGTGAAATTTCTGTCTAGGCACAGCAGAGACCACTGATAATTTTAAATCTCAATTGAAAATTTTGAGTCAGATATTCTGCTAAAGATAACAAAAAACAAGCTGAAAACATATTGCAATGCTATCAACGTGTTAAGTAATATCATATAGTCTAGTACATGTATAAGCAGCCCTGTCATTTTGCAATAAAATTTATCCTCAAAAGTGGTTGCGCGATTAGAGAACAGGGTTCAACGTTCAAATGTCGAACTGCGCTCTAGAACAAAATTTAAAATTCAAAAATTAGCGATGTACCATTTGTATTTGCCAATTAATATGATAATTCCTTTTGATTTCGAGAACGAACGAGAGATGTTTAATTTCATTCTTTATAGTAAAGCTGTATTCAGTTTTTGGTTTTGGTTTTTGGCGGAGGAGGGGGAGGGAGATCAAGAAAGGAAAGATCGTTAGTATTAATGACAATGCCAATTTAATTATTATTTTTTGTTTAGATTGGTAATAATCTTTTCAAATAATTTATATATTGCCTCAGAATTAGATAAATTATATCGAATAAAGGATAATACTATTTATTTGAGCAGCATTATGGAATAAGTTTATAATTGCGTTCGAATGAGTTATGTATTTTATATTTCGGTAGATTCGCTAATAGTTGGTAGAAATATTTCATAAGGTATATAGTATAGATGTTATTCAAAACTTAAAATCGGATGAGAAAAAAGAGAGGAATATGAATGAGAGAATTTATTTACATGTAAGAATAAAAGTATCGTGGTCAATAGGATTAACTGGTGTTTTTAAATTGAGATAAAAAGAATCGGACATTCAGATGTTTCACATGGGTAGCCCTAAAGTTTTCCAGGACCCACTTGACAGACTTTGTTCCAAAATAGCGAGAAAAGATACATACTACAGAAATTCACTACGTACAAACCCGTACCATTCCATAAAGAAACCGTTCTTATCCATACTTTATCGTAGCAACGTCGTATTAGTACGTAACGGACCGTGCAAATCCGTTTTTTCCCCTGATCGCTTAAATAATTCTCCGTAAAGAAACCTTATCAAACCTTTGTGGACCGTAGTGACGTCATCCGTAGCATTTTTGTCCGTACTGCATCCGGGACCGTCATCCATGAATGTGTGACCCTAGCATACCATAGGAAACATTGAAGTTCTGAGTACTTCCCAAATAGACTCATGCAGACCTTTTTCATTGCCAACTATGGCAAATTCAAAATTATTCTCGACAACTTTCTTATTTTTGTATGATTTTCCTTCATATTTAGTATACAACATATTGGATATTCTACTAATTGATTGAAGCGAAGAATTTGAAACCTTTTCGTACATACCTTTCTGTAAAATAACATAAAAACTTTTATTTTAAAATATTTTTCAAAGAACTTTATGATGAAAATCGGAGTTATCTGTCTTTGTACGTGAGAAATACAGAATGCTCTTCAATGTGAAGATTCAAAATTTTGGGTACCGGATATGTCCTAAAAGCGGATAAAAGGGGATAGAACTGAAGTTTACATATGCGGCGAAAAATGGTTCCGTTCAAGCTCAAATACCACAGGGAAGCAAGGGAGAAGAATTTCTGGCTGTATTGTAACCAGTTTGACACTTTTTACAATTATAATGCCTTTTTTATTTCATATTTATTTCTGGGGTTAGGATTTAACAAAGCCTACGTTTGTGAAACACGAATGCCCCCGGTGGCATTTTTGTTAGTATGAACACTATTTTCTGTTAAGTACATGTATGTGAGGTCACTGGGTTAAAAGATCAAGGTCACGAGGTCAAAAATTTTGGTATCAATGGAAAGGTCTTGTCACAAGGAATACACATGTGAAATATGAAAGCCCTATCACTTCCCATTCAAAAGTTATGCCCAATGTTAAAGTTTTTGAAAAGTAGGTCAAAGGTCAAGGTCAAGGTCACGAGGTCAAAAATTTTGGTATCAATGGAAAGGTCTTGTCACAAGGAATACACATGTGAAATATGAAAGCCCTATCACATCCCATTCAAAAGTTATGTCCAATGTTAATGTTTTTCGGACAAACAGACGGACAGGCCAAAAACTATATGCCCCCGAATCTTTGATTCCGAGGGCATAAAAATGAAATAATAACTTATCCTCGAATTCATTTTCATTTTTATCGATCTTTCCCCCTATCGATCTTTCATTCTCACTTACAAAACATGGAACACAAACGTTGCATAAGTGTATAGATACTGAAGGGGATTATGTAGAAAAAAAAATGCAAATTGTCTGATAAAATTCAAATCCTTCAATACAAGGCTCAGAACATATCAATCAGCCCTCGTAATCAAAATGTTGCTGATTACATTGGCACAATCTATGAACTATAGGTTAAATAAACTACTGAGAGCATTAACTCTGCTTCATATTTAGCTCTTATGTTATATTTTGACGAAAATGGTCACATGAATATTTCAATATATAACAAACGTGACGACTTCAATTTCAAAATTACAAATCTCCCTTTCCTTAGTAAGGTCATTCCTAGGATTCCTGCCTATGGTGTATTCATATCTCAATCAAACGCTATTTCAGATCGAGCTCAAACTACAACGACTTCGTTCTGGGGGGAAGGAGACTTACATTTGTAGGCAACTTGTCACTGAAAAAATACGTTATAACATCTCGTTGTCCACAATATTTGAAGATATTATAGGTTAGAACCACCCAAAACATAGAATTACACAATTTTACCGGATAAGACATTTTCAGCATGGTCTTGTTGCTAAGTAATGGGTGGAGATGCGTACTCTCCCCGAGAACCTCATCTCATCTCCATTGGGGGATTCATTTTTTTTGTAAAATCTTTTTTAAGGTCAGGATGGCGACTTTTAATAGAAAAGAGGTAGAAGAAAGATGGATAGGTCCATAATGTAGAAGAACATCTCGAACTATTCAGACCAAAAAATCAAAATTTGCCCGTTTCGTTTTTTAGCTATAAACGTCCGTTTTTGGCCTATTTTAACATTTTTGTCATTTTAGAGAATACCACATCGTAACTTTACATACCTCTGCAATACATGAAATTTAAAAAAATTAATATATGTCCTTATTTTTCGAGATTCTAATAGCTTGCGCGTGAATTAAAGGCTATTTTGAGAAATTGATAAAATAATCAGTTCCAATAAGAGTATTCTTTTATAAATACCCTGTTGCTGGTTGCCATGGCAACAACTCGTTATTTTTATTGACAGCTAGAAGGTCGCAAGTTGAACAATTTTTTCTACGTATATATCTATGGTATTGCTCTATACTAAAGCAGTCAAATCAATATGTACCAAAATGAGTTTTGAGCAAAATGACTGTTTCTATAAATAACACAATAATTCATGCAAAAAATCAACATTTTGACCCCAAAAGATAGAGTTTAACTTGAAGTTCGAATTTCTAATTATCTCTCTTTTAAAGTATAACGGATAGTAAATATTTTGATGTTTGATTCTTTGGCAGCAGAACTCGTGCAAAAATGACAATTTTTTCAACAATTTTCAGTGCTTTTTCATTGAAAAATATGCATTTTTCCCTAAAATACCCATTTACAATGAAAATTTCAAGGAGAATTATTTTTTTTCTAAAATGATGTAACAATTTGAGTTTATACCATATACTGTTTATGTCGGTTATTTAAATATGTGATATGAAAATATAGTTTTCTCCCAGTAGTCGCAACCCTATTTAATTACTTAAATCTCCAAAGAAGTTTTTGTAGAATCGATTTTTATTGTAGGTAGCGCTGTAAAAATCAATTTGTGCGGCGCCGCACACATGTAAAGTGCTATAATATATAAAAATATTTGAACGTATATATCCTTGAATTATTTCAGTGTTCGACATCTATTTGTTTTGTTGTGGCAAATTTCACAACGAATTATCATGTTTGGCGGGCTTAGGAATCAATGAAATTGCGTTTTCATTAATTTCAATGGAAACTGAGGAGCTTCTTTAATTTTTGTCTAGCGCAACCATAAGGGTTAATACCTATGTTTTTAAGTTATCAGCTGTTTCAGGCGGTAAATACGATTTTAATCATTGTTTTATTTTTTCTGTTTAATCTTTTAATTTTTTTAGCAGAATGGAAATCATTTTAGGTGAAATGAATAAAGAATAAATCATATCATTTAATAAAGAGAAAAAAAAAAGGGGGGGGGGGGTTATTTCTTGTGCTATTTTTCCCTAGCTTAAAACGGAATTTAATTAAAATGGTTCTATGTTATAATAATTTTTTTATTTTCTTTTTTAAAATATAGATTATTGATCGACTTCTTAAGAAAAAAAAAATGTTAAAACCAATCCCCGTTTCAAAATGAATAAAAAATCCCCCCTTTTTTCTTTTTTTCCATCAATCAAATAAAACAAAAAACAACCAACCAAAAAAAAAAAAAAAACAGCAAAAAAAAAAAAAAAAACAACAACAAAAAAAAAAACAACAACAACAACCAAAAAAAAACGCATAGGGAGTTGAATCTATGAAAAAAAGTTCACTAATCCCCGTTTCAGAATCAATACAAAAACAAACCCCCTTTTTTCTTTCTTCCCTTTTCATCAGTTTTGAAGGAATACACCATAGAAAGTCGATCAATAAACTATTTAAAAAAAAAGAAAAATATAACAGAATCATTTTAATTAAATTCCCGTTTTAAGCTGGGGAAAATAGCACAAGAAATACCCCCCCCCCCCCATTTTTATTTCTCTTACTTTTAAAAATGATATGATTTATTCTTTCTTCATTTTGCCTAAAATGATTTCCATTCTGCTAAAAAAAAAAAAAATAAAAGATTTAAACAGAAAAAAATAAAACAATGATTAAAATCGTATTTACCGCCTGAAACAGCTGATTACTAAAACATATAGGTATTAACCCTTATGGGGCCTCAAAATGCTGATCACGTGGTACAAATATAGTAGAATCATGGCGGAGACTGAAGAGAATACAATCGGTAGATAAAACACGGCAGAATCATGGTTTAAATGGATTATTTTTCACATTTTCGGGTTGGAACCAACAGATGTATGTTTCATCTCAATGCACATGCATTATTTTTGGACTGGTAATGGAAAATACACCGATAATCAAAAGATATACAACGAGCTCTGGATCGCCGATTTTTCCCACACACTTTATGAAGGACGCATTTGAAACTGAGGTTGCGCTAGACAAAAATTAAAGAAGTTCCTCAGTTTCCATTGAAATTACGTTTTCATTTATACTATATTTAAAATTAAAGTGAACATCTATTTCTTTATTGAATCTATTTAGGGTGGCGCTTATTATTAATTTTGGTCGCAAACAAGCGAAACGGTTAGCTTCAATACTTTGTCCGTCTAACACATTATTTCTATATGTTTGTAACAAAAAGACAGAAATTGGGGTGGGTTTGGGCTTCCTTTTTTGGTCCTTCTTGCTTGGAACCTGTTTGCATCAAATTCATGTCGTATATGGAAATTAGCACGACGTGTTTGAACAGCGCCACCTACAATGTTTTTCGCACTTGCACTGGAAAAGCTGTCTTTCTTGTTTCTGTGGAGCTTGTGTTGTCGCGCTGTCTCCGTCTGTTTGTCCTATTTTCTATTCGCGTGGGGGAAGCTCTATTTTTTCCGAAGTTCGTAAGCCTTTAGATTGTGCTTTATGGAAGATGGTTTCGGCTTTTAACTTTCATCACCAATTGTACAGTGATAAATTGCAAAGTATTTGTCAATGATCTTTTTTTTAGAAACTGTGGGGTCCTCAGCAGGTAATAATACCTGGACTCAAATTTGAGAGTATCATATACCATTAAGAAAATCAAACGGTTCAAATGATGAAAATGCTATAAATTTTATTTTTAGTTAGAGAGGCGAAATAGTAGTTCATTTGAATAGTGAAAATTTTTCATTCAACAACAAGGAGTAAGGCAAGCGACGAACTTGCTATAAATTCAGACAGTAATTGCAAGTAAAATGAGTAAGAACCATTCTCATTATCAATGTTAAGCCTCTTCAATTCAGTAGCATCGTTAAAGAACAGATGAATATGCAGCATGGACCAGACATGTACGTTTCGGGTACTTAAACCTTGTCAATGATCCTCCAGCCTAACAATGTAATATGGCCAAAGAGTGTGAATTGTTATGTCCAAAAAAGTACCGAAAGACGTTGCAGGATGGGTGGGATATGATGCTACATAAATTTCTGAAAATTGGGTCCTGCAGCAACATATCCCACCAATCCTTCTACATGTACGTCTTTCGGTTTTTTTTTTTCATTGGCACATTTTATTGCTTGGACGAGTACCCGAAAAGTGCATGTTTGTTCCATGTTGCAAATTTATCTATTTTATAATGTTGCTATGAATTTGAAGACGTAACATTTCTACAAGTTTTGCATGCTTATGACATTTTTTTAGTCATAATTCCACCCCTGAAATGTATATATATGAGGGATGATTGATATATTGCGAGCATCGGTTTCTGGGTTGCAGAAGGTATTCTGCTGATAGATAATCTCCAAAAAGGACAAAGAATCAATGTCACATCTGACACAGTTACGGGAAACTATTAAAGGAGTAGGGCCACGATACCCCTAAATCGGCCCTCGATTTTTCCCTAGAAATAAATTTTATAAGAAATACTTGATATCTCTCATGAAAATACGAGAAAAATTTCACCAAAAAAAAGTGCCATTTTATTGCAATGACGTCATAAAGTGACGTCATTTTGACGTTATTGACAAAATATGGCTAAAATTGCAGGGAATTTTGTCTTTTCTCGAAGATTTCAATGTGGCCGCATGCGTTAACTGAGATAAAACGTTTATGACAAAAGGATATACTAATATTCTTTCACATTAATTTTTTCATCTTAGTTAATGCATGCGGCCATTGCTAATTTAATGAAGATATGTTGTTTTTGTGTCGATTTCGCGAAATATGACCAATTTTGGTGTTTTCAAAGGGCTAAAAGCTATTGATAAACGCAGCATTTACAAAAGAAAGATTGGTGATTCAGTAGAGAACATTTCAAAATGTCAAATAACAGTTAAGAATTCTATGAAGTACAAGTTCAAAATTAGGGCCTATATCGGGCTTCGTGGCCCTACCCCTTTAAGCGCCACGGGAAGCTCACAAGTTAAGGTGTGTTGCTCCATCAGGACAATGCTGTTGTTTACAAGTATGTCACTGCCATGGCTGTCATTTATGATCGTAGCTTTAATTTGATTTTGCATCCGCCTTACTCATCTGATTTTGCGCCATTATACTTTCATCTATTCCCAAAACTGAAATAAGATATTTCTGGCAACCACTTTCAGTCCGATGATGACGTCATACTTGCAGTGGATGGCTTTCTCACCAGTCAAGATAAGGAGTTTTTGTGTCGCCTGCGAAGCACATCGACACTTGGGGATCATTTTAAGGTATTGATGTCCTTAAACACCGGTGGCAAAAGTATAGATACTGAAGGGGATTATGTAGAAAAATAATGCAAAATGTGTGAGAAGATTCGTATTCTTCAATACGATGCTCGCATCATATCAACCAACCCTCATATGCAATATCATGAATATGTTATCATAATATTTGATTATGAATGGCTTTATATAACTGCATAAAAGGTAAGTCATGTGATAAAGAGAGATATTACTGAAATTTGTGACAAATTAATGCAAATTTGGTCAATTATTTCCATTGTGTCAAAACAGTAAAGAGCAGAATCGATGATCTTGCTACTTTTTGTAACCCTGGTAAAATTGGTTTCAATTGTCTCTTCTATAGGCAAGGGATAAATGACGAAATTGAGGTCCACTCGCTATTATTTTCCTAGCCATTACATTACTCACTATATGTTTTTACAAAAGGCTTTATACTAGGATGATTATCTGCGATTCATTTTGATAGATGGGTTAAATGCAGATTTTACTGTGAAGGATGATTCCAAAGTCTGATGAATGATTTCATCACCAAAAGATCTTACAAGATCTATCAAAGATGAAACATCTCTCGCGTCATGAAAATTGCACATCTTATTCAGAAACATATACTCCAAATTGGACTGATTGTACGAAGGTAGTCTGATTAATTTAAAAGTATCCACAAAATCTTACATCTTCTTTTGAAATATCGGGACTGTCTCACAAGGTTGAATTGCCTTCCAAAGAATGGGACAGTCATGATTTTACGTTGTATCAAAATTATTTAATGGGACAATCATATGATTTTACGTTGTATCAAAAGTATTTGATTCTTATTATCAAGCTACTTGAAGAAACTGTCCAAACCAAATGAAATATATGAAGCGAACATTTGCCCTTTGCGGTGTGAAGCTCGTAAAAATGTTCCCCGCGAGGGGTTTGACACTAAGTGTTTTGAATATATTTCCCTGACATTGTCGCCATAGCACTTTCTATATAGACAAAACGTCAGGCAGTGCATGAATTGTACATCGTTTTCATTTTCGCGCTTAAATTTTACATCGACGGCGGGTGCGGCTAGCCAACAGGGGATGCTTACTCCTACCGGGCACATGGTCCCACCTCTAGTTTTGTGCTCTATTGTGAGTGCTGTTGAGATTGTTGTCAGGATCTTCTTTAACTCACTTCTTTTCCTTGATGAAACAACTATGCCATCACGTAATTGAATACCAGTGACGCCTGATGCTTATCTTTGGCAAAATAAAGCAGGAAAATGAAGATCCATCTTGCTCCATTACATCTGCCTGTGAGTTATATGTGTAAATTTCCAAAAATAAAAAATCATAAATATTTGCTAGATATGATTCATTAATTATCATGAATACTTTAGTATTTTCATCATTAGCGCAATTTGACGCGATTTTCATCATTATTGCAATTTGGCCAATTAACAACACTTTGCAAATGATTTATTTCAGCACTGAAACAGCTGGCGCATATGTTGCACTATATCTCTTATGCACTCTGGCTGCCCATGATCAATATTCAATCTTTGGTCATATTACATTAAGATTGAGGATCACTGACGAGGGTTTAGTACTCGAAACATGCATGTCTGATCCATGCTTTAAAATGTGTTCTTAGATGATGCTATTGAATTTGACGACGTTTAACAAAAGCCTTTGTCATGTCATTATACAATTATACTCTCAGATTTGAAAACAAAATGCTGCAGCCGCTATTTAAATTTGGGTTGTGTAGCTGTAACAATGATGACAATTTTATCATTGAGTAGAAACACTAATTCAGAAAATGAAGGTCAGATGCAGCATGTATTTTTCGAAGTCCCCATAAACAGGATGTTTAAGGGATTTATATTGCATGGAAGTTCATAGATTCTCTAAAGCAGGGACTTGTTATATTCAGGAGAATACGAAGGCAGTCTCAATTGTATGAAAATCGCCAGATTATGAATAAAAAATATCCGGAAAGCATGTATTAGGTTTTCTCCCCCTATCCACTAAAAATTAATGGAAAAAAAAAAGAAAATTAGAAAAAAAAGAATCCAAGGAATGCTTGTGTCGCCTGCGAAGCGGTTTATTTTTATCAGCTACTTTATAAACATTTTAACTTGCCCGATCACTCCATTTTGTCTATGAAAGTCCGCATCCTAGAAAAAATAAATCATCCAACTAACAATCCGAACCTCAGTACTCCGTATTTAGACGTTCAATTTTACCTTCAGATATATAGATGACGTGTTGTCCATCAATAATCCGAACTTTGCGGATCATCTATATGAAATATATTCTCATCTAGGAAACGACAGAGAGTAGCAGATCCGCTTCGTACTTGGATATACTCCTTTCGACGCAAACGGCCATTTGAACACCTCACTGTATGACAAGCATGACGATTTCAGTTTCCACATAACTAACTTCCCTTTCATTAGTAGCAACATTCCGTCTTATCCTGCTTATGGTGTTTTTGTCACTCAACCGATACGGTACGCCAGGGCATGTTCCAAATATGAAGATTTCATCATTAGAGCCAGACGGCTTGCAAGTAAGCGACTTGTTCAGGGTTATGTTACACAACGGCTGAAATCATCATGGAGGAAGTTCTTCGGTTGCTACGAGGATGTAATAAAAGCATATGAGATCCCCCTTTTCAGAATGATAAGTAACAATCTAGATTGTGATTGAATGGCTGTCATCATCACCAAACAAGACATACCTGATATGTACATCGAGACAATCACCGAATTTGACAGGTTTCCATGGAGCTGTTGCGACGGATGTTGCATGCAATCAAGAGACGCTGACTCTCCCCGGGCACCTGGTCTCACTTCGGAATGTTGTTCATTCCGAGGTTTGCAACTGTTACTGTAGAAAACCTAATGATTTTGCTTTGTCTTCACGACTATGATGAGTTAAAGAAGATCCTGACGATAATCTCAACAGCAATCACAATAGTGCACCAAATTGAGCATCGACGGACCCCTAGCAAGCTATCCTCTTTTCTGAAAATTTGAGATTGACCTTATCTTCTAATCGTTGAGTAAGAGGTCTGACATTTCACATGTGAATTTCCTTTGACAAGACTTCCCTACTGATACCAATAATTTAAAACAAAGTGCCCTTGACCTACATATTTGATCCACTTATTAAATAAACATTACAGAAGTACCCATCAGTTATTCACTCTCAGTTAAGATTATCGTCAGGATCTCCTTTAACTCATTTGTGTCACACTCATGCCCTTTGCCGTGTGGAGCTGGTAAAAAAGTTCCCCGCGAGGGGTTTGACACTAAGTGTTTTGAATATATTTCCCTGACATGGTCGCCATAGCACTTTCTATATAGACATAACGCCAGACGGTGCATGAGTTTTACATATTGTTTTTATTTTCGTGCATGAACATTGACGGCGGGTGCGGCTAGCCAACAGGGGATGCTTACTCCTCCCGGGCACCTTGTCCCACCTCTAGCTTGCTAGGGGCTCGTCGATGATTCATTTTGTGCTCTATTGTGAGTGCTGTCGAGATTATCGTCAGGATCTTCTTTAACTCATTTGTGTCACACTTATGCCCTTTGCCGTGTGGAGCTGGTAAAAAGGTTCCCCGCGAGGTGTTTGACAGTAAAACAAAGGAGGGGATCTCTAACAACACCAGGTTGCAGCACCCACAGCAAAACCCCCAATGCAAAAACACAAAGCAGACAAGCACAGAAAGAGACGCGTAAGGGACAAGGAAGGAAGTTATTTGTTGTGGATTATGTCTGAATATTATTTGTTGTATAATAATATTCAAAACTTGAGATAAACAATTAAGGTCGTTTAAGCCAATTTATTCTTATTCTGCTATTTTGTGTGTCAAGAATTGTCCGCCCTTTTAGAAACAATGCTTCCAACCGTCAAAATAAGGATTGGCGTTCCTGCTGATAATGGCTATACCAACTTCACTTTTGGAAGTCAAAAGTGATTATCATATTTCAAAAACTTAAGTGAGGATTATGTTCACCTCATTTTTCAAAAACTTGGTCAGAATTATGTGAACCTCACTTAAAGATGTTTTTTCTTTTCTTTTTTTTTTTTTGGATTCAACCTTTTCGACTTTCAGTCAGATTTTTTTCATGTGTGGTTGGAGGATAATGTTCAGAAAAAGTTCCGGACTTAAAAAATATTACATTACTCTATGGTCTTATTTTGATTTTCGAACAAAAGCATGATTTGTCTCAGTAGATACAACGAAATAGTTTATCATAAAGGCTACTGTGCCTTTAACAGATTTATATGGCAACGTTTAAACTGAGCTTATCACAGGCTTTCAAACTGATCGTCTTTTGGTTGAAGAATCCGAAAAGGAAAA
Source organism: Pinctada fucata (assembly GCA_028142955.1). Classification (NCBI taxonomy): domain Eukaryota; kingdom Metazoa; phylum Mollusca; class Bivalvia; order Pterioida; family Pteriidae; genus Pinctada; species Pinctada fucata. The sequence continues at coordinate 26,016,872 of AP027102.1, read as the reverse complement.
GTCGTCATGGAACCTGAATAATGTAAAGCTGAACAGTGTATAGCTGATTTTTTGCCGTGGTATGAAACTTGAAAATAGATTTTAACCTATACTTAGAGTTATTATTATTACAATTTGAAATCATCCAAAGGTATCGAATCAATAAACGTTTAAATGTATTAAATACCGTTGAACAATATTTTGTGACACACTAGCTGCAACTCCATAATCCAAACTTGCGGATCCACTGTAATGGTGAAATTTTGGAGTTTTTTGGTGCAACATTCTGATTGAAACTCTCAATACTTCGAGTGTTACCCGAGTTTGCCGACTTTAAAGAGTGAGTAAGTGGTTCTTTAATTTACAGAATTGGAAAAAATCCATCAGTCAAGGGTTTTCCCAAAATGTTGAACATAAGGCAATGACTTAGTGAGCAACCATTTGATTTTTATGGGAGGGGGGGGGGGGGCAGGAAGACTTTTGCCAACCGGATTTTTTTTTTTCGGGCATTTTAAGAGCCTGAAAATATTTTTTGGTAATTTTATAATGTTGAAAATTACTCTAAACTGTAAATAATTTAGCGTAATTTTTCGGCCAAATTAAACATCAAACACAGAATGAGTTCATCTCTTGCCAGCAGGTCACTTCATTTTAATTTCTTGAATGGCATATGATACCTATAATCTATTCACTTAAATGATATTAAAGAAAGGCTTTATGTATATGGTGCCAATGACTTGAATTTGATTAATACACTCCGAATTGCATAAAGTTTGTTGCTGTTTTATTTGTACTTACAGTTTATGTCACACACAAAAGTGTTTACTGGGCATGTGGAAAGGTCGGAAGAGAGAGAGAGGGGCAATTCTTCCTGTCCCCCAATAAAAATAAAATGGATGCTCCGTTGAAGGAAGCACCCCTTTTTGATTTTTACTGTGTATTTCATTGTACGTTTTCTCAATATATCTTGTTTTACGAAGAAGTACGGGGTGAAAGACACCATTCAATTTGTAGTCTAATATTCAATCTCCCATCTATAAAATAAATCAGCGTAGGTTATGTACCTGTTAAGAAATTTTTCTTCTGCAGAACTACACAGGGGTATGTTTCCATAATTATTACAAGAATGACAAGCGTGTTTCGCACTGTGTATAAATTTCGTACATGGATGAATTGGGGCATATAGATGATCAAATATGCTCTTAATTTCAAATGTAGATATTTACTTTTTCCATGCATGTATGTTTAAAACAATGTTTGTGTCTAAATTACACTTTTCTATGTTTCAATTGTGTATCTATGGTAAACAAAGTCGCCATGTTTCTTTTTATATCCATTTTCATATTCATCTGTGTTGCTGTGGCCTCTACGTTTTGCGGTCTTGTTTTAGTGATGTCATATTACAGTGAGGAGGTTGTTTTATACCACAATTATACGTTCTTCGAGACCTCTGGGTAATTGGAGAAGTGAGAGGGTGGTGCGCTCGTAATCCAGGATAACCACACCATTTGCTACTTGCGTGGCAAATGACCTTCCAAAGTCGGCGCCGGTTGCCCATTGGTCTCGTCGGTTTATGCGTAGTATTTTGTGTTTACTTGTCGTATGTCTCTTTTTCGTATTATACTATGCTCGTCTTTTGTGTTTTTGCATCGGATGTTTTGCTGTTGGTGCTGCAACAGGGTCTTGTTGGAGATCCCATCCCTTCGTGTGTTACAAATTTGATTGGTTCAATACCTCCACGCCCCCTTAAAGTATCCGATGTACAATAGGGCATTTTTTCATGCCTGGTAAGGTACCATAAACCATATATTTTCTGAAAGGTTATAATGCCCACTGCTCAGAAATAATAATTATAGGGCCAGAAAAACAAAGGGGAGTAACTTTTGAAGAATTTAAATAGTCTATTTTCTCTATATAACATATGCAAAATAACAAAGTTGTACAAGAGTTTTCCCCTTTGATTTTTAAGACCTGAGAGTCTTATATCTGTACTCAGGACATCATTACCTTTCAGAAAATATATAGACCAGGAGTCCCCGAGGAGTCCCCGAGGGCACATGTAGCCAAGTTCGATCAATTTCGGTTGATCGTTTCTTCAACGCATTCTAAATTTCTGGTATCAAAATTTCTTGGAATTTCTAAAAAGTGGGTCCTGTAGCATCATACCCCACCCATCCTGCTACGTCTTTCGGTATACTTTTCGACATAGTAACTTTCATACTTTTTGGCATATTACATTGTTAAGATTTAGGATCACTGATGAGGGTTTAGTACCCGAAACGTGCATGTCTGGTCCACGTTGCCAATTTATCTGTTTTTTAAATGATGCTATTCAATTTGAAGACGTTTACAATTATAGTACCTTACCAGGAATAAAATTTACCATACTTCACAATGGAGACGATAAAATCGCTATGTAAAATGACTCAATTGAACAACGGATACCTTAAAGCGACCCGATTGATTATAAATTAAGATGTATCGACTTTTTTCGCTGTCACTGTTGTCTCGAAATGGATTCTCACTCAGTGCATTCAATCCATTGTCTATTCCCACAGGATCCCTTCATTCTTAGAAAAGAAAGGAGGAATATATAGCTACTATATTATACTATAATATAGCTGAACTATTTTCAAGCTAAGAATTCTTAACTTGAACTTAGTTCAGATATTTTTTATGTAACCAATCAACTTCATTCATAGCTTTTTGTGCTGTTTCTTTATCCCGGGAAGTTTCCTATCACTTTTCTGAATGGTACTATAAACTTTAACATGTAAAAGTGATTATCGTCTCCAATTATCGTCGATGGTCCGACGCCCTTCTCTCTGTTCTTCATAACTATGCTTATAACTTCATTACCTATGATGATCTTTCCTAGTGTTGTAAAGATAGTCGCCAATGTCGTCGTTGAAACTTGAAAGTCGCCGACTATCGATGATAGTTTTGAAAATCGATTGTCGCTGTTGAAGTTACTTTGACGCGAAATGATCTCAGTGTGAAATGTCATAGTGGAGTTACCGGTCGAGGAGGAGCCAATTTATCTATATCCCGGGCGTACTGAGTCTGCCATCTGGCTTTAGAAATAGAAAGGAAGGCCCTCCTTCTTAAGCAAACCTCGAGTGTTATTCAGAACAAGGAATGTTCAACATTTAATTTATTTCCAAGATTTTAAATTTAAATCAAATTCTTAAATCACAAGCTGAGGATTCTCCTTCTGGAAAGATACAAAACATACAACAATTTTAAACATGTAAAAAGTCCGATTATTCCGATTATGATATCGATTGTATTTCTCCGATAGTTTCCGATAATCGATAGTAATTTTTTCCGATTTCACAACACTAATCTTTCCGTATTTTTCCTACAGTCATGGGGCTGAGCAACTGATTTTCTGCCTCTCAAATAATAGGTAACCACAAATCAGCTCTCGCTTCCTTTGGCTTTGACACAAACAATTTAGATTTACCATACTTATACTGCATACCTAAAATGCATAAATAAAAACGTACAAACAACGTTTCATCGCTGGTTCCTCAAAATTTTCTACCAAATCTGTATCGATCTTACTCACCAAAGTTTTATCTGAAATCAAATCTGGACTTCAAAAATATTGTTCGACAATATATTCTAGGAGCGGTATTAACCAGATGTGGATTTTAAAGAATTCAAAGGAACTTTCAGAACATCCGCTCATTTCAATAGATTCAATTCAATCAAAGCCTTTGATATTTCGACACTTTACACAACAATACCACATTCTAAATTAAAAGAAAGACTCACCAAAATTATACATAATGCGTTTACTTTGTTAAAGAAAAGTCCGAATATATAAATAAGTACACTTAAGCAGATGTTAATTTCCTGATCGACAACATTTTTGTGGTGTTTGGAGGAAAGGCCTTCCAGCAAATTGTCGGAATTCTAATGGGAAGCAATTGTGCCCCACTTCTTGCCGACATTTTTCTTTACTTGTACAAAGCTGAATTCATTCAATCTTTAGTCCCTGAAGGGAACAGATACGTAACTTTAACTTCGCTTACAGATACATAGACGATGTGCTAGCAGTCCATCAATAATCCAAAATTCGCGGATTACCTCTGCAGAATATATCCTTGTCACATGATCACCTCTAAAAGTTGACAAACGTGACGACTTCGATTTCAACATTACAAACTTTCCTTTTCTGAGTAGCAGCATCCCTTCATCGCCTGCTTATGGCGTGTTCATATCTCAATTAATACGCTATGCCGGAGAAAGTACCAAACATACAGATGTTGTTCTGAAAGCTAGGCGTCTTTCAGATAAGCTTCTCAATCAGGAATACGTTTGTGACCGACTAACCTCGTCACTGAGGAACTTCTTCGGTCCATATGGAGAACTCGTCATACACTATGATGTCCCACTCTCAAGAATGGTGGATAACATTCTGTCTTAGACCATTTTAACCATACAACCATCGAATATACTTTCATCTTCCGAAATGGAAGTAACAGGATGTGACAATTCTAAGGAAATTAAAGCGATGAATGCTGCATGCAAGCTGGAGATGCTGACTCTTCCTGGGCACCTGGTCTCACACCTACTTGGTATTTCGCTTTGTTTCATATGATGGAGGTTTTTGTTTGTTTGCTTTGGTTCCTGTTTATCATGATATTCTTATGCCTTTGGTTTGTGATGTCCTGAATTATCGATTTTGCACTGTGTTTTGGGATTTGGTCATTGTCCATATTCGTCATTTGATGACTGTGCACGGCCACATACCCTTCAATTATTCGACCTCATTTCAAAGCCAATGATTTTACCTGTCCCTTTCCTACCATTGAACAATGAGCTGATAAAGACTCCTGGACCTTCAAAACGACTATAAACATCACATGCACTCATAATCAAATTAAACAAGAGGGCTACGGGGGCCACATCGCTCACCTGAGTTGAAGACGAAGGGCTAAAAGTGACCAATTTGGAATTTGCCGGCTTGAGTACTAGCTTCCTGTAAGGTTTCTTGAAATTCCAAGCAGCAGTAACGAAGAAGTTTAAAACGCTTGAGATAACCAGATCCTCTGCAGCCATATTGTTGACAAATTCGCACGAAAAAAAAATTGTAGAGGACCTTAAATAGTTTTAAAGACCTAAAATACTTGGAACATTTTAGGTCAAGATTTCCGTTTTCATAAACTGGTTAAGAATCTGGAAATTTTACAAAAGCTTCTTTTAAATTCGGATCTATTCAAGCAACAGAGAACATTACTTTCAGTATTACACAACCCGCCTGACTTGACCAATCTACAGTCTTGTACCAGAGCATTCTTAAAACTTGCACTCTGACTGAGTGTGACGTCGGGACTCCATGACAGGCCCTGTCTAAACCTCTTTAGAGAAGACGGGTCCCCAACCACCTGTCCTCTTTGAATGTCAGTCGGATTCCTTGGGTGATTAACATACATGAGCTCGCTACAGCCGGCAGAGCACGGACTGTATTACGTACGCCCTCTTTTGATATCCATTTACATATTCATCTGTGTTGCTTGGACCCCTGCGTTTTGCGGTCTTGTTTGTGTGTGGTCATCTGACAGTGAAAAGGTTGTTTTACACCATAATTGTACGTTCTTTGATACCTCTGGGTAATCGGAAAAGTGGGAAGGTTGTGCGCACATAATCCAGGATAACCACACCTTCTGCTATTTCCGTGGCAGATGGCCGTCCTCAGTCGGCATCGGTTGCCCCTTGGTCTCGTTGGTTTATGTGTAGTCCTTTGTGTTTGATGTTTCTGTGTTGACGTTCCTTGTCCCTTATGCGTCTCTTTCTGTGCTTGTCTGCTTTGTGTTTTTGCATTGGGTGTTTTGCTGTGGGTGCTGCAACCTGGTGTTGTTGGAGATCCCCTTCTTTGTTTTATAGTGATGTGATAAACAAAATTAGAAGGATCTAAGGTAGACAGCATAACCATGGAAATGCGTCAGAATCATCAAACGCCTATTATACCGCGGATATGATCCTAATATCACCAGACGAATAAAAATTGGTACTCGACCAATCTACAGTCGAGTACCAGCGGATTCTTAAGACTTTAACTCTGACTGATTGTGACGACGGGACTCCATGATGGACCCTGTCCAAATCCAATTAGAGAAGACAGGGCACCAACCACCTGTCCTCTCTTAATGTCAGTCGGACTCCTCGGGTCATAACGTACGTGATGAGTTCGCTATAGCCAGTAGAGCACGGACTGTTTAACGTACGTCCTCTTAATATCCATTTACATATTCATCTGTGTTGCTTGGACCCCTGCATTTTGTCTTTCTGTCTTTCTTGTGTGGTCATCTCACAGTGAGAAGGCTGTTTTACACTACAATTGTGCGTTCCTCGAGACATTTTGGTAACCGGAATAGTGGGAGGGTTGTGCGCTCGTAATCCGGATAACTACACCATTGTATGACAAATGACCGTCCAAACTCGGCACCGTTTGCTTTGGTTTATGTTTAGTCTTTTGTGCTTGATGTCTCTATGTCGTATGTCTTCTTTTTGTCTCCAAGTTTGCTCGTTTTCGCATCAGGTGTTTTGCTGTTGGTGCTACAAGGTCTGGTTGGAAATCCCCTCCCTTCCTTACTTTCCGAATCGTTACATCAAATTCGGTTCAGCAGATGCTGAGAAGATCTGCACGAAAAACAGGAAAGTGATAGAAGACTCCTTGCTTCATGTAAAGTTTCGTGAAATTCTGTGCAGAGAAGTCGAACATGTTGAAAGTATACGATGGACAACGAACAGGGCACCATGATAATACTTCACTAAGCTTTGCTTGGGTGAGCTTCTAAAAGGACAAATTTAGCTGAAATGACAAATATGGATAATGACCATATCCATGTTTACAGCACAAAATCGATAATTCAGAAAAACAGGAACCAAAGCAAACAAACAAAAACCTCCACCGTATGAAAAGAAGCGAACTCCCGATATGAGAGTGAGACCAGGTGCCCAGGAAGAGTAAGTATCTCCTGCTTGCATGCAACACCCGCCGCTTCAATTCGGTAGAACTTCACATCCAGTTACTTCCATTTTGGAAGACATAGAGTACAATCTTTGGTTGGATGGTTCAAATGGTCTTTGACAGAATATCATCCACCATTCTGGAGAGTGGGACATCATAGTGTATGACGAGTTCCCTATGTCGATCGTAGAACTTCCTCAGTGACGATGTTAGTCGGTCACAAACATATCCCTGACTGAGAAGCTTATCTGAAAGACGCCTAGCTCTCAGAACAAAATCCGTATATTTGGTACTTGCTCTGGCATAGCGTATCAACTGAGAGATGAACACGCCATAAGCAGGCGATGAAGGGATGTTGCTACTCAGAAAAGGAAAGTTTGTAATGCTGAAATTGAAGTCACGTTTGTCATAGAGTGAGGTGTTCATGTGACCATCAGTGTCGTAGGACAACATTATGTCCAAATAGGATGCTGAATTATTTGTCTCTGTAGTTTCTTTGACTTCAAGCTCCGAAGGATAGATACTGCTCAGGTAATCCGCGAATTTTGGATTATTGATGGACATTTTGAGGAACCAGCGATGAAACGTTGTTTGTACGGATTCTTATGCATTTTAGGTATGCAGAATAAGTATGGTAAATCTAAATTGTTACTGTCGAAGCCAAAGGAAGCAAGAGCTGATTTGTGGTTATCTATTATTTCAGAGGCAGAAAGGTTTGTTAGGGTGTAAGTGGGATTTCCAGGTGTCGAATTTAAACCCAACTCTTTAACTAGACTGTCAAAATAGTACTTTTTGCAAGTGAATGTGTAATTATTTGAGGCTTTATCCGCTGATGTGATGACATAATGTTCTTGGAGGTAGGTAAGCTCTGTGATAACATCAGGGTCTTTAAATATAGACACGAATCTGGTGTTCACAGTTGATTTTAATCGGTTAATTTAATTAGTTCACAGTTGATTTTAATCGGTTTAAAGGTATTTTACACCCAAAGACAAGCTCTTTATATGACATCATAGATAGTATCTGTTTGCTTGTATTGATTTTTACTGGAATTGTTGAACGGTTGCCAGAGGTTTCGGACAAAAACAAATTCGGCCTCAGAGGTTTCGGCCTTCGGTTATTTTGACTGCCATAGGACTTAAGTGGTTTCGGCCTCAGCCCAGCGAGATGGAATCAAATAGTGGAAAAGCCAATGATACTTGATATTCTTAAAATATTCATATATACACGAATAAAAGCAATGCTTCTTTTCCTCATATGAAATTCATCTCATTTTCCTTAATGAAAGCTACACTCTATAAATAGATTAATTTTATTCTGATCAATAACGCCATATTTCAACTTAATGACAAATATGGATAATGACCATATCCCTGTCTACAGTACAAATTCGATAATTCAGAAAATCAGAAACCGAAGGCATACAAAATCAGGATAAAACAGGAACCAAAGCAAACAAAAACAAAAACCTCCACCATATGAAAAGAAGCGAACTACGAACGAGATACGAAAAGAATGTTCAGATATATATAAAGCACAAAATGGTCAATGTCGGATCACTTAATGTTCATATATTAAGCACAAAAGGGGCAATGTCGGATCCATCAAATAAAGGTCCAATGCATATGTCTCTTGGAAGAATTGGACATAAACAGCACAGGTAGAAGTGACTTTACGACACCGTTTTTATAATGAGTTCATTCTGAGGTCGAATCAAGAACCTTTGGACAATAAATAGCCCCACATTCCCTTAAGAAACCCGAAGTATTGATTATGTGATCAAGTTTATTCCAGAGTTCATAAATGGATGCGTTTGCGTGGCTGTAACCGCTCCTATGCCTCCTCCTCAACAGCCCGTCGAGCACCAAGGCAACCTGAACATCAACTAGGTTGGCCTCTATCTTCAATGGGTGAATGAGGAGGTACATAGGAAGATTGCTTTTCTTAGCTTTCTTATTTAAACGCTGATGACAACCTGTAAAAAACATAATTAAATGGTGTAATTAATGTATATTATTGAATGACGTCACTAATGGATTAAGCAAATATAAAAGAATTTCTGGATTTAATTATATTTAAATATCCCTCGTACCTTAAATTTCTGACAAGTGTGAAATAGATATATACCTTCTACATCATTGTTGGTGCGGACCGTGCGTCTATAAACGCAACATTGACGTACACTCCACACCGTGGAATTAAACCAAGTTTGTTCAATATATGAACATAACTTCCTTAGCTCTGTACTATTGGCAAGTTCCTTTCAGCTGTAATAAAATTAATCATTATCTATAGTGCAAGTATGCCTTCAAGAAGATCGATAATTTTTTTGCAAAATAAGTCGATGTAAAGTAGGAATACATATATTGCCAGGCGGTAGGTGCCGAAGGCAGTGTGTTCGAACCATGGCAGGGAAGAATAGGTAAAAAGGGTACCTTGTTAGATACATTTTCTTGTGTTTTGTATATGTTTATTTCTCATGTATAGTCTGACTATCCAAGGTCAATCGTACTAATTGGGTGTTAATGTACTGTTTCGTTTGTGTTTTCTTGGTATAAACCTTCCTATATATACCGTACCTCAAGAATGCATCCTCAATGAGGGTATGTGGGAGGAAAGCCAGGGCCATTAGCTTTCTACAGTACTGGAAGACGGAATTCTTTTTTGAGTAATAGACTATATTTTGTACTAAACAGTTATATACATGATTTTCTTGTGCTTTGTATATGTTTATTTCTCATGTATGTATAGTCTGACTATGCAAGGTCAGCGTACTAATTGGGTGTTAATGCACTGTTTCGTTTGTGTTTTCTGTGTATAAACCTTCCTATATATACCGTACCTCAAGAATGAATCCTCAATGAGGGTATGTGGGAGGAAAGCCAGAACCATTAGCTTTGTAGATTACACACTGAAAAAAGGGTGCGAGCGAGCGAAAATATAATTTTTTTATGTGTTAAAGCTTATTGCCGCTTCTACGTTTAACTTATTTTCTGTGAAAAAATATCAACTTACCAGTTTTGCATTTTATGTGAGTCCAAGTCTCACACTCATCACACGTGACGGCTTAATCCTCATCCTTAACTTCTTTCGTGCAAGTCGCACAAACCTCCATCATTAATTGTCAAATTTTGAATCAAATTGATATCTTAAATCTGCTTGAATGACGTAACATTGATATTTCAAAACCTGACATATGATTTATATTAATTATACGTAACCATCGGAAATAATCGAACTTGGTTTACAAAGGAAACCTGGACTAGGGCTGAGATAAACTTGAAAAAATGCGAAATCGTTTTGCATCATTTAAGGAAGTAGAAAGACGTCCAATGATGTTAACCTTCCCCTGGACTTGAACCTGGACCTTTCTCTTTTCGCGAGAATGTGCTATCGTTACACTAGGAACAAAGGGTGGCATAATATAATTTGAAATATATATAGATTAATAAATATCACATACACATACTCGAAGTCGGCAAATTTTACCCACGGCAAAGGGATTTCTGGATCGGAAACCTCTGGAGTCCCAACTGGTTTTTGTCCGAAACCTCTGGCAATCGTGTTCACATAATTTGTTGCCATGTGGTCGCCCTACCTTTTTTTTTTTCAGTGCTCAGAAGAGGCTCTTAAAATACTAATTAATACACAGAAAAATATTGTGCGTTAGCTTGATATTAGTTTGATTAAGCTTTTGTTAGAATGTGCATTAGTATGATTTTGGAATATATGTAAGGTCCTCAAGGAACCCGAGCCATTTTCCTCATCACAGCACAAGTTTCTTTATTTCGTTTAATTTAAATACAGATACATGTTTATAATCTTAATACATATGTTATAATACGTAATGATATTTAGAAATGTATAATGTACATATATATAGATGTAGGTACAACAGTTTTCGTTAGTTTTGGTGTGAAATTAGTAGGAAAGAAATGCAAACAGCTTGTTTAATACCGAACAATTTTTATATTCCTTAATCAGGAGCTTTTTGGCAATTTCGCTTTTAAGCATATAGATTGAATTACAGCTCAAAGATTTTCTTTCACTCCTATGATATGATTTATAGATGACAAAGCCAACTAACGACAGGACTATATTAGCATCATTGTACGATTTATTACCGATTTTGTATCCAAAAACTATATGAAATAGTGTTTTTATCTCTTTTTCAAACTTTATGTGTTGGAAAAACCGCTTAATTAATGTCCATAATATATCATTTTCCGAGCAATTAATAAGATAATGGATGTAATCTTCCTTTTCTTGACATTTTAAGCATAAATCTGTATCTGCTATTTTCCATTTATAAAGAAGACATCCGTTAGGTAAGATATGATGTAAAAGCTTCCATCTATACATTCGTTCCTCGTTTTCTACAATATGATTAGTAATAAATTCGAATGCAGATGTTATGATTTCATTTCTCAAGGAATCAAAGTATTTATTCCAATAACTTAGTACGCTATTGTTTGAAATTATTTTTTCAAGAAGTACTTCGTACAGTGTTTTATTGTTTATACGTTTTATGTTATAAAATTCTTTTTGTCTATATGAATAAACTGTTATTTCTTTATCTCTTTAAGTATAATTGAATTTTCTTTTTTCTCTTTCATTGATTTGGTATTGAACTTTTAATTATTTGAATTTCACTTATCCAATTTGTTGTATTCTTTAATCTGTTAAATATATAATTTTCATTTATTTTCCCTTCCTTGTCAATTATATCATTTATGGTTATAAATTCTGAATCAATCCAGTGTTTGAAAATCAGTGACTTATTTTCAAAAATAATATATTGGTTTCCCCATATAACTTGGTTTTGTATATTTTCATACGGTTCGTCAGACTTTATTGTTTTTATCCAAGAAAGGTCTTCCAGCAAATTGTCGGAATTCCAATGGGGACCAATTGTGCCCCACTCCTTGCCGACATTTTCCTTTACTCGTACGAAGCTGAATTCATTCAATCTTTGGTCTCTGAAGGGAAAAGATACTTAGCTTCTGACTTCAACTTCACTTACAGATACATAGACGATGTGTTGTCCATCAATAATCCAAAATTCGCGGATTTCCTGAGCAGTATCTATCCTTCGGAGCTTGAAGTCATAGAAACTACAGAGACAAATAATTCAGCATCCTATTTGGACATAATGTCCTACGACACTGATGGTCACATGAACACCTCACTCTATGACAAACGTGACGACTTCAATTTCAGCATTACGGACTTTCCTTTTCTGAGTAGCAACATCCCTTCATCGCCTGCTTATGGCGTGTTCATATCTCAGTTGATACGCTATGCCAGAGCAAGTACCAAATATACGGATTTTGTTCTGAGAGCTAGGCGTCTTTCAGATAAGCTTCTCAGTCAGGGATATGTTTGTGACCGACTAACATCGTCACTGAGGAAGTTCTACGGTCGATATGGGGAACTCGTCATACACTATGATGTCCCACTATCCAGAATGGTGGATGATATTCTGTCATAGACCATTTGAACCATCCAACTAAAGATTGTACTCTATATCTTCCAAAATGGAAGTAACCGGATGTGACAGTTCTACCGAATTGAAGCGACGGGTGTTGCATGCAAGCAGGAGATGCTTACTCTTCCTGGGCACCTGGTCTCACTCTCATATCGGGAGTTCGCTTCTTTTCATATGGTGGAGGTTTTTGTTTTTGTTTGATTTGGTTCCTGTTTTATCCTGATTTTGTATGCCTTCGGTTTCTGATTTTCTGAATTATCGATTTTGTACTGTAGACAGGGATATGGTCATTATCCATATTTGTCATTAGTAAATGTTGATAAAAGTCTGGTATATTATTTATTTCTGGAATCTTTCTCAAATCTTTTATATTCATTTTAAAGATAAAAAAATCCACCCCAAATTCTTGGTAAGAATGTCCACGACTCGTTGTCATCTGAATATATCAGTCTTTTTATCCATTTAACTCTTAGAAGATCTATATGTGTAACAATATCTCTTATGTTTAATCCCCCGTTTTCACTTATCTATAAGTACAGATCTTTTTACCTTTTCTCTTTTCGAGTCCCATATAAAATTGTAAATCATTTTTTCAAGCTGTTTGATTTGAGTTACTAAAATTGGTTGTGCACTAGCTATGTAAGTTATTTTTGGAATTACAAAGTTTTGAATAACCACTTTTTTGCCTATCATCGTCAATTTCCTTTTCTTCCAGTTTTCCAACAGTTTATCAATTGATGAAATTTTACTTTCCCAATTCATATTGTAATGAACCTTTGTGTTCCTTCCGAATATGAAGCCCTACCTTTCTTATGCAAAAGTACTTAAAGATTTCAAAACAACTTTAAGGCTTTTCGATGGAGGTATATCTGGATATACCGAATATTTCTTCACAAAATAGGCATCAAACAGTTACATTCTTGACATAAAAAAGGTCAAATTTTCATTTTATGTACAAACTTACACAATTTATTTTTACTTCTTTGATTTATGAGTAATCTAGAAAAGGGCCCTATGGTTCGGGATCCGTTCAATCTATCACGGTTCATAGTTAAACTCTTAATACAAATACCATGGCTTTTCCATCAGTCAAATAACATTTTCCATGATTCTTGAACGGGTAGACTACCAATGGCAAAATCCATTATGTTATGGGTTTCACCGAGTTGGTGAAAAACTTGTTAAGTACATTGTATATTTAATTTAACACCGACTTTTATGAACTTTTTTTTCTTCAAGGATATGGATTTGGAACTAGCCGATCCCATTTCAGATTCTGATCAGGGCCATTATGCTGCCGTTTATTCAAGGTATAGGAATGCCACTCTTTACATTCTGGATTGAGATTATTATCGAAGCGAGACAGTCATGTACAAAGATACTGTTAAGGTAAATTTCATCGCTTTTACACATTTTCTTGTTTTAGTGTTATCGCATAGCATCACAAATATAATCAGATTGTCTTTAATCTGGGCTTGCATCTAGCTAAGAGGACGATGAGAAGTTAAAGTCAGTCTTACTTTTCGATATAAGATAGTGTGACCCTCTTAGTAACATGAAAGTAAGATGAAACATTTAATTATTTACTTATGTAAGGAAGTCATATGATGCTGTTTTACCTTTAAAGTCACATACTTTGCATGAATTGTGCGTTAGCTTGAGGTCTGCTAAGAGACTTCTGTTGACTGGATGTAATTCTTCCACTGTACGCTGTAATGCATGCCATTTGAACATTTTTTTGTGATTTCTAAAAAAACCGATTCGGCTATATCACATACTTTAAAGGGTAGCAGCTTTGATATTTCACATACAGGTACCTCGTTATGAGACCTTTTGGCTTTAATTTGGCTTTAGACCTAGTCACTTCGACCATTGACTTTGAATGAATTTAAAAAAAAAACCTTTACCTCCGTGATATCTCTTCAATTATAAGGAATATATAGCTTTGATATTTCACATGTAGATACCCTGTGAGACTATGGCCTTTGACCTAGCGACATTGTCCTAAGACTTTGACCTTCTTTTCACATAATTTTATTCTCGGTTCTCTTCATTAGTAAGGGGTAAAATTTTGATATTTCACATGTAGGTATCTTTTGAAAGAACCTTTCATTTGAGACCAAAACATGTGACCTAGTTGTACTGACCTTTACCTGTTGTCCAAAACTTTTAACTTTGGTTGTATCTCTTCACCTGTAAGGTGTAGGGCTTTGATATTTCACTTGATACCTTGTGACAAGTCCTTTCATTTGAGATCATGACCCATTTACCAAATGACATTTACATTTTTAGACTTAATAACTTTCAATGTTTTTGGCAATATTACATTGTTTAGATTGAGGATCACTGATGAGGGCTAAGTACCCGAACGTGCATGTCTGGTCTATGCTGAAAATTTATCTGCTCTTTTATGATGCTATTGAATTTGAAGACGTTTAACATTGACCCTTGCCTGTGACTTTTTCCTCAGAAACTTAAACCAGTGCTATTTTGATTAAGCAATAAGAGATATGATTTTGATATTCAAAGTATAGCCTCCTCTTGACAAGGCCTTTTTATACCTTAACCGTTGAACATCCGACGGTGATAGGCTTTTATAAATTCATACATAGATTATTTTCATTGAGACACTGACTTTTGACCTTGGACATTGACGTTTCAAAAGTTTTTTAACCTGGGCTATATCTCTTCAGCAATATAATTTGTAGGTTTTGATATATTACAAGTAGATTAACTATGACCTTCCTTTGTGGCCTTGACGTTTGACATATTGACTCTGACTTACTTTTCAAAAAAATATTTACAGCTTAAACAATTAATGATAGGGTTCGATACAAAATTACTTGAAATTTCTCAAACGTGGGTCCTGTGGCATCATATCCCACCCATTCTGCTACGTCTTTTTGGTACATTTTTGGACATAATCATTTTCATACTTTTTGGCCCATTTACATTGTTTAGACTGAGGATCACTGACGAGGGTTTAGTACTCGAAACGTGCATGTCTGGTCCATGCTGTAAATTTATCTTTGGGCCTCCTGTTTCCGGTTTTCTTTGACTCGGAGTTAAACTTCCTAAGGCCCTCCTTAAAATGTAGTATTTTTCTCTGCACTGGCTGGAGTTGGGAGGGGATTTCATGGATCCCTTTTCAGCCATTTCTTTAGAAACGAGGTGCCACAAGGACTTGTTAAGCATGAAGTCCTTGTTTTTCTTTTTCTTATCAATTAGCATCTGTAGCAAGCCTTTTGTCTGTCCATATTTCCATTCGAATCTACTCGTGGATGTATTTTCATCTGAGCTTTCATAAGACGGACCTACATCAAAAATTTCATTTGTTGGATCCGTGCCAGCGGGACTTTCTGTCTGAGAAGTGCAAGGCAGAATCTCATCCTGCAAAGTGCTCCTTTCCTCTTCTGTAGTTATGCCTTGTAGTATGACTTTACCGTTTTCCAAATTCAGAAATACAGGATCATCCTGAGCGAGGTTTTCCGGCAAGATTTGCTGCAGCTGCCTGGTCACATCCGTCACATCTGAAAGACAGGTAAAATTGATGCAATTAACGGTTTACATGGTTGATGTAAAATGTTAATATTTTTTAATGCACGTAAAGTAAGACCTAGTGGAGGGGGTGGACTGGATGAATGGGAGGGTGAAGGAAGGGGGTGGAAGGTGGGAGGGAAAATGGGAGGAAGGGGGCAAGAGGGGGAGGTAATGGAAGGGTAGAGAGGAGGAGGCGGGAGAGGGGAGGTAAAGGGGTGGGGAAAAAAAGAGAGGTACACCCTGTGCGCCTCCAACCCTAGTGAGTAGTGATCGACTTAGCTTGTATGCCAGCGCCAGTATGGTCTAAAATAGAATTAGTTACTATGACATTACTTTCATATTGACAATATTAATATTGAAATAAGGGGCATTACTTAATTGAAATGATAGTCCTAACTATAACCGTTGTTGCCACACAACATAGAAAAGTGAAAGTGAAAGCAGCCCTTTCAAAATCCAATACAAAATTTTCAACGGCTACTGTGTCAATGATGCTCATGATATGTCTTTAAAAATCATTTAACATTTCAATCATGTCATAGAATAGTCACTTACTTTCAGATAGCGCTGGTATAGTGTTCCCTTTCACTAGAAATTTATAGCATTTGCTTCCGATGTCTAAGACAAGCGGTATGATCGCTTCTGAGATATCTTGCACATGTCCTTCCGCCATGATGGATGACGTCATGAAGTCTGTTGGTAATTCTAACCACACTAGGAATGGCCTGCAGGATTGGTAGCCAACGATTGGTACAATATGTTTCCAAAGGTACCATTGGCATGTCATTGTTAGAAAATGTTGCCAATCGGTACCATTTGCATAATTCCGAACGCACCCAGTATTAATCTTAGAGTAGCATCAAATACGTATTTTTGACAAAATAAATATCTTGAGTTTGTTGGTAGTGGCGCCACCTACAATAAATGTCTTTTTCAAACCGTGTTATTTCCTCTTGTTGTTGTGTTCATATTCGAGAGGTAAAGCACTGATGTGTCTATTTGCTATTTTGCCAAAAATTCCTGTACATAACAAAATTTATTTCAGCTGCTTCTATTTTTATTTGATGTTTCCAGAATGATCAGTGATATTCTAAATTGTGATTAAAGGCTGTCAACATCACCAAATAAGACATAGTTCGTGATACTGTTTAAATTCTTACGATTTTGCTTTTCGACTTTGAGACTGAAGAACTGATGGGAATTTTTTTATGTTGTTGTATCTACTTTGTAAAAAGTGCCCGGCTCCAAATTTCCTGTAGTGTTGATAAAGAAGCAAAGTCAAAAAGTGATACCCTTCTTATGTTGATGTACTTATAAAGGTCATTCCTTACACTTCATGTAATCAAATGTCATTGTTTGTATTTATTTAATAAATTAGATTACTAAATAGTCGATTTGAAAATTTCAGAACCTAGAAATGTCCTTTCCTATGAACTTTTTTTCATGATTCTTACTTATGGGATAGTACTGAACGAATCTAGCTTGGTTGCCACTCTGGCAACCTTGGGCAACTCTATTTATCGGCGGAAATTCAAAATGGCCGCCAAATGCCTTCCACCAATAGATGGAATTAAATTCTTTCTTTAAATATTAAGTGTGGCACATCAAATCAGGGGTTTTGAGGGTCAACAAATCCATTTCCGATGTCATTTTTACAATTTGAGTTCATTCAGGACTAAAAATTCAAGATGGCCGCCTAATTTCAACCTCATTATGATACAATGTGAATATTTCAATAAAACGTTCGTGCAACACATTTTATTTGTAGTTGCAATGATCCTAGAATATTATTTACTTTGCTGTTTTGGTTGTTATCAGCTGACACATGCTTCTGGGACAACTCTGCTTATCGGGGGAAATTCAAAATGGCCACCAGATAGTATCCAACTACTGTGTAAGATGTAATAATTACTTGATATATCAAGTGTAGCACGTCTAATCAGTGGTTTTAAGGGTCAAGAAATCCATATCTGGTGTCATTGTGTTTATTAGTTCACTAAAGGCCAACCTCACTTCAATATTCACATTTCGTTACGAATAACTGTGGTGCATCCTATTTGTGAACCCAAAGGTGGTATTACCAATGTCTTTCATTTTGTCGATATGAGCTTACACATGCTCTTTTTACATCGATTGCACATTCTCAAACCGTGAAAGTGAGGATTTTTTAAATATTTATATCAAGATAAAAGTTAATTGCAAATATTGTATGCTCTAAGAAAGGGTGGTAAGAGTCGACCTGAAGAAATAATCTATATACATTTGTAATAGGGCTATGAGTTGTCAAAATGTCATGTCAAATACTTAAGTGATTGTCCTATTTGAAAGTCTGCAAAAGGAATTCATAGGAGCAAAGTTCAATCAGGATTGCTGCATGATCTCTATTTTTGGCATAGATCATTTTCCCTGTCACTGTTCTTTTAACTTAATGCTCTTGTTTTGTTCTAGATTCATTTCAAGCTGGTCACACTGACTACGTCTTACTTTCAACCAAATACTCTCTGTGTTGTAAGAAAACATTTGGAATGAAACCCTGTTTAAGATACGATATAGAAACAACCTTCAAACTATACGGAATACTGATATTCAAGACAATTGCTTTCAAGATTTCACACACTTGAGTTGTACATGCCAAAAACATACGTAGTACCATTTCATCTTTCCACAGTTGAAGACTCCTAGCTCAGATTCAATTTAGAATCACTATAGAGAAAAACGGAGGGAACCTCCAACCAGAAGTAAATATGATCCTTAGATGTAATTTTAGCAGAAGAAATTTTGAAAGGCCTGATCATTTACAAATTTAACCGGCCTTAAGAAGAAAAAGGAGAGTGCTAACCCTGTTACTATTGAGAAGCCTTCTCTACATAGAAGAATACATTCTATGCACCAGACATGCATGGTTAGGACAATAAATGATAAATTGTTTTGCCACATTTGAAGACATTCTTTTACAAAGTTCCATTTTAAGTATAAATAGGATAAAGATGCAAGGTTCAGAATTCCATTGCAAAATGGTATATGTCATCGTTAACGTTATACATAAATATAGTAGATAGCTCAACTCAGAATAAATTACACCTATTGTTGTAAAGGAAACACCAAAAGACTTTCTATTGCATTCTTGCCGATTGGATAAAAGCTAATACAGACCAAGAAAGAAATGGCCAAAACAGCCAAAACAGCCAAGTTACCTCGAGTTTACTTGCTTACTCTTGAATACCCTGCGTCAAACAAATTGGTCTTATATCAACATGATCAATAGCGAAACTTTATTTTTGTCTTTTGAGTGCCATTTTAATCAAATAAATGACATGTTTATCTTTACATTACATTTTGACGAATCTTAGTCTGCTAAAGTTGAAGCCATCCAATCTTATATGCCACTCTTACTCATTTTTCATGATATAGTAAATCTTATAAAATACTAGCTTGTGATATTTCTTATTAGAAAAATACAATATTCATACATTGTTTTATTATGTTAACTTATTGTTTCTTTTGTATTATTCATAGTTCCCAACTATAAGGTGGAAATCTTGAAATAAGCATGTATGAGCTCAAGTCGTAACAAGATCCATGCGAGGGAATACTACGACCCTCAAATTACTAATACGATGAGTTGTCCTTCCTTTTTCTTAAGAAAATAAATTAAAATAAATGTTGTTGCATTGAAGCCGAAATTTTGCTGCCATTTGGAGTTTTCAGTCTTAAATAAACCCATATTAACATAATGACACGAGATACGGATTTTGTGGCCCTTGAAACCACTTAATAGATGTACCACATTTGATATATTAAGTAATTATTACATTTTACTCAGTGAAAGGGGACTATTTGGAGGCCATTTTCAATTTTCCCCGATGAAAAAAGTTATCCTACAAGTATATGTGAACTGTAAACAACCAAATCAGCAAAATAAATGTTTTGAAGGATCATTGCAACTACAAATAAGGTGTGTAACACGAACATTTTACTGAAATCTACACAACGTACCATAAAAAGGCTGAAATTTGGCGGCCATCTTGATTTTTTAGTCCTGAATGTACTCAAATTGTAAAAATGACATCGGAAATGGATTTGTTGACCCTGAAAACCCCTGATTTGATGTGCCACACTTATTATTTAAAGAAAGAATTTAATTTCACCTATTGATGGAAGGCAATTGGCGGCCATTTTGAATTTCATCCGATAAGCAGAGTTGTCCCAGATGTACATGTCAGCTGCTTACAACAAAAACAGCAAAATAAATGTATTCTAGGACCATTGCAACTACACATAAAATGTGTTACACGAACGTTTTATTGAAATATTCACATTGTACCATAATGAGGTTGAAATATGGCGGCCATCTTAAATATTTAGTCCTGAATGAACTCAAAATGTAAAAATGACATCGGAAATGGATTTGTTGACCCTCAAAACCCCTGATTTGATGTGCCACACTTAATATTTAAAGAAAGAATTTAATTTTATCTATTGGTGGAAGGCATTTGGCGGCCATTTTGAATTTCCGCCTATAAAAAGAGTTGCCCAAGGTTGCCAGAGTGGCAACCAAGCTAGAATCATTCAGTACCATCCCATAGATAAGAATCATCAAAAAAAGTTCATAGGAAAGGACATTTCTAGGTCGGCCACATGTTATATAAGGCTTTCAAATCGACTAAAAAAGAAAGGAAATATATAAAGATATAGATTCTGCTTTTTAAAGTGAACCTGACCTAATATGTATCCCTGTAGTACACTCTCAGTATATTAATATGTAGTTTTCTTTTTATCATTTCATATACTTTTTAAACCTGTTAACGTTCCTAAACGATCTAATCCAAGTGTCATCCTCGGGCAACCCTGGCGGCAGCGAACGTTTTTTCGACCTGTTTTTGCATCAAGCACAAAATTTCTGTCTTTCATCCTTAAACTAATTACCTTATATAATGTTACTTAAAATTCACAGTTCCCAATAAATCCTCGAACCTCTGCAGGACAAATTTAGATCAAATAAAAGAAAGTAGCTCTTGTAGCATTTACAATATAAAATTTTTGATTGTTTCTTCCCACTGTTCTAAAACCTGGATATATACAGGGTTTTTAAATACTGTTATTATACCTTTACTTATTTTTCCCTATGTAAGATACTCATTAAAACTAGTTGTAACCCGCCTGATGAGACTATTCCCCTGCAAAGGGTGTGTTAGTTGAGTAGACAATTTCCCTAGGGATATAGCTTCGAAATGGGGCGGAGTTACAGCGCGTGACTTCGAAATGGGGCGGAGCTACAGCGGGTGACGGTACAATAAAACAGTTAGTCGGCTTCACCTCGGGAAACAGGTCTAGTCTCGGGAAACCAGAATCATGCTAACTCCCTCACTGTATATTGTACAATAAATGAGTAGCGGCTGTTGTCCTCTGGTAAAGTTGAGCTATTGGTAACTTATGCTTGGCATTGCTTGCTTTCATGTTTAAATGTATAGCACGAGAAGTTGAGGCATACAATACTTTTCTTTCTGTAGTTCAGCAATGTCCGGGACCATACATTTTCATGCTGAGTTGAGTAAAAACATCAAATATCATTTGGAGAGGTTCGACACAACTGATTTACTCTATGCAACAAAGATGTTAAGATACCTTTCAAATGATGGCTCTATCAAGGAATCTGACAGGAATGGTCTTGCCATTCACTTTTTACAGAACAGATATAACACCCCCCCCCCGTTTCTCAAAGAATGCGGAGCACAAGTCCTGGATTCTGTGCCATATGGCCTGTGTCAGATAAAATACGTAACCTAAATATAAGTTATACAATAAGATATGTCTTTTTATTTCAATTTGATTATGAAATACAGAAATGCAGTCGATCGATGATAATGAAAATACGAAGAATTTACTTTAATTACCCTTAATAATGCGGCAGGTTCTTTGAAGAAAACCAATTTATTATGCACCAGACACGTGTTTCGAATATTAAATCTTAATTCCAGCATCTGGATAAATTTCTTGTACAGCACAGCATGCAGCCCTTTCAAAATCCAATACAAAATTTTCAACGGCTACTGTGTCAATGATGCTCTTGATTTTGCTGAAAACCTGCAATGACGTATTCTATGTATTTCCTGCAATGAATTCTTCCAGTTATTTATTCATTTTTTATAATCTATGCGAACATGAAAGGAAGAACGTCCTAAAGTGATTGGCATTCCTCAATGGAACTAAGGAAGGAATAATTTCATCGGAATTTTCCCGATGTAAAGTATATAAGACAAAGACATTTCATACGACCTTTATTTAGTATACATGACATCAATACAAATACCAGAGATAGCTGCTTGACGTTGTCGTCTTTTTTTCACGAATACATATATGGACATAAGTTGAGAAAAAGGTTTACTTAGTATGAAAAAACAAAAATTGAAATGATAAATTTTATATGTATAGACATAAGTTGAACAAAATATTTACTGACAACTCTGTACGTGAAAATACAAGGAAAAGTGTTTGATTACACAGTATAGGAACGTTCCTGTTCACGACCAGTAACATGTACCAAGCATATTTGATTGGTATAATACATATACGATAAATACCATTGCCGAACTCCTATAATGAGTTAAAGAAGATCCTGACGATAATTTCAACAGCACTCACAATAGAGCACGAAATTGAGCATCGACGGACCCCTAGCAAGCTGGAGGTGGGATCAGGTGCCCGGGAGGAGTAAGCATCCCCTGTTGGCTAGCCGCACCCGCCGTCGATGTTCATGCACGAAAATATATTCCCCTGTGTTATAATAACGTTGTTTTATACCCCCTATAATGAAGTTGAGGGAGATTTACTGATGTGTAAGGTGCCAATGAAATTTGATAAATAAAGAACTCCTACAGTGGATACATATAACCGCACAGTTCGTGTTGACTAATTTTTCATTATCTAATCTTTATTTCTATAAATGTACAATCAAGTTTGTGTTCATGGAGTACTAGGTTATGTAAGCTTTCTTCAAATATGGAACTTGTCACAGTGGACACACCTGGGGACTCAAAAATCATAATAAAACGATAAAATTTCACTGTATTCGATTGATTGTATTCTTTAAGTCGCAATTTCACGGCAATCTAATTTATTTAAATCACGAAGTACTACCTGTCAATGAAGTATCAGTACTGAATCTACAGCAATATTCCCTCTTACGCGATAGATAGATATTGAATTGACACATGTAAATCTCTCGCTTCGGCAATCGCAAAAAACTTATTTCGTACAAAAGCGTTCCTACACTGTGGATTATAAGTAATAAGAATATGGAAATAATAAATTAATTAATTTACATTTTCACATTACACGATAGTTGTTTTGTGCAGGAATCGAAATCGTACAAAAATTACCGTCTATGAACAATCTAGTTTCTTTTTGAAGTAGTTCAATTTGCTATGATGTGGCAAAAATTAAGTGTCTCTGTTTATTTACCCACACATCTCCGACATAAAAATCGGGTCCAAGAACTGTTTAATTTACCTAGAGAATGTTGAAATATATTGAAATAGATGTGATGCTTGTTTTCGATATTGTTCTTACTTATCGGATGTTTTGCTGTCGGTGCTGCAACGGGGTCTGGTTGGAGATCCCCTCTCTTCTTATACATGTATTGGTTCTAATTAAACACCAAAACCAGCGCGAAATTCGAATTTAAGGTATTTGATGTATAATAAACGAAATTTATGTCTTAAATGGTGAAATTATGTGTATAAATTATTTCTTATTTCTTTATCACTTTTTATGTTGCACAAACCTTTGTACTATGATGGCAGGTATCGGAAAAATGTTTGAATAGGGTCCTTTTTAGGAGTTGTCTCCCCTTGATAGAGAATACTCTAAAAATCAATTGCCAAAGATCTAAGCGGTAAACTTGAGATTTTTATTTTTTCATCCTTCATAGAACCCCCATCATTTTAATGGGAAATATGGATGAAATATTAGTTTTTTATAGACTTCAATGTGAACTCTGAGGTTCCATAGCTCTGCTTGGAACTAACTTTCTCAAAAAACGGATTGGTGAAAATTGTCAATAAATTATTATAGTGAAGCTATGTTATCAGTTAAGAATTCCAAATTCAAAACGAGATATCAATAGGTTCTACTGACCTTAGTTTTTTCAGCATTTATTGGCTGCTCTTTCTAAGCTTTCTTGCTTTGGTACATTTGGGCATCTGTCATAATATTTTGAATATGTAATTTTTCGCAGCTTTTTTAATCTTAATGTTTAATGTAGAACATGTAATTACGTAACAAAATAGAAAAAGTGTTATGAAAGTAGATCAAACTCCAAGGTATCAAGGTCAAAATAAGGAGACGAAAAAGAAAACAACAAAAGAAGAAAGAATAAAAAACCCAGTTGATAAAACTGAAAAATACAAATTTAAAAGGATATTTTGTTATTAATTACCTTTGATCTAATGTCTCTCTTTTTTAACCAACCCTGGTTCTCCGTTGTGACTATGTCCAAGGCTTGCCTAGTAGAACTCATCACCCACGTGGGATATAATAGCCAGGCAAATAAAATTTAACGGAGCATCTCCATCCTCCACATAGTGTTTTATGTTTTGTGCATGTGATGGCAATTATTACTAACATATAAATAACAATATGAATAAATACTATTGTAATTCAGAAAATGATATAAATCACACTTTCACAGTGAATGAATATCCAGTGGATGTCACCAATAACCGTCTACCACGTTTGCCTCACTTTTCAAAAATCCTGTACTCCATTTTTTCTTTTTGCATTTGGATCAGGGTCATCTAGAGACCTTTGATATTTGTAATTAGTATTAGATAGAATTTACATTTACTTCGTTAAGGTTTATTTATGTTCGATATAGATAATAATAATTCTAATACTGAATTATAATAATTGTGATAATAATATATCTCAGTGAAAATTGTATGAAACATTCTCGAGGAATGAATGATCAAACGAGCCATCAAGTCCAACATATATTCTGATGAGATTAAAAGAATCCTTGTCGTGTGAATAACCTCTGTATTTAAAATAATACTTATATCAATTTATGAGTTTATTTATGTTCAGGTTCAATAACTATTTAAATGTATTAGTGAGATGTATATATATAGGTGATGTAACAGGATTCGTACGTACAGATGCTTTAAGACTATTTATAATGTAGCGGGAAAAAAAAACCATTAAGCATGCGCCAGACAAAAACCATTCCGAAATTCGAATATGATTATATATGAATATAATTTAAAATGGATATCATTCAGACTTTTTTTTCAGAAAAATATCTTCATATACTAACTGAAAAATGCCAAAATGTGTGATTGATATGTTTATCAATTTAAGTTGAAAAAACTCTTCGTGTGGGACTTCCTCTAAATTATCTCTGGATGGCGGAGGAAGGAATGTATCGTCCTCTTCAATTGAGCATGGGTAATGTACGTAGGAGGCAGAAGCGTCGTCTTTTGCTCTTTGCCGTGTGGAGCTCTAAAAAAAGTTCAACGCGAGAGGTTTCACAGTAAGCTTTTTTAATATTTTCCCTGACATTGTCGCCATAACACTTTCTATATTAGTCATAACCTCAGACAGTGCATGTATTTTAGATATATTTTTTTTAATTTTCGTGCGTGAACATCGACGGCTGGTGCGGCTAGCCAACAGGGGATGCTTACTCCTCCCGGGCACCTGGTCCCACCTCTAGCTTGCTAGGGGTCCGTCGATGTTCAATTTGGTGTTCTATTGTGAGTGCTGTTGAGATTATCGTCAGGATCTTCTTTAACTCATTTGAGATAGGCCGAAAGTAATAGCAATTCAGATGGAGAAGGCGGAAGAGATTCTGTCAGAGACAGACGATGAAACTTTGTCCCAAGATTTTCAAAGCTGTCTGTCTTTGTTTTTGCATATAAAGATAATATTTTTTTGCCCCCCCCCCTACCCCTTTCGTGTACACTTTTTTGGTAATTACCGAATATATTTATGTTTATTTATTCATTTACTACCGCTCTTACGTACAGGATAGTTTGGCTATATATTTCATTTCAGTAAAAAAGATAGACATACCAGTTTTACATATTCTGTGGTTCGAATGTCCACATATGTCACATGTGACAGCTTCATGACCATCCTTTACACGTTACGCAAAGGTCCGACTCCATGAGCATTAAAGCCAAAGTTGGGATTCAACGACATTTTAATATGTCTTTATCAGAATTCAGTTACGTAAATACCTGACACTTAACATTTGAACCACTTGGTAAGTGTCACTGCTGGTGGACCAGGAGTCCCCGATGGCACATGTAGCCAAGTTCGTTCAATTTCGGTTGATTGTTTCTTTAATTGTTTTTTTTTTATCTTTTTGAAAATCCAAGTTCTAGATCTGAAAGATATTTCAAATCCAAATTACGTAATTTACATGAAAAATTTGTCTTCGCTCCTGCAGATAAAGCAGCCAACAATACCATAATCATATGAAAGCTTTACTATATATTAACTTTAGTTTCGGAACTTTCGTATACAAATACTTATATTAAAAGCAATGAAAGTGTTCCTTACATTTTGAGCAAACATAACAGTAACATTTCTTCATTCAACATACCTATTTCTAAATTGGATCTTCCTACAATATACTGCATACCAAAACTGCACAAATCTCTTTACAAATATAGATACATTGCTTATTCTAGCAACTGTTCCACTACAGTTTTGTCTAGAAATCTTACATCTGCACCAACGGCGATAAAGGAACACGTTGCAAAATATTGTGAAACTGTTCTTAACAGGAATGATGTAAATTTATTTTGGTCTATAAACAATTCAGGGGATGTGATTGACAAAATGAAATCTAGAAATTTTCAAGCCAATACGATTTCTTCATACGACTTTTCAAATATGTACACCACGCTTCCTCACGACAAGATTAATGATCAATTGTCCAAACTCATTAAATGGTTCTATAATCGAGAGGGGAAAACTTATATTTGTACATCTGAATCAAAGGGTTTCTTTTCCGCTACAGAATACAAATCATGGACATGTAGCGACCTGTGTTGTGCCTTGTCCTTCCTCTTGGACAACATTTATGTAAGATTTGGTGAGAATCTCTACAAGCAGGTTTTAGGGATTCCTATGGGTACAAATTGTGCGCCTCTTGTTGCAGATTTATTTTTATACACATATGAAAAAGAATTTATTCAAAATCTTCAAAAGCAAAGAAAACATGATGATGTGAAATGCTTCATTGGTACTTCTAGGTACCTGGATGATATTCTTACTATCGATAATCTTGTTTTTGAAAAGTATAAAGATGTTATTTATCCACAAGAATTGACTCTAAACAAGGCAAACTTTACAGACACAAAAACACCATTTTTGGACCTAAATATCAAAATTGTCAATGGAGAAATTCATACATGTGTATATGACAAACGAGATGATTTTGGATTCAACATAGTAAATTTCCCCTGGCTTGACGGTGATGTCCCTAGATTACCGTCATACGGTATCTACATTTCACAGCTCATCCTGTATGCTAGAGCATGTACTGATGTTTTGGATTCTCATAATAGAAATCTACAAATTACAAAGAAACTTTTAGGTCAAGGTTTTCGCTTTCACATACTAGTAAAGACTTTCTGGAAATTTTACAAAAATGATGATTCAACTTCTTTTGAAATTCGAACCCATACAAGCAACGGAGTATATTACTTTAGGTATTTCACAACCTGCATTTTATGGTGACATAATTAACAAAATAAGAAGGATCAAAGGTAGACAGCATATTTATCAAAAATGCGTCAGAGTCATCAAACGCCTTTTATACCGTGGATATGATCCTAATGTCACCTGACGGACACTGAGCTTGGTACTTGACCAATATACAGTCTTGTACGAGCGCATTCTTTAGACTTGCACTCTGACTGACTGTGACGACGGGACTCCATGACGGGCCCTGTCCAAACCTCCTAAGAGAAGGCAGGGCCCCGACTAGCTGTCCTCTGTGAATGTCAGTCGGACTCCTTGGGTGATAACATACATGAGCTCGCTACAGAGCCGGCAGAGCACGGACTGTATTACGCACGTCCTCTTTTTATATCCATTTACATATTCATCTGTGTTGCTTGGACCCCTGTGTTTTACGGTCTTGTTTGTGTGTTGTCATCTAACAGTGAGGAGGTTGTTTTACACCATAATTGTGCGTTCTTCGAGACCTCTGGGAAATCGGAATAGTGGGAGGGTTGTGCGCACGTAATCCAGGATAACCACACCGTCTGCTATTTACGTGCCAGATGGCCGTCCTAAGTCGGCACCGGTTGCCCATTGGTCTCGTTGGTTAATGTGTAGTCTTTAATGTTTCTATGTTGTGAGTTGATGTTCCTTTGCCCTTTTGCGTCTCTTTCTGTGGGTGTCTGTTCTGTGTTTTTTGCATGGATGTTTTGGGGATTTTGCTGTGGGTGCTGCAACCTAGTGTTGTTGGAGATCCCCTCCTTTCTTTTAACACATTCGAAAATTTCTGTTATCAAAATTTCTTGAAATTTCTTAAACGTGGGTCCTGTAGCATCATGTCCCACCCATTCTCCTACGTATTTCGGTACATTTCTGGACATAACCTTCACACTTTTGGGTGATATTACATTGTTAGTCCCCTACCGGCAATGCCGAAGGGAACTCTTAGTTTCCTCTCGGTCTGTCTGTCCGAAATTCAGTTTTCCGGACTTTTTTTCTGCAATGGATGGAGAAATTCAGATGAAATTTGATACACAGCTTGGTCTTGGATAGTTATAGAGCAAGTTCAACTTTCGTCACGCTTGACCTATTTTTCGAGGAGTTATGCCCCTTGACGACTTGGAAAATTCAGTTTTTGTCAGTTTTCCGGACTTTTTTCTACAACGGGTGGAGATATTCAGATGAAATTTGATACACAGCTTGGTCTTGGATAGTTACAGAGCAAGTTTGACTTTCGTCACGCTTGATCTATTTTTCGAGGAGTTATGCCCCTTGATGACTTGAAAAATTCAGTTTTTGTCAGTTTTCCGGACTTTTTCCTGCAACAAAGAGAGATATTCAGGTGAAATTTGATACTCAACTTAGTCTTGGATAGTTACAGGGCAAGTTCGACTTTTGTTATGCTTGACCTATTTCTTAGGAGTTATGCCCCTTTATGACTTGGAAAATTCATTTTTTGTCAGTTTTTCCGACTTTTTTCTGCAACAAATTTATATATTTAGGTGAAATTTGATACACAGCTTACTCTTGGATAGTTACAGAGGAAGTTCAATTTTCGTCATGCGTGACCTATTTTTTTTTAGGAGTTATGCCCCTTGAAGACGTGGAAAATTCAGTTTTTGTCACTTTTCCGGACTTCTTCCTTCAACAAAGAGAGATATTCAAGTGAAATTTGATACTCAGCTTAGTCTTGGATAGTTACAGAGGAAATTCGACTTTTGTCACACTTGACCTATTTTTTGAGGATTTATGCCCCTTGATGACTTGCACAATTCAGTTTTTGTCAGTTTTCCAGACTTTTTCTGCAACAAATACAGATATTCAGGTAAAAATTGATACTCAGCTTAGTCTTGGATAGTTACAGAGCATGTTCAAATTTCGTCACACTTGACCTCTTTTTCGAATTGATAAAGCAGATAAAACCTCAGAACTGAGTTGCACGGACAGTAAGTTTAATTAAAACTCATGTTTAATTGAAGAGTAATTTATAGGCAGAGTTGCAGGACATAAATATATGCCGCCGGTAGGGAACTTATATCGCTCAGCGATCATATTTTGACTTTTCTTTTTTTAGATTGAAGATCACTGACGAGGGTTAAGTAACCGAAACGTGCATGTCTTGTCCATGCTGAAAATTCATCCGTTCTGAAATGATGCTATTAAATTTGAAGACGTTTAACCTTATAAGGTCGAAAGGACATGTAACCATTTTAAGTGCCATTTCACATTTTGTCTTTCAGCATTTCTACCTCTTTGCTCATTTTTCATAAGTATTTTCCAGCATGTTGTATATGAAGAACGAATGAAGTTATGCCTTGCATTGAAAAAAGGTTACCTTTCTTAAGTTTCTTAGGCTTATGATTTTTTGCGTGGCTTTTTTTTTTTCGCGACCAGCTCTGACCAGGAAATATTCATCTGGTTTTTTACCTCACCTGAGCCGAAGGCTGAAAGTGAGCCATTGTCATACCGGTTTGTCCGTCCGTTAACTTTTCAGATTTTCGACTTCTCTATAACCCCTTGGACGATTTGATAAAATTTGGTATGAATGAGGTACTAAAGGCCCTCCACCAAGTTTGTTCATACCGATCGGATCCCTTTAGGGGTGGATCCAGGGCGGGGTCAAATAGGCCTCTCAAACATTTTATCCAGCGGTTCTGCATGGATTGAAAAATAATGGTATCTCGGTGATCAGGAAGGATGTATTATTCAAGTTATATTTTATTTAAATCCGATATCTAATTTTTGACGCTTTTTCGACTTAGTTATATCAATGCAACAATTGGAATTCGTCTTTTCTCTTTTGGCTAAATTTGCTACCCCCATTCAATTCATTTTAGACATGTAAAGTCGAGGAACGCTTATGTGAAAGAAATTTGCTGAAAAGTTTTTTAATTTATGAATTTTTTAACTGCAAAAAGGGAAGGGGGTTAGTCATTTCCTTAACGTTTATGTGTAGTCCTTTTGTTTGATGTTTGTGTTGTGCGTTGGGGTTCCTTGTCCCTTTTGCGTCTCTTTCTGTGCTTGTCTGTTCTGTGTTTTTGCATTAGGTGTTTTGCTGTGGGTGCTGCAACCTGATCTTGTTGGAAATCCCCTTCTTTGTCTTAAACATGGCCCCATTTAAAATATTTCTTGTTTCAATATTTACTGGAATAGTAAATATTTTTAATATTTTTAAAATATCGCTTGACACAGAATGATATTAAGTGATGAATACGCCCAATGTCAATGTTTTTGGCATAATTTCTTTCATTGCCCATTGAATACCTTAACAGCTTTAATTTCATTTCTGATACATGTTTTTGCACATCAACATTTTTATTCAATTTTGGTTTTCTTTCTCATACACTTTCCTTCAAGATAAAATTGAAATATTTTTAGAATTTTGTAAATCAGTGATTATGTGTATGAATTTTCATGAAAAATTTGAATTTTTAATTTCATTATTCTTTTACTCTTTTTAGCTGGCAAATTCGGAACTGTGGTTAAACGACATTTCGGATTATTGTTACAACCCTAATGATAAGCTTTGTAATCTTTGATTACCCTATGTTTTCGTAATTAGCATTATAAAATACATTCGCTTTAAGATTTTCAGTGTTCTCATGTGAGCGTTATTTACATATGCCTCTGTGATTTTTTGATAACACAGTATTTTCAACAGTGTTCACAAGTGAATTCTTCACTCGGTGAAATGTTATACTCTTCTTCTTTCAACGAAAAGAAATTTTGAAAGACATCCAGCAAACAGTTCATGTCCAAAACATCCACAACTTTTATGAAACTGGCAATAATAGCTTCAGGTTCCCAGGTCTGAATGCCTTTTTCACTAGGTCTATTTTTCATGAGTCTAAAACGCACAAAAAAGATAAAAAAATAAATGAAATGTAATACACATGAATGATAATTGGCACTATCAATTTGATTGGCATTTGAAATCATTTATCAATCCTATTCATTTTAATAGGTTTGTTATTCTAAATTTAATAGATTAGCGTAGCTGTTATATGACAAATAATTTTAGCAATGTACAGAAAAATCCTCACTTCTTCCATGGAATAAAAATAAAAGGAGGGGATCTCCAACAACACCCGGTTGCAGCACCCACGGTAAAACCACAAAACACCCGATGCAAAACACAGAGCAGACACCAACAGAAAGAGACACAAAAGGTACAATGAACACCAAGTCACATCCAACAGAAATGACTACATATAAACCAAACGAGACCACTGAGAGTAACAAAATGACAGTTAATTTTCCTCTTATATAAGTACAAAAAATATGTTACAAGAAAATGTGTTTATGAAACACTTTGCCTCCGAGCGAGTTAGCAAAAGGAAAAATGGCATGACAATGTTCCCATGATTGGGAAAAAAATAAACCCTTTGCCATACACATGTACATGTGTAAAGAAAAAAATACCGTATAACCAGAAATTTTCGCCATTTCCAAATTTTGCGATTTTATGGTAAAATAGGGTGACTTTATTTTTGCGAATACGATTTTTTGCGATTCCTTAATGAATATATGAACAAACGGATATAACAATTTGTGATATACCTTATCAAACACAATTATTCGCTAGAATATTTTTTCGCGATTCCAAGTCAATCGCGAATATAGCGAAAATTAGTACCTCACGAACATTTCTGGTTATACGGTATGTTGTAAAGTAAACTTGCTACGAGCTGGGATTGTTGGCATGGAATGCCAGATCGTTACCGAGTGAGCTAAACGGTCAACCCGATATCCCAGTCATTTAACACTCTGGTCTATCGGAGAATCGTAATCCACAACAATCGAGCACTCTTCCCTCTTTTCTTTAAGGAGGACGGTGGTGCACCCCGTTATGTTTCAATATTATCTCTTACGAATCTGCACATGAAATACGTATAACATAATGAGTAACAGTGCCTAGTGTCAATTTTGTGTTTATGTCCCAGGTTTGCACTCTTTGAGACTTTTACTCTGAAGGTTTTCATGCTGTTTGCCGGTTGGAACCTGAGTGACATGCCCCTTGCTGCATTTGATGTATAACAATGATCCAAGGCCATGACAAATATGGATAATGACCATATTCCTGTCTACAGTACAAAATCGATAATTCAGAAAATCAGAAACCGAAGGCATACAAAATCAGGATAAAACAGGAACCAAAGCAAACAAAAACAAAAACCTCCACCATATGAAAAGAAGCGAACTCCCGATATGAGAGTGAGACCAGGTGCCCAGGAAGAGTAAGCATCTCCTGCTTGCATGCAACACCCGTCGCTTCAATTCGGTAGAACTGTCACATCCGGTTACTTCCATTTTGGAAGATATAGAGTACAATCTTTGGTTGGATGGTTCAAATGGTCTATGACAGAATATCATCCACCATTCCGGATAGTGGAACATCATAGTGTATGAAGAGTTCCCCATATCGACCGTAGAACTTCCTCAGTGACGATGTTAGTCGGTCACAAACATATCCCTGACTGAGAAGCTTATCTGAAAGACGCCTAGCTCTCAGAACAAAATCCGTATATTTGGTACTTGCTCTGGCATAGCGTATCAACTGAGATATGAACACGCCATAAGCAGGCGATGAAGGGATGTTGCTACTAAGAAAAGGAAAGTTCGTAATGCTGAAATTGAAGTCGTCACGTTTGTCATAGAGTGAGATGTTCATGTGACCATCAGTGTCGTAGGACAACATTATGTCCAAATAGGATGCTGAATTATTTGTCTCTGTAGTTTCTTTGACTTCAAGCTCCGAAGGATAGATACTGCTCAGGTAATCCGCGAATTTTGGATTATTGATGGACAACACATCGTCTATGTATCTGTAAGTGAAGTTGAAGTCAGAAGCTAAGTATCTTTTCCCTTCAGAGACCAAAGATTGAATGAATTCAGCTTCGTACGAGTAAAGGAAAATGTCGGCAAGGAGTGGGGCACAATTGGTCCCCATTGGAATTCCGACAATTTGCTGGAAGACCTTTCCTCCAAACACCACAAAAATGTTGTCGATCAGAAAGTTTAACATCTGAATAATGTCTGTTTCAGTGTACTTATTTTCAGAATCTGACTTTTCTTTTACAAAGTAGGTTTTGTCATAGTTAACAATAAATTTGTATTTGCGATTACCGTTCTTACTTGTAAACGCATTACTTATAATTTTTGCAATGTGGAATTGTAGTGTAAAGTGTCGAAAAATCAAAGGCTTTGATCGAATGGACTCTACTAAAATGAGTGGATTTCAGATGTTCTAAAAGTTCCTTCGAATTCTTTAAAATCCACATCTGGTTGATACCACTGCGAGAATATACTGTCGAACAATATTTTTGTAGCCCAGATTTGATTTCAGATAAAACTTCGGTGAGTAAGATCGATACAGATTTGGTAGAACATTTTGAGGAACCAGCGATGAAACGTTGTTTGTACGGATTCTTATGCATTTTAAGTATGCAGTATAAGTATTGTTAATCTAAATCTAAAGCAAGAGCTGATTTGTGGTTATCTATTATTTCAGAGGCAGAAAGGTAAAAAGGTTCCCCGCGAGGGGTTTGACAGTAAGTGTTTTGAATATTTTCCCTGACATGGTCGACATAGCACTTTCTATATAGATATAACCTCAGACAGTGCAATGCGTGTATTTAATATATTGGTTTTATTTTCGTGCATGAACATCGACGGCGGATGCGGCTAGCCAACAGGGGATGCTTACTCCTCCCGGGCACCTGATCCCACCTCTAGCTTGCTAGGGGTCCGTCGATGCTCAGTTTGGTGCTCTATTGTGAGTGCTGTTGAGATTATCGTCAGGATCTTCTTTAACTCATTTGTGTCACACTTATGCCCTTTGCCGTATGGAGCTCGTAAAAAGGTTCCCCGCGAGGGGTTTGACAGTAAGTGTTTTGAATATTTTCCCTGACATGGTCGACATAGCACTTTCTATATAGATATAACCTCAGACAGTGCAATGCGTGTATTTAATATATTGGTTTTATTTTCGTGCATGAACATCGACGGCGGGTGCGGCTAGCCAACAGGGGATGCTTACTCCTCCCGGGCACCTGATCCCACCTCTAGCTTGCTAGGGGTCCGTCGATGCTCAGTTTGGTGCTCTATTGTGAGTGCTGTTGAGATTATCGTCAGGATCTTCTTTAACTCATTGGGGTGTAAGTGGGATTTCCAGGTGTCGAATTTAAACCCAACTCTTTAACTAGACTGTCGAAATAGTACTTTTTGCAAGTAAATGTGTAATTATTTGAGGCTTTGTCCGCTGGTGTGATGACATAATGTTCTTGGAGGTAGGTAAGTTCTGTGATAACATCAGGGTCTTTAAATATAAACACGAATCTGGTGTTCACAGTTGATTTTAATCGGTTAATTCTAGATAAAAGTAACCCTCTGATTGATTTTATCCATTCGGAAAGGGTGTCGAGCTGTACATCCTCTTTCTTTGCCCAACGTCTTGCATATTCCTCACAAGAGTCCATGATAATTTTGACATTTTGGTTCCATGTAAAGGACATACTTTCTCTGTATTTGGGACCCTTTTTAACAATTCTCTCAACTTGTCGTTCTTGACTATAACGTCTCTCTGATCATACTCCTTCTTTGAGATCTCCTCCCTTACTGTCAGTGTCTGAGGTTCAGTACAGAACGAGCAACCCTTCTGCAGTTGGTTACACAAAACACCCAATTCAACTATCCTTCAGACATCCTTCAACTAAACATGTTATTATTATCAGTAAGCGATCGACTTGTCAACTGAATCATATTGAATATCGACATCGATCTTAGAGTAGGTCCCTGCTCGAGACATTCACTTTCAATGTCAGCACTACAATGTTTTGCACTGTATGTATGGTCTGACAAATTTAAATCTGGTTGATTACTGCCTTGCTTATTATTCGTTACTTTACTATATTTTTCAATAAATTTCTGAGTTTTATAAAGGTTTTTTTGGACACAAATGTACCTTTTTTTGACCGAACGGCATATTTCATCAGAACCCGGCCATCTTTGTATAATGCATGGTTTCCGAAAACAAGAGTTCTAAATGCGACACAGTAATTTGCGAAGTCGAAACGGACAAAACACACGAAACAAAAATCTGTGCTGGGGAACTCTTCGATATGCCCTCAAATGCAAATTGAACTATCAACGATTCAGAAATGCATTTAGAAGTTCGTTGAAAATAACACTGGTATATGATATAAAATAGGAAAGCACATGTCCAGACAACAAGTAATGACTCACATGACATCATTTTCCGATGTATTTTTTAACAACAGTTTAACGGTAGTCTTAAACGGGACATATTATTATATAGAAAAGAGTAGCTATTACGCTTTTGTACATAAGACATTCTGGACAGAGGAAGAGGCATTGCTAAAGTTCATGCCCATTGTGCTTCCATGGTGATATTATCTGGAGAGCATTTGACTGACTTTAGCGATGGGGAATACAACGACGCCGGTCTGAAAAGACAAACTAAAATAACGCGGCTGATGCTTGTGTTGTTGATAGAGGGTTTAGGGATCTACTGGAAGTATTTAAAGATCTGGGATTGGAAACTAGAAAGCCTTCTTTTCTTAATATGGGCTCTACAAAGCACACATTGGAAGTAGCGATCAGCTCGCGGCTAATGATAATCGTGAGATGGGTTGTATTTTTCAATATTATTATTGATCATACTTCTGTTCCTCTGATGGGAGTCCCGAACTGCGTAGTCCTTTGTGTTTGATGTTTCCATGTTGTACATTGGTGTTCCTTGTCCCTTTTGCGTCTCTTTCTGCGTCTGCTCTGTGTTTTTGCATTGGGTGTTTTGCTGTGGGTGCTGCAACCTAGTGTTGTTGGAGATCCCTTCCATTGTTTCATAGCTGTCCTGCATGCTTTTCGACCACCTCTTATTACGACTTCGGCTGAAGATGGCTGAGGATGTCAAATTTGAGAGCAGAAAGTGGGCGCCAATTAGTAAAGTTGATGACACCTGCGACTTTCCTTGCTTGACTCTAAAGTGCATGCGGCGAATGTCATTCGCAGTATACTAGTTAAAGCAGGCGACATCATACAATACTGAGCATCTTGAAAGATCGTGATTAGACAGTGACAGACTTGTGAACAGGAACACACCTTTAACTTGTTTCCGCGGCGCATAGGTTTGATATTTTCCCGAAACTGTGTCAGAAGTGAAGCATAGTATATGTCATTGATTTTTTGTCCTTTTTGGAGATAATCTATCAGCAGATTACCTTCTGTATCCCAGAAAACTGAGGCTCACAACATATCAATCCGCCCTCGTAATATGAAAATCATAGAACAAAGAACGATATTAATTCACCCGCTTATTGCTAGTGATGTTTTTGAAGACGTTAAACATTTGTAACACTTGGTGAGTGTCACTGCTGGTGGACCAAGAGTCCCCGAGGGCACATTTAGCCAAGTTCGATCAATTTCGGTTGGTCTTTTCTTCAAACGCATTTGAAAATTTCTGTATACAAAATTTTCTAAAATTTCTAAAACCTGGGTCCTGTAGCATCATATCCCAGCCATTTTGCTACGTCTTTGGGTATATAAAGGACATGATTTTCACAGATTGTGGACATAATACATTCTTTAAATTTAGGATCACTGACGAGGATTTATTTCCCGAATCGTGCATGCCTGGTCCATGCTGTAAATTTATCTGCTCTAAAATGATGCCAATGAATTTGAAGACGTTAAACATTTGTACCAGTTGGTGAGTGTCGCTGCTGGTGGACCAAGAGACCCCGAGGGCACATTTAGATAAGTTCGATCAATTTCGGTTTGTCGTTTCTTCAAACGCATTTAAAAATTTCTGCACAAAAAATTTTCTAAAACCTGGGTCCTGTAGCATCATATCCCAGTCATTGTGCTAAGTCTTTCGGTATATTAAGGACATAATTTTCACAGATTTTGGTCTATAATATAAATACATTGTTTAGATTGAGGATCGCCGACGAGGGTTTATTACCCGAAACGTGCATGTCTAGTCCATGCTGTAAATTTATCCGCTCTAAAATGATGCTAATGAATTTGAAGAAGTTAAACTTTGATATTGTCAATCAAAATGATGCATAAAACTTTCAAGTCAAATGTTTTGTTTTCCGGCGAATCAAATTTCAGATTACTGGTTTAATGTTACTACAAAACCCCCAAAAAATGTATTAAAATACAAATTTGTGACAATTAGAACCACAATCAATGATAACGTGACTTGCCATGCGTGGATTCCTTTGTTGATAAAAAGACTTGAATTAATCTTATTTTTGGTAAGCTACTGGAGAGAAAAACCAGGTACTTTCTATGCTCTTTTAATTCAGATTCTATCACGCATGCGTAGTGTCGAACGATACCGTTAAGGAAACAATGCACCTAAGATACTGGCTTTTATTGGTTTTGATATGACTCCGTCAATAACCGACCTACAGAACGTTTTCAATTTTTTTCTGATAACTGTACATCAAACTGTAAAATAATTGATCAAATGTGGAAAATTCTTAGGCATGTATTTGAGAAAATTAAATTCAACACGGAAATGGATAAGTTTACAGGGAAAATAGTAAGAAATTCCCAATGATATTTGGCATGAGTCCTACAGTTTCGAATGTAATTTTACAAACAATAGAAACAATCAAAAACAGAAGTTGTTTCATTCATTTTCCATAAAAAAAGTTTTTCAGAGGATGTGAAAGTGGGTATATCCAAACAAAAATAATGCTAATTGTAAATATGGGATAGTAGACATGTTTTTGCCATTTTTATAAAACCGGTACCTTTTCCAATGGTTTCAATTCAATTCAATTCTTTATGCCTGTTGGCATATCAGACAACATTATATACAAAGCACATCAAGGTTGACATATCAAACAATGATATAATAC
The DNA here is from genome assembly GCA_028142955.1 of Pinctada fucata. Classification (NCBI taxonomy): domain Eukaryota; kingdom Metazoa; phylum Mollusca; class Bivalvia; order Pterioida; family Pteriidae; genus Pinctada; species Pinctada fucata. The sequence goes on along the minus strand of AP027102.1, from coordinate 25,978,258 downwards.
ATGTATAATAAGCGAGAGAGTTACAGTTATAACAACACTTATTCAAATATAATATTATGTTAGAAAATAGAGACATATATCTCAATAAAAAAACTCATGTTTACATAATTGGTATAATCGTTTATACTTTTTTTTTTTGGTAAGTATAAAAATCTGCCTAAATTCCTCATTCCTTTAAATTTCTCTTTAACAAATGAGTTTTTTTTTTCTCATTTCAAACGATCACCTCCGATCTGAAGTTAGGGTACCCTACCATAACTGATAGTTCGACTTCACTGAAATATTTGTATCAGCTATTTAATATTCGACCTAAACCATTTATATACATTCAAACTCCCTTTGAGATTTATTTTAGAGATAATATGCTCCGGGGTAAGTAAACACGGAAATCGACGTTCCCTTATGCCTTCACCCGTCCTCTCAGGGCTAAGACGGCCGCGGTCGCCTCCAGAACTTTATCTCCAGGTCCTATACAACTACCAGACATTTGGATCATGTATCGACTGCATCGACGATTGCTTCTCTAGATAATCCTGTCATTTAAGTCCATGGAAGCGGAACATGCCAATCACAGCTCCCTAGCACAGTGTCATTGCCAGAGCCTACGTCACAAAATATCACAAGGGACACCACCTCGGCTCAAACTACAGGGCAAGGTATAACCGGCATAGATACATCTTTTGCGCCCCCCCCACCCCTGTCCCTGTTGTAAGTATATATGCTGACCTTGGTTGTCATGTTAGCAAATCTGTTAAAGATAAAATCTGGGCTACAGAATATATAGACTTAAAGTGAGTAAGTCAGAAAACTTGAATGATATTGAATAAGATCACAATTTTAACATAATTGATGGCAAACTAGTTATGCAAACTAGACAAATACTATAAAGATCATGACAATTGTAGCCTGGACCGATGCCTTTCTCATTTTTTCTAGTATTTATCTGACTAGGCACCCTGTGGATATGAATGGCATTTAAAAATACATGTACACGATAGGCTAGAAGCAGCCAGGAATCCTACTTGATCGTAGCTTGCGTATGATAAGCAGTTTAGACTGAAAATTAAAAAAAAAACACATTTGGACTGGAATTCAGTTGAAGCCGAGCTGTTGATTCTATATGACTTCTAGGCCACAGGCTGGCTCCAAACTCCAGTCAAAATGTTTCGATTATAATTTCTCAGGTTCATGCTCAAAACTTGCTTGCACATTCTTCCACACTTGTATGTTTTGTTAAAAAAGCCATCTCCGTTTACATTGCTGGGGATATTTGAAAGCATATAACTACTCAACAAAATGCAATCCACATGCACAATCCAATATAGCGTCAAACTTTCGACCCCCTTTCAGACCTCGACAAACAAATTCCAACTTCTCCCCACGCCGAGGGTTCCAGTATCAGGCCCAAGCTTTCAGACAAAGGTGTATGGGACCTAGGTCAAACTCCAATTAAAGTGAACAATGTTAAACGTCTTCAAATTCAATAAGTTAGCGCTTTTGCTTTCAGACTACGAACTACGTGTACATCATTGACTCGTCACCTTGGGGATGTTTTTTACAAATGGATTTCATTTGAATTTCACTGACCTTTGTTTACTTTAGGCCATCTTTCCGAGTAACATGAAGTCCATACCCCCCTCCCCCAATAAAAAAAGAAAACAACAAATAACAAGAAATTATTTAGAGAGAAGTTGAAATAGGTCGTATGATTGGTCCATTTAAAAGCCCGCAAACTTCGAATCTTAGATACAACTCTGTGGGCTTATTACCGAAAAAGGATTTGGGTTGGAGATTAATAACAAACCTCTTTGCCCCACTTAACAACAGTGTCAACCTTCACATTGACCCAAATTTGTGTTCTGTGAATTATGCATCGTTTGACGACGAAATTACAATCTTTCAGTCATTGGTAATCGGTACATTATTTTGCAAAATTGACCTTTCAATCGCTTTTTTGCTTTTTCCAATTCACCCTTCAGACTTTTCATTATAAGGTATTCGGAGAGACAATGAATTTGTCATAGACAAATGTGTGCCATTTGGTTGTGCAATTGCATGTTCTGCATTCGAAACATTTTCTACCTTTCTTGATTGGCTGATATCCAAAAAGTCATAAACTTCAAATATCATTCATTACTACGTGCATGTCTGGTCCATGCTGAAAATATATGTTTTTAAATGATGCTATCGAATGTGAAGGGGTTAACATTATATGACTTTTTATTCATAGGCGTAGATAATTCAACAGAATGCCTGAAATTACCAAAAATCTTTAAAGATACTTATGAAGAGCTTGAAATTCCCATCAATTCCAAGAATACAGAAGGCCATACCACAAAGCTTACTTTTCTTGGAATTGATACTATTTTGCGAACTTAATATGTCCCAGACAACAGTGTCGCGAATTTCAAGAAAATTATCAGCTCTCTTCCATTCTTAACTTTAAAGATTTACAACCAATGCAACCATATAAATGAAAAAGCATGAAACATGAAAAAGGATGTCCTCACCCGACTACAAATTTTGCAAGTTTATAACGGTAGTTCCCATTTCCCCGTTACGTCTTTTGTCAATAACGTCACTTCATGACTTTATTACAGTTAAGTGGCACTATGTTTGGTGATATTTTTCTTTTCATTAAAAGCGGTGAACATTCGTGTATTTTCATAAAATATCAAGTATTCCCCATGAAATTTATTTCGAGAGAAAAATCGAGGGCCGATTTAGGGCTCTCATGACCCTACCCCTTTCAGATCTTTTGGACAAAATGCTGATTTTTATACAGGAATAGATAAGTTACGCCTGAAAATGACCTGTAGGAATTTTAAGAAAGAAACGATTATTGGTGCGTTGACGCTTATAATAAGAACAAAGGAGGGGATCTCCAACAACACCCGGTTGTAGCACCCACAGCAAAACCCCAAAACACCCAATGCAAAAACACAAAGCAGACAAGCACGGAAAGAGACGCATAAGGGACAAGGAACGTCAACGCACAACACAGAAACATCAAACACAAAGGACTACACATTAACCAACGAGGCCAATGGGCAACCGGTGCCGACTTAGGACGGCCATCTGCCACGGAAATAACAGAAGCTACATTACAGTACGTCCATCGCTATCTTTGTCTATCGTATCCTATCCTATCAGACATCGCGCATCAGACATCAGACATCGCGCATCGTACATCAGACATCGCGCATCAGACATCAGACATCGAACATCAGACATCGCGCATCGTACATCAGACATCGTACATCAGACATCCTATCGTATCATATCAGACACTCTATCAGACATCGTATCAGACACTCTATCAGACATCGTATCAGGCACTCCATCAGACATCGTATCAAACTTCATCAGACACCCTAGCTCTATCAGAATCTGATTAATCAGACATGTTTATCGTATCACGCATCCTACTACATTGTTATGTTTGTAAAATAAGATTAAATCTTGGTTGTCTCAATAAAAGGAAATTCAACCTCGCTCTTGATAGTATCTATGAAATCTTAAAACCATCGATCTCTTTACTAACAACCTCTGTGCGATCCGGCGTTCCGCAGTGAACCCCCCCCCCCCCCCCTTGCCAACGTCTGATTCTGAATTGGGTCAACACAAAGAAGACTGAATTGGTTCGAAGGATATGATTTCAACATTTAAATTTATCATTTTTTTTCTATCACGCAATATTCACATGTATTCAGATTTTTTTAAATCCCAGATTTGTCGGATTCACTATTTGATGTAAACTGCCGGTACTTTCGGTTTCAATGCCGCTCGAAGAAAACATGAAAATCGCATAGCACTAAAAGGGTTTAAAACCAAATAAAGGAAGCTGCCTGTTACCCATATTGACAAAGATCCATATGAGGGTTCAATGATCTCTTGAAATTTTAAAGTATCGGTAGACAAGGGCACAAAACGAACGAGAATTTGACCCATATCTTAGCCTAAGACTTGGCCATTGACCATTCGCAACACAGTTCAAACGAAGTTACAAAATGATCAGGTCATCAAGGACATCAGCAAGCAGATAAAAGGAAAATACATTGTACTTCCAACAATATGTTAATGATGGTAAGTCAATTTCTTTCTGTTTTAGTGGTTCCGGTAGTATAGGTATCGCCAATATAGTTCGAATCACGGGCAACTTGGACCGTGGAACACTCGGCCCGTAGTAGGCCCACTCAGGCCCGTAGATACAGGTCCACTCAGCCCGTAAACATATAAACTAACAGAAGGTAAATTGTGTTTTTTTTTTGTTCAACAGATTGATGTTTTTACATGTGTCTTGAGACCTAGCTCTATCTTTCTTCAGAGTTACAATAAACTTCAGTCACAAGAAATAAATATAGATACCGTATATACAAAATTCGTACTCTAAGTATCTGCGGTTTCTATAATTAAATCAATAAAACATGGGCGAGATAAATTACTTTGACATATCATCAAGTAAAACATATGCGTTTGGAATCGTATTTTTCCTATATTCTTAAAAAAAAATATCTCTCTTGTCTTCCTTTCATAAACATAGATCTCAAAATATTTTAAGTTTACATACATAGAAACAAAGAGATATATGAGCTTTCATAAATATTATATTGTAGGTCCAAGTTATCTAAGTTTACGGGCCGAGCGGACCTACATTTACGGGCCGAGTGGACCTATAAAGGACCAAGTGTTCCACGGTCCGAGTGTTCCATGGTCCGAATTCACCTGTTACCTATAGTTCAGTATGTTTAATAACTTAGCTATGGGGATGTCCCTTTAGCTCATTCGGTAACATGCTGGACTGCGAAGTGAATGGCCGGTGTTACAGTCCCGGGCCGGGAACTTGCAAACACTTTACTATGCAGTGTTTTTTAATTTGACATTATTTGAAATTATATATATTGGCACCACTTGATGGATCTCATTTTCTACTTATCATGTCATACAAATTCGACTTACTGCTTAACATTATACATAGGTTTTGAGATCCCAAATACAGACTGCAACCATTTAATTTTTACATGCAAATTTCACTGCCTCGGTCTCGTCGTACTAAGGTGTAATGCTACTTACATTTTGTTGTATATACATGTATGATATATAGCATTTTAAATCTTTGAATGCAAAAAGCAAGGTGAATCGGGTAGTACTTTAATATGGTCAGTGTTCAAATCCTAATATAATTTGCTTCAGAATTCTTTCAGTCATATATCTTCTCATTCTAACTATATGGGCCCCATGTATTCATGAACATTCATAGATATTACATAACTCCGGAAGCCAGTTCGTGCCATGTTATATTTTTTTTACTATTTTGTAGTTATGAGAAACAAATCTCGTAGTTACTAAGAGAATTTTTTCTTTACACTTGGAGAATCTTTTTTCGTAACTACGAGAAACTTTTCTCGTAACTACGAGAATCTTTTTTCATAACTACGAGAAACTTTTTTTCGTAATTACAAGAAACTTTTCTAGTAACTACGAGAAACTTTTCTTGTTACTACGAGAAACTTTTCTCGTAAATATGAGATAGTAGAAAGATATAACATGACACGAACTGGCTTTCCAACATAACACAATATATACAGTATGGCTGCAACGATTCACCACGGCTATTGATGATGGTACGATGCACGGTGTGACAGTGTCTACATATCGAGCTTTTAGATACAGTTGAATAACAACTTTACAACATTTGCATTTTAGGGTTAAGTTTCAACATAATTTAAAATATATTGTTGTAGTGTAGGAAAAGATGTGCCAGACCGGGGTTCAAACCCGGGACCTCTATACCTGCAGGCAAGCACTCTAACCACTGAGCTATCCGGGCCGATACACCCAGCTCTGCCCCACTCCTCCACCCATCAAATTTTTAAGTTTCCTCAACCTCACAACAACACACAGCCCTGGTTCTACCTCTTCCGGAGGCTCACTCTCACGGCACCAAATGTAGTAGGGTAGGAAAAGATGTGCCCAGACCGGGGTTCGAACCCAGGACCTTTGTACCTGCAGGCAAGCACTCTAATCACTGAGCTATCCGGGCCGATACACCCGGATCTGCCACAATATGTACAAGGCACTTTATATAAAGAAATGCAAGATATCTCCAGGTATTTATTATTACAAATTCCAATTCAAAATTTATTATTACATCATAGAATTGCTCGCATATTGGGCAATTGGAACTCCTCTTTTATACTAGCTAGTAGAAAATACAATTTGAGAGTTCCAAAAGCTATATCCGAAGTTGATTTCATATCTTTCAGCAGATATGAATTAAAGAATTGTATTACGAATTGCACTGAAAGCAAATATCGTGGTATATAGCGCATCGTTGCAGTCCTACTACAGGTGTCGTACCTTTTGCTTATGGTGCATGTAAAAGTCGAGTAATACCGGTCTGTAACAAGATCTCGAAACTCGGGTAATTTATCAATATTCTATCCAAAAAAGATTTAGCAATTAAGAATGAAAATATTTAACGTTCTTTGTTCAATCTAATATATGGGTTAATATTCCACTATTTGTTTTCAGCTATAATATAAAGCCTCGTATGGATCCCTGATATTGTACCATTTCACAAGTGAGACTGTCTCTAGAAAGTACTTGATGGGTAAGTAAAACTGTTAAAATTCATAGGAAATTATGATTTCCGAATTGAGATCCGAGTTGATCCTTGTTTCAATGAATGGTTGTTAACTTTGTTAAGGCCAATATAAAAAAAATGTTTGTTTCCCCTCGCCCCAACCGGGTCAGGAAATACGCTGCCGAGTCAGATTTTTTTATTAGCCAAAAAGTCAAATTTTTTTTTTGGTCAAGAAATCGAATCGCGGTCATGTCCATTTTCAGTTTCAACGTTACAATATTCTATCCAAATAGAATTGCAAATCAACTCAGTATAAGCTTTCTCATTCCTACATTATTATGAGAAATCTTGCCGTAACCCCCCAACCCCTCCCCCCATCTTCCCATTCCTGTTGGCTTTGAACCGTCTGTCATAAAATAAGTTTTATTGGTACATTGATAATTATGTCTCTCTCTTGTAAATGTCCCCCCAAATTTTGATACATGTAGTTCTGGCAGCAAAAAAAAAAAAGAAAAGGAAAAAGGAAAAACAGACACGGGGGAGGGGAAACAAACAATTTTTTAATTGTGGCCTAAGTTGTGCCAGATTTTTATCCGGGACTATATGTTAACGTAATTGTATCTGTGTATTGTAGAGAGAAATAAATTCACGGTAGTGTATTACATGATATGCAAATAATCTCTTGCACGGGCATGGCCTTCAACAAGGTAAATCAACTTTATATAAACTATTTAATTAATCATATGAGCATCATTATCATTTATATGATTGTAATCTTTTCTGGAATAGAGATGTATTCAGAGAACACTTCCATGAGCTAGATTATTTGCGTATCATGGAGGGCTGGGACGATACTGCACCAAGCTGATCAGATACATATCACTATACCTGATATCTGATACGATACGTATCGCAATACTAAGTTGATTAATCAAACCCGCTCAAAAAGCTATTTGATCGTATTTATATTCATATAAGAAGTTTTTATATGCAACATGTTTTATTCGTTCAACACTAGAATTCTGGCTAGAATGAAGATGAAAAAATAGATAAATGGTTTTGTTAATTGTCTAGAATAAGTGAAAAACAAAATAATCTAAGGTATTAGGGGTATAATAAGAATATGGCGAAAAAAGCTAGAAATTATGTACCTTAATTCATATCCTACATATTTTTAGATATTTGATATTTTTTCATCTTTCATTCAACTCGCCATGAAAATATTTGGTCCGGAACATTGCCTAAGTCGAGCCTCTTTGGCCAACTTCGTGGTATTTAATTTTTCTGTTATTAAAACAACCAGAACTCTGAGTATTATACCCCTATTGCCTTAAAATAATAAGTCATAAAAAATTGGTATTAAAAATCAAAGTTCTGTCCATTTTGCCATTATATCTATAAAATCTAAATCTAAATATCTATCTAAACTGAAGAAAGTTGGATTTAAACTTGAGTACTTGAAAATACGGAAAATTCGAACACATTTTTTGTTGTTGTAAATTTTAACTAAGGTATCGTCGGGATGTATCGATACTTGGATCGCAAAAAAAAATATCGCGATGAATCGGATTAAAGTCTAAGCCCTAGTATCATGTGATACACTACCATGAAATTCATTAACATGTGAAACATCTTCAAATTACATAATATGATGATTTTATGTGATGATTATATGTTATGAAATTTTTAGATCAACAGACAATGACAGATGGACCTGCAATATCAATATGTTAACAACTATCATGGGAGAAGGTAAATAGATATAAATATTTTTGCTTTGACGCAATACATCATTACATGTATCTCTCTTGATTTAGACGTTTGATATTCTGATACATTAATGATAATGCCAGCTCAGGGGGTGGGGGGGGGGGGGGTGTTTCACAAATGCATTTTCTTTGCCTATGTTTTTCTACATTGAATCAGTTGTACGTTAATTTCCATCTTTTTTCAGGGGTGCTTAGCTATTCAAGAAAGGAACTCCACATTACATGAAAATCAAGAAAAACTACACTTGTCTCCAGACCACAGGTGTTTGATGCTGCATGAATATATCAATATTTGCCAATCAACAAAATCATCGCCATATACAAAAGGAAGCTGTATATAGCTTGGGATCTCCTATTTACTTGAACCTTTTTTTTCATGAACCATATATCAGCTATTTTAAAATGTGTACTCACTGTTATATTTATTTGAAAAACTTAAACTATATGGCTTTATTATACATTAATATATTACTTTGATAAGACCTTTATTTTTATGCAAGTTAAAATTTGAAAATGTCATTATAGCAAGTTGGCATACTTGAATAAGCATGCATGCAGGCAGCAATTTAATCCTTTTCATACTGTTTCTGTGTTTCAAAGTGAAATAAAAGTCTGTAACTGTGATACAGTCAGTTAACTTGAAGTACATATTAGTTCATATGAAGTCAACACTCAAACCTTTTTTTCAATCCCACTTACCTTCATCATATGCATTGTTCATTTCTATATAATTATGCATATACATGTATTTGAATAAATATGTTTAAACCAATGTTACCTCCAAGGTCACTCTGTTAGTCAAACTTTTTACATGAAATTTGTTTCAATTAATTTTGTAACACAGTAAATGTCATAGCGTAATCAAACGATAGATAATAATCTGATGAAATTTCTGGTCATTAATTAGACAATTTTCAAATTCATGAAATTACCCCAGTAGACTTGTATTTTATACAGACCAAGACCCAACATGACAACATTTGACATAACTTTGTTGTGATGTCTGGTCCTGGAGTGTCTAAAATGCAAGACTTAAAGCCCCTTTACACTTTCATGACTCAAGCTACGACTCCAAATAAGATGATCTATCCATGGCGAGTTGAGACGCAAAATGTTCGATGAACCTACGACGACAGTACAGATTGCTACGGATTGATACAAATCGATTAAGAATAGCTAAGGATAACTACAGATACTATCCCGACTTTGCTACGGATTGCTGCGACACGCGTACCGATTGATAAGGATTGCGAAGACATGTATATGGATAGAATAGGTGGTCTGGTCTGACTTGTTTTATAACAGTATTTGGGTTTTACAAGTCTTTCTATTATTAACTGAAATTTATTAGTTGTTGTATTAACTCATATAGATTGACCGAAAAACGCACAGAATATACCGATAGATTTGAAATTAACAAAACACAGAATCCGTAGCCAAGGCTATCCGTAGCAATCCATAGGTGAGTCCCGAGGCTATCCGTAGCATAGGTGAGTCCTAGCAATCCGTAGGAGAGTCGTAGAGCTATTTTAATAAAAAAATTGTCCTGGATTGCTACAGATGTGCTACAGTTGCTACCACTCCCCTACTGATAGCTAAGACTTCACTACGGTTTGCTAAGACTCCCCTTCGACAAATCAATCGTTACGTATAGAGTTGTAGAAAATTTGAATATGCTAAAAAATTTTGTGTCTCATCCCTGATTGCTACAGATTGCCAATAAGGAAAGCTACTATACGACTCATCAAGACTAGTACTGGATCGAACTACGGATAGGTTCGGATAGCTACGGATGTAAAAAAAATCTCTGGATCCGCAGCTATTACGGCCCCATCTGTGAAAATGTGAAGGGGGCTTAAGGGTAATATGAAAATGGTCTATGACTTTGCAGCTAAAAGACAGATGGAACCCAAAATATTTTGCTATATACGAACAGTCACTGTAAGCCCCTGGCCGTGCCATGATAGTCGAAACCTATAAATGCAATGAAAATTTTTGATAGCTCCTAGCTGGACACTCTCACAGAATGGGCTATAGGGCTCTGTCACACACACCCTGCAAAAATTAGAGGTTTCCCCAGTTGCAGTTGTTTACTGGAAACTATGAGACACATAATAAGAGACAATTGAATCCGTCTAGTTCTCCCCCATAGCTAACCCAGAAGCAACTCTATACTGTGACAAGCAGAATGGTACCATGTGACAAGCAGAATGGAGAATTTATATGTGGCCGGTATAACCCGAGAGCTTACTATTAAATCCTGCTATCGGAGCAGACGCTCTTATCGACTGAGCTAACCGGGCACGATACCAAACCGTCATAATGGAAAATGAAACCGGTCTTGGAATTAATCCCAGCCGAGACCCTCGATCTATTTTGCTGACATGTCCAACGGTCTGACCGACTGAGCTAACCTAGCTGCTGGCAGGATACCTCGAATTTATTTTATGGTCAACATGGTCAATTGTATTACATTAAGCCGTAATCAAGAAAAGATGAACATTTTTTTCTAATATAGAACTATATACTGTAGAGTTTGTGGAGATGTCTCCACAATTAATTATATTTAACAAAATTATGTTATTTGCAAGATCAGGTGTGACTCGTATTCGTATTTTTGGAGTTCCCTCCATTGTTGAAGGAGCAGCAAACACCTTCAAAAACAATCTAAAATATGTATCTGAATCATTGAATCTCTTCCCTCTGTGTCTTGATGAATTTCCCGAAATTCTCAATATATGTTCATGATTCTGGAAAACGAATCTATCATAAGGTGTTTCTAATAAAGCGCGGGCGATCGCAAATGTTCGTGTCCGAGGAAATTCGGGTTTCTACCGACATCCAGCTTGCGATGTCTTTTCAAATCCATGTTTAGACTAGTGTCACGTCGCAAAAATTTTAAATTCTGACACATATCTCAAATAAGCTTATTTCTAACACCGACTCTACAAATCTGCACACCGAACTCCCGTTCTACCACGATCATTTAACATATATTTTTTTTGCCAAATAAACACTTTTTTGTGTATCATAAACAAAGTATAAAAAAATGGAACAAACTTTACGCAATTTGGAGTGAATAAATAAAATTCAAACGTCATTAGCACCATATAGCCTGTCTCCGTTGAGTATCATTTTAGTAAACAGATTATATGCACCATATATGCCATTCAAGAAATTAAAATGAAGTGATCTGCTGGCAAGAGATGAACTCAGTGTGTGTCTGATGTTTAATATGGCTGAAAATCACGCTGAATTATTTAAACTTTAGAGTAATTTTCAACATTGGAAAATTATAAAAAAAAAATAATCCGGCCCGAAGGGCCGGCGAAAAAATTTTTCCGGCTCTTAAAATGGCCGAAAAAAATTTTCCGGCCGGCAAAAGTCTTCCTGCCCCCCCCCCCCCCCCCCCCCCCCATAAAAATAAAATGGTTGCTCCCTAAATTAATTTTACTCGAAAACTTATTAAAGTTATTGAACATTTTTTTTCCTGAATTCTTGCGCGATACGAGAGAATAAATAGGATTCGCTTTGCCTGATAAAATTTGTCTGATACGATGTCTGATAAAATTTGTCTGATACGATGTCTGTTAGGATTTCTGATACGACAGGATTCAATCGTATCAGACATCGTGCAACAGACATCAGACATCGTTCATCAGACATCGCGCATCAGACATCAGACATCGTGCATCAGACATCACACATCGCGCATCAGACTCTATCAGATCGTATCCTATCAGACAAAGTGACAAAGATAGCGATGGACGTACTGTACCTAAGGGGACTCCGACCGTCTGTCTAAGTAAGGACATTACGTGAGGCTGGGATGTCTAGAATTCAGCATGAAATCCCTTCTACAAATCTAACTGATGTCGGTCAACCTTTAGCTCAGGCAGGGGGAAACGATGTCAGCAATGGACGTAACATGGAAGCCAATGAAAAGGATTACGCGGAAATGATACGCGACGTCAAAAACAGATCATAGAATACGAAAGTTTACCTCAGTGAAGTTACAACGCGAAAATATGACAATGTTTGTATGATCAACGAAATTATTAATTCTGTGTACGAAATGTACGGTGCCACGCGAATTCGATGATCATCCTTAGCAATCAGGAATTATAACGTACGACAGTATTGGGACAACATTCATCTTAACGATATTGGTACCAGTGATCTTCTTCATGCATAAGAGCAGTACGTACCAGTGTTGAAGGATGGTATTAAATCCAGTGTTTGTGCATTTTGTGGAGGGTCACAACTGCAAAAAGTGCAGGCATGGCGGAAAAATAACGTGCTACAAATGAAATGGAAAAGGCTACAAGGCAAAACTGTGCACTCATTTCTAGGAAATCGGTAAAGAAAGTGTTATCTCCACAGCATCAAGTTCCCAATTCAAATGTTTTCCTGTGTGTAATCAATGTAATTATCTTTATGTAAATGTATCGATTATCAAGGATTAATTTCAAACGTAAGCTTTGGTTAATGTACACGCAAGACACATTATAATAGTGATAGAACAGTTAAATAAAATCAGTCTCTTGTTATTCAAAACCTACTTTGTAAACGAAAAGTTCGATTCTGAAAATAAGTACACTGAAACAGATATTATTCAGATGTTAAACTTTCTGATCGACAACATGTTTGTGGTGTTTGGAGGAAAGGCCTTCTAGCAAATTGTCGGAATTCCAATGGGGACCAATTGTGTCCCACTCCTTGCCGATATTTTTCTTTACTCGTACGAAGCTAAATTCATTCAATCTTTGGTCTCTGAAGGGAAAAGATACTTAGCTTCTGACTTCAACTTCACTTACAAATACATAGACAATGCGCTGTCCATCAACAATCCAAAATTCGCGGATTACCTGAGCAGTATCTATCCTTCGGAGCTAGAAGTCAAAGAAACTACAGAGACAAATAATTTAGCATCCTATTTGGACATGATAATGTCCTACGACACTGATGGTCACATGAAAACCTCACTCTATGACAAACGTGACGACTTCATTTTCAGCATTACAAACTTTCCTTTTCCGAGTAGCAACATCCCTTCATCGCCGGCTTTTGGCGTGTTCATATCTCAGTTGTTACGCTATGCCAGAGCAAGTACCAAATAAACGGATTTTGTTCTGAGAGCTAGGCGTTTTTCAGATAAGATTCTCAGTCAGTGATATGTTTGTTACCGACTAACATTGTCACCGAGGAAGTTCTACGGTCGATATGGGAAACTTGTCATACACTATGATGTCCCACTCTCCAGAATGGTGGATGATATTCTGTCATAGACCATTTGAACCATCCAACCAAAGATTGTACTCTATGTCTTCCGAAATGGAAGTAACCGGATATGACAGTTCTACCAAATTGAAGAGGCGGTGTTGCATGCAAGCAGGAGATGCTTACTCTTCCAGGGCACCTGATCTCACTCCCATATTGAGAGTTCGCTTCTTTTCATATGGTGGAGGTTTTTGTTCTTTTCATTTGGTTCCTGTTTTATCCTGATTTTGTATGCCTTGGGTTTCTGATGATCTGAATGATCGATTTTGAGCTGTATACAGGGATATGGTCATTATCCATATTTGTCATTCAAATGTACGGCCAAATTTAAAACCGGGTTCGCCCCCAAAATTGACGTACCCTACATTAAATCTGTGTTTAACTCTGAAAACATTGGTTTCGTACAAACAAAATCTTCGGTTTTCTGATTTTAATATTTGTCATGTGCATCCAAAAAACTTGTTAAAAAGTTATTACTTAAAACTAAATGTAGTGTAGATATTTCTGGATTATGCGAAACGTTTCTAGATGAATCGGTACATAATGATTTTTTTAAAATATTACTGGATTTAAATTTGAACGCAAATATAGGGTTGGTAGATCAGGTGGTGGAATTCTATTGTACATATCCAATACCATTAAGTATAAAAGGAGGTGTGATCTCGAGTCCGGTTATATTGAAACAATATGGGTAGAAATACAATAAACAAACAGCAAGCCGCTACTTCTCAGCTCAGTTTATTGCCCCCCCCCCCCCCTCCAGTTCAGACATCCTGGGTTGACGCTTTTGCAGCGGAAATTGATAATGCAATATCGTGTTAAGATAATGAGATTATCCTAAATGGGGAATTATAACATCGATCTTAACAAAGACCCCGTCGTACCGGACGACAGCTATTGAGAGTTTTAATGTATCACTGATTAAACGTAAATTTGTCCCTAACGGGACGAATGTTAAACGTCTTTTAATTCAATAGCATCATTTAAAACCAGATAAATTTACAGCATGGACCAGACATGCACGTTTCGGGTACTAAACCCTCGTCAGTGATCCTCAGTCTAAACAATGTAATATGGAACATACCCCCCGCAGCTATGACCTTAGTAAAGTCATGACATACCCTTTGGTCTGAGGGAACATTTCTCTTAAACGTCTTCAAATTCAATAGCATCATTTTAACATTTGCAGCATGGACCAGACATGCACGTTTCGGATACTTAGCCCTCGTCAGTGATCCTCAATCTAAATATATAAAACGGCCAGAAAGTTTGAACATTATTACATCAAAAAATGTACCGAAAGACGTAGCAGTATATTATCATTTATAAGTCTTAAATGATGCTATCGAATTTGAAGACGTTTAACATTTGAACTACTTGGTGAGTGTCACTGCTGGTGGACCATGCTGTAAATTTATCAGGTCTTAAATGATGCTATTGAATTTGAAGACGTTTAACATTTTAATAAATGTATTTATGGCGTCCGCTTGTAATTCGCAACTACGGACGAAGGAAGATAAATCGTTAATGATTTAGCAGAATAAGAACGATAACTCTACGGTGGCGTTGTAACCAACTTATTAATATCAATGAGCGCCAGTTGAAAACATCTCAAATTTTTGCAGCTATTTTGTTTAAAAAATAGGATTTTCTTCCTCGCATTTCTCATTCACGTTTATTCCTGGTAAGCATATTACATTCCTATCTGAAATTTGCAAGTGCTTAGACCAAAATAACGGGGCAAAATGCAAATAATCTGAGCTATTTGGACAATGCAGAAGCAGTGAGTGAGTGACGATTTTGTGTGTACGAACTATTGGATCGCAGATTCGCTGTTTGAACAATAAAATCAATCTTCGATAATTATGGTTGTTAATTTAATGTGTATACATATTATATCATCATTTTGATAGGTTTATAACAATAAGAATTGAGACCGGTCCGCGTTAAACTTTTTGTAAATAAACGCAGAAAGTGATGACGTAAACACAGGAAGTCAAAATGAAAACATTAGTGATTGGCAGTTGGATACTTATCTTCATAGAAACAATTTAACTTCATTCAATCTAGATGAAATACATAAGGTATTTATGTATGGGATCATCGGCGGCAAGGTCAAGGACTCGTCACACATAGCAAAATTTGAGAGGATTATTAGGGAGACTTGCTAGGATCACATCATTTTTCAAATTGGAGGGAACGATCTGGACGCAACGGAGATGACCGAACACAAGATGGATGAACTTCTTTAGGGTCGTTGTAAACGGAACACAACATACATGCTATTAGGGTCATATAGGTCAGGAAAGACATAAAGGTGGGATATATGATACATGGGATATGTGAAACATTATTGAAATCCAGCTACATGGGTAGGAGTTGTGCTCTGGACAAGGTTTTACTAATAAAGTTTATTGTGACATTGACCTATGACTTTGGTTCAAGGTCATGACATACCCTTACATGTATGTCCTACGGAACACTACTGTGAAATATTATTGAAATCCATCCACAGGAGGAAGAGGTATGCTCTGGACAAGGTTTTACTAATAATGTGACCTTGGTTCAAGGTCATGATTCATCCTGAGGTCATTAGAAACAATCCTCTGAAATATTATTGAAATTCATCCACAATGGAAGGATTTATGCTCTGTACAAGGTCTTAGTAATGACATCTATTGTGACCTTGACCTTTGTTGAAGGTCATGACACACCCTTATGCCCTAACAAACAATCATGTGACATATTATTGGAATCCATCCACAGGGGGAGGAGTTATGCTCTGTACAAGATTTTACTAATGATGTCCATTGTGACCTTGACCTTTGATCAAGGTTATGACACACCCTTACGTCATAAGGAATATTTGAGTGAAATATTATTGAAATCCATACACAGGAGGAGGAGTTAATCAAAATTAAGGTGATTCCTTTATACCCCCACACTTTGTTTACGGGGGTATAAATGGCATCTACACGTGTAACCGACAATTCTTCCACCTTGATTGATCATGTATATACTAACCGGCCTGATAATATAAAGAAAGTTAATGTACCCTATATAACCATGTCAGACCTTCAAGCGTCGTTTGCCAAAATTAGAAAAGAAAAACCATCTAGATATTATCTACAGTGATTTCAAGATTTTTAATGAAAAAAAATTTGTACAAGATCTTTACCACGCTCTTTTCTTCAAAGTACACGAAAAGGAAAACGTAAACGATGCTAAAGATCTGTTCTATGATATGTTCTTGCAAATTCTTGATAGACATGCTGAATTCGTCACAAAGCGCGTAAAAACACAAACAAACAAACACAAACAAAATCTGCATGGTTAACACCTGAAATAAACGAAGCTAGGTATAGTCACTGTAAAAAAGACTACCAAAAGTTTAGGAATGGCACAATAAAGTTACTGAATTAATAAAATGTCGAGTCTCGTAAAATGACATGTCTCAGCATATGTTCAAGCATATGTTCAAACTATCCTTTTGTCCAACCAGTCCAAGTAAGAAAATCATTATCAGAGAGAAAAGGATCATGTAAGTTCAGTCGTGGTGAATCATGTTCACTTCTCAAAAATGAAACTTGCTCTTTGAGGAGATCAGACTTTTCTTTGTCAAGTACACGTATAGAAGATTTCAAGCGGTTACCTTGAAGGTAACTATTACATAACAAAGGAGGGGATCTCCAACAACACCAGGTTGTAGCACCCACAGCAAAACACCAAATGCAAAAACACAAAGCAGACAAGCACAAAGAGACGCGTAAGGGACAAGGAACGTCAACGCACAACACAAACATCAAACACAAAGGACTGCACGTAAACCAACGAGACCAATGGGCAACCGGTGCCGACTTACGACGGCTATCTGCCACGGAAATAGCAGAAGGTATGGTATTCCTGGATTACGTGTGCACAACCCTCCCACTTTTCCGATTAACCAGAGGTCTCGAAGAACGTACAATTGTGGTGTAAAACAACCTCCTCACTGTCAGATGACATATTCTTGTGTTAGGACCTATGCAAATATTATAATTGATAATTAAATCGAAATTTTCTTTGCTAGGGATTACTGTGCAGTCCTTGGTTACAGGTTGTTTGCAAATGATACATCTATATCAAGGGCTTCCCCTCTAATTTTGTCTGTTTCTCGTCTGACCTTCCTTCACTCCCTCTCATCCCAACACAAGGACATGAACATGTTGATGAAATGGCAACTGTGGACATTAGTTGATGAGTGAACAACGGCGGCACTGACGTGAGGTGGTCAAAGACAATTGTTTAAGTTCTAATTTGTCGGTGTCTGGAGCAGTTGGTAAATGCTTTGGCATGGAAGCTTGCTTGTCAATGGGCGAGCTTGTTTCCCAAAAAGCGGCATGAGCCTATGTACGCCGGTTCAAAACTTTTAGAACTTGACCTGGCATAACCCGCCAAAACCACTTGATTGAATTTTTCGGGCGAACGGCGTACGCCGAAATACGCCGTCCCTCGACGGTTGAAATGCATAGGCGAGAATCGGCGCATTTCCGGCGAACGGCCGCCGGAAAAACTCAAGTCAAGTGGCTTTGCAGGGTCAAGTTCCAAATTTACTTTTAACCGGCGTACATAGGCACACGCCGTTTTATGGGAAACAAGCTCGCCCAGTGGTGGTAGCGTCATTTGGACATGAAGGTAAGGAAAAAATAAAAGACGATCCAGATACTTGGAGAGGTTGTATTTGAAGCTTGGGACTTGTTTGAATGGGGGAAGGATGAGTTATACTATCGGATATAGTAACTGTAATGGTACTCTAGGATTTGGACAGAGGAGATCCGGAGCTTTATCCTGATTGAGTGAATCTGACCTTGGTAAAGCCAATGGTAAACTCTGGGGCGAAAACGTAAAGACCGGAGGTGCATTGTCATTTGCAATGACATTTGTAGTTCCGCTACTTTTTGCCATCAGTCTTGTACACCTTGCTAGATAACCGCGACAAAGAACGTTTTCCTCACTTACATGTATATTGGAACACTTCATTGTTTGTTCAAGGAAGCATTGATGTTTTTCGTTGTCAGAGCGCTTTAACTAACGTCTGTCCCTAAAAAACTTTTGGCTTTTCTTTGGGTTATAAAAGCACCTCACACATTTGTTCATATGAAAAGATCTGATTCTTAAAAATCTCTAGCAGATATAAAAAACTTCAGATAATCAAAATGAACTTATCCTGAAATTATTCACCAAAGAAAGAATATAGTATATATGTGAAAAATATCAATGCAAATAATTTAGGAAAAAAGTTGATTCAGAAATGCGCCTTGCGACCACATTCGATCTTTGTTGGTTTTATTTAAAAAAAAAACTTTTTTATCTCACATTTCATTCAAAGAAAGAAGAATATGTTTATCACAGATATAAATCAAGTTAAAGTTGATGGTTTTAAAGATCTATAAAGTTTATGGTTTTATTTTTCCGGATTTTTCTTTCGGTAAAATAATGAATGTTTTGTAAATGTCTTTGATTCCCCATGTATAATATGTTACTATATGACTGTTTGACATCATATTCGATATTTTCTGTTAATATTTCAGATAAATCGAATACAAAAAAATTATGGTGGTTTTTGAAATTGGATTTTTCGGTCGTTAAAGGGCCTATATTGACAATATGGGAGTATTTTCATGAATCATAAAGTTGATGATGGTGCTCTTTTGTGAGTGATATTCAGATTATCGTCAGGATCTTCTTTAACTCGTTGCTTAAGAAAGCAATCATCTAATTTAATCTGTAAGAAACTAGATTTCAAAACCATTCGGAGAGCTTTCAGGCTGAAAATTTTGGCAGGCAAGGGGCTTTATCCTTACATATCCTTTATGTATTCATTATGATTATTTTATAGGAAGCGTGGCTCCGAAAGATATGTTATAGCAATATACCACTTGTGTATGTGCAAATTAGTCATCTTTTGGATATAATTGTTGTTAATCATGTTAAAGGTACGGTGTCCCTGAAAATAAATAATATTCTTACAAAATTTTATAATGCAAAATCTTTCTTTTCATGTAAAATTCTACATACTCATTTGTACAAATTTAAATTTACAGGCGAATCTAACGCATACATTCGCAGTTATAGCCGTATGAAACGTAATTTTTAATTTTGGATGCGCAGCTCTAATTCATTCCACTAGCGCCACCTACAATGTATTTCGTTTTTATAATAGCGTTATGGAGATTTAATTTTGAAAATTCAGAAATATTATGGTCGTTACTGCATATTTTCAAATAAAACTTTTTAAAGCTCCTTTTTCCTATATCTAGACCCTTGGGAATAAATTTTATGCTTTCAATAAAAATTATTTTCAGGGACACTGTACATATCTTTAAGGGGTATGGACAAAAGTTTATCGGCCATGTTGGATTTGACGTGAAGCATATTGAAAATCTGCAGAATTAAGACCCCAATTTTTACCATTTTGATACTAATTTTTCTTTACCTTAACAACGTCATTTTCCCATCTTTTTTTTTTTTTTTGCAAAAACTGCATCAATATTTTTTTTCATGACAACCATTTGAACTTAGTGCACCGAACTGCGCAGCTACAGATTTGAAGGATTCATGATTAATACTACAACCTACCTTAAACGTTACTATCATATGTCTACGAACATTTGTCCTCCAATTTTTATCATACTTTCTCAAAATACCGGGTATCTTCATTTTACACGCGGGGGGCTAGTAGCCGTATCAACATAGAAAGGAATCCAGTGGCGGATCCCGGAATGTTGCACATTTGTCACCAATAATTCACAAGACTATCCCACTTTTCTAATATATATCGTGTAAATAATTAATAAATGAATCGCAAACAATCCAAATTCAAGTGAATTACCCAAGGAACTTTAAAATCGTTTATTTTTTTCTTCCTATGTTGGGGCGGATCGGCACATGAAAATGGCAACCTGTAAAAACTCGTGTTCGAAAAGACCCCGTGTTGTATTAACAAGAGATTTATAAGATTATGAGACCTTGTAATTAAAATCGAAGGACAAGGGGTGAAAATATATATCGTGGTTGCCATGGCAACCAGTGGCCATAGCAACCAAATTTTGGTCATTGTTATGTTTTACATTTGGTACATCACATGTGCAAAGTTTGAATAAAATCCAAGACCATGCGTGCCACACCCCTATACAAAAGTTTAAATGCTTACAGAGAATTGCTATTAAATGTAATCTTCCGTAGAAAATATGGGAAAATGTAGCTATTGAGGTTGAGAATACTTGCGATTAAAATAGTTGAAATTGGAGCCATGACTCAGTGTAAGGAAAGATTTTCAATAACACACTACATAAAATCCAATATGGCGAATAACAGTTTGTCCATACCCCTTAAATTGATGGCTTTTAGGATTTTTAAAGACACGCGCACAAATGTCACAGGTTGCAGACACAATCCCCCCTTCCCCCTTTTTTAAAGATTTTAAGGTTTGGAACTTTGACGTTCACAGACCTAGATGTCGTAGAAAATTGAATTTTCTCACATTATTCAACTGTTCTTGGTTTCAAGAGGCATATTCCGTAAAACTGAAATAATTTATCTATGCAAACAACATAGCATGGTCACTTTAAAGTGTGTTGGTCGTTCGTGAAAAGCCAATTATTTTTATTTTTTCTAGGTCGACCTTTTACTGGTAACATTCTGATTTGGCATTGTCACAGTCAGCACTGCCTGTGTCAGGCCCTCGGTACGCAAGCACGATACAGTAGCAAACTCTATATCACTATCAGATATGATTCACGTACCTGTTTTTTTTTTTTTACAAAACACCGTAAACAGCTCTCCTTTTAACTTTTTTCGGCTCTCGTCGCTCTTCACTTGTCGTCTTGCAGCCATTTTCCTGCCCCAAAACCTCTAATGAAACAAGGACTCTGATTCGCTGAGCGGACATGAGGGTAAGTCTTCACCCAATCAGGGTCCTTGTTTCATTAGAGGTTTTGGGCAGGGAAAATGGCTGCAAAATGCTGATTATGGACAAGGAAAAAATATGCACATGTAGCCAAGTTCGATAAACTTCGGTTGATTGTCGATGCTCAACGTAGTGCTCTATTGTGAGTGCTGTTGAGATTATCGTCAGGATCTTCTTTAACTCATTTGTGTCACACTTATGCCCTTTGCCGTGTGGAGCTCGTAAAAAAGTTCCCCGCGAGGGGTTTAACAGTAAGTGTTTTGAATATATTTCCCTGACATGGTCGCCATAGCACTTTCTATATAGACATAACGTCAGACAGTGTATGCATTTAATATACTATGTTCTTTATCGTGCGAGAACATCGACGGCGGGTGCGGCTAGCCAACAGGGGATGCTTACTCCTCCCGGGCACCTGATCCCTTCTCTAGCTTGCTCAACGTAGTGCTCTATTGTGAGTGCTGTTGAGATTATCGTCAGGATCTTCTTTAACTCATTTGAATGCATCCTGCTTCGTCTTTCTGTGCATTTTTGGACATAGAAACTTTCTCACTTTTAAGTTATATTACATTGTTTCGATTGAGGATCACTGACGAGGGCTAAGTACCCGAAACGTTCATGTCTGATTCAAGCTGCTTATTTAACTAATCTAAAATGATGCTGAAAACATTTAAAATTTGTACCGCTTGATGAGTTACTGCTGGTTGACCAGGAGTTCCCTAGGGCACATGTAGCCAAGTTAATTGTTTCTTGCTGCAATGTGGAGCAGTTAAAATCATTCTCAGTGGCCAAGTGTATTAATTACTTCTATCCAGCTCTGTCACCTGAAAGAAGCATTGTTTTGGCCTTTTATCAATGTGACATCATATATATGTTTTTGCTATTTCGGAAACTAGCCATTTCACCGATAAATATCATCGAAATTAAGGGAGTTCACATTTTAGCACCATCCTCCAAAGCTATTTTGAACATAGATTTGATTTGGATATGCACTGAATCGACCCTACAGGAAATTTGGAGCCGCACACTCTCTGAAATGTAAAAATCTAACTTCAAAAATTAAAGAGGGCGCTTCTGAAATTGTTTTGATGGCTCCGCTGAAAGCATCACTGATGAGAATCAATACTCGAAACACGTGTCTGGTGCATTGAAATTGGTTGGGAATTTTCTTCAAGAAGGTATAGAGTTGGAACCCTTCAACATTTTTGAATGCATCCTGCTTCGTCTTTTGGTGCATTTTTGGATAGAGTTTCTTTCTCACTTTTAAGTTCTATTACACTGTTTCGATTGAGGATCAATGACGAGAGTTAAGTACCCGAAACGTGCATGTTTGGTCCATGCTGAAAATCTATCTGCCCTAAAATGTTGCTGAAGACGTTTAACATATGCACCGCTTGTTGAGTGTTAAACGTCTTCAAATTCAATAGCATCATTTAAGACCCGATAAAACAGCATGGACCAGACATGCACGTTGTCACTGCTGGTGGACTAGGAATGCATTGGAAAATTTCTGTTCTCAAAATGTTTTGAAACTTCCAAGTTCGATAAATTTCGGTTGATTGTTTCTTGAATGCATCCTGCTACGTATTTTGGTACATATTTTGGATATAGTAACTTTCACACTCTTTGGTCATATTACATTGTTTAGATTGAGGATCACCGACGACGGTTAAGTACCCGAAACGTGCATGTCTGGTCCATGTAGCAAATTTATTTGCTCTTAGATGATGCTGTTGTAGACGTAACATTCCTTCTTACTAGGCGGACATTTTGCATTTACTCAGCTTGTAATACCTAATAATATTTCTTACGACCATTTAAGTAATTTTCTTGTTTTTGTGTATCACGGGCCATTGAGCGAACCCCCCCCCCCCTTGTTCTTAAGTGATAAAGCGTTTTAAATAATAAAGCGTCGCTTACAATGCATTCCATACTTGCAGTGTTCTCTAGAGAATATGTTAGCCTTTTGATTTTGGGTCCGATTTCAGGTTTTTTCTTCACTGATTCCTCCCCTAAGTTATTAAATACATTAAACACTTACATTTAAGGGGGTCCAGAACAATATCCGAAAGAATCCCATCGGAAATCTCTAGATCAATGATGACGTCATAATAGAAACGGCGACATTGGCGCGTTTTTCTCAAGAGCGTCAGTATAAGCTAACGTAAAAATAAGGGGGGGGGGACAAAATCGCCATAACTTAAAAACTGACGGTCAAGTTTCAGTAGGAACTTATCGGTATTTCATTTGACACATGAAGATAATATCAAGTTTTTGCGAACAATAAATGAGGGGGTTTCAGATAAACAACTCAAAGATATTCTGAAAATAGACATAAATTTATCTCCTTTCGACAAATTCTTTTAACGTATCCAGTGTACAAATGGAGATCTCGCGGACGTCTCGTCCATTTAAACAGTGTTAAAATTATCTCGGTAATCTTCGGCAGTGTCTCGATAGTTTCCGTGGATTGAGCGAAGGTTGGCATGTTGACTTTGATGATAGAAACCATTTTTTACGTTGTATAAGGTATATTTTGTTAAAAATATTCAATGATTCTAACTATATACTACACTTGATATTTATTTGTACAACGGATACCTTAAAAGTCTTGGTGACCATTTATAATTCTATACATATCCGATTTTCCACATCATATCGAAATAAAAATATAGAACTTGTTAACAATCTGCCTCTACAGAAGATTTGTAAATGTTTTTCATTGCCTTACGTGTGTAAAATCTTAACGTCACATTAACGGCCAATATTGGGGCTTTCAATAGGTATATTTGTACGTTCGTGGCTTCAAAACTAACGGAAAATTTGTATGAAATTTTGCATGTAGAAAAAGTATGTTTCAATTATTAACATTTATGATTTTTAGGAAAATTAAATGATACGATCTTTATTTAAGTCTGGCTGTCCTTGACACCCCTAAGCAATTTATTTCTTGTTTGTGCCATGAATATGTATGCATTACATAAATTGATATAACATGTTATATACGTTAAAAAAATTGTCATGCACAACGTATTTAATGTATAAAGTATCGAAATGGCAAACATGTGAATAACAATACAGTTCCCATCATAGTAATTATCCATCTTATTCGACAGGCGATGCCGATTCGTATGTTTATACCCTTCAATATCACAGTTCATGCTGGATTTGTACACTCAACGTGAAGAGTATGTATGGATAAATGCAGGAAATTACGTAATTTCATATATAAAGTGTATGTTAAGATAATAAAAATGACAAGGAAGTAGGTACCACTGTTTGAGTAAAGGATTGTGGAACGTACATTAAAGAATATCCGGTACTTACATCATCGTCCTTTTGATTCGGTTGAAAAATAGTGTTCTTTCTCGATTTTCATTATCATATGCGTTTTACCATCTCTTCATCCAAACATTACCTTTACGTTGATATCACAAATCCAACACAAACTGTAGATTATTGATATTGGAGGTGTAAACATACGATTCGGCATCGCCATGACGGGATGTAGGTAGCCGATGGTACGTATATCTGCTTAACACCAGTGTTATTGGACTCTTCGTGGAGTAGCAACTGTTGTTGACTTTACTGTTATTATACACATATTTACATCGACATACGTAGTAACATTGACAACACCATTTATTTGAATTATTAGTATGAGATAATAAACAATGATTCCTTAAAACATTGCTTTTACATATAATAACGCAGATCTTAGATTATTGACATTGATATGAACATAACAAATATGGATAATGACCATTTCCCTGTTTACAGCACAAAATCGATAATTCAGAAAATCAGAAACCGAAGGCATACAAAATCAGGGTAAAACAGGAATCAAAGCAAACAAACAAAAACCTCCACCATATAAAAAGAAGCGAACACCCGATATGGGAGTGAGACCAGGTGCCCAGGAAGAGTAAGCATCTCCTGCTTGCATGCAACACCCGCCGCTTCAATTCGGTAGAACTGTCACATCCGGTTACTGGTTACTTCCATTTCGGAAGACATAGAGTACAATCTTTGGTTGGATGGTACAAATGGTCTATGAAAGAATACCATCCACCATTCTGGAGAGTGGGACATCATAGTGAATGACGAGTTCCCCATATCGACCGTAGAACTTCCTCAGTGACGATGTTAGTCGGTCACAAACATATCCCTGACTGAGAAGCTTATCTGAAAGACGCCTAGCTCTCAGAACAAAATCAGTATATTTGGTACTTGCTCTGGCATAGCGTATCAACTGAGATATGAACACGCCATAGGCAGGCGATGAAGGGATGTCGCTATTCAGAAAAGGAAAGTTTGTAATGCTGAAATTGAAGTCGTCACGTTTGTCATAGAGTGAGATTTTTATTTGACCATCAGTGTCGGTTGTAGGACAACATTATGTCCAAATAGGATGCTGAATTATTTGACTCTGTAGTTTCTTTGACTTCAAGCTCCGAAGGATAGATACTGCTCAGGTAATCCGCGAATTTTGGATTATTGATGGACAACACATCGTCTATGTATCTGTAAGTGAAGTTAAAGTCAGAAGCTAAGTATCTTTTCCCCTCAGAGACCAAAGATTGAATGAATTCAGCTTCGTACGAGTAAAGGAAAATGTCGGTAAGGAATGGGGCACAATTGGTCCCCATTGGAATTCCGACAATTTGCTGGAAGACCTTTCCTCCAAACACCACAAAAATGTTGTCGATCAGAAAGTGTAACATCTGAATAATATCTGTTTCAGTGTACTTATTTTCATAATCGGACTTTTCTTTTACAAAGTAGGTTTTGTCATAGTTAACAACAATAAATTTGTATTTGCGATTACCGTTCTCACTTGTAAACGCATTACTTATAATTTTTGCGAGTCTTTCTTTCAATTTAGAATGTGGAATTGTAGTGTAAAGTGTCGAAAAATCAAAGGCTTTGATCGAATTGACTCTACTAAAATGAGTTGATTTCAGATGTTCTAAAAGTTCCTTCGAATTCTTTAAAATCCACATCTGGTTGATACCACTGCGAAAATATACTGTCGAACAATATTTTTGAAGCCGAGATTTGATTTCAGATAAAACTTTGAAGATCGATACAGATTTGGTAGAACATTTTGAGGAACCAGCGATGAAACGTTGTTTGTACGGATTCTTATGCATTTTAGGTATGCAGTATAAGTATGGTTAATCTAAATCTAAATTGTTAGTGTCGAAGCCAAAGGAAGCAAGAGCTGATTTGTGGTTATCTATTATTTCAGAGGCAGAAAGGTTAGTTGGGGTGTAAGTGGGATTTCCAGGTGTCGAATTTAAATCCAACTCAATAGACTGTCGAAATAGTACTTTTTGCAAGTAAATATGTAATTATTTGAGGCTTTGTCCGATGGTGTGATGACATAATGTTTTTGGAGGTAGGTAAGCTCTGTGATAACATCAGGGTCTTTAAATATAGACACGAATCTGGTGTTCACAGTTGATGACAATAACATCTGATCCAAATCATTTTAGCAATTTTCATGCTGTTTAAGAACAAAATATCACATTCATCACATTAGAATTAAAAAAAAAATAGATTATGGAATATGTTCATTCTTGAACGTCTCTTCCTTCTTTCCGAAATTCCATATGAATTGCAAATTCAATATATAATATGATCTTGATCTGAAGAAAATAAAATTATCATTATTAGGTTTTAAACAACATATGTACATGTATAACAATTCATTTCAGTTTATAGTATAGAAACAGAATCAGGAAAAACATAAGCTGATTTTGGGGAATGGGAGGGGGACGTATCCCCTAAAGACCTTTGCACGTTTAAGAAAGAAGCTTTCAAAGTTTTGTGACAAGTTAAGTACAGAAATAGAATTTCTTTACTTCTTGGTTCACCCGAGCAAAGCTGAAGTAAAGTTTTGCCATTGTGCCTTCCTTCATTTAACTTATCACATTTTCGACTTCTCAAAACCTTCTGAGGAAACCTAGGTGGAATGTCATACTCATAGGCCCTATAAGTATCGGCCTTTGTCCGCCTACATCGACTTGTGGTACCACAACAGGAAAAATAAAGTCACTTTGGTACCCTCCGTCAGCAAAATTTGATAAAAGTTTGAAGACTTACTGTAGCTATTGAAAATTTATCTGTTCTTAAATTATGCTATTGAATTTGAAGACGTTTTACATACAAACAATATGGCTGCCACCGTTTTATTCGGTTCGGTTTGAGCTTGTGTTGTTTGATTCCATAAAAGAGAGAAATAATGCTAAGAAAAAGAAATCAACAAATAGTTCTTTTTCATTTTCCTGCTTTGAAAACATTTTTCTTCGAGATTTTATCAACATTCAACAAAATGACCAAACCAGAACACTAAGAAGACTTCTTCGACTCCACCTGTCAAACAAACGGGTGTACTTTTACAAACAAGGAGTGAAACAGCCATTTCATTTGGTGAAATACGACAAAGTACCCAATCACAGTCTGTATATCATACAAAATTGATAAACTACTGATTACCAGCTATAACAAAAAAAAACCGAACCGAAATCCGTTAAGTACGATCCGAATCGAACGGACCAAGTTTGAACCGCGGTAAACCGAATTTTTGGTTAACCGTGACAGCCCTAATAAACAAGTATGCATATACGTACACAGTAAACAACTATACAACTTCCTAAAAAATTACTCAAACATTTCAATGTGTAGAGAGCACTACAAAGAAAAGTATGTTTGTACCAAAAGCTTTGTTTCATCATGCCCGTTGGATGCACAGACAAAGGAGTGTCCTACTTGCATTTCCATAGTTGTACATATTTTCCTCTCAGGGATTTATCACTGATTCCATACATAACAAAGTTGATTACACTGTTAATTACATTCAATAGTTGGAACGATTCATAAACCTCTGCAGGTACCGCAGTCCAGACAATGACGTAATTAGTAATTAGATAAACGTAGACCACGAAGGGACTACTTAGCAAAACAAATAGTACCGATATAGTCAAAAGCATTCTTGTAGTTTTTCGTTCCTTTTCCCGCCGTTTTTGTATTTTCATATCCAGTTTTTCCATGAAAAGAGAGCTTCTCCTTTTACCGATAATTATCGCAACGTTGAAAACAAACACCAGCGGTAGAGGCAGCATATCGGCGACAATCCTGTGCACGAATGACCATATTGCGACAATTTCATTTTGTGATCGCATATATCTTTTGGCTTGTTTTTGTGTAGATAAGATACCATGTGTAGGGATTCTTTCAGTTAGCGAGTTAACCAGTACATCGACTGCAAATGAAGCGTCACTTAGTGTTATCAAAATGATAATAACAATGATGATACATGCTCGTTTAGCAGTCCATACTTGTCGAAGCTGTAGTGGAAAACACACTGCGGTGAAGCGTTCTAGTACAATGAATAGAATAAAAAAGTTTCCACTTCTTTGTGGATAAAATGATAATATTGTCCATACAAAGGAGTTTGCTCTAATATATCGAATATATTCAGTTAAATATATGTGACAAATGATGTAAATATTTGAAATCATCCTTAGAACCAAAACCATTAAATCGGAAAAAGCCAAACCAATTATGAAATAGGTTGAAGCATTTTTCTGCTTTTTTCTTGAAAACACAATAGCTGTGGATATGTTTCCAAATATTCCAATTATGAATAATATAGGAAGAATCACACAGTTTATTACATCTCCGAAAGTAAAAGTCTTGTTCTTAACTGAATCGGCAGATAAACTTATCAAAGAAGCATTGTTCCATGGAAGTGGCTTAAATTCCGTTCCATTTCCGGAGGTTATATTCCAGGTAGACTGATTCATTGTTTCTTGATTATCTTGAAATCATCAACATACAATATTTTCAGATGTAGATTTGCTACGCCAACATAGAGATTCTTTCCTGCAAAAGAATAAAATCTGAGTAATTCAAAGACATAATATAGCAGTAGGTAGAATAAGATTAACCTTTTGATAACATGAAAAATGCATTATTTGATAATGTAGATGTCATTTTGTAAGCTCGTGTTGATATCAAAATGTTATTTTTTATTTAAGGTCCACCGAGGAAAAAACGAGACATTAACGATATTTTATCAATAGCAAGCCAGTCTGAAACTCCTTTTATCTAATTTTGCTTTTGTATTTTGATCAAAGGACCTAATTCAGACTTAGGGGAGCCTTCTCGAAGTATATTGAAAACTTCCCTCTTTGTCCTATATGTAACAAGACATTTGCAAATTGTTCTCAACAGCTTCAGAATAGAAGCTATGAAAAAGATCGTTCACACTGACTGCAGCGTAAATCACAAGAAGGATTATAATGTAACACAACTCCGCTTGACACTGGGCGCCTGTCCTCAGGTTCATAGAATTACTTCTCCTCCAGACCTGTGAAGACAAAACACATGAAATTAAACGATGAAGATAACAACAGTTTACGTACTATATTACAAGACACACAATACAACAATTGAAACGGTGAAAATCCTGCCCTAATGCATATAACGTAAATACCATTATAATCCTAATGTTAACCTAACATTAAAGTAAAGTATCCAGTAGAGAAATGATCCACAGTAAAATGAAAGAAGAGAGTTGTTCGTGCAGTAAACAAATGAGTTAAAGTAGATCCTGACGATAATCTCAACAGCACTCACAATAGAGCACAAAATTAAGCATCGACGGACCCCTAGCAAGCCAGAGGTGGGACCAGGTGCCCGGGAGGAGTAAGCATCCCCTGTTGGCTAGCCGCACCCGCCGTCGATGTTTAAGCAAGAAAATGAAAAAAATATCTAAAATTCATGCACTCTCTGACGTTATGTCTATATAGAAAGTGCTATGGCGAGAATGTCAGGGAAATATATTCAAAACACTTACTGTCAGACCCCTCGCGGGGAACTTTTTTACGAGCTCCACACGGCAAAGGGCATAAGTGTGACACAAATGAGTTAAAGTAGATCCTGACGATAATCTCAACAGCACTCACAATAGAGCACAAAATTAAGCATCGACGGACCCCTAGCAAGCCAGAGGTGGGACCAGGTGCCCGGGAGGAGTAAGCATCCCCTGTTGGCTAGCCGCACCCGCCGTCGATGTTTAAGCAAGAAAATGAAAAAAAAATATCTAAAATTCATGCACTCTCTGACGTTATGTCTATATAGAAAGTGCTATGGCGAGAATGTCAGGGAAATATATTCAAAACACTTACTGTCAGACCCCTCGTGCAGTAAACAACTACAAAGTTGACGACGTGACAGGGACGAGCATTTTCGTATATTACAATAGTAACTAAGTGTTAAACGTCTTCAAATTCATTAGCATGACAAATATGGATAATGACCATATCCCTATATACAGCACAAAATCGATAATTCAGAAAATCAGAAACCGAAGGCATACAAAATCAGGATAAAACAGGAACCAAAGCAAACAAACAAAACCTCCACCATATGAAAGGAAGCGAAATCCCGATATTGAGTGAGACCAGGTGCCCAGGAAGAGTAAGCATCTCTTGCTTGCATGCAACACCCGCCGCTTCAATTTGGTAGAACTGTCACATCTGGTTACTTCCATTTCGGAAGACATAGAGTTCAATCTTTGGTTGGTTGGTTCAATGGTCTATGACGGAATATCATTCACCATTCTGGAGAATGGGACATCATAGTGTATGACGAGTTCCCCATATCGACCGTAGAACTTCCTCAGTGACGATGTCAGTCGGTCACAAACATATCCCTGACTGAGAAGCTTATCTGAAAGACGCCTAGATCTCAGAACAAAATCCGTACATTTGGTACTTGCTCTGGCAAAGCGTATCAATTGAGATATAAACGCGCTATAAGCAGTTCCACGGGATTGATTAAACCAGGTAAATAAAGTTAAAATCTACTTGATATAAATTTATTTTAAACTGAAAATTGAAAAAAATACTTATCGATCAATTAAGCATATGATGGTAATATAGTCCGATTTTAAGGAATAAAGTTACATTCAGAGAAAATTAAAGCAGAAAATGTCCGATGCCCTTCACATGTTAAACGTCTTCAAATTCAATAGCATCATTTAAGAACAATTTACAGCATGGACCATACATGCGCGTTTCGGGTACTTTAATTTGTGATCCTCAATCTACACAATGTAATTTGGCCAAAGAGTGTGAAGGTTATTTTATTCAAACGTGTACCGAAAGACGTAGCAGGATGGGTTGGATATTATGCTACAAGACCCGCGTTTTAGAAATGTCAAGAAATTTTGATAACGTAAATATTCGAATGCGATAAAGAAATGATCCACCGATGTTGATCGAACTGGGTTACATGTGCCCGCGGGGGCTGCTGGTCCACCAGCAGTGACACTCACCATGTTATGATATGGTGCATGGAAATTAACAAAATTCGTTTTCGTGCATCCGATGTAGCCGAAGGCTTCATATCTGTACTAATATAGTTTGTAACCTATGCCCCTAAAACTGATTGCTTTAAAGATTTATCAGAGGCGTTTCTAAAGCTATGGGATTAATATAATATAACATAATATATGATTAATACGTTTGCCTGAGGTAGTGACATCCGGCTTAAGAAGATAATTTATAAGAATCTTTCTTAGTGAATCAATTCAGAAAACACTTACACAATACATAATGTGGGCGAGACGAAAAAGCAATTGTTATCAACCATAATAGATTAAAGAGCATAAGAAGTCTTATCTTCAATATTAGTTAAAACCCAAAATAGTTATAAAAAATGCTCTTCTTTCAAGAAGTCTACAAGGTTTTCCTTGTACTATGATAATTTCTTTCAGGAAAAAGATTCGTATAGTTCTTATATTTCCTGACGTTGAACGTAAAGTTACGTTTTCTACTGAATTGTTTAATGGCATTTGATGAAATCGCCTTGATTCTTAGATCACAATCTAGAAAAATACAGAGTATTATAGATTTGATCAAAGATTTAAATCATAAAACAATATTTTATTCGGAGTATCAAAAATTATAATTCTAGCAGCACTTTTCGCCAGAAATCTTTTATTTGACTTTGATGAATCCCCTAATTTTGATTTCATATAACAGTATAGATTTTGATTGGGTCAAATAAAAAATCGGACACCTTTGTCGGATCAGAAAGGAGGAAAGGGAGGTTAAATGTCAAATTTCGAATTTAAGCAGCGCGTTTCCCTTAATGATTATTTGGAAAGGGCGAGGACAAAGACAACAAGAACAAACCTTTTTTATATAATGTTTTACGGGAAATTTTTCACTGTGTATAGCCGTTCACCGGATATTGGTAATATCCGTCGGCGTATTGGTTCTACCCAGGCGGTAAACAAGTATGATAAAGATATTACTTTTAACATGTTACAAAGATTTGTGAGGAAAATATGATTTTATATGTAATGAACTTCATGCATATAATTCTTTGATGGCAAACTCAACATTTAAACGCCGAAAACATAGGATTTGATCGGACGATAATAGTACATGTAAAGTAACACAAAATAAGCTACTAGTACAACTTAAATTGCACATGTATGATGTTTTTTATTCTGGAAATTTTACAAAAGTTATAGTTAATTTCTTTTGAAATTCTGATCAATCGGACAACAGAGTATATTACTTTGGGAATTTCACAACCTGCATTTTATGGTGACATAATTAACAAGATAAGAAGGATCAAAGATAGACAACATAAGTATCGAAAATGCGTTGTGCGCACGTAATCCAGGATAACCACACCTTCTGTTATTCCCGTGGCAGATAGATGGCCATCCCTAGTCGGCATCGGTTGCCCATTGGTCTCGTTCGTTTATGTGTAGTCCTTTGTGTTTGATGTTTCTATGTTGTGCGATGACGTTCCCTGTACCTTTTGCGTCTCTTCCTGTGCTTGTCTGCTCTGAGTACTAGTATTTGCATTGGATGTTTTGGGGTTTTGCTGTGGGTGCTGCAACCCGGTGTTGTTGGAGATCCCCTCCTTTTAGTCTGGGATGTATCACTGGGTTGGGTGCACCCCCCCCTTGATCCTCCAAAACCGTCGTTATCATTTATATTCTAAAGTGTTCCTGGGTATATCATAGTTTGTCCTTGTATGTCATATGTATTTGAAGTATCCTCTGTTAATTTAATTGGTATTTTGGGGCAAAAAATATGTTTTTTATGAATTACATATAGCCTATATCAAGAAACTTACTATCGAAAGTCTCATATTTCAAACTATGATTATTATCCTCTGTATTTCCTATTCAACTGAAATATAAGACTTTCAATAGTAAGTTTCTTGATATAGGCTATATATTCATATAAAACATATTTTTTGCCCCAAAATACCAATTAGATTAACAGAGGATACTTCAAAAACATATGACGTACAAGGACAAACTATGATATACCCAGGAACACTTTAGAATATAAATAATAACGACACATTTCATAGTAATAAGGATTTTCCAGAAATCAGGGGTTTTAAATAAAAATTGAGATTTTCCACCCAAAAAAGCAAGATTATCAAAGAAATCTCTTCTAACTCATTAAACTTCATCACTTTTATGCCATCCAATTATATGAAACCTCTCCAGCTTTGATTGAATGAAAAATATAGATTTAAAACATTTTTCACAGAAATAAGTGAATTTTTCACATAAATTAGGTTTTTTGCCCCAAAATATCAATTGAATTAACAGAGGATATTTCAAATGCATATGACTTACAAGAACAAGCTATGATATACCCAGGAACTCTTTTGAATATAAATAATAACGTCTGATTTCATAGTAATAAGGATTTTCCAGAAATTAGCGACTTTTAAATAAAAATCGAGATTTTCCACCCAAAATAGCAAGATAATCAAAGAAATCTCTTCTAACTCATTTAACTTGATCACAATTATGCCATCCAATTATATGAAACCTCTCCAGTGTTGCTTAAATAAGAAATATAAATTTTAAAAAATATTAACAGAAATAAGTGAATTTTTCACATAAATAAGGTTTTTTTGCCCCAAAATAAGATGTAAATTAAATTTCAGTTATCAAATAACATTTCTATCCATTTATAATAAGAATAAGCATAATATCAAAGCTAAAACATATCAATTTAGGCAAATTAAAAGAGCTAGTACTTATTTTCTCAAAATAAGTGGTTTTTGCATAAAAATGCATATTTTACCCAAAAATGATGGTTTTAATTAATTATTACATTTAATTTCACAATCATCTGACAAGATGATTACTTTCTATAATGATAATAGCTTGAAATGTATAGTTTTAGCAAAGAAAATGAATTAATAAAATTTTTCCAGAAATCTGTAATTTTTAGACAAAATAACAGGCATTTTGCCCAAAAATTAAGTAGAAAATATACCTTTTATGTTTCATACATGTAATTTATGAGTGAACCTAAATAATTACAGTTCAAAATACATTCCTGCTATCATTTCAAGAACTTCTATAGATTCAATAAATATTCTCCAGAAATCAGCTATTTTTAAATGAAAAAATAAGTTTTTCCCCAAAAACACGTTGATTTTGAATGAAATTTTAGTAAAACATATATAATCTGATAGAGTGTGAAAAGTTACACTAGAAAATAGCTTTCAATCATCGCTTTCAAACCAAATAGGGGTTCTTTAAATAAATATACAGAAATCTGAGATTTCTGATTGAAAATACAGGTTTCTGTATAAAATAATTAATTTCGAGGATTTTGCAAAAAAATAAGAATATAAAATATATGTCATTAGAAAGAGGAGACTTTAAAGATGTTTTTTAAATCATCATTGAACGATCACATGCAATATTGAGGAGCTGAGAAGCAGAAATAAATTAAAATTTCCTCAAATTTCTGTGAATTTTTGCAAAAATTTGACTTTTTTACCCCAAAACACACAGTAAAAATAGGAATTGGAACTTGCAACTTATTTCATCTGAAAGAGCATAAAAAATACTATATATTTACACTTTTCAATTTTAAAAAACATGAACCATATAAAAGTTATAATTTTTTTCCTATTTGCAGTGATTTTTGACTAAAAAAAACATGTTTTTCCCAAAAAACACCACTTTTGCAATGGAAATTTCCATGAGACAAATTTTTATCTGAAAGAGCGCAAAAAATGCTACAAAGTTAGGCCGGTTTTGGAGGATCAAGGGGGGGGTGCACCCAACCCAGTGATACATCCCAGACTATTTGTTTTAACGAAAGAAAATACTACAATAATTGAAGATCATGATTCTCTGCAAAGTCTATATAGAATTCCATTAATTTTAATCTAAACTTTACATAAAATGTTCAACAAAGAAATTCTTTGCGAACGGCATGTTGTTGCGGCTTGCCAACTGTACGGCTTGTTGAAAATGCAGGATTTATCTGTAAGGAATCCTTGTACTGGATTTTTTTCGAGAAAAGACTTCGCTCGTAAAAATAAACTAATAATTTTCATTCTTCCTTTAACGATGTATGCATGTGAATGTTAAACGTCTTCAAATTCATTAGCATCATTAAAGGACAGATAAATATCCAGCATGGACCAGACATGCACGTTTCAGGTTCTTAACCCTCCTATAAGTGATTCTCAATCTAAACAATGCAAAATGGCCAAAAAGTGTGAAAAATATTTTGGCCATAAATTTACCAAAAGACGTAGTTGGGTGAATGGGATATGATGTTGTAGGACCAACGTTTTAGAAATTTCTAGAAATGTTGGTAACAGAAACTTTCGAATAAGTTGAAGAAACGATCAGCCCTCGGGGACTCCTGGTCCACCAGCAGTGACACTCACCAAGTGGTATAAAAATTAAACGTATTCAAATTCATTAGCATCATTAAGGGACTGATACATTTCCAGCATGACCCAGACATGCACGTTTTGGGTACTTAACACTCGTCAGTGATCCTCAATCTAAACAATGTAATATGGCCAAACAGTGTGAAGAATAATGGCCAAAAATGTACCAAAAGACGTAGTAGGATGAATGGGATATGATGCTGTCGGACCCTTGTTTTAGGAATTTCAAGAAATTTTGATAACAAAAATTTTCGAATGCATTTGATTACAGAAATTTTTTAAATGCTATACAAAGTCCCATAACCACGTGAGCCTCGAGTACTCGTAAGATATTACAAACACTTGTCTCGAGAAGCTGCAATCCGAAGAATAATTTGTATGGTCTCCATAGACGCTATATTTTGTTGAAACGACATTTCATAGACTAGTTTTTAGAGAGGGGGAATTCGGATATGGTTTTGGCTCTGTGTTTAAGCGAACAGTAGCTCGACTCACGACGACTACTCTATAGAAGCGCGGGAAAGATTGATATAGATACGTTGACATATTCGGATACGTTATGTATCACTCAAATATGCAATACTTAGGGATTCTGTTTAGATTTTTAGATGCCATCACATATTGTTTGGAACTAATATTGATAATTTTACTACATGATTTTGAAATATGATAATTTTCATTGACACTGGTTGACCGTAATCAGTTACTTTTTCTCTGAATCACAGGCTGGACTCCCCCTCCCCCATATCTGCCAGTAAAGGCCAAAAGAAAAAAATATAATTTAAAAATTCGGTTTCCACTCGCCCTACGGCTACCCTTTCCTTTTGGCACTGATCCAATACAAATCCTCATGTAAGATGAATTAAAATAGAAAAAAAATTCTATATTTTTAATGAATTTTTTTTTCTAAACTCGTACGACAAAGTTTTCTATTTGATTTCTTTCATATGATTCATATTCCTCAGTATTGATTAAGACGCTAATCGATTAAAAATGGCGAATTCTGAAAACTTGCCTTGCGTTAAACCATTTGCCTTGCCTTGCCTCAAATTTTGTATTGATTTTTGCCTCTTGCTTCTAGCCTCTGGATTTATCCCTAGCCTTAACCTGACCCAAAATGACCAGACACTGTAATCATTTTCGGGTCACAGACCACGTTCCCTCTCAAATGCTTGAAAATTAAATCTTCGCGGTCT
Organism: Pinctada fucata; assembly: GCA_028142955.1. Lineage (NCBI taxonomy): Eukaryota > Metazoa > Mollusca > Bivalvia > Pterioida > Pteriidae > Pinctada > Pinctada fucata. The sequence goes on along the minus strand of AP027102.1, from coordinate 25,940,716 downwards.
TCGCATCAATTGCTATCAATTAGGTATCAAGGGATTCAATGAAAGAATTTTATGGCGTTGATAATTATTTACGTTAGGCGTAAGTTTAAATACTGCATCTCTATCAAAAATGTAATTTGAAAAAAAAATGATAATGATAGATAATTATTAATAACTAATGATGAACGTAAAGACCAAAATGCACGTTTCGGATACTTAAGTAACCCTCACAAGTGATCCTCAATCAAATCTAGTCATTTGATTGATTTATTATTAAAAATAATTTGTTTCAACAAAATGAGAAAGCTACATCTACTTATATCGGATATTCATATCATTTAAATTAGAAACACAGAGTGTCGGGTCCTTTTGATGAGACATGCGTGGTTGTAAGGTGCCAAATAATGTGCAATGTAAAGCGATGAACATTCCTAATGCTTTTTTCTTTACTTTGCGCCTGGAAGTGCTAATTACCAATCTCAGATAAGACGTTTCGAAACGTCAAATTTTTGTTAGTATATTTCATTTCTCTGTGAAATTATGAATATCAATATTATTAAATTATAACTTACATTACAAGGTTAATCATAACTGTATTAAACAAACTGCGCTGCTATACATCAAGTATAAACGTAATTTAAATCTCTCCTAATCAAAGTGCACGCCATGCATGCAGTTCCTTCTTTGAATCCCTTGATACCTAATTGATAGCAATTAATGCGAAGACCGCGAAGATTTGATTTTCAAATCTATCAGAACAGAAGATATGGCATGTGGTATGTGACCCGAAAATGATTATAGTGTCTGGTCATTCTGGGTCAGGTTAAGGCTAGGGATAAATCCAGAGGCTAGGGGCAAGAGACAAGAGGCAAAAATCAATGCAAAATTTGAGGCAAAGCAAGGCAAATGGTTGAACGCAAGGCAAGTTTTCAGAACATGCCCAAATTTTAATAACGATACTGTTTATGATGTTCATAATCGGAAGTTTTGCAGAGCTTTGTAAAGCGCTAATTTTGTCTTCGGTTTCCATTCTGCATTTCTGGTATCTTACTGCCCTTGAAATCTCGTTTCCCACTTTTAAAAATCGACTCTTAATCAGTATAAAGACGTGAAATAATTCAATAATAATTTCATAAAAGGTCAATGAATAAGAAATTGAAACACGAGTCATTTGAATATGAATTATTTGTTGCTATGGATGAAAGGTCAATTTATACGGGGTTCCATAAATTAAGAAAAAAAGGACCTAAATCTTGAAGTGGCTAGATCTTCCTTTTCAGACTTCGTTGTAAACTTTTCTCTAAACATTATTTTTCGGTACATGTACCATGAACCTTTGTTTCTATAACTTTTTATGAAACTACCGGATGAACTTTCTCTAGTTATTCTTTTCGGTACATGTACCATAAACCTTTGTTTGTATAACTTTTAATGAAACTACCGGGTGAATGTTGTGAGAGACGTGGAACGCAATTTATCAGAGATGGGTGCTCCATAGACTTCGATAGAAAAGGCATTTACTTCTAGAATGTTCTTATTAGATTAGACGTCGTATCTTTCAGAAAACGAAAATGGAATCTTGAATTTTTGTCGAGGCGAATTAGCCTCTTACTAATATGGGAAACGTCTTGCAAGAGTCCTCTTACTAAATTTATGATACTTAAACATTCGGGGATTAGAAAGGGATTATAACTCAGAAGAAATTTATAATTAGTATCCGACGCCGGTTTTTGAACTTTAGATTTTTCAAGATTTATTTTAGGAAGACGGTGAGACATAATTAGTGATTACACAATAATTAGACATAATTCCTTTCAAACAATTATCAAATTCACATTGTCATATCATATGCTGTATCATTACATCACACCATTTATCTCTGTCTTCTTCGTTTCGACGGACAATCTGCTAATTCGTTCCATTGTTAGATGGAACGACATATTTCCGAATTATCATACGTACTTAAATCGATATCAAATTGATAAAGGGCCAGATAAGTCTCTTACGAAAAGAAAAAATTGCAGCAAGCTTGCTGCAAAGTTGCATCAACCTTGCTGCAACCATAAAAGTGTGCAGAAAGACGTGTGCAGGTATATGCCGCTACCTGCACACAGATTGCACACAAAATCTGAATACAAATTAGGTTGCAGGTAGCCGCACATAGCTGCTGCTAGCTGCACATGGTTGCCGCTAGCTGCATCAATACATTTCAAGCAAAAAGGGAGCATCGGGTAAAGTTTTCTATGCAGCTAGCTGCAACTATAGAACAGAAACAAAAGAGTGCGTGCCAGAAGCTGCACAGTCATGTATAAGTCACATGCACAAGTCACAACCAATAGAATTTAAGGCCGCTGACATTCAAAGCTCTGGCTTTGAAACAGTCAAGTGAGAAGAGATGTGCCACATTCATGTAATGGAAATATACTGATACTGAATGAAGTCTGGATACTTCAAATGATGGTTTGGGAACTTTAATTACTGAAAAGTTAAAAAATGGAATACATATCTTTTAGATGATGATCGAATTTAATGGCTGTTCAAAATGTGTTAAAATGAGAAATGATTAAGCTGGATTAATTATCAATCATTATGCATGTGATTGAAAAAAAAAGGTAAGCATTAAGATCATTGTAAAAAATGTCACTAATTTGCTTGAACTTGCAGAAACTTTACACTGTAATACATGCGACCTTCTGGACGTTGATATTTGCATGTACTTTGAGAAAATTGTGTTCAGTAATATGCAACAATTGTACATGTATGCAGTTTGGGATATTAATCTCTTCGACATTGTAGTAGTTAGCATAATTAACTTCTGTTTCAAGTGGTCGAACCATTATTTCTACTCCATTTATACAAGTGTTTATAAACATGTATGTGTAAATCAAACGTATGTGGGGTAGTTGCCGCTATCGGCACTATATGTGCAAGAAGGCTTGCAGCTAGCAGCACATATATGTGCAGAATGTATGCTGGAACAGATGCAGCTAGCGGCAACTATGTGCAGGAAGTGTGCCGAAACAGATGCCGCTAGCCGCACATACGTGCCAGAGGAGTGCATGAAAATGTGTGCAGCAAGCCCTCATTTGCATGCCAAATCTCACCATAGTTGCAGCAAGCTTGCGGCAACTAGTGCTGCAAGTTTGCAGCAACTATGTGCAGGAAGGCCAAATTTTTCATAAGGGTAGAAGTACAAATCATAGTTCAGGAGTGACAACAAAGCTTCTTTCATGCGAAAGATTTGGAAAGAAAAGTAATTTATACACTTCTCACATTTAACGTGGTTAGTGTGTTTTAAATGTTCCACACGGCAAAGGAAAATAAGTGTAGATAAGAACATGGAAATGCTTTAACTCGTTATCTTCTGGAACAAGAGTTTAATCCAATTTAATGCACAAGACACGTGATTCAACTACAAGACATGCAGAAAGACATTTTACCTAGTGACCAGCAATCTCAAAATAGTTATTTGGTAAGGAAGCATATATTTCTTCAAACGCATTCGACTTGAATGATAAATCACGGTCTTGAGTCGATGCAAGATGTTTCGCTCTTTTTTTTGGGGGGGGGGGGGGGAGCTGCAGGTTCACAGCTGTTTCATGGAAGTACTAGTTCTGTTTATTTTGCCTTGCGTTCTCGACTTTGACACTGAATAACTGATCGGTACTTTTTCGATGTTTATATTAGAGAATTATATGTCAGCATGTAATTTTATAACCCCGATTGTTCGTTTTTAACGTTACTATAATGACGTTGTTACTCTATTGCTTGAGCGCTTGGCTCCCTGTTTACCTTTTTGTCGCTATTTGTGGACGTATTTGGTAGCTTTCTGTGTTATCTCTTGCTCTATGCCAAGAAGCCCCCCCCCCCCCCCCCCCCAAAGAGAAAAGAAAAATGACATTTTAACTTTTAACGTAGAATTTATCAATACACTGTATATTTCTTTAATACTTAATAAGAATTACTTTTCTTGCTGATAGTATTATAATTGTAAACGTTTGTCTAAAAGAACTGAGGGTCTTGTCACTATCCTTAAACAAGGGAACGCACGCTTCGTAATGATATGACATTGAAAGTAAATGAAACAGAAACAGATTTATAAAAGAAACATGTGACATTAGTGATGGTCAGACATAAACAAAAAGAGCTATTTCTTAATTTTAAACGTAAAAGAAATATATACATGCCTAATATTCATGATTCTTCATTCAGGTAATGTTGAAGCTGAGCTTATCGGATCTGTGCGTATCAGATTAATATACAATATAAGCCTCGTTTTGAAAACCTTTCACTGTTAACTATGAATATTGATTTTTGTTTCTAATATCGTTTTATAAGACACAGTGAAATATTTCATAAATATAAGATACAATGTACATGTTTTCGAGAAGTTCAATCTCAGTTTGTCAAACCTTTACAAATGAATATGAAGACGTTTACATTGTATACCATCATTCCGAAATTGAAATCGTAAATGGAATTTCATCAACGACACGTTGGATATAAAGGTCCAGATATATCACAACATAATTTCCCCGTAATTTCTAGCTTATATGTATCAATTTCGATATAAATTTACATTAAACTAAATGAGATGAATTTGAATTTTTACCTTTTTTTCAAATACCCAAAATGACTCAGAAAGCCTGATCATCGCAAAAAATAGACGTCACTCCATTGTATTAAGGGGTACATGGTATTGAGTATTGAATACTGATTGAAAATAGCAATAATTTCAAAATCTGCCATATTTTATAAAATTCTCGCAGTTGACAGGGTGAGCAAGTTACATGTAAATGTATCCAAGGTCTTGATTTAGTTAGGTTTTGACTTAGTTACTTTCATACTCTTTGTATTCTTCGTGGTATTTGAACAAGGAAATTGTATCTTTAAGCTGAAAGTAAACGAGAACTCTATCTTAGTATAATTTTTTATGTTTTATTACGTGTACTCACAATATATGATTTACCTTAAATAAACATATTTAAAGAATGTTTCATTCACATAGAATAATTATACTTGGTTGTGAAGCGGAAAGTGTTAGTCAGGTTTACTTTCATTAATGATGACAACAAATCAGAATGTGGACGAAAATTAGTACGAATCAAGGCAAAGCCCGTTTGTTTGAGCGAAGAAAAAACGAAATATGATTAAAACCAAAAAAGATCATTCTTTCTTTTCGCATCTTACACTATGATGGTTTATCATATCTTGCATGATCTTGCATGATTTGTAGAGTTGAGAGACTGCCAAAATAATGGCTGGTAGGGCGAGTAGAAACAGAAATATTTCTTCTTTTGGCCCAGACTGGCAAATGAAATAGGGGGATGTTAAGTCTGGTTTACAGAAAACTACGAGCACAAAAAAGAAGGATATCTGATTTTGAAAACTTGTATCAACGATCTAGTTTCAAAGAACTATGAAGATCGATAGCAGAAATCATCTTTGCTTGACCTGGTCAGACCAGATTACAAACGGAATAGATCTAATTTGAAATTGAAGATGATTTTTTTTTAATTCGTAAGAATATTGGTTATTATTATAGTGAAAAAATCTACATGCATACAGACCAAAAGAAAAAAAACTATTCAGACTTCTTACGGCCAAGAACACACGAGAAAGCGATCTGTTTAGCATACGGCATACGAAACCTTGAAGAATACAAAACTAAACAAATAAAAGTATCAATCAGTTATTCAGTCTGAAAGCCGAAAAGGTAATGCAAAATCATTAGAAGTTACGAACCATGGAATAAACAATTTTCTGAAATTGGACTAGGTGCCCGGGAAAACAACAAACTAGTCATTCTGAAAAGAGGAATTCAAATGGATGTGAGATCATGTGTCCGGAGAGTACAAGTATCTCTATCTTAATTGCTTGTTATACCTGTGAAAAAATGTTTGAAGAATGTTTATATAGTATCAAATCCGTTTTTGGTTAATGATAAAAACCAAAAATATTTGTCAACTTTGTGGACGAGATGTGTCTTGCTTGTTGATCATGTCGGTGTGTAGTAAGAAAAGAGGGGATCTCCAACAAGACTCGGTTGCAGCACAATCAGCAACACACCAAACACCCCAAGTAAAAACACAAAGAAGACACATACAGCAAGAGAAAGGAACAGTAAACGAGACATCAAACATCGAAAATAAAAGACAACACATAAACCAATGAGACATCCATGGACAATCTTAGGACGGCCATCAGCCACGTTAGAAATAGACGATGTGGTTATCCTGGATTACGTGCGAACAACCCTTCCACATTTCCGGTTACCCAAAGGTCTCGAAGAATTTGTTAAAAATTGTTTAATTTAGTAAGTTAAGATGTAGTAAGATGATGACAGCCATTCAATCGCAATCCAGAATGACACTGATCATTCTGGAAAGGGGGGGTCTGATATGCTTTTATTATTTCCCTATCGACCGAAGGACTTCCTCAATGATGATTGCAGCCATTATGTTATACAACCCTGAACAAGTAGCTTACTTTTTATGAAATGTTTTAAAGCTTTTTAAAGGTTTCGTAAAGTTATTACTTTGTCTTGTAAATACAATACATAGACAAGGACATTTTAGTATATAACACAGAAAATAGATGAGTATAAGTCGACCGAGCAGTGTTCCCACTGGGGTTCGAACCAGCGACCTTTCGGTTACTGGCTCGACGCCTTATCCACTAGACCACAGCGTTGACACAAGTTATTTGTTTATGTTGAAGGCAATCTAATTCAAATGCAGCTCTCTTTATTCTGTAAATAAGCTAACGGAATAAGGAGAGCTGAATATTAATAGATTGTGTTGAAGGCAAAGCATAGGCTTACCCTTTAGATTAAAACTTCTTATTACCATGAAAGACGAATGAATCCTTTTCATCTTTCAATCTGACTAAATGTTATTGTCATACACAAATAGCTTTATGCAGAAAACATTTTAAAACTTCCTTTAAAGTCTATATTTACTTGTTTAAAAGATGGAATTCACTTGACAGCTTTGAAAACTTTACATCATGAAAAGAAAAAAATCCGTCCGGCGTTAGCATTGCCATTTTTCTCATATCAATTTTTAATAAGATTAATTATCTTTTAATGATTTCGGTAAGAAAAAAAAGGAATTAAAGCAGACCCTTGATTTATTAACATATTTGTTATACCGAAGTGCTACAGAAATGAATTGCCTCAAAAATTTCATATTCTGTTTAATCCATTCTTTTATTTTCTCAGAAGCTTTCATTAAAAAGACATCTCGGACTATCTTATATAGATATCGGAAACCAAAAGAGATAAAAGCTTAAGCCGCCTTTTAGACAAGCTTAGGGTTGCGACTACAGTGAGATAACTCTATTTTCATTTCACGTTATATTTGAAACCGACTTTGTTACACTGTTTCAGAAAAAAAATACTCCTTGAAATGTTTATTGCCGAAATGGTATTTTGGTGGAAATGCCTTTTTTTTCAATGAAAAATCGCCAAAAGTAGGGAAAAGATTCATTTTCGCATGAGTTCTGATACTAAAGATTCTAAAATTAGAATATATACTATTTATTATACTCTTTAAAAGTGAGATATTTAGAGATTCGAACTTTGAGTTAAATTCTTTGGTTTGGGGTCAAAATGTTGATTTTTTTTTGCATGCATTATTTGCTCAAAAAATAATTCGGGTACATGTTGGTTTCACTGCATTAAGATAAAGCAATTATACCATAGCTCTATACTCTAACTGTCGACCATCTAACTATTAATAAAAATTACGAGTTGTTGCTATGGGAATCAGCAAAATTGTATTTATAAGAAAATACTCTCCTTATCAGGATTTCTCAAAATGGCTTTTAATTCATAAGGATCCCGAAAAATATAAACGTATATGAATTTGTGAAATTTCATGCATTGCAGAGGTACATGTATATAGTATTCACTAGAAAGACGAATATTTTACAATAGGCCACACATGGACGTTTATAGCAAATAAAAAAAACCCCGAGACGGGCATATTTTAATTGTTTGGTCTTTATAGTTGGAGATCTTCCTCTACATGTAGGCCTGGTTAGCGCAGTTGTAGCGCGCTCGCTTCATATACATGTATTCCAGATTCGGCGAAGGGTCTTATGTGGGAGGGCAGGTGGTCCCCCATCCAGGCCTCTGCAGGAGGTTTTACTCCGGGTACTCCGGTTTCCTCCTGCATCTTGGACCCCAACGCGCCAACATCTGAGCCAACGTGAGACATTAATATAAGTTGTGTAACTTGTTTGTTAACGTTGTACAATAAATAAAGTTTAAATTTACATGTAGACTTATCCATCTTTCTTCTACCTCATTTCTATTAAGGCACGGTCCATTTGATATTCTGGGGGGGGGGGGGGGTTTGTCGGAGCAAGATTATTTTTTTCGCCCTGGACCGGGGCAAAATTATTTTTTTCTTGCAAAGTTGGAGCAAGGAATTTTTTTTCTAGCAATTGATGTGTATATATAAGAATGTTTGTGTTTTTTTTCGCACAGAAATACTTTATTTTTGCTCAAATTGTTCTAAACATTACTAAATCTTTATGTAAAACTTGTATTCATTTCTAAACTGAGAGAGATAAAAGATTTTTACAATATGATATAATTTTCAGTAAACAAAATGTAATTATAAGGTCATGTAACATGTAAGAGGGCCTGAGGAGAGGGTGATCTGGACAAATTTTGAAATTTAGAAATGTAAACTAGTGAAAAACTTAATTAAATTCTCCTTCCAAGATTGTATATAAATTAAAGACTCTATGGTGATACATGTATCTTTCAATAGTAATTAATAAATGATATTGATAAGGTGTTTAAACATTTAAGGAAGCCCCTATTTTTTCAGTCACATGTATACTATTAAATATGAACTTGCCCTTAAAGAAGAAAAGTATGGCGAGCGAAGCGAGCAAAATTTTTTTTTATATAAAGTTAAAACTGCGGCGAGCGAAGCAAGCTGAAAAAATTTCAGGAATTTTAAGCGAATTTTATGGTTATTCTTCAAATTCAGATTACTTGTAAGAGCAAGATTATTTTTTTCTGTTACACCATAAGCAAATTAATTTTTTTCATCAAAATTCAGAGCAAAATTATTTTTTTCGAAAAAAACCCAAGCCCCCCCCCCCCAGAATATCAAATGGACCGTGCCTAAAAGTCGCAACCCTGACCTTAAAAGTGCTGCGAAATTTGGAAGAAAATTTAAACCTCATTAAATATGAAAAAAAAATCTAAAATATAATGAAGGGATCTTCAACAAGACTCGGTTGTAGTTTCCACAGCAAAACACCATAACACCCAAAGTGAAAACACAGACTACAAACACAGCATAAGACGCATAAGGGACAAGGAACACCAAATAGGACATCCTTAAACACCATAAAATTCCTATTATACCGTGGATATGACCACACCATTTGCTTCTTGCGTTGTAAATGGTCGTCAAGAGTCGGCACCGGTTGCCATTTGTTCTCGTCGGTTTATGTGTAGTCTTTTGTGTTTGATTTTTATATGTCGTATGTTTCTTTACCGTCTCATAGTAGGCTCGTCTTTTGTGTTTTTGCATCGGGTGTTTGGGTGTTTTGCTGTTGGTGGTGCTGCAACATGGTCTTGTTGGATATTCCCTTCCCTTCTTACCTAATGTCACCAGAAGGACACAGTGACTAGGCTTGGAACTTGACCAATCTACAGTCTTGTACAAGCTCATTCTTAAGACTTGCACTCTGACTGACAGTGACTACAGAACTCAATGACGGGCCCTTTCCAAACCTCTTTCGAGACGACAGGGCCCAAACCACCTGTCTTCTCTGATTTTCAGTCGGACTCCTCGGGTAATAACACACATGAGCTCGTTTACAGCCGGCAGAACACGGACTGAATTACGTAAGCCCTCTTTTTATATCTATTTACATATTCATCTGTGTTGCTTTGGCCCCTGCGTTTTGCGGTCTTCTTTTTGTGTGGTCATCTATCAGTGAAGAGGATGTTCTACACCACAATTGTACGTTCTTCGAGACCTCTGGGTTATCGCAAAAGTGGGAGGGTTGTGTGCATGTAATCCAAGAGAACCACATCGTCTGCTAATAACATGGCAGATGGCCGTCCTAAGTCGACACAGACTGCCCATTGGTCTCGTTGGTCTATGTGTCTACAGTCATTTATGTTTTATGATTCTATTGTTAAACGTCTTCAAATTCAATAGCATCATTTAAGACCCGATAAATTTACAGCATGGACCAGACATGCACGTTTCGGGTACTAAACCCTCGTCAGTGATCCTAAGTCTAAACAATGTAATATGGCCAAAAGGTATAAAAATTATGTCCAAAAATGTACCAAAAGACGTAGCAGAATAAGTGGGATATGATGCTACAGGACCCACGTTTTAGAGATTTCAAGAAATTTTGTAACAGAAAATTTCAAATGCGTTGAAGAGAAAGACGATCAACCGAAGTTGATCGAACTTGGCTACATGTGCCCTCGGGGACTCTTGGTCCACCAGCAGTGACAGTGAGTTGGTGTTCATTGTACCATTTGCGTCTCTTCTGTGCATGTCTGCTTTGTGATTTTGCAGTGGGTGTTTTGGGGCTTTGCTGTTGGTGCTGCAACCGAGTGTTGTTGAAGATCCCCTCCTTTCTCTTACGAATGCGCTGGTACATGGCTGTAGATTGGTATCATACTGATTGTCCGTTTAGTGACGGTAGGCTCATATCCACGGTATTAGCGTTTGATAATTCTATCTTTGATTCAGCAGGATATCCAAATAAAATCTATGTTCAAAATAGCATTGGAGGGATGATGCTAAAATGTTAATCTCCTTTAATTTCGATGAAATTGCAAATTTCCGAAGTAACAAAAAAATCTATTTGATGTCAAATTGATAAAGGGCCAAAACAAAGCTTCATTCATGCGACAGAACTGGAAAGAAGTTATCACTCAACAAACAAGTAGCCAAATAGTAATTATGACGTCAGATTGATAAAGTGCCAAAACTAAGCTTCTTTCAGGCGACAGACCTGGAAAGAAGTAATTAATGCACTTAAGAAACATCATGTCACGGGGAACGAGTTTAACTGCTCGACACTGCAACAGGAAACAAATGTTTTTTGATAATATGGAAGTGTTCCAACTTTTTACCTTCCCAAAAAAAATTAAATCAATTTATCTTGCACCATACGCGTGTTTCCTCATCAGTGATGCTTCTATCTAAAGTGAGTAATGTATAAAGGAACAGGAGTAATGAGGAGACATAGAAACTGGAAAAAAGACAAATAATTGTTCAAATGACCTGGTTGATATTTTTCACCGGAATTTGAGGAGAAGCTTCTTGAACTTTTCATTATTGTTTCTAGAGACGGACACTAGGCTTGGTACTTGACCAATCTACAGTCTTGTACAAGCGCATCCTTGAGACTTGCACTCTGACTGACTGGGACGACGGGACCCCATGACGGGCCCTGTCCAAACCTCTTTAGAGAAGACAGGGCCCCGACCTCCTGTCCTCTCTGAATGTCAGTCGGACTCCTCGGGTGATTATATACATGAGCTCGCTACAGCCGGCAGAGCACGGACTGTATTACGCATGTCCTCTTTTTATATCCATTTATATATTCATCTGTGTTTCTGGGGGCCTCTACGTTTCGCGGTCTTGTTTGTGTGATGTCATCTTACAGTGAGGAGGTTGTTTTACACCACAATTGTACGTTCTTCGAGACCTCTGGGTAATTGGATAAGTGAGAGGGTTGTGCGCACGTAATCTAGGATAACCACACCATTATCTACGTGCGTGACAAATTGCCTTCCAAAGTCGGCACCGGTTGCCCATTGGTTTCGTCGGTTTATGTGCAGTCTTTTGTGTTTGATGTTTACATGTCGTGTGTCTCTTTTCCGTCTCGTGCTGTACTCGTCTTTTGTGTTTTTGCATCAGGTGTTTTGGTGTTTGCTGTTGATGCTGCAACGGGGTCTTGTTGGAGATCTCCTCCCTTCTTTTACAAGAAGGCTTCAATATTGTAATACAATTGTTGGAGACATTAAACTTTGTATCACACCATGTATTTTATATATTGTTTTCATCATCGTGCATGAACATCGACGGCGGCTGCGGCTAGCCAACAGGGAATGCTATCTCCTCCCGGGCACCTAGTCCCACCTCTAGCTTGCTAGGGGTCCGTCGAAGCTCAATTTGGTGCTCAATTGTGAGTGCTGTTGAGATTATTGTCAGAATATTCTTTAACTCTTCTGAATAGTAACAAGTGGAGTTAATTACAGATTCATCCAGTCCATCCTAAAACGGGTCGTGGTCTGCGTTACATATAAATACCGTATATCGGGTAATTTTGGCACGATGGAAATTTTTGCTTTGTTGGCGGATGCAACAAATTCGCCAAATTATAAAGCGCCAAATTTTCCATTCATAAAAGACGTAATTTATTCAGCTAGAGACCCGCCACTGCAAATGTTATTGTCCGTTTCCTACATTTGGCTTCATTTGCGTAATATATGCACCTAAGTTGACCCGTTCGTAATTACAGATACCATTGTTTACTTTTAAACAAACAATTAACGCCGGTACAAACAATTGATGTCTATCCCCGTGTTAATCCAATCATCTAATTAGCAATAAATGCAACATGTACCATAACGACCAAGATCGCTTTGGAAAGATTACATACGGGTACCGTTTATTGAGGGGTAAATACTAGAGTATTAGATTTTTTTTACTTTCGACGCTCGTACTTTGTGGGTCGTGGCCATGAATAGTCGAACATATCTACAAGTCCCCCCCCCAAGAAATAAAATCCGCACGATCACCACTAATTAAGTTCTCTTTAAAATACAGTGTCCTTGATTGCGATGTAGAAACAACTTTTTTTTTAATTACGTGTATGAACAGCGTCTCTTACATTTTTGAATAGAGCCCCGAACTTTTATTTTTAAGTTTCTAGTCATTTTATATTCGTTTAGGCGGTCATGAATTGGACCATTTCAATTTTGGCGGATGTTATAAACAATCCGCCAATTTTTAAAAGCGCCAACATTTCCAACGCCCAATTTGGCCCAAATTCGCCAAAATTTCCGGACGCCAAAATTACCCGATATACGGTAGTGTTGCTCCAAAACTATCAATATCGACTGGTATTGGTTTTTTTTCCATTCTTCTATTTTTCTTCGTATTTTCGAATTATTTTATTTGTGCTTAAGAATGAAGGCAATTGACTAAAGACATCCATTAACGTCAATATATGAATTACACATATAGAATCCTTATGTTCAGTTTTCAAGAACCATGCGTTAAAGGTTTCCACTTGATAAAATTATATTGCAAGCCTGTGCCGCCTATGACCTTGTTGCAAGTTGGCACTCAAGGATATAGGTCGTATCAATTCCAGCCGGAAGAAGTTCTAGATGTAAAATACATGTCTTACATTGCCTTAATTAAGCAACGTGGACATGATCCTGTTAATGCCAGAAGGACAATTTGCATGGTACTTGACCTATCGACAACTTTGTATAAGCGCATATTCTTAAGAATTACACTCTGGACAAGTGACTGATGACGGGGTTCCATAATGGACTCTGTCCAAACCTCGCTAGAAGACAAGGCCATGATAATCGATCTGTCGTCTCTGGATGCGTGTCGGACTCCTCATTCAATTGCATGCATGACCTCGCTCCAGTCGGCAGAGCATTGATTGTTTATCGAACTCCATTATGTGTTAGACATCAATTTACATATAAATGTACATGTGTGTGTTACATTATTCCTTGAGTATTGTTGTCTTATTACAGTGAGGTGACTGTTATACGCAACAAATGTGCGTTTTTTAAAGCCTCTGGACAAGTGGGAGGGGCACACATACAGAAATTGGATAACCACAACATTTGCTACGTACGTGACTGATGACCATGATAAACGTCTACAAACCAAATAGCATCATTTAAGACCCGATAAATTAACAGCATTGACCAGACATGCATGTTTCGGGTACTAAACCCTCGTCAGTGATCCTTAATCTAAACAATGTAATATGGCCAAAAAGTGTGAAAATTATTATGTCCAAAAATTACCAAAAGACGTAGCAGAATGGGTGGGATATGATGCTACAGGAACCACGTTTTAGAAATTTCAAGAGATTTTGTAACAGAAAATTTCAAATGCGTTGAAGAGACAGACGATCAACCGAAGATGATCGAACTTGGCTATATGTGCCCTCGGGAACTCTTTGTCCACCAGCAGTGACACTCACCAAGGAGTTCAAATGATAAACGTCTACAAACCAAATAGCATCATTTAAGACCAGATAAATTAACAACACGGACCAGCCATGCACGTTTCGGGTACTAAACCCTCGTCAGTGATCCTTAATCTAAACAATGTAATATGGCCAAAAAGTGTGAAAATTATTATGTCCAAAAATTACCAAAAGACGTAGCAGAATGGGTGGGATATGATGCTACAGATCCCACGTTTTAGAAATTTCAAGAGATTTTGTAACAGAAAATTTCAAGTGCGTTGAAGAGACAGACGATCAACCGAAGATGATCGAACTTGGCTACATGTACCCTCGGGGACTCTTGGTCCACCTAAGTCGGCACCGATATAGTTTAGTTAGTTTATGTGTAGACTTAGTTAAGTGTTTTGATGTTACCTTTGTTGTTTGGTCCTTTTGTTTCTTTTTCGTCACTTGTGCTTGTCGCTAGGCTGTGTTTTTACATTGGATGTTTCTGTGTTTTGTTTTTGGAGCTTTAACCGAGTCCTGTTGTAAAGCCTTTCTCTCTGTAATAAGGAATTGTTTCATGAAAAACAAGTCGATAAAGAATACTGGTAATGAAATAATGCTTAGATGGAAGAAAAATGTTGAGATATGACACATATCCATGAAATCACAATAGTAACTACCTTATTTGTGTATATTGGGTGGAAGCCGCGAAATATGCAGTAGAAGTTCATGCTTCTGTCGACTCAAATATGCTAATTTGGAAAAGGTTATACATGTTGTTGTGTAATTAAAAGTCATTGAAGTGTCCCGACTCATAACCGTCTTTAACAAAGTTTCAAATCACTTTTCATGCACCATACACGAGTTTCGATAATCGATGGCGGGTGCGGCTAGCCAAACAGGAGATGCTTACTCCTCCCGGGGACCTGGTCTCTCCTCTAGCTTGCTAGGGGTCCGTCGATGCTAAATTTGATGCTCTGTTGTTTGTGCTGTTGAGATTGTCGTCAGGATCTTCCAAGCCAAATTTATTCTAGGTCCCTTTAGTTTACTTTTTTAATTTTTGTGTATCTATTTTGTAAAGAGTGTGCTGCTCCAGATTTCCTGTTAGGTCGATTCAATGTCATAATTAAATACAATCTATGACATGAAAGCGTTGGATGGATTGTGATAGGACGTTATCCTCCTTAAACGATGATATTTATGATGAAATGACAAGTTTCGAAATAGAATTTAGTAAAATATGACGTCAAATTGATAAAGGGCCAATAGAAAGCTTCTTTCAGGCAACATTGATTAACGAATACACTTGAAACACGCAATCGCTAGGGAATGTGTTTAATTGAGTTAATATGATATTACGTGTACAAAATCGAAGTGTTTAATCAAGTAATTTGGTCTTTTTGAAAAGCATTTCAAAGCAATTTCAATGCACCAGACACGTGTTTTCTATTGCTCATCCAATTTAGTTCAAGCTAAATTGAAGTCATAGCAGAATGAATCACAATAAAGCCTGTAAGAAATGAAGATTTTAAAACATGTCAATCGGAGGTCTTACGATGATATGACTGGCAGACCCCTATAAGTAGCCTTTCATTTATCGTAATAGAATGTAATCATACGAATGAGTCAAATGTATCTGTCAATTACGTATGAATGATTTGTGACCATCTTGATCAATGGAGACAAGACATTGAGTAAGACCTTTAAGAAAATAATTTGCTTTCGTTTATTATATAGTGGTTCGACGCCTACGATTTTCAGGCTAAATTTGAGAAAAAGCCTTTTCTGCGCAAAAGTGTTTTAGTAATTATAATTAACACTGAAAGATTTGACATTAACCAAGGCGAACTTGAATAACAGTGAAATTTCTTCTTTTAACATCCTTATTTCTAAATTGGATCTCCCTACAATATACTGTATACCAAAACTTCACAAGTCTCCTTACAAATTCCGATACATTGCGAATTCTAGCAACTGCTCAACAACAATTTTGTCTAGAAATCTGACATCAGCACTCACGGCTATAAAGGAACACGTAGCCAAATACTGTGAAACTGTCATGAACAGGAATGGCGTAAACTTCTTTTGGTCTATTAAAAATTCAGGGGATGTGATTGACAAAATGAAATCAAGAAATTTTGAAGCAAATACGATATCTTCATACGACTTTTCTAATATGTACACCACGCTTCCTCACGACAAAATAAATGCTCGACTGTCCAAACTCATTAAATGGTGTTTTGATCGAGAGGGGAAAACTTATATTTGTACTTCTGAATC
The DNA here is from genome assembly GCA_028142955.1 of Pinctada fucata. Lineage (NCBI taxonomy): Eukaryota > Metazoa > Mollusca > Bivalvia > Pterioida > Pteriidae > Pinctada > Pinctada fucata. Next base: position 25,924,243 of record AP027102.1, on the reverse strand, counting down.
GAAGGGTTAATCGAAGGGTTTCTTTTCCGCCACAGATTACAAATCATACAAATCATGGACATGTGGTGACCTGTGTATTGCCTTGTCCTTCCTTTTGGACAATATTTATGTAAGATTTGGTGAGAAACTCTACAAGCAGGTTGTAGTAAAATTTACACATTACCAAGAAACTTTTAGGACAAGGTTTTGAATAGTCTGGAATTATGCAGTTTAATAGCACAAGTTTCCTCCAACTAGAAAACAAGTGGCTGTTCGCTGGGAACGCTTCAAAACAAAAACAAAACAAAAAAAGGGGAAAAAACCAACAACATCGAATTGTCGAGTATGAGTCTTGTGAGAACATTTAGACATTCCATTTACACATACCAAATGTACATTGATCACATAAAATATGTATACAGGTATTGTTTTTTTTTCTGAAATTCATTCTCATATCGATCGAGGTCCCGTGTTTTCATACAAAGGAGGGGATCTCCAACAACACCCGGTTGCAGCACCCACAGCAAAACCCCAAAACACCCAATGCAAAAACACAAAGCAGACAAGCACGGAAAGAGACGCATAAAGGACAAGGAACGTCAACGCACAACACGGAAACACCAAACACAAAGGACTACACATAAACCAACGAGACCAATGGGCAACCGGTGCCAACTTAGGACGGCCATCTGCTACGAAAATAGCAGAAGGTGTAGTTATCCTGGATTACGTGCGCACAACCCTCCCACTTTTCCGATTACCCAGAGGTCTCGAAGAACGTACAATTGTGGTGTAAAACAACCTCCTCACTGTCAGATGACCAAACACAAACAAGACCGCAAAACGCAGGGGCCCAAGCAACACAGATGAATATGTAAATGGATATAAAAAGAGGGCGTACGTAATACAATCCGTGCTCTGCCGCCGCAAGCTCATGTATGTTATCAACCGAGGAGTCCGACTGACATTCAGAAAGGACAGGTGGTCGGGGCCCTGTCTTCTCTTATGAGGTTTGGACAGGACCCGTCATGGAGTCCCGTCGTCACAGTCAGTCAGAGTGCAAGTTTTAAGAATGCGCTGGTACAAGACTGTAGATTGGTCAAGTACCAAGCCTAGTGTCCGTCTGGTGACATTAGGATCATATCCATGGTATAAAAGGCGTTTGATGATTCTGACGCATTTTCGATAGTAATGTTGTCTATCTTTGATCCTTCTTATCTTGTTAATTATGTCACCATAAAATGCAGGTTGTGAAATACCCAAAGTAATATACTCCGTTGCCTGTATTGGTCCGAATTTCAAAAGAAGTTGACAATAATTTTTGTAAAATTTCCAGAAAGTCTTTACTTGTTTGTGAAAGCGAAAACCTTGTCCTAAAAGTTTCTTGGTAATTTGTAAATTTCTACTATGAAAATCCAAAACATCAGTACATGCTCTAGCATACCGGATGAGCAGTGAAATATAGATACTATAGGACAGTAATCTAGGAACATCACCGTCAAGCCAGGGGAAATTTACTATATTAAATCCAAAATCATTTTTTTTGTCTTACACCCTTGTATGGATCTCTCCATTAACAATTTTGATATTTAGGTCCAAAAATGGTGTTTCTGTACTTGAAACGTTTGCCTTGTTTAGAATCAATTCTTGTGGTTAAATAATATTTTTATACTTTTCAGAAACAGGATTAGTCGATAGTAAGAATACCATCCAGGTACCTGGAAGTACCAATGGAACACTTCACATCATCACTTTTTCTTCGCTTTTGCAGATTTTGGATAAATTCCTTTACATACGTTTATAAAAATAAATCTGCAATAATAGGCGCACAATTAGTACCCACACCCACTGGAATCCCTACAACTTGCTTATAGAGTTTCTCTACAAATCTTACATAAATATTGTCCAGAAGGAAGGACGAGGCAATACACAGGTCACCACATGTCCATGATTTGTATGATTTGTAATCTGTGGCGGAAAAGAAACCCTTCGATTCAGAAGTACAAATATAAGTTTTGCCCTCTCGATCAAAACACCATTAAATGAGTTTGGACAGTCGATCATTTATTTTGTCGTGAGGAAGCGTGGTGTAAATATTAGAAAAGTCGTATGAAGAAATCGTATTTGCTTCACAATTTCTTGATTTCATTTTGTCAATCACATCCCCTGAATTTTTAATAGACCAAAAGAAGTTGACACCATTTCTGTTCATGACAGTTTCACAGTATTTGGCTACGTGTTCCTTTATAGCCGTGAGTGCTGACGTCAGATTTTTAGACAAAATTGTTGTTGAGCAGTTAAATCATCACCTTAATTTTTATGCATTTATGTGTCTAATGGAAGACCTCAGTGATACTTAATAACTGGGAGCTTGTGTAGATACTATCCAGAAAATGAAACCATTTGCTTTGAAAATCAAAGAGTTTTTTATGGCTATCGAAGAGTCGGTCCTGTGTCCACATTGGTCTCCTTCCTCTTGTGTTGTCAAGCTGTCTGCTGTTTTCTTTATATGTTAAAATGTGCTTCATTGTAGAAGGGTGTTAGTCAGTGTGATTGGTTTGAGTAGTGTGTCTAAAGTTTGTTTTTGTCTGTTCCTTTGTGATCAATGTAATGACATTGGTTATAGCTATTTCTGTTACTCAAAATAAAGGAATATAGGTATATTGTACATTGAAATATAGGACAAATACATGTTTAGGAAAATTTCCACAAAAAATAGGAATTTAATAGGATATTTCTTTACTTCAACACAAATATTCGCGATAGCAAATGAAAAATTTCTTTTCTGTTACCCCTCAATTTATTCAATACAAATGTATTAGCGTCAATAATTGAATGAAACATGCATTACATTTCAATTTGAATAATTTGTTGAACATAGGCAAGATGGCAAGCGAAGTGCCAGAAATGGTTGCAAATCAAATTTTTTTTATTATCAAATTAAGGTTAAAAATGATATGATCGCTGAGCGATATAGTCCCCTACCGGCGGCATATATTTATGTCCTGCAACTCTGCCTATGAATTACTCTTCAATTAAACATGAACATGTATGAGTTTTAATTAAACTTACTGTCTGTGCAGCTCAGTTCTGAGGTTTTATCTGCTTTAGCTTTATCGATTCGAAAAAGAGGTCAAGCGTGACAAAAACTCTGTAACTATCCAAGACTAAGCTGAGTATCAAATTTCACCTGAATATCTCTATTTGTTGCAGGAAAAAGTCTGGAAAACTGACAAAAACTGAATTGTGCAAGTCATCAAGGGGCATAACTCCTTGAAAAATAGGTCAAGCATGACAAAAGTCGAACTTGCTCTGTAACTATCCAAGACTAAGCTGAGTATCACATTTTACCTGAATACAGTATCTCTATTTGTTGCAGAAAGAAGTCTGGAAAACTGACAAAAACTGAATTGTGCAAGTCATCAAAGGGCATAACTCCTCGAAAAATGGGTCAAGCGTGACGAAAACAAAACTTGCTCTGTAACTATAGAAGACCAAGCTGTGTATCAAATTTCACTTGAATATCTCTATTTGTTGCAGAAAAAAGTCCGGAAAACTGACAAAAACTGAATTTTCCAAGTCATCAAGGGGCATATTTCCTTGAAAAATAGGTCAAGCGTGACAAACGTCAAACTTGCTCTGCAACTATCCAAGACCAAGCTGTATATCAAATTTCATCTGAATATCTTCATCCGTTGCAGAAAAAAGTCTGGAAAACTGACAAAAAGTGAATTTTCCAAGTCATCAAGGGGCATAATTCCTCGAAAAATAGGTCAATCGTGATGAAAGTCAAACTTGCTCTGTAACTATCTAAGACCAAGCTGTGTATCAAATTTCATCTGAATATCTCCATCCGTTGCAGAAAAAAGTCCGGAAAACTGACAAAAACTGAATTTTCCAAGTCATCAAGGGGCATAACTCCTCGAAAAATGGGCCAAGCGTGATGAAAGTCGAAATTGCTCTGTAACTATCCAAGACCAATCTGTGTATCAAATTTCATCTTGATATCTCCATCCGTTGCAGAAAAAAGTCCGGAAAACTGACAAAAACTGAATTTTCCAAGTCATCAAGGGGCATAACTCCTTGAAAAATGGATCAAGCGTGACAAAAGTTAAACTTGCTCTGTAACTATCCAAGACCAAACTATGTATCAAATTTCATCTGAATATCTTCATCCGTTGCAGAAAAAAGTCCGGAAAACTGACAAAAAGTGAATTTTCCAAGTCATCAAGGGGCATAACTCCTCGAAAAATAGGTCAAGTGTGACGAAAGTCAAACTTGCTCTGTAACTATCCAAGACCAAGCTGTGTATCAAATTTCATCTGAATATCTCCATCCGTTGCAGAAAAAAGTCTAGAAAACTGACAAAAACTGAATTTTCCAAGTCATCATGGGGCATAACTCCCCGAAAAATAGGTCAAGCGTGACGAAAGTCAAACTTGCTCTGTAACTATCCAAGACAAAGCTGTGTATCAAATTTCATCTTGATATCTCCATCCGTTGCAGAAAAAAGTCCGGAAAACTGATATTCGGACAGACGGAGGGACAGACGGACGGACGGACGGACAGACAGACCGAGAGGAAACTAAGAGTCCCCTTCGGCGTTGCCGGTAGGGGACTAAAAATGTAAAATTGGCATTGAATTTATTTTCATTTCTCAGCCTAAAAAAATGGGACTTAAGAGACAAATATCTGAAATGTAGGACTTCTATAGATTCCTATATTTTTTACATGAAATAAAGGAATTATAGGACAGCTATGACCCATGCACATGCATCTTTTCCTTATCATTTGATTTTTGAATTCTTTATTGTTCTTAATAATGAGATTCTTGATTTGTTTTGTTTATAAAGATGTTTCTGTACTGTAATTTAAAAAATTCCAAACATGTTTTATATTAACTAAATCTTGTTCATTCTAAAACATAATTACATTACATGTATCTATCTGTACTCTATCTACTATGAATGATGACATACTTGTACTGTATCTTGTTGATATCTTTATCTTGAAGTAAATCTTAATGAACAAATGAATCAACTTCTTTCTCTTTTATTTTATTACTAATATTAACAGTGCAATTATATTCATCATGCATCATATTCTTTATTATTCTATGTCATGACAAAGGAAAAAATATCACAGATATGTAAAATAAAAATCAACGTAAGAACAATCATAAAACATTTTTAAATAACATTGGACGGAAAAAAATATATGATATGATTAAGGTTTAAAAAATTTAAGTTCAAAGAAAATATAAGTCATAACTGAATACCGGTATATAATTCTTTACTGAAAGTATAAAATACATGTTATTCAAAATTGAAATACATGTATAAATAGATGTGTTATGGAATCTTGGTCCTGAAGGGGCTACCCTAATAAACGATTTGGTAATGACCTTGACCTTTGATAATTGACCTTATTTGACCTTGGTCCTGAAGGGGCTACCCTAATAAACGATTGAGGCTACCCTAATAAACGATTATATGACCTTTGTCGAAAAGGATCTATGTTAATGAACATTTGTGTGTAAAATATGATGAAATTCTAATGTAACATTTAGAAGAGATGAGCTCGGACGGACAGACAGCGACTATACGCTCCCCTGAAATTTTTCGGGGAGCATAAAAAATCTTGTAACACATCTTTAAAAATTATACGCCTATAAAGAATCTTCTATACATTTTATTTTCATCATAACCATAGGACACCGCTTAAGTAATAACTGAGTGATTTGAGGGCTAAATCAGGCCCTTATTCTTACAGCTCCTTTGAGTTTTTTTTCGTAAAAATTCATTTTATAAACAATGGATTAAATTATATTAATTTTCATATTAATGAAATATACAAATAGGCTGCAAAATGCATGAAGAAGTAATAGGTATAAAGGAAGATGTAGAGTCTGTATTGTACAACTGATTTCATTGTGTCACTACATTATATAAAACTAAACATTTTTATTTCATTATTACTGAATACAATTCATAGAAATGGACAGATTTGATAAATATGTCCAAAATGCTTGCCTAATCGTAAAGCATTGGATGACGAGTAAACCTTGCATCAAAGTTTTCAAGCATTGAAAAACTTAAAGGTCAAAGGGTAATGAAAATTTACCTTAAACTTTTCAAATGTGTTGACATTAAGAAACATATCTAATCCATTTCTGAAACATAAACATTGTCAAGTTTATGGAATTTTTTGAAATAGCAATTAGGTTAGATATTCTGAGAACACAAGAATATATCTTTATACCTTAGTAAGGCTGCAATTGAGAATTTGTGAATATTATAGTATCAAATATAGATATTAAAGGTTTTCTTTAATTTGAAGATAAATCTAAATTGAACAGGAATTTAAAGATCAGACTCCAAAGTTGTACATTTTTTAGATACAAAATGATAACAATTTTGTCATGATAGTATGTGGTCCAGTTGTAAATGAATTTAATATATACAAGTTAATTTAACTCTGTCAACGTGACAGAAATTCATATTTTAGAATATGTTCATGTATGTACATTATCATAGACATCATAAATTATGTATATGTATGTACATCTAAATACTCTAATGAAACATGTTAATATTTCAAATTAAATACCAATATACATTATGATACACATTCTCAGGGTGATTCAGCATGCGTTACTCGATATTGAGTATCAAAATAATATGCAGATAATGCTACATGTATATACAACCATAGCGATTCTCCATTCTCAATTAATCTATGTTACAACGCTATGAATATATCGAAATATATCTTTGTTAAATGGACAATAGACTCATACTGATGTAACGTACATGTATTTACTTCATTAAGGTCAAATATAGACCAAGGTCCACCTATTTAATAAATCAGTTCAATTTACATAATTTATCTGCACATAAAATAAATAAAACATGTAATATAAGGCACCTGTGTCTGAATGTATAATAATTACTCAGTCTGTAATAAATGAAAATCAATCATAATCATAAATTGAAATGCCTTCTACATTCCCTTTCTAACAAAGTAGATACCCTTCAACTTAAAACTTATGTACATGTACATTGTATTAGTGTAGTTATATTTTTTCAAAATGCTATGACAATTTGTAAGTTTTTTTCTTTTTGGCAAAAATCTAAAATGGCAGCAGTGACCAAATTCAGATAACATCATAGCATCACTTTGATATTTACTTCAATAAGAGTCCCCTTCGGCGTTGCCGGTAGGGGACTAATAATATAGGTACACCTTGGTTCATTCATTACTGAGGTTTGAAGTACACAGAAGAAATTCTCCAGTCTTTAAAAAGAAAGTCTCCAGTCTTTCAGATTAAATAAAGTGTCCGTTCATTTAGAAGAAAGCGTCCAGTCTTTCTGCGGCCAGTTTTAGGTAGTAGGAATGAGCACCATGTAAAGTTCTACTCCCTGACACTGGCAGCCATGATGCTGCCTCTACGGTCTCTCCAGCCTTTATTGATGAAAATTAAAAGTTATGTATAAAGATTTTAAAAAATGTACATGCATATAAGAAATATAGTGAAAATATTTTCACATATTGTATTTCTTTGTTTTTAGATGTCAATGAATTCTGTCAATATGACTTTAATTTTGAGTTACATGTAAAGAGTACTGTCACTAGTTATGAAATCATAAAAACAAGACTTGTCGGAGTGACAACATAGCTAAAAGGGGGTATGACAATAGCTCTCCAGAAATTCTCTCAGCGAGCTAAAGTTGGAGGCTAAGAAAGACTATGACTTCATAATAGAAATGTCAATACAAGCAAAGGATAAAATCCTCACCCTGAGAACAAACTTAGAGAGAACAGATCCTTCTTCGTCATGATAATTATAGACCAGAGTCTCTATCCACGCATTGTCAGTGTTCCTAGGATCATCAGCATATCCTTTGTAAATCTGAAAGTCAATATTACATTTATACAGAACCGTTATATGTGGAAAAAAATATAAGAATTTGATTTATACTGATTAATGTTTGAAAATCATTTGCAATCAAAGGTAAATTTTCGTTTGTATGTCAAATCACTTTTGACGTGAACGTGATTAGGGAAGCCTTTAACAAAACATGTCCTATCAAAACCTCTGAAAGGAACAGGATGCAAAACGTATATTTTACAAACCTCTTTTCCATTTTCAAATATGATGTGTAACTTTTTATTAATCTCATCTTTCTTCTTTTCATCATTTATCAGTGAGCCTAGAGCTTCCTCTGTAAATTCTGCTTTCAAACATTCATATACCTTCTGTCCTGGCTCACACATACCCTAAACATGGAATATGTGATACATGTATTTCAATGAATATATTGTTGTAACAATTTGTGTAATGACAATGGATCACTTTATTCTTTAGCCTTCGGTAAACTCAAAAAGTCAAAGAAATGATTCAAGAAATTGAATTCTTATGATTTAAATAATTTTTTATGTGACATTATCAATGATATTATTTTATTTAGATTGAACGAACAAAGTTTACCGTGTAATTTGAAACTACGAATAAAACAAAGGTAAATTTTCTCCTTACCCCAGGTAAAGACCACAAGTTGTTGTCTTTCCTTTGAATGGCAACAAATTCTAACATATACTTCCCATCTTGTCTCATCCTCTGTCCCTTGTCATCTCGTTTCCATCTGTGACAAAAATCATGGTAATATTAATTCATGAAGAGTAAATCAGATTAAGGTTGTACTACATTTACTTATCATTTGATGTGTATAATTTTAATAAAATACTTTTCATTATGAATATAAATAATCAATAAAGCCTGTGTTTGTGAAACACGAATGCCCCCGGTGGCATCTTTGTTAGTATGAACACTATTTTCTGTTAAGTACATGTATGTGAGGTCACTGGGTTAAAAGGTCAAAGGTCAAGGTCACGAGGTCAAAAATTTTGGTATCAATGGAAAGGTCTTGTCACAAGGAATACACATATGAAATATGAAAGCCCTATCACTTCCCATTCAAAAGTTATGCCCAATGTTAAAGTTTTTGAAAAGTAGGTCAAAGGTCAAGGTAAAGGTCACGAGGTCAAAAATTTTGGTATCAATGGAAAGGTCTTGTCACAAGGAATACACATGTGAAATATGAAAGCCCTATCACTTCCCATTCAAAAGTTATGCCCAATGTTAAAGTTTTTGAAAAGTAGGCCAAAGGTCAAGGTCAAGGTCACGAGGTCAAAAATTTTGGTATCAATAAAAAGGTTGTGTCACAAGGAATACACATGTGAAATATGAAAGCCCTATCACTTCCCATTCAAAAGTTATGCTCAATGTTAAAGTTTTTGAAAAGTAGGTCAAAGGTCAAGGTCAAGGTCATAAGGTCAAACATTTTGGTATCAATGGAAAGGTCTTGTCACAAGGAATACACATGTGAAATATGAAAGCCCTATCACTTCCCATTCAAAAGTTATGCCCAATGTTAAAGTTTTTGAAAAGTAGGTCAAAGGTCAAGGTCAAGAGGTCAAAAATTTTGGTATCAATGGAAAGGTCTTGTCACAAGGAATACACATGTGAAATATGAAAGCCCTATCTCTTCCCATTCAAAACTTATGTCCAATGTTAAAGTTTTTCGGACAAACAGACAGACAAACAGATAAACAGACAAACAGACAGACGGGCCAAAAACTATATGCTCCCGAATCTTTGATTCCGGGGGCATAAAAATATGTATAAACCTATAGATTGTGTTAACATTTAGATTTCAAAAGTAATGTAGTTGCAGCCACTTAATTGAAAACATGGTGACTATAGCATTAGAAACTTATTACAATGTATATAAAAGTATTCTGAACCCAAACTTTTCTTTTATATGAATTTAGTGTATCTGTGAAGCACTTTTTAAATGTATTATACTAAATATATAATAAAGCACTGACCTTGTAACAACAGGATCCCCTGAGTGATTAGGACCGTAACGTCCAAGTAACCCTCTACCCACCATCCCTGTACGTCCCTTAGGATTCAGGGGCAAACCCTGTTCAACCTTGTACGGACCTAAATAGCTGGTTCTACTGCATTTACTGACAGCATCAAAGGCATTGAAATTTATCTTATTGAGGCGTCTTGCAACAGGCCTGAAAAAATTTAACGTTAATGTAAATGTGTATAATACTTTAATGAGTTGGCTCCACATAATATGAGAAAATTCTATGTGCATTGTACAATGAGTGAGTTCTATGTACGAGCATGGTAACGATTGAATTCTACACATTCTATATGATAAGTGAATTCTACATATGATGAGTGATTTCTATGTAAGATGAGTTAACTCTGTATATGATGAGTGAAATCTTGAAATATCAATTAATTCCATATAATTCTATGATAAGCAATTTCCATTTATGATGCATGAATTCTATTTAAAATATTAGTGATATTTCCACATGATGCCATTGAGTAAAATCTATGTATGATGAGCGCATGATAGAATTTGAAGCTGAAAATGCTTGACTTACAGGTAGAGGACATATGGCAGATAAGCATGAATAGAGTCCACACTTACATGTTAATGAGGTCGAGAGTATCTGCCCAGGGTGGTAGAGCTTTGACTTCAGGAGCCTCATAGGTAGTAGGTGAATACTCAGGGTAAGGTATCTGATGGAGAAATACTTGTATTACACATGGTACTACATGAATACTCAGGGTAAAGTATCTGATGGAGAAATACTTGTATTACACATGGTACTATTCTAGGAAGTAAAATACAAGGCACTTATGACTATGAAAATCACATGTACTGCATTCTAATGAAAAGTTGCATAAACATCAAATTTCATTGCATGTTTACTTCCCCTATTACATGATTAAGGACGTAAAAGGAGGTTTCTTTTAATGTTTCTAAAGTCAAATTTTACCTTGAAATGGCAAATTAGAGGTTACATTAGAGTGTAAATAACCAAATTCTGATGTAAGAAAAAGCACCTTATTCCCTAAATTCCAACAAAAATAAAATTTCTTGTAACTTGAAATGTTCATACTGTAACGATTATTTTGATAATTTTCCTTCTTTGAGTAAATTTGTAATTTGGATCTAATTCTTTGCTATATAGAAAGTAATTTTACTTTCTCTGTTTTAAGTTTCATACATACATCCCAATAGACTTTGTCATCAGGGACTGGGAAGCGCTGTACTTGAGATCCAGGATAGTGTATTATACGAGATTTATAGTGTATGTCCATTCTCTTTGAGACCATGGTGGTACGCATCTCTCTGTCCTGGGCTCTCTTTAGCTCCTCTTTCTTTTTCTCTGAAATTTCAAAATCAAATTTGAAATTTAAATTTTGTATGTACGGTAAATTTCAATAATCACCACTTTTTAATGAGACCTTGATCTAATCGATCAGTCGACGTCATTATCGACTTCTTTGATGTCGAGATAAAATGTCACATAAAAACTTTATATTCAAAGTTATTTCTAAGGATATAAAATGTGAATAAAGAAACATTGTATAAAATTTATACATGTAGTGACAGTTACTTTAAAATGAAAACTAAGAGCACAATCTTAATCAAGTCATGAGAACCCACCTGCAGACTGTATAATGAGGTTCAAGTATGACCTTGTGTGTTGAAATCAATAATAATGAATATCTGATAAACAACCTTAACCTTTAACTTCAACAATCATTGTATTTTCTATTTTCAATTAAAAACAGTTACCATAGTAACTATTATGAAAGTTAGAAAAAAATTCTGGAACTGTCAAAAAGTAACCTAGTCACCAGAAAAAAAGGTATCAAAGATTTTCATTGTAAATCATTATTTCACAGATGTTCATCTAAATTTCTAATTCTAAAGTTATTTTAAAAGTTTTACTGATTTCTACGGTTTTATGATAAGTATACAATTGGATATTTTACACAAATTTATTAGATATTGCATAAAAATGAATGACAATTTACAAAATCATACGGTCATTTCTTTCGTATTCATGCAGTCCTTGTTTTACATTACTCTTATTCTAACTGTGACATCTTTTTATTGCTAGGGTGTGCAGGTCTGAATTCGTGCAAACATTGAACTAAACACTTTCACTGGACAAAATCGTTCTTGAGGAATTCTCTGTTTGCAGGTCAAGACAATACAAGAGCACTATATGTAACATTAAGGTCTATTTTCTTCCTCTTTATGTGTACAACAGAACACAAACATCAAGAAATCACAGGAAAATGGTGAATTTCACTAACTTGAGAGAACTTTTGAATAATTCATTAAGGCATTAGATGTATAATGAGGTATAATTGGTTCACCCATTTAATGAGTCTGGAATTTATAGTTACAATATAAAAATTATTAAAACATTTTCATCGATGCATTTTGAAAAACTTAATTCCTATTTATATTAATATTCATCCAATTTCACTGAAAAATCTCAAGTTTATCATTAAGATATTTCACAATTTTTAAAGTATTTTCCATCAAGGGGACATAACTCCTAAAAATGACCCTACTAAAAAATCCTTTATCCCATGCCTACCATCATAGTACAAAGTTTGTGCAACATCAAAAGAGATAGAGAAATTTGAAATAATTTATACACATAATTTCAATATTTTTGACTTGATTATACATGTTATACATCTAATACCTTAAAAACCACAAAATGATTGTATAAGCTGGTCTCCGTTTAAAATAGAAAGAGAGATCTTGTTTTCATATGGACAATGTACTGTTTTCTTACATCTTGTGAAGATTTTTTCTTTGCAATTCTTTGGCAAGTATATACGAGATGCTGGAATTCAGTATTTCCTATATTGCAAACTAGATTTCATCATAGTACATGTATATTCCCTGTCGCATGTCTGATATTAGATCGTCTTTACAAGTTTGATGTATGCATGATGCATGATAAGACAATTGAAATCAAACAGAGATATATAGATGAAGGGATGGGCAAAGTGATCGCTTTATGTTGCCATTGCATTGCATAACAAAAACCTCCTGCGAACAGCACTTAACTGAACAGCTAGAGTATTTTAATTGTTAAAGTACAATTAGTCACCAAATTTAATCTTTGATTTCTGACCTTTAGACGTATACAAAATGGAAATTGTCTAACAAGCTATATAATCAGCCAGTAGGATTTCTCTTCAGGCTAAATGAGTGTTTATAAAAAGTTTTGGTGAACATTGAATTAGCAGTTTTAATTGGTACATTGATCAACTTTGAGCAATGCGGTCTTTTCGAAATAGAGAGTTACTTCCCATTTGTGCAGGTATCTGACGTCAATGCATTGTGACGTCATCAAATTCTATGGAAACCAGCATGAAATTCAGGAAAACAGGGTTACATATATGACGTTTTCAAAGGAAATTAATGACGTCACAATGCTTTTACGTCAGGTACCTGCACAAATCGAACGTAGGACTGTAAAATCGAAAAGACGGAATTGATCTCAATCAAGCATAGAACAGATTCTATCAAATGAAATACAGATAGAAAGACTTATAAGACAATTCTCTTTAAAAAAGCTGAAAAAATATAAAAAACATAATCTTAGTATTTGAGATTTTATGTTGAGAAAGCATGTTTTAGAAAGAGATGCTTGAAAATGAACAGGAGCAAAGGTAAAGAGGTAACCTCTAATGATGATAAAATACCAGATTTACATACAACCAGACTAAACATTTGTTTTACTCTGTGTTCCTTGAGATTCATCAAAGGAAGGAAGTAGACCGTGAGACATATGCACATATAATGCTGTAATGGTGCTAGGACGGAGTTCTAACAACCAAGCAAGCAGACAATGATTCAATACCTTCCACTACTAGATGGCATGGGAAATTAATAAAACACTATTTTATAAGTTTGAAGTTTTCTTCTCTTTTTAATCTTAAAATCAAAGAAATATATAAAAAAAATAAATCCTGTGTTTGTGAAACATGAATGCCCCCGGTGGCATCTTTGTTAGTATAAACGCCATTTTCTGTTGAGTACCTGAGAGGTCAAAGTCAAGGTGACGAAGTCAAAACTTTTTGCTATCAATGAAATGGTCTTCTCACAAGGAATACACATGTGAAATATGAAAGCCCTATCACTTACTATTCAAAAGTTATGCCAAATGTTAAAGTTTTTGAAAAGTAGGTCAAAGGTCAAGGTCACGAGGACAAAACTTTTGGTATCAATGGAAAGGTCTTGTCACAAGGAATACACATGTGAAATATGAAAGCCCTATCACTTACCATTCAAAAGTTATGCCCAATGTTAAAGTTTTTGAAAAGTAGGTCAAAGGTCAAGGTCACGAGGTCAAAAATTTTGGTATCAATGGAAAGGTCTTGTCACAAAGAATACACATTTGAAATATGAAAGCCCTATCACTTAACATTCAAAAGTTATGCCCAATGTTAAAGTTTTTAGTTCGGAAAAACAGACAGACAAACAGACGGACAGGCCAAAAACTATATGCCCCCAAATCTGTGATTCCGGGGGCATAATAATAATAATAATATTAACTTAAAAATAAATGAGTAGGTAAAATACTTATTTTCAGTTTTGTACCCTTAAAGGAGGTCAAAATGTACCTTACACATCACTCATCTGAGCACATACACTCATTTTCAAACAGTTTCTTGCTTCATAAAAACCTGCTTAACATTTTATATTAAGATATAAAGTGAATCCCCTCAAATTATTTAAAGTACTCTGCAGTAATATTCTTTTTCTTTGATGATATGAAAAAAAAAACCCCCGAAAATATTGTTTGTCTTCAAATGTGACACTGACTTTGATGTTGTCCTGTTTGACCTTCACACGTTTCAAATATTTTAACAAAGTCATGTAAGTTAAAGCAATGTAAAATTATGCCTAACAGACAGATAGACAGACAAACATAAGTCAAGCAGATACATTCATTATATAAAGTGAGCTCTCATGACAGTATGTTTTGAAGATGACACGTGACTGAGCACATGCTGGCTAAGCTTAAAAGCTATAAGTGGAAGACCAATAAATAAAAAATGCAAAACACCAAACAAATACTATTTAAACAAGTTCAAAGTCATGTTTGTAAAACATTAATGCCCCCCTACCCCTTCTGTGATTAAAGTCTGTCACAACTTTATACTTGCATTGATACAACCTATGGGGGTATAAAGTAACAGTTTCATTTCAATACGTAACTCCACTCAAGAGATATTGAACAGAAACCCTGAAGTTTTGGTATTTTTCAAAGTGCAAAGGGGCATAACTCTGTCCAAATTTTTTTGATCGGACCTAAATATGAACTTGACCTAGATTTTCATTTGATGTGTCTGTATACAAAATTTCATTTTTATATGTAACTCCACTCAAGAGATATTGAACGGAAACCCTGAAATTTTGGTATTTTTCGAGTGCAAGGGGCATTACTCTGTCAAAATTTTGTTGATTGGACCCAAATATGAACTTGACCTAGATTTTCATTTGATGTGTCTGTATACAAAATTTCATTTCAATATGTGAATCCACTCAAGAGATATTGAACGGAAACCCTGAAATTTTGTTTTTTTTCGAAGTGCAAGGGGCATAACTCTGTCAAAATTTTGTTCATTGGACCCAAATATAAACTTGACCTAGATTTTTGTTTGATGTGTCTGTATACAAAATTTCATTTCAATATGTAACTCCACTCAAGAGATATTGAACGGAAACCCTGAAATTTTGGTATTTTTCGAAGTGCAAGGGGCATAACTCTGTCAAATTTTTTCCGATCAGACCTTAATACGAACTTGACCTAGATTTTCATTTGATGTGTCTGTATACAAAATTTCATATCAATATGTAACTCCATTCAAGAGATATTGAACGGAAACCCTGAAATTTTGGTATTTTTCGAAATGCAAGGGGCATAACTCTGTCAAAATTTTTTTGATCGGACCCAAATATGAACTTGACCTAGATTTTTGTTTGATGTGTCTGTATACAAAATTTCATTTCAATATGTGAATCCGCTCAAAAGATATTGAACGGAAACCCTGAAATTTTGGTATTTTTCGAAGTGCAAGGGGCATAACTCTGTCAAATTTTTTCCGATCGGACCTTAATAAATACTTGACCTAGATTTTCATTTGATGTGTCTGTATACAAAATTTCATATCAATATGTAACTCCATTCAAGAGATATTGAACGGAAACCCTGAAATTTTGGTATTTTTCGAAATGCAAGGGGCATAACTCTGTCAAAATTTTTTTGATCGGACCCAAATATGAACTTGACCTAGATTTTCATTTGATGTGTCTGTATACAAAATTTCATTTCAATATGTGAATCCACTCAAGAGATATTGAACGGAAACCCTGAAATTTTGGTATTTTTCGAATTGCAAGGGGCATAACTCTGTCAAAATTTTTTTGATCAGACCCAAATATGAACTTGACCTAGATTTTTGTTTGATGTGTCTGTATACAAAATTTCATTTCAATATGTGAATCCGCTCAAAAGATATTGAACGGAAACCCTGAAATTTTGGTATTTTTCGAAGTGCAAGGGGCATAACTCTGTCAAAATTTTTTCGATCGGACCTTAATACGAACTTGACCTGGATTTTCATTTGATGTGTCTGTATACAAAATTTCATTTCATTATGTAACTCCATTCAAGAGATATTGAACGGAAACCCTGAAATTTACGTATTTTGCGAAATGCAAGGGGCATAACTCTGTCAAAATTTTTTTGATCGGACCCAAATATGAACTTGACCTAGATTTTCATTTGATGTGTCTGTATACAAAATTTCATTTCAATATGTGCATCCACTCAAGAGATATTGAACGGAAACCCTGAAATTTTGGTATTTTTCAAAATGCAAGGGGCATAACTCTGTCAAAATTTTTTTGATCGGACCCAAATATGAACTTGACCTAGATTTTTGTTTGATGTGTCTGTATACAAAATTTCATTTCAATATGTGAATCCATTCCAGAGATATTGAACGGAAACTGATGTTGCGGACCGACCGACAGACCGACCGACAGACCGACCGACAGCGGCAAACCTATATGTCCCCTCTTCTTCGAAGGGGGGCATAATGAATAAATAAGCAAACTACAAGTCATTTTCATCAGCACTAAAAGATACTTTTTGGAAAACAATTAATGTTAATAATATTAATGGACCCGTCATAAATCATTTATTATCTGAATCACCCAACAATTGATTCTGTTAATAAAATAAAAAAAATCCAAGACTTTACTGAGTGAAAATTTGAAAAAAAATCAAAATGTATGAATGTACACTTAATATGTATCAAGTGACCTTGACCTTCAAACAAATAATGTACTATGGACTTTGTTGATAGTGTACAAGATACCTATGTCAGGTTCTAGCATTATCTGTGAGAATTCTGGAAAGTCTACAAAATAGATATACAGAAAATAAGGGTGGAAAGACACAGGGATCTTTCAATGAGCCCCCCCCCCTACCAAATAGAATGGTACATGTAGCTATGCTAATTGTGATCTCCATATGAGGGCTATGCAATATAAATGTATTTGCACATTGAAATGGAATTAGTATGACTTTGTTATTATACATGTATATCCACATTTCTAACAGCAACATGATAAAGCTCTGATATATATTTCTTATGTATTATAATGTCTAGCAGATTAACTACATGTAACTGCTTATCGATTTATTCTTAGATTAGTGCATGCGTTTTGGCATTTTAACCTTTTGTAGGCACATCTGAAATCATTTAAAGTCGGTAAATACTGATAATGATACATCATATATAAATTAAATGTTGTATGCAAACCAACTGAAAATATTGTGTATTATATATCTAATTGTTTTCACTTTCAATATTATAACAGTGATATTACATTACTGTAAAACACATTTTATCGTAAGCACTTAATTTTAATGAAGTGCTTAAAAATAATTCTCTAGAAAAATATAAAGATTACAATTGATGCAAAATCTACAATGTAAACATATTGAGAGGACTTTGGAGAAATTGACGAAATGATGTAAAAAAAATTCACATGGTGAAAAGCTACATGTATTTGTCCTAAATGTCAAATCAAATCACAAATGAAAACAATGCAGTAAAATGTAGTATAAGGAATGCAGAAGTAAAACTGGAAGACTTTTAAAACTCTCACCTTCTGCTTGTCTGTCTACGAGTGCAGGTGCTCTGGTTTTAGAACCTAATCCTTGTTCCTTCAATGCCTCTACAATCCAATTCAGAGCTACGTTTGTAGAGTTCATCTGACAAGTTAAAAAATAAACCAACACATGTTCATTTACGTGTATATCATTTCATAACAGAGGCAATTTCAGAATTCTGTAGTTACAATGTATAAGAAATGTTGCGCTAAATTTGAAAATATGTAAGTAAAAGCACTGTTTGTGACAGATTTCAGTTTACAATAATAAAGAACTGCCAAATAAATATTGGTATCTCCAGAAAAAAACCCCCAAAACAATCAAACAAAAAGACCCAATACAATATGCCTGTTGATCTTCAATACAGGGACATGTCAAATTTTGAAAGATAGAAAATACCTAGATATGCAGGCAACTTGACAATAAGAGTCCCCTTTAGATTAACTTTTCTGGGACTATACCTGTTCCTCCACAGCAGCCAATCGTTTCTCTATCTGAGGCGGCACTTTAACAATAGGATACACGGCCTGAGACGCTGGGACAACAGCCGTCTGTGTTGCAGCCCCAGGAGCTGAAGGGTAGCTCTGGGCCTCTTGTAACTCATCAAGGCGGGACAGCAGGTTTTCAATTCTGTAACATAACATGTGTCTTATAAATATCTAATTCTGACTTGTTACAGCAAAAGGACATAACTGGTTATATAGAGTCATTAAGCAAAGAAACAGAATAAACAGCCTCTTAATATTCAATAAATAGCAAAGATAATAATAAAAATAGACCATTTTCATATTAGACATTTTAGACGTGACAAGATCTTCATCACAACTTTTGACATTATTTCTTTCAATGGCATCAAGAATCCGTAACGATGTCACAGTTAGAAGTTACATTAAGTATTTTGATGTCAGGTCTTTTCACTGTCTGTAAAAAATGTGAATCTATTGTGATAATGTGAAAATCGTCTATATATATGTACCTATCCTGGACCTGAATAACACGATACTGTACATCTTGTTTTTCATTCTGTTCTTGTCGATGTAGGAAGGAATCGGCTATTACATTTTCCCACTGTACCAATTCACGGGCTTTGTCTGGACTGAACCTTTTGACTATAATGAAGCAATATTCTCACATTGAAAATGAAACTAATTGTAAATACCTTCATTGTGTCATGAGATCACTAAAGTCAAAATTATATCAAAATCTTATTGACAAATTTTTTTTTTGGTTTAAATTTTTTTTTGTTTCACATAATTCAACATCATTAAAAAGATAAAATATAACTT
Organism: Pinctada fucata; assembly: GCA_028142955.1. Classification (NCBI taxonomy): domain Eukaryota; kingdom Metazoa; phylum Mollusca; class Bivalvia; order Pterioida; family Pteriidae; genus Pinctada; species Pinctada fucata. Next base: position 25,904,876 of record AP027102.1, on the reverse strand, counting down.
GAATGATTTCCATTGCTGCATGTTTTAAACATAATTCCATGCCAGCCACATTATACATATTTATAATTATTACATGTATAACATAATGATAATGATAATATTGATATGACTTATTACGGTATTTATTATCAAAAACTGGAATTTACACACACCATGCACACACTGCAAACATTCACAACAACAATACCACAAAAAAAGGTGATAGTTAAACACATACTGATTAAATAAAATAAACAACATAATTATACCAATGGTTTGATTTTGTGCAAAATTGAAGTGCTTGTCATTTCTAAGTAAATAGAAAGACAAAGAATCTAGAAGACAGATTGTAGAAAGTGACGATTGTAATTTAATTTGATGGAAAGAACTAGATAACTGGTCTGTATCTCATATTGTAAATTTTGATTGTACATGTGAATTTGACCATGAAATGACCTTGACCTCACTTTGGTTTTGAATCTCATCAAGCTTGACCATGTACCCCTGCAAGTTTAATGGAAGTATAACAATTATAATGTATAAAAGTATTAAGTTATACTGTTACAGTAGCTATCAATTCATGTGAAAGTGTGACAAACTGTAAAGCCAGGCTTCCACTGTCACGAATGCAGAGGCGATAGAACTACAAGTAAGACTATTTGTTTAATCGTAGCGTATTCTCCTCTTAATTGTGGTCATTCTTGTCTCACCATGTCACAATCGCGTCATATTCTCCTGCATTCTCATCTATTTGCGGCACCGACGCGAATGTTTCAAACTGTTTAAAACATTCGCTTCTGAATTCTTATTCGCCTCACACTCGCAGCACATGTGTAGCACATTAACGTTGCATTCTCCTCCATTCCCATTGCGTTCTCATAACATTCGCGTGAATTCTTGTTCCAAAGGTGGAGGAGGAGCCCCGATAAGAAAGAATCTGACATAAATGTGATGTGAATGCGCCAAGAATGTGATGCGAATGAAAAAAAAAAAACAACGCGAACCAGCCACGATCTTGACATGATAGTGACATGATATTGCCATGATAGTACTACATACACACAACAAGAATAATTATCTCAAGAGTTGATGTAAGAGTGTGCGGATCAATATTTTGAAAACTTTGACAATGCCTTTCAACATGTTCAAGAGAAAACAACCTGGAAAGAGGTCAAAGTCAACAAAGGGTATATATGCTCCTGGATATGTCAAATGATTTTGGTTTAGCTCTCGTCACATTCTTGTCATGATCGCAGCACTATCGGGTTAAAGTCGAGTCTAAATCTCCTGCATCGCAGCGCTATCGGGTTGAAGTCGTTTCTCAATCTCCTGCATTCGCCTCAGTGTCTTTTTATCGTGGCACATTCTTGTCGCATTCTTCTCTATTCACACTCGTTTCACTATCGTAGCGGACGCGTAGCATATTCTTGTCGCATTCGCGGCGCTATCGTGTGCCTATCGCGCCAAGAAATAATTCATGAGAACAGACAAGAATGTAACATGATTGTTCATTTGCCTCTGATCGTAGCTCATTCTCCTCTACATTCGCCACAGTGGAAGGCCGGCTTAACCAAGTTGAAGGCCAGAACTGGGTTGCTAAAAAACCTTGGTACAAGATGTTTGTCTTCCAGTATCCTTTTGTGTGAAGGCCAAGTCATAATCAAAGCAAAGTCACTTAAGTACCAAAGAATGGCAAAATCATGAAAAATGTGTAAGTGAAAATTACTACATAAATTATGTGCAAGAATGAAATCTGAAAGGTGATGAAAAAGATAAGACAAATCACAGAAAATTTCAGTGATAAGTGTATAAAGTTGAAACTTTGAGAAAGTGTGAATTCTACGTAATTAAGACTGAGATTCCCATTTTGAAAACTATAAAGGAATTCATAATATTTTTTAGGAAATATAAAAGAACTGAAAATCAAAGATTATAAGCCTTTTTTGTTGTGAACTCTTTACCTACTGTAGTCTATAATTTTCAGTAAGTGAAGTTAAATTCTTGTTTACTTTGAATATTTTTTCTACAGTGAAAGAACAATAAATGACACATTTCTCATCAATGCCATCAAAAAGAACTATAATAAATGTAGTTGACGAGCTATATTGCCTTGTCTATTAGTTAATAGGTGATATACTGAGAAACCCAAAATAGTGCTTAGTGTACATGTAAAGTGTCACACAGCAATCAGGGTCAATATATTAGTGGAGTGATGGGAAGGACTGTACAAACCATTAAGGATGAACAAAGGTAATGGGGTATACATAAGAACTTGTGCAGAATGAATGGGGTATACTGTAGAATGTTGGGTAAGTTTACAACATTGGTTATATGTGACACATGACTATGTTAGACATGTCACCCATAAAACCTTTTTGTTTGTTCCCACTTACCAAGGGTAGTATTAGAAGGGGCTGGGCAACATTTACAACAACTGCATTTACTGAAAAGCCATTGTAGAAGTTCTGCAATGTGGCTCAGTATTAAAAAGGGAGGGACGAGGAAGGGCCGAGTCATATATTCCAAAATCAAGGAATAGCGCTGGAAAAACCAATGGATGTCTGTGTTTCTTTGTATCAATTGGAATGTATAACTAAAATAAGAAAGGAAAAGCAACCATTAAAGCACACTGAAATAAAGCTGGCTGTCAAAAATAGAGGGAAAGGTTTTGATCCATCTGTAATAAGGCTATATGGATGAAGACGTAAAAAAGAAAAAATCAGGGCCTGGAATTTACCAAAGCTAACGTGACAAACTTTAAGCTACATGTAAGGTAATATCATAATCTAATCACGTCTATTCTACGTCTTAAGAGCATGCCAGTGATGAGGGTTTGAATTTAACTCACTAAATCCTTGGCTTTGTGGAACATCATTTTTCCGACAAATTTGCATGATAATGTATCGAAACATAAGGTAAATATGGCAAACAAGAGTGAAAGGAGCTGGGACTGGCAAGCGTTTGCAATATTCTTGTATCGTATCAAATCGTAACGACTTCCAAATACTATCTGTGTCCACTTGTATAAGCTCAAAAGTAAAGCTGAAATAAAACAAGAGGCCCAAATGAGCCAATACAGCACATTAGAAAGTATGTTAATTCTGACTAAATACTATGTTCACTAAATACTGCATACTATTTTTGCTCAATACATTACTCTATGATATATTCATGATAACGCTACATTTTGTATGTCTCTATTCTGTATTCGAGAAAATATATCTATTTAGCATAGGAACAAATTCAAATTGCCAGAGTTGAAAGTCCATCAATACAAAAGTTTGCTGAAGAAATCAGATTGGTTTCTCATTTTTCTTTAGCAAACATGCAAATACATTATATATTTAGAAGCATGAGATCCTCCAGGTTAAATTAAAGGTTTTTCAATATCACTACAGTAACTTATCATTCAGATAATTGACTTATGTTACAAAAATTTCATGTATTATACATTAATTCTCATTTATCATCAATATCATACAAATGTTGATATGTTAATTTTGTACATTTCCATTGTAGGAAGTACATTTGTATGATAATGTTCTAATAATATTGAAAAGCATCTAGGTATACATGTAAATTACACTATATTTGAAATGAACTTTCTCATGTCAATACCAAGAGCACTACATTATTAAAAGCCTCAGTCTTTTTTCTTGACCAAAACTCCAGATATTCAAATAAATCAGCAGGCCTAGAGGTTAATCTACATTGTATTCTCACTTATGATTATAAAGTTGATTTGACAGCCACCGAAAATCTGCTGATAAATAGTTTTTGTCATTCTATACATTTACTTCATGATATAAGCTTGATTACACTGTATATGATTTTTGGCCAGATTGAGAAGCAAAATCCGTTCTATGAAATGGCAAAGTTCCTCTGTCCGTCAGTCTGTCAACATTTTCGTTAAACTGTTGCGTTTAACTCTTTTTTGAGAGAACTATTTGGAGCAGCAACTTGAAACTTTACATGGTGATAGACTATGATAAGAAGAATCTAACACAGCAACAAATTTTCACCTTGACCTTTGACCTTGAGATAGAAAATTCTGAATTTGTGTTTTAGCAAATAGGGAGAAAACTATGAGGAGAATTGACAAGTAACTTTACATAATTATAAACCATAGTCAGACATTCATTTGAGACCTTGACTTTTGACCTAGTGACCTCGACCTTGAAGTTTAACCTATTTTTCAAAAATATTAACTTTGACCATATCTTTTGAACCTTTTTTAAAAAGGGGTAGGAGTTTTATATTTCACATGTAAACTCCTTGTAATATGACATTTCATTTGTGAACTTGACTTTTGACCTTGACTTCTTATCAGAAACATTAACCTCGACCACATCTTTTGAACCTTTAGGTGTATAGGGATTTTATATTTCAGTCACATTCAAACTCCTTGAGATAAGACCTTTTATTTGTGACCTTGCCTTTAGACCTAGTGAACCTGACTTTGAAATTTGACCTACTTATCAAAAACATAGATTTTAGTTTTATCTTTTGAACCGTGAAGGATAAAGCTTCCATAGTTCAATTAGCATGAATTCCTTACAACAAGACCTTTTAATGAAACCTTGATTTTTGATCTAGTGCTACCTTGACCTTAAACTTTGGTTTACTTTTGAAAATTTAAACTTGACTATATCTCTTAATCAATAAGCCGTATTGCTTTCATATTTTACATTAAGATTCCTTATGACAAGACCTAGAAAGTGAGACTGTGACCTTGAACCTTTCATTTGATACTGTGACTGAAAGCTATCTATATCTCTTGAATGATAAAGCATAGGGTTTTAATATTTCACTGGTAGATTCCTTATACATGGATCAACACAACTGTAAACATCAACAAAAACTTGAACTTCGCAATCCGGCCATACCGTCTTTAATCAGCCGTTTAGGGTTTATTATCATATACATCTAGCATGTCTGAAACAGTCTATAATGACCAGACATTCAGTTTCGCTACCACACATACATGCACATGGTATCACTACATAGTCCATACTATATTACGTTTCCAAATCTCAAAGAAAATTAAGTGATGAGAAATAAGTTCACATTGAATGAAAGCACAAAAACTTGTTTCTTTAACGATATTTCACAAAATACACGAATACAAAAGAAAGCCTTTTGTAAGACTTTTTAAAAGCAATGTATGTTACCATGACAATTTTACTTGAGAATATTAAAAGATATATGTAATGTATCATGTGTATTGCTCTCATCAATAAAGATTTATGCATGGAAGAGTAAATAATGGATTAAAGGGATAGTTGGTTAAATAAACTGACAGTTAGATTGGTAGATTGATTACAATAACGATTCTGTATATTAAAATGATCCCCATTTTAAGGTTCCTTTGTTTAGCAAAAGCATAAAATTTTTCCATTTACACTTAAAACTCATAATCAAGATCCTCCCACTTACCTGAACATGGCAATGAGTAAGTTGAGTAGAAGTATATTGGAGAATAATACATAGATGGCCATCATGATAGGTACGGCATAACGACCAATGGTCGTAGGACATCTCTGGAACGTACCGTTGGAATACAGAGCCGGGTCAAAGGAACAATTGGGTTCCTCCACTGTATAAAAAAAGCTATGTATCAAAATTTAGATTAATTTTCCATTCCTTGCAGACTCTCTCATAAAAGTTTTTCTTCATGTGGAATATGAAAGCTCCATCTTGAAAACCTCTTCAGTTATTGAATCAGTGTTATTGGATTAAGTATGACCATGACCTGGAGAATCTGAAATTTCTAAAACATGTAATGCTTTACCTGTACTTGAAATATGATTGTTCTACCTTAATGACCATTTCAGTTGTTGAGTCAAAACCAGTATACTGATTCTATGAAAATTTGACAAATTTTTCTTTCGACCTTAGACACTTTAAAAATTCATCAACATGTATGCTCATATACATGTATGTACCTGACTACATATCAGTATGTTAATTAAACTTACACTCTAACTCATCCAGGAAAAGTTCCCCATACAGATTCCAATATCCCCTTCTACAGACTTGAACAATAAGGTCAAAGTTGAAGGTCGAATTTGGATAAAGGACAGCATGAGCTGCTATGGCATATGATATCACAAAGACCAGTAAAATGATGATGAAATACATCAAGTCCATCAACTGAAAGTAAAATTCATGAAAACTTCATACATGTAATGTTCATATAAAATTTGTTGAATTGTTGTCTCTTTTTTTTAAACAACAACCAAGAAAGTTGTAAAGCAATGATTCAGCCATTATCACAAAATTTCTGTTGATGACAGAGCATTACAATTAGACAGAGTACCGGTATTACAATTACCAATTTCTGCAATTTATAGATTCAGTATGTCTTAGGCATGGAAAATGTAGATTTAATGTACAATCTTGAAAGTGGTGACGAGAATTAAATAGCGTATGCTAATGATGATTAAAGATCATTGAAGGAAAACTTGCTTTCTAATCAATGGTAGTTTCGTTATCATTTAACATGTCTAAATAAGAGAACCATTTGCATCAAATCATTTAAGGGAATATCCATGGACATGTAACTCACCATTTTACCAATCATGACTAGTTTTGGTCCAAGTTCTTTATGTACAGAAAATATGTGTAGAATCCTCATGAAGAAGACTACAAGATTCAATCCTAGAATCAACCGCGCTGCTTCCAATGTGTCGTCAAATGGCAAAAAACGCAACACAATTCCAGTCAGAAACATAATTATAGTCAACATGTCTACTACATTCCATGTGTTTGTTATATAGCTGTGTAGTCGAGCCTTCACTGTCTTTGATGATGATGTAACAACCTGCAAGATAATATGTAAATAAAATACCAGTATACATGTATTTGTAGAGAAATTTTGCATAAATAATCTTTCTTAGTTTTAAAGGCTTTATAAAAATTACAAAGATAATGTAATGATGAAAATAACTTTCCGTTAACATGATTAACAATAGATTGTTCATTGACCACAAAAATTTAATTTAGTGGAATTCTATTTGAAATGTTGCCAAGATGGTGCTGTTTCTTGCAACTTTGATAAATGTAAATGTTTGTATATCCAAGGAACCAGGATTGTCTTTTTCTTAATTTTTTTATCACCTTGACCTATCACCATGAATATCAGTCATACACATGTATCTTTCTCTTGTATGAAACTGTTCCTTACATGTGCATAGACAATAACAGTTTACTTACTAGAGCTGTATTAGTTTATGCTTACCTGTCGAATCTCTTCTGCGAAGATACTGAACACCCAAATAATAAGTACGATTTCCACAGGGGATACAGAAGAACTGAATTCTACCAGTAACATATAGCTGTACAGGGCCAGAAAGATTACGTAGGAAATCTGTGAAGAGAAGTACACTAGTGAGGACATACATGTATTTCTATAATACTTGTGTAAACCAAGTGTACAGTATACAAAATAAGTGCACAGTATGCAAAATAAGTGTACAGTATACAAAATAAGTGCTGGAATAATAAATCTACAATTTGATTAGTTTTACTATGCAATGTTTTTGAAACAATACCTGTATTAAAACTTTATACATCCATAGCTTTACTTACATGTACATCATGATCAATCAATAAATTAGCTTCAATAATATCTATTTAATAATTAATCACTGGTGCTACCTCTGAAATATATGAATTGTTTTAGTTGTATTTTTATTGTATATGATCTTAAAGTCTTTGATTAACTTTCATGTGTACTTTAACTGTTGCCTTTTACCTGAAAAAATATTACTATTATTATTACTTTGCCTTTTGATAATTACCAACAGACTTACCACATTATGGGCAAATATGATGACAGGGGCCTTATAGAAGTAGTAGATCTTTCTCCAGAATGGTATCTTCTGTACATTATGACTGGTGTCCTCATAGATGTCTACAGCAGCACTGCAAGAAAAAAAGGTAGGATTTCAAATAGAGAAATTTGTATACATAATTAAAGAGTAAAATAATAATTAATGAAATATATTTCAGAGGCAATAAATGCTGTCAAGGGATGATCAATTTCAGAATGAACTTTGGTTTGTCGCATCACAAATTTTGCGTAAAACCGCTTCGCTACGCTACGCGGTTTTACACAATTTGTGATGCGACAAACCAAAGTTCATACTCCAATAAACTGTCAAAATTGAACAGTCAATTCTTAAATGACATTAAATGTGGATACAGGGATAAATTTCAGAATTGTGTATGAGTATCAAAGACTGAATCGAAAATAATATGAGTTTAGTATGAATATATCATGCACATGTATATATAAATGTATTTGAATTACAAAAACAATGATTTGTCAAAACATTTTGAATATAATATGTTATATGTACAAATTTTAAAAGCAACACTGTGCAATTACTATACTAAAATCAACACCTGATGACTCCAATTCACTGTAATGAAGAAAACTGCTGTCTGTGATAGTACATGTAGGTAAAGTAGAGTCAATCATACTCTCAACTTATTAACATCAAAGTTATGTACATGTGCAGTACAATAGTTATGTATTATATGTATTTATTATACCTCTACTGATTTTTCCTATATAAAAAGAGACTCATTAAATTTAACTAAGTCCCTGAAAATCGCCTGATAAGACTATTTCCCTGCAAAGGGGTGTGTTAGTTGAGAAGACTATTTCCCTAGGGAGTTTATAGTTTCAAAATGGGGCGGAGCTTCTATGGGGTGTGTCAGTATCAGCCAATCAGCGCTGTTGAAGGTTGATCGGATGATATGAAGGTTGATCAGATGACGCTATCAATACGCGAGCAGAGTAATCCGCCTCCTATCCGCTTTGCACATAAATTGATCCGCAATAAAATAAAACAATAAAAAATTAAACATGTATGAGTATGATACATGATGTTTCTCTTTATCGTATCATCTAAAATTAATATTTTCCGTTACTCAGTCATTCAGTCGAGAAGGCAAGGCAAAATCATTAGAATTTCCATTGGAACCATGTGAACCTTCGCCTCGGGAAATAGGTCTGGTCTCGGGGAACCAGAATCATGCTAACTCCCTCAATGGTATACTTTAACTGTATATTATAATACCTTTACTTGTTTTTATCCTATATAAAAAAAACTAGCTGTAACCCGCCTGATGAGACTATTTCCCTGCAAAGGGTGAGTTAGTTGAGAAGACTATTTCCCTAGGGATATAGCTTCGAAATGGGAAGGAGCCTCGGGAAATAGGTCTAGTCTTGGGAAACCAGAATCATGCTAACTCCCTCAATGGTATACTTTAACTGTACAATGTACCTCTTATCATGGAGATTTTTCTGTGACTTTTGATGCACCAACATAGCATGAGGCTTCTGTCCTGAGTATTGCTTCTCTGCTTCAAACTTTGCTTTCTGGAAGGAAAATGGATGTTCATGAATACATGTATATCTACACAAATCTATGTCATTCATATATTTGTATTCTGCATGTAAAAGTATGGGAAGATTTCTATAAAGATTCAAAAACACATGACTGTATTTCATAATGTTTATATAATAATTAATCCATCTCTTTAGTTCATTTTCATTAAAGCAAGACATTTCTGAAAGCTTCAATCTTTTATCTTTCAAGCATAAAAACAAAGCCTTCACATTTTACCAAAAGTTGTTTGACAGGATTTCAAAAGTCAACAAACCTCCTTCCCAGCTGAGTTTTCTTCTACAGCTTTATATTTTACAAGGGGAAACATCAGAGGTGGCATACAGATACATAGTATGAGCTGAAAAGACAAAATGATTAAGTATGTTTGCATGTAAATTGTATTCTGTGTATAATTTATTTTTATAATTTTATAACTACATGTACATGTATGTATTTTTATATAACAGATTTAAAATATAGATAGCTGTATTTTATTATTCTAAAATGGGAAAATTTGCCACTGGTTTATCTATCTTTTTCTCTGGTAACCAAAAAGGCAAAATTACATGATTTGTACTGGTTGAATAAGCATTTTATGTGTATCTAAATACATTGTAAATGGTGAAATTAACGTTAGGCAAAATTCACAGCTGTCTTCAGTATTAATTTATCACAAACCTGCCATGTGTGATTATCCAATGATAGGTTACCCATCCACACATTGTTAAGAAGTTGTTGGCAAGCGGTCTGAGCAATGAAATGTCTGTTGTCCGACTCGACTGCAATAAGGACACACGTCACTCGACCCCAGTGCTCTATTTCTCTGACCAGCAGATTCTGTGTTTTGATTTCGTCTATTTCGTAACATTCGTTTAATACTGAAATGGCAAGATCTGAAAATATCCTGAAAAGAAGCAAGAATAAATACATGTACATCAATCGTTATGTATTATCAATCCTGAACATCATTGCAAAGATACTTGTAAAGTAATTTTTTCTTCACTTTTTAGATAAAACATGCTTGATATACTTCATGACTTGAAAAATATAAAAACTTCTCAGCTAAAATTCACTTACTCTGCATTGTCTACATATTTTTTGGCAAGTTCTGTATCGTCGGTTTTCTCAGCCATAGAGCTTAACATAGCATTGGCTACAAGGGCAGCAACCATGGCATCCTGGTAATACGTAGTAAATTAATATTATATTTATGTTCTATTCAGGTTCCAATATACAGTTTTAGTTTCGTATTCGAAGAAATGGCCAGGGACGATTTTTTTATTTCTAAGTGTTGAGACTTGAATTTTTTGTAGTAGGCACAGTTAATGAAAAAACTTGGAATTTTGGGGTTTATATGAGTTTGGAAGGATGTAAAGAAGAGAACTAGACATCAATTTTAGCCATTGGTCCATATAGTATACAGCGATAGGAGACAAAGGCGAAGCGAGTACCGCGCGTCCTGGGCTCCTGATGCCGGTAGTGCCGGAGGGGTGTTTCGCACTCTTCCGGATATATCTGAAAATCCAGGTGTTGAAAATTCAAATAATTTTTCATGATAAAAGCTACTGATGTTCTCTTTCAATTCAGTATTAAATGATGTAGATAATGTTTTGAGAACAATGCTGTATTGACCTCACTATTTGGGCTACTGCATCCATTGAACGCATGCGCTCGACTGCCATTTTCACATCGTTCGATACTGATTTACGATTAAACAGTAAATCTGGATGCAATGATTTTCACATGTTTTGTAGGTCTAGATGTATTGATTGTACTAAGGTCTGGTTCATAAAGTTATGTAGAATACTTTAAAAGTCTAATGACTTCAACTTAAGCATGACGGGCATACTTTTTGCGCTTTCGGAACAGTGCGCGAAAACTGTATATTGGAACCATATACGCACATATGCTCGTCAGCTCAAACTTTCATATTTGGTTGCTATGGTAACCATCTATATCATAAAAAGGTCTTGACTCTGCTGTTTCTTAAAACATAAATATAGGCATGTATATTTGAAAAATAAAAAAAATTTGATTGTTATGAAAATTGATGCTGCTCCAGTTATAGTGCATTTATGCAGAAAAAAGACTGTTGAGTCTGTGACACCATTGTGGATATGGTACATCTTTACAATACAGGTAAAAGGTTTACATAGACTTGAAAGGTATCAAAATATTCTGAAAATGTTAAAGTATATCATTTGTTTTAAATTTACCAAAATATGGTTACCATAGCAACCAATATCCAATCATAATATCAAAGCTTACATGGACATTTCAATTGTTTGCAGTAAAGCGTTATTGTATATACTGAGCTTCCGAGTGACAAAAATATGTCGTTACGACAAAAAAGTTTGTTGTAACCATGTCAACAGTCTTATAAGAATGACATTTAGCCTTTATTCTATCTTTTAATGTACCATTTGAGTCCTTCAGCATCACAAATAGCACCTATTGATCACATATATGCTTCATATTATAGCCATATAGTGTTACATAGGGGACAATGCTTGACAGTATCATGGGACCTTTGACGGAGTGTCGCTACAAAAGTATAGTGCGTAACGCAAAATATATGGTATCGCAAGATGCGAAAGAGCGTAAAGATTCATATGAACACAAAACTTTTATCGGATAAGAAAAAAAATTTATCCTTTAGGTTCCAATATACAGTTTTAGTTTCGTATTCGAAGAAATGGCCAGGGACGATTTTTTTATTTCTAAGTGTTGAGACTTGAATTTTTTGTAGTAGGCACAGTTAATGAAAAAACTTGGAATTTTGGGGTTTATATGAGTTTGGAAGGATGTAAAGAAGAGAACTAGACATCAATTTTAGCCATTGGTCCATATAGTATACAGCGATAGGAGACAAAGGCGAAGCGAGTACCGCGCGTCCTGGGCTCCTGATGCCGGTAGTGCCGGAGGGGTGTTTCGCACTCTTCCGGATATATCTGAAAATCCAGGTGTTGAAAATTCAAATAATTTTTCATGATAAAAGCTACTGATGTTCTCTTTCAATTCAGTATTAAATGATGTAGATAATGTTTTGAGAACAATGCTGTATTGACCTCACTATTTGGGCTACTGCATCCATTGAACGCATGCGCTCGACTGCCATTTTCACATCGTTCGATACTGATTTACGATTAAACAGTAAATCTGGATGCAATGATTTTCACATGTTTTGTAGGTCTAGATGTATTGATTGTACTAAGGTCTGGTTCATAAAGTTATGTAGAATACTTTAAAAGTCTAATGACTTCAACTTAAGCATGACGGGCATACTTTTTGCGCTTTCGGAACAGTGCGCGAAAACTGTATATTGGAACCTCAGCATTATAAATATCAACATACATGTACATGTACATTGTATATGACATAAAAGACTTTATTGAATCAAATCAGCCTTATTATAATTAAATTCTGATCCCTTAATAATCATTGCATAATGCACAGAATATTTGTCAGTTTTATATTTAATAACTTTAACAAATCTGTAAGAGTTACCTTTCCCTGTTTCCACATGACTTTGGCCAGTTGAAGCCTGTTCATCAATATTGCCCACAGGAACAGTTCCTGATACGGGTTGTCAAAGTCTGAGATGGACTTTGTGGGTACAGGGCAATCTGAACTGGATTCTTCATAGAAAATAGAAAATATTTTTGTAAATCAAATTAAATTAAACAAAATGTTTTTCATAAAAAAACAGATGTCTCCCCCCTCCCTCTAAGTTACTTTGACCTTAGGCCAAAATGCAAAATGATGTCCTTTGAGTCATGGGCAACATCATACTAAAACATGAAAGTGATTCATTACATTGTTTGAGGTAAAGCCCAAACATGATTGGCATATACAATTTCATTATAAGCATATTTAAAGAAATTGACTTTGGTCACATGACCTTGGATATAGGTGATCTGAAACCTACACTCACTGACGAGGGTTAAGTACCCGAAACATGCATGTCTGGTCCATGCTGCAAACATATCTGCTTTTAAATGATGCTATTGAATTTGAAGACGTTTAACATTGTATGGATCATGAGCAACAAAAAACTGAATTAGTGATTGGATACACGGTTCAAAATATAAAGCCTAAACATTATTAGCATAGACAATTTCAGCCTGGACATGCTTAGCATGTACAATTTCATTACCAAAGTAAGAAGCTACCTTAACCATGTGACCTTGGGACAATGTGATAAGAAACATTTAGTCCTTAGAAACAACATACTAAAATATGAAAACAATTGTAAGAAGGGTTCAGGAGATATAGCCCAGACAATATTAGTACGTACAATTTCATTAAAAAGAACTAAATGATCTTGACCTTGGGCACATGACCTTGGGTCAAGATGATAAGAAACCCTCCAATCCTGAGCAACAGCATACTATAGTATAAGAGTGATCCAGTATACGATTCCACAGATATAGCCCAGACTCAATAGCATTTACAATTTCATTAAAAAATGTAATACTTGACATTAGTCATATGACCTTTGATCAAGGAGGTGTGAAACCTTTGGGTCATCAGCACCATCATACTAAAATATGACGTGATCCGATCACGGTTCAAAAGATTAAGCCTGGACATAATACATGTAACAAATACAATTTCATTTAAAATATACTAATTGACCTTGACCTTGGTCACATGACCTTGGGTTATGGTGATGTGAAACCTTTACGTGATAAGCAACAACATACTAAAATATGAAAGTTATCCGGCAAACGGTTCAAGGGATATAGCACGGACTGGAATGTATGTACAGTTTCATTAAAAATGCACTAAGTGACCTTGACCTTGGTCACATGACCTTGGGTCAAGGTGATGTGAAACCTACGGGTCATAAGCAACAACATACTAAAATATGAAAGTGATCCGGCAAACGGTTCAAGAGATATAGCCCAGACAGGAATGTATGCACAATTTCATTAAAAATGCACTAAGTGACCTTGACCTTGGTCACATGACCTTGGGTCAAGGTGATATGAAACCTACCGGTCATAAGCAACAACATACTAAAATATGAAAGTGATCCAGCAGACGGTTCAAGAGATACAGCCCAGACAGGAATGTATGCATAATTTCATTAAAAATGCACTGAGTGACCTTGACCTTGGTCACATGACCTTGGGTCAGGGTGATGTGAAACCTACGGGTCATAAGCAACAACATACTAAAATATGAAAATTATCCGGCAAACGGTTCAAGAGATATAGCCTAGACAGGAATGTATGCACAATTTCATTAAAAATGCACTAAGTGACCTTGACCTTGGTCACATGACCTTGGGTCAAGGTGATATGAAACATACCAGTCATAAGCAACAACATACTAAAATATGAAAGTGATCCAGCAGACGGTTCAAGAGATATAGCCAAGACAGGAATGTATGCATAATTTCATTAAAAATGCACTGAGTGACCTTGACCTTGGTCACATGACCTTGGGTCAAGGTGATGTGAAACCTACGGGTCATAAGCAACAACATACTAAAATATGAAAGTTATCCGGCAAACGGTTCAAGAGATATAGCCCGGAAAGGAATGTATGCACAATTTCATTAAAAATGCACTAAGTGACCTTGACCTTGGTCACGTGACCTTGGGACACGGTGATGTGAAACCTTGGGGTCATAAGCAACAACATACTAAAATATGAAAGTTATCCGGCAAACGGTTCAAGAGATATAGCCCGGATAGGAATGTATGCATACTTTCATTAAAAATGCACTAAGTGACCTTGACCTTGGTCATATGACCTTGGGTCAAAGTGATGTGAAACCTACGGGTCATAAGCAACAACATACTAAAATATGAAAGTTATCCTGCAAACGGTTCAAGAGATATAGCCCGGACAGGAATGTATGCACAATTTCATTAAAAATGCACTAAGTGACCTTGACCTTGGTCACGTGACCTTGGGTCACAGTGATGTGAAACCTTCGGGTCATAAGCAACAACATACTAAAATATAAAAGTGATCCGGCAAAGGGTTCAAGAGATATAGCCCGGACAGGAATGTATGCATAATTTCATTAAAAATGCACTAAGTGACCTTGACCTTGGTCACATGACCTTGGGTCACGGTGATGTGAAACCTTCGGGTCATAAGCAACAACATACTAAAATATGAAAGTGATCGGGCAAACGGTTCAGGAGATATAGCCCGGACACGATGTGTGACAGACGGACAGACGGACGGACGACGAAGGCAAAACCAATATGTCTCCTCCCCGTTGGGGGGGAGACATAATTTTTATTTTCAAAGTTTTTATAAATTACATGTATATTCTAGTTTTTAAAGTAGATCTTTGTTAAAATTTCTAATTTTACACCTACATCAGAATCTTATCAATGATGTTTTTAAGACACCATATAATTCTTATATCACTATAAGAGAATTGTCATATACTGTCATTCATGTATTACTTCTAAGAAAATATGGATATATGAGCATGTAAGTGTATAAATTGGAAGCTCTTACTTTGTTTCAAATCATTTGTGTCAAGCGTGCCTGTAGCAAATCCCAGAATGCCTTTCTTCAGACCTGGGACTTGAGCTGACTTAGCTGAGACTCCATCAAGTAGAAGCTCTACATCCATGTCATGAAAGTTCTTGTCCAAGAAGTAATGACACTGATAAAAGTCCCCTATTAATTCCTTTATCAGGAGACCAACATCAAACAGTGTGGCATACTTTCCTTTCTATAAAGTAAGTACATGTACTTGTAGGATACACAATCTATGAAATTTTAAAAAAGGTTATTTCAGAAGATCTTCAGAGTCAGGACCGTATACTAAATTTTGTATTTTTCTAAGACGTATTTCTGTATTCTCAAAATGAAAACTTTTTACTTACATTACCAGTCTTGAGTTTCATCTTTTTCAGTAAATGACACAGATGACAATTCTTGGGGATCTATAAGACAAAAGTATCAATTGTGAGAATAAAAACAACCCATTGTGGTGGCTATTTTTAATAAAACAAATTAATGTTTTTTTTCAAAAAATGTAAATTAAACATTTACTATTGAACAATTTCAAAGTTTTTATTTCATCAGCTAATTATTACTCTATATTACATCAATAAATTGAATCTTTGATATCATTCATATATGGATTATTGAGTCTTTGCAGAATACAGAGTTTTTTCCCCTTAAAGACGGTATCTGACGTAAAACCATTGTGACATCATGAAAAGGGTATGGTATTGTCAATTTTATACCTTCATTTACCAGACTTTTAGAACTGTTTCTATAGAATTTGATGACGTCATAATCAATTTACGTCAGATACTGTCTCAAATGGGAAGTAACTCTGGTTTTCGCAAATAGCGAATACTCACGCATGAAAAACATATTGATTTAAGGCATGCCTTAGGCCAAATGCATATACATGACTAGACCGAGAACAGGCCAAAATTTTCTTCTTGAGCATGTTGAGTTGGTACCAACTCAATAATAAAATTTTGGCCTGTTCTTGGTCTAATACATGACATGATGATCAATCAAGTGATAAAAATCATTTTATTTTGTTATGAATCCCTTCACTCTCAAATGGGCAGATAACTTACATTATTGTACAAATAGAGTAGTCTTTTCTTGGTTAGGAAATCTTTGATGCTAACTCCATTATCTAGGAAAAGTTCTACAAAATCTACTCTGTTAAGGAGTACAGCTGACTGCATTATCTCACAAAGCTGGGCAGGCTAAAATAAACAGAATATCGTTCAGGTAGTAAATTACATGTAGATGCAAACTTGACAAGTTTTAGTTTTGCAATACTTTTATACCATAATTTCTTCAGAAATGGCTGCATTAGTTTTATTTTGACCTTTCTTTTATTTAACATTTAAACGAATTAATTACCTGACAAGGATTAACAAGATTGTTAATGGAGATTTATGAAGAAATTAGAAAGAGGGTAAATTCAAGTGCTTGTTTCATCAATGTTGCAAACATGTAGATAAGTTTTATCACAAATAGCAACATTCTTAAATTTAGGCAATACAGTATAAAATCTCATGAATATATCTCAATTTTCTTTTGTCTATAAGATACATACCACAACTACCCTATCGTCAGTGAAGATCTCACTTTTGGCAATGTCAATTCTGTTCCAGGCAAGTGCCAGTTTCAGCTGGTCAAAGATTTGATCTTTATTGGCTGTAATATGACAAAACTCTTGAAAATAAGAAATCCACGTACTGAGCTGTAAATTCATGAATAATTGTTACTTTACTTTATAACAAAAGTGTGTGAAAAACGAAGGTTTGATCTAAAATTACAACATGTACAATGCATACAAGCAAAACATCTAATACTACATGTATTTGACAAAATCTAGTGAAAATCAAGAATAAAGATTCTTAAAAAAAAAAGGGCAAAAATATTCAAAGGAACAGAATTTAATACCACTTGTTTTAAAAATATATTCCAAGTGCTTTAAGAATAATGATAATTTAAGTCTACGGCTAACCTTTCAGTAGGGCTTTCAGCACAGCTTTATCTACATCTGTAGACGTCCTGCTACCTCCTCCCTCAGACATCTCCTTGAGATTGAACACCGTGACCAGATCTCGATCTTTGAGACATTCCTTCACCATCTCACACTGAGTTGTACTGTTCTTCTTTGTAAAGTTTGCCTCAATCATCTCTTTGATAGTGGCCTCAACTGACGGCTCAAAAATTGTCTGTACCCTGTGAAAAATTCAAAATGACATATAAATCTATAGTGAAAATTCTCATTTAATATATCAATCAGAAATAAGGAACACAGAAAACGTTTATATAATTATGTTCATACATGTACATTGTAATTGCACAATTATTTTTGTATGTATCCTTTCCATAAGCCATAACAAGTTGTGTTCTGAAATGTTTTCCTTCAACAAGAAGCTACATGTATCTTTTCTTCATCATAATATAAACAAATTCAAGGTCAGAAAATTACGGCAAACTTTATTGTCGACAGAAATGTCTTGTCAAAAGCAATATGAATGTGAAATATGAATGCCTGATCATTTACTATTCAAAATACATGTATATCCAAAAGATTAAAATTTTGGATTCTGTACTGTACAAACTGTATTTGCAGACTGTACAAAACAAAGAATCCGAAATTTTCATTAATACTTGGACGTATTAACAATATTTCTTTTACACTTCTTTCATCTGTCCTTTCTGGTCAAATACCTCAACTTACACTTTTTTCTTCTGTCCTTTCTGGTCAAATACCTCAACTTCTTCTCCTTGAGAGTTTAAGTAAGCATAAGCTAGAATATCAGCTGCTCTTCCAGAGCCCTGAAATAAATACCAGTACATGAAGTTAGCATAAGCTAGAATATCAGCTCCTCTTCCAGAGCCTTGAAATAAATACCGGTATATGAAGTAAAACCATAGGTAATCACAGATTACGAAGCTCACCTCGTGGCAGCAGAATTCAATTCAAACATATTTCTAAATACATGTATATTGGCTTTTAAAGGCAAAATCATTCAAGCGGAAAAAGTAGGTCAATTTCATTTTATGAAAGTTTGATTGAAGATACATCCAATATGCAAGTTTGGTACATGAAGCACTTATACTTTGCTCAATATTGGCTTTTAAAGGCAAAATTACTCAAGCGGAAAAAGTAGGTCAAGGTCATTTTATGAAAGAATGATCAAAGATACATCCAATATGTAAGTTTGGTACATGTAGCACTTATACTTTGCTCAATATTGGCTTTTAAAGGCAAAATCACTCAAGCAGAAAAAGTAGGTCAAGGCCATTTTATGAAAGTTTGATAAAAAATAAATCATATATGCAAGTTTGGTACATGTAGCACTTATACTTTGCTCAATATTGGCTTTTAAGGGCAAAATCACTCAAGCGGAAAAAGTAGGTCAAGGTCATTACAGGAAAGTTTGATCAATGATACATCCAATAAGCAAGTTTGGTACATGTAGCACTTATACTTTGCTCAATAATGGCTTTTAAAGGCAAAATCACTCGAGCGGAAAAAGTAGGTCAAGGTCATTTTATGAAAGTTTGATCAAAGATACATCCAATATGCAAGTTTGATGCAGCATCCAATGCATGGGTTCACCTCAGCATCCAAAGATGAATCACTTGTGCAAGTTTGGTTACTGTAGCATCACGTACTTTGTCAGATACTGAGCTACCCCAAACTTCTTAACCAAAAGAAGGGAGGAGATCACTCAAGCGGAAAATGTAGGTCAGATGCAGCATCCAATGCATGGGTTCACCTCAGCATCCAAAGATGAATCACTTGTGCAAGTTTGGTTACTGTAGCATCAGTACTTTGCCAAATACTGAGCTACCCCAAACTTCTTAACTGGACGCGGACACGGACGCGGACACGAACGAGGACGCAGACGTGCGGGGGTATAGCATAAGCTCACTCCACTTCGTCGAGGTGAGCTAATAATAAGCTAGAATATCAGCTGCTCTGCCAGAGGCCTAAAATAAATACAGGTACATGAAGTAAGCATAAGCTAGAATATCAGCTGCTCTGCCAGAGCCCTGAAATAAATACCGGTACATAAAGTTAGCATAAGCTAGAATATCAGCTGCTCTGCCAGAGCCCTGAAATAAATACCGGTACATGAAGTAAGCATAAGCTAGAATATCAGCTGCTCTGCCAGAGCCCTGAAATAAATACCGGTACATGAAGTAAGCATAAGCAGGAATATTAGATGCTGAGGCTTCAGGAACACTAAAGTAGATGTATAAAGTAAACATAGGCTAGAATATAAGCTCTGCCTGAGCCCTGAAATACATGTAGAAACCTAAAGTAAGTGTTGGCTAAAAAATCAATTGTTCTATCAGAGCCCGAAAATCATCACTAACAATTATGCAAGTTAAAGAATATGTAATTCTCATAGTCTTATCTTTGATTTCATCAATCATGTATTCATGATATCATAAGAGTATAAAAGAATCTTTAAAAGTTTTGTAACTGTACCTCTACTATGACAACAGGAGTGTTGTTGGCTATGGCTTGATGGGCTGTTTCTAGCGTCCCTGGTCCTCCTTCTAACACCAGCAATACAACAGGAATGGTCACAGCATCTGTAATATGTAAGAAGATTGATTCTTTATTTTCTTATCATATACAAGTATAAAGTCAAGATACTAAATTTGTAAAATACAACTTCTTTTTTAACCATGCTTAACTCATAATAATCATTCACGTACCACAGATTATTAAATATTTAATCATAAGCTCTGACAGTTGAATTTCAACTTTATGAGATAAAACAAAATTAATTTTTTCTCAATTCTAGATATGCAAATATAACTATTCAGATGGAACCTTCTTGTTTTGCTTGCACATGTATCAATGTTTTTTGTTTTTGTTTATTGTTGTATAAAAATGTTATTTAGCTTCAGATCAACAAAAACTGTTACTATGCTAAACATTACAAATCACAATTCAAGAAAAGTTATAGAAACATCAGTGTGTAATGATCTCTTATTGATTATTATAAAATTATCTTGTCATTGATTTTGAGAAAAAAGAAATGTATAAGTGATAAATGATCTTGCATAGTCAAAGTAAAGGAATGAAAATGTCAGGGTGTCTTCTAACAGTATTCTATTAGATATTGTGGAAAATGACTGCGTGTAAAAGATAAATTGAAAAATAATTAATAAATTGATATTATTAGACTGACATGAACATCAAAATATTATGAATCACATTCAGTGTAATTTCACATTGCTCAACATCACTATGCAATAACTTACCACCAAACTCTGGATAAATACAGATTTTACAAGATTAATATTTTAAATGCATTATACTATTAACATGATTAACAGTTTTTCTATAATTTCACAATTTTAAACACGGGACATGTATATGTATCTAAGGTTGCTTTTAACAAATTTAGTATGACACAAACAAAGCAACAGGAATTATAATGCCGAGAACGAATCTGTAAGGATTAATAAGACATCAATACACATGTC
The DNA here is from genome assembly GCA_028142955.1 of Pinctada fucata. NCBI lineage: Eukaryota > Metazoa > Mollusca > Bivalvia > Pterioida > Pteriidae > Pinctada > Pinctada fucata. The sequence goes on along the minus strand of AP027102.1, from coordinate 25,883,514 downwards.
GCTAAATAAGGCCGTAGTACTGTAAATAAATATTTTGTTTTACATCCAGGTCATTTTCTGAAAGATACACTCCCATCAAACACACACACATACATGCATTAACAATAGAAATTCCAATGAGAGAATTAAAAACGATGCGAGAAAAATTAGAAATATTTTCCAAGCATGTTTTCTCATAAGTGATATAATGACAGAGGTGAAAGGAGTTTTAAGATTTTCCTGGAGAGAAAAATAGATCTTTATGTGACTATGTTTTTTTCTGAACAATTTTATGATACGGTACCCTCCAGGGGATGTTCAACAAGATATTTTCTTACTATGGCCCAATATAAAATACATGTAAATGGTTAAATAATTATTTTATGGATATACCCTAGTGCTTTTCATTTTCTCTGGAAAGAAATATTTCAAGGTCTGGCCTAATATTGAACAACTCATATTGAAGTTATCCAAAAAACTTTTGGTATGTCTTGTACCTCTTTTATGTTTAAAAGTTCATTCATTTACATCTACTTAAACAGTGTTATCAAATCTTGGAAGTAAATCTAAGCATGATGTAAGCAATATCCATGACAAAGTTATATATGACAAGTTAAAAGTCATGTTTGTAAAACATTTATGCCCCCCTACCCCTTCTGTGGTTAAAGTCCGTCACAACTTTATACTTGATTTTCATTTGATGTGTCTGTACACAAAATTTCATTTCAATATGTGAATCCACTCCAGAGGTATTGAACGGAAACTGATGTCTTGGACCGACGGACCGATAGACAGAAAGTCAGACAGCGGCAAAGCAATATGTCCCCTCTTCTTCAAAGGGGGGCATAAAAATTTTTGATTGAACCCAAATAAAAACTTGACCTAGATTTTTATTTGATGTGTCTGTATACAAAATTTCATTTCAATATGTAACTCCACTCAAGAGATATTGAACGGAAACCCTGAAATTTTGGTATTTTTTGAAGTGCAAGGGGCATAACTCTGTCAAAATCTTGTTCATCGGACCTAAATATGAACTTGACCTAGTAGATTTTCATTTGATGTGTCTGTATACAAAATTTCATTTCTATATGTAACTCCACTCAAGAGATATTGAACAGAAACCCTGAAATTTTGGTATTTTTCAAAGTGCAAGGGGCATTACTCTGTCAAAATTTTGTTGATTGGACCCAAATAAGAACTTGACCAAGATTGTCATTTGATGTATCCGTATACAAAATTTCATTTCAATATGTAACTCCACTCAAGAGATATTGAACAGAATCCCTGATATTTTGGTATTTTTCAAAGTGCAGGGGGCATAACTCTGTCAAAATTTTTTCAATCGGACCTTAATATGAACTTGACCTGGATTTTCATTTGATGTGTCTGTATACAAAATTTCATTTCAATATGTAACTCCATTCAAGAGATATTGAACAGAAACCCTGAAATTTTGGTATTTTTCAAAGTCTAGGGGCATAACTCTCTCAAAATTTTTTTGATCGGACCCAAATATGAACTTGACCTAGATTTTCATTTGATGTGTCTGTATACAAAATTTCATTTCTATATGTAACTCCACTCAAGAGATATTGAACAGAAACCCTGAAATTTTGGTATTTTTCGAAGTGCAAGGGGCATTACTCTGTCAAAATTTTGTTGATTGGACCCAAATAAAAACTTGACCTAGATTGTCATTTGATGTGTCTGTATACAAAATTTCATTTCAATATGTAACTCCACTCAAGAGATATTGAACAGAAACCCTGAAATTTTGGTATTTTTCAAAGTGCAGGGGGCATAACTCTGTCAAAATTTTTTCGATAGGACCTTAATACGAACTTGACCTGGATTTTCATTTGATGTGTCTGTATACAAAATTTCATTTCAATATGTAACTCCATTCAAGAGATATTGAACGGAAACCCTGAAATTTTGGTATTTTTCGAAATGCAAGGGGCATAACTCTGTCAAAATTTTATTGATCGGACCCAAATATGAACTTGACCTAGATTTTCATTTGATGTGTCTGTATACAAAATTTCATTTCAATATGTAACTCCACTCAAGAGATATTGAACAGAATCCCTGAAATTTTGGTATTTTTCGAAATGCAAGGGGCATAACTCTGTCAAAAATTTTTTGATCGGACCCAAATATGAATTTGACCTAGATTTTCATTTGATGTGTCTGTATACAAAATTTCATTTCAATATGTGAATCCATTCCAGAGATATTGAACGGAAACTGATGTCGCGGACCGACCGACAGACCGACCGACAGCGGCAAACCTATATGTCCCCTCTTCTTCGAAGGGGGGCATAAAAAGCAGTATGTTTAGATGTCAAAAATAAAATAGAAATCATCATGTTAAAGATGTACCTCACATGAACCTGAGCCTAGGCTTGCAAAGATGTCTAAAAGGCATCTTTGAAACTAAGAAATTACAGAACGTTACCATCCAAGATCTAGGAAAAGTGTTTTTAAAAAACTATAATCTGCAGATATATAATGTCTACAAACAAAGCAAAATATCATAGTCTTCTAACCTGTGCCTGTATCTGTTTTCATGTTGGCTATGGCATTCTCTATACACGCCCTCATTGTAATCTCTACACCAAACTGATGCTGTGTACCGTTGTCGGCCAGGATAAAGTGGGTGTGGTTAGGGTCCAGAAAACTCTCACCCCGTTTTTCTCGTTTATCTATCCTGTATGTAGCTGGCCATTTTCCAAGCCCCTGCAACAAGCATTCTTTGTTAATAAAAAGTGCCATTAAAATTAATGAATATGAATTAATTTGTTTTTCATTTAAGCGTAGATTTATTGTGTTGAACGACCAGCTTTTTCTCCAGTGATACAGAATGGAACAATAGTATGGAGAGCCTAGCTTGTTGTACATATACAAATTAAGATGTTCTGTAGTGCAAAATTACTATATATATGCAACACTAAAATGCATAGCACTACATGTAAATAAGGAAAACTACATGTTTTGTTGTTATAGATCTGTTTGGAAATGTAAGCTGAAATGATCAAAAGGCACATACATGTAATTATATATATATACCATAAAATAATACATGTAATGGGGAAAACAATTTCAATTTTCTTATCAAGAACAGTAAAATAACGATAAAATATTATTTACCTCATTGTTGATGAGCTCTTCTTTATTCTGTATAACTCCCCATGTTGCAATACCGATGGCAATGATTGGCTGTGTAGTAGCTAGACCATAATCCCTCACTGCCTCACCAATATGCTTCATCACGCCTGTATTGGTACCTCCCGTCACAATCCAGGCTCCTGTAACAAGTAAAGAATGTGTAAGGATTTACTGTATGTTACCTTATATCAATGACATAAACACCAATTCATAAACCAATGAATGATAAATTGAAAGATAAAGATAACCATTGTTATTCAAGATTTTTTAAAGTATTTTCAAATCATCCATTTTCTGAATATTTTCACTGTTCAATTGAAAGACGAGGGTGTTCTATCTTTGAGAGGTACACTCCGTATAATTTGAATTAGTTTTTTTTTCAAATAATCATCCCATTGCAAAACTACTGAAGGGAGTGGAAGGAGAGAATGTTAAATTACGTATTTAAGCTTCAGGTAAGAATTTCCAGAGTACAATGGTTTAACTGTTCCCCAAGTATCCTTGACATAATAATATACAGTCTACTCTTGATAAGTGGAACTCCAAGAGACCATCAGAAATAGTTCGACTTATCAGGAGTTTGACTTACTGAAAACATGACCATCAAACAATTTTTCAAAAGATTTATTTTCCTTTCTATGTCACTGTTCACAAACGTTTGTGTTATCTACTTTTAACAACCCAGCTACCTTTAATGTTTGTATTTGCAACTCCATAGCATAGGATGTATCAATTAGTCCACTGATCTCCTTAAAATACATTTGTTATGTAAATTGATTTGTGTTTAAGTATTAAAATTTATTTGTCGTTCGACTTGTCAAGGTAAATTATCAATGTAGAATGAATTATTGGACCTAAAAACTAGTTCTTCTTAATGAAAAGTTCAAGTTATCGGAATTCAAGTTATGCATAGAATGCATAGAAACCATTGAAGAGAATAAGGACTTTTGAAAACAATTTGAGTTAAGCAGAAATTTAACTCATCGGAAATTTGAGTTAACCGAGTTTGAGTAAACAAGAGTCAATTGTACAATAAACAATTCTCGAAAGCTTTTGAGAATTAGAATTAATCCTACAAACCTGTACTTCTAGCCACCTTAAGGAGTCCTCTCCTGAACACTTCCTTTAGTTTCTGTTTCATTTTAAAGTTTTTAGCGCCCCCTGTGACGGAGATTAGCAAGTTAGGTTTTTCTAAGCCCCAAACCTTCATTAATAACTCAAGCATGTCCTCCATAGGCTGGTTCACATCTACACGGATGTACTGTAAGGACAATTATTTTAAATATATAAAATTTCTGACATTCTGAAGTAATTCATACAAGTTCTTTACAGACATAGGAGAAGATAAATAAGCTGTCTGTTAAGATCAGAAACAGTACCATTTTATTGTCATGTTGAAAACAGTTTGCAAATGTTAGAATCAAATTCACATAAATATATATTTTGCTTCAAAATGCCCAATTTCCAGAATAGAATCCTTTATTTTCTAAATACCTTTTTCTCATTTTCACCATAACCTATAAATTCTAAATCTCCGTAAGCGTTAGTTGGTATACTCCTGGTGTGTGTTTCAGATTTCCAGGTATCAGGTGCAAGAGAGCCTGTCTGGGAATTATGCTGGGATCTCAAAAAGCCACAGAAACACTTAGGATCACTACTGGAGCTGGGCTGACTGTAAACAAAAGTCCTTAAAAGTAAGCTTAATCTGAAATTAATATTTGAGTTAATTGCTGTTCAAATTTTAGCCTAGATCTGTATGCTGTTACATCAACTTCATAAATGTCTCAAAATGTATATATACATAAAGAAGCCCAAAGGGGCAACATAGCTAACCTGAGTTGTTGATGAAAAGCTGAAATTTGGTAGAGTACCTTGAGTACTTGCTTTCTGTAAGGTTTCATGAAACTCTATGCTGCAATTTCTAACCAGAATTTAAAAAATAGCACTGTTCAAGAACATACATGTCGCCTGTCTCATGTTTGACACTAAATATGTGACCTTGACCTTGAAAGTGACCTTGACCTACATTTGGTACTGAGTCTCAAGGATTCATGAATTTCTCAGCAGGGGTTGCAGAAGAGATGTACAGATTGTGTCAGCCAATAAGAGCCCTTAGTGGCTATATTTGCTGACCAATCGGCAGGAAAAACAAACTTGATAGAGGACCTTCAATACTTGCTTCCTGTAAAATTTCATTAAATTCTGTGTAGCAGTTTCAGAGGAAATGTCGAAAATGTATCAGGCAATCAGAGCCCTTGGCAGCGATATTTGTTGACCAATCAGCAGGAAAAGCACAAACTTAGTAGAGGACCTCGAGTACTTCTTTTCTGTAAAGTTTCAGTAAATTCTGAAAGTTTCACAGGAGATGTAAAAAATGTATCAGCCAACAATCAGAGCCCTTGGTGGCCATATTTGTTGACTGATTGGCACGAAAAACACAAGCTAAAAGGAAGATTTTGAGTACTTGCTTCCTGTAAAGCTTCATCCAAAAAATTCTGAGCAGATATTGAAAATGTTATAAGTTTATGCTCAGGTGAGCTAAAAATGATGAACTGTCAAAAGTTATTGACAAGCACAGCTCTTTTAAAATAAACTCTTTTTTTCTATCTTTGTAGACATAAACATGTGTCTTCAAGACTTAAATCTATTCTATCCACTTCATGTGAATTCATGTTCTTTTTTAACCAAAAAGGAACAAAGACAACTATGGTGAAAATTGTCCTTGATTGCCTGCTAATCAATCACTTCTGCTCATTTTAAGATTTTCCTCAGATTTGAGCATCCTCCTAACATATTTGAGGTATCTAATATACCTTGTTGGAAACCTCCTCGTATCAAGGTGCTCATCTATTGACATGAGGAAATTTCCTTTGTTGGTAAATTAGTAAATCAACAAACAATTTTAAAAGACTTTGAGGAAAAAATCAATTTGTGAGTTTCGATACAAGTGATACTTGAACATGTAATTTTGGTTATCAATGCCACACACAGTGATTTTGAACAGCAATGGAAACAACCTCAAGAGAGATTTCTGTTAAATCCATTCCTTTTAATTTGATCATCAATAGTGTTCTGTTTATCTGTTTGAAGGTCCATAATGTATATTAGTATGTGAAATTTACTGACTTGCAACTTAAGGTGGGTCCCTACTCGTGAATTTAACAGATGAATTTTGTATTTTAAGGTTATTTTCTAAACATAATAGTCAAATTGACATGATGGACACAGACATAGATAGGTAATTTTGTTTTCATTAAAGATACAGTACATAAAAGAAAGGTACCCTAGCACTTAAAAATTGAGAAATATCAAATATCCATCATATGCTTTTGAACCCTCCAAATTCAGTGATGATACGAATATGGAATGCTGGACGTTTCGGTAGGAGGACGTTTCGGTACAAGGACGTTTCGGTACAATAGAAAGACGTTTCGGTACAAGTAGAGACGTTTCGGTACAATGTAAAAGACGTTTCGGTACATGATTTTTTTATGATATGAGGTGATAATAACTATGTGTTTGGTTTTTGTTTCAATAAGTTTCTTTGCAACATTAGAAATTGACGTAATATGTAGACCTCTTAAATTGCTCTTCTTATGAAATGGCGTTTAAGAAGCATTCTTTTATGGATCAGACTTCAAGGACAAATTGATGATAATAAAGCCTACGCTCACGCAGCAAGATACGCCCGTTGGGATTTTTTTCACAACACCAAAATATCTAAGTCCCATAACTCCATATGGACAAATTGGATGAACCTAGCTTAAAATCGAAAGGCAGCTTCCTCTTCAAAGTCTGATCAAAATGTACAAATATCATGAAAATCTGTTGACACATATTCAAGTTATTGCGTTCCATGCACCTATATTTTGCCCATAGCTTAACATGTATGTGCATATAACCCCCCCCCCCCCCCCCCCATTACACATAATTTCTGGATTATGTGACAAAAAATTCAAGAACCTCTTATATATGTGAAAGAACATCCTTTCTACTTGAAGTATACAAAATTTCAAAACATTTCAATCAGAAATAGATTTTTAAATAATTTTTAACTATTTTAGTATATTTTCACTGTATTTTAAAATATCTAAGTCCCATAACTCTGTAACGACATATCGAATGAACCTGAAAATCGAAAGGCGGCTTCCTCTCCACAGTCCAATCAAAATGTATGAATATCATGAAAATCCGTTGACGCATATTCAAGTTATTGCGTTCCATGCGCCTATATTTTGCCCTTAGCTTAACATGTATGTGCATATAACCCACCCCTCCCCCCTTCCTATTACACACAATATCTCGGTTATGCGACAAAAAAATTAAAAACCCGTTACATATGTCAAAGAACATCCTTCCTACATGAAGTATACAAAATTTCAAAACATTTCGACCAGAAATAGATTTTTAAATAATTTTTAAATATCTTAACATGTATGTGCATATAACCCACCCCTCCCCCCTTCCTATTACACACAATATCTCGGTTATGCGACAAAAAAATTAAAAACCTGTTACATATGTCAAAGAACATCCTTCCTACATGAAGTATACAAAATTTCAAAACATTTCGACCAGAAATAGATTTTTAAATAATTTTTAAATATTCTAGTATATTTTCACTGTATTTTAAAAATCTAAGTCCCATAACTCTGTAACGACATATCGAATAAACCTGAAAATCGAAAGGCGGCTTCCTCTCCACAGTCCAACCATAATGTATGAATATCATGAAAATCCGTTGACGCATATTCAAGTTATCGCGTTCCATGCGCCTATATTTTGCCCTTAGCTTAAAATGTATGTGCATATAACCCCCCCCCCCCCCTTCCCATTACACACAATATCTCGGTTATGCGACAAAAAAATTAAAAACCCGTTAAATATGTCAAAGAACATCCTTTCTACTTGAAGTATACCAAATTTCAAAACATTTCGACCAGAAATAGATTTTTAAATAATTTTTAAATATTTTAGTATATTTTCACTGTATTTTAAAAATCTAAGTCCTATAACTCTGTAAAGACAAATCGGATGAACCTGAAAATGGAAAGGCGGCTTCCTCTCCACAGTCTGATCACTATGTATAAATTTCATAAAAATCTGTTGACGCGTATTCAAGTTATTGCGTTCCATAGGCGGACGGACAGACGGACAGACGGACGGACTTCGCCATACCATAATACGTCCCGTCAAATGACGGGCGTATAAAAACATAAGCTTTAATAAAATAATATTTTGGAATCCGAGTTAAACAATCACACTTTTCCACTCTAACTTTTCGGGACATGATTTGGGGGGGGGGGGGGGGGGGGGGGGTTTACTATGGTAGTAAACAACATATTGATAATATCCTCTCTAATCAGTCAATAATATTAGATAATGTACAAAAACAAAAACATGTACAGAAACGACCTAAATCATGTACCGAAACGTCTTTGTACCATGTACCGAAACGACTTTCTTTTATGTACCGAAACGACTCCTTGTACCGAAACGTCCTGCACCCCGAATATGTTTATTTATTTTGCTTTATTTTATGATAACAAGTCATATAGAAAGAATACAACACATAAAACGATATTGTAACATAAATCTAAGTATGATATATCTCCAAACATTAGGGTACCTCCTTATAATTTCATAACATTTTTGACCAAGAATATGTACTAAATCCAACTTTTTACATAAAATAACAGATGATTTTTTTTTCATTTTGTAATATTTCATAAATTTATGTACATAGATGAAGAAAAATTCACATACAGGTACACAGTTTTTGAAATGATCAAGGTAAGGCTCCAAACATAGGGGTATCCCCTTATAATGTTATCATACTTTCGACAAATAATATATAGTATATATCACATTTTTGTGCAAAAAACAACAGATGGAATTTCTTCAAATTGGATCATTTTATACGATTATGTATATAGATGGTGAAAAAAATTGCATACAAGTATACAATTTTATAAATGATCAAGATATGGCTACAAACATAAGGGTACCCCTTATAATTTCATCACATTAAGTATACTACATATATGATTGGTGTGGACATTGATAGATTGCACCATCTTTTGCTTCTTTTGGCATTTAAGATCTTCTGTCTGTGTTTTTCAATGCGCTGGCTCGTCCCTCACCAGCCATTGTAAAACGTTATACGCAGACTGCTGCATATAAGGAAAAACCTATAACGGTTCGAGTAGGGAGTCACCTTAATCTATTCTTACTGTGTTACATTGTGATAAGTTTTTTTTAAGTCCACCTGGATCGAGATTCAAACAAAGAAGTTTAATATGTCATTCTTACCTAGTTTGACTCGGCTGGTTAGGAACTCTTAAAGGTGGCAACTCACTCATAACAAAATAATTAATTCATGTTAAATTTAAATTGAAATGAACAGAACAAATCTTAGTCCTCATCTTGTTAGATTTTGTAATAAGAATCCACTTATGGCTGGATTGCAAAGCATTGAGAATTACTGAAAAAAAGAATGTGTTTCAAAACATTGTGCCCTCTTAAAGCAACTGAGTGCACTTACAATCTCCATTCAAAGTTTCAATGTGATATTTTGTACAGAATTGGTAAGTACAATATTGTAAAATTCAAAATCAAGTCTGCAAGGTCAAGATCAAACCTCAAAGTACTAGGAAAATTCCACAAACCAGATCCACTTAATATCATTTTCTTTCTTAATGCTGAGTTTTTTTTTCAAATCTGTATTATAATGGTACATTATAGTCCAATTCAATATCATATCTTCAAGATCAAGGTCAAACCTCAAAGGTCAAGGCGAATGCCAGAGATCATGTACACCTATCAAGTTCTATCTCCACTCCAAGTTTACGGTAATTGCCATACAAAACTTTAATTCTTACAGTGCTAATTCAAAATTGTACCTTAAAGGTCAAGGTCAATTCATGAAATCAGATTCACTCATCATATTTTATTTTGAGTCAAAATTAAATATTTTTTATAATATTGATGCACATGCATTCAGACCCTCTCACTGTGCTAAGACTGATTCTAAACCAAGTGTCAGAAATTGATTCTTGTATAGTTCTTTCACAATTAACCTAAGAGCAGCAGCTAATGCAAATTGTTGATGCAGACAGACAGACGGACAGACAACATCAATCAAAGTTCATAGACTTTATTATGCTTTGCAATCCAACCAAACAATAAATGAAAGGAAAATGGAACATTTATTTTCAAAAAGAATTTTATGTAGTAAAATGCTGCTTAATAAGGATTCTTTTACATCGAAAAAAAATCATTAAATCATTTTTTATACTTAAACAATTTCATTACATTCTTGTTCAACTTGCTTAAAAAAAATCCAGTACATTATTCTTGTACAGTTTAGTTGAGTATTTTTGCACATTTCTGTACAAAGAAAAACTAAATATAGCAAATCAAGAATTCTTGTTATCATGACAGGAAGAAGAGATGGAAAAGCCAAAGATGCTACCTCCCCCTTTTTCCTTTTTTAGGGTGTATGAGGCAAACATCAAAGTGGTTTACTCAACAAAACTTCTATTTAAATCTTAAAATGGTTGGCAGATTTCTAATCCACCAATTTTAGAATTTAATCAAAGAAAAAAGGCATTTGTAAGCCTCATAATTACAGTTTTATAAACAGTTCTATAAACACAAACATTGTCATTTGAATTTGCAATAAAGTGAACAAAGTAGGATCCCTACTACAGGTTCAATAGATTTGGACCTGGATAAAGATTTTAGCGAATTCAAAGTCAGTATACCACTCAAGGTCACAAGGTCATGGTATCAAATGAAACATCTTTGGTCTCGAGAAAAACCAAAATATCAAATCCCTACCCCTTACAACTCAGTTGATGCAGCCTTGGGTGAAAGTTTTTGTGCACACTAATGTGAATTCCTGGGTGCAACAATTACTCTCCAAATTAAAAATACCCTAAGCTAATTATGCAAGTTAGGGAATTAAACAAGGCAAAGCATTGTACTCCTAAAACAACTTTGATTGAAAGAGAATTATTTTAAAAGTGCTTAAGGTAGAATAAGGAAAGAACTCTTTTAATAAATGTTTGATGAAATTTCTACATGCATTAGCCATATATATTTATATATATAGTGTGTGTGCATTTAAAGCAAAATTGCCAAACTCTTTCTAGAAAGATAGATTCATTGTTAAAATAAATAAAAGTTTGCTTTTCTGCCTGTAAATAAATGATATAAGACAGACCTTATGTGAATGACCCTAAATCGCAGCATGAAAACATGTTCAACTTATTTTAAAATTGTTGTTTTATTGGAGATTTTGATGTTGACATTTTCGTATAGCTAATATATTTTTTGACATTTTGCAGAAGTTACTAGGTGAAAAATTAACATGAAAGATGTATATGTAGCCAATACTGCTAAAATACATCTCAATCAAATGACAGTAAATAAGGGTAACCGCAAACAAATCAATATCGTAGGCCCATCATTTTAAAGAGTCATAATTAAATCGCTTGAAATTGATTAGAAAATCTTTTTTTTTTTTCTTGAAAAGCCACTTCTTATTGGTGATTATAAAATCCATAAGGTTGATCATATTGTGTATTCTGTCCACGAGGTTACTTGGACTGCTGAACAGATTGTGACAAAATTAGTGTCCTCATAACAATAGAGTGCTCTAGTAAACTATGGTAATTTTATCCTAATGGTACACTGCACTTAACCAACTGATACAATGTACACTTTACAAAACAGAATGGTACTCTTCATTAAACGAAATGGTACACTTTACAAAACCAAATGGTATACTTTACAAGACCAAATTGCACACTTTACAAAACCAAATGGTACAAAACACATAATTCAGCTTAAAAAGTCACACATTTTAATGAAGGAAAACATACCAATTTTGTTCACTGGTCATATGCACACATTTAAAGTTACAAATGGGCTTGTAAAGATCAAACTATGAAAAAAGTATTGTGTAAATTTTTTCATGGAAGCGAGTCTAGCATACTTAAAATTAGAAACTAGCTGGTTAAATCAATCACTTGTGCCCTCGCTACTGAAATATTCTAAATTATTGCATACAAAATGGGTACCCTAATATAACCTAGTTTTCTCTGAAGAAGAACAAATGAAACACGTGTTTGCATAAGACTAGTAATGTAGCAAAACAAAACAACAATTGGCAGACAGATAACATGTGGAACACAAAGGAATCGACAATCGGTATAATCAGAATCTTAGATGAGAAATGTAATTAACAATAAAAAGAACGAATAAGTATTAGCAGGGCATTGGACAGATAGAGACCTTAGAGGACGACCGTGCAGTCAACAAGAGTCGGACGGGAAATAAGCCAAAAGAGGATCAACATTGTTCATGTACATGTAATTCCATTGTTATACATGTATCTATAAGATGTATAAATATAAGTTTGATGTGTATACATATACATGTGTATTCATAGTATTGTGATACGTATACATATATTCAAAGTTCAATCAAATATGAAATAACCCTGAAAATTATAACTAAATAAAGGCAAATCTTCATTCAGGATTTAGTAAACAAAGTTTAACCCACATGTGTAGCAGACTACACTTGACTTCCATTCCAGCGTCATACCAGTTGTAAGTCATTTGAAAGTGTTCGATTTTTCACGTTTAACATACTTATTTGAATGAAATATAATATCTAAGTAAATACATACTAGATCAACATTTTATTTACAATTCAATAAAATAATCAGTACGACCTCAAGTAAGTAATTTGTTTTTTGCTATTGTGAGGATTTGAAAAAGACAGTGAATAAATGAAAGTATACAAGTGGTTAACTACATGTTTAGTAGTAATCCCATTATGTAAACTTCATTCAAGATGCTCACTCTGACCTGAATAGGGGACTTATTTCTACATCCTGTATATGCAAAAGGCAATTTCCAAAGTTTACTGAAATTGTGTGTAGCCCAGAATAAAAACATCTATTAAACAATAACTTGAGAAATAATTTATGCAAGTATTATGATGGATGTTCAAATGGTAGTATTTTTAAAAAACCCATTTACGGTAAAATTTCATTATTGAAAGATAAATCTTTAAATATAAATATTTGTAGCTTTAAAGTACAGTCATGTTTGCAAGAAAATGTTAAAGTGAGTTAGGTTGATGCAAAGGCCAAGCAAGAATGAAAGAATCTTGAGCCACTGACAGAGGCCAGCATATACGATACCTGCTCAGACTTGCTGGTTTCTCCACAAACTTCTTACAAACTCTGGCCTTTATGTGACTTCTGACCCAGTTCTGTTCAAATGTGAGAGTATCCTGAAATGGAAGATCTTGAATTCTTATTCAGTTGGAAAATTTCTGTACAGATTATGTAAATATTAGATACTTTAATTTTAAATTACTTTTGTTTTACAATATAGAATTGATTCTTTTCACATCATGGGAGATATTGATGTGTTAAAATGCCTATAAGCTCTATTTTGGGGCAGACAGAAGGATATTTGGATGGCGCCATATCATAACTTATCCAACTATAGACAGTGGTATGAGAATTATTCTTTTTAACTTTTTAAAAAATTTCAATTCAAGGTATACATTGAAACGAGGAAATCTCTTTAATTCAAGAGATTGTTTTCCCATTAGAAGAGAAGCAGACTCTTACATGTCTATGTACATGCATCTAAAAGCATTGACTTGTAAGTAAAGTAATAGGGACAATTTTCATTATAGGAGTCTGGCTGAAATTAAAGAGAACACTCAAAAATAACATACCGTTGGTGACGCTCCAAATTCCTCTGCTTCCATGGCAACTTCCTCATAGTGTAAACTGACCTGACTTTGATAATCTTTGACAAAGGCGTCAAAGGTCACACTTCCTGCATTTTGATTTTCTGATGGGCTCACACGAGCATTCAGTTTTTCCATACTTTAATTTCCTATGTCTGCAGAGAAGAAAACAAAAGCGATCATTTAATTGTAATATTACTACATGTACTGATTTTTGTAGAGTTTCAATTTCTACAACACTGTACCAAATTCTTCAATCTCTACCTCTATTATGTACTTATACAATGTATAATGATTGGATTTCTTTGACTCTCAACCTATCAACCCATGTGAGCTGATAAAGTGGTCAAATTATACATAATGAGAGCTTTGTCACAACACATAGTCAGCACTATCGTCAAGCCACATATGGTTTGTTGTTGAATTTGGACGATTTCATGGTCTGATCATTAAATAAATAACCAGATTCGAAAAAATCTTTGTTTAATTTTGCAGTTTTCTTGTCATGCTTATTGCAATTCCCAAGAATCAATATGCCAGCAGGTGATGCCTACTGGTCTTATACCCTCTGTTTACTTTCATTTTAATTCATGCATAACTGACATGGTTTCTTTTCTTTCTACTTAAAACCATTTTAATAGCTTTTCTGCCTCTTTGGTCTCTTGAACATTTAAAAACAAATCCTCTTTGACGTAAACACCTCCATTTGTCCAGATACACGATATAAACTAATTCAACGATGAATTTTAATTCATACATTTTACAATATTTACATTACTAGTAGATTCCCCATGTTAAACGCCCGTTTGGCAACTAGAATTATATTCCAATAACTTGTGTTGCTATTGTGACGTCACGTTCAAGTTTTGCATGTAAGGAGAATTTACCAACGTTAAATTACATTTGATGCTGTTACAGGCAAAATAAGCAGCGTGCATGCAAATAAAAATGACAGTCAATTAGATTGAATGTAAATATAAGTAATGACTGTCTTATTGTATAATGGTGTATAATTCTGGTTGGACACGTGCAAATTTTCCGAGAATCGCTTCATTCGTTTCTTAAATATTGAAAAGTTTTACATTTCTTTACCCATCTTAAATTCATCACCATTTTGTTTTTGTATCTAACACACTGCTCAATAATTTCTCTATCATTTCCCTTTTATTTTATCTGGACTACATGTATTTCACTACCTTAAACTTTCATCAATTTAAAGTACATACATAGAGATAATTGATCGTGTCTCTTTCTAACGTTCCAAGCTTATTCTGGTTCAATAAAACTTAAGTGATTCAGTCCCTTGTAAACATCGGCAAAGTTATTTGGTGGGAATCCAAATCGATCAAACTGAGCTAAATAAATTCCACGAAATGAAATCATATTTATTCGTCCATTGCAAAAGTAATCAAAAATTGATATCTCAGTTCATTTACCGTTTGCATATTCCTTCTGAATGCACAGCACAATATGGGATTTATGGCATGTTGATTTTTACTCTGGTTCTTGAAAGGATTTTCCGTGCTCATCTGAAATTAAAAATATGGACGTACATTTATCAAGTACACACAAATCAATACAGTAATGTCATCTAAGTGACGGAATGCACTTAGATGTATTATAAGCTATATGTTATTCGATAATACCACTAAATGTCATGAAATTGTGATGAACATTCTTTTTTCAAATTCTAACCAGAATCTATTAAATAATTGATGTAGACGTTTGTAGGTCTATGTATAGAAGCAGTTTTGAAAGACTTTTACAAGGAAAAACAAGAAAGTCAAAAGTCTAAAATTAAAACCCGTCATCATTACATCATTATCATCGTCGTCATCACTATGACTTGGAGACCTATGTGACGTGATGCATAGAAGAGGTAGTTTGCATGGCAACATTATGGGTATTATCCAATACATGTACGTTGTATAGCATTTCATATCAGTTCATTTATTTATGGGGATTTTCTTTCTGAGAATAGATACGCCCACTTTTCTTTTATTTGAAAATAGAATCCATTTTTCTCATAGAATTAAAATATCAAATACTTCATAACATGATCAAGGTTTCCCTAAATCTCCCCAGAGCAATGGATTGGTTTACAATCTCTTCTCGCAAAAAAAAAACCCAAACTAACAAAAAACAAAATAAACCTCTAGTATAGGGAAATAATTCAATCATAATAATCAATTTCATGATTCATTTTTTTTTCTTTCAAGAATTTTGCAAAATAAGTACAGCATAACTTTCAACATCGTCGGATCCCACTGTCGGTCACGCTAAAACTCAACTCAACGTTTTAGCGTGACCGACCGTGGGATCCGACGATGAACTTTCAATGCCTAACACGTAATACATCATTATTATGTTTCAACTTCATTTAAGGAGGTATTGAATACTTCGAAATTATTTATTTCTTGTCTGTCTTTGATTATGCGAAACTATATTCAATATTCTATCCACAGGAAAAATTTCTATGAAGCTTTGAAATATGCATTTTCCAACGTATGTGTTGATTCCCTGATGACGTCATATCATTAAAAGTCGTAAAGCTATTGGAAATTAAACTTATTTTAACTTTAAAAATCTTCATAAAAGCATTGCACTTCCATATTAAAAAGATGAGAAGAATTGTGTCTCAAACGAAGACAGAATACTGAAATAAAAGATGACTCTGTCGCTCAAAAAATGTCCTTGTCGAGTCAATTGAATTTAATTCATAGTTTTAAATTCTTAGTCAATTATTAAGAATCGTGTGGATGAATCTTTTTAAAACACTAATCAATAGATAAAAAATGTCCATAGATGACTGTATAAATACAATTTAGGATTAAAAAATTACAAGACTTAACATTTCCGTTTTTTTTTTTTACTAAAATCGTCCATTTCTAACAAAGGAGCATCCGCTCTCCTGTTATGTACATTTGTAAATGAATACACTGTGATAAAAATAAATTTTCATTTTATCTAATGCAAAGTTTCAATTTGATAAGTTTGGTAATTATGCTTTTTTTTACGGAATTTTGAATGAGAGGGCTTGTGACGCCGATAACGCCAAAATGATGTCGTGGATTGCTCATGGATAAAAACTCCAAAATTGTTTAAAGTGGCATAATTTCTTCAAATGACGTCGGTATTATATCAAACATTATCAGGGGATTCCATTTTATAAATCAATCAGTGATTCAAACGTTTTAAAGATGTTAAAAGATTGTACTTCTCCTAGGACGTGAGAAAACAAATAATGCCGCTGCCATCTTAGTGTTCAATTATTGTAACGAAAATCACAGACAGACGGAATGGAAGACTTTCCCCCTTGTTTTGGTTTATCTGTCATCCGCGGCCGTTTCATGTATTCTTCACAATTTTAAATGAATACCGTGATCAAATATTGTAACATCAAATTGTTTTCACTTTACGGTTTTTTTTTTTATTGAACATCGCCTACTTTCAGAAGGTAAGCGCGTCAAGTTAGATTCAAGACAGCTGACTCCCCTCCCAAACTACTGGTACCAAGCACTATGAAAAGAAGATTTAAAAAAAAAAAATCTTGTCAATTGAACATTATTTAAAACGAGCATCAAACTGCTGTTCTGTTTCAGAACGTATTTGTTTAGAAAGGAAGTTCTTTACCTGACTATACGACCAAAGTCCGACTTGTTTCCGTATCTTAGCACCTGATAAAGTTCCCAAAGGAATCTGAGACGGAGTAAAGTTGTTTGCTTTAATCGCCAGCTACGAGACTAAACTTTTTTGCAGTGTTATCGGAGCGTAATATCAATGTGAAAGAATCAACAAGATTTTCCTTGGGACAGTTAATATCTCGCTGATATTGAGTTCTGATCAAAGAAATCTCTATCAGGATCGATATAAATCACCATCCGCTCCAAGAAATTTCAATCACACCGTTTTATTGGTTATCCCACAGGTAATAATGAGGGCTGTAAAACTTCAGACAGGCTCTGAATATGGTCTCCCAGATAGAGGCCATCTAACCAGGGAATGACCGTAACTATCTAATGATGACGGTGTTCTTAGATAATTCTAGCGTAAATAATTATCTATAATAATACAATGATGATTCGTTATTCTATATGCACTTTTAATGGGGAAACTGTTCATGCTTAGATAAGAGATGGCAGAAGCATAAAATCACGTTGTTTCTTTTCTTACATCCATCTCTTCTCAAAAAGTGAACATGTCTACATGTAATTTTCAATCAAATACGATACACCACTTTCTACACAGCCAATTGTGCCTAACATGAAATTCATATGAAATGGTGGGGGTCGTATGAAAATTCTTGTGAAATTCATATAAATCTTACGTCAGATTTATGAAATTCATATGAAATGAGCATCATGTAAATTTCGCATGAAAATTCTTGTGAAATTCATATAAATCTTACGTCAGATTTATGTGAAAAATATTTCATATGAATTTCACATTAATTTACTTCACATGAATATTCCTTTGTGACATTCATGAGAAATTAGTTTTAAAATACAAATGTACATAAAATTCATAATTATCAGAAAACTTAACATGAATTTCATGTAAAATTCATATTCGCGTTCGTTTCACATAAATTTCATTCCGTTTACTTTAACTTTCACGTAAAGTTCATGTAAATCACCTGAATTTCATATGGGGCACAATTGGCTGTGTATTCAGTTGAATTGTTTTGTTTTTGCTTCTTTGTTTTCCCTGGGATGTTCTTTCTTCTTTTTATGGAGGGGGTGTTTTTTCCTTGTGTTTGTTTTGTTTTGTTTTGTTTTTTATTTTATTCATTTATCTATTTTTGTCTTCTATGGTTTTTTTCTGCTTCTGTAGAAATAATGCGCTCAATAATGGCAGGAAAAGCTTATCACTCATTCATAATGATTAACATGATGAAACTGCAGTGTTTATCGCTATGTCCCGGTAATCGATCCATTATACACTTTCCCGACACTAACTGAATATTTTGTATGCATTAGTATATTCTCTATTCAAACGGCGCGTTTGAAAACCACTTCGTGGGCCACTTAAAAAACATACAGAATTTGTGTTACATCGACCGAAATGGATAGATCAAAAACGAAGTACTAAATATAAATCAACTTAATTGTTGCAATTATTTGCCCATAGCGTTCAATTATTCGTTACTATTTCTATCCAATTTCGTTGGGGGATGACGTCATGGTATCTTAAACAAAGGCAATGACAACTGAGCCATTATTGACTTGGTGATGAAATCGACCCAAACTGCAAACGGTCAGTTGGGAATTGTTTTAAACTAAATTTCTATTGTGATTATGTATAAGCTTCATTTCACTAGGTGCCATAATGCGTATTTTTCATTTTCGCCATGCACGTATCACGTACACGTTATATTGTAAACCACCTTCAGAACTAAAATAAACAAAACTGATTCCAAGAGAAGGCCTTGCCACGCAGAACATGTACTCCTACGTGCACACATAGAAAATTCAAATCCTATTGTCGAAAAACTACATGATTTCGAAAAGTTTTCGAACAGAACGAAAATTCAAACGTTAAGAAGATTTAGTTTTCAGGAGTTGGTCTGAAACAAAGTCACAGCAGCAAGGTAAAAATATTCGCTCAAATAATAGATATTTCCAGATAGGTCTTGTCGCAAAGAATATAAATATTATACATGAATCCATGAATTTGTTGATTTAGGACGAAATTTATTCTTTTTGGGACAAGGGGACAGATCAAACGACAAGGCAATGACTGTATGCCCCATTTCACAGCAGAACTGTAAAACATATTCGCTCAAATACTAGTAATGCATAGTTCCAGATAGGACTTGTCGCAAAGAACATAAATGTTATACAACGACTGTATGCCCCACTTCCGATCAAGGGACATACAAAGATACCCTAGGTAGTCAATCGTTACTGTTATCATGATCATGTCATGGAGAGGAAAGAAGGATTCGAACTCAAATTAAAAAATCCCCCAGTCACAAGGAAAACTGTGGAGTTGGAAAATAAGGAAGACCATCTCCTTTTTATCTATCCGATGACATTTTCATCTGACACACAAAGGAAAGACCCGATAGTACATCGTACAGCCATATTTTTACTCTGTTGTGTTGGTTTACGGTAATTGAACCCTTTCCCATGTTTTTCATTATACCCCTTCATCGTGAAGAGGATAGCAACTTTGTTGTAATTCTGTTTAACCTTCAGTCCTACACGATACGAAAATCAGCATTATCTACTGTCGACATAAAATATTTTAAGAAGACACTATTATGAGTGTGCATTTTTATACATGTATCTTATGTAATGGACAGACGGACTGGCAGATGCACAGTCAAATAGAGTTACCCATAGACCTAAAGAAAGTGACCTTAAGACTTGGCATACGAAACAATTCACAATATACAAGATACAAGTACGCATAATTTTTAAAGAATATCAACCCTTACCTTAAGTATAAAATCCATTCATTCGTCATTGAATATAACTTTATATGATTTTCAATTAACGTACAATTCCTCAGTTGAACATAATACCGAATTATTTCAAATGTACGAAGTACGAATTGTTGATCAACTTGAATACGTACAAATTGAATCCAAATTTTCTAATCCATAAAATTTTCACATATAATATTGAAATTGATATTTTTGTTACTCTAAAATATACAGACACATGGGACTTCGTTGTTAAGGAGAAACGGCGCTTTCCTAATGAAAATTTTAAACGGCCATAAAACAGAATTTTAAGTGGCACTAAGTGATAGCACTTTCTCTTCAGGTTTTTAAATCCTCAATGAACAGAAAACCGGCAGCACAGTATCTCATCAATATATTTCGTGTTTACATTGTAATTAGTAGCGATAGATTTTTTTCATCTGACAGTATAAGACTAAAAGCCAGATCAACTTTCCGTCAATGCGGAAGTTCGAATAATGAAACCTGTCAATTTTGTGAATATCTGCAAAAAAAAAAAAAAAAAAAAAGCTGCGGAGTTCCCGATAAATCATAATGACGTATCCGACATTTCAAAAATGGTTTCCGACAATACAGCAGTTGTATATCTACCACTGAAAATTGGGTGTAAATTCGTAAAAAAAAAATGTGCAAATCGGGAAGGAAGACGGGTCTGAATGCTTTCGTGAAAGTCTGCGCATTTGTAACTGGGTAGAAGCCACAGCCACTGTGACAGACAGTCAGATGGTCTAATTGCATGGATGAGAGATCAAAACGAAAAACACAATTTTGGTACAGGAAACTTGGCCATTTACTTTATGAAATTTTGTTAGGTTTGATGAAGTTCAGTTTAGCGGCTGCAGAAGTGACAACACATAGATACCAGTGAAAACGTTGCACTATATATGTGGTGAACACGTGTGTAAGGATTACGCCAAATTCTATCTAATCTATGATCATTTTCTTCAATTTTATTTTAGTACTTTTATAGTTAATTAGCAACAAGTTAACACAAAGTGTGACATCTCCTTACATGGCAACAAATGCAATAATATATACTATAGTATTTGTGAAAGAATAATGCCCCTTCAGAATCTGCATCATTGTCAGTATACACACTGTTATCTTAGTTATAGGCCAAAATCACGGGAACACATGGTGATACATTTGGAAAGGTCTTGCACAATGAATGCACAAGGCACATGTGAAAGCCATATCACTTACAATTCAAAGTTTACTGCCGAGATGAAAGATTTTTTTGAATTACAAATGTATGTCAAACTTCAAGGTCAAAGTCACCAAGAAAACCAGAAGTCTCTGACGAGACTGTAGCTCTCCTAGTTGTTTTTTCTAAAACATCAATTTCCTTTCTTTTTTTTTTAAACCAAGACCATAGGGAGCAGGCACTCTAACAAATTATAAGTAGCATGACAAAACCACATACCCATTATACTGCAACTATAATAGCACTCATATAATTCATAATATCCGAGATAAAGTATTTCTAAAAAGAATGTCACACCCATTTTCCAAGATCCTAGGGGCCAAGGACTGCTAGCTCAAATGAACTACCAATGACACATCAAGACTTGGATAAAGAATTAACTCCCCATCATAAATAGCTTTAAACGAGAAGAGAGCACAACTATATAGGAACAAGTTAAAAGTCATGTTTGTAAAACATTAATGCCCCCCTACCCCTTCTGTGATTAAAGTCTGTCACAACTTTATACTTGCATTGATACAACCTGTGGGGGTATAAAGAAACAGTTTCATTTCAATATGTAACTCCACTCAAGAGATATTGAACAGAAACCCTGAAGTTTTGGTATCTTTCAAAGTGCAAGGGGCATAACTCTGTCCAATTTTTTTTTGATCGGACCTAAATATGAACTTGACCTAGATTTTCATTTGATGTGTCTGTATACAAAATTTCATTTTTATATGTAACTCCACTCAAGAGATATTGAACGAAAACCCTGAAATTTTGGTATTTTTCGAAGTGCAAGGGGCATTACTCTGTCAAAATTTTGTTGATTGAACCCAAATAAGAACTTGACCTAGATTTTCATTTGATGTATCCATATACAAAATTTCATTTCAATATGTAACTCCACTCAAGAGATATTGAACGGAAACCCTGAAATTTTGTTTTTTTTTCGAAGTGCAAGGGGCATAACTCTGTCAAAATTTTGTTGATTGGACCCAAATAAGAACTTGACCTAGATTGTCATTTGATGTATCCGTATACAAAATTTCATTTCAATATGTAACTCCACTCAAGAGATATTGAACGGAAACCCTGAAATTTTGGTTTTTTTCGAAGTGCAAGGGGCATAACTCTGTCAAAATTTTTTCGATCGGACCTTAATACAAACTTGACCTTGATTTTCATTTGATGTGTCTGTATGCAAAATTTCATTTCAATATGTAACTCCATTCAAGAGATATTGAACGGAAACCCTGAAATTTTGGTATTTTTCGAAATGCAAGGGGCATAACTCTGTCAAAATTTTGTTGATCGGACCCAAATATGAACTTGACCTAGATTTTCATTTGATGTGTCTGTATACAAAATTTCATTTCAATATGTAACTCCATTCAAGAGATATTGAACGGAAACCCTGAAATTTTGGTATTTTTCGAAATGCAAGGGGCATAACTCTGTCAAAATTTTTTTGATCGGACCCAAATATGAACTTGACCTAGATTTTTGTTTGATGTGTCTGTATACCAAATTTCATTTCAATATGTGAATCCATTCCAGAGATATTGAACGGAAACTGATGTCGCAAACCGACCGACAGACCGACCGACAGACCGACCGACAGCGGCAAACCTATATGTCCCCTCTTCTTTGAAGGGGGGCATAAAAATTACCACACCCATTTTCAAAGACCCTGGGGGTATAAGGCTAAAACAAAATATCAGGTGTACATCTATGCCACAGACCAATCATTGCAAAAAGAATTAATTCTACATCATTTATAGTGTCAGAGGAGTTGCAAGCACAAGATTACATTTACTTATATAGGAAAAAATGACCACACCCATTTCTGAGACCCTAAGGGTCAGGGGCTAAAACATAATAACAGGTGCACAACTAGACCAGAGACCCATAATATTGCAATAAGAATTAAGTCAGAGGAGTTGTGAGCACAAGATTACATATAGGAGAAAATGACCACACCCATTTCTACGACCCTGGGGGTCAGGGGCTCAAACAAAATATAAGGTGCACAACAAGATCACAGACCCATCATACTGCAAAAAGAATTAAGTCTCCATCATTTATAAAGTCAGAGGAGTTGCGATCACAAGGTTACATGGAGTTATATAGGTGAAAATGACCACACCCATTTCTAAGACCCTGGGGGTCAGGGGCTCAAACAAAATATCAGGTGCACAACTAGACTACAGACCCATCATATTGCAAAAAGAATTAAGTCTCCATCATTTATAGTGTCAGAGGAGTTGCGAGCACAAGATTACATAGAGTTATATAGGAAAAAATGACCACACCCATTTTCTAAGACCCTGGGGGTCAGGGGCTCAAATAAAATATCAGGTGCACAACTAGACCACAGACCCATCATATTGCAAAAAGAATTAAGTCTCCATCATTTATAGTGTCAGAGGAGTTGCGAGCACAAGATTACATAGAATTTAATGACCACGCCCATTTTATAAGACCCTGGGGGTCAGGGACAAAAACTAAATGTCAGGTGCACAACTAGACCATGGACTAAGTAAAATGCAAAAAGAATTAACTTTCTATCTCTAACAGTTTCAAAGGAGTTGTCCGGACAAGATTAAATAGAATTTAATGACCACACCCATTTTCCAAGACCCTGGGGGTCAGGGACTGAAACTAAATGTCAGGTGCACAACTAGACCATGGTCCAAGTAAAATGCAAAAAGAATTAACTTTCTATCTCTTACAGTTTCAGAGGAGTTGTCTGGACAAGAATTGTTTACGGACAGACAGACAGACGGACAGATGTACAGACGGACGGACGCCGGACAAAGGGTGATCGCATAAGCTCGACTGGTCTGAGACCAGTAGAGCTAACTAGACCAGTCTAACTATGTTTGCAAAATATATGCCCCACTGTAAGAGTTTGACTCACATGCCAACAATCAGTGAAAGCAAAACCAGAAGTCTCTGACGAGACTGTAGCTCTCCTGGTTGTTTTTTTTAAAACATCAATTTCCTTTCTTTTTCTTTTTAAACCAAGACCATAGGGAGCAGGCGCTCTAACAAATTATAAGTAGCATGACAAAACTACATATCCATTATACATGTTATACTGCAACTATAATAGCACTCATATAAACGAGAAGAGGGCACAACTATATAGGAAAAATTACCGCACCCATTTTCAAAGACCCTAGGGGTATAAGGCTAAAACAAAATATCAGGTGCACATCTATGCCACAGACCAATCATTGCAAAAAGAATTAATTCTACATCATTTATAGTGTCAGAGGAGTTGCAAGCACAAGATTACATTTACTTATATAGAAAAAATGACCACACCCATTTCTGAGACCCTAAGGGTCAGGGGCTAAAACATAAAAACAGGTGCACAACTAGACCAGAGACCCATAATATTGCAATAAGAATTTAGTCAGAGGAGTTGTGAGCACAAGATTACATAGAGTTATATAGGAGAAAATGACCACACCCATTTCTATTACCCTGGGGGTCAGGGGCTCAAACAAAATATCAGCACAACCAGACCACAGACCCATCACATTGCAGAAAGAATTAAGTCTCCATCATTTATAGTGTCAGAGGAGTTGCGAGCACAAGATTACATAGAGTTGTATAGGAGAAAATGACCACACCCATTTCTAAGACCCTGGGGGTCAGGGGCTCAAACAAAATATCAGGTGCACATCAAGATCACAGACCCATCATACTGCAAAAAGAATTAAGTCTTCATCATTTATATTGTCAGAGGAGTTGCGAGCACAGATTATATAGAGTTATATAGGAGAAAATGACCACACCCATTTCTAAGACCCTGGGGGTCAGGGGCTCAAACAAAATATCAGGTGCACAACTAGACTACAGACCCATCATATTGCAAAAAGAATAAAGTCTCCATCATTTATAGTGTCAGAGGAGTTGCGAGCACAAGATTACATAGAGTTATATAGGAGAAAATGACCACACCCATTTCTAAGACCCTGGGGGTCAGGGGGCTCAAACAAAATAGCAGGTGCACAACAAGACCACAGACCCATCATATTGCAAAAAGATTTAAGTCTCCATCATTTATAGTGTCAGAGGAGTTGCGAACACAAGGTTACATAGAGTTATATAGGAGAAAATGACCACACCCATTTCTAAGACCCTGGGGGTCAGGGGGCTCAAACAAAATATCAGGTGCACAA
Source organism: Pinctada fucata (assembly GCA_028142955.1). NCBI lineage: Eukaryota > Metazoa > Mollusca > Bivalvia > Pterioida > Pteriidae > Pinctada > Pinctada fucata. The sequence continues at coordinate 25,857,731 of AP027102.1, read as the reverse complement.
CTAGACTACAGACCGATCATATTGCAAAAAGAATTAAGTCTCCATCATTTATAGTGTCAGAGGAGTTGCGAGCACAAGATTACATAGAGTTATATAGGAGAAAATGACCACACCCATTTCTAAGACCCTGGGGGTCAGGGGGCTCAAACAAAAGATCAGGTGCACAACAAGACCACAGACCCATCATATTGCAAAAAGATTTAAGTCTCCATCATTTATAGTGTCAGAGGAGTTGCGAACACATGGTTACATAGAGTTATATAGGATAAAATGACCACACCCATTTCTAAGACCCTGGGGGTCAGGGGCTCAAACAAAATATCAGGTGCACAACTAGACTACAGACCGATCATATTGCAAAAAGAATTAAGTCTCCATCATTTATAGTGTCAGAGGAGTTGCGAGCACAAGATTACATAGAGTTATATAGGAGAAAATGACTACACCCATTTCTAAGACCCTGGGGGTCAGGGGGCTCAAACAAAATAGCAGGTGCACAACAAGACCACAGACCCATCATATTGCAAAAAAAATTAAGTCTCCATCATTTATAGTGTCAGAGGAGTTGTCCGGACAAGATTACATAGAATTTAATGACCACGCCCATTTTATAAGACCCTGGGGGTCAGGGACTGAAACTAAATGTCAGGTGCACAACTAGACCATGGACCAAGTAAAATGCAAAAAGAATTAACTTTCTATCTCTAACAGTTTCAGAGGAGTTGTCCGTACAAGATTACATAGAATTTAATGACCACGCCCATTTTCTAAGACCCTGGGGGTCAGGGACAAAAACTAAATGTCAGGTGCACAACTAGACCATGGTCCAAGTAAAATGCAAAAAGAATTAACTTTCTATCTCTTACAGTTTCAGAGGAGTTGTCCGGACAAGAATTGTTTACGGACAGACGGACAGACAGACAGACGGACAGACGGACAGACGTACAGACGGACAGACGCCGGACAAAGGGTGATCGCATAAGCTCGACTGGTCTGAGACCAGTAGAGCTAAAAATGACCTTGACCTATTGACCATAAAATTAATAAATGTCTTCCCTACAGTTCATTCAGCTTACATATAATAATTCTTTTTTAATGAGTGGCAGAGGTTATGAGTTAATCTGAAATCAATATAAAGTTTTTTGTCAAAACATTGTCCTTGAGCTTTGACCCTCAGATCCATAGGCCACCAACACTCTTAAAAAGTAAGCATATATTCAAATTTGGTTTAAATAGGTGAGCTTTTTGACTTGCACTAGTAATCTGAAAACCATTAATTTACGTATATTTTTCTTAACAGTGAACTTGACCTTTGACCTATAGACCCTAAAATCAATAGGGATCTTCCCCTCTCAACACGTATGCACACATTTTTATTTGGTTTGGATAGTTGAAAGGGTTCTTGGGTTATTATCTGGAAACCATTATTTTTAAAAGTATATTTTTCTAACAGTGACCTTGACTTTTGATCTATTGATCCCAAAATCAATGTAAGTAAGCATATATCCAAATTTGGTTAGAAAAGGTGAAAGTTTTCATCATCTGGAAACAAAATGTGTGATGGAATGACAGAATGAAGGAATGACAAAATGAAGGACAAAGCAGACCCTTAATGCCCTTGGCCATTACATGGGAAGGGTATAACAACTTTGGTGCACTTAAACATGTTAAATAGGTCTTGTCACAAGGAATAATAATTTGAAATATATTTATCACAAGTATTAGCTTTTACAAAAAGCTTGCCGGCAGTTAGCTGACATTAAATGTTGTAAAATTCTAGTAAGAAAAAAAAAATGGAATAAACGATTTTTATTCTTGTTAGACCAATCGCACATTTCCGGGCTTTTCCGTTTTTATTTCCGATTCAAACTACGGAAATTTCCGAGGATCTGTGATTTGTTGTAGGACGTATCGGTACAAAGACTTTTCGATGCATCTTTCGGAAGAAAATGCACTGATACGATATGACTTTCATTTGTCAAGTCATCTAGACTCTTCAGCGGACTTGATGGAAGCATCTTATGCACAGATTCAGAATAACCTTGACGAATATTTGCATATTTTGTAGTTGTCCACCAATCATATTGCCAAGAGTGATTTTATCCGTGCAAGTATGTCACGATTGATTACAGTATACCGGCAGTCATGACTGCCGGTAATAACATTCAAAACGTATGTCTATGTAAAATGTTTTCAAAAGTATCTCAAACTTCAAGGTCGCATGGTCAAAAATTTAGATAAATAGAAAGGTCTTGCTTCAACAAATGGCATGAGGTGCCAATGTCTCACCACAGGCAACCCACATGCAAAGTTTGATTATCATCAGAAGTAATAATTGACTTCTATTGAGTAAACAAGGCTTTTCTTGCATACCAATTATGGCCAGGCTTTGACCTTTGGCACCCAACAAACAATTATTATGTGCTGTTCCCTCAATATCAGCAACCCATGTGCAAGGTTAACAAAAACTGTTAGTTCTAGAGTGCCATCCTTTTTATAGACGCACACTCACACTTCCTCCTGCAACCTCACCCACCAACACAACATCGTTTATAAATTATGTTATTGAATTTGAAGATGTTTAACATTTGTACCACTTGGTGAGTGTCACTGCTGGTGGACCAGAAGTCCCCCAGGGTACATGTAGCCAATTTGAACAAAGTTCGATTAATTTAGGTTGATCGTTTCTTCAACGCATTTGAAAATTTCTGTTATCAAAATTTCTTGGAATTTCTAAAAAGTGGGTCCTGTAGCATCATATCCCACCCATCCTGCTTCGTCTTTCAGTACATATTTGGACGTAACTTTCACGCTCTTTGGCCATATTACATTTAGATTGAGGATCACTGATGAGGATTGAGTACCTGAAACGTGCATGTCTGGTCCATGCTGCAAATTTATCTGTTCTTAAATGATACAATTGAATTTGAAGACGTTAAACATCACACATGTTGCCTTAACTTTATCCTTGTATGGGGATAATAAGTCCAATTTTGACCAATTTCTAATGAAAAGTTATCACTTTCTATAATATATACAAAGAACAAGAAAGTGTCATGTGCTAAACCACACTATTACATCACTAAGTGATAATCAACATATTTTCTGATGGAGATAGAAACAAAAATATGACACATTTCAAAATAATTCAAAGTCAGTCTGCTTGTGACATTAATTTCAATAAGAATGTTGCAATTCAAAGTTAAAATCCAAGTTTGAAAACTGATGATAATTAAAGAGCACTTTTAATCTGGCAACCTCTTGGTGACCTACCAAATCAATATCAGGAATGCTCAGTCATTTAAATATCTTAGATTTATAATATTGGTCAAATAGAAATATTGATTTTGATTTAAATAGACTTTGGCAATGTCAAGAGAGAGAGGATATGGCAATTAACTAATAAAACAATACGTCATTAACAGTCCACTTTAAAACATGCACAATAAACTGAACTTCTAAGCAAGTCAAAAAGATTCACCATTGCGGAGATATTGAAATAGTCAAACAATCATCAGACAGTTTCAAAGTGGTTTTTTTCCTCAACAAATTGCAAAATGATTCAAAATCAGAATCAAAGCATAACTTTATCAAAATTTCATGAAATTATCTGAAATTTGGCGAATCTAAATATCATAACAAGAGGTTGGTACCAATATGACTAGCCATCTGGCCAATGACTGTCAAACTTGTTTAATAATAATAACCATTTATATGTACATCTAAAAGTACTTATCCATACTTTATTTTCCTGCACCCTTAAAGAGTACTTCTGAAACACATTTTCATAATTTGCCAACAAATAACCAATGGTTTCAAAAATGGGAATCTTCAGGGAGACTAATTAGTAGATCAATGTAGAGTAATCCCTCATTTGAGCTGAAAAAACACTAGTATGTATAGTATTCTTTTTAAAGAGAATGAAAAATTCTATCTCTGCTATTTATCATTGAAAATGCATTAGGGGTTGAATAAGATACAATGATGCAAAATTAGAAAGCTCTACCTCTTCAGTTTAAGATGAATAATGGCTTATGTTGAAATTTTTCAAAAGTAAGTCAAAGGTCATGATAAATATTCTTGTACCAACAGGAAGGTCTAGTCACATGGAACACATATGCCAAATTATGAGAGTCAAATTTCATACAATAGTTTTACACAGAATGTCCTATGTAGTTCTGCAAAGTTCGTGGACACTGAGTATTGTTGATGTACAATACTGGAAAACCAAATTTAGCATCACATTGTTCATTTCACAAAGCGAAGAAAGCAGACAATATTTACATATATTTACATTCCTACTGCGTTTCCCTTATATAAAGGTACCAAACCAACTGTTGCTTTATTTCTCGATAATCGCAAGAGCCTATCACGTGACTTTAGAACTTACGCGGATTAATTTCTGATAAAATGCCCATTTTATTTATTGCTTTAATATAGATTCAAAACATGTATCCATTATCAAACGACGCCGTCTACCCCCAGTGATTATTAAATGTGTCAAAATCTAGGTCACCCACATGTACACTTCCAAGAAGTGTGACGTAGTAAGTCGATCACGCGTCAGTAGACGAAGTTCAAGGACGAACTGCATTGTTGTCTGCAGAAAGATGCCGTGTTTGGATGAGCGAATATTCAGGCATAAGTGGATCAAATATTCAGTATTTAGGATGAAGATTTGATTCACTTGTGTCATTATCAACAGTGAATTTATCTTTGCTTCTTATGGATTCATAATATCAGAAATACTTCGAGTATCAGCGAATCTTTAGCCATGATGTTGAGGTAAGTCATGAAAATACCGAAAGTTTTCGCGTTTTCGACGGCTATACTGGACTTTTGCATTATACCGATTGATTTCATATGTCTAAGCAGTTTAACAGTGTGTTAAAAAGAGTTTTCAAAAGTTTTCCCTTCAGTTTTGTGAAATTTCTCCAGTTTAACTCTACGCCATGTCTGAATTATGTTGGACAAAAGTCACGAATTTTCACGATTCAATTTTCTTCAGTTTTAATTGAAATGTTCAAAATACAGCAAGAGGACAAAATTCAGTTTCTCACTTGTCAACAACGTTTCCGTACAGAAGGTACTACTTCGAATCAAGCGAAAAACGTCGAACGTTCGTTTGCTCTTACGTCAAATGGCGTTCTCCCTCCGCAATGATATTTCAAATGTACAGAAACTGGCTGAAAAATTGGCAGAAATAACTTAGTTAACACGTAAAATGTAAATATAAGGATTGTTTGTCAGTTTTTGCGCTTTATCGGTGTGTATTGGCAGTAGGGAATGGAAACAAAATTCATGAAAAGCACTTCGTGCTTTACATATTTTGTTTCCATTCCCTACTGCCAATACACACCGATATAGCGCAAAAGCTGAAAAACAATCCTTAAGTAAGCCTTAAATGATTTAATCTACCAGCATCCAATAAGATAAAGAATACTTGAAAACTAGTTCATGTATGTGATTGTGTTGTTGATAGAGAACCAATCTTGTAAATTCATAATACTGGTATACATGTAATATCATTTTTCTTAAAGAATTATGGCAAAGATTTGAGTTTTCAAAAGTAGGTCGAACTCCAAGGTCAAGGTCACAATGTAAATAAAACACCACTAAAGACGATTGCAATTCAGTTTTTGTCAGTAAAAAGTTAGAAAATGCCCATATGTTTATTTGGACCTACACATATATTACTCAAACTTATAACTGAGAAACATTGTATATTTTATGTCTTAACTTATGTTTGTGTTTTTGGATTTGGGTATAATAAACATAAAATGTTGAAGTCTCTACATCAAGGTCGCTAGCTTACAGTAAAGTTCATACATGTAGTATCAAGTGAAAGTTCATATCACAAGGAATCTACATGTGAAATATCAAAGCTCTATTTCTTATAGATATACATGTACAAATGTATAGCGAAAGTTAATTTTTTTCAAACGGTAGGTGAAAGTTTAAAGTTAAGGTCACTACTTCAAAGGTCATGTTATCAAATGAGAACTAAGAACATGTGAAGAACTACACAATAACACAGCCTCAAACTATTTAGTTCAAGAAACAGTCCAAAAGCTAATGTTTTTAAAAGTAGGTCAAAGTCCAATGTCAAGGTCACTGGGTTAAATGTTACAGAATAAATTGAAAGCTCATGTCAAGGGCAACCTACATGTATGATAATATGTTTCTACTGAATATAGTTCTTTAGATTTTGCGTTGACCAGAAACTGTCATAAAAGTCTTTAAAGTATTCAACCCTAATGCATTTTCAATAATAAATACCAGAAATAAGAATCTTTAATCTTTCAAAAAGAAGGCTATGCATACTTTTCTAGCTAAAATTAGGGATGACACTCCTCATACAATGATGACTTGATGTACTCTGTCACCCTGAAGATTCCCGATTATGAAATCATCAGCATTTGTCGGGAAATTATGAAAATGTGCATATATTTTAACCGGAAGTACTCTATTGGGGTGCAGGATCCTTAACAGGGTCAAAGCCCAAGGTAATGGTCAGTAGGTAAAATGTTACGGCATAAATTGAAAGGTCTTGTCATGCGCAATCTACATGTACTATATCATGCTTCTACTGCATACAGTTCATTGGATTTTGATTCAACTAGAAACTTTGACAAAAAATTTTAACTAAGTCAAAGTCCTACATGTAGGTCAAGATCACTAGATCAAAAGTTACGGCATAATTTGATCGGTCTTGCCATGAGCAACCGAAATGTATGATATTATGTTTCTACTGCATATCTTCGATTACAGGGGCATAAAAATGATAACGACAGACATCATCAATACATTGTAGATGGACTGAAATAGCTTTGCAATCCAACCAAAATTTTTGTATAAATGGAAAGCCCATCCCACAAGGAATGCATAATGTGAAATGTGAAAGCCCTATGACTTTCTATTCAAAAATTATGGCCAAGGTAAGAGTTTTTCAAAAGTAGGTCAAACTACGAGGTAAAGAACACAATGTTAACGCGCATTACATGTAACGGTGAAACGTTTACACATGTACATGAAGTCGCTTTGTTTTGTGGCTGTAAACATTTACGTAATTCCTAAAAGTATACATGGACTATTTCGCATACATGAATATCGGAATACCAATTTCAGGTATTCATTTCAGCTCTTCTTTTGACTTCAGTATAAGAAATATCTGCATTGTCGCATTACTGATCGTTGGTAAAGTTTTATTATGTTTAAAGGAAATTACATTGTCTTTAAAAATTTATACTGTAATAGCTATAGATGTTTCAGCATTTTCAGTGAAATAACAGCGTGCTGGTCCCGTATAGTTTTCAGTGTGGCATGGCGAGTCCAATAATGGTAATGGCCGGCCAATCCGAGAGCTTTACCCATCCAAGAGTAATGGATGCACAATAGAAATATTATATTAGAATGCTTACAATTTCCCCACTTTATTCACATCTTGTCAATAAATTCTTGAGAAAATTGTATAGCTTTTATATCCCTTGACAATATAGAGGCAGTGATTGGGAAGGACAGAGGCCATGCGCCAAAGTCTCATTAATTTGCAAAATGGCCCATTGAAGTCTCAGTTCTTTCTTAAGAAATAGCCCATTGAAATTTTAGAAAATCATGGAAAATGGCCCTTTCACGAAATTTCCTTCCCAATCACTGTAGAGGTACTGACGACCTGCCGTCATGTATCGCAGACATATAAGCAATGTTCGTGAGTACATTTTGTATACTACATCAATTAATTATTTTCTTAGTTCGACATGCCATCACCTGTCGCGGACATATATTACTTGTGTCGTGAGTACAACATCAAGTAATTTTTTCTTAGTTTCTATAAACAGCAAATTTGTTTTCAAAATCATTTTGTATTTGTCCAGTCATTTTTAGCTTTGTCTGGCGGATTTTAAGAAACTTCATTAAATTACAGGACATTTGTAAACTTTGCCCAATTGAAGAGTTCCCAAAATTTAACCGCTGATCCTAGTTTCAAAAAAGTTAAGTAAAAAGGTTGCTTTACTGCTTAATTGACAATGTTTTAAGGTAGTAAACCCATAACTGCCAACTTCAGCTCAAAATTACGCTATTTGCCGATAACTAATGATGTGCTAATGGTATAGTATACTGATGTTCGGTAACAATTGGTAAACCTTTGAAGTGCCGAAAAGCTGTAAAATACAAACTGATTATTAAAACATTTTTTTGCTTTTTCTTTTCATTTTCATCTGTAAAGCTTCATTCTTATTCATTTGATACCAAACATGACTACAATACTCTAATATAATGCTTAGAAATAGAGTCACACACAATTTAATTTTTGGTCATCAAAGTTCTTTTTGCTAATAACTTTTTTGTTTCAAATCCGATTTCATTGAAATAAATTTCAAAATGACCGTCTCAGAAAGACCTTTTCAAAAAAATATATATATTAATGAGGTTTTCTCGAAAAATTAAATTCATAAAATTTTGATGTCGCTTTTTTTGGGAATCCCCCTAATCACACTGTCGTAAATGTTACATCAATGTAACAAATTGTAATGTGATGGAAAAGGTACTTGCACACTATCGATTCTTTAGTTATGGATCAACTACCTGAAAATCATATTATTGGAATTTTCTCTAATGTATTCAAAAACAGATCAAAATGTACAAGCACTGGTGCGCGCAGTCTATAGTAACTGTTTTTTCATGCTAAATCAGGTGAATTCACAGTATTCAAAGATCAGTTAACAGGTTAACTTGACAATGATGAATTACTGTCATTGAAGCTCACTTCAGCATGTTCAGAAATAGGAAAATTGAAGATTTCTCTACTCTGTCAGCAAATGATGCGAATAAAATTTAAATAGGTGGATAGATCTCAACTCATAACTTAAAGGTGCAAGTCATATGTCTGTACGACCAATACTATGCTCACAGTGATCATGGTGACAGAAAATAGTTTTAGATGGGGAGTTTTCTGTGTTAATTTTAGAGTGATGTCGCCGATATTTAACACTGAGTCTATGGATAACGTTGACAATGTCACGATAGAATTAAGGGGTATGGACAAAAGTTTATCGGCCATATTAGATTTGATGTGAAGCATACTTGAAAACCTGTCGTTCTGCAGAAATAAGACTCCAAATTTAACCATTTTAATACTAAATTTTCTGTACATAAACATCTTCACTTTCTGAGTAAAATCTGCATCAATATTTTTCATGACGACCATATGAACTTAGCATGCTTAGTGCTCAGAACTGTGCAGCTTTAATTTTTGCGAATCCATATAGACCAAAAAATAAAAAATTATAGAGTATGGCATTTTGCTTATTTGCTGTACAACATTTTTAATCGAAAGTAATAAAAAAAAAATACTGGCCAACAGAAAAAAAATTATTCCTATCTTATTGTCTTTATTCACAGTGTTTTCCGATTCGGAGCAGCTGACCTTTTGAAATGTCACAAATCTGAAAAGTATACTGATTGCAGATAATTTCAGTTATAACAGCCTCAATCAGAGAAAGTTTACTTACATTATGAAGTAATTAACTCCCTCATTGCAAACAAAGACCCGCTTTAATTGTCTATTGGCTCATTTTTCACACCTATTCAGCAATTGGCGTAGCATACCTGTATTACACATGTTCATCTTTACTTATGTATTCCTGTACGCAATGCATAGACAAACATTCGTGACATCCCTTTTGTTTTTGTAAGTTTGAGTTCCTCTTTTTTTTAAGATCAAGTGATTTTTGTCACTGAATGAGTTATATGCAATGCCCCCCTCTAAAGACCGAATGTCAAAACGATTATCAATAAAAGCCACGTATGGAGGTGCGCATACCGGTATGTATCTGTTGAATTGATGTATTGGAAGCATAATTTGATTAAAGTGGATTTATTTTTAAGTAAAATATTTTTGCGAATCCATCATATCCGCAAAATTGCTAAAAATTAATCGACAGCAAAAATAACCAGATTTACAGTATTTTTCAGGATTTTTTGCAAATAAAATTTGTAATTGATGAAATATTTGATTGAAACTTTGGATTGACAATGGTGTACCCTTATCACACTGGATTATATATGATTTTCTATGAAAAATTTTATTGTTTTGTTTATATAATGTCTTAAAGTGTAACTGAAATTGGACACCTTTTGCAAGACTGCAGGATCAGTTACCGCCTATTTGGCTCCTATTTCTGTAAACTGAAATATTTTGTTCCAGTGCTTTCACAGTAATAAAAGTAATCTTTACTTGACAGTTGGTGCCTTTTTTTTAAGAGCCAATCCGGCATAAAACCATGCAAAATCGTAAAAATCGTCCAAAAGGGTGGTCAAAGTTTTACATTTTTATGTATATTTCTGTATTCTATGATGAAAAACATTCGAGAAAAAAAATATCTTAAAATTCATATATGTCCCGTTTTATAATAATGGGCCAATTTTGTTTGTATGGCATAACGCCATTAACAGGGCTCAAAAACAACACTAAAATAGCCCTATTTTCATCGTTGAATAAGATTTGATTTTGATATGCAGTAATTCTTTTCGTGATAAAATCAGATACTTACTCAATTCATCTTCATTATAGTACTCGCAAAGTTAAGATATACGAATTGACTTGCCACCAGGGGGCGCTCTAATACGACTTATATTGGGATTTGACAAAAGCGTCCCTATTTCGAACATGAATAACATCTATAAGAGAGAAAATTTTCCCACAAAATTTCAGTATAATAAAGTAAACGTATCATACTTAAATATATAAAAAAAACTGTCGCTGCCAAATGTATCTAAGATATGCAAATTTTATCAAGAATATTCATTATTTTGCGGAATATGATTAAAAGATTTAATGGAAAAATGTTCAAAAGATAAGCATCTTTGATCATAATCTAGAAAAAAAATTTAAGATATTAACAAAATATGTTCTAAAAATGATGGAAATCGTTTCAGATCTTTTTCAATTTCCCTTATATAAGCCCCATCATTAATCTAGACGATTTTCGAGATAGCCCGGAACGACGTCACCGAGTCAGACTTTTAGTGATGACGTCACGTGGTTAGGTTCCCTGGTAGCATGTAAACAATGACGATAAAATAAGAACTTGACACGGATAAACTATCGCATTAGATTATAACATTGATAGAGTTTAGCTCAAGATCTCGTTCCCTCGTTTCTAGATGTGATTAGATGTACCCATCCCAAATCTTTTGAAATAATCTTCACAGATGTAAAAGAACGAGTCTCTAAAATAGTCGGTGCTACTACCAGTAAGTACTGGTTAGAGCGTCGAACCAATTACGGAAAGGTTCCTGGTTCGAGTCTCCCTGGAGCAGGGGCACTTAATCTCACTTCTATTGAATTTGAAGACGTTTAACTTCTGAAAGCTCATCATAAAAGGATCACTATGCCACTGCTAGTTTCGTGTTATCAGATTTGTTACATGTAGATCTATTGTCCTGTAGACAACGGGTCGTTCGATGTACTCTTCTATGATCTCTCATTCTCTGTTATATGAACAAATTGTCCTGTCTGTGTATTGTTGACATGACTGTGGTATTTTCTTTAAAAAATGTTGAAAATCGGAAAGAAAAGTTTTCTTTACAGTCTACTCGCTGCTCTTTTCATCGATTTTCCAAATTCATTGTTTCATAGGAAATAGGTTTAAAAAGTTCTTTCCTTTTGAAAACGATCTGTTGAATTGATAAAATAAACGTGTTTTTTTTTTTTCTTAAAATGTTAGGTTGATCTTTCCTATAAACATAACAATTTATTCGTATTTCAGAGAAAAAATAGACAGGTTGCACGAATTATCCTCACTTAAAGTAAATCAATGAATTAACTATATATCCAGTCCTTATTTTTTTTCGAGAAAACCTCGATCATTCTGTTATTTTCGTGCATAAAACAAGAAAAAAAATTGTTTGATATGACTGTCTCTTTCTTGATTTCAACTCAACGTCAAATAGCGCTTTCAACCAAATCGGTCATCTATGGTTATGATGAGAAAAGTCTTTGTTTATTCAAGGTTAAAATAATTTGGGGCAAATTTCAGGGGCCCTGACAACCTCTCCGTCATATTTCTTAACCTCCACCTGCCCCCGGCCCCCCTCCCGCGTTAAAAAAGAAAATCGTACTAGAAAAAGCACTCTTTTCCCCGGAACCCCCCCCCCCCCCATCGCTCTAAATCCTTGCGTTTGTATAAGCTGTTTTGCTCCGTATTCATCCGCTCCGGTCCGTATGCGCGTAAATTATGAGAGTAATTACTTTCTTTTATAAAATCTCAATTCTTTCATAAAAGTTTATCTCCTTCATATCCTTAATTCAAGGTATTTCTCCTTCGAAGTATTGATATTATCTTGTACTAAAGCAGAGCGGTCTTCGTTCTATAAAAAAGTACTTTTATTGAAAAGAAAAAAAAAGAGTTCATGGTACTCCATCTTTCAAAAAAAAAAAAAATATTGAAAAACAAAACAAAACACAAAACGAAACGAAACGAAAAAAAAAAGAAAAAAAAAGAGAAAAAAACCGACACCCTCCCCTCCGAAAACAAAAACAAAATCATACAGAAAAGAAAGAGAAAACCCCTGGGCTAACCTAAGGGCGTAGATCTACATGTATACATTATACGCCTTTCAAACATCAAAGAGATATATAATTTCATTTTATATATAACTTCTTTTCTGCAAAAGCGTAATTCTGACATTGTTAGTTCGTGTACTGAATATGAAAAGAAACGAAGAAATGATGTGAAGAAACAAAATACGGAATGATACGGAGAAGCGAAAAAGAGATAATTTCTTCGCTTCTTCGCATCATTTCCTGACTTCAATTTTAAAGGGACGGTGTCCCTGAAAATTAATTTATTTTACAATATTTTGGAATGCAAAGTTTTTCTTTTCAAATGAAAATATACATTCTCATTTGTATAAATTCACATTTTCAGGCGAATCTAACGCATACATTCGCAGTTATAAACCTTTAAAAACGTGATTTTGAATTTGGGGTGCGCAGCTCTAATAAATTTCACTGGCGCCACCTACAATGTATTGAGTTTTTACAATAGAAGTGTTGCGGGGTTCTTTTGTACTTCGTTGTAAAAAGAAACAGATATGAAGATCGTGTTTCAAATATTTATTGGAAGTCTGTCAAAAATGGCAATGTGGCGTCAGCAACGAGTAGATAATATAAATTATGCCTTATTCAGGTCTTTATAGTGATAAACCTTATTCAGGTATTCAAGCCCTTATTCAGAACTTGTTAACTGCCTGCTACTCTGCTTCTACAGCTACTGACTATTATCAAGTAAATCAAGGTTTATATACAAGGTAAATCACGTGATCAAAAAGCGACATCTATTAGAATAATGGTTAACAATAATCAAGAATGATAATCAAGATATTTACAATGAATGATATACAACAATAGACAGTCCATATATACAGTTTGTAACAGAAGTATACGGAGATTTATTTATTAAAGAATCGACAATATTAGGGTCGTTACTGCATATTTTCAAATAAAACTTTTTATGGCTCCTTTTTTCCTCTTTCTAGACCCTTTGGAATATATTTTACGTTTTCGATAAAATTTATTTTTATTCCCAACTATCGATTGCACAATTTTGAACAAAGAGTTTGACCTTGACCTGCGTGTGAAAAGACATGATCAAAACAGCTGTGGTCACAACTCGCCGCACATGTATGCGTATTTCTACGTGTGCAATGATTGAATCTTTGGGATTCCGTATTTTTCGTTCGCATTTTTACACCGCAAAAATTCACTTTGATGCAAATTTTAACTGTCTATATCTCAATACGTAATTATTTGGCATCGGTGGATTTTTGAGATATTTATAAGATCAAAGCAAAGAGTTAAAAGATGAAATTTGAAAAAAATCAAACATCTCTTACAAAAGATATTGGTGCGTGAAAAACGTATAAAACGTCATTTTCTCGTTAAGCTGATTTTTAATGCATATTTTAACTGTCTATATCTCGATACGTAATTATTTGGCATCGGTAGATTTTTGATATATTTATAAGATTAAAGCAAAGAGTTGAAAGATGAAATTTGAAAAAAAAATCAAATTTCTCTTACAGAAGATATTGTTGCTTGAAAAACGTCTAAAACGTTGTTTTTTCGTTAAGCTGATCTTTAATGCATATTTTAACTGTCTACATCTCGATACGTAATCATATGGCATCGATGGATTTTTGATATATTTATAAGATTAAAGCAAAGAGTTAAAAGATGAAATTTGATAAAAATCAAACTTCTCTTACAGAAGATATTGGTGTGTGAAAAACTTCTAAAACGTCGTTTTTTCATTAAGCTGATCTTTTATACATATTTTAACTGTCTACATCTCAATACGTAATCATTTGGCAGCGGTGGATTTTTGATATATTTATAAGATTAAAGCAAAGAGTTAAAAGATGAAATTTGATAAAAATCAAACTTCTCTTACAGAAGATATTGGTGCGTGAAAAACGTATAAAACGTCGTTTTCTCACTTAGCCGATTTTTGCTTCTTTTCAAGTTACGTTGTGGCTGTCTTTGGAAAAAAAATTTCATACATAATATTATCCTAAGATAGAATAAAATGTTATATTTCAATATATCAATAACAATATTTACTCCAATTCAATTTATACTTAAAATTTTACAGGAGTACATCAGCGAAAATAGGGATATTTCTACGTCCTTTTTGTAAATTTGGCGGGAAAAATGATGGGGTGGTATATCTCTGTAACCATGGATATTTGAACAAAAATATTTGACAGAATTATACCTAGTCATGTATCTATTAAAATAACTTAAAATCATTAAATTTGGTTACTAGGTCATTTGGACCAATTTGCATGGTTTTATGCCGGATTGGCTCTTAAATCCTAAAGCAAAGACCACATTGACAGATTGAATACAGTCCTACCCTCTCCCCAACTCCAGAATTCATGTCAATAATCCTCTTCTTGTTATCAGTCAGGGGTCCAACTTATATGAGTAATAACTTCTTGAAGTTAATTAACTTGCATCAGTAATAACTTATACAAGTTATGTTCATGAGTTTATAACTTGAATAAGTTACAAATTAAAAAGCAGATTTTCCTCAGAATTTCTCCAATAACTTTAACAAGTTATAACAGTGTTTTTGATTTAAACATGTTTTATATTCAAAGCATTGTGATTCATTGTTAATATTCACATTCATTACTATGTTTCTGACCTAATTTTCTTGGGAATTAGATTGTCTGTTGCTGGTAAATAGGATTTAATTACAGAAATATACCCCAGAGAACCCTATTTTTGAGAGCCTTGCGCCAGACTTCCAGAGCATGCGCTGGATAGTGAGATATACCAGGAGGTTGTCCAATTTAATATCTATTAAGTTACAAATGCTCAGTTCCTAAGAAAAATGCTCAGAGGAGATATTGAGGTTAAAAGTTTGCTGTTATAACTTGTTTAAGTTATAAATACTAAAATCCAGTTACTTGGGCAAGTTATAACTTTTTTAAGTTGGGCTCCTGACAGGTTATTTTAAGGAATCTAGCGACCGGATAAAAATATTTATTAATATATATCTAAAAGCCTTCTGACAAATTTTCATGTCATTATTTCAACCCTAAGTCCCTCTAAAATGCAGTAGGCCGTAAATGGTTCTGGGCGGCCACTGGTCCTCGACCAGTATGATCTTATGTCTACAATCATTTGTCCTCCAATTTTGATCATATTTTCTCAAATGCCAGGTATCTTCATTTTAAATGCGGGGGGCTAGTAGCTATCAACTTGCAACAAGGTCATAGGCAGCACAGGCTTACAATATAACCTTGCCGTCGTTATTTTCCTACGCCATTTCACGCAATGATAAAACCTGAGAGGCATCGCAGGTACAACGTGTCGTCACAGTGACGTCATTTGGACTTCTGACGTAAACAGTGCAAAGGATTCAAAGGCAGAGGCACATATTTGAGTGTTTAGGGGCTAGTGAATGGGCAATGAAGATGTAGGTAAATTTACAAGACTTACGTCTAAAGACGGTAGGTTTCCATTTATAGCAAGAATTTTATTTTTTACTGGAGACTTCTCGCTCAGCTGATCGTGTTGCCAACATATAAATTTTAATCGGAAAATAAATGCCAACAAAGTAGATAGAAAACTTAATTTTCCGATTCATAAGAGTGAGCTGCGCGGACAGTAGACATTTAAATGAGCTTGACAACGATGAATTAAATTAGACATGCAAATGAAAGAGAATAACAGAAGTTATCCTTCTATATACCTCCTCTACATTCTAAAATTTCAGTCTTTTAATTCCTCACTTTCTCCAAATTCACTTTTTCAGTTTCGATTCAGTACGAATGTCGCTATTTGCAATGGCGTAAGGTCCCCTATGCAAAAAAGTAGATTTATCGGTTATAATACAATACTGGGGGGACCTTACGCCATTGACTTTCGTGTTGACCATAGTAAAGAGGGAACCTTACGACATTGAATTTAATAAAAAGGGATCCTTACGCTTTTGACTTTTCATAATTGGAGGAGGGGGCGACAGAACTGGGCGAAGCATATCAGACAGGGATGAGGGGGGGGGGGGAGGAAAGGGGCGGAAAAGGGAGAAAAGGGTGGGAGGTGGTAGGAGGAGAGGAGGGGACCTTACGCCATTGACTTTCTACATTGACCATAATAATGAGGGGAACCTTACGTCATTGACTTTCTATATGGACCATAATAAAGAGGGGACCTTACGCCATTGACTTTCTCTATGTATTATAATACAGAGGGGACCTTACGCCATTGACTTTCTATATGGACCATAATAAAGAGGGGACCTTACGCCATTGACTTTCTCTATGTATTATAATACAGAGGGGACCTTACGCCATTGACTTTCTATATGGACCATAATAAAGAGGGGACCTTACGCCATTGACTTTCTCTATGTATTATAATACAGAGGGGACCTTACGCCATTGACTTTCTATATGGACCATAATAAAGAGGGGACCTTAAACCATTGACTTTCTACATGGACCATAATAAAGAGGGGACCTTACGCCATTGACTTTCTCTATGTATTATAATACAGAGGGGGCCTTACGCCATTGACTTTCTATATGGAACATAATAAAGAGGGGACCATACGCCATTGACTTTCTCTATGTACATTACGCCATTGACATTCTATATAGATTATAATACAGAGGGGACCTTACGCCATTAACTTTCTACATGGACCATAATAAAGAGGGGACCTTACGCCATTGACTTTCTATATGGATTATAATACAGAGGGGACCTTATGCCATTGACTTTCTATATGGATTATAATACAGAGGGGACCTTACGCCATTGACTTTCTCTATGTGGACCATAATACAGAGGGGACCTTACGCCATTGACTTTCTATATGGACCATAATAAAGAGGGGGACTTACGCCATTGACTTTCTCTATGTATTATAATACAGAGGGGACCTTACGCCATTGACATTCTATATGGCTTATAATAAAGGAGGGGACCTTACGCCATTGACTTTCTGTATGGATTATAATACAGAGGGGACCTTACGCCATTGACTTTCTATATGGATTATAATACAGAGGGGACCTTACACCATTGACTTTCTACATGGACCATAATAAAGAGGGTACCTTACGCCATTGACTTTCTCTATGTATTATAATACAGAGGGGACCTTACGCCATTGACTTTCTATATGGACCATAATAAAGAGGGGACCTTACGCCATTGACTTTCTCTATGTATTATAATACAGAGGGGACCTTACGCCATTGACTGTCTATATGGACCATAATAAAGAGGGGACCTTACGCCATTGACTTTCTCTATGTATTATAATACAGAGAGGACCTTACGCCATTGACATTCTATATGGATTATAATACAGAGGGGACCTTACGCCATTGACTTTCTACATGGACCATAATAAAGAGGGGACCTTACGCCATTGACTTTCTCTATGTATTATAATACAGAGGGGACCTTACGCCATTGACTTTCTATATGGACCATTATAAAGAAGGGACTTTACGCCATTGACTTTCTCTATGTATTATAATACAGAGGGGACCTTACGCCATTGACTGTCTATATGGACCATAATAAAGAGGGGACCTTACGCCATTGACTTTCTCTATGTATTATAATACAGAGGGGACCTTACGCCATTGACTGTCTATATGGATTATAATACAGAGGGGACCTTACGCCATTGACTTTCTACATGAACCATAATAAAGAGGGGACCTTACGCCATTGACTTTCTCTATGTATTATAATACAGAGGGGACCTTACGCCATTGACTGTCTATATGGACCATAATAAAGAGGGGACCTTACGCCATTGACTTTCTATCTGGACCATAATAAAGAGGGGACCTTACGCCATTGACTTTCTCTATGTATTATAATACAGAGGGGACCTTACGCCATTGACTGTCTATATGGACAATAATAAAGAGGGGACCTTACGCCATTGACTTTCTCTATGTATTATAATACAGAGGGGACCTTACGCTATTGACATTCTATATGGATTATAATACAGAGGGGACCTTACGCCATTGACTTTCTACATGGACCATAAAAAGAGGGGACCTTACGCCATTGACTTTCTCTATGTATTATAATACAGAGGGGACCTTACGCCATTGACTTTCTATATGGACCATAATAAAGAGGGGACCTTACGCCATTGACTTTCTCTATGTATTATAATACAGAGGGGACCTTACGCCATTGACTTTCTATATGGAACATAATAAAGAGGGGACCTTACGCCATTGACTTTCTCTATGTATTATAATACAGAGGGGACCTTACGCCATTGACATTCTATATGGATTAGAATACAGAGGGGACCTTACGCCATTGACTTTCTACATGGACCATAATAAAGAGGGGACCTTACGCCATTGACTTTCTCTATGTATTATTATACAGAGGGGACCTTACGCCATTGACTTTCTATATGGAACATAATAAAGAGGGGACCTTACACCATTGACTTTCTCTATGTATAATAATACAGAGGGGACCTTACGCCATTGACTTTCTATATGGACCATAATAAAGAGGGGACCTTACGCCATTGACATTTATCTATGTATTATAATACAGAGGGGACCTTGCGCCATTGACATTCTATATGGCTTATAATACAGAGGGGACCTTACGCCATTGACTTTCTCTATGGATTATAATACAGAGGGGACCTTACGCCATTGACTTTCTCTATGTATTATAATACAGAGGGGACCTTACACCATTGACTTTCTACATGGACCATAATAAAGAGGGTACCTTACGCCATTGACTTTCTACATGGACCATAATAAAGAGGGGACCTTACGCCATTGACTTTCTCTATGTATTATAACACAGAGGGGACCTTACGTCATTGACTTTCTATATGGACCATAATACAGAGGGGACCTTAAACCATTGACTTTCTACATGGACCATAATAAAGAGGGGACCTTACGCCATTGACTTTCTCTATGTATTATAATACAGAGGGGACCTTACGCCATTGACTTTCTATATGGACCATAATAAAGAGGGGACCTTACACCATTGACTTTCTCTATGTATTATAATACAGAGGGGACCTTACGCCATTGACTTTCTATATGGACCATAATAAAGAGGGGACCTTACGCCATTGACTTTCTATATGGACAATAATACAATGGGGACCTTACACCCTTGACTACTATATGAATCATAATACAAAGGGGTCCTTACTCCATTGTCTTTCTATATGAATCATAGTACAAAGGGGACCTTACACCATTGACTTTATATAAGAACTGTAATACAGAGGGGACCTTACACCATTATGTTTCATGGAAGAAGAAATAGATTCTATCACTTTCTACTGAGACATTAAAAGTTACACTCTATGCTGTCCCACGACTCTGATGGTCACATGAACACCTCACTCTATGACAAACGTGACGACTTAAGTTTCAGCATCACAAACTTTCCTTTTCTGAGTAGCAACATTCTTTCAGCGCCTGCTTATGGCGTGTTAATAAGCCAGATAAAGTACAAAATATATAGATTTTGATAGATGCAAGCAGGAGATGCTGACTCTTTCTGGGCACCTGGTCTCACTCTCATGTAATGGGAGTTCGCTTCTTTCCATGTAGTGGAAGCGCAGGGATCACTTTGTCCGTTGTCCGTCTGTCAGTCAGTCCGTCCGTCCGTCTGTCTGTCACACTTTGGGTGTCACACCCCATAACTTTTCATCGGTAAGTGATAGGGCTTTGATATTTCACATGTGTATTTCCTGTGATGAGACCTTTTTACACATACCATAATTTTTGACCTAGTGACCTTGACCTAGATATTTGTCCTACTTTTCAAAAAATTAACATTGGCTATATCATTTGATTGGTAAGTGATAGGGATTTTATAATTCACATGTGTATTCCTTTTCATAAGACCTTTGTACAGATACCAAATTCTTTTTACCTAGTGACCTTGACCTAGATATTTGACCTACTTTTCCAAAAAAAAAAAAACATTTGCTATATCTTTTGATTGGTAAGTGATAGGGATTTTATAATTAACATGTGTATTTCCTGTGACATAACCTTACAACATGTACCATAAATTTTGACCTAGTGACCTTGACCTAGATATTTGACCTACTTTTCCAAACAATTAACATTGGCTATAACTTTTGATTGGTAAGTGATATGAATTTTATAATTAACATGTGTATTCCTTTTCATAAGACCTTATTACAGATACCAATTTTTTTTTACCTAGTGACCTTGACCTAGGTATTTGACTTACATTTGAAAAAAAATTTAGAATGGCTATATGTTTTATTTTATAAGTGACACGGCTTTGATATTTCAAACATGTATTTCTTATGATGAGTCCTTTCTTTTATTCCCAAAAATTTGTACCCAGTGACTTCACCTAGATGATTGACCTTTTCTGAGAGTAACAGATTGACCATAGCTTTTAATTGATAAGTAAGAGGTTTTATATTTCACATGCGACTTCATTTGACAAGACTTTCCCACTGATAAATGTACAAATATTGAACCAAGTGACCTAGACCTACATATTTTATCAACTTTTTAAAAATAGGCCGCTTCGCAGGAGACACAAGCATCTCTTGGATTGCTATTTTTGTTTGTTTGCTTTGGTTCCTGTTTTATCCTGATTTGTATGGCCCGGTTTATGATTTTCTGAATCATCCTTTTATTACTGTATTTTGGGATATGGTCATTGTCCATATTTGTCATTTGTATCGTGGATATGATCCCGCTGTCAGTGAACGGACACTCGACATGGTACTTGACCAATCTACAGCCTTGTGTCAGCACATTTGTAAGAATTGCGCTCTGATTAAATGTGACGATGGGAATCCAAGCCGGGTCCTTTCCAAACTTCTTTAGAGAAGACTGGGCCCGATAGCTCCTCTGAATGTCAGTCGGACTCCTCGTGTAAAAAAAAGCATGAGCTAGCTGCAGCCGGCAGAGCACGGACTGTACCGGTATTACGTACGGGCCCCTAACCCCATCCATTTATATACTAGTATTAATCTGCGTTGCTTTGGCCTCTGCATATAACTGTCTTGTTTGTGTGGTCATCAAACAGTGAGGAGGTTGTTTTACACTACAATTTTGCGTTCTTCGAGATATTTTGGCAAATGCAAACATGGGAGGGTTGTGCGCACGTAATCTGGATAACCACACCATTTCTGCAACTTGCGTAACAAATGACCGTCCTAAGTCGACACCGGTTACCCATTGGTCTCGTTTTACACTACAATTTTGCGTTCTTCGAGATATTTTGGTAACTGCAAACGTGGGAGGGTTGTGCGCACGTAATCTTGATAACCACACCATTTCTGCTACTTGCGTATTAAATGGCCGTCCGAAGTCGGCACCGGTTACCTGTTGGTCTCTTTGGTTTATGTGTAGATTTTGTGTTTCATGTTTCTGTGTCGGGTGCTCGTCTTTGTGTTTTTGCATGGGATGTTTGGCGTTTTCCTGTTGGTACTGCAACAGAGTCATGTTGGAGATCCCCTCCCTCCTTTCATATGGACGCTGATACCGAGTCCTCTTGAATACCCAATCATTTCTTTTGTTGCGTGAAGTAACAAATGTATTTAGTCAATATAGAAAGAATTTGGAGTATAAGGGTACCCTCAGTATTACAGTCAATATGGAAAGGAAATGTCAAAATGTATCCTCTGAACAATAATCGTCCATATAAAAAGTCAATGCCATAAGCCCCCCTCTATATTACTGTCCTTCTAGAAAGTCAATATAAGTGTCCATATAAGAAGTCAATGGCGTAAGGTCCCCTATCTATTTAAGATTATTGGAAGTCGATGACGTAATGTCCCTCTGTAAATTTTTTCAATGGCGTAAGGTCCCCTCCGTATTACTGCATATCGAAACAGAAGTCAATGGCGTTAGGTCCCCTCTGCTCAGTTCAGTTTGATAGGCGTACCGTCAGAAATAAGCTGTATGTTGGAATTTTGACCTATGCAACGGACCCACCGAAGCAGTGAGGGTTCTTTTACGTTCCTACGCCTATCCGAGACAGGGGACCCCCGTTTTATAGTCCCTTCAGAAAGACTAGGCTGGGGTTACTTTTCTATATACA
Source organism: Pinctada fucata (assembly GCA_028142955.1). Lineage (NCBI taxonomy): Eukaryota > Metazoa > Mollusca > Bivalvia > Pterioida > Pteriidae > Pinctada > Pinctada fucata. The sequence goes on along the minus strand of AP027102.1, from coordinate 25,835,083 downwards.
AGGTGTAAGCCCACATCACCTGGCGAGGCTCTAAGTTGGTAATCGTCCCTTCACCTGGCGCTCGTCGGATTCGAACCTGTCAGTCTCATGCTTCACTGACCAAGACGTACTTAACGCTTTACCAACATAACTTATTGTCCAGACAAGGTCGGAAGGTCCCTCTGTTATGGGGGTGGGGAGAGAGAGACAAGGAGGTACCACTTCTCCCCTTTCTCGTCCCTTTTCGACCTTAGGAAGTCAATGGCGTAAAGTTCCTCTCGAAAAATTGTCCGTATAAAAAGTCAATGACGTAAGTTCCCCTCTGTATTATAATCCATAGAGAAAGTCAATGGTGTAAGGTCCCCTCTGTATATTATTGTCCATAAAGAAAGTCAATGGTGTAAGGTCCCCTCTGTATATTATTGTCCATAAAGAAAGTCAATGGTGTAAGGTCCCCTCTGTATATTATTGTCCATAAAAAAAGTCAATGGTGTAAGGTCCCCTCTGTATATAATTGTCCATAAAGAAAGTCAATGGTGTAAGGTCCCCTCTGTATATTATTGTCCATAAAGAAAGTCAATGGTGTAAGATCCCCTCTATATATAATTGTCCATATAGAAAGTCAATGGCGTAAGGTCCCCTCCGTTTATAATTGTCCATATAGAAAGACAAAAGCGTAAGGTTCCCTCTGTATATAATTGTCCATATATGAAGTCAATGGTGTAAGGTCCCCTCTGTTATAATTGTCCATATAGGAAAACAATGGCATAAGGTCCCCTCTGTATTATAATCCATATAGAAAGTAAATGGCGTAAGGTCCCCTCTTTATTATAATCCATAAAGAAAGTCAATGGTGTAAGGTCCCCTCTGTATATTATTGTCCATAAAGAAAGTCAATGGTGTAAGGTCCCCTCTGTATATTATTGTTCATAAAGAAAGTCAATGGTGTAAGGTCCCCTCTGTATATAATTGTCCATATAGAAAGTCAATGGCGTAAGGTCCCCTCTTTATAATTGTCCATATAGAAAGACAATGGCGTAAGGTTCCCTCTGTATATAATTGTTCATATAGGAAGTCAATGGTGTAAGGTCCCCTCTGTTATAATTGTCCATATAGGAAGACAATGGCGTAAGGTCCCCTCTGTATTATAATCCATATAGAAAGTAAATGGCGTAAGGTCCCCTCTGTATTATAATCCATATAGAAAGTCAATGGTGTAAGGTCCCCTCTGTATTATAATCCATATAGAAAGTCAATGGCATAAGGTCCCCTCTGTATTATAATCCATATAGAAAGTCAATGGCGTAAGGTCCCCTCTTTATTATGTTCCATGTAGAAAGTCAATGGTGTAAGGTCCCCTCTGTATTATAATCCATATAGAAAGTCAATGGCGTAAGGTCCCCTCTGTATTATAATCCATATAGAAAGTCAATGGTGTAAGGTCCCCTCTGTATTATAATCCATATAGAAAGTCAATGGCATAAGGTCCCCTCTGTATTATAATCCATAAAGAAAGTCAATGGTGTAAGGTCCCCTCTTTATTATGGTCCATATAGAAAGTCAATGGCGTAAGGTCCCCTCTGTATTATAATACATAGAGAAAGTCAATGGCGTAAGGTCCCCTCTTTATTATGGTCCATATAGAAAGTCAATGGCGTAAGGTCCCCTCTGTATTATAATACATAGAGAAAGTCAATGGCGTAAGGTCCCCTCTTTATTATGGTCAATGTAGAAAGTCAATGGCGCAAGGTCCCCCCTGTATTATAATCCATATAGAATGTCAATGGCGTAAGGTCCCCTCTGTATTATGGTCCACATAGAGAAAGTCAATGGCGTAAGGTCCCCTCTGTATTATAATCCATAAAGAAAGTCAATGGCGTAAGGTCCCCTCTGTATTATAATCCATATAGAAAGTCAATGGTGTAAGGTCCCCTCTTTATTATGGTCCATATAGAAAGTCAATGGCGTAAGGTCCCCTCTGTATTATAATACATAGAGAAATTCAATGTCGTAACGTCCCCTCTTTATTATGGTCCATATAGAAAGTCAATGGCGTAAGGTCCCCTCTGTATTATAATACATAGAGAAAGTCAATGGCGTAAGGTCCCCTCTTTATTATGGTCCATATAGAAAGTCAATGGCGTAAGGTCCCCTCTGTATTATAATACATAGAGAAAGTCAATGGCGTAAGGTCCCCTCTTTATTATGGTCAATGTAGAAAGTCAATGGCGCAAGGTCCCCCCTGTATTATAATCCATATAGAATGTCAATGGCGTAAGGTCCCCTCTGTATTATGGTCCACATAGAGAAAGTCAATGGCGTAAGGTCCCCTCTGTATTATAATCCATAAAGAAAGTCAATGGCGTAAGGTCCCCTCTGTATTATAATCCATATAGAAAGTCAATGGTGTAAGGTCCCCTCTTTATTATGGTCCATATAGAAAGTCAATGGCGTAAGGTCCCCTCTGTATTATAATACATAGAGAAATTCAATGTCGTAACGTCCCCTCTTTATTATGGTCCATGTAGAAAGTCAATGGCGTAAGGTCCCCTCTGTATTATAATACATAGAGAAAGTCAATGGCGTAAGGTCCCCTCTTTATTATGGTCCATATAGAAAGTCAATGGCGTAAGGTCCCCTCTGTATTATAATACATAGAGAAATTCAATGTCGTAACGTCCCCTCTTTATTATGGTCCATATAGAAAGTCAATGGCGTAAGGTCCCCTCTGTATTATAATCCATATAGAAAGTCAATGGTGTAAGGTCCCCTCTTTATTATGGTCCATATAGAAAGTCAATGGCGTAAGGTCCCCTCTGTATTATAATACATAGAGAAAGTCAATGGCATAAGGTCCCCTCTTTATTATGGTCCATATAGAAAGTCAATGGCGTAAGGTCCCCTCTGTATTATAATACATAGAGAAAGTCAATGGCGTAAGGTCCCCTCTTTATATTGGTCCATGTAGAAAGTCAATGGCGCAAGGTCCCCCCTGTATTATAATCCATATAGAATGTCAATGGCGTAAGGTCCCCTCTGTATTATGGTCCACATAGAGAAAGTCAATGGCGTAAGGTCCCCTCTGTATTATAATCCATATAGAAAGTCAATGACGTAAGGTCCCCTCTGTATTATAATCCATGTAGAAAGTCAATGGTGTAAGGTCCCCTCTTTATTATGGTCCATATAGAAAGTCAATGGCGTAAGGTCCCCTCTGTATTATAATACATAGAGAAAGTCAATGGCGTAAGGTCCCCTCTTTATTATGGTCCATGTAGAAAGTCAATGGCGCAAGGTCCCCCTGTATTATAATCCATATAGAATGTCAATGGCGTAAGGTCCCCTCTGTATTATGGTCCACATATAGAAAGTCAATGGCGTAAGATCCCCTCTGTATTATAATCCATATAGAAAGTCAATGGCATAAGGTCCCCTCTGTATTATAATCCATATAGAAAGTCAATGGCGTAAGGTCCCCTCTTTATTATGGTCCATGTAGAAAGTCAATGGTGTAAGGTCCCCTCTGTATTATAATCCATATAGAAAGTCAATGGCGTAAGGTCCCCTCTGTATTATAATCCATAAAGAAAGTCTATGGCGTAAGGTCCCCTCTTTATTATGGTCCATATAGAAAGTCAATGACGTAAGGTTCCCCTCTGTATTATGATACATAGAGTAAGTAAATGGCGTAAGGTCCCCGCTATATTATGGTCCATATAGAAAGTCAATGGCGTAAGGTCCCCTCATTATTATGGTTGATGTAGAAAGTCAATGGCGTAAGGTCACCTCCTCTCTTCCTACCACCTCCCACACTTTTCTCCCTTCTCCGCCCCTTTCCTTCCCCTCCCTCATCCCTTTCTGATATCATTCGCCCAGTTCTGTCGCCCCCTCCTCCAATTATGAAAAGTCAAAAGCGTAAGGATCCCTTTTTATTAAATTCAATGTCGTAAGGTTCCCTCTTTACTATGGTTAACACGAAAGTCAATGGCGTAAGGTCCCCTCAGTATTGTATTATAACCGATAAATCTATTTTTTTGCATAGGGGACCTTACGCCATTGTATTTAGCAAAATCGGATTCAGTACCAGCATATCATCACTGTAACTTCAGCGCTTCATCTTCGTACATGGTGTTTTCAATTTTTGAAGCGTTCAACAGACCAAGTACTCCGTTGCTTAGCTCGATATAAACTTTGAATCAAGTTGGCGCGGAATTTAACTTAGAGGTCTGTCTATGTCCCCACCCGCCTTTTTTTTTTTTTGTTGATTTTAAAGAGCAATTCTCTGTAAGAACAAAAAAAAAAAATCAATGACACGTTGGCACGGCATGTCATAGATTCTAGCGATTTTTGGTTTGGAAGTTCAATATATGGAGTTCTAAGTTGAAAATTATCCTTCATTTGTAGAAAAGGGTTGCCGTTGCCATGGTAACCATCTTTAAGGTTTGAAGCAGTAGGAAATTTCATAAGACTTAGGGTGTTTGTGACCTTTGTTGCCATGGAAACGAGTGCATTTATCAATTGCAATAACCACGATTTTTTTCAATCCTCTTGTTATGATTATCCGAAATGGTTTCAACCTTTATCGCTATGCCTCTTGTATAAGAGGTCCAAAAGAGTTCTTTTAATAAGGTTTTTAAAAAATCCTGCATTTTGTGGCTCAAAAGAGCCCCTATTTTGCTTGTTATAAGTCCTTGTTTTTGTGTATTTGTACGGTGTAAAAGCAGAAGTTTTGGGAGTTATTCTTCTCTATATTCAATATGTATTGTAAAAGTTGGCTGGGACCTTGTATCTTTTTTTGCTGGAAACTGCATTTAAGATGGTAACCATGGCAACATTTAAGACAACGTTTTACTATGATGGGTATGTTATGAGTTTATTTTGAACTGTCCAATTATGATATAAAAACAAAATCCCGTTCATATATCTACTGGAGACAAATCAATGCAGAGATGACCTTGACACTTGTTCCAGGTCATCCGTTGTATTTTCAAGGTCACCGTATTGTAATTGATCAGATTTTACCAAAACTGTGATTTTTCGTAGATAAAAAGGATCAATTGTAGAATAAGCCTTTTGAGACAAATAAAACGGCTACATGTAACAAAATAATTGGTATTATAATTATTTCTTAGGATAACTTCAAGAGTTCAATCAACTCTTTGACCTTCTGAAATTGAGGTGTGGATATAAAAAATAGAGGGCATGAAATGGAAAATTCTTAGTTTTTTCGCCTTAACAAAAATATAATACTTGAATATAAAAAGTCAATAAAATCAAGGAATTTCTTTTTAATTCCATCATTTTTCAAAATATATATAATTTATTGGAAAATTCAAAAAGAAAATACTACAAATTTTTTGACAAAAATTTGAAAAATCACATAAATACCGATTTTTTTAGCTCTACTGGTCTCAGACCAGTCGCAACTCCTCTCAAAATATAGGTGATAGAAAGTTCATTCTTTTTGCATCCTACTTGGTATGTGGTCTAGTTGTGCACCTGACATTTGGTTTCAGACCTTGACCCCAGGGTCTTAGAAAATGGGCGTGGTTATGAAAATCTATGTAATTTTGTGCTCGCAACTCCTCTGACACTATAAATGATGGAGACTTAATTCTTTTTGCAATATGATGGGTCTGTGGTCTAGTTGTGCACCTGATATTTTGTTTGAGCCCCTGATCTCCAGGGTCTTAGAAATGGGTGTGGTCATTTTCTCCTATATAACTCTATGTAATCTTGTGCTCGCAACTCCTCTGACACTATAAATGATAGAGACTTAATTCTTTTTGCAATATGGTGGGTCTGTTGTCTAGTTGTGCACCTGGTATTTTGTTTGAGCCCCTGACCCCCAGGGTCTTAGATAATGGGTGTAGTCATTTTCTCCTATATAACTCTATGTAATCTTGTGCTCACAACTCCTCTGACACTATAAATGATTGAGACTTAATTCTTTTTGCAATATGATGGGTCTGTGGTCTAGTTGTGCACCTGATATTTTGTTTGAGCCCCTGACCCCAGGGTCTTAGAAAATGGGTATGGTCATTTTCTCCTATATAACTCTATGTAATCTTGTGCTCGCAACTCCTCTGACACTATAAATGATAGAGACTTAATTCTTTTTGCAATATGGTGGGTCTGTGGTCTAGTGATGCACCTGGTATTTTGTTTGAGCCCCTGACCCCCAGGGTCTTAGATAATGGGTGTGGTCATTTTCTCCTATATAACTCTATGTAATATTGTGCTCACAACTCCTCTGACACTATAAATGATAGAGACTTAATTCTTTTTGCAATATGATGGGTCTGTGGTCTAGTTGTGCACCTGATATTTTGTTTGAGCCCCTGACCCCCAGGGTCTTAGAAATGGGCGTGGTCATTTTCTCCTATATAACTCTATGTAATCTTGTGCTCGCAACTCCTTTGACACTATAAATGATGGAGACTTAATTCTTTTTGCAATATGATTGGTCTGTGGTCTAGTTGTGCACCTGATATTTTGTTTGAGCCCCTGACCTCCAGGGTCTTAGAAAATGGGTGTGGTCATTTTCTTCTATATAACTCTATGAAATCTTGTGCTCGCAACTCCTCTGACACTATAAATGATGGAGACTTAATTCTTTTGCAATATGATGAGTCTGTGGTCTAGTGATGCAGCTGATATTTTGTTTGAGCCCCTGACCCCCAGGGTCTTAGAAAATGGGTGTGGTCATTTTCTCCTATATAACTCTATGTATTCTTGTGCTCACAACTCCTCTGACACTATAAATGATGGAGACTTAATTCTTTTTGCAATATGATGGGTCTGTGGTCTAGTTGTGCACCTGATATTTTGTTTGAGCCCCTGACCCCCAGGGTCTTAGATAATGGGGTGGTCATGCATTTTCTCCTATATAACTCTATGTAATCTTGTGCTCGCAACTCCTCTGACACTATAAATGATAGAGACTAAATTCTTTTTGCAATATGATGGGTCTGTGGTCTAGTTGTGCACCTGATATTTTGTTTGAGCCCCTGACTCCCAGGGTCTTAGAAATGGGTGTGGTCATTTTCTCCTATATAACTCTATGTAATCTTATGCTCGCAACTCCTTTGGCACTATAAATGATGGAGACTTAATTCTTTTTGCAATATGATGGGTCTGTGATCTAGTTGTGCACCTGATATTTTGTTTGAGCCCCTGACCTCCAGGGTCTTTGAAAATGGGTGTGGTCATTTTCTCCTATATAACTCTATGTAATCTTGTGCTCGCAACTCCTCTGACACTATAAATGATGGAGACTTAATTCTTTTTGCAATATGATGAGTCTGTGGTCTAGTGATGCACCTGGTATTTTGTTTGAGCCCCTGACCCCCAGGGTCTTAGAAAATGGGTGTGGTCATTTTCTCCTGTATGACTCTATGTAATCTTGTGCTCACAACTCCTCTGACACTATAAATGTTGGAGACTAAATTCTTTTTGCAATATGATGGGTCTGTGGTCTAGTTGTGCACCTGATATGTTGTTTGAGCCCCTGACCCCCAGGGTCTTAGAAATGGGTGTGGTCATTTTCTCCTGTATGACTCTATGTAATCTTGTGCTCACAACTCCTCTGACACTATAAATGTTGGAGACTAAATTCTTTTTGCAATATGATGGGTCTGTGGTCTAGTTGTGCACCTGATATGTTGTTTGAGCCCCTGACCCCCAGGGTCTTAGAAATGGGTGTGGTCATTTTCTTCTATATAACTCTATGTAATCTTGTGCTCGCAACTCCTCTGACACTATAAATGATAGAGACTTAATTCTTTTTGCAATATGATGGGTCTGTGATCTAGTTGTGCACCTGGTATTTTGTTTGAGCCCCTGACCCCCAGGGTCTTAGATAATGGGTGTGGTCATTTTCTCCTATATAACTCTATGTAATCTTGTGCTCGCAACTCCTCTGACACTATAAATGATAGAGACTTAATTCTTTTCGCAATATGATGGGTCTGTGGTCTAGTTGTGCACCTGATATTTTGTTTGAGCCCTTGACCCCCAGGGTCTTAGAAATGGGTGTGGTCGTTTTCTCTTATATAACTCTATGATATCTTGTGCTCGCAACTCCTCTGACACTATAAATGATAGAGACTTAATTAGGTCTTCCGACTTCCGTCGGAAGACCTATTGTTTTCGTAACCGTGGAAAATTGGATCAGCGATTTCTCAAGAACCCTGTAAGCTAGGACAATGAAAGTTCTCCAACGTTACGTTTGGAGTAAAAGCTAGATTGGTCTTTTTTATTTTTGGTCTCTGTTATTTTTTTTATCATGTTTTTAGTAGATTCAAATATTTGACGGGAGCGTCGAATTACTCAAAAGGACCGAAAATTTCATGTTTTGCTATTTGTAAGCTTAAATATCTCGTATTTTGCTATCTACAATTTCCATTCTTTTTGAAAGTCGACAGCCATGCTAGATATGAAATGCTAGATGCACACTGTAACGATTTATTACGATGACGTCCTTCACCGTCCTTCATATTTCCAAATTCAGAAGTTCATAGGAGGAAGACACTTTTTTGCTTATAATAGTAAACAAAAATTAAGCTTATGAAGTTTCCTAAAAATTTCAATATTATTATTTTTTATCCATGTATCTGTCTTATTTAGTATTTCTGATTTTTCCTATCTCTTACTGTTGAAAAGATATGAGCATCGAAATTTTGAGTTGGGTATTTCGATACACCTTCACGCCAACAGATCGGGCGCACACTAAAATTGGTAGTCCGAGTCCGACTCGAGAAAAGCAGTGTTGAGATTTTCAAATTCCGATTTCACGGCAATGATGAATATGCATTTCATAAATACATTTCGATATACACAATTTGATTTTAAAACAGTTGATTAATTTAGAAGAGATCAGCTACAAACCAGAATTTACACACAAAAAGTGGTAGTTTGATTCCGATTTCTAACCTACAAACCTGTTTCTAAACTTCAATAACTATATTTTGAACATCAAGTTTAATTTCTAATTCTAGCAAACGTTCGAACATAATTTTCGGTTGGTTTATTTACAAATTGATGAACAATTTCTCCAACATTCTTCCCTCCCCTCGTTTTTCGAAAACAGTTCTGTTTATATTGAACGATGTCGCCATGATGGAAATTCAAAATAAACTTTGAAAAAAGGGAAGGGGGGGGGGGGGGTCCAAATTTGAACCTGCACAGCGAGAACCTCATGGTATTTATATATATATATATATTGAACGTAACTTGTTATTACCATTTCTCTTCTCAAGAAAATTGGTTCTACAGCTACGAGCTCGCCTTTTTTATGGGGGAAGGGGGCAGGAAGAATTTGCAAAAAAAAAATCCCGGCTCTGAAAAATGCTGAAAAAAATATTCCGGCCCAAAGGGCCGGCAATTTTTTTTTTCCCGGACCATGCAAAAGTAAGGATACATTGCATGATATGGAAATTTTTGCTGGCCCTTTGTGCCAGACAATTTAAAGTCAAAAAATTAATTAATATAAATACAAACTGTTCACATAGCTGTATCTACCAGAGACCTAATACGCATAGGCACAAAAATCTAGAAAAGGTTCTATTTAAACATCATACAATCTGTCTGAAATTCGCTAATTGCAAAGAGACATCTGAAGGAACGGTTATTAACTCTTAAAACATTGATGTGACGTCATGCCTTTGTTCGAACAGTCCGAAATTTACCTTTGACTGTCCAATATCAAATCTAGGTTGCGTTTATTAGAAAAAATATACGCGACCTAGATTAAATATTGGACGGTCAAAGGTAAATGTATTTTTTGGCATCTACAGGACAACCGTTACAATCCTTATTTACAAATCACGTGGCAAGAATTCCATGTATCATGGTACTGACTATTCCAATTTTTGCTATTTTTTCCGAAGTTGACAAAATCCAGCACAATCTTATGTATCTAAAGAATCGGCCGTTGTGTCGGAAATGACAATGAAAGAGACATTATAGTTTAGTCCGTTTTTTCTTTTTTTCTTCGGTCTAATTTTTTTCCCATCTTTTTAATTTTACTTATAATTAAGATTTTTTGCTCGACTTTTTCTAGTCCGAAACACCTGACCTAAATCCAGCATTTGATGGTTATTTTGATCCAGTCCCCGAGCCCCCCCCCCCCCCCCCCCCCCCCCCCCCCCCCCCCCAGTGCAAATAACCGTCAAAGGCTGGGTTTAGGTGTCAGGTCTCTTCAAAATATCTTCCTGAATTTTTTCATTCATTTAACCTTGCACATAGTAATTATAACGTCCCCATTGATTTCTTTTCGGTATATTATTTCTTGCTTGTCCGGAAAACGGCACTTTTAGGGACACGTGCTTTTATTTATCCAAAGAAGCTTCAACTAAATCGTCATCACGCAAAGTATTCTCGTTGATTTTTCCCAAACATTGCATCCAGTTTCGTCTTGGTTTACGGAATCTGCGTCAGAATTTGTCACCATTTTGTTTTAATTGAAAATTTCATCTCCGTTATCTTCTTTTATAAAACGACTCCCTACTGCTTAGAACCTGGAGTGATTACATTTCGTTACAGTAATTAACATAATAAGAACAAAGTCAATGGTCATGCCACTTTGAATAGTGATCAATGTTTTAAGTACGATATACGCCTCAAACAATTCATTCTTAAAGATATTGGACAGTTTTCGGCCCTGCAGGCCTCAAACTGTCCAATATCTTTAAGAATGAATTGTTTTCGGCGTATATCCAATACATACTCTGTAACAGCGGGGAGTTTAACTTACACAGACATTCACAACATTTGACAATTTGTTTAAATCCGGCCCGAAGAACCGGCGAAAATTTTTCTCCGACTCTGGTAATGGCTGAAAAAAATGGCCTGCTCAGAAAATTGCTGAAAAAATTTTACCGGCTGGCAATAGAATTCCTGCGCCCCCCCCCCCCCCCCCCCCAAAAAAAAAAAAAACAAATGGTTGCTCACCAACAATTATCGGTTTGAAAATTTAATGTTACTGCTATTTGAAAACTTAAATATATAATATAAATACATGTAATGTGACGTCCTTCATATTTCCAAACCAAAAATTGTATATATAGGAGGAAGACACTCTTGTTGCAACCGCAACAAGAAACCTTTCTAGTTCTTTTTGCAATATGATGGGTCTGTGGTCTTATTGTGCACCTTATATTTTGTTTGAGCCGCTGTCCCCCAGTAGGGCTGGGTATTGCGGCCCAAAAAACATATTGCGATATATATTGCGATACAAGATTTCATATTGCAATTTATTGCAATATTTAATCCTTTTATAAATAGCATTATTGTTTACAGAAAAACACTAAAACAAGACACAGTCTATATTTTTATCATCAGTATTATTGCTGATTCTGTCTATAGTCAAAGTTTGGGATCACAGAAAATAGAGAAATAAAGTCGTAAACAATGAAATAAAAGTCGTGTTCCTTTCACAAATACTTAAGAAATGACTGTCTTACTTTTGGTGTTCATGGGTGTATAATTCTGGTTGGACACGTGCAAATTTTCCGAGAATCGCGAAGCGAATTCTCGGAAAATTTGCACGTGTCCAACCAGAATTATACACCCATGAACACCAAAAGTAAGACAGTCATTTCTTAAGTATTTGTGAAAGGAACACGACTTTTTGCACGTGTCCAACCAGAATTATACACCCATGAACACCAAAAGTAAGACAGTCATTACTTATATTTACATTTATTCTAATTATCGGTCATTTTTATTTGCATGAACATCGCACATTTTGCCTATAACAGCGTCAAATGTATCTTAACTTTTGTAAATTCTCCCTACATGCAAAACTTGAACGTGACGCCAGAATAGCAACCCAAGTTATTGGAATATAATTATAGTTGCCTAATGGGCGTTAGTTTAAACATATTTATTTGAAAATCAGCATAAATGTACATTTGATCGAACAAACAATTTTGGGATAAGAAAAAAAGCTAAAAGCTTATATAAATTCTTCTCCCATGGGCATGCACCAGCAGATCTAATGGTGAGAAGTTCGCATTTGTAAGCAAAAAGTAGAAAACATTATAAATTTTAACAAGCATAACAAAATGAAGTAAACAAGACTAGCAAAGTATAACGAGGCGATTCCTTTCGAATTCCCTTTTTTCATTTATTTATTAGGATATGTATATGATAGAATTTTACGAAAAGCGCTTCGTTTCGAGGATGAATTTTTGTACATTAGTAAATAGATGTTCGTTGAATTCATTTGGTTTATTTTCGTCTCCAAAGAGAAGAACAGTGCATGTAGGTTGAAAGGATAGAGAATTTATCAGGATTTGTCTTTGACTAGCAAATTTAGGGCACTCGAGTAAAAAGTGAAAATTCGATTCAGTCCTACCGCATGAACAATATGGATCGGGTTCTATATTTCGCAGAAATAAATGTTGTTTAAGAGAACTGCAGCGCATTCGCATACGTGCGTGTAGTACTTGACCGCGGCGGGTACCTGAAAAGTAATATTTAGGAATGAACTTTGATATCGGATTATAATGTCTATCAAGTGAGGATTTAAATGCGTTAATCGATGTGGAATTTCTTATACTAAGTGGTATATTGTTCCAGAGACGGATGCAGGATGGAAAGAAACTATTGTGGTGGTAGGAGGTTCTGCTTTGCTGCGAGCGTAAGTTGTTAGAATGTCTTGTATTATAACCATGAATAGTATCAAAATTCGATGGAAGGAGATCACTCAAATAGTCGGGAGTAAGATTATTGATAATTTTGTAAAATTGCGTAAGTTTATGTTTTTCTCTTCTTAGCTCTAACTTTTCCCAACCACATTCAGAAAATAAAGTTTCAATACTGACAAGTCTAGTTGCACCTGTGACAATTCTAGCCGCTTCCGTGTTTACGTTTTCGAGTTTCTGTTTATAGTAATTTGGGCAATTATCAAAAATTATGTCAGCGTATTCTAGGGTGGGTCTTATAAAAGAAAAGTACATTATTTGAAGTGTTTTTCTGTCTAGGTCATATTTTAAGCTTCTTAAGATGTTTAATTTATGGTTTGCTTTAGTAGTAATTATGTCGATGTGTTCTCCCCAGTGTAGTGTATTATTAATGGTAATGCCTAAGTGTTTGTGACTAGAAACTTCTTTAACCGGAGTGTTATCAAAAACTAATGTTGGATGGGTATTTTGGTTGATTTTTCGAGAAATTAATAAAGATTCTGTTTTTTGGGGGTTGAAGTCAACAAGCCATTTAGTAGACCAGTCATGTACTAATTTGAGATCGGAATTCAGTAAATCTGAAGCATTAGATATGTGTGACCGAGAACAAATTAGACATAATTTGTATTTTTATTCATTTTAAATGTTTGATTGAGATGTTAGTTTAACATATCAAAATTACTTTTCTATCGGCTTCACAAAGTTACAGATCTGAGACATTCCGATTGACCATTGTTGACATTGCTTTTATTACTTTCCCTTTCATGTTGTGACACGTTAAAATACTGTAAGGCCTGAGGCATCAACTCTCGTATCTATTCAAATCTTTCTATTGTTAAGTTAATCCCTTTAATCCTCTTTGTAAATAATTCTCCTCCTGGCGTAATTGTTAATCATTCGTTTCATGTAAATTGACATGCTAATCTTTATATACCTGTTTTATGCTTTGTATCGTCAGTTTGGAGCTAGACGTTGAACTAGCACTATCCACTCTACAATTCGGAATTCAATTAAAGTTGTTACTCTCATTGTTGACCAGCATTTGTATCATTATTACACGCATCTCAGCGTACATTACCAGAGACGTATTGTTCTACTATCATCTTGGATATAAAAGGAGCAGGATAAGACTCCTATCGTATCTTTGACGGGCAGACTAAATAGAGAGAGTCTGGCCCGGTCCCTGATAGCACAACCAGAAGTGCACGAGAATTAGGGACCTACTTCGGGGATAATTCCTACATCCCCCTAGCACCAAAGCCCGGTGTTAAATTGGTAGAAGAATCCGGCGTGTTGACTTCTTAGCTCAACACAGATCCTGTACGTACCTCGAGCTGCCAAGAGAGCGAAATTCCCCAAACCAACGCAAATGGATCGATGAATGCTGTACGCAACATGGAGTTCAACTTGCGACCACAATGGAGACAGTGGACATATGCCCCTCGTCAAGAACCAACGTGTAGACGCTGTGGACTTACGCATTTTACAAAAAAACTGTTTTGCACGCGACAGAAAATGTTTCAAGTGTCATAAAATCGGGCATTACGGACGAGTTTGTTATTCGCAAAAACAAACCCAGTCGAAATCAAGCGATGAAAATTCTGAGAAGGCAAAGTCAAAAGGCAAGAAAGACAGAGATTCAAGACGAATTTCCGAGTATTTCATGAGGAAAAATATCATGCGTGAGCTGCCATTTTCTTCTCTTAGACCAACAGCTTTTCAGGAAACAGTTACCAACTGCAGTGCTTTAAAAATCGAATTAAAAATCGTAAAACAGAAGCTTGAAATGTGTAAAAAAGAACAGGACAAGCATATTAGAACACTATCGGAAAATCTTGAAACTTCAAAAGAAGAAAACGATGATTTAAAAAAGGAAGTACGTGATTTTCAAAAACGCGAGAATGAAATGCAGAAGAAATTATCGACATTCGAAAACTTAAACAAGGAACTGAAAGAAAATTTGGAATCCGTGACAAAACGCGAAAACGAAGCTAGTGAAAAACTGAAACGATTCGGAAATACGGAACAAACGTCAGCGACAATTCGGGAATTACAAGTTCAGTTGGACAGTAAATGTAGCTTCATTGATTTTATAACAGAGAGATATCATGAAATGCAGAACGAATACTGTGAAAAATTAGAAAGTGAAAAGAAATTTGCAGAAAAGGAAAAACGTCTTCGGGAACAAACAGAAGAGGTGTGCAGAGAAAAAATTCGGGAACTAGAAGCGACAATAAATTTCCAACTGGACCTTATTCGACAAAATTCCAACCATGTGCATCAAAATCGTAACCATGGTAACCGTCCGAACCACAAAAATTACAGAGGACGCGGCAGATTTTATTGAAACCAAATGCGAGGACGCATTTAACGGGAGGAGGAGAATACTGTGACCGAGAACAAATTAGACATAATTTGTATTTTTATTCATTTTAAATGTTTGATTGAGATGTTAGTTTAACATATCAAAATTACTTTTCTATCGGCTTCACAAAGTTACAGATCTGAGACATTCCGATTGACCATTGTTGACATTGCTTTTATTACTTTCCCTTTCATGTTGTGACACGTTAAAATACTGTAAGGCCTGAGGCATCAACTCTCGTATCTATTCAAATCTTTCTATTGTTAAGTTAATCCCTTTAATCCTCTTTGTAAATAATTCTCCTCCTGGCGTAATTGTTAATCATTCGTTTCATGTAAATTGACATGCTAATCTTTATATACCTGTTTTATGCTTTGTATCGTCAGTTTGGAGCTAGACGTTGAACTAGCACTATCCACTCTACAATTCGGAATTCAATTAAAGTTGTTACTCTCATTGTTGACCAGCATTTGTATCATTATTACACGCATCTCAGCGTACATTACCAGAGACGTATTGTTCTACTATCATCTTGGATATAAAAGGAGCAGGATAAGACTCCTATCGTATCTTTGACGGGCAGACTAAATAGAGAGAGTCTGGCCCGGTCCCTGATAGCACAACCAGAAGTGCACGAGAATTAGGGACCTACTTCGGGGATAATTCCTACATCCCCCTAGCACCAAAGCCCGGTGTTAAATATGTTTGAATGGTCGATGATTATGTAGATTGATGTATCGTCGGCAAAGAGTTTGATTGTGCATTTAATATCAATTACTATGTCGTTAATAAAAAGTAAGAAGAAGAGGGGGCCTAATATGGAGCCTTGAGGAACTCCTGCATGTATGTTTTTGGCTAAATAAAATTGGAGTTTTGCAAGGGGAGATAATTTCGCCTCTTTTGTACTCTTTATATGTTAATGATTTTGAATTAGAATTCATAAGTAACAATATGCCTTACATTGAGTTACAAGAGTTATCTCTCTTTTTACTGATGTATGCCGATGATATGGTATTACTGGCACAATCGGCTCCAGACCTACAGGCTTTATTCAACTCTCTTGATGTGTACACAGATAAATGGTCGCTAGAGGTTAATGTGATTAAAACAAAAATAATGATATTTAGAAATGGAGGTAAAATAAGAACTGATGAAGAATGGTTTTATAAGAATGAGAAAATAGAAGTAGTAGATACTTTTTGTTACCTAGGTCTCTTATTGAATTACAATGGAAAATTTTATGTCACTCAGAAGCAACTATCCCTACAATGTAAGAAAGCTGTTTTTGCCCTTAAAAGAAAATGTTTAAATATGCAGCTTAATATTGTTACTTTATTATCTCTCTTCGATTCTTATATAAGTAGCATAGCATGTTATGGTTGTGAGGTGTGGGGTTTTCATGCTGCCCCAGACATTGAAAAAATACAAATTGATTTTTGTAAAAATATGCTAGGTGTCAAGAGATCAACTCCAAATTCTGTTATTTACTGTGAACTTGGGAGATTACCTTTAATATGCATCCGAAAAATTCGTATTCTAAAATATTGGTTAAAACTGTTGAAGACAAATAATTGTATTTTGAAGAATTGTTATGAGTACATGAATATTGAGTGTGAATCTAGAAGTAATTGTAAAAATTGGGTTTCTGATGTGAAAAATTTACTATGTAGCATAGGTTTAATGGATTTATGGATTAATCAACATGTAGAGAAGCCAGAATATATTTTAGGTGTGGCAAAGCAACGTTTATTTGATATGTATAAGCAGTCTATTTTGTCCGATATTGATGCCTCACCAAAATGTTTCATTTATAGAAATTTAGTTGACAATTTCACATTGCAAAATTATTTGTTGAAACGTATTCCATCTGAATACAAAAGACTAATTTGTAAACTTCGGGTATCCTCTCATTGTCTTAGCATAGAAACTGGTCGTTATAAGAAAATCCCTTTAAATAGACGATATTGTCCTATATGTAAAGAAGATGTTGAAGACGAATTTCATTTTATTTTGAAATGTCCCCATATTACTCATTTAAGACAAAAGTTTATAAAAAGATATTATTTTGTAAGGCCCTCTGTCTTTAAACTTATACAATTGTTATCAACTCCAAATGTTAAAGAACCATGTGCTTTAGGAAAATATATTAAGTGCGCTTTTAGTTTAAGGAAGAATATTACTTAGATTAATTCTTTAATGTTTTATTGATATAATATCGACCATTAGACTATCTCTCTTTTGTGACTATATTGTGTAATATTATATGTTAGAAAATTGTATTGATATCTATAAGCTGTATTGCTTTCGATTAATAAACTATACCATGTTGATGAATGAAGACTCAATACCATTGATGACAACTCTTTGTTTTCTACCAGAAAGATATGATCTGACCCAAGAAAGAAGATTGCCAGAAATACCCAAATTTTGAATTTTGAATAGAAGACCCTTATGCCAAACACGATCGAAAGCTTTACTTATGTCGAAGAATATTGATCTTATTTCTTTACCCGCGTCTATAGCACTTGAAAATTCGTTCTTGAGAAAAAGAAGTTGGTTTGCCGTGGAATCCCCTCCCCTAAAGCCTGACTGATGATAAGTGAGAATATTGTTATCAATAATGTAATTATACAAATATTTGTAGACACATCTCTCAAAAACTTTGCTTATGTTGCATAAAAGGGAAATGGGACGATAATTATTTACTATTTTGGGGTTATCTTTTTTATGGACAGGTACAATATTTGCAAGCTTCCAGGAGTCAGGATATGTTTTCTTTTGAAGGGATAAATTGAATAGTTTACTTTTAAAAGGGTGTAGATAGTACCTGTGACGATTCTTTAAGAAGCCTGGCACTTAGCTGGTCGGGGCCAGTTGCTTTGTGTATATCTAATAAATTTAGGACATCTAATACATCAATGGAAGTTACATTAATATCTTCTAAGGTGCTGTATTCGAGATTGTTTATATTATTATTTGGGGGAATTTCTTTGTTTTGATCATTTAAATTTGATTGCGAGGCAAAGTATTGGTTTAAATAATTTGCTTTATCAATATCCTCAGTGATAGTTTTACCGTCATCGTCTAGAAGGACGTTTATGGAATTTGACTTGCATGAGAGATTTGTTACCTTATTTACAAGTGACCACCAGTCTTTATTTGAAAAAGAGTTTGTTTTTATCTTATGACATAGATTTTCGTGATATTTAATTTTTGCGTTACGTAGATTATCAATAACTTTATTTCGATAAGCTTTAAATATATTCCAGTGATACTGGCTATTTGTTTTTTTGGCTTTTCGCCTAGATCTATCGCGTTTTTGCATTAGTTTCTTTATTTCGGTAGTTATCCATGCTAAGTCATTCGTTCGAATTGTTATATAACGGTTAGGTATAGTTTCAGAAGCTATTTTTAGAATTGTGTCAGTAAATGATGTGATTACGTGATCGATATTATCCGATGACTTCAATATTTGATCCCAATCAATATTTTCTAATTTAGATCTGTATTGTTCGAAGTTTCCTTTATCGTATAGCCAAATTTTTCTTCGGATTGTTTTGTTTAGATTTTTACTTGTATTTAATAATGCAACAATAGGACGATGGTACCTGATATTGACGTCAAGAAAGGGCTCACGTGATGAACTATAAACTATTTTGTCAGGGTCGTTAGTAAGAAGTAGGTCTATAAGTGTCGATGCATTTTCTGAGAAGGAAGTTGGTTCAGTAATCAATTGTGTTAAACCAAAATTGTTAGAGATATTTTTTATTTTAGTATCGACTGAAGTAAGTTGATTTTCGTTAAAATCGCCAGTAATCAAGATATGCTTTATATTAGTTTCGATTGCAAGTTCTATTGATTCTTCGATGAGGTTCCAGGATTCAACTTTACTGTCGGGGGGTCTATAAAAGGTACCGAGTAAAAATTTGTCCGATTTTATGGTAAATTCTATCCATAAGCATTCAATACCATTTATTTCCAAGTCGTTTCGACGTTTTGAACATAAGTAATCTTTACAAAATACAAGAACGCCTCCACCGGGTTTATCATTTCTGTCCTTTCTGAACGGGGGATCAAAATTATCGAGAAGGATTTCGGTATCAAGTATGGAATCGTTGAGCCAGCTTTCGGTGAAGGAGAGAATGTCGAAATGTTTAAGTTCTGCATTTATTACGTCCAATTTTGGTTTAAAACTTTGAATATTCAGATGGAGTAATGCGAGGAAGCGGTTTATATCTTTGGAGAAGGCACTTGTATCGTTTGTAGATAAACTGAGGGTCGAATCGGAGGAATTCACGTTCGATGGCCCTGGGTTCGATTCGACGTCACCGCAACATATTAGTAACAGAAGTATAATCGAAAGGAACATTATGAGTAAGGCTAAGTTCATAACAGAAGTAAAATAAACGCAATTTGTATGATTAACTCTACATATCCTACCGTTGAACTGTCCTATCCTGGCCCTGTACTGTGAAATAGAGATGTTCATCTTAAGTAATTGGTGTATCTTTTATATCGTAGTCCAGGACCAGGATGGGACCGCTCACAGTGATGAATGATTGACATGTTGTACAATAAGAAAGAAATCGCCAATATTGTAAACGTGTAGAATAAGAAAAATCAAAAATGAAAAGAAACTGAACAATGAACATATGTACAAGATGCTGGGTACATAGCGGGTCTGTAGCCATAGGGGACAAAAAAACCCAGATTCAGTGGTATAACATATAAAACATAGATTATAGTGAGCCATCGTCAAATGGATGGTACTATGGAGAATACTTATGAAAGGTATATATATATTCAAAAACATCACGGAACTGTCGAGTATAACATGTTCGACTAGAAAGTGTACTTGAGTGTAACTAAAGTTGAGTCGAAGTGGTTTATCATCTTGCCCTTATTTGAGAGAGAGAGAGAGAGAGAGAGAGAGAGAGAGAGAGAGAGAGAGAGAGAGAGAGAGAGAGAGAGAGAGAGAAAGAGAGAAGTACAGTGGTGTATTTAAACATATTTACTGTACACATCAGTCATTGTCCTTGATAATGTGCCCAAGTGATTGCTCAGAGAGAGAGAGAGAGGAACTTTTATCTACTTATAACCAGAGTACAAATTTCAGATATGATCGAAACATGTATCTAACATGATCTGCTACTTGCAGCAAACAAACTTAAATATTAAAATAAATTATGTAACTATGACATATCTAATATGCAATGTTCTGCTACTTGCAGAAAAGAAACTTAATAGCAGCCGGAAAGACTGCGACTGATACTCGTATACGTATTACTAGTATAATGTCAATGTTTGACAATCGACTTAATCGAGGTAAAATTCGACATTATGAGTCACAATTAGAATTTATGCACACACACACATATAGATAAACAAATATATTCAAATTAATCAGAGAGGGAGAGAGAGAGAGAGTTTTAGCACAAAAAAGGAATAGCGAGATGAAAATTAATTCTTCAAGGTCAGTCAAGATTATCCTCATTCATGGTGAGCGCATATCTTGCAGTACTAGCTGTAAGGCCTAGTCCGATAGGCCAAGCTGGAACACGTGATACTCAGGTTGGGCGTTCAACATGGGGAATCTACTAGTAATGTAAATATAAACAGTTGAAACTTGAAAAAAGAAAACTGTGAGGCTTCATCAACACAAGCCAATGTGAAACATACATGTAATAATGATGTGAAACGTAACCAGGGTTTTTTTTTTTTTTTTTTATTCGGGAAAGGTGCCTGTGTCTGACCCATTTGGGAAAATTTTTTAAATTGTTATTTTTCTTAATACAAATTCTCACCAAAGTCTAACCCTATAATTATAAAGTATCCTTTATTAACACTGCTAATTCATTTATTTGCTTGAGCTGAACAAGGGATGAAATGCACGTAGACATTTTGTGCTGACTTCCAGGTTTTCATGTGCTTTTTTTTAAAAAATATTTTCTCTTTGGGAATTTAAGAGTGATATTTTGGAGGAAAAATATAGGAAATTTGGCATTTGGAAGGGGCCGAAAAAAAAACCACTGGACGGTCGGAACTAACAAAAAAATGTCCAAAGATGGGAAACTAGCTGAGTTCAGTCAATTAAGAAGAATCATGTTGTTTTGAAGTTGATTATGAAACGAAACAATTTAGAATATAAATGAGAGATTGCCATATCGTCAGCTTATATTTCCTCTGACTGAGAACGTCAATCTCTGGTTGCTCAATGAAACGCCATAAGAACATATATTTTATTGAAATAAGGATGAATTCGATTGTTGAAACGTATTTTTGTTTGTCGTTTTTGACCAGGATACTTTCTATGCAACGATTACTCTGTAAAGTAAAATATTGAACTCGAACCGGTATTTCGAAAAACGTACCGCGGTACGTATTGGAAACGAAAATATCGCGGTGCACCGATATGTCAATAAAATTGCACAGCCCTATCCCCCAGGGTCTTAGAAAATGGGTGTGGTCATTTTTTCCTTTATAATTCTATGTAATCTTGTGCTCGCAACTCCTCTGACACTATAAATGATGGAGACTTAATTCTTTTTGCAATATGATGGATCTGTGGTCTAGTGTTGCACCTGATATTTTGTTTGAGCCCCTGACCCCCAGGGTCTTAGAAAATGGGTGTGGTCATTTTCTCCTATATAACACCATATGATGGAGACTCAATTATTTTTGCAATATGATGGATTTGTGGTCTAGTTGTGTCATTGATAGTTCATTTGAGCCTGAAGGCCCCTAGGATCTTTTAAAATTGATGTGGCTTTCTTTTTTTGAAATACTATATCTCGGATATTATAAATTATATGAGTGATATTATAGTTGCAGTCTAATGGATATGTTGTTTTGTCGTGCTACTTATAATTTGTTAGAGCACCTGCTCCCTATGGTCTTTGGTTAAAAAAAGAAAGGAAATTGATGTTTTAAAGAAAAAACAACCAGGAGAGCTACAGTCTCGTCAGAGACTTCTGGTTTAGTCTAAGTTAGAAATGACCTTGAACTTCAAGTCAATGACCTTAGAAATTTTCAATGATTTCAAATCAAATGAAATAGTCCTATGAGTTCATTTTTATATTTTCATGGTCATAAGTAGTATTTATTATGAGTTAAATCAATTTTAAAAGGTACTATATTCAAGCCTTAACGCTTAAAGTTGCCATAGCAACGGTTTTTGACGTAAAAATTGAGATGAAGAGCTCAAAGATCCCAACTTCGATTTTCTTTCATTATTTTTTAAGGGACATTACTTTTCAAAATAACCCATCATAGGTCATGAAAAGGTCTGCATTTAGTGATAATTGACAAAAAAAAGTGTAAAACTCACATAAAAATGATCCCTAAATTTACCTTCATTTTTGACTTGAATTTTCCTTATTTTGGCTGGGCACAGTAAGCGTCCTGTTGTATCTATCATAAAACTGAATGCATTTTGCAAGAAAGGAGGTAATTATGCCCAAAAGGTACGAAAATGAAATATCTGCTTCAAAGGTATCCATGGCAACGAAGTATCTAAAAGTAGGTTACTTCACAGTCTTTAAGGTAGCACAAAAAGACATATCTCGTTGTCATAGCAACCGGAATTCACATTGACCGGAAACTTTAATTTTTGCAATTAGGACATCATATATACCCAATATGCAAAAAAACATTGAAATCTATGACATGGCGTGGCGCCAGGATTTTGGTGGTAACAGAGAATTGGTCCTAAGTCGTCTTTGAACACTGAAAGTATTTACAAGTCTTGTTGAAATTAAGATATTCATTAAATTTTCTGAGAACAATTTCTTTTTTTTGTGTGTGTCTTTTTCTTAAATAAATATCATATTGAAAAATAGAGTCGTTTTTCCATAAAATGTATTCAAACCAGTTCAATACAGTGTTCATTAGGGGTAATCGGTTCTTCAAATCGTCGCCCTACTATATCACTAGTCGAAGGATTGAAGAATTGAAGTAATAATGTGAAGATTTGAAGTAATGATGCGAAGAATTGAAGTATTGATGAAATGATGCGAAGAAACGATTATGTCTTCAAAGAATGCGTAGATTTGAAGTAATGATGCGAAGAATTGAAGTACATGTAATCACGCGAAGATTTGATGATGCGAAGATTTGAAGAAATAATCGTTTCTTCGCATCATTTCTTCAAATCTTCTCATCATTAATTACTTCAATTCTTCGCGTCGTTGCTTCAATTCTTCAATTCTTCTACAGGTGATATATAGCAGGCCGAAGATTTGAAGAACGATGTAATGTCCCCTTATGAGCACCGTAGTTCAACGTTGTACATATGTTTTCTATATATAAAATATTTAAAGAATCATATATGTCAAACATAAGTCGCACATTTGTGGTCAACTCAACTCAACTCAACTCAGATTTATTGGCATCAAACAAACATGTTCATAGCCTAATACATATAAAAAGACAAATGCATATACAATTTTACGATGGAATATATATAGTTACAGTGGGTAGCCAGAGGGCATATATAAATTATACAGAAATATTTAACAATGATGCTCTGTCGAAGATTGAGTCGTATGCGATCTCAACTGTTTTGCTTTAGAAGAGATGTTTAACAATGGCTTTAATTTGGACCTGTTTGACCAATGACAATAATATTTTGGCAAAAATTTTCTTCTTATATCGTAAATTTAACAAGGACGTGTTAGTAATAAATGATATTCATCTGGTGTTCTCTCTATGAAAATGTAACGGCAACCCATGAAACCAGTCTCAGAATTTGAAATAAGTTTATCAAGTGTTGACTATATTCTTTTACTAATAATACCAGATATAATTTTTATAATAAATAAAATTTACATGTAATAAGGTAATAAGGTAATGGGACGCCAGTTTTTCAATAAGTGTCTAGCTTTATCTTTCTTTGGAATATATGCGATGATACCTAAATGTTGGGAGATTGACAGTGACTTTTTATCAAATATATCATTTATGGATCTAATTAATTTTTTTTAATCAGACCAGAAAAAAATTGTAAAAATCTGCTGTGAAGCCTGAGGAACCTGGGGACTTGCATTTCTGCATACCTTTAATCACACTAAGCACTTGTGTTCCAGAAATAGGTTCATGAAGAAGTATAATGCCTCAGAATCGCTAAGTTTTGAAATTTCATACGAGTCTAGAAGGATATTCAAATCAATATTGTCAATGTTTTCTTCATTATCAGAGTATAGTTTTTTATAGAATCGTTATAGACATTCTTTCGGAATTTTACATTTTCACCATTTATTTCCAATGACAAATATGGATAATGGCCATATCCCTATATACAGCACATAATCGATAATTCAGAAAATCATAAACCGAAGGCATACAAAATCAGGATAAAACAGAAACCAAAGCAAACAAACAAAAACCTCCACCACATGAAAAGAAGCGAACT
Organism: Pinctada fucata; assembly: GCA_028142955.1. Lineage (NCBI taxonomy): Eukaryota > Metazoa > Mollusca > Bivalvia > Pterioida > Pteriidae > Pinctada > Pinctada fucata. The sequence continues at coordinate 25,810,641 of AP027102.1, read as the reverse complement.
CCCGATATGGGAGTGAGACCAGGTGCCCAGGAAGAGTAAGCATATCCTGCTTGCATGTAACCTCCGCCGCCAGTAGAACTGTAACATCCGGTTACTTCCATTTCGGAAAACATAGAGTACAATCTTTGGTTGGATGGTTCAAATGGTCTATGACAGAATATCATCCACCATTCTGGAGAGTGGGACATCATAGTGTATGACGAGTTCTCCATATCGACCGTAGAACTTCCTCAGTGACGATGATAGTCGGTCACAAACATATCACTGACTGAGAGAGCTTATCTGAAAGACGTCTAGCTCTCAGAACAATATGCGTATATTTGTTACTTGCTCTGGCATATCGTATCAACTGAGATATGAACACGCCATAAGCAGGCGATGAAAGGATGTTGCTACTATTGTGAGTGCTGTTGAGATTATCGTCAGGATCTTCTTTAACTCATTACTACTCAGAAAAGGAAAGTTGTGATGCTGAGATTGAAGTCGTCACATTTGTCACAGAGTGAGGTGTTCATGTGACCATCAGTGTCGTAGGACAACATAATGTCCAAATAGGATGCTGAATTATTTGTCTCTGTAGTTTCTTTGACTTCAAGCTCCGAAGGATAGATACAGCTCAGGTAATCCGCGAATTTTGGATTATTGATAGACAACACATCGTCTATGTATCTGTAAGTGAAGTTGAAGTGAGAACACACTTAAAATATGTAGCGTGGGCTCTGGGGACCACACGTTTTCCCATTGATTTCGAAAGAACTAAAAAAAAAATGTCAGCTATAATAATGTCAAATAACCGAAGATATTACAAAAGAAATCATTCTTGATATCAATTCACTATATAAAGGTATAAAAATACATACAAATAAAACTTTACTGTCTGATAGACGCCGAAATATCGACATCAATATTATGTCGTTCCCTATATATATACGAGTTGGAGAAATTCTGAAAAATATATCCGACTTTCTTCTAAGACAGTACTTTAGCCTGTTTCATAGAAATTCTTATGAAAAATTTCATGACTGTTCGTAACTTATGATTGATTAGTTTTACTTTCTAACTAGATTTAGCGAAGTTTTGTTTCTGAATTTATATTTAGTATGTAAAAATGATGTAAGAAAACATAATACATTCTAACTAGAAAAAAAGTTTACAACATTTTATTCCATGATGAAAGTTACGAAAATTCCTGAATTTGTTCGTAAGAACTTTTGTGAAATTGGGCACAGTACTGTACAGGATTATTTCAGATGTTGACACTGAGATTTTTAAATAAGATAAGATTGAAAAAAAAATTCAATTTCTCTTCAAACTTGAGTCGACCCATGTCTAAATGGTAATATTCCAACGCTTCTTGTTTGAAAGAATAAGTGCTTTTATATACCTGTTCCACGTCTGACACTAATTTGAAATATTTATTAATTTTCAAGGCGAACAAGAATTGTTTTTTATATTCGATTTATAATGTATTATAGCTTTTGTTAAAGACAACAAAACAAAATGAATGAGAATGTAACACGTCTCTCTCCCCCCCCTCTCTCCATATTTCAAATATCATAAAAAGGGGAAGAAAGTTCATCTATGTTTTGTCATTTATCATACAATACTGTTTCGGGACGTCAAATGAATAATTATCAAGAAACACCCAGAACTTGAACTTGATGACAATGTTGCCAGAAGAACTTACGAGGCAATATGTATTTAGAGCAGATTATGATATTATCAAGATGTTTATGTTGTAGTTATCCGGATTATCATGGCGTTTAACCCTCCAACTCCACGAAAAACTGGAGGTAATTGTTAATATATCACTAGACATGTCGGGATGCTATACCTCTCAATAGAACAGGTACAATCGAAACCGAGAAACTGACTATATTTTTATAATTCACGCTTTATTATAAAATCATTTATTCAGAAACATTTACTATCATCATACCAATAATTCTGCAGTAAAACGGTTTTAGTTTTCACAATAAAAGAATCGTAAATCGTATCAATCAATTGCACCTGACTTTAGTATAAATAGGATAAGTCGTGGCTAATTCGAATGATTTATGAATAAAGATGGCAACTCTTACAGGCGGTACCACTTTGGTTTGCATGGCAGTTTTTCTTTTTGAATTAGGTAATTCAACTTTGATTAAGTAATTTCGGCCGCGGAGTTATTTTAGTATATAAAAACATTTGTAATATTGCACATAACTATGATAACTTTTATTAAATTTTGAAAACCGGTGCTCCATTTTTTATCTCTTTTAAACCATCCAATCTTGCTATTCTTACTCCAGGTTGACAATTAAATATATTTTAATAACACAATCTTCAAAATTCATCGAATGACGATAGTGATGATGAGGATTTCATTTTTTTATAATCGAGGTCATGGATATTATCCACCGGTGCCGATGTATGAGCCTTGCAGGAACGGACACGTGGCACAGAGAGGAACTGGGAATCGTGTGGCATGTTGGGGAAGCAATTTCTCTTGTAAGAAAGGATCGCGTTGCAACACGGGCGGCAATATCCGATCGTGTTGTTTAGGTAACGGCTTTCAACTTTTTAGCAATAATTTAATTTTTGCATTAACAATTTGTGCTATTTCATTTTGTTTTGTGATCATGGCATGTTAGCTGAAAATTCAACTTATGAGAAATTATTCCTTTCTTTAAAAAGTTTTGTTTTAACGCTTGCAACGCAAAGGCGACATATAGGGATTACTCCGTCCGTCTCTCTGTCCGTCTGTTTATTAGTCATACTTTTACATTTAAAAGACTGCAACTTGATTGAAACATATTACACTTCCATCAAACTTGCAGGTTCTTGAGATGTACTAGTTCGTTGAAGTTAGTTTATTAGAGTGTGCTAATTATCTTTGGCTAGCGACTGTAAATATATTATCAAGCAATAACCTAACAAACAAGAACTCAAAAAGCAATGTAAACAATCAAATACATGTCTTATTTTTCACTGCACCTTTCGATTCATTTACAATTTTTTCTTTTCAGAGAGGAATCCGTGTAGACATGGACCACCCTATCGTGTTAACAGCGATGCGCCCTCCTGTAAGGGCCCAAACAAGGTTAAGTGCCCTGATGGTTTTACCTGCCATGCCTCATATTTCCCTCAGCTACATTCTGTGTGCTGTCCTGGTAGGTTGTCTGACGTTTACTTAATATATGTTTCAGATATGTTTGCGAACTTTACGATTATCATAATTTTCTTATTCAGCAAAATACCCAAAATACAAACACCCGCTCATTCAATAATGCGGTAGGGTTCCAACTCTATACCTTCTTGAAGAAAATTTCCAACCAATTTTCATGCACCAAGATGCAATATACATGAAAATGTTCGTCTTGATAATTTGCATTAAATTAAAAAAAAGTCATGTCATATGGTGTAACGCATCGACAACCATGCAGACGCGACCCACTACGACATGTCAGTCATTTGACGGGAAAAGACATTTGAATCGAACAATGAAACAAAACACAAAATAAGAGGAAAAGTTATCCATATTTACAGATGAAAGATTTTGTATTTTAAAGTTGTCTCTTATTCAGAGCCACAGAAGTGTCCGTACGGAATATATTACAAAGATGTGGGAACTGCGCCATCTTGTAACCCTTCCAAGAAATCATGTCCACGTGGTTTTGAATGCAATGGTTCACCAGGGTTTTGTTGTAGAAGTGGGTATTTGAGATGCAGCAATATTATTCTATATATTTGACTATACTAGATGATTGCCTGTAATTAGTACCCGGACATCAGATCAATATTTTTTGTATAAAGTTTAATGTAGATTGTACCGGCAAAACATTTCGCTGATTTAAAATTCAGAAGTGTCTGAAGTGACAATCTGATGGAACTTTTTTTCTGGAAACAGCGCTAGCATATTACTAAATTAAAGTAGACCAAAAAGATGTTTAATTTGTCATATTTTCAACAACAGAGAGAAACCAATGCCCTCTCCGAGGAATTCCTTACAGAGTACAGGGCGGAGCACCAAACTGTTTTGGGAGCAACGCGATATCTTGTCCCAAGGATTATTCCTGTGTTGGGTCGACCTATACCTCCTCTGTGTGCTGCCCAGGTATGTAGCTTTATCTGTTGTATAGAAAAGGAACAATAAAAGGCATCGGCTATCCAAAAAATATTTTTGCCGAAAATCAAGTCCACGAACATACCAAAGATAAGGAAAGTTAACTCTCACTTGTCTATTTCAAAAATGCTTAGATTGAATATCAAATTACGTTTTGTTTTAAATACTCTAGAGTATCCTTTATACTCTTTTACCCTTCGTGATTTGCCTTTACATTTGATAGTCTTCCTTGATACAACTAAACATAATTATATGTACGATATTTGAACACTCTGCAAACGTACATCTGAATATTTACACATTTTTTGTTCTTGCCTTTTTTGTCACAGGGTTCTTTTAAGAGATAGTCAACTTTATTGCTGGTGAAATTACCGTAGATCTTTTCATTGTTAGGTTAAAAGCCGACAAACTCCAAAACGAAGCTTTTAGTCTATTGTATATTTTAATTGAATGATTCTTTCTTATTGTTGCAACATTTTCAATAGTTTGAAATTCATTGCTTTCTGCCGTAATTGATATTTTTCTTGTCCATGCAACTGCCCCACCCCATGCCATTGTCTTGTTTCTTCAAGTAGCATCTATAATACCGACAGTGCTGATTCTAATTTTGTAGGAAACTGGTGTGCTAGTGGTCGACCAAGAGTTCAATGCAGACGAGATCCATGCAAGAGAAGACGTCGCTGTAACCGCTACCCAAGAGCTGTTTGTGTGTAAGTTCCACTGGTGTTTTTCTGGACATTTATTTTAGTCCCCTACCGGCTCGCCGGAGGGGACTTATAGTTTCCACCCCGTTTGTCTGTCTGTCCGTCGGTCTGTCACACTTTAGTTTTCCAGACTTTTTTTTTCGCTGTCGTTGCATATATTGAACTCATTTTTAGTATGTGAGTTTATCTCAATGTGATACAGATCAAGTTCGAGTTTGGTTCCGATTGACCTATTTTTACAAGAGTAATGGCCCCTGGACTTAGAAAATTTCATGAATTTCTCAGTTTTCCGGACTTTTCTTCCAAGGTATTGCAGATATTGAAATAATTTTTTTTAAATGTGATTATATCTTAGTGTTATACAGCTCAAGTTTGAGTTTGGTTCCGATTGATCGATTTTTACAAGAGTTATGGCCTCTGGACTTAGCAAATTTCATGAAATTCTCAGTTTCTCACTTTTCTTCCATGGTATTGCAGATATTGAAATCATTTTTGGTATGTGAATATATCTCAGTGTGATACAAATCAAGTTCGTGTTTCAATTTGATTGACCCATTTCTACAGGAGTTATGGCCCCTGGACTTAGCAAATATCATTAACTTCTCAGTTTCCAGCCTTTTCATGCCTCTTGTTGTAGTGTGGTATGCAGATACACTATAGTATGATAAAGAATAAGTTGAAGATGGGTTTGATTTATTTGTTCTTACAAAGGGTATGACCTAATAGCAAATTGCATTAAATTTTCCTGTTTTCCAGACCTTTTTCTAATAAACATATTGAACTTATTTTGATGTTGGATTCATCTTTTGGTGTAAGTACACGTCAAGGCAGAGTTGAAGGACATGGATTAATGCCGGTAGGGGACTTGTATCGCTTGCGATTCATAAATTTATTTATTATAAAAATCTGCCATTATGACTAAATAGTCATAATGACAGAGTCTTGTAATGAATAAAAAATATCCAGAAAGACACTGGTATCAAAATTATACGAACATATGGCTTACTTCTGAGAATATTCACTTTTTGCAAACAAACTTTACGCTTACATGTTTTTCATTTTTCTTTCACAGAGTGCACACATGCGGCAGATGCTCTGCTAAATTTTATTACAAAGGGAGGGATGTGACAAGATTCTGTAGATGGAATATCTGGGGATAAGTCACAAGCTATAACATTCATTACACACTAGTATATTCAGCGAAAGGAACTGCCCTGATTGAACACTTAAAATGGAGTCATTGCGGTTTTCCTTGCTTTATATGTACCTACTTGTCGAATGAGATTAAAGGAATTATATACATCTCTCTCGACAATGTTCTTGTTTACCATGTTGACTTGCCACCCCCCCCCCCCAAAAAAAAAAAAAACAAAAACAAAAGCAAAAACAAAACAAAGAAGAAAATGAAAAGACAAATGTTGAAGGACAGAGAGAAAACGCAATGCATATTTTGTGGAAGCAAGATTCTTCTCTCTGACATGTAGAAGAAATGGCAAGTCAATCTCAGATGTAACTAGTTAAAAGTCATGTTTCTAAATCATTAATGTCCCCCTATTCCCCCTCCTTTGATTATGAAAGCAACAGTTTTTAAATTTGAATCAATGAATCTATCATGGTCCTGAACTAGATATGTTTTTGACATGAAGTACTACTGACGAGGATTAAAATATTCGAAACACGTGTCTAGTACAACAAAATTGGTACTATAGAACATATATTTCAATATTTACAATTCATATGATATATCTGTATACCAATGACAAAATGGATAATGACCATATTCCTGTATACAGCACAAAATCGATAATTCAGAAAATCAGAATCCGGAGGCATACAAAATCAGGATAAAACAGGAACCAAAGCAAACAAACAAAAACCTCCACCACTCGAAAAGAAGAGAACTCCCAATATGAGAGTGAGACCAGTTGCCAAGGAAGAGTAAGCATCTCCTGCTTGCATTCAACACCCGTCGCTTCAATTCGGTAAAATTGTCACATCCGGTAACTTCCATTTCGGAAGATACGAGTACATTCAGTGGTTGGACGTTTCAAATGGTCTACGACAGAATATCATCCACCATTCTGGACATTGGGACATCATAGTGTATGACGAGATCCCTTATCGACGGTAGAACTTCCTCAGTGACGATGCTAGTCGGTCACAAACGTATTCCTGACTGAGAAGCTTATCTACGCAGAACAAAATCTGTATATTTGGTACTTGACTCTGGCATAGCGTATCAACTGAGATATGAACATGCATTAAGCAAGCGATGAAGGGATGTTGCTACTCAGAAAAGGAAAGTTGTGATGCCGAGATTGAAGTCGTTACATTTGTCACAGAGTGAGGTGTTCATGTGACCATCAGTGTCGTAGGACAACATAATGTCCTAATAGGATGCTGCATTATATGTCTCTGTAGTTTCTTTGACTTCAAACTCCGATGGATGGCTTCTGCTAAGGTAATCCGCGAATTTTGATGGGCAGCACGTCGTCTATACATCTGTAAGTGAAGTTAAAGTCAGTAGCTAAGTATCTATTTCATTCAGAGACCAAAGAATGAGTGAAGTCAGCTTCGTACGAGTAAAGAAAATGTCGGCAAGGAGTGGGGCACAATTGGTTCCCATTGGAATTCCGACAATTTGCTGAAAGATCTCTCCTCCAAACACCACAAAATTGTTGTCGATCAGGAAGTTTAACATCTGAATAATATCTGTCTCAGTGTACTTATTTTTAGAATCATTGTTTAAGATTTGGAGCGTTTCAAACATAGATATATGACGTAATATAATTGTCATATGAATACATTTGCATATATGAAAAAAAGAGCGCTATTTTGCCAATTGCCAAATACATGTACAGTGCACATTATATTCATGCTTAAAATACATGTGTATGAAAGGTATAAAAGTGGGTATTAACGTAGAAAATTATTGTTTTCATAAGCGCGATTAACGGGAAAAGTGTAGTTTCATATTAAGCAAGGGGACAAAAGCTTATTTGCACTTAGTTATACAAAATGGAAAGCCACAACCTGTTGCAAGGTTAGTGATGATATAAATTCCTATGCCTTGATGTACTAGATATGCAAGTCGAACACAAAAACCAAATCAGAATTCAAATATCATCATCAACATGATCAATGAACATACAAAACAAGAAAAAAACCAAACAAACAAGAAGAACAAAGATTCACAATATAATTAAGCTTATGTGTAAGTAGTACGTGTCAAATTCAAGCTTCTATACGTCTGGATCACGCTGTTAATTAATCTGCTTTTAAATGATGCTAATGAATTTGAAGACGTTTAACATTCGATGCGACACCAGCTCAGAACATTAGAAATTTAATTCTCTTAGTAAACTGAAAATATTTTTTTTTTTGCTACAACACAACATACAATATACATCAGGCTAAACAAACTACAATATTTCGCTTTGCCTAAAATTCCACAAAATAACGTCAGTCCAGGAGACGTCTATACAAATGTAGATAATTCTTTATTTTAATAATGACAAGAGTGATTAGTGATCTCTCATCACTCAAACACAAATTGGCTATCTGAGGAACAGATCTAAAATAATTCGCATAAAGGAACTAACGATACACTGGAACTGAATTTATATACCGTTCAAAAATAGTTTAGAATCACTGTGGTATTTCTCTATACCTTCTAGTCAAATACCACCATTTATAAGTAGAATACAATTATTAGATAATCGATTAATAAAGAATTCTACGGATCTGACCTGGTAAGTAAAAGATATCCCTATCGGGATCCTCCAGGAAACTACTGAGGATTTGCAAAAAAAGTGATTATATTAAATTTTGCCCTATTTTGCATTTGATCGATTTCTTGTTGACTACTTATCACAATGACATGAAAACATCATCATTACACAGGAGACACTTTATGTCTCAAAATTACAGGGCAAAATATTATTGAATAAAAATAGAGGACTTGGTTTCGAAAATTTTTAAATATCAACTTTAGTTTCGGAACTTTCCTCTACCAATACTTATATCGAAAGCAATGAAAGTGTTCCCAAAATTTTGAGCAAACATAACAGTGAAATTTCTTCATTTAAGATCCAACCGCCGAATAGACTTGCATCTTCCGAACTGGAAGTAACCGGATGTAACAATTCTACCGAATTGAAGTGACGGGTGTTGCATGCAAGCAGGAGATGTTTACTCTTCCTGGGCACCTGGTCTCACTCCCATTTTTGCAATTCGCTTCTTTTCATTTGATGGAGGGTTTTCTTTCTTTGCTTTGGTTCTTGTTTTATCCTGAATTTGTATGCCTTCGGTTTATGATTTTCTGAATTATCGATTTTGTACTGTGTATTGGGATATAGTCATTATACATATATGTCATCCCTATTTCTAAATTGGATCTCCCTACCATATACTGCATACCAGAACTTCACAAGTCTCCTTACAAATTCTAGGAAATGTTCAACTACAATTTTGTCTAGAAATCTGACTCACGGCTGTAAAGGAACACATGGCAAAATACTGCGAAAATGTCATGAACAGGAATGGGTTAGGGGACGACCGTTTGATCCTGAGGGGGGGGGGGGGGGGCTGACAAAATTTTTCGGGTCAGATTATTATTTATTCAACGCAGGGCCGGTCAGGATATTTATTTTCAACCTGTAACAATCCTGACAAGCAAACAAAAAATGAAAATAAAAATAAAAAACCCCAAGAATATATGTACACACACACAGACACACACCCTGGTTTTGTCAACTAAATATGCAATCAATTATTTACAATGTGCAAGACTTTTTTGGCTCATCAATAAATCTAGATGAATATACATATATTTCATCTGCATGTTCTAAATTGAGATTTTACAGCACATTGGGAGAGGGGTATGCCAAGAAAGTTTTTTGCCATGTGGAGTACAAAAATAGATAGTTGATGTGTATTGTACTATAGTCATTCCTATAAGAGTTGAAACTTATATTATTTGTTGAAAAAAATATGCAGTTTTTGTTTTTTTTATACTCGGAATTGTAATATTGGGTTAATGTCTATATAGCACTTGATATAAAATTTTGTGGAAGGGCGAGCGAAGCGAGCCTAGAAATTTTGTTGTTGTTGCTAGCGAAGCAAGCTGAAATTTGTTTCAGTGAATGGCGAGCGAAGCAAGCCGAATTGTTTTGAATTGTGAACACATATGTGGGTCAGAATATTTATTTCTGCAACAAAGAGGGTCAGATTATTTATTTTCAACGTATTCTGGGTCAGAATATTTAACTCCAAAAACTGCCACCCCCCCCCCCCCCATCGCCCTTCAGGGTAAATGGTCGTGCCGTTAAACATCTTTTGTTCTATTAAAAATTCAGGGGATGTCATTGACAAAATGAAATCAAGAAATTTTCAAGCATATACGATTTCTTCATACGCCTTTTCTAATATGTACACCACCTTTCCTCACGACAAAATAAATGATCGATTGTCCAAACTCATTAAATGGAGTTTTGATCGAGAGGGGAAAACTTATATTTGTACATCTGAATCGAAAGGTTTCTTTTCCGCCACAGATTACAAATTATACAAATCATGGACATGTGGTGACCTCTCTATTGCCTTGTCCTTCCTTTTTGGACAACATTTATGTACGATTTGGTGAGAAACTCTACGAGCCAGTTGAAGGGATTCCTATGGAAACTAATTGTGCGCCTCTTGTTGCAGATTTATTTTTATACACGTACGAAAAGGATTTTATCGAAAATCTTCAACAGCAAAGAAAAAATGATGATGTGAAATGTTTCATTGGTACTTCTAGGTACTTCTAGGTACCTGGATGATATTATTACTATCGACAATCTTGTTTTTGAAAAGTATAAAAAATGTTTTTTATCCACAAGACTTGATTCTAAACAAGACAAACGCTACAAACACAGAAACATCATTTTTGGACCTAATTATCAAAATTGTTAAAGGAGAGATTCATACAAGTGTGTATGACAAAAGAAATGATTTTGGATTCAAATATAGTAAATTTCCCCTGGCTTGACGGTGATGTTCCTAGATTACCGTCCTATGGTATCTACATTACAGCTCATCCGGTATGCTAAAGCATGTACTGATGTTTTGGATTTTCATAGCAGAAATTTACAAATTACGAAGAAACTTTAAGGACAAGGTTTTCGCTTTCACAAACTAGTAAAGACTTTCCGGAAATTTTACAAAAATATTGTCAACTTTTTTTTGAAATTCGGATCAATACAGGTAACAGAGTATATTACTTTGGGTACTTCACAACCTGCATTTTATGGTGATAAGAATGTCAGTCGGGAGACTTGAGAAATGGATTAGTATAAACATTTTATTATTGCTTGTTTCCAGATCTCTGTCTCTAAATATTGTATTTTATGATTTTATGTACTTCCTTGACAATAAATAAAGTTTAAACTAATGTAAGTCGGACTCCTCGGGTGATAACATACATGAACTCACGGCGGCAGAGCACGGACTGTATTACGTACGCCCTCTTTTTATATCCATTTCCATATCCATCTGCGTTGCTTGGGCCCCTGCGTTTTGCGGTCTTGTTTGTGTGTGGTCATATGACAGTGAGGAGGTTGTTTTACACTACGATTGTACATTCTTCGAGACCTCTGGGTCGGAAAAGTGGGAGGGTTGTGCGCACGTAATCCAGGATAACCACACCTTCTGCTATTTCCGTGGCAGATGACCGTCCTAAATCGGCACCGGTTGTCCATTGGTCTCGTTGGTTTATATGTAGTCCTTTGTGCTTGATGTTTCTGTGTTGGGCGTTGACGTTATTTGTTCCTTTTGCGTCTCTTCTTGTGCTTATCTGCTCTACTGTGGGTGCTGCAGCCTGGTGTTGTTGGATATCCCCTCCTTTGTTTTGTCTTTACACTATTAATAGTGAAATGTTTATATTTTCCCTATACTTCACAATATTTCATTGATAACATAGTACACGTTGGCTAAAACTATACGACAAAAGGTAGTGTGATTCTATACTTTTTTTTAGTAGTATATTGTTTCTTGAAGATTTTCATAGAACAATTCGATCATTTGCGAGGGGAAACATAACTTCATTCGAAAATAAGCGGAAATGGAAATTGATACGTAAAATAATTGATATAAATAAAAGCATACTGTATCAGATATATTGATATAGATAATAGCATACGCTATCAGATATATTGATATAAATGATAGCATACTCTATCAGATATATTGATATAAATAATAGCATACTCTATCAGATATATTGATATAAATAGTAGCACTCTATCAGATATATTGATATAAATAATAGCATACTCTATCAGAGATATTGATATAAATAATAGCATACTCTATCAGATATATTGATATAAATAATAGCATACTCTATCAGATATATTGATATAAATAATAACATACTCTATCAGATATATTGATATAAATAATAACATACTCTATCAGATATAATGATATAAATAATAACTTACTCTATCAAATATATTGATATAAATAATAGCATTCTCTATCAGATGTATTGATATAAATAATAGCATACTCTATCAGATGTATTGATATAAATAATAGCATACTCTATCAGATATATTGATATGAATAATAGCATACTCTATCAGATATATTGATATAAATAATATCATACTCTATCAGATAAATTGATATAAATAATAGCTTACTCTATCAGATATATTGATATAAATAATAAATACTCTATGAGAAAACATATAAGTATTCAATTCGACGCAGTTTAGTTAAGATCTACAGGTTACATGTTTTTGAAAAAAGACCCTACTCATACAAATAAAAACCTCAACGAAAACCAGCTTTAAAGCATAATAAAATCTACCTTACCGTTTCTCACCTTTAAGGTGAAATCTTATGGGAACTTATTAAGAATTCAGGGGATGTGATTGCCAAAATGAATTCTGGAAATTTCCAAGCCAATACGAATTCTTCATACGATTTCTCTAATATGTACACCACACTTCCTCATGACAAAATTAATGATCGATTATCTAATCTCATTAAATGGTTTTTTGTACATCTGAATCGAAGGGTTTCTTTTCCTCGACAGACTACAAATCATACAAATCATGGACATGTAGTGACCTGTGTAATGCCTTGTCTTTCCTCTTGGACAATATTTATGTTAGATTTGGTGGGGATCTATACAAGCAGGTTGTAGGATTCCTATGGGTACTAACTGTGCGCCTCTTGTTGCAGATTTATTTTCATACGCTTATGAAAAAGAATTTATCCAAAATCTTCAAAAGCAAAGAAAGTTTGATGATCTGAAATGTTTCAATAATACTTCTAGGTATCTGGATGATAAAATCCTGCTTTTGAATTATATAAGAATGAAATTTATCCACAAGAATTAACACTTAACAAGGCAAACCTTTCAAATACAGAAACACCGTTTTTGGACCTTAATATCAAAATTGTAAACGGAAAGATTCCTACAAGTGTATATGACAAAAGGGATGATTTTGAATTCAACAAAGTAAATTTCCCCTGACTTGACGGTGATGTTCCAAGGTTACCGTCATACGGCATTTACATATCACAGCTCATCCGGTACGCTAGAGCATGTACTGATATTTTGGATTTTCACAGTAGAAATTTACTAATTACCAAAAAACTTTTAGGTCAAGGTTTCCGCTTTCATAAATAGGTAAGACTTTCTGAAAATTTTACAAAAATTACAGTCAACTTCTTTGAAAATTCGGATCTATACACGCAACAGAGAACATTACTTTGGGTATTACATAACCTGTCTTTTATGGTGATATGATAAACAAAATAAGAAGGATCAAAGGTAGGCAGCATAACCATCGAAAATGCGTCAGAATCATCAAACGCCTTTTATACCGTGTATATGATCCTAATGTCACCAGACGGACACTAGGCTTTGTGTTTGACCAATCTACAGTCTTGTACAAGCGCATCCTTGAGACTTGCACTCTGACTGACTGTGACGACGGGACTCCATGACGGGCCCTGTCCAAACCTCTTTAGAGAAGACAGGGCCCCGACCACCTGTCCTCTCTGAATGTCAGTCGAACTCCTCGGGTGATTACATACATGAGCTCTCTACAGCCGGCAGAGCACGGACTGTATTACGCATGCCCTCTTTTTATATCCATTTACATATTCATCTGTGTTTCTGGGGCCTCTACGTTTCGCGGTCTTGTTTGTTTGATGTCATCTTACAGTGAGGAGGTTGTTTTACACCACAATTGTACGTTCTTCGAGACCTCTGGGTAATTGGAGAAGTGAGAGAGTTGTGCGCACGTAATCCAGGATAACCACACCATTTGCAACTTGCGTGACAAATGGCCGTCCAAAGTCGGCACCGGTTGCCCATTGGTCTCGTCGGTTTATGTGTAGTCTTTTGTGTTTGATGTTTACATGTCGTGTCTCTTTTCCGTCTCGTGCTGTACTCGTCTTTTGTGTTTTTGCATCGGGTGTTTTGGTGTTTTGCTGTTGATGCTGCAACAGGGTATTGTTGGAGATCTCCTCCCTTCTTTTAGTTTCCCAATAAGAGTATCGGAAAATCACATGGGAAATTTAGTTTTCAAATGAGTTATTTTATTCATCCATGGAAATTTAATTTTCAAATGCGTAGCTTATAAGCGCATTTCGAAATTGATTTTCCCATGGTATTATTTTTCCAATGGGCAATAATGAAATCTAATTCTATCGGAAAATCAAAATTCTATGGGAAATAACAATTTCCCCAGGAATTTAAGAAGTTACTATTAAAAATTTCTTTCATATGGAAATCATTTCCTTTAAAAGGAAATTATTTTTTCCATTTCACCTGTTGGGCGAGATACGGAAAATAAACCTATATTTCTATTTATATTCGGCTAGGGTTATATTATGGTATAGTTAGTCTTTTAAATAACAATTCGGAAGTGTTCCAAATCTTACCTTCTTGAAGAAAATTTCAAACCAATTATAATGCACAAGACACGGGTTTTGGATACTAAGTCCTCCTCAGTGATGCTTCCAGCCAAAGTGGCTTTTTTTAATTTAAATTTATACATTTATTTTGCGCAGCTCCAAATTTCCTGAAGGGTCGATTCAGTAGCATAGTTAAATGAAATCGATGACCAAAATGGCATTGGAGGGATATTTCGATGTTATTTTTGGATGAAATGGCAAGTCTGGAAATAGCAAAATAATATATAATGAATGCCAAATTTATAAAGGGCCAAAACAAAGCTTTTTTTCGGGCAACACAGCTAGAAAGAAGTAATTAATGCCCTTCAAACACCAAGTCACGGGGATCAAGTACCTGTATAATTGCTCCATGTGTTGCGGGTGCGGCATGCCAAACAGGGGATGCTTACTCCTCCCGGTCACCTGCTCCCACCTCTAGCTTGCTAGGGTTCCGTCGATGCTCCATTTAGTGCTCTATTGTGAGTGCTGTTGAGATTGTCGTCATGATCTTCTTTATCTTATTGCGTTGAGACGATGGGTTTTTTTTTTATCAAACTTAGATTGGAAGAAATACAAAGAAAACAAAAACACATTTCGTTTTTATCTGATCCGCGATGTAATTCTCGTTGGATTTTTGCCTGTATTGAAAAATCTTCCGTGGAGTTGATCTGTATTCCATCTGACATCTCTTTTGCAAATGAAAATATCACAAAAACAAATTCTATTTACTCCACGATTTGTAATGTGTAAAAAGTGAAGACGCGATTTTTTTTGTGTGTGATTGAAAACATGTATTATCCCGCAATCAATTAATGCAAAATTAATCCCCGAGGAGAAGGATTGTAATGTACTTTTAAGTATTTTAGCAATCGTAAGGTTGCATGAATAACATAAATTTTCTCGTAGTAAAGATAAAAATTCAACGTTAGGCCTTCGTATCAAGCTGAAAAATAACATCAAAAACAAAATGTCAAAAAGTCAGTCCAAAGCAGTTCAAAATTGGATTATCAATCTTGTCAATCTTGAATTTCCTTACCACAAACAATTTTTATGTGATTAATTAAGTATCGTTATCAATATCGTACTATATATAAATAAACTCAAACCCTTCTCGTCATTGGCAGATTACATAACAATGTTGTTTGACTACTGTCTTTTCATCTTTGCAATTTCACTATCTGTTGTACATGGTAAGTTTTGCTTTGTTTCTTGAGCCTCTTGTGTAATTGTTCTCTACTGGCCGTTTGTGTTTTGCTCTTTTCATAACAACGGTATCTGAGATTCCCTCTCTTCCCTCCCTTCTCTCTTGGTATAAAAGCTATATCCAAGAAATTATTTGATTATCTGTAACGGTTTTCCATTTAATGTCCGGAAACAACAAAATATTAATTTTTCCAAGTTTCAAGGGACAACAACGGTGTTCATCTTAGAAATATTATACATACAAGATGTCGAACACAGTGGCTTAAGGTTGTGAATAATAATTTATTTTATCTTTTAAAACAACAGCTTCCTGTGTTCCAACATTTCTTTGAAAGATTTCAAGAACTCTGAACTGAATTATTTGTTTTCAAGAATGTCAGATATATCAAATGTCCTTTACATTCTTAAAATCCTTAGGGAAAGGGATTTCATAATGTTTCTGTAACTTGTGCCCAATCCCATTTCATCTATTGAAATAAAATATGTTTAAACTAAAATCCTCAGGAAGAGATTACTCATTAGACGTTTCTTCAAATAATCAGTTCGTATACTTCATCTAAGAGAGTCTAAGACAAAGGAAATTTGAGCTAAGTTTATAAATGATAACAAGTATGCAAGTGTTCCAAGTACATGAATGATAACAAGAATGAAAGTGTTCAAATAACAGTACTATTTCGTTTGCACGATAGATTCTATTTTAATCTCCTGGAATGGATCACATGTACAGTACTAACACGGTGGGTATTCTCGCAACACAGAACAGTTGATTTTTCTATATTTTTGCGCAAAATAGATAATTTATTACGAAAAGGGTAGTGTGATGCAGTGTAATAACGCCCTAAAGTTCTATGAGTTGCATCCAAAATAAGGTGGATATTAGCTTTTTATAACGCACAAACACGATCGGCGTTCTACTTTCACTTTCATCTACACGAATCACGCCGATCGTTTTTCGGCTTTATAAAAGGATATTACCTTTCTTACTGTTGATAAAACTCGTAGCTAAGGCATCCTCACACTGCATGAAATTCACCTTTTTGTCAAAAATAATTTGTAATACACAAAATTTTAGATAAACCGAGTGTTGTGGGTTGCGAGATTACCCACCGTGACTATTAAAGGGGCGTGGAGGAATTGAACCAATCAAATCTGTAATACAAGATGTATATGGCGACTTTGTTTACTATAGATACAGAAATAAAGCAGAGAAAATAATTATTAAATAGGGAAACTGTTATGAAAAATGCGTGTATGAAAAAAGTCAACATATTAAAAATAAATTCAGAGTATATATCTAATTGCGTGTGTGGCTGAGTTATTTAATCGACGTACGAAAATAAGTACACAAAGCCAAACTAGCTTGTCTCTTTAGAAAATCCTTAAAAATTAAAAAGTTGATATTTTGACAAAATTTGTTCACAGTTTCATTTCTAACTATAAATATATAAAGAAAATGAGAAAAAAAAACTGAAAAAGTGGAAAAAAAAATTGGGGGTCCTGCCGGCGTTTGAACCCGCTACCCTTGGGTCCATTGGGCATTGAAAACATGCCTTGTACTTATGGATGTTTTTCAGTAAAAATCCAAAATTGGATATCTTGACAGAATTCTTTCTCTTGTAGGGAACCATGAGTACCTCATACCTACCAAGTTTCATGACAATCTGAGAAAAAAGTAACATAGATATGATAAATATGCAGTAAATGAGTGTGTTAAATCATACACTTATTGAGTTATATAAAGAAATAGTGCAAAAATGTGCATTTCTGACTAAGTCCGAAAAGACGTCAAAAAGGCGTCAAAAATTTGACTTCGGAGTGGAACCAAAAATAACAACACTTCTTAAGACATCTCTCTAGATCATCCTGATGCTTTCGGTTTGTCGATAGGTGCTTCCGTTCTGAAGAAGAAGTTTGTCAAAGAAGGGTACCCTCGTGACCTACTTTTGCCTGTGGTGGCGCCACCTGTTGAAGGATCCGCACGAAAATCAACAGCACTTTTAGGGGACCATTAGTACTTTATACCTACCAAGTTTCATCAAAATCCTTTTAGCCATTCTTGAGAAGAAGTCGAAAATGTGAAAAGTTTACAACAGACGACGGACGACACACTACGGACGACGCACGCCGGACGGATCACTATGACAATAGCTCTCTAGAGCCTTTGACTCAGGTGAGCTAAAAAGAGGGCGTACGTAATACAGTCCGTGCTCTGTCGGCTTTAGTGAGCTCATTTATGTTATTACCCGAGGAGTTCGACTGACATTCAGAGAGGACAGGTGGTCTGGGCCCTGTCTTCTCTTAAGAGGTTTGGACAGGGTCCGTCATGGAGTCCCGTTGTCTCAGTCAGTCAGAGTGCAAGTCTCAAGAATACGCTGGTACAAGAATATAGATTGGTCAAGTACCAAGCTAAGTGTCTGTCTGGTGATATAAGGATCATAATCACGGTATAAAAGGCGTTTGATAATCCTGACGCATTTTCGATGGTCATATGCTGTCTACCTTGATCCTTCTAGTTTTGTTTTTCATATCACCATAAAGGTAGGTTGTGTAATAATCAAGGTCAATTTCGAATATGGGTTATGTCGCTCTATGTGCAGAGTTATGCCCTTGAAAATTTAAAAAAATCAATATTTTTTGGTTTCTAGACATTTATAAGAAAGCAGTTATAGTTAATCCATAAACAGTATACGTGGGCAATATAATTATGAACTTGTACGCTAGTTCCTTTTGCATCCGCCCACCCTAGGAGATACTATAAAACCAATACTACCATCGGGTAGGGGTAACAAACTTAGTCAGAATCCAAACTGGTGCACACCTGGTACCTGAGATATCCACCTTCAATTAATACAAACATTTTAATTTCCTGAAGGATTTTTTAATTTCCTGCAAAGCTTTGTCTTATTTCCAGCAGGATTTTTTAGATTACCGCAGGAAAAATAATTTCCTGTAGGAATTTTATTTTCCTGCATGAATATTCTGCAAAAAAATCCTTTGGGAAAATATTTTTTTCTTCATTTTATTTGTGTTTATGTTGTGCAGAGCCGCAGTATTCTTTCATAGGCGCCACCTATAATGAATTTCGTTTTTACACAGGAATAATATGGAGAAATTTCATATAACGAGAAGTTGTACTTTCTGTTACAGTAGTATGTTTGCTCTCGTTGTCTCCATGTGTTTGTCTTGCTTTTTTTTTTTTGCTCGTCGCGAGTTCCTGCCTGCGTGATACTGTGATCACTGCAGCATCTTCATATTCGTCTTTCTCAACTTTTGTGTAAAATAACCTCTTGACTGTACAATGAACATACAAACAGACAACAGGGCCCAAGAAACACACTGACTGATATGTAAACGGGTATAAAAACAGACAAAACAAATCTGCAAGAAGAGCCGCACAATAATTAAGTACCAATTGAGATCCCTACAACCTGATTGTAGAGATTATCACCAAATCTTACATAAATGTTGTCCAAGAGGAAGGACAAGGCAATAAGAGGTCACTATATATCCATTATTTGTATGATTTGTATTCTGCAATGAATAAGAAACCCTTTGATTCAGATGTACAAATTTAAGATTTCCCCTCTCGATAAAAACACCATTTCATGAGTTTGGACAATCGATCATTAATTTTGTCGTGAGGGAGCGTGGTGTACATATAAGAAAAGACGTATGAAGAAATCATATCGGATGGAAAATTTCTAAGTTTCATTATGTCAATCACATCCTCTGAATTTTTTTTAAGACCAAAAGAAGTTTGCATCATTCCTGTTAAGAACAATTTCACAATACTTTGCCACGTGTTCCTTTATCGACGTGAGTGCTGACGTCAGATTTCTAGACATATGATTAGTGAGTTACTTTGTGATATTAGTGTAGGGAGACCAACATTCTCGAAACCTTGTACTAGGCTAAACCTAATATTTATTTTAAATGGCAGATGGCCGTTCTAAGCTAGCACCAGATGCACAAGACTCAGATTTTTGTCTTAAGTGTTTAGATGTCGTATTTGGTGTTCCTTGTCCCTTGTCCCTTTTGCGTCTTTGTGTTTTTCACATGGGCTTGTTTCAATGTTTTGATGTGGGCACTCCAACCGAGAATGTTGCAGATCCCCTCTGTTTTTTAAAACTGTATCCTATTCCTTTTTTCAAGTTCTAATTATGAACTCTTTCCAGGAGTGCCGTTCGTCTTGGACGACAATTATGGTTTACATAAGGAATGTAAGTATGGACATGTTCAGCTTCCAGTTTTTCGCACCAGGGTAAGCTGTGAATATTCCACAGAATGTCCCGAGGGATCAACATGTAAACGTGGTTATACCAATAAGAGAGGTTCATGTTGTCTTAGTAAGTATGTTGAAATCTCTATCATAACTTTCCGTAAATATTGTGTATGGTCTGTATATTTATCGCACTAAATGGACTTTTACATTACGGCAATGATTAAACTTGAATCCATGATTTAAGGAAAGGCTTCGAAGCACGATCAAACATAAAAAATACTGCACATCTATTCAGATCAATTTTGACTTACATTTTGTTATAATCACAATTATGATCGAACTGAAAAAAAAAAATCTTTTTTATTGTACAATTAACTCATATAGAAAATGAATAAATTGTTTTAGTATGTTATTCATCTAAAGGTACCTCAGATTTCAATAAATCGAAAATAGTTATACACTTATTCATTATATTTTAGATAAAAATCCATGTGGAGAACAGACACCTTATCAAGGACCTCAGGATCCCCGGATTCGCAAGGAGTGGACGGACGCACCATCGTGTAACAAAGAAATCCCCGGTTGTCCAGCGAAGTATTACTGTACCGGGGTTACAAGTTCTTATGAAATGAACTTTTCTATCTGTTGTCCAAGACACATTACTTACGATAAATTACTTTTCAGACTTCTCGGTTAGAAAAAATAAAATCAAGTTGACCTACGTTGTGATTACATTAGGGCATGTTTTTGGCAATGGAAATGTATTTACGGATGGATGGTAGTTCTGTATAGATACGTCCCTGTATCTTTTCTATTTACTCTAATAAAAAAAAAAGACTTAGAGATTGAAGATGATGAATGGATTTTTCTATGGAAATTCAATATGAAAAAAAAATGATAATTTAGTTTTCGGTTTCTTCAGACTCAAAAGTAAAAAATCACTTTCAATTGACATAAACCCCAGTAGAGTGCAGAACCATAGAAAATATTCTGCCATGTAGCAAAAGTGAACCTCCGATGAAGATGGGACAGGTGTTTCTTGAGTGTACCATTGATTGTATCAGATTTGGTGGGTCCTTTGGACGTGGTCACCTGAAATATCTTTCAACGTTATCATTGTGAACAAAAGAAAGGAGGGGATTACCAACAAGACTCGTAGAATAGTTGTGTATGATATTCTCCTCACTGTAAGAAAACCACACAAACAAGACAGAGCTAAACGTGGGAACCCAAGCAACAGACAGTGTTGAAAGTGTAAATGGATATAAAAAAGGGCATACGAAAAGTAGTTCGTGCTTTGCCGACTGGAGCGAGCTCATGCCTGGGGAGTCCGACCGATATTCAGAGAGGACAGGTCGTCGGGGTTCTTCTCCAAAAAGGTTTGGGAAGGGCCCGTCATGAATTCCCGTCGTCATAGTCAGTTAGAGTGCAATTCTTAAGAATGCACTGGTACAATGCTGTATATTATTTAAATGTTATACCGATCGCGAGTGTCCGTCTTGACAGCAGGATCATATCTACGGTACAAAAGGCGTTTTATGTTTCTGACGCATTTTCGATGGGAATTATCTCCATCGTTTGTTCCTTCTTATTTTGTTTATGATGCCAAAATATAAGGCATTATAAAGACACGATTGTTCATGCAGGAGATTAATATAATCAATTACACCACCATGAGGGAGAGGTGGTGATTTCTCAAACCTCGTGTACAAATTTTGCAAGTCCATGACGAGGTTTCTATGCGCATTGATGCAGTTTTCCGTCCAATTTTTGGGGCGATACCTGCATCAACAGAAAAAATATAAGATTCATTTCTAAAGTGAATCATACCATACAAGTACTGCACACTTATAAACGGCCGTCCAAAGAAGTCTACTGGTTGTCTCCCTAGTTCCTTATCGTATGTTTTGTACGGATGTCTTGTTTGTTGCAGACTAAGCTTTGCTCGGGTATTCCGCTGTAGTCAAGGTGGCGTGAACTGTCTTTTCCTGATACTCTTATCATAAATTATGAATGAGAGTTATACAAGATATTTCCAACTTTTAGGCTTTGTGGTGTATAGGTTAGATTGAACGCATCAGTGAACCATTCATCATCACAATATATATTTCAAAAGACAGATTTTATGAAGCTGTCATCATAGGGAATAATAATTCATTTCTTACAGAGACAACCGACAACCATTCATTATATCCATTAGATCCTACATAGTAATGAATGTTCCTCTGACATCTGGAAGTGGATTTTTATTTTGGAAATTGTGAAGAAAAAAAACTATAAGACAAAAATGATGTCTTTCTTGCATATCATAGAATGGCTAAGAGATATTATCGCCAATATCTCGGACTTACTCGTTTCCTACAAGTAAGAACGCGCATGATTCCCCTCACTTGACGAGATTCAATGGATCAGAATTTTCTAAACGTTTTATATCTGATTGGAAAAGAAAGGAGGGGATCTCCAACAACACCAGGTTGCAGCACCCACAGCAAAATCCCAAAACACCCATGCAAAAAACACAGAACAGACACCCACAGAAAGAGACACAAAAGGGACAAGGAACACCAACTCACAACATAGAAACATGAAACATAAAAGACTACACATAAACCAACGAGACCAATGGGCAACCGGTGCCGACTTAGGACGGCCATCTGCCACGCAAATAGCAGACGGTGTGGTTATCCTGGATTACGTGCGCACAACCCTCCCACTATTCCGATTTCCCAGAGGTCTCGAAGAACGCACAATTATGATGTAAAACAACCTCCTCACTGTTAGATGACCACACACAAACAAGACCGTAAAACACAGGTATCCAAGCAACACAGATGAATATGTAAATGGATATAAAAAGAGGACGTGCATAATACAGTCCGTGCTCTGCCGGCTGTAGCGAGCTCATATATGTTATCACCCGAGGAGTCCGACTGACATTCAGAGAGGACAGGTGGTCGGGGCCCTGTCTTCTCTAAGGAGGTTTGGACAGGGCCCGTCATGGAGTCCCGTCGTCACAGTCAGTCAGAGTGCAAGTCTTAAGAATGCGCCCGTACAAGACTGTATATTGGTCAAGTACCAAGCCTAGTGTCCGTCTGGTGACATTAGGATCATATCCACGGTATAAAAGGCGTTTGATGACTCTGACGCATTTTCGATACATATGCTGTCTACCTTTGATCCTTCTTATTTTGTTAATTATGTCACCATAAAATGCAGGTTGTGAAATACCTAAAGTAATATACTCCGTTGCTTGTATGGGTCCGAATTTCAAAAGAAGTTGATCATAACTTTTGTAAAATTTCCAGAAAGTCTGAACTAGTTTGTGAAAGCGAAAACCTTGACCTAAAAGTTTCTTTGTAATTTGTAGATTTCTATTATGAAAATCCAAAACATCAGTACATGCTCTAGCATACCGGATGAGCTGTGAAATGTATATACCGTATGACGGTAATCTAGGGACATCACCGTCAAGCCAGGGGAAATTTACTATGTTGAATCCAAAATCATCTCGTTTGTCATATACACTTGTATGAATTTGTCCATTGACAATTTTGATATTTAGGTCCAAAAATGGTGTTTCAGTGTCTGTTAAGTTTGCCTTGTTTAGACTCAATTCTTGTGGATAAATAACATCTTTATACTTTTCAAAAACAGGATTATCGATAGTCAGAATATCATTCAGGTACCAATGAAGCATTTCACATCATCATGTTTTCTTTGCTTTTGAAGATTTTGAATAAATTCTTTTTCATATGTGTATAAAAATAAATCTGCAACAAGAGGCGCACAATTTGTACCCATAGGAATCCCTACAACCTGCTTGTAGAGATTCTCACCAAATCTTACATAAATGTTGTCCAAGAGGAAGGACAAGGCACTACACAGGTCGCTACATGTCCATGATTTGTATGATTTGTATTCTGTAGCGGAGAAAAAACCCTTTGATTCAGATGTACAAATATAAGTTTTCCCCTCTCGATTATAGCACCATTTAATGAGTTTGGACAATTGATCATTGATCTTGTCGTGAGGAAGCGTGGTGTACATATTTGAAAAATCGTATGAAGCAATCGTATTGGCTTGAAAATTTCTAGATTTTATCTTGTCAATCACATCCCCGGAATTTTTTATAGACCAAAATAAATTAACATCATTCCTGTTAAGAACAGTTTCACAATATTTTGCAACGTGTTCCTTTACCGCCGTGAGGGCTGACGTCAGATGTCTAGACAAACTTGTAGTTGAGCAGTTGCTAGAATTAGCAATGTATCTAAATTTGTAAGGAGATTTGTGCAGTTTTGGTATGCAGTATATTGTAGGAAGATCCAATTTAGAAATAGGGATGTTGAATGAAGAAATTTCACTGTTATGTTTGCTCAAAATGTTGGGGACACTTTCATTGCTTTTAATATAAGTATTTGTAGACGAAAGTTCCGAAACTAAAGTTGATATATAGTAAAGTTTTCATATGATTATGGTGTTGTTGGCTGCTTTATCTGCAGGAACAAAGACAAATTTTTCATGTAAATTACGTAATTTGAATTTAAAATATCTTTGAGATCTAGAACTTGGATTTTCAAAAAGATGAGGATTTTTGTGGAAGTTGTCTATTCGAATGTCAGTAATGTCCAAAATGAGGTTTTTCCAGTCATTCAGAGAATGCGATTCGACTCCTTCCGATTTACACCATCGTTTGGTATAGTTATCTAAGGCTTCCTTTAGTACTTCGCGACATTTAATAAAATCTATCTTGGATGGGATTCTATACTTAGGTCCTTTTTTGAGAAGACCACGGAGCTGCTTGTCTTGGATAATTGAAAAGTCACCTGTAATAATATGACCAGCTGGTTTATATAGATATTCAGATGTTGCACATTCTCAAGAAGCAGGACATGATTCAAGTATTTTAGGATCTGATGTAACTTTGTTGTAGTTAAAAACGAAATTTCGAATAGGTCTCTTATATTTGTAACAAATAAGAGGAGGTTCTAAATTTTCAAAATATTGAGGAATGGCACTTTGAACACGATGATCCCGAAAAATATTAGAGATGTTAAGAAGATCGAATCCTTTGTTAATAAATGAAATTTTTATGAATCGTTTTTTAGGTGGGATGTTTTTAACAACTGGAAAAAGTTTATTCTGTGCGAATGCAACAATGATATTAAGTCTGAATCAATCAGTATTTCTTAAGAATTGGAACTTACTATTGTTTTTATTGAAATGCATATGAGGAATAGTGTTTCTTGAAATGTCCCGGTCTTGAAACAAAATATTATGATTCTCTGGCTTTTGAGGATATTTGTACTTATTGATACTTTAATCAAACTACCATAAATATATGCGTAGATCCTTTCCGGATACCTACAATAAACAATAAATTCGAGAACCTATACATGTATTCATTTGGTGATCGTTTTTCAATATGCTGTGGTAGCACCCAAAGTAACAAAAGTAAATATCCAAATGTCGAACTATATCAGAAAATGGATATGGATATCTCCGACAAGACCATATTGTAATGCCCACTACGGAACACACCCGCAGGATGGTAACAAACAAAGGACATCAGACAAAAGAAAAAAAAACCCAACACAATTAGACACACATCCATACTCAAACCAAATAAGTAACATCGACACATGAATCATGAATTGTAGCACATACATTGTAATGTGAGGGAAATCATTGTGCACCGCACCGACCTTTGACGGCCTTCCACAGTATATGAATCATTTAAATGTCATTGTAATGTTGTCTGGATTACGCGCACACAAGCCTTCCAAAGTTCAGTATACGCAAAATTATTGCAAGACGCACAGTTGTTGTTCACACAAAAGGTATTCTCGTTGTAAGTTTACATAACGACCAAGACAGTAAAATACAGGGCTCTAGGAAATACAAACACTAAGTATCTTAAAATGGATAAAAAAAAAACATTGAGCTTAAGCAAAATACGTACTCCAACACGACCAGAGACATGAATGTACAAACAAAACAAGGCAAACAATATTATAGACGACATAAAAAGATAAAGGTCATAATTATGTAAAATGTCCTTTAACCCATTCAAAGGTTTCCAGTTCTTACAAAATAAGAAAAAAAAAAACACTGCTCACACACTGCTCTTAAAATATCGTTCAGCACCCCTTTTTGGATCTTACGTATAAATCCATGACAATTCTTGTTCTTAGTTTATTTTTAAATCATGGAACAAGACAGATTACTTTGTCTAAGTTTGAGGGTTTTTGTAAGGTTAAAATGAATAGTATTCATTATATACTTCAAATATTTGAGATATTTGCTTGTATACATATAGATATGTGATTTTCTCCGAAAAAAATCGTGACTCTAAAATCACAACACGCACTATGGCTTTTATAGATACATTATACATTGTTGACCCATTGTTTAGATTGAGGGTCACTGACAAGGATTAAATACCCGAATCGTCAATGTCTGGTCCATGCAGCAAATTTATCTGTTCTTAAATGATGCTATTGAATTTGGAGACGTTTAACATTTTACGTAAAACAATTAAGAATAAGTAGATATGTCATTTACTATTGCAAATTTGATTAAGACCTTACATTAATGAAATACAGAGAAACTATTCTTTACAGGGACAGAATAATAAAATCTTGGTTTATAATTCAGCCGACATTGGGTGGCCAAGCAAAGAGTATGAACGTACAAGACATTATGATGCGTCTTAAATGAAATGAATACAGAATGTACTGGTAGCATCTTCTGCAGCATTGCAATCTATAGTACGACTTGTCATCCACAAATACTGATTTGGGTATATGCATTGGCAAAGGGCAAGAAAAGTTCTTGGTGATGCATCATTTTTAAACTTTCATACGTTATTAGACCAGAAATATATTCTCAACTTTTGCATATGTATCACAGTCATACACATATCTATTTTTAGATGGCGAGTCGTACGCTGCAAACTGAGGTAGTCTGGCAACAGCTCTTTGCAACCATCAACTGTACATAATGTCCTCCTACTTCCCGTCTTTTCTAAGCGTCAGTGGATTCTTCAGTTCACATTTTGTATTGTATTGTTTATTCGTCAAAAACAGATACAGCTTATAGACAGTTGACAGTTTGCTGTATACCCCTCATGTACTTAGCATTCGAGTCTTCTTATTGATTTACGATTCTAGTATTTTGATGACTTGTCAGTTCGTGAATTCATGTCACGCTTAGAATGCAGATTGTAATGTAATCTTGTTTTGTCTCAAGAGTAGCTAAAGGGACATTTTAAATGACGTGAATGTTATGCGTCTTTTTGACGACAGGAGATTTAAAGTTTGAAATCAATTAAAGAAATAATCATTTCCACCACGCTTTCTCCTAATGCTAAACACGTAAATATTCCCGAATGAACAATAAATACCAATACGTCACGCGAGCATTGGCACGTTACAGAAAACACATTATCGTGAAAATTGTCTACATACATTTTTACACCTCATTGAAACGTTAGACGCAAAAAATGACAAACTTATTATTACTTAGTGTCAGTTGAATAACTTGAAGGAATAACTTGAGGGTACAAATTGAAATCCACGTGACGATCGCATTATTTATCTCTCATGATCGATTTTACCTTTTCTATTTGGGAAATATTTAAAAGCAGACATTCATATCAGATAGCATTCTCATTTTCAATATCTATTACTGCTGTTATTTCTACACAATGATTTTGTTTAAACATGTTTTAAAAAATGAAATATCGTTTGTAAAAGAAGCTCTACATTATTCTCAAAAGAAGATGTAGTACGGTACATTGATCGAAGGATAACTTTCGACATTTTCGGTAAGTATTTCGGATACATTCATTTGTCTTTGTTCCAATTGAGATTTCTTAAATCGTTGTTAAGTAAGAAATTATGCAATTTCAGTTGCACTTTTAGACTTTTTATTCATAACCATACATTTCGATTTTCTTTTTTAATTGCGGAGTTTTTTCAGTTTAAAAGCACCCCTATTCTTTCACCTACAAAAATCCCATGAGTGAATTGTTTGTTAATATGCTTATCACCTTATCACGAAATTTTGACAGAGCTGTGTTTTGCTGTCTTCTTTGTGCGGTCATTTAACAGTGAGGAGGTTATTTTGAGCTACAATTGTGCATTGCTTAATCGGAAAGTGGGAGGATTGTGCGCATGTAATCCGGACTACCACATTATTGCAACTAACGTAGCAGATGACCGTCCTAAGTCGACGCCGATAGCCCATTGGTCTCGTTGGTTTATGTGTAGTATTCTGTGTTTGGGGTTTTGATGTTCTTTGTCCCTTTTGCATCCCTAGCTGTGTATGTCTTCTTTGTGTTTTGGGGTATTTTGATGTTATGCTGTTGGCGCTGGTCTTGTAGGAGATACCCAGTCGCCTTTCTTTTAATGATAACAATACTCAGTCCGGTACTATGTACAATGAATACTGTCAAACATTTCATCTATCAGTTTCACAATTAAAAGACTTGAAAGATATTTCGCGTATTGCAATTTTCGCATTTTTAAAGAAGTAAAAGAATACATCTGTATATCATTATAAGTGATGTACTATACAATAGCAGACGATCAAATTGTTTAAAAACAGTCATCGATCGCTAAAGTTGTCTTTTTCTCGATTTTCACATTACTCATGATTTTTTTCGCTATTTCAAGTATGTCTGTTGAGGCGGTTATGTACGAATAATTCGCTATCCACTTTAAAACTTTAAAAGTTTTTCGTAGATCATTTTTCGACAATTTATATAGGATCATTAATCATAGATAGGCTGAAAATCTGAAATATATGTAAACAGAATTTGTAAATTGTGAAACTTTAGGTAAACGTATTTATATTCGAATCAACGCTTTTCAATACTCCCTCAATATTTGGTTTCTAGTTATAAATCCTTTTAATTGTTTGCAGATAGGTTTAGATTGGTACATTGTATAAACTCGTACCAGACTTCATTTACTCATCTCAACTTGACGCACCGTCGATTAAGTTTAATCGATTATGGAGAGAAACTTTAACAAACTGTCGAAAATTATTTACACAGTCAAACAATATTCTTCATAGCACTCTGAATAGCACTTCACGCAGTCCTGTATATTATATGTTACTTCGATAATATTAACATTAAACAAACTTTTATCACATGATTATTTTATCATGAAGATCGGATGAGATGACCTGCAGAAATCAATCAGCTCTAGATCTTTAAAAGAAGTTCAAGTTTATAAATAATTAGAAATGAAGTTCATCGGTGGCACAGAATAGAAGACTTCAAGTGAATATAAACTTAGAAAATCAAATTCTAGTGCACTTTGTTTTGATTGAGCGATTAAAAAAACCCTGTATCTCTGCTTTTCATTAATGCGATGCCATAATGTTCCAATGACAACTTCGTTAAAAGCAGTCATTTTAACCAACGCATGGAAACATTATCATATCGAAGCTTATCAAAAACTGACAAGGTATTGGTGCATTCCATATTAAAAATATTCGTTTTACTAAATATATAATAGGGGATACTCTCCTATACTTTGTCAGTTCGGTAACTCCTGATTGCAAATTTCTTTAAAAACAATTGTGCTTTATATCAAATATAGTGCCATTTCAAGTGTGATTTTGTACTTTGGTTCAATCAGATCAGATAAAAATATTCTAATTTCAATGACTGTCGTTTACAGAACAATCCTCCGTTGTTCTATTGTTTTTATATTCAGGTTTTTTAAACTGACAAATGAGTATTCAAATTGTTGACACTTAATACTCAAACTTTTGAAAATAGACATTTTAATTAGATATTCACTTTTATATCGATTTTATGTAATTTAGCTAACAAAACCGAATCCGTGTCTTTTGTGCCTGTGTGGGTGGAGGGTGCATGAGGAGATTTGAATCGGTACCATGCAGTGACGAGAATTAAAATAAAGTTTTGAAAGTGATCAAGTGGTTGTATCATTTGTTCATTGCTTTGGGTGCTGTAAAGATATTTAACAATATGTCTTCAAGTATTAATGGTCAATTTTGAATAGAATTCTGAAAGAAAGTAATCTGCTGGCGATTCTAATTCCATGTACATTTTATACCGTTTTTATAATAAGATAATTTTCTCCAGTTCAGCCACTGAGTCTCAAGAAAAAAGAAACCAGAGGTTTTGTATTTTTAAAGTGAAAGATAGAATTATTTTATATTTCCGAAGGAGTTCTTTTGATTTGAATCCTTACATTTCAACGTATTGTCCACTTTATTTCCCCCAAACATTTGCCTTGTCGTCAACGCTCGATCTCTCATATCTTTTAAATGCTCACTCATTATGATTGATCTATTTTAACAATTGGTCGATTAGAAAATTGATTGGATTAAATGCCTGGTATCAAAATTTTTACTCTATTGAAAAGTCGTTCAAATGAGGACAGTGCAGTAAAGTACAACATGGGAGGGAACTGACTGGGAACTATCCAAAACGAAAGTTTAGAAACAATTTGTTTGGACACAAGGTCAGTTTTATCAAATTATTCGATTTATGTTTTATTAGAAGTATCTACTAAGGTGCCGCGGACACCAAGCTGTTCCTTTAAAAAAAACTAGAAGAAAACCAAACAATTCGTCGTGTTTCACATATATTTCATTCATCGGCTCATATTAAATTCATACCATAGAAAAGAAGAATGAAGAAGCATAGTTAATTTGTATTTGAACGTTGTTTTGGAGTTTAAAATCATGTAATAAAACTCTCATTTTAGGTTTGAATCCATATGTATTGTACTCAGACATTAATGTAAAGAATAAAAACTCTGTTTGAATGGAAAACTTTATGCTGGCAATAAATTCAGATTTAAAGTGAACTGGAGGAGAAGAATACTTTCTGTTTTAACTACTTGAGTTCTCAGTCCCCTGCAGAGCATTGATTTTATATGCCATTTTAAAAATATCTTTAAATCATTTCGTAGAAGTGGAAGTTTCGCTTCAAAACAGTTACATGCATAGTGCATAGTGCTGTTCAATTCAAAGATCCTGCCCCTTCCCTCTTTCCATGAATTAACAGCTCTTAATATTCTCTACAGAGAATTATTTCATATACCTGTATACATGTGCAGTTTGTACAGGCATTCGGTTCATAAGTCTTGGAAACAGAAATATATTTTTCAGATTCATAATTGTTCAGAAGCAATACAAATTATTGTCCTAATTCTACCTATTAATGTTCTAAATGGTCTAGATTCTAGGACATAGGTTATGATATTTTCCAATTTAGATTTCACTCAGATGAATTAGGATATAGATTGTTTTAGTTACCCACATAGTCAAGCACAGCAAGGGGCTATATCCAAATCATTTCAGACACCTTTATTGCATTAAACGGATTACAAGAGATAAAGAAAATACCCTATATCAACAAAATAAGGCAACAGAATTCCGATTTTTATTTGAATTGGGAGACAAGTATTTAATAGATTTACCATAATTGAAAGTGAACAATACTATTAGGAATAGTGTTTGCATTTGAATTCCATTTACAGTGAGGATATAGGGAGCTTATATTATAAATGTGATAAAGGGGAGATTACTCATCAAAGGTACATGTGTATCCAAGATGCAAACCTACATGAATTTCGTTTTACTATTCTGTTGTATTTTTTAGATCTAATTACCGAAAGGCATCTGTAGTACCATCAACCAATACCCAAAACCTTCTCACGTTCTGGAACGTAACACGTCACATCCCATTTTGTTGGCAAAGGGGTCGGAGTCGACATATTTGGGAAAATTGAGGATTTTATTTATCACTGAATTTTGAATATAAGCGTTATGTGTTATGTAAGCTTGAAATGTTTCCATGTGACATTTTAATCTTTAGAATAACCAGCAAATAGAATACACAGAAAGTTCGAATTATGAACAATTTTCCGAAAATAAATATTGAGAAAATTACATGTATGAAAACATATTCACTAGCGCTATTTTCCATTGGAATGGGGTAAGAATTTCTCCCTAAACATGGCGTATTGACGTCCCTGACCTATTTGATTCAAATTCAATCTTTTCATGTACAAATTGTGCTTTTAAGGCTTAAAAATTTCTGTGTAAGTTTGACTTTTATTTGTTCTATTCTATTTTTGTTTTTTGTTTATGTTTTTGGTTTATTTTATTAAAAGTCAACATGTTTGATTTGGGAAATAAAAACCACTTATCAAATAGATATGTTACTTGGATATTCTGAGCCAAAAATTGGCTATGTAAAGCGAGAATTCAATTTAAAAATATGAGAGAAATAAACATTATAAAGGTGATTTTTTGCATGCTTACAAACACCTCAAACAAGTCCTTATGCAAGAAGCGACATAAAGCATTTTGTGATAGGAGGATAGCAGTGAATGACGTGGGGTGTACCAGGGTACGCCTTTTATCACTCTGCATAGATGAATTGGGGAGGCTTTTTCTGTCTAGTTGTCAACGATATGCATTTTATGTATAGAGGTGACTCTTGTAGCATTCCGGTCACGTTTGATGTCTATTGCATTTTGCAAATTTCGGATGGATTAGACCGTTTCTATTTTCTGTTTTGAAGATACTTGTGGAATTTAAATACTTTTTAAGCCTTTGTCAACACTTGTTTTATTGACTAAGGAAAAGGAATTATCACGGTTATCTTTTTAAAGTTTATGGTTACCGTGAGTAAACAGACAGAATTTATATAGGATGCATGTTAAGAGTCGTATTTCACGTGCTGTCGGCTGAAGCGCTCTCTATAAATGCATTTTAAATGAAAGTTTATGGTTGTTTAAAGTTCTGAACAGATATATAAATTGCGAGAAACCCCCCTACTTGGCACTTCCATAAACATATACCACGACTAATTATCCAGTGCTCCCAAAGCTTGACAATATGCTTATTTCGCCGCATGGGAGGCATTCATTTCGAAAGTGTTATCCACAATTTATATACCAGGTTCCGTTAGGAAGAAGGCAATTTTGAAGGTGGAACTTTAATTTTGGAAGAAAAATTACATTTTCATCACATACTGAACACAATTTAATTGTCTTACATTGAGAAATATTTTTATCTCTGAGGAGCATGCACTGTGGTAAGTTACATACACGCGAAGGCGCCTTTATCTAAATGACAGATAATGTGCTTACAGGTTTTCGTTGTCTAGTTTGATCTGAAAGATATGATTGATAACTTTGTTTTATTCTCATAAGTACTTTGTATTTGAGTGCATATCGGATCATTGAAATATCTAGATCTTTGATCTGGAAAAGGAGTTTACTTCTCTAAGGGCAAGTACATGAACATGTATCGAACATTGTTCAAAACTATCTTTTGAATTACCGGTTTGAATTTAAAACAATTTGTAAAATGATATCATACTGCAAAGAAGAATAAAAGAAATTCTTTGATTTAAAATACTTTTTTCTAAATTGAATCATCTAGCAATAATGAAAAAAAAAAAAAACATTCAATTTGGCATTTTTGTTGGTACCTTTGTATCGAATTGCATTTCTAAAAGTAGACGGAATAAAAGAAACTTCTTTTTTATTTGATTTTTGATATGGACTTCCGATCTGAAATGATATAAGAGGGAAAATAACTAGATGTATATCATAAAAAATCTTTTGTCGGAGTGTGATTTTGTCTCTTTTAAAACCTCCTTCAGATTGAGATGGATGTTAGGAACTCAAAAGCTGGGAAACTGGACAGTGGTCAACCAGAACAGAATAGAAACTTCAAGGAATTGAATTACATGCACAATCCACCTACAATAATGCCGAATTTAGGAAAGAAAAGACGAAGTGTATTGCCGAAAACGAAAGTATCACGTGTTCTCCTGTATGACAATGTCACACAGCAGCAGATGCTGGATGTCAAATTGTCACACATAAACATAGAAAAAACACGAGCGTCACGCCTACTTGATTTGCATAAAAAGTCATTCATGGCACGACAGAAAAGACGTCAGCAACGTCTGCAGGAAACCAACGTTACGTTACCGGATATTGATTCTAAAAGGGAAAATTTGGAGCAGAACGTAAGTCGACTTTCGAAACGATCTGCAGCAAGCTCTCATCCGGGGCTCCGAACAGAGGGCACAGAAGAGATAGAATCTACGTTAAAGCTACCTGCAATAGATAATTCCGACAGCAAACGTCACGTCATTTTCAAACTCAAAGACTCGAATGGACAGACACAAGTGTTCCATACGATAGACGAGGACAACATTTTCTCTGATATTGTGCCACTTCATACATTTTATGAAAAAACAACACAAGATCCCCGATTCCAAGGACTGGAAAACAGTCTCAAGAAAATTGAGATTCCAAGCGATGGCTTCAACGAATTAAGTCCGAGTTTTAAAAGAGAACTTACTGTATATCCTGAACATTTACAAATCTATTTTTCAGATTTGGCACTAACATTTTAAGGAAATATAAAGATCGTTTTTGCTTTATAAATTGTTCTTTATACATAAAGTAATCAGAGAAACATTCCAAGCGAAATTATCAATCTAAATTTGATAGACGGAAGGCTTTATAGAATTTACATTATTACGTTTTGATATTTTCTACCAACAGATTATTTAATTTAGAATGAAATGTCTAACAGAAGAGCCGATGTATCTTGTATTCTCTGAATAAATGTACTTATTCGGGTTTAAAATGGAAACTGAACAAAAAGCGTCAATGGTTCCACCCAAATAAAAGATGGAGTGAAATAAGAGTCACAATGTGCCTACTTTAGAATGATTTTATATCAAGGTAATTCCTGGGTAATTAGTAAAAGGGATGAACTTCTGCCAATTTTTTTCATGAAAGTGAGCTTTCGCATATGAAACAGTTTGGCAGTAAGTAGATTACGAAAGTATATGGACCCATGAGTATTCATGATAAAAATGAAAAAAGATTCAAATTATATTAGATTTGAACATAGTATTACTAGAAAAAGGCTTCCTGACGCTCTTTTCGACTGGGCTATCGGAGGAAAATGTGCTGTGTATTCTTTATACATATTAGCCTATATTTAACTCTTGAGTTTGTGATGACAGCAGAGTGTCCACAAGGTCTGTCTTTAAAGATAAGCAACAGGCTATAGAATATAAGTCACAAAGGGATCTACTTTAGACTATTTTATTATAAAGATAAAAATATCATCAACATTATACATATTCACAACAAAGTACCGATAATTGAACGTCATGCGTCATGAGGAATTTCTTTTTGAAAGATATTGTATATTCCATTGTGCATACCGAAAGCTATACATAATGCAGAACGGAAATGCAGAAAATAGTATGTCTGTCACGCTTATTTCCTTTGAACTGAATTATTGATAAAGAGATGTTTTCATAAACAAAACAAAATGATAAATTACTTTATTCATCTTGTCATGGATAGCATGAAATATTCATAAGTTATTTGAATGTAATTTGTAAGTTCCCTATGGAATGAATTGATGGAAATTTGTTAACCACGTGCATTTTCGGAACTGGAGGGTATAGTGTGAAAAAAAATATATTTTAAGCTCATAGTGAATTACTGTCATAAAACGTAATGCTTCGTCTGGTGTCCGTTCGTCCATTCGTTATGTTTTCCGTAAAAATAGTCGGAGATGTTTTAGACCAACAACAGAACTTGAATTGATCGCATAAGTACAATGGAAAAACTGCTAAAGAACGGAAAGTCTGTCAAAATGCCAAGGGAGGAGGTACAGGGTTGGGTTTTCTTCGCTCATTCTAAATGAAAGCTTCTTCTTACTGTCATCATCCCAATTTAATTTGAAACAAACTTTAAACCAACCATTAGCTATCCTCTCTAGTCAACCCGACTATCATCTACCCTCTCTCTAGTCAGCCCACTCTCCGTCTACACCTTTATATAATCTAAATGGCCGCCGCGATGTACACCATATGCGGAGTATACGTAGGCTACGCATTTGCGGCGGAGGAGAAGAGAAAAAAATAATTAGGAGGGAAGAGAAAGGAAAATTAGAGAAAATAAAAATTATGTCCCTAATGTCTGAACAAAATACGACCAAGTCTACGATACACTTGACTCAAACGTTACTCTAACAACATACAATCGAACATTAAAACTTCCTCTCTTAACAAGAGCCCCAGGGGCACAACGCTCACCTGATACCCATGCATGCTCTAATTGACATACTGACATTGAATACTGATAGTGCCAGTACCAGGATTTTAGCCCACAACCTTTCTAAAAAGATTTTTGCCGGATGCAGAGAATTTTTTTTTTTCAGACAACCTTTGAAAGTACAAAAAAGAAAAAATAGTCACATTTCAAAACAATAACTTTTTACTGATTTGAAACGACGGATAAAGTGGTCCAAAGTCATATGCCCAGCTAGTATAGTTCAATTATGCAACATCAAAAATAAAATCATATTAAATTAAATCAAATGTTTTTCAGAAAAAAAAACATGTCTCCCCCTCCATCTAAGCTACTTTGACCTTGGGCCAAGATGCTGTGAAACCTTTGAGTCATGGGCAGCATCATACTAAAACATGAAATTGATTCATTGTATTGTTTGAGGTAAAGCCCAAACATGATTAGCATATACAATTTCATTATAAGCATATTTAGTGAAACTGACTTTGGTCACATGACCTTGGATATAGTTGATCTGAAACCTACATTGTATGGATCATGAGCAACAAAAAACTGAATAAGTGATTGGATACACGGTTCAAAATATAAAGCCTAAACATGATAAGCATAGACAATTTCAGCCGGGACATGATTAGCATATACAATTTCATTACCAAAGTTAGAAGTGACCTTAATCATGTTAATCATGTTACCTTGGGACAATGTGATAAGGAACATTTAGTGACCTGAGAAACAATATACTACAATATGAAAGATTTTAAGAAGGGTTCTTCAGGAGATATAGCCCAGGCAAGATAAGTATGTACAATTTCATTAAAAAGAACTAAATGATCTTGACCTTGGGCACATGACCTTGGGTCAAGATGATAAGAAACCTTACAATCCTGAGCAACAGCATTCTAAAGTATCAGAGTGATCTAGTATACGATTCCACAGATATATTCCAGACTCAAGAGAATTTACAATTTCATTAAAAAATGTTATATTTGACCTTGACCTTAGTCATATGACCTGGGATCAAGGTGGTGTGAAACCTTTGCGTCATCAGCACCATCATACTAAAATATGAAATGATCCGTTCACAGTTCAAAAGATTAAGCCTGGACATTATACACGTAACAAATACAATTTCCTTTAAAATACATGTATACTAATTGACCTTGACCTTTGTCACATGATCTTGAGTCAACGTGAAGTGAAACCTTCGGGTCATAAGCAACAACTTACTAAAATATGAAAGCGATTGTGCAAACTGTTCAAGAGATATAGCCCGAACAGGAATGCATGTACAATTTAATTAAAATTGTTCTACATGACCTTGACCTTGGTCACATGACCTTGGATCAAGGTGATGTGAAACCTTCAGGTCATAAGCAACAACATACTAAAATATGAAAGTGATCCGGCAAACGGTTCAAGAGATATAGCCACGACAGGAATGCATGTACAATTTCATTAAAATTGTACTTCATGACCTTGACCTTGGTCACATGACCTTGGGTCAAGAAGATGTGAAACCTTCGGGTCATAAGCAACAACACACTAAAATATAAAAGTGATCCGGCAAACGGTTCAAGAGATCTAGTCCTGACAGGAATGTATGCATAATTTCATAAAAAAGGCACTAAGTGACCTTGACCTTGGTCACATGACCTTGGGTTAAGGTGATGTGAAACCTTCAGGTCATACGCAACAGCATACTAAAATATGAAAGTGATCGGGCCAACGGTTCAAGAGATATAGCCCGGACAGGAATGCATGTACAATTTCATCAAAAATGTACTATATGACCTTGACCTTGGTCACATGACTTTTGGTCAAGGTGATGTGAAATCTTTGGGTCATAAGCAACAACATACTAAAATATGAAAGTGATCCGGCAAACGGTTCAAGAGATATAGCCCCGAGAGGAATGCATGTACAATTTCATTAAAATTGTATTACATGACCTTGACCTTGGTCACATGACCTTGGGTCAAGGTGATGTGAAACCTTCGGGTCATAAGCAACAACATACTAAAATATAAAAGTGTTCCGGCAAACGGTTCAAGAGATCTAGTCCTGACAGGAATGTATGCATAATTTCATAAAAAAAGGCACTAAGTGACCTTGACCTTGGTTACATGACCTTGGGTTAAGGTGGTGTGAAACCTTCAGGTCATACGCAACAGCATACTAAAATATGAAAGTGATCGGGCCAACGGTTCAAGAGATATAGCCCGGACAGGAATGCATGTACAATTTCATAAAAAAATGTACTATATGACCTTGACCTTGGTCACATGACTTTTGGTCAAGGTGATGTGAAATCTTTGGGTCATAAGCAACAACATACTAAAATATGAAAGTGATCCTGCAAATGGTTCAAGAGATATAGCCCGAACAGGAATGCATGTACAATTTCTATAGAAATGCACTAAGTGACCTTGACCTTGGACACATGACCTTGGGTCAAGGAGATGTGAAACATTCAGGTCATAAGCAACAACATACTAAAATATGAAAGTGATCCGGCAAACGGTTCAAGAGATCTTGCCCAGACAGGAATGTATGCATAATTTCATTAAAATGCACTAAGTGACCTTGACCTTGGTCACATGACCTTGGGTCGAGGTGATGTGTAATCTTTGGGTCATAAGCAACAACATACTAAAGTATGAAAGTGATCGGACCAACGGTTCCAGAGCTATAGCCCGGACAGAAATGTATTCATAATTTCTTTAAAACTGCACTAAGTGACCTTGACCTTGGTCACATGACCTTGGGTCAAGGTGATATGAAACCTTCGGGTCATAAGGAACAACATACTAAAATATGAAAGTGACCCGCAAACGGTTCAAGAGATCTAGCCCGGACAGGAATGTATGCATAATTTCATTAAAAATGCACTAAGTGACCTTGATCTTGGTCACATGACCTTGGATCAAGGTTATGTGAAACCTTCGGGTCATAAGCAACAACATACTAAAATATGAAAGTGATCGGGCAAACGGTTCAGGAGATATAGCCCGGACACGATGTGTGACAGACGGACAGACGGACAGACAGACGACGAAGGCAAAACCAATATGTCTCCTCCCCGTTGGGGGGAGACATAATTCCACGTTAATGTGCAGCAGAAAAAGAATAAAACAATGAAATGATTTCATAAATTAAGTTTATTCAAAATTGAACACCAAACCTTTCATTATTGATAGCTAGCATGCCAGAAATTATAAAGCCTGTGTTTGTGAAACGAGAATGCCCCCGGCGGCATCTTTGTTAGTATAAACGCCATTTTCTGTTAAGTAAGTGAGAGGTCAGGGTCAGCGTAATATTGGTATCAATGGAAAGATCTTGTCACAATGAATACACATGTAAAATATAAAAGCCCTATCACTAACCATTCAAAAGTTATGCCCAATGTTAAAGTTTTTGAAAAGTACGTCAAAGGTCAAGGTTATGGTCACGAGGTCAAAAATTTTGGTATCAATAGAAAGGTATTGTCACAAGGAATACACATGTGAAATATGAAACCTCTATCACCAGCTTCCATTCAAAAGTTATGCCCAATGTTAAAGTTTTCTTCAGAAAACAGACAGACAAACAGACAGACGAACAGGCCAAAAACTATATGCTCCCGAATCTTTTATTCCAGGCGCATAAAAAACAAAGATTTTTCAGTTTTTGCCTTTATTCATATTAAAGTATACTGAAATCTATGAATGCTTTTGAATAGTATTGATTTTATCTCAAATACATGAAACGTACAGTTAAAATTGTTTTAATCCAATATTTATCAATTCAAGTGAGTTGTGCAGAAATTGGGCCAATTTGTTTTCCGAAAAGCAGTGTACACACCGGGTAAACGGATTTTACGAACCGGGCAGGATTTTACGAATCGGGCAAAGATTTTACGAATCGGGCAGATAAAGTAGCAGATATGCGAAGTTGAAACTGTTGGGGAGATAGTATTAAAGGGCAAAAGTAAGCAATTGAGGCAATGCCTACCAAGATTAATGATCTATCCATATTTTTATTATCAGTTGAAGTATCCATGGCTTGATATTATCGCACATCTTCGATTTTTAACCAGAATTTCTTTTTTTTTCGCTAATCTTTTATCACAAAAATGCGATTTTCTTTTGAATCAAAATGATGCCTCGTGATTTCTACGGTTCACAATCTAGAAAAAATATTTATAGATATATTTCGAACTGATGGATTGTTCTGTTTATCAGGATCATGCAGATAATTAATTAGCAAGTGTGATGGGGTACAATGAAAAGGATTTTACGAACCCGGGCATTGGATTTTACGAACACGGGCACTTGTCAAACATTGGATTTTACGAACACAATCTGTATAACTCAATTAATTCGATACATAATGGTTCCTATGCGTTTTAATTTATAAATTAAAACTTAACAAATAACTTTATTTACTCTCTTTGAATCTTAGACAAACTATATAATGTATAATATGTATATTATGTTTCATACCTATATAGAAATATACAATTTGGTACAGAACGCTGACATTCCATAGCGGACGAATTTCAGTACCCAGTAAAAGTATTATTTGAATGTAAAGCCTATTTTGAAATATCACTCCGTAAGTTGCATGTAT
Organism: Pinctada fucata; assembly: GCA_028142955.1. Lineage (NCBI taxonomy): Eukaryota > Metazoa > Mollusca > Bivalvia > Pterioida > Pteriidae > Pinctada > Pinctada fucata. Next base: position 25,769,703 of record AP027102.1, on the reverse strand, counting down.
AATAGCTTAGGAGCCACTTTTATGCATCAAGGAAACACTAAAATACGTTCGTATTTTTAATTGTAACTGTCAAATTTATATTCGGGGAGGAGTTGCTCCTTGTTAGAAAATTTTATCTTTATCCTTTTCACTGAAGAGTTGAATTTTGTATACTGTAAATTTATATATTATTATATCTTACGCATCATTGTTCAGTTCTAAATATTATATATACATGTATATGCACAACGAATGTAACTGCATTTCGTATGTTAACACTCGTGACGTCACAATGCATAAGATCTAAAGGAACATGCGCATTACATGTACAATAAATGTACTTGCTGTGTGTTGCATACCCGTAACAAAACACAAATTAAGACACTTATTCTTTATATGAAATACTATGTGAAAATACTAACTTTAAGCTCACCTGAGCGACCGTCCGTCGTAAACGTTCAACATTTTCATCATCATCATCACAGACATCAGTGTATATTTTCAATTCTAACATGACTTGAGATTTTTCTCCCTATTACATGTACTGTAGAACTCGCCTGGTGTAAAATATCCATTTTTATAAGACTGGAGCAATTCGTAAAAAAGAGGAATCTTATAAATTTTCCCATCGTAGAGTCACGTGTTGACAGATTTAATATCTAAGTTTTCAATCTTTTAAAGCAGAAGTGTCTGGCTAGACCGAAACCCTCTTGGTCGTTTTGTTGAAGGATCTTGAAGAGGATTAATTCAAAATTCGAGAATATTTCGACAGTAACTGATGATAATAAGAACTTAAGTTATGCTGTCAGGTTGGATCTCAATTGGAAATTGAATTTTTATTTTCAACATTGAACACCCCCGCCCCCCCCCCCCCCCCCCCCCCCACACACACACTCAGAATGTCATTTTTACCAAGTGTGTATCAATAATATAACTTTCGTACAAGTCATTCAAAATCAGTTCAGTTGCGCCAATACGCAAAAATTGTGTCACAATACATTTTAGACAGAAACATTGAATCATTGACAGATTTTTTTTTGCTTTTACACTTTACGTGCATTAGTTGCTATTCCTCCATATGCCTCATGATAACCTTTGAATTCGATGTGTGGATTTTTCTATCATAAAAGGGTTGTATTTGTCAAAAAAATACACGTCACAAACTGAGTTATATGATAAAATCGGTAATCTGTGACGCGAAAATGTATTAAAATTCAAAATATTTCGCACATATTTTAATAAAAGTAATATCAGTATTTTAAAAAATCGAGATCATTTCATACGCTTTGTAGTATTTTACTCTGAATTATACTAAATCTAGGTCAGTGCCAACTAAATCATTTCCCATAGGCCGTAATGTTAACAAAATGCCGTGTAGCTTCTATACCAACATTGCTGGCCATGCATGTTATATACCAATTTGTTCGTTGATTCAAGCTTTATACGGAACTAAATAAAAAAAATATAGCATGACCGGCTCTTTTTCGCGCTATTTGCGTCACAAGGTACCCTGCAGTGAATTTTCAAAATTTCCCGCCCCCGTCCCCTTTAGCGGATCGGGAGCTAGGGAAAAAATCCGGGCATCGACATTTTAATTGCAATTATTTTTTACTTATATATATCATATTCAAACAAGAAACCAAAAGAAAACATAATTGATAGCCAATCACATCTTCTGTCACATTTAAAATAACAGGCCCCCTCACCTACAGGTTTTTCTCCAATCAGAGCAGGCCTTTTAGTTGACTCTGACCTAAAGACATATATAAACCCCCCTTTGAAGAATTTTATTTTAATGCATATTAAAGGTATCAATATAAATAAAATTTATGCGAAGTTTCAGTTTTCTACTGTACATGGTGTGGGAGTTATTTGAGATTTATGCGTGTGTGTCAGGCTTGAAAAAAGGCGCCAAAATTCGCATTTTGACGTATCTCGTTTTTCTCTCTTATTCCGTTCTCAGAAGAAAAAGCCCTATGTTATGTACATGTATCTACTTATTTTAAATTGTTTATTGTGTGACGAACATAATTCATGCAAATATGATACAATTTCAAGGTTTTTATAGCATTTATGAGACATTAAGGACCCCTACCCCCCTCCGTAGGACGTATTTTCCTACATGTATGTGAACTCGCATAAATTAGAAGAAATTCACAGATAATGCATATGAAAGCAATTAGAATCGTAAATAAAGAAATAAAATGTGGTTTAATGCAGAAATCCAAGAAATAAAATCATCCGATTCGAATTCTATACGGCTTTATGTCTAGCATTACCATACAAAGTTTGCCTATAGTACCAAGGAGGATACCTTCATGTATCTCCGACGAATGATTTTTAAGAAAAAAATTGTTTTTAATGTTCAACTAGATGTGCATACATAAAAGAATAGTTTTAATGCATATTAGGCCATAAAAGGTGATTACAATGCGTTAAATTAGAAAAATAATGAAAACGCGCTCCTCGCGCTTTTGGCGGGAAATCCCGATATACCCATATAATCGCTCATATACACAATTTTCCCATAAAAACTGTTGATTTATCCCGTTTTTGCTTAAAAATATACAAAAGTATACAAATAGAACGAATAACATGGAAAATTAACGCTAACACAGAGCCGATGTTGATATTTTGCATTCATTACAGTATAGCACGTGTTTCCCTCTAGGTCAGTGCCAACTAAATCATTTCCCATAGGCCGTAATGTTAACAAAATGCCGTGTAGCTTCTATACCAACATTGCTGGCCATGCATGTTATATACCAATTTGTTCGTTGATTCAAGCTTTATACGAAACTAAATAAAAAAATATAGCATGACCGGCTCTTTTTCGCGCTATTTGCGTCACAAGGTACCCTGCAGTGAATTTTCAAAATTTCCCGCCCCGTCCCCTTTAGCGGATCGGGAGCTAGGGAAAAAATCCGGGCATCGACATTTTAATTGCAATTATTTTTTACTTATATATATCATATTCAAACAATAAACCAAAAGAAAACATAATTGATAGCCAATCACATCTTCTGTCACATTTAAAATAACAGGCCCCCTCACCTACAGGTTTAAATTCTCCAATCAGAGCAGGCCTTTTAGTTGACTCTGACCTAAACTCGATTGTCACAAGCTTTACGGTGAATTACGTTACAAAATCTTTAAAGATCTAGGATGAGTTAAAATTAGAATTATAAAATATCATAATAATACTTTTCTAACTTATAATAGACCAAACTTTAGTAGATTGAAATATTTCTTCCAGAGGGAAGGGATGGTAGCAAATAAAAACACAAACACTCAAATATAAAAATGTGTATTTGAGTGTTTGTGTTTTATTTGCAAACTTAAATAGTTTTTCATTGAATGTTTTACATTCGTTTCATTTTCAGAGAAAAATCCTTTTATTTCTTATTTTCTGAAAGATTCACTGATTTTGTGAATTACGTTACGCTGCTTTTACTGTGATAAGAATCGCAGAGTGCATTTACTATGGTCATGTCGTAATCGGGTGCTTATGCCTTTATATAAAGACAATCACAATTGGATTAAAGCTCCCTTGCGTTCGGAGAGACAGATAATAAACACAGATAAAAAACATGACCGTGAATTATGTAACGGTGAATATTGATAGCCAAGAACATTATACATTTACGGGGGATTTTTAAATCTTGGAGTGTTAACTTGATTCTGTGATTAATAGAGAGTAAATAATGTTGTTAATGCAGAAAAACATATTTTTTGGTATTAGATGTTGAATTGTATTTACTAAAGTCAATTTCAGCGTCTGTATACAATTAAACGTTCTATATTCAAGAAAATATTATCATTTACCTTTGATAGATTATTCACCATAGAAATTTACGATCTGCTGAAACCATGAACATGATGAAGGTATTGAATATTTATTTCTTCTATTTTCAATTTCAATTAAGAAAACGCACATAACAAGAATAGTAACACTACTCTAATATGAAAAAAGTTAGTCATTTTCCATCTAGAACTGAAAGTTAGGATGAAATCAAAATCTTGGTTACGATGAAACAGTTCTAATTTTATAGTATATGAAATTAGACAACATTATACTAAGATAAGATAAGATAAGATAAGATACGAGAGAGAGAGAGAGAGAGAGAGAGAGAGAGAGAGAGAGAGAGAGAGAGAGTCTTACCTTTACGTCTTTATCTTGCCGTTTGTAAATGCTTATGTGAAGCGTACAATACGAACTGTTAGCATTTGAAGTGTCGGATCTATCTTTTCAGTAAGGGGTGGGGGGCGTGTATTGGCAAGGGATCCGGTGCTTGTTTACAGCAATACTTACTAAAAATTTAAGAAATGTTTGTAACTCTTGAGCGCCTAGTTACTAACTTCTTATAAACTAAATCGCGATGTTTAGTTTCTTTTGTATGTAGTACATTTTTTTTGTATTTAGAAATGCTATTAGAAAGGAGTGAAAAAGATTTTAAGCTCTTAGTTGATAATGAATGTTACGAAAATTTCTAAAATTGTTCGTAAGTATTTTTGTAAAACAGGCTCTAGGGGGTGACTTAAGTCCCAAGCGGGTCAAAAGTGAAGCTATGGTATGATGACAAGTTGTAGGAAGGGGGGGGGGGGGGTAACTGCATTTCAGCCTTTTTAGGACCTATGCAATTCAAGGCTCTCAGAGTTGGGTTTTTAATTGATTAAAAAATGGAAATTGATGCCTTTAACAATTATATAGTTGATCATTTATTGATATTTACTCTTGATGTAGATGGAAAATTATAATATAACCAGTGATTTGAAAATATTTGGGGGCGGGAGGGTGGAAGGGGCGAAAGCCCCTTACGCCAACCTCTCCATTGACATGGCCTTCACAAGAACTATTCCCGGTATTTCGTACATATTCATAAAAAACATCTATTTGATATTCTCACGGATTATAAGTCCTTGATATTCTCGAAAATAAAAATTGGAAAAGGCGTTGTCGGGAAAAGAAAATAATATGTTCCGAAAAAAGGCAATAAACAGAAAGCCATCGGCAGGATAAATTCGTTATTCAATGTAGACTCGTCAAGTTTCATCATCGACCATCTTGAAATATATACATGCATTTCTGTATAGCTTGCTTTTTTTATGATCTGTTTCTGGTGGTTTGAAGACCATTTTATTTCATCAATGTAACAGATATAATTCACGACAAACTATAATACTGCCTTTTTAAAAAAGTTTTTATCTATTATTTTTATTATTATTATTTATTATTTTTTGTTGTTGGTATTTTTGTATTACATGTATATACTGTTAAACAATACATAGACAATACATCAGACATCAACACGCATACACCATTCACACGTCTTGCATACTTTTATATTAATCTAATAGTATGGAGAGTTTTCCACATTTCTCTGAAAACATTTCATTTTTCATATTTTTCTTAAAGATATACTTTTCAATTTTACGATAAGATATTATATCATTTTTTTGCACCTTCTAGAGAGGGATGGCATTTTAGATTAGAGTTTTTTTGTCTAAAAATGTACTTTTTTAACTAGAATAATTATGATGTTGATATTGCTATTATTATCATTTACTATCCCAAACATTAATATGCTTTTTACAATTAAGTTTTTATCTATGTTGCAGATATCATGTAGCCAAATGTTAAGATCAAGCCAAAGTTGTTGTGAATGAGAGCAAAAACAAAATATATGTGAGATGGTTTCAAGAAATGTGTTAAAAAAAGAGCACATGTATGATAGTATCGCTTATTCCGATCTTAAATCAAAGAGTATTCGTTCCTAATATGCGATGTGATATTATATTTATATTATATAAAGTATTAAAGTAAATTATATTGTCATTTTTTTCAAAAGATTATCATGATCATCAGACTCTCAAACCCAAATTTTCGCTTTGCTGTTTTGAAAGATTTCCTGTTGATCTCTTCTTTTCCTATGCATTAAGTTATACGTGTAAGTCGTGTGTAGAATGCTATTTTCCCTTTCACTACAGTAAAAATGGGAAATTATGTGTTTTGTAAAGCGTGTTCGTAAAATCCAGTGCCCGCGTTCGTAAAATCCATTTTCCTTACTTGCCCGCATTCGTAAAATCCATTTTCGAATACCCCTGTCCTGTAGAATGCCGTTTAACTCGTGAATACTACGTTGCCCATGATATATTTTTACGATTCAGATTGACAGATGTCCAGTCTTGAAATTCCATGTATAATATGAATTGCAAAAGAACCCTGCTCGGAAATATTTCATGTTTATGTGAAAATGTAGAAGGAAAAATATTTCATCTCGTCATTACGCAAAAATTCCAAAATGTAAAAAGAAACGCAAAAGACACATTATAAAGAAATATGTGTACTCGAAGAATCTAGTCTTCGCATTGATACAAGCTGTGTAAGAAAAGAGATATACTAGTACTTTTGACGGCACCCCTTATACGTCAAGAACGAATTTGCCCGATTCGTAAAATCCTGCCCGGTTCGTAAAATCCGTTTACCCGGTGTGGTGTACGGTGTATCAAATCTCATGACCCAATGAAGCCACTTGAACAAATAATTTTCAGTAAATATGCTGAAATGCGGCGCTTCTTGTCTATGCATATTTCAACAGGCGAGATGGAGCGTCGCATTTCAGCATACGCTGTTCAACAACTCAAGTGGTTTCGCTAGGTTTCGCAGTTTGAAACAAATTAAAAGGCCCATGAAATTGTTAAGCTTGTCCAACTAGCAGACCTACGACATCGTTATTTACTGTTAACTAATTGTTTTCCCTCATCATAGGTCTGTTACACGGACAAGTTGTTAGCGGAGAGAGTTCATGAAATATATCGGTTGCATCGGATTTGCCGAAAAAAGTTTATTTGGTCCGATAAAAACTCATGTTGTATCTATTATTTGAACAGATAAAAATTCCGAAATGTCTTACCACAGGAACCTGTCGTTTTATGAGAGAAAATGTTTTATTATTCACAACCTCAGGCCTCTGTGTTCCTCTTAGAAATATTATACATACAAGATGTCGAACACAGTGGCTTAAGGTTGTGAATAATAATTTATTTTCTCTGTTAAAACAACAGCTTCCTGTGGTCCAACATTTCATTGGAAGATTTCAGGAACTCTGAACTGAATTATTTATTTTCATGAATTTCAGATATCAAACGTCCTATGCATTCTCAAAATCCAGAGGAAGAGATTACTCATTAGACGTTTCTTCAAGAAATCAGTCCGTAAATTGAGTCTAAGACAGGAAATTCGAGCAAACTTTATACAAACTGTACATGATAACAAGTATATGCAAGTGTTCCAAGTACATGAATGATACACGTTGTAACCATTATGAAAGTTTTCCAAGTATAATGCACATTAAATATAATTTATTCCGTTTGTACTGTATCTCCTGAAATGTATCGCAGTACTAAAGGGTGGAGGAATTGAACCGATAAAATCTAAACATCAAAACACAGAGGCCCAAGCAATACACAGATGAATATGTAAATAAATATAAAAAAGGCGAACTCATGCATGTTATTACCTATGGAGTCCGACCGACATTCAGAGAGGACAGCTGGTCGAGGTCCTGTCTTGTCTAAAGAGGTTTGGACAGGGTCCGTCATGGATTCCCAGTCAATTATAGTGCAATTCTTAAGAATGCATCGATACAAAGCTGCAGATTGGTCAAGTATCATCCGGAGTGTCCGTCTGGTGACAGTAAAATAATATCCTCGGTGTATAAAAGACGTTTAATGATTCGCATTTGCGATCGTAATTCTATCTACCTTTCATTCTTCTTCTCATTTCATCCAAAATATCATCGAAATTAAAGGAGTTACCATCTGAGCACCATCCCTCCAATAAAACGTGGGTCCTGTAGCATCATATTCCACCAATCCTGTCTTTCGGTTTACGTGTATTTTGGACATAGTAATTTTCACTCTTTGGCCACATTACATTGTTTAGAATGAGAATCACTGACGAGGTTTAAATACCCCAAAACGTGCATGTCTGGTCTATGCTGCAATTGTATCTGTTCTTAAATAATGCTACTGAATTTGAAGACGTTAAATATTTTCATTCAGCATTTTCAATCTTTTTACCAATATGTTACGTTAAAATTGATATTTCCACTCGAGACTCTTCTCTCTGTCTAAGCTCAAAACATGAATCACGGAAGCAAAAGACTGCAACCCCCCCCCAAATTACTATTTACATGTATATGTATCTTGCTCTTGACAGTCGTTTTGTTGCATACACGTATTTCACCGCGTAGGATGGAAACGAGCATGTCTGGTCCATGCTGTAAATTTATCAGGTCTTAAATCATGCTATTGAATTTGAAGACGTTTAACATTCGAACTACTTGGTGAGTGTCACTGCTGGTGATACAAGAGTCACCGAGGGCACATGTAGCCAAGTTCGATCAACTTCGGTTGATCGTCTGTCTCTTCAACGCATTTGAAATTTTCTGTTACAATTTTCTTGAAATTTCTAAAACGTGGGTCCTGTAGCATCATATCCCAGCCATTCTGCTACGTCTTTTGGTACATTTTTGGGCATAATAATTTTCATACTTTTTGGCCATTTTACATTGTTTAGACTGAGGATCACTGACGAGCATTCAGTACCCGAAACGCGCATGTCTGGTCCATAATGTAAATTTATCAGGTCTTAAATGATGCTATTGAATTTGAAGACGTTTAAAATTGTATTAAGAAAAGGGAGGGGATCTCCAGCAACACCAGCTTGTAGCACCCACAGCAAAACCCCAAAACACCCAATGCAAAAACACAAAGGAGACAAGCACAGAAAGAGACGAGTAAGGGACAAGGAACGTCAACGCACAACACAGAAACATCAAACACAAAGGACTACACATAAACCAACGAGACCAATGGGCAACCGGTGCCGACTTAGAACGGCCACCTGCCACGGAAATAGCAGAAGGTATGGTTATCCTGGATTACGTGCGCACAACCCTCCCATTTTTCCGATTACCCAGAGGTCTCGAAGAACGTACTATTGTGGTGTAAAACAACCTCCTCACTGTCAGATGACCACACACAAACAAGACCGCAAAACGCAGGGGCCCAAGCAACACAGATGAATATGTAAATGGATATAAAAAGAGGGCGTACGTAATACAATCCGTGCTCTGCCGCCGCGAGCTCATGTTATCACCCGAGGAGTCCGACTGACATTCAGAGAGGACAGGTGGTCGGGGCCCTGTCTTCTCTAAAGATGTTTGGACAGGGACCGTCATGGAGTTCCGTCGTCACAGTCAGTCAGTGTGCAAGTTTTAAGAATGCGCTTGTACAAGACTGTAGATTGGTCAAGTACCAAGCCTAGTGTCCGTCTGGTGACATTAGGATCATACCCACGGTATAAAAGGCGTTTGATGATTCTGACGCATTTTTGATACTGATGTTGTCTATCTTTGATTCTTCTTATCTTGTTAATAATGTCACCATAAAATGCAGGTTGTGAAATACCCAAAGTAATATACTCTGTTGCCTGTATTGATCCGAATTTCAGAAGAAGTTGACAATAATTTTTGTAAAATTTCCAGAAAGTCTTTACTAGTTTGTGAAAGCGAAAACCTTGTCCTAAAAGTTTCTTGGTAATTTGTAAATTTGTAAAGAAATATCCAAGCGGGCAGGATACGACGAAAGAGGCACAGAGATATTCTTTGCGTCATTTTGATTAATTTTCAGGTACCCATTGTTAATTGTTGTGACATCACTTCTGTCTTGAAAAGAGCAAATAATGATGGAAAGATATGGAAAAGACTGTTTTTGCGAACAATACCCTTTAAACCTATCCGCCAACTGACTATGAAAATGAGTGAAAATAATTTTTAAAAAATCATTCAGCCCCAAATATGATAAATCAAAAATCTGTGTACATATCTAATATTTCAATTTGTGTACATATCTAAACTTTCTTCTGGCTTCAAAATTATTGAACTTTTACCTAGAAAGCATTTCTTCGTGACCGTTAAACAAGATAATTTTGTCCAATTACATGAGCGATATGACTTTTAGATTTAATCGTCAATTTTAGCAGAATAATAATAAGAAAAAGCACAATTACAGATACTTAAAGTAGAACATCCCTCAGGTCAGAATTCTGGAAATTTTATGCCTGGATACCCTATTTTTTCTCTTCAGAATATTGTTCAGATTATCAAACTAATATGGTTTTGGGAAAAGAAACTTTTATTGTTACATTTCATCACCCCTAAAAAGGGATTTTTCTTACTTTTCCCATAGGGTCCAATGTTAAAGTTCAAACGGCTACACTCTCGGTATAATCATGAAACCAAGAGTTATATTTTGTTTGTATATCAGGTTTAATATAAGCTTTGAATATATAGAAATGGAAGTATGGTAAAAGTTGTTATTTAGGAAATATGAGCATCTAAGACCTGAGGGATGCTCTACCTTAAATGAACAAATAATATTTCTTTATATGATTTGAAACCTTTTCCGTGTGACTCATTGTGAAGATTTATTCTCTTCCTCATTTCTGTCTTTACATAAATAACATACATATCGAAGGGATATTATTTGTTCTTATTTAATATTGACTAGCATACCAAATGAGAGGACTTTTACGCATGAATGTACAAATCCTCACAATCTGTCGTTATGTGAGCTTGATAAAACAGAGACTTCGTGAATTTTATTCAATATATACAAATATTCATAAAGTCAATCATTTACTCTCACTGCCACAAGCAACAATGACAAAGACAGCGTTCCTCTTTATTTTTGTGGCTATTGTTTTCATAAAGCATAGCAAATGTGCTCCAGCCGTTTCTATTGATTGTAAACTTGGCTCAGATGGACAGTGGTGTTGTAAGTGTAATCAAGGTGGCATCGGAATGAATGTTAAGAATCTCAAAGGATTTATGCTTATGTGTAATGCAAACAAGGAACTGGGTTTCATTAAAACTTTCAGTACACCTTCAGTGTCCGAAAGTAAACCAAAGACGACGAATGGTAAAGTTAACTCAGTACAGAAAACCTCTCACCCAGTGTTTCATCATGGGATTCCTATACATTTGCCTACTTACAAGAGACAGAGAGTAATTCACGAGAGATTCAGACCTGAATTGGACAAGGACAATCCAGGAATCAAAATTGTCAAAATATATGAAAAGCATGGTAAAGGGAACAACGAAGGGATAAAGAAGAAAATGATAAATGGGAAAGCGTTCTATGGAAGATATTTACCCAACGGTAAATTCAAAATAGAACCGAACTACAACCCAAAAAAACATAGGAAATACAAACTTGAATTCTTGCCAAAACATGACCTAATTGCCGAGCACCTTAAAGAACGAGATTGCTTTCAACATGACATCCACCTGAAGAATGGGCAGAAAACTCGTATTGGAAGTTACCTTTGGGTTTGTAAGCATGGAATACTTGAGAGAACAAATCAACTTGTACGGAAATTGATAATTTTATGATTTCTTTGGTGCTTCGGTCGGAGAAACTATTGACATATCTAAGCTAATGATTTAAAATAAATCATTAAGAAAAGCGAATAAAACATTCATGACGACATCAAATGTCAATATAAATGACGTACCTTTCTTGTTTTATTCCATGAAAAAAATGTTTCAACCCTGCTGCTAGTGGATATTTCATATTCAGAGCACCTGGCATGCATGTTTCGAATGAAATACACCTGTCCTCTCTGTAGTCGAATAATGAATCACCATAATGCGGATACTAGTATCCACATAATTTGCTACTAACGTAGCAGACGACGGATGCACCGATTGTCCATTTGTCTAATAGGTTTTAGTGTAAACACACTATATGTGTTTGGTGTTTTATGTCTTATTTGGTCATCCTTGTACCTTTAGCGTCTCTTGTTGTACTTGTCTACTCTGTGTTTTTGCATAGGTGCTAAAACGTAGTGTTGTTGAAGATTCCCTCTTTCTTCTTTTACGCTAAAAGGAATGAGAGAAATAAAAGTGATTTATTGAAGCTCAAGTAACAAATTTACGAACAATTTGAAAGAATTTTTATCCGTTTTCTCTTTCTTTCGGGATATTTTACACGAAGACCGGAATTGTATCCTTGCTTTCATATTGGGATTTTTTAGAGAAGGGAGACAATACATCGACTTTGTTATCCCTTCAGCTATGTATATAATATATCCAGACATCATTTTCAAATGTAGGAATTTCTATATTTCACTGTAGATATGAGAAGTCAAACTACCACCTATTTCGATTTAAGATTGCCTACAAGAAAGGACGATAGTATTATTATATTAATTCTCCGTCACAGAATTTCTGATATTTCTAAAACTTAGAAGTATCTCCAAAGGCACAGCTCTATCATACATTATAATTGTACCTTGGTGCAATCTATTCCGATGGTCTTGAAATTAATGTTAAAAGTCTTCAAATTCATAAGCATCATTTAAGATCAGATTAATTTGCAGCACGGACCAGACATGCACGTTTCGGGTACTTAACCCTCGTCAGTGATTCCCGATCTAAACGATGTAATATGGCCAAATAGCGTGACCCATGTTGTAGAAATTTCAAGAGTTTAGTTAAAGAATTTGACACCCATTGTAATAATAGGGCTGATTGATATGTTGTGAGCCTCGATTATCTGGGATGCAGAAGGTATTCTGCTAATAGATTATCTCCAAAAATGACAAATAATCCATGGCACATCCTTCACTTCTGACACAGTTACGGGAAATACCCTTACGAAAAGAAAAAATTGCAGCAAGCTTTCTGCAAGGTTGCAGCAACCTTGCTGCAACTATAAAAGAGTGCAGAAAGACATGTGCAGGTATATGCCGCTACCTGCACACAGATTGCACACAAAATCTGAATACAAATTAGGTTGCATGTATCCGCACATAGCTGCTGCTAGCCGCACATGGTTGCCGCTAGCTGCATCAATTCATTACAAGCAAAAAAGGAGAATCGGGGAAAGTTTTCTATGCAGCTAGCTGCAACTATAGAGAGTGTGTGCCAGAAGCTGCACATTCATGTATAAGTCATATGCACAAGTCACAGCCAATGAAATTTAAGGCCGCTGACATTCAAAGATCTGGCTTTAAACAGTCAAATGGAAAGAGATGTGCCACATTCATGTAATTAAAATATACTGATACTGAATGAAGTCTGGATACTTCAAATGATGGTTTGGGAACTAATGACAGAAAAGTGAAAATGGGATACATGTCTTTTAGATAATGATCGAATTCAATGTTGTTCAAAAAATGTGTAAAAATGAGAAATGATTAAGCTGGATTAATTATCAATCATTATGCATGTGATTGAAAAAGAAGCTAGATAAGCATTTAAGATTATTGTAAGAAAATGTCACTTTGCTTGAACTTGCAGAAACTTTACACTATAATACATGCGACCTTCTGAACGTTGATATTTGCATGTACTTTAATACATTTTTGTTCAGTATGCAACAATTGCATACAGTTTGGGATATTCTCTTTGACATTGTAGTAGCCAGCACAGTAACTTCTGTTTCAAGTGGTCGAACCATTATTCCTACTCCATTTATACAAGTGTTTGTAAACATGTATGTGTAAATCAAACGTATGTGGGGGAGTTGCTGCTAGCGGCGCTATATATGCAGGAGATGTGCAAGAAGGGTTGTAGCTAGCAGCAAATATATGTGCAGAAGGTATGCTGGAATAGATACAGCTAGCGGCAACTATGTGCAGGAAGTGTGCCGAAACAGATGCAGCTAGCCGCACATACGTGCCAGAGGAGTGCAGGAAAATGTGTGCAGCAAGACCTCATTTGCATGCCAAATCTCACCATAGTTGCATCAAGCTTGCGGCAACTAGTGCTGCAAACTTGCAGCAACTATGTGCAGGAAGGCCAAAATTTTCATCAGGGAATTAATTAAACTTAAGCGCCGCGGAAAAATCACTGTTAAAGGTTTGTTGTTCCATCAGGACAATGCTCCTGTTCACAAGTCTGTCACTGCCATGGTGCCATTTATTGTTGTGGCTTTAATTTGATTGAGCATCCGCCTTATTCACCTCATCTTGCTCCATCAGACTTTCATCTATTTCCAAAACTGAAAGCAGCTATTTCACCCACTTTCAGTCCGATGATGACGTCATACTTGCAGTGGATGGATATCTGACCAGTCAAGATAAGGATTTCTTTAAAAGTGGTATAGAGCCCCTTAAATGAGTTCTTTAAAAGTGGTATAGAGCCCCTTAAACACCGGTGGCAAAAGTGTATATATACTGAAGGGGGCTATGTAGAAAAATAATGCAAAATGTCTGATGAAATTCAAATCCATCAGTGCGAGGCTCACAACATATCAGCCCTCGTATGAACACCTCACTCTTTGACAAACGTGACGACTTCAATTTAATTATTACAAATTTTCCTTTTCTGAGTAGCAACATCCCGTCGTCTTCAGCATATGGCGTTTTCATTTCTTAATTAATACGTTATGCTCGGGCAAGCTCCATGTACTCAGATTTTGTTCTAAGGGCTAGACGGCTTCCAGTTAAGCTCGGTAAAGGATACAGTGGTGACTAACTAACATCGTCACTGAGGAATTTATATGGTCGATACGGGGAAATTGTCGCACACCATGACGTCCCCTTGTCCACTGTCATAAATGATATTCTGTTGTAGACCTTTTGCGCCATGACATACCAATATATACTTTTGTCTTACTTTATGGGAGTTAGCGATTGTGACCTTTCTACCGAATGAAGGTTGCGGCTGTTGAATACAATCAAGAGATGCCCATTTTTCCTGGGCATCCGATCTCACTCCTTCGCAGGGTATTCACTTCTCTTCATTAGATTTTTTTATTTCTGGTTTTCTGGTTTTATCCTGCTTTTGTATTCCCTTGGTTAGATGATTTTTCGATTAAGGATTTTTTTACCTCTTAATACGGATATGGTTTTGTCCAAGTTTGTCACTCGCAGGTTCATTGGCAGAAATTCTAGGTTATATATATAAAACTTATATTATTAGGATTTCCTCTCACTCATCCCTGATGAGACATAGGTTGTCGAAATGCGCATAGGGGTGCACTGAAATTTTTATAGTAGAAGATAAATTTTAACATTGACAATTTGTGCGGAATCGTGTTTCTTTGTCTTGCAAAGAAAGTTTAAACATAATAATATTATGACATTGGTGCATGCACAATATTATAAGTGTCTCCCCCCCCCCCCAGAAATGAGCTTCAAACATATTACAACAGATCATGTGAAATCTTCTAAGGAATAGAGTGTTGATTTTCTTTCAAAAAGGCGAGATACTAATTCTCAAATGAGAACACGGTGGATGTGAAAGACACCAATTCGGAATGACGATTCGAAATTTTCGCTAGGTATTCGCGATGCCGTTAAATTCCCATGTGAACCGTGATTCGTTTACTTTTGTTTATTTCTTCTCCCAATTCTGGGAAATATATAATCAAAGAGACTTAAAGCGTTTCAGTCCTTTAATAATGTTCATGAATTATCTGTGATTCACGATGTAATGTAAATGAGTCAATTTGCAACATACATTGAAAATGGAATATAATTTGAACACAAGTACATGTTGGAAACGTCTGGAAAAGTCTGTCATGTATCTCAATAAGCGTGTTGGTAGGAGAATCTGTATCACGTTACACTGACTCTGCAGCATGCAGAAATATCAGCCAGTACAACAACTGAAACACTATAAATGCCACAGCATACACGATTCTGGCCCACTTCTCAATCTTCCCCGCAGACAAGGAGGCAAGAAAGCTGAACATGCAAGGAAAATCTTCCTCCAACTCTTCCTCTTCTTCTTTGATCTCTCCAAGGAAGATGTCCAGACTTCCTTTTGATTCCACCTGAATGTTTCAATAATAGAAACCATGCATGAATTTATCGTTATACGTAAGAACAGAAGAATGAAAATTGAAGGATTCCTTCACTACCGGTGATGAATTTAAAACTTATTTCGAGTGAGTGATAAGTAGATTCAAATTTGCTTTGTAATCTGAGAAAGAAATATAATAGTTATACGTTGGTCTCGAGCAACATTGATCTTCGACTTACATGTATGATGTAAATGATATAACTTACAGAATTTGAGCTTTCAGAATTTTTAGTATCGATTCCGCCATGGACTGATGCCTCTACAAGCTTCTTCTTTGCTTTCTCTTTAAGTTGTCTTTCTCTTCTCTTTTTGGTTATTTTATCCAGCCTTTCCTTATAACTAATATAAAAAATACAAAGTTAGCTTCAAATTGATGTTTATACATCTTTCCTAAGAAACATAAAGAGCATAGAGAATACATCGGATTGTAGAGCATATACTTACGAGTCAATGGCATGAACGACGGTAAATTCCACCATTACAGCTGTGACGAACGTCAGGCAGATAGTGTACCATACCTCTATAGATGTAATGGCCGACTTGGAGGGTGTGGCAAAGTTTTGCCCGACTTGATCCGTTATCATTGCTAAAACACAGAGGGTACCCAGCTTAACTCTGGCCGACACCTCCCCTCGGTCTATCCAGAAACTCAGCCATCCAACGAATACAATAAATATACTCGGTATGTAGACTCTCAGTATAGAGTTCGAATAATCTTTTTGAAGGCGAATTTCTAAGTGAAGACATGCACTGTCCAACACTGAAATAAAAACAAATTAGATCAGTCAATTAAAAAGAGATAAAGGAGATACCTTATTATACTAAAATGCATTGAAATAACTTTTGCATAGATCTGTAATTGAGGTAGAGAATATTTGTCTTCAGGGGCAAAATCCCAATACCTTCACTTCCTTTGTTTTTGCATATTCCGTATTTGGTACCAAGCAGTTCAACATGGTCACTTTCAAAATCATCAGCGAATCGTATCGGTTCCCTCATATCCCAATATAGTTCTAAATCATTCTGTAAATATGAATCTGAAATGTAAAACCAAGAAAATGTGTATGTAGACTGCAAAAGTCGTAAAATATAAGGAAGAACAAAAGAGAGAAATACGTGTTTTAAAAATAGGCAAGACATAGGAACAAACATTTATGTTTTACGTACGGACTCTAATTTTAAGTTGACATCTGTATGTAGCCAATGGAAACTGGAAAACGTTCATGTCGCAAACCATCAATACTGCCATTCTTTAATTGAAGAAAATAATTATGCACATGTGATGCATCCTTCACAAAGTCATTTATCGAGTTTCGTTGATAAATCAAGATTCATAAATTCCTATACCTAACGGCGACAAGAATCCGTATCGCAATAAGAAATTCGAATATGCACGTCGTACGATAGATTCTTTAAAAGCATTCGTCAATATGGAGTTGAATTTTTACATAGAAGCACTGCACTGCTAGGTGTTTTATGACCGTTCATTTAATCGCTATACCTTATTGCAACGGCCAAGGTTCCATTTGGAAACACCCAGACGAATTTATTAGGCATTGTAGGATCTTGTATTCTGTTGGACACCATGCCTTCCAGATATGTCTCTCCCAGCCAAAGATTGTCCCAGAACTTGGGTCTGACCACGTGGAAGTCTGTGTCATGCGTGGCGTTGAAGGTCAACCGTGGATCAGACCATAATTGGTACAAGTACATCTCTGATTCAGCCTGTCTCTCCACGTCAGCGTTCTAAATGTATGTTGATATAAAAAATATTTTTCATGCAGTGCATCAGAGTGAACAAAAGCTCAACAATACACACTAGTACACTTGCTGCCATCCATAAGTAAGTATACCTCATTTCTGTTCACGTTGCTGTTAGAAAATGAACAAATTCGAATCGATTGCTGTAAAATTAAGATAAGCGTTATAGAAATCATAAGTTACAAACTTGACCCAAATATTAGCATTTTCTTTATTTTCATTCTTTTTAAATATAAAAATGAATATTTTTGGGACAAATGTGCATATAAAAAAGGTTTCTATTTACATTTTCATTATCACAATTATATGAAGCCAATTATTATGAATCTTTCAAGTTCAGAATGGAAAAATTAAAGCCCGTGTTTGTGAAACACGAATACCCCCGGTGGCATCTTTGTTAGTATAAACACTGTTTTCTGTTAAGTACATGTATGTGAAAGGTCAAGGTCAGGGTCACTGGGTTAAAAGGTCAAAGTTCAAGGTCACGAGGTAAAAAATTTTGGTATCAATGGCAAGGTCTTGTCACAATGAATAGACATGTCAAATATGAAAGCTCTATCACTAACCATTCAAAAGTTATGCCAAATGTTAAAGTTTTTGAAAAGTAGGTCAAAGGTCAAGGTCAAGGTCACGAGGTCAAACATTTTGATATTAATGGAAAGTTCTTGTCACAAGAAATACACATGTGAAATATGAAAGCCCTATCACTTACCATTAAAAAGTTATGCCCAATGTTAAAGTTTTTTGAAAAGTAGGTCAAAGGTCAAGGTCAAGGTCACGAGGTCAAACATTTTGGTATCAATGGAAAGGTCTTGTCACAAGGAATAAACATGTGAAATATGAAAGCTCTATCACTTACCATTCAAAAGTTATGCCGAATGTTAAAGTTTTTTGAAAAGTAGGTCAAAGGTCAAGGTCAAGGTCACGAGGTCAAACATTTTGGTATCAATGGAAAGGTCTTGTCACAAGGAATAAACATGTGAAATATGAAAGCTCTATCACTTACCATTCAAAAGTTATGCCGAATGTTAAAGTTTTTATGACAAACAGACAGACAGACAGACAGACAGACAAACAGACGGACAGGCCAAAAACTATATGCCCCCGAATCTTCGATTCCGGGGGCATAAAAATAACTAATGATGAAGAATTATGAATGATTTGGACCTTGTTTGTATAGCTATATATGGATGGCAGTGTATCTTATAATTCCTTTCCCTCACATTGTCGCCATAGCACTTTCTATATAGACATAACCTCAGACAGTGCATGTTTTTGTAGATATTGTTTTCATTTTCGTGTGTGAACATCGACGGTGGATGCGGCTAGCAAAACAGGGGATGTTTACTCCTCCCGGGCACCTGGTTCCTTACCTAGCTTGCTAGGGGTCAGTCGATGCTCGATTTAGTATTCTGTTGTGTTGTGTTTTGGGTCAAAATATTGAGATTGTTGTCAGGATCTTCCTTATCTCATTTTAAGTGCAGCTGCATTAAAACTTTTTAAAAGTTGTTAATGATAATCGGTAAAATCTTTACATTTATTTACTTCTTTACAGTTAATCGTTACAGAATGGTTCAATTCGAAACACATCGTGAAAGTTTTAAGTCAAAGTTTTCGATTTCTTTAAGTAGTTAAGACTTTCTGTGAATTTTACAAAACTTACTCTCAGCTCTTTTTGAAAATCGGATCTATACATGCAACAGAATATATACTGAAGATTCCACAACCTGCCTTTAAGGTTAAGGTTGTGACAACAGGGAAGTAACTCTAGTTTCATACCACGCAAAATTTGAAAAAGACATAAACAATAAATGTATAGCCTAAATTTATAGTATCATTTCAGAAAAAAAAATCCTTGAAATGTTCATTGCTGAATGGGTATTTTTGGGAAAAATGCATATTTTTCAATTAAAAATCGCCGAAAATGGAAAAAAGATTCGCATGAGGTCTGCTACCAAAGATTGAAACATCAGAATATAAACTGTTCATGATACTCTCTAAAAGTAAGATCATTAGAAATAAGAAATGTTTCTTATGTGTCAAAATGTTGATTTTGCATAAATCATAAATTGTTGTGCCATTTATAGAAACAGTCATTTTT
The DNA here is from genome assembly GCA_028142955.1 of Pinctada fucata. Lineage (NCBI taxonomy): Eukaryota > Metazoa > Mollusca > Bivalvia > Pterioida > Pteriidae > Pinctada > Pinctada fucata. Next base: position 25,749,981 of record AP027102.1, on the reverse strand, counting down.
GCTAAAAAAAAAACTAGAAGTTGCAACCCTGACCTTAAATGTAACATAATGAAAAACAGGGAGGAACAAAAGAGGACATACTTTCCATCGGAAATGCTTCTTCGGGAATCCTCATCACCTTTTATACCCTTGATATGAGCCTGGTATCAAAAGGACACTCTGCATTGTACCTTACCTATGTACAGTCTTGTACCAGCGCATTGTTTTAGAATTGCACTCTGAATGTGACGACGTACGGAACCCCATGACGTGTGCTGTCCAAACCTCTTTAGAGAAGACAGGAACCCGATTACCTGTCTTTTCTGAATGTAGACAGTCTCCTTGGGTGATTAAATGCATGAGCATGCTCTCGTTGGCAGAGCACGGACTGTTAACATATTCATTTAGATATCCATTTCCGTATTCATCTGTGTATTACTTGGCCCTCTGCGTTTAGCTGTCTCATCTTACAGTGGGGAAACTATTCTATATAACAATTTTGCGTTCTTTGAGACTACTGAGCAACCGAACATGTGGAAGGGTTGTGCGTACGTAATCCAGATAGCTATCCTAAGTATTCACCGATTGACCATTGATCTCGTTGGTATTGTGTTAAGTGTTTTGATTACGTTTAGTGTGCATTGTTCCTTTTACGTCTATTGACATGCTGGGCTTTTGTGTTTCACACAGCTGTGATACGGTGTTTTGTTGTGGGTCTTTTTGGAGACCCCCTTTTTTCATTAAGACGACCAAGGTACACCAAACACCACTAAAAATATGTCACTTCTCTGTCAAGGTTGTCTCAGTGTCAGTATTGCTGTTTTATTAAAAACTTTGACATAATATTTACAGTTATTGTTCCGTCCAAGTAGGAGATGTCTACTCCCTGGACAATTCGTTCCCTCCATAGAATCACCATAGTACAATGCGTAAACGACATTTCTTTACTTTTTAGCGTTTCTGCTTTCCTAGAGTTTCGAATCCTTTGCTTCTGAGACTTAAGTACAGCAACGAGTTCGTATTGATTAGTAACATCCACTTTTTATATATTATATCATATTCGATGTAGCGTTCTGATTGGGAAATATGGTCTTTGCGAACTACTACGATTACTTCTTTATTGTACACGTACACATAACCTTTAGAAATCAGAAACGTTATGAAGCAATTATAGTTACTTGATTGTCAATGTCACTTACCACGCGTATTCCAGACAACACCACCACTACGTTTACATCAGTTCTGTTACCTGCAGTTTAGTAAAAAAAAAAAAAAAGAAGAATAATATCGGTGTTGAAAGTAATTTTTGTAATTTTACACTTCTCGAGGCGGGTGTTTAAACAATCAACATATGATTAACTTCTCGGGAACTTTAAGGGTTTGCACGTTAACGTACAATACTACCTATCCTTTCTCTTGCTTTATGTTTTTGTCAGATACATGTATGTTCATTGGAGACATAACTAGTATGTCTGTCTGATGACAAGATCTTTAGTACCAAATTATGACCTTGACCATGAATTATGACTTATTTTTGTGACAAACGCACAATGCGGGATACTACAATTCTCTTTAACTGTCAAAATTCTCTGCTTGTTATAATTTTACGTTTTAATTCGGATTTATAAATAAATGTATATATATTCTTAGCGATTCTTATTTCTTTTGATACTTTTACTTTGTAGATTTTAGTTTTATTCATATTTTGTCATCAAAAGATATATACAGTCCGATTCCGAATAAGATTTAACCTATATTGTAGAGAACTAAAGATGACGACATGGGCCATAAAGACAACGATATGGGCCATAAAGACAACGATATTGGCCATAAGGACAACGATATAAGCCAAAGATAAAAAGTGGGACCAGTGCCCGGGAGGACTAAGCATCCCCTGTTGGCTAGGCGCACCCGCCGTCGATGATCATGCACGAAAATGAAAACATATAAAAAACATCAATTGCACTGTCTGAGGCCATTTCTAAGTAGAAAGTGCTATGGCGAACATGTCAGGGAAAGTATTCAAAACACTTACTGTCAAACCCCTCGCGGGGAACTTTTTTACGAGCTCCACACGGCAAAGGGCATAAGTGTGACACAAATGAGTTAAAGAAGATCCTGACGATAATCTCAACAGCACTCACAATAGAGCACCAAATTGAGCATCGACGGACCCCTAGCAAGCTAGAGGTGGGACCAGGTGCCCGGCACAAAACTACGAGACAATTATACTGTTATAAAATAAGCAAACACAAAACAACAGGACAATTATACTGTCCTTAACACAACTTGACACAAAACAACAGGACAATTATACTGTCCGAATCACAACTTGACACAAAACTACAGGATAATTATACTGTCTTAAAAACAACTAGGCACAAAACTATGGGACTATCAAACTGTTATAAAACAACCAAACACAAAACTAAAGGACAACCATACTGTCTTAAAATCAATTAAACACAAAACTACTGGACAATTATACTGTCAAAAATGCAATCAGACACAAAACTACGGGACAATAATACTGTCCTAAACAGCAAGACACAAAACTACATGTTAATTATACTGTCCTTTAAACAATAAGACAAAACCACAAGACTATTATATTGTCCTTAAACAACAAGACACAAAACTACAGGACAATTGTACTGTCCTTTAAATAATCAAACACAGAAGAATTAATATACTGTCCTAAGACAACTAAACATTAAACTAAAGAACAATTATACTGTCCTAAAAGCAAACAGACACAAAACTACAAGACAATTATACTTTTCTAAAAACAATCAACTTGACACAAAACGACAGGACAATTATACTGTTCTTAAAACAAGCAAACGCAAATCTAAAGGACAATTATACTGTCCTAAACTCAACTTAACACAAAACTACAGGAGTTATACTGTCATGAAAGCAAACAGACACAAAACTACAGGACAATTATACTGTCTTAAAAACAATAAGACACATAACTACAGGGCAATTATACTGTCATTTAAACAACCAAGCACAAAATTATATGACAATTATACTGTCCTAAAAGCAAGCAGACACAAAACTACAGAACAAATATACTGTCTTTAAAAATAACCAGACAAAAAACTAAACGAAAATTACTTTAAAATATCGAAAATACTTAAATGCTTTATGACTATTTTCGCTATTAATCGTCATAGGACACTTCATCCAAATTGAATAAACAAACATGTAGCTCATCAAATGAACAGAAACCAACAACTAACAGATGATACCAGTCATTTAGAAAGAATGATCAGGAATTCAATATGTAACATCTTACCTGTACGTTGAAATGGTGGGGATGAAAAATCTTGCTCTAGTATCTTATCCGCAGCATCTCTTCTAAAAACAGAATATAAAAAAAGAAATATTAAAAGCACAATGACGATCTTGTATAATTCTTTATTTTCCTATTTGTTTTTCAAAAAGAGAAAGTGAACTTAACTGGAATCTTATAATTATAATCTTCTCTCCATAGCTGCATGTTTTGAAAGGTGTTTTGACTATAAAGACCGCAAATATGGTTCGGATTCCAACAAAGGCATGGATCAGATGCAAAACGCTTAGATAATAAGGATCTCTTGTGTTAAGAAAGATATTAAATGCAAGTAGTCAGTAACAATAGCATAAATCTTCTCAATGTGTTACCATAATATAATAAGAGTGAAAAAAAAAACAACTCTGTTATCGAACAAAGGAGGGGGTCTCCAACAACACCAGGCTGCAGCACCCACAGCAAAACCCCAAAACACATAGCAGGCAAGCACAGGAAAAGGGACAAGGAGCGTCAACGCACAACACAGAAACATCAAACACAAAGGACTACACATAAACCAACGAGACCAATGGGCAACCGGTGCCGACTTAGGACGGCCATCTGCCACGGAAATAGCAGAAGGTGTGGTTATCCTGAATTACGTGTGCACAACTCTTCCACTTTTCCGGTTACCAAGAGGTCTCGAAGAACGTACAATTGTGGTGTAAAACAACCTCCTCACTGTCAGATGACCACACACAAACAAGATCGCAAAACGCAGTGGCCCAAGCAACACAGATGAATATGTAAATGGATATCAAAAGAGGGCGTACGTAATACAATCCGTGCTCTGTCGCCGCGAGCTCATGCATGTTATCACCCGAGGAGTCCGAATGACATTCAGAGAGGACAGGTGGTCGGGGTCCTGTCTTCTCTAAAGAGGTTTGGACAGGGCCCGTCATGGAGTCCCGTTGTCAAGGTCAGTCAGAGTGCAAGTTTTAAGAATGCGCTGATACAAGACTGTAGATTGGTCAAGTACCAAGCTTAGATATCCACAGTATAATTCTGACGCATTTTCGATGGTGAAGTTGTCTATCTTTGATCCTTCTTATATTGTTAATTATGTCACCATAAAATGCAGGTTGTGAAATACCCAAAGTAATATTCTCTGTTACCTGTATTGATCCGAATGTCAAAAGAAGTTGACAATATTTTTTGTTAAATTTCCAGAAAGTCTTTACTAGTTTGTGAAAGCGAAAACCTTGTCCTAAAAGTTTCTTGGTAATTTGTAAATTTCTACTATGAAAATCAAAAACATCAGTTCATGCTCTAGCATACCGGATGAGCTGTGAAATGTAGATACCATAGGACGGTAATCTAGGAACATCGCCGTCAAGCCAGGGGAATTTACTATGTTAAATCCAAAAATCATCTCTTTTGTCATACACACTTGTATGAATCTCTCCATTAACAATTTTGATATTTAGGTCCAAAATGGTGTTTCTGTGTTTGTAGCGTTTGCCTTGTTTAGAATCCATTCTTGTGGATAAATAACATTTTTATACTTTTCAAAAACAGGATTGTCGATAGTAAGAATATCATCCAGGTACCTAGAAATACCAATGAAACATTTCACATCATCATTTTTTCTTTGCTTTTGAAGATTTTGGATAAATTCCTTTTCATCCTTTTATCGAGATAAACTTCAATAACATCTTTCATAACTTACTGTTCTGGAAGCAATTCCGATACATGGGCTCCCGATGACACGTGATAAAGAGCCGTCATAATGAATACTGCACATGTCCACATTATGTCTAAATAGAATAAAAAAAGAACTTGATATTATAACGCTATACAAAAGAAAGCAAATAAGTGTTTTCCAAACGTATATAATAGGGGCACTCGCCATGCATGTTTCGTTTCTAGAATATTTAAAAGCAATTAGGGAGCATGATATGGTATAGAGTATAAATTGGAAAAAAATGATTTTGGGGCATTTCGATATATAATTTATACTTATATAATTTATACAGAGGAAGAGACGTTCTGAAATATTCTAGGGTTTCTTTATGCGATCTTTGAATCTAAACTGTCGTTTCGATTACGTTATAAGATTACATTGTTACGTAATTCTTAAATTCTGTTGTCATGGCAACCGATCTGAAAAATACTTTTGGATTGAAATTTATTATATGGCAATATCTAAATATATACTTGAACATATAAGATACTTGCTTCCCGTAGTGTTGGGATTGTATACAACTTATGCCATTCTAATTATGAATTATCGCCAAAAACAAAAATAATAATAAAATGATAATAAATACCTACATATTTTCAGCTGCATGAACGCCAGGTTTCGTTTTAGGAATTATTTAATTAACTAATCATCTACCGTCGTATCTTTTTTTCATCATTTCATATACCTTGTTAATGGAGGCTTATGCTATATCGGATCTTTGACGCCTGAAAGTTCTACAATTGGTACTTCTCCTACGGTATACATTGATTCAACTCACCATGAAAATGTATATATCCTAACATTGTCTAATTCATATGACTTCAGTCAACTTCGTGGTATCTATCTTTTTCTGTTTGCAAAACAACCGGAAAGAAGTATTATACCCCTTAAACTTAAACCATGGTAACATAAGTGACACATTTTCAACGCGCACGGTTTATCGAGACTTGACGAAAAAGAGGTGAACGTCCTCCTGGTCATTGTATGGTTTTTTGTGTGTCTACAGTGACTCTATAAATATGCTGATCCTTTAAATAATATCATGTAAATGTATGAACTTCGAAATTGAAGGAGGTTAACATCCTAGCACTATCCCTCAAATGCTATTTTGGTCATAGATTTCATTTAAAGTTCTTACTGCTACAGGAAAATTGGAACTGTGCACTCATTGCAATGTTAAACGTCTTCAAATTCAATAGCATCATTTAAGACCTGATAAATTTACAGCATGGACCATTATACACACAATTAGAATGATCAAACAAGAGGGCGCTACTAGAATAAATATGACTGTCTGAAAATCACTTTGGTAAAAAGTATCACTGATGAGGATTTACTACCCGAAGCACATGTCTAGGGCATTAAAATTGGTTTGAAATTTTGTTCAAGAAGATAACGGGTTTTAACACTTTCATCGTCCATGTAGTTATAACAAGACTTAGTGCCACTAAAGCATGCTTCTTATTTCTTTATTCTCTTTATTAAAGTTGTTTATTAATTTCCATTTGCATTTCTGCATGTTTCAGTGTTGGCGAGTGTTATTATATTTATCTGTGAATATGATTGGGTATTTTTTTTAATATTTGTCTGTTATTGTTCTCTTTTATATCTTTTATTCCAGATTTTGTTACCATTTTTTATGTTGCCACTTTGTAACTTTGGCTAAATTAGAACAGAGAATAGGATATAAGCTTATTCATATCTTCAACAGAACGTACGTAGATGAATAAGAAGTACTAGCAATGAATTGCGCATATTTTGAAATTTTGATCATTCATTTCAAATAGTAAGACTGGATATATACAGCATTGTACAAGAACTTACCCTCAGAGTGTACGTATGGTAAGGACCATGCATGAACGTAAAGTACGTGATGTTAATGATCAGCCATAACTTTTGTTTGCAATGTAATGTGTACTTACGCTTTTATGTCGTAAAGATCATCAAATACACCTGCATTATATTTCTTCTTTGTAGTAATTCTTTTTCCATCCTTCTTAAAGGATTAAAAAAGACTTAACGACACGAGTGTCGATTTGACCATGAATAATATTAGGATAATCAATGACGGCAAATTCGGGTTAACAAAAAATGCTCCACTTTTCTTTGCGCAATATCTTTCAACAAAGGATGTTCTGAACTTGATTGACAAAGGATAATGACATTTAAGAGCACATGTCAATCCATAAGGGCATTTATTAAAATTGTATGCTTATGAATTTTCGAAAACTGCAATAATTTGTTATAACATTTCTCTCATGTAAAAATGGAAAATGTGTTATTAATTAACTTACCTCGTGAGAAACAAACTACCGTGAATAACCCATCAAACCAAACAAATACTGCGCGTGTAAAAACATCAGGGAAGTGATGGTCACTCTGCTGATCAAAACATGAACGGCAGGTGATTGTTACGGGAATCGACGCATCATAAAACCTAACGTATAGTAAGTAATTAAGTATGTATGATTTGTCCAACGATTAGCTTTCTTTTTGCACTTGTGCAATTATATTTATTTATTACTATCATACTATGTGATTTAATCGGTGACATTCTGACTACATACATGTATACATACGCCTAGAGAGTATAATTTTTGAAATGGTTCTGCTATAAACTGCAATTCTAGTAAATTAACACATATGACTCTCAATACTTTTTTTCTTTTTATCTTTACAGAACTTATTTTCGAAACACGTGTCTGGTGCAGGAAAAATTGGTTTGGAATTTTCTTCATGAAGGTTTAGAGTTGGAACACTTCCGTATTATTACATGTCTGGTCTGACTCCTGTTCGGCCATACCGCCAGCTGAAGTACCTAGCATATGATCTGTCTAAGCTCTAGGACACTCTTTCCAGTAATGATACTGATTAGATCCACCACTATGATTGAAATGCAAACAAACAGTAATCATATTGACTTTTACTTATACAAATATCCTAAAAAGTGTGCATCATACAGTAGAAGGAAATGTGTATAATTAAGATATTCGTTTATGAAATTATGAGATACAATATCTATGTACATAATTTTAATTATTATTTATTTCAAACATGCAGGAACCATACAGCAATATTTTTGTTCATCTGTAATTCTGAGATGTAGCTGTTCAGTTTTTCATTACATTGGTTCAACGTCGTCGAGTTAATAGTTTCAGTACTCAATCTGGTAATTAGCCATTATGGTTCGTCGACGACTTATGGTTTCAGTGTTTGTAATAATTAAGCCACTTTGGTTATACCAAGTTATAGTTATACCGTCGCAGTGTTTGTCATTTCAGTTATTTAGCCAATTTGGTCCGCCGACGTAGTGTTATACATTTTCAGTGGTTGTATTTAGCCACTTTGGTACACTGGCTTCGTGTTATACAATTAATACAGTGGTTATTTATGTATAGCCACATCGTTCTGCCGGCTTCGTGTTATACATTTTAAGTGTGTTAAACCACTTTGGTTTGCCGAATTCATGCTATTCAGTCTCAGTGTTTGTAATTAGCCACTTTGGTTCGCCGAATTCATGCTATACAATTCAGTGTTTGTAATCAGCCACTTTGGTTCGCCGAATTCATGCTATACAATTCAATGTTTGTAATTAGCCACTTTGGTCCGCCGAATTCATGCTATACAATTCAGTGTTTGTAATCATCCACTTTGGTTCGCCGAATTCATGCTATTCAGTTTCAGTGTTTGTAATTAGCCACTTTGGTTCACCGAATTCATGCTACTCAGTTTCAGTGTTTGTAATTAGCCACTTTGGTTCACCGAATTCATGCTATACAATTCAGTGTTTGTAATCATCCACTTTGGTTCGCCGAATTCATGCTATTCAGTTTCAGTGTTTGTAATTAGCCACTTTGGTTCACCGAATTCATGCTATTCAGTTTCAGTGTTTGTAATTAGCCACTTTGGTTCGCCGAATTCATGCTATTCAGTATCAGTGTTTGTAATTAGCCACTTTGGTTCGCCGACGCCGTGTTAGACACCTGATCAAATCCAATAGAAAGTCTCTAGAGGCAATCTTATATCTGTCGTCAAAGATACCGTATACAAAAGGATTGCTGACATTATTTAGAAACGTCAGCCTCATGGCAATGTCATAAATCGTTATTTCCGCTTCGTTCAAACTCTTTCTGAAATGAGGATACTTTAAAACGATACAACTGAGCGTGACGAACGGTAGGTACGATAAAATGAAAATCAATGTAACGACAAAAAGAATTTTAGTTGTTTTTCTAACTTCAAATCGACGGAACACCCATTTTCTCTGTCGTCGTCGCCGTAGTACACCGGAACTTACCCGACTACATGCACTTCCGTTTGAATCGGTTATGTCTTGCACGATAGAGATTCTTGAGGTATGTTTGGCATCATGTGAGCGCATACAGTCCGTCTTGAAATGGCAGTCACAGATGTCTCTGACAAGTTGTACCCGTCGTTTTTCCTGCCGATGCATTGTAATTCCAATTGAGGCATATGTATAAATCAGAATTATTGCGATTATAACAAATAAAGAGTATAAAACTGATATATAAATTATAGGATAGACTGTGCCCTGGAAATTGTCTTGAATGTAGCACTCTTCCGCAAATACATCGAAATCGATCTCAACTTTATGTAGGCCGTAAATTGCGAAAAGCGGCGAAGAAAATACCAGTGCGCTTATGATGCAGAGAGCTATGAACTTCCGGGCCAAAGATACGGTCCGTTGTATTCGAAAGGGATGGCAAACGTGGCGATAACGATCAATGGCGATAGCTAGTAGTATGAAAGATGAACTCAGGAAAAGAAACGCATTGTCAAATCTGAACAGTTTACAAGACCATGAACTGAAGAGGTCATACGGATAATACAGGTCCATTAGCTCCAAAGGCACGTGTATTGCGCATGCCAGGAAGTCAATTATGGCTAATGCCCGTATGTAGGTGATATATGTATTACGACTTGTGTATTTGATGAAAGAAATTAAGAGAACGTGCAGATTTCCGAGAAATCCCACTACAGCTAGCGTTCCGACGAATATAATAGTCGGTATCACGCCGTGGTCACCGGGATAGAAGAACTTCTTCGCTGGTATCAAAGTAGACCAGTTTCCAAGACCCTCGAATCCAATGTATTTTGTTGTGTTATTCATTTTCTCATCTCCTCTGAAAAAAATACATAAGGATTTTTATCACATGATAAACCCTTTATTTAGTTACATAAAGCAATTTCATAAATAAATGTTATGTTAACACGTTACATATCACTTTGGGAGCGTGGTCATTGGATGAATCGCTCCAGATCCTTTGTGACGTCACAATGGAAACGGCGACGTTGTCGCGTTATTTACAAGAATTGAAGTCGGAATTATAATATTTTGACGTTATTCTAATCAATTACGTCATATTTCATGTGATAAAGAATCTCAAATGATGTTTCTATTCCATACAGTATTTATGAAACTCGTTGTGTGATTTTAATCCCCTCGCCAAGGCTCGGGAATGTAAAATTCACACAACTCGTTTCATAAATACCGTATGAAATAGAAAATCATTTGAGATCCTCTATATATGTACATTTCGCATACATTTAATTATCTATCTACAAACATATTTAATTTCATATTCGCCGGGCGATTTAAGATACGTTACAAGGGCGTAGTAGAAGAGGGGCAGCGGGGGCACATGCCCCCCCCCCCCCCACACACACACACACACTTTGAAAAATGGGGAGCACAACCATGTTTGTGCCCCCCCCCCCCCCCACTTTTCAATCACAAAATGTTATGATGTATTAACATTGTATAAAGTAGCAAATTTTTGTACCATAAATCTACAATTTTTCGGTCAATTATCAATTTTTTTCTTTGGCTCGCTACCGCTCGCCAGTTCTTTATAGACTTTTTGAATAATTTAGCTATTCTGATCCATCCTTTATACATATTACTTTATTAATGTACATGAAGACATTTAACTGAAACTATATAGAATATTATTACATGTACTCGTTAATGATAGAGGGTATAGAAAGTATTTTTTGATAAGTCAATATTTTGCTAAAAAATTTTCCTGACTCGCTACCACTCGCCTGACATTTCTTCATGCATGTACTTAGAATTTAGAATTGCACCAGAAATGTTAAAATTTGTGCATACAGAACATACATTTTTTTTTTTTTAAATCTGATTGTCTCCCTCCCCCCTTTTAAATTTTTTTATATATTTTTTTTATTATAATTTTTTGGTTTTTTTTTTTTTTTTGGTTTTTTGTTGTTTTTTGCTTGTTAGACATTTTGGAAAGTTGTGCCCCTCCACTTTTTCAGGCAGAGCTACGCCACTGCGTTACATTGTTACTCAACCTTGCCACATCCGAATAAATAACGAAAATAAAATGAAACATAGATTCATAGATTAGGGTCTTTGGAATGAGATGTAACAGTTAACGTGAAATTGATAATTACAATGTAATGAAATAATTGGTCAATTGAAAATTGCTAAATAGAGAAATTTATTAGTCTATCAATAAAATTTTCGAGTGCTTTTTGTTGAATGTATTTTTGAGAAGTAATATTCTTTCTATTTCTTAAACGGCATAGTATTCCGTGACAAACTTAATAAAATAAGATCATTGATCGTAATGTAAAGACTTTAATTGACCAGTCATTGGTTTTCATGTTTATGATCTGTAAAGTATTTCTCTAACATTAACAAAAATGTGCAAACTTTATTATAGGTGAACATATTTTCAAACCCGAACTACATATGCTCTTGCATTATTTTTGTAAATTTTTTGGTCATTTAATTCAGTCTAAATGCTCAAAATAACATCATGAAATATCATTTATTGAAAGTCCTGATAAGATATCATGCTTAGCATTTCTTATGGATACGCTTATTATATAAAACAAAATTTCAAAACTGAAAGAGGGTCAATTTCATTTTTATCATTAAGCAGGTCATACAACGGATACCTTGTTACTATGGACAGACGGACGGACAAAGAATATTACTCTATATATGAAATATGATAAACTACATCTATGTATTAGAGAAAATATTAACTTATGATAAAATTGTACAACCTACCAATCTATAGATCTTCTTATAAAATCATCCCTGACATGTTGAACATAATTCCCATTATGATCCTGAAGATTCATTAGATTGGATTTTATTCGGTCATAGTAAGAGATCTAGTTTACGGATAAAAGGCAGCTATGTAAACTACAAAATCATCAAGATAAAATAGGGAGATGGGTGACTGCCTAGGATTATTATTTTGATACTTAATATCACTTATAATGAATTAGAAGGACGAATGCTTAAAACAGACTCAGTGCGAGGAGGTGATTTGACTGCTGCTGTTCAATCAAGATTCAAGATTCATTAATTTCTCATAAACCAAGTATTGGTATAGAGACAAAACATACATATAATTACCTAAACAATAAAAACATGTGACATGACAAGATAAGCAGATTTAAACAGAAGCAGAGCAATATTTCAAAGTTACAATGTAATATCTAATTTGATATCAAAAGTGTTTTTACAAATTTCATAATCTGTATTAACTCTAAAAAAATGAAACCAAAGTTGGCGTTCGTATGTCATGTGTATGCATTACTTTTTCTTTAAGAAAGGAGGGGATTTCCAACAAGACCCGGTCTAGGCACCAACAGCAAAACACTCCAAGTAAAATTACAGAGAAGACATATCCAGCAAGAGACACAAAAGAGACAAGGTATAGAAAACACGACTCAAAACACCAAATACAAAAGACCATACATAAACCAACAAGACCAATGGGCAATCGGTGCCGACTTCTAAAGGACAGCCATCTGCTACGTTACTAGCAAATGCTGTGGTTATCCGGATTACATGCGCATAACCCTCCTACTTTTCCGGTTACCCAACGGTCTCGAAGAACGCACAATTGTAGTGTAAAATTACCTTTTCATTGTTAGATGACCACACAAACAAGACAGCAAAACGCAAAGGCCCAAGAAACTCGTATGATTATGTAAATAGATATAAAAACAAAGGGCGTCCCATCCAGAGAGGACATGTGGTCGAGGTCCCGTTTTCCTTAAAGAGGTTTGAACAGGGCCCTTCAAACAGTCCCGTCTTCACAGTCAGCCAGAGTGCAAGTCTTAATCTTAAATGCGCTGGTACAAGGCTGTAGATTGGTCTAGTACCACACCGAGTGTCCGTCTGGTGACATTAGGATCACATCCACGGTATAAAAGGCGTTTGATGAGTCTGACGCAATTTCGATGGTCATCATAAAAACAGGTTGTGAAATACCAAAATTAAAGTAATATATACTATGTTGGTTGTATAGGTCCGATTTGTAAAAGAAGTTGGCAATAATTTTAGTTAAATTTCCAAAACGCCTTAAGTAGTTTGTGAAAGCGGAAACCTCGATCTAAAAGTTTCTTGGTAATTTGTAAATTTCTACTATGAAAATCCTAAACATTTGTACATGTATTCTATAGCATACCGGAAATGCCGTATGACAGTAGTCTACAGGAACATCACCACAACGTCCACAAGCCGGGGGAAATTTACTATGTTGAATCCAAAATTATCTCTTTTGTCATTCACATTTGTATGAATCTCTCCGTTTACAATTTTGATATTTTGGTCCAAAGATGGTGTTTCTGTGCGTTTAATAATGTTTGCCTTTTTGCATGCGTGTCAATTCTTGTGGATATATTTCATTCTTAAATGGTTCAAAGGCAGGATTGTCAATAGTCAGCATAATATCATCCGGGTACCTAGACGTACCATTGAAACATTTCAAACCATTAACTTTTTTGTGTTTTTGAAGATGAGTTATATTTGTATATTATCTATTCTCACATTAACTGGACGCCCAACTGTTCGTTTAGAGACATGCATTTAGTAATATACAAATGCGTAGACAAAGTTAAGTCCGCGAAAGAACATGCCTTGAAAAAAGTTAATGATGTTTGTAAATTGGGTATATTTACCATCCTTAGGTACACATGTATCAGAAATAAACACACCAACCCTATATCGTACCTCGGTACATCAGATATGTACATTGATTTTCTTCCTGGTACCAATAGAAATGCAGCTGTTAAAATTCCATGGTGATGTAGATTTATCCGGGTGGATAGATCTAGGTGCAATGTGGCTTCTATCCTACAACACTGTCAACAGAAACGATATTCTAACATACATTACATATGTATACACAAGAGTTATGCATTTGTGTTATTTCTATTAAAAAAACTTGATCGTTATAAACTACATTTGACTGACCCTCCAACGTCCCCCTTTTCTTTAAATTGTTTTCAAAAGGCTCAAGTTGTTCTTTTCGCATGACATACATGTACATTTCAAGTCGTACCGCCTTTTAAAATTATATCTTATAAATCACACAATTAAATCGGGATATGTTCGGAAACTTATGATTAGTGTTGGGAATCAGATTGAGTAATCAACATCGATTAATCGGATAAGCCTTTCCATTGATTATCGATTATAATCGGATTCTTATAATACACTGCAAAACTAAAATGTTTCATGATTTGTCTTTAATTTACTTTTTATTGACAGCAAATTTTATGGAAACTCGGCAAAATGCTTCATACGAGTATGCATACTGACCAACTCAAAAGATAAAATATTAGCACGACGTATAAATTGTTTCTCTATCAAAACTACGGTTTAATGATGCAAATATTTCATTCTAGTAATGTTTCAAATTTCCCGATTATAATCGATTATCAAAATCATAATTGATTGTCGTAATCGGTAGGGTCTGGCGACAATGTCGCCGACGTCTGCGATAATCGACACAACACTAAATATTTCATTCTTGTAATGTTTCAAATACCCGATTATAATCGATTATCATAATCGATTATCGTAATCGGAAGGGTCTGCTCGGGTTTATCCCACACAATAATCGCTATCAAAAGCGCGAGCGGTCAATAGGGAAATATGCATACATGTTTGGGGAAAAAGATATGTACAGTATTTCATGCTCATATCGGAAATCTTCTTCATCTTAGATACGGTTCATCGGTTGTTAACACTGCATGATGCGCTTGATCTCTTCTAAATTCAGCTCAAATACGCTTCAGAGATCACCAATTTGCTTCATATTTTTCAAAATTTTCTCGGGAAGGCATCTCAACTCCCACCAAGAAGAGGGGAAACATTCTTTCATACCCCTCCCCTCGGCCCTTCGGGTCTCGCAAATTATTCCCATAAAAAGTGTTTTGTGGCCCCACCTCGGCAGTTGAGGTTCTGGATCCACCCCTTCTGTAGAAGTCCACTTCGAAAACACCCTAGCTATACGCCCCATGCACCCCTTGCAAATTTTCTCGTTTTACTCATTTTACGTACTTCATCAACTGTTTACATTGGTCCGATTTGTGAGGTCAGTTCAATGACTGTGTTCTCTTTGTATTGCTCTGCAGGGCGTGTGCGCAGAGTGCAGTACTGATTGAGAAAAAAAAAGGGGGGGGGGGGGTATCCAGACTTGTTTACTGTTGTTGATCGTATCGTTTACATACGAAATACGGATTGGAGTCTAAAATAAAAGGGACATATACATAGGATCTCAAATGATATTTTCTATTTCATAAATACTGTATGAAATAGAAACATCATTTGAGATTCTTTTTATCACATTAAATACAACGTAACTGATCAAAATAGCGTCAAAATGTTACAATTCGACTTCATTTCTTCCAAATAACGCGCCAACGTCGCCGTTTCTATTGTGACGTCACATAAAGGGTATATCATGTATCACATGATACACCCTTTATTCGGTTACATAAAGCCATTTCATAAATAGATTTGCAAGAGATGAAGTCGAAATTAGAATATTTTGACGTTTCTTTGATATTTCATGTGATGAAAAGAATCTCAAATGATGATTCTGTTCCATACAGTATTTATTAATTAAACTCGTTGTGTGATTTTAATCACGTCGCCAAGGCTCGGTGATGTAAATCTCACACAACTCGTTTCATAAAATACCGTATGAAATAGAAAATCATTGAGATCCTACATATATTATATAACCAGGATATAACGTCGATTCTGATTGGCTGGAGCGCGAGTCATTATTTTTCGATAATGACCACTGACGGAAGAAAATGACTCGGTGTGGTATTTGTCCTGATTTCAGTATTTACGATTGAAATTAAGATAGTTATTTTGTTTGATTTTAAAAGTTTAGACACACTTTTCACAAAAAAAGTAAAAAAGTTCTTAATCAAAAATTATGTGTTCATATTGATTTGAATAATTCTTTTAATAAGGACTTGGCCTCTGTCAAATCTATATTGAAATAGAAACTTGAAATCATTATGAATTGAATGCCATACTTCTATACTATTTGATAGAATAAAGGGGATGAACCTACATGTATCTCCCACTTTAGACGTTTACTATTAACTTGTAAAGCAAACGACGTCAAACGCAAGAAATGATGACGTCACAATGGCCGACCAGAATACAAGTACACGTACAAGTTACACGTAGGAAATTTTAACCCCTCTATGTCATTATAATGACATAATGACCTCGACCAAGTCCATATTTGTATAATAACTTAGATATACCGTACGTCGTCCATGAAAATATACGATCGGATTCTTATTTTAGTACAGTATGTATACATTAATATTACTTATGAATTCATATCGCAAGTCAATCCTATAATTATGCATACATGTGTGCAGTTTGACCGGTCTGCGACATTTTTCGTGTGGTGGGAAAATAATTTAGAAGTACGTAGATTACTACGGTCGGAACTAGTGCGGTTTCTTATTATATAGGGGGTAAACAGGCGGGAAAATGCTCCCTCTTTGAACAGCGGACACGCTGGAAATGTGTGTTCGTTGAAAATGGCTTCGCCCACGCGCTCGATCATTAGCCCCTATACCCTATCGAGTTAGTCGAAGTACCTTGTTACCTTGTCCTCGAAATCTTCTATAGGATTGGCCTCTCTGATCCGTTTAATGATGCATGTCCTCCTCCTTTCCGCTTCCGGCTCATAGCAGGTTTATTGCTACGAATTTAAGAGATAAAAATTTCCAATGTTTATTTAGTGTGGATTTAAAACTATTTACACTGTCTGCTGAGACCACAGATTCTGGGAGATTGTTCCAGCTATCCACGATCCTCTGTGAAAATGAGTACTTCCTAATATTTGTTCGGCAGTGTTTTTTGTAAATCTTCGAAGAATGGCATCTTGTTCTACTATCGTTAAGTGGGAACATGTCCTTATCCATGTCATCGATTCCATTGAGTATTCTGTACGTTTCCACCATATAGTATTTGAGGCGTCCATATTGGAGAGTAGACCATTTGAGAAGTTCACTGTAACTTAGATGAGCTAATTGCGGGAAGCAGTTTTGTAGCCCGTCTTTGCACATTTTCTATCGCTATTGCTTCTTTTTACAGATAACTGGCCATATGTTACATCCGTATTCCAGGTGTGGACGTACATGTACCAGGCTTTTGCAGAGAGATAAAAACATTTCCTTAGGCACGGTCCATTTGATATTCTGGGGGGGGGGGGGGGGGGCTTGGGTTTTTTTCGAAAAAAATAATTTTGCCCTGAATTTTGATGAAAAAAATTAATTTGCTTATGGTGTGACAGAAAAAAATAATCTTGCTCTTACAAGTAATCTGAATTTGAAGAATAACCATAAAATTCACTTTAATTCCTGAAAAATTTTCGGCTTGCTTCGCTCGCCGCAGTTTTCACTTTATCTTCAAAATTTTTGGCTCGCTTCGCTCGCTGTACTTTTCTTCTTTAATGGCAAGCTCATATTCAGAAATATAAGTATACATGTGACTAAAAAAAGGGGCTTCCTTAAATGCTTTATCAGTATCATTTTCATAGATACATGAATCACCATACAGTCTAAGATTTGACTGAATACACTTGGAAGGAGAATTTAATTAAGTTTTTCACTAGTTTACATTTCTAAATTTAAAAATGTGTCTAGAAGACCCTCACCTCAGGCCGTCTTACATGATACATACATTTTGTTTACTGAAAATTATATCATATTGTAAAAATCTTTTATCTCTCTCATGCAGTTTAGAAGTGAATACAAGTTTTACATAAAAATTTAGTACGGTTTAGAACAATTTAAGTAAAAATAAAGAATTTCTGTTGAAAAAAACACAAACATTCTTAATATACATATCAATTGTTAGAAAAAAAAAAATTCCTTGCTCCAACTTTGCAAGAAAAAAATAATTTTGCCCCGGTCCGGTGCGAAAAAAATAATCTTGCTCCGACAAAAAACCCAAGCCCCCCCCCCCCCCCCCCCCCCCCCCAGAATATCAAATGGACCGTGCCTTATCCATGAAATTGAAAGTTACTCTGGAGTTCGCTTTTTTGACTTGTTATGATACTGAAACTTAACTTTTTGACTTGTTATGATCCTGAAACTTTGACTTGATAGAGGACGCAGTCCGCGCCGCAGGCGCGGACGTAGTCCTCATCAAGGTAACACGTGTATATATATAGGAAAAATGGTGTTTTTCAATTGAATTCTATGCTATACCTATAGGTTCCAAAACCGTGGTCAATGACGTCATTCTCCCCATTGCCCATTTGATCGGCGTGAAGCGCAAGCTTATTTTTTTGACAATGTCACTTGACGACAGAATGAAACCCATCAATGACCAAGATTTCTCGATCTCCTTTGAATTTTCTTCGTTTGGCTTACTCCTCCAGTGTCCCAATGTATGATTTGTACTTTGCTTCACGTAATACCGACATTGCACCATCATTTCCAACATATATCATGTTTAGTCCGAATATCCTCTTTGAAAATTACAACGTGACGTCAGCATGCGACGCGACGTCAGCATACAACTTTGTTTCGCGGACTTTCTTTCATCGACAGCTCCCTCAGAAAAATCCATGGATAAACTCATAATGCTGGGAGAAAAAAAAACAAACAAAAAAATATCAGCGCGATCAGCGACTTACCGAACTTCTTTCTGCATTCGAGGATGATTTGCAGCTGATATTTTGATACCTGTAGATCGAATAATGTGGTTTCTCTCCACATATATAAGATCTACATGTAGAATACACAGGAAATCTATGCAGTGTAAATCCCAACACAAACTTCTAAATGTCTGCTGCCTTTGGTTCTGTTTACAACGCGTCACAACTTACGTCATCATTTACATTATTTAGTACAAATAGGTCAACACAGCTGGGGCTCTGTTCAAAGCATGAAGTATATATTTTTCTGTCAGAAATAAGGCTGGGTATTTTTTTTTCCCTTGGAGGTAAATCATAAGCGGATCCAAGGTAGAGGGGTGAAGACTCAAGTTCAGATTTTTTTTTAGAAAGGGGGGGGGGGGGGGGTTGATTGTATTCAAAGGGGGGGGGGGGGGCAGGGGGTAGATTTCTACCAACTTCTCTCCTTCTCTCCCCTGTCCCGCTCCCTTCTCCCACCTCTTAACCTCTCCCTCCCTCCCATCAGCCTCCCTCCAGCTGCCTCCTCCCCCCCATCCCATTCATCCTTGCCTATTATTGGGGTGGGGAGCAGACATGGGGTACCCGCTCTCTCCGCCCGCTTATCTCCCCTCCCACACCCTTCCTTCTTCCCCCTCCCCCCCCCCCCTCCCTCTCCCCCTCTCTCCTTCATCCCGCCCCTCCCCCTCCCTTTCACCCTCTTTTAAAGTAAAGGAATGAGCAAGAATTTTGTCTTCAGATATTACATTGAAAATCATTTACATTATTTAAAGGGGAAAATCCTGTAATACTAATGTTATACTGTACTTAATTTGTAAGTTTTAACCCCTTTTTCCAGGACATCCCATAAAACGACATATTGCTGATAACACTATAGACGGCGCCGAAAAGGAAGTTTTCTCTCTCTTCTACATTTTGAATGCTAATTTTTCCGGTGAAAGTAAAAGGGGAGAGGGGTGGGTGAGTGCAAGGGAGGATACATATTCCTGATACGACAACTGACATTTCATCACCCAATGAAATTTAAAAAGTAAACATTTAAAAGTTTAATTGAATTCATTGAATAATCAAGATACATGTTAATCTTACAATATATAAATACTTCAGAAAACAGTAAAATTCTTTTTTCTTTTTTTTGATTTTAATGGTTTGTGTCCACAGTTTTCTTGCCCGAGTTCTCTTTTCCTTGGTTTTCGTCAAGGTCCAAGGAATTTAAATGTATAGATTAAGATGACATCACTTGATCTTTTCTTATCTGTCATTTATGTTTCAAAATTAAGCATTGCGATTTCATGTTTTAACTGATTGTTTTGTGACATTGAGAATTGTTTCCCCGCATTAACGAGTTATGTGCATGCTGTCGATCTAGAAGTTGTCTAGAATATCCCCTCTCCTGTAGATGATTCTGGATTTCAAGAAAAAAAACCTATGTAAGACTGATAAAGACGGTAAAAATGATGGTGGAAAAAATAACAAGAACACATATTGTATGACATATTTATTCTTATTAACTTAGTAAAATATATTCAATGATGTATGGTGAAAATTGGGTATTAATTCATTGAAATTATATTTCATCTGCGTCCTCACAATGGCTTTGCCATAATTCATATTATGATCTTGAAACTTAAGTTGCGAGTCTATTGTACTTCCTAAATCTCTTTCCTGTTTTACTGTTTCAATTTCCGTAGTTTCCATGTTGTAACTGAATCCAGTGCTTCGACAAAGATGAAGATGTTCACAATTTGTTGAAGTACGATTTATTTACGGTACGAACTAACTTTTAGTTATTTTAGCAACCGTGAAAATGGCGTCTTCGGAGAAGGTAGAAATCAATTTCACTAGAATCTGAATATCAAAGAAATAAAGTATCAGTATTAGATGCACAGAAAGATTAAATTTACATATTCACATCTTAATACGAAACTTGATCATTAAAATCTTAAACATAGCTAGAATTTCCTCTGTGAAAGCGTTTAACTAAAAGTTTTCTTCTTTGATTCAAAGGTGATTGAAGATGCTCTTGCCAAGAGGAAAATTACCAAAGACAAGGATGTAGAACAACTTTACCTGGCAAATAAGTATGCGTTTTCAATTTTAAGGGATTAAGATCTAGCTACCGGTCAGGGGCCAGTTCCCGGCTAATATTAAGCATTTTTGCAACGTTTCTTTGGCACTTAACCACACATTGTCATGAAACTTGCACAAAATTTAGGTATACTCATCCTCTATCATTAAATCTTATTTTCATAACAAGTTCTTAATATCAAACAAATCTTTTAGTCGATTTGGGGTGAAAAGTAAAAACACCGTTTCTCATTTCTACTGGACCAGTTCCCAGCTAAGTGTTTCCTGTTTATTCAAAATTAATCATTAAAAAAAATAATTCCAGACAAAAATTAAATTTAACACCTTTGTTACAATTTCAAACAAAAATTTGCTAAAAATCACTGCCCCGGATGCCAGTAATTATTCCTTGATGGGGACTGAAATACCCACCCTCTTCCCAACCTCAAAATTGTTGTCAAAATCTTCTTTGCTGCTAAGTGAATACAAAATATAACAGATTAAAAATGTTTTTATAGATTTAGAATGACATTACATGTAGATTATCACTCATGTAAAATTTCTCCTCAAAATTTTAATGATTGATAAGGCCTTCAAATTAGCTTTAGCCGGGAACTGGCCTTAGCTGGGAACTGGTCCCCGACCAGTACATTTGATGGAATTGACAAGTGTTAATATTTTAATACTGATATTGGCGCACCATGCAGACTGTCTTCTTTCTTCTTCTTTTGGGGTATCTGGTACACCATGAAAACAGATTATTTACTGGTGCAAATTGCATATGGCCTACAGCTGACTTATAATAAAATTTAGAATTGCAGACAAAAATTTATCAAAAAGGGTGAAATTATAAAACTATATATATACAAAAACCTAGAATGGATTACAGGACGGTGCAGAGAACTGTGAGTCAATTTGTAAAAACTATTGACGAGTTTATGTCACATTCATTTATGATGTCACACCTTCAGATATTGTTTTCTTGTACATTACTGCATGGAACTGCTTAGGTAACAAATAAAAAAGAATTAATGAATTATTTCAGAGACTTGGATGAAGTTATCGATCTAGGAAGATTTAAGCACCTCAGAACTCTATGGCTAAATGGAAATAAGGTACTGTGCATGTAGATGCATGATAATTATAGAATTATACATGTATGTGTCATATATTATATATTTGTTGTAAGTTTGATAATTAAATCATTTGAATATATATTTTCTCCAATTCACTTCTACCACATATTTTCAATATCCTTAAGTTTTTTGCTTTTATTATGCTACAATCTCTATATTCATAATTGTACTAATGCTCAGTGATTTATGTATATTTAAGTTTATGTAATATAAAAGAAATTTAGAAATTTTTCATTGGATCACATATTGAGTCTTTGCAAAATACAGAGTTTTTTCCCCTAACAGACGGTATTTGGTGTCAACGTTAATGTCAATTTTATACCGTCATTTCCCAGACTTTTAGGACTGTCTCCATAGAATTTTATGGTGTCATAATCAGTCTACATCAGATACTGTCTTGAATGGGAAGTAACTCTGGTTTTCGAAAATAGCGAATAAAGTGACAAACAATTTATGAGTGAAATACATATTGCAGAATTCAACGTACATTTTGTATATCATGCAGTGTTTACGAAAAAAGCCGGCTATCTCAGAAGAATTTTCTTAATGTCCTGTTGATTTTGGGAAATTTCTAACTAATATTATACCCCAAAAAACTCAATAATGCAAAATATAGGAATTTCCTGTGTTTTCTGAGAATGTTTTGTAAACACTGTATATTGAAATAGCTTGAAACATATATTGATAGATATAACAGTTTAGATTTAAAACTATGTTAAAGAATAAACTTTTCTTAATCATATTAATTTTATAAATAATAAGTGTAAATTTGAATGGGTATCTCAAGAGCTATACATGTATAATATACATATAAATCAAATTGTCAGTAATCTTTCATGAATTCATTTGAAAATTCATGAATATATAGACTACAGTGTGATTCTAGAATAAGAGATCAATTACTTCATGGGTTATTGAGCATGATTTCATTCTTCATGTATTAAAGAATGTTGTAAAAATGTGCAAATTGCATACTGGTGTCAGAACAGTTTCCGGACAGTAACAGTTTCCGGACAGTCGCCCTTTTCAAGTACTTTGAAGAAAATTATTTTTAAAATTTTGTGACAAGTTTGTAGATTTTTAAATGCAGAATTCAAATCGCGAATCATATAATCAAAATTTTTTATCAAAGTTGCTTTTATCACACCATCTTTTTACCCCTTTCTGCCCCATTTAAATTATCACGCACTGGGGAAAGTCGCCGAGAACCATACTATTTTTATCTACGTGATTTGAGAAGTTTCGGTTCTATTTTCAAAAATATTTTTACCGAGTCATTTGTAGAAAAGATTGAAGAAAACAATATCAAAAAATCATCCAGTTTGGGCTGAAATTCTTCGAGATTGACAGATTTAAAATCAGGTGTCCGGAAACTGTTCCAGTGATTTGCGAAAAATGGCAAAAATATAGGGTCATAAAATCGGTCTAGAAACCATATTTCTTGAGAGATTTAATATTTTCTTTCAACATGAGTATCTGTGGGAAGGGCATAGCATTATTTGAGAGAAATTTGAATGTTTTCCATTGATGTACGGAGGAGTTATCCCCGAAAAACCTTCAAAATCGTCCGGAAACTGTTCCAACACCAGTAATTCATATTTAATTCATTATTGTCATAAACAGTTAAGACGTATTAATTGCCTGAAGTACAACTTCAACCTGGCAGAGCTACATCTACAGAACAATCACCTGATCGAGATCGAGGGGGCGCTACGGCATTTAACCTGTATGAAGGTCTTAATGTTACAAAATAACCAGTTGACAAAACTAGAAAAAGTAGTTCAAGAATTCCAGAAAATGCAGACTTTACATACTCTTAGTAAGTATTGTTCTGGTATGAAAAGGTGTTTTGATCAAATGTAATATATAATAATATGATCTAATATTATACCTGTAAGGGGTTAATTGTGTTATTGATTTTAATTGTATAAGTGATTCAGCTTAGAAATATCAGTGTTAATCTCCATTTCATTTATGGTATATATTTTTTACATTCAGACTTTATGTGAAATACATGTAATTGCAAGTCAGTAATTCAAAAGTAACCTGCTTGAAATATTAAAATAATACTCCTTTTGAAATCCATTCTATTGCAGATCTTTTCAACAATCCAATAGCCCAGGAACCTGACTATAGAATATTTGTACTGAATTCTGTGCCCTCTATTCAGCTTTTAGATAGACAAGGTAAATCTTAGCAGTGTGATCGAATTACAAGTTGTTAATCCAAAATACGAATTATCCAGTTTATGTTATATTTTTACCCAAAACTTTTGAATGGTAAGTGATAGGACTTTGATATTTCACATGTGTATTCCTTGTGACAAGACCTTTCTACACATACCATAATTTTTGACCTAGTGACCTTGATCTACATATTTGACCTACTTTTAAAAAAAAAATTAAGATTGCTTATATCTTTTGATTGGTAAGTAATAGGGCTTTGATATTTCACACATGTATTTATTGTGACTATACCTTTGTACACATACCATAATTTTTAACTTTTTGACCTTGACCTAGATATTTGACCTACTTTTCAAAAAAGTTAATATTTGCTATATCTCATTAATGGTTAATGATAGGGCTTTGATATTTCACATGTGTATTGATTGTAACAAGACCTTTCTGCACATACCATAATTTTTGACCTAGTGACCTTGACTTACATATTTGACCTAATTATAAAAAAAATTAAGATTTTATATATATCTTTTGATTGGTAAATGATAGGCGCTTTGAAATTTCACTTGTGTATTCCTTGTAACAAGACCTTTCTGCACATACCATAATTTTTTACCTTGTAACCTTGACATAGACATTTGACCTACTTTTCAAAAAAGTTGGGATTTGCTATATCTTTTGATAGGTTAGTGATAGGGCTTTGATATTTCACATGTGTATCCTTTATGACAAGACCTTTCTAAACATACCATAATTCTTGACCTAGTGACCTTGACCTAGATGTTTGACCTTTTTTCTAAGAATTGCATATATCTTGATTGTTAAGTGACAGGGCTTTAATATTTCACACATATATTTCTTATTATGTGACCTTTGTTTTGTTACCAAAATATTTTTGTAGTGACCTTGACCTAGATGATTGACACTCTTTTCTGAAAATTTGAGATTGACCATTTCTTTCAATTGGTAAGTAAGAGGTCTGATGTTTCACATATGAATTTCATTAGATAAGAATTTTCTAGTGATACCAGTAATTTTGAACCATGTGATCCACCTCCTAGAATAAGCCTCTACGCAGGCAACACAAGCATTCCTTGAATTGCTATTTTTCTTCTGCCAGCATGGCAATATTGTCAGTTCTCTATACAGTGAAACCTGTCTAAACCGATACCTGTCTAATCCGATAACCTGTCTATTCCGATAGAATATTTTGGTCCCAAAGAATCCTCTATCTTTTCCTATATAAAATAACCTGTGTTAACCGAACACTGCCTACTCCGAATACCGATATAAATTCTTGGTCCCAGTGACATTTTGTACATGTATTTTACACTGTCTAAACCGATATGTTAAAACAACACCTACCTTGACCAGCCCATGTTTTGATTAATTATCACCCCAAGCTGATTAATTAAAACTATAGGACTATGGACTCTCTTATTAGTAACCTGCCCAAGCTATGGCCAGTGACTTAATTGAATTGTTTGTACTATAATAAGTACAGTGTGCATGTAAACTTAATTATCACTCAGTACAAATACATGTATAAAAATTCTATAGCCAATTCCATTGGTTTGAAATCTTTTGTCATGGAGTATGTATTTCCAGATTTAACTCATTATCATAGAGAGGAGGATTTTTATGTCAGGGAAAAAAAAAGAGTTTAAGCAGCTCATGCCGTCATGGTAAACAATAATGCATAGCATAATTGTTTCACAGTTTTATGATGAGTATTTCTTTAGGAATAAAGTAAGATACGTTACTTGGAAGAAATGATCAGGAAGCCTTAGTTTTATTAAACCTGTGTAGTTTTATTAAACCTGTGTAATCCGATAACCTGCCTATACCGATATTTTTTCTTGGTCCGAGTCGATATCGGTTTAGACAGGTTTCACTGTATATAAGTCCAATAGTTTATTGCATGAAATGTTAATTAACACTTGAAATCTATATAACCTTTTACAAAATATAATCGCTTATAGATCCGACTATTCTAATTGCTATCTGAACAGCTGTATTCTCCCAATCAGCTTGCTGTAGTAAAACTTAGTACAAAATTTTCAAAAGGCTAAATTTTAAATTTTTGCACTGAGCTCCACCTCTTATTAAATACTTCTGTAGATCTAGTTGTTGCTCAGAAAGATGGGAAATTATAGCTGTTGGTGTAGAGAATGTGTTATCTAAAGATTTTGTGCAGATAAGAACTTTCATAGTCACTGTACTTGTATTATAATATAATTAAAAACTGCCATCTGGGGCAATTACCTAAAATTGTACATGTTACATACTAGCATGTACAACTTGTTTAATTTTCAGAAAGTATAGCAAATACAGTATCTAATTTGAAGTCTGAATGATTGATATCATGAGACTTTTCTGATATGATCTAAAATGTATTTAGCTTTTAATATTTCTATTCAGAGGTTCAGAAGAAAGAAAGGGACAATGCCCGGAGAATTTATGATCAAGATCAGGAAAAGATTCGAGACACAGTGGCATTTGGTCGTAGATCAGAGGGTCCCCCTGCAATATACTATCCTGGTGGCTTAAGGAGGCAACATACTCAGTTAACACTCGGTAAAATCTTAAGTCAGATTACCTTGTGTATCAGCTAGCTAGTTGCTACATGTAATTGCGGGAATTCTGAATTCTGACTGAAAAAAAATTATTATATTATGGCAAATAAAGAATACTTAATCAAATGAATATGAAAAAAGAAAAATATTTTGAAATTAATATTCATAATCATATAATAATGATACTGTTTGAAATAATTTAGCTTTGTTTTTTAATTTTATATATAGATCCCACAGAGTATGGTAACAGTTTCTTTCGAGATAAGTGAGTATCCTCATATTTGTAACTAATTCACTTGCCACAGGGGGTGTGGGGGCATTGGGGTGTGGCAGCATTGGGGTGTGGGGGCATTGGGGTGTGGGGCTTCTAATCATCAAAGTGTTGCATGCCATGTCTTTTTACTACGTATGCATACAATGAAACACGTTATATTGATAGATCATTTTTCTAAAGATGAGAAATGAAAAGAAAATCAAAGCATTATATTTCTATTGCAGAGGAATTCCCATGTCAAGTGCCTTTTTACCAATGTTCAGATACTTTTGACGTTATAACATTCAATACGCTCATGATTAATGCCAAATGGGGTGTCTGATATTTAGTACAAATGGAGATATAAGTAATGACTGTCTTACATTTGGGTGTTCATCGTAGTATAATTCTGGTTGGACACCTGCAAATTTTTCTGCATGTGACCAACCAGAATTATCCCATGAGCACCCAAAGTAAGACAGCCATTTCTTTGAAAAATTATGTTGATAACCTAAAAGTTAAAATAAATCTCTGAAATTAGCAAATATATCCACAAATGTCCCAAGTTCTCTCAAACATTATATACACAAGAAAATTAATCATCTTTAAAAATGATTTAATCTACGGTATATAGTGACAACTTATCAAATGTACCGGTACATTGGCTGTATAAAATTGATGCCAAATTTACTTCTTACAAGTTGATGAAAGTACATTGTATTAAAACTGAGATGTTTATTTTAAAAATACATTATGGAGATCATTTTGAATTAATTTACTAAAATAAGTTTAGCTTAAAATATTTACAAAAAGGTCATTAGGTTTTGCTTAAAGTATACTAATCTAATTTCGAAATCCAGTTTCCTTATTTTTTCTATTGTATTTGATTTAAAAGATACTAGAGCATTAAACATTAAAGCATACTGAATAAAATATAGATTTGAGTATCAAGGAATTTAAGTTTGATTACTTAAATAGGTATTGTTCTGTATAAATCAAAGTCTCATATGTGATTGTGAAACAAAATTTAAAGAATGGTTAATCTAGTGCTTAGAATAAAAAAAGAAGAAAATTATATCTCGAAACCTTCCATATATTCTTTGAATATCAATACATCCCAGTACATGACATCATAATTGATGTCATGGTTACTACTTTTGTTACAGAATGCCATATTAAATATCAATAGTTCTTATTTGACATAACTTTGACTTCTGACATTTCAACTTTCAGAATTAAGAAAGGGTTTGTGTTTCCAAGTTCTAATGACTTTTTTATTTTTTTTCCCAAATCACCTTTTATTTAGGCTCCCTAGAAAACGTGTATTATTTATTTTATTTATGTCCTTCAATTCATCTTTTTCATTGAATCCTGAATTGCTTGTATTAAACGTAGAAAGCATGTACATGTAGCATTGCCTGCTTTCATATAATCTTTTGTACAATATATCATTAAAAACTAATCAGCCAAAAATGCTTTCATAGAATAAATTAGGAAATTTTGATTCATTTTGACTTTTATTTTCTTGTTGAATGCTAGAAATTTATAATATGCTATGGGGTAACCAATAATGACATGTTAGATTCTTGATGAGAGATTTTCATTTGATAAGATAAAGACACTAGCAGTAATACATATCATATTTTGTTCAGAAGAACTGAAACAGGACCCAACTTTTGCATTCAGACTTTGTTCGTATGGAACTGCTAAGAAAATGTAAAGTTCATTTGTTTTAGTATATAAAATTTTTACTAAGTCTTACAAATTTTTTTTTTACCCTTACAAGATTACTTTTTAATAAAACACATGCATTATCTAATTAAAATCAGATCTACTTGTTCCTCGTTATTCTGAGTTATGGTCACAGTAACGATAACTCAGAATAACGAGGAAGTAGATCTGATTTAAATAGATTGAAACACAATATTAGATACATGAATTGTAGGTCTAAAGGCCTATATGTAATATTGTCTTAATTTTTTAAACAAAATTACAAAATATAATGATGAATTCAAATTACCTGTAGTAAAAAAGAAAAGAAAAAAAAATGGAATAAAAGAAAAATCACTAAGTATATCTAAATACAATAAATACAATTCTTTTTCAGTCCTCCATATGAAAAAGGAGAGGATGCTATTAATGCCCGGAGATTGAAGAAGTCTGTCACTATTTACACATCATTTGATTGGTCCAAGCTGCCTTTGTGTGAGCAAAGAAGACAGAGTGATAAGCCATTTGACTCACCAGAGATCATTACACATGTTTATCGATAAATGTAATCTTCATCAGAATCGTTCATTAAATAATGTACCTGTACTGCTATTAATTGCTCATTAGCTCGATGTAAGTGGACAAAAATGATACCTGTACTTCATTAGACAACATGATTACATGTTGATCACGATTTAATGTACATGTAGGATCTATCAAAACCTTATCATTCAGCAAGTTCAATGGCATTTGAAGGCTGGAAAAATTTTGTATCCCTACCTGTTTAGACTTGGGAAACTTTAAAGTACGTGTATTATAAAATTGTCGAAGAAAACAGCTATATATATACATGTATTTGTATAACCACAAGAGTCTTTCATGTTCACATGTAACTGCTGATGTTTTTGAAAAGTTTATTTCAAGTAGATTTTTATTAAGTTGATGATTATCTGTGATTCCAATGTAAAATTATACTATATACTTTATATGATAATGTGCCTTTTCAGTATTGGATTTATCCTTTGTATCGCTGCTGATTTTCAATTTTTATATTATTTTTGACAGATTTTTATAATATACAAAAGAACCTAGTTACATGTATGTCACATGTAAAATTTGTTGGTTGTATGATACATTAATCTTGTTTTGATGCCTCAAATTCATGGGCATTGATTTGTGATTCCAATTTTTCAATCATTTGTTAGAAAGACTAAACATGTAAATACAATGAACATCATGTACAGGTATATCTTATTTAAATGTTTATTCATTAACTTCAAATTTGTATGTAGATTCGTATTATATAATTATTTCTACCTGTTACTTTTTTTTTTATGAAAAATTTATCCTATACATTGTGAATAATGTATAAAGATTTAAAGTACAACTTTACTGTTTTATGAAATTATTTTAGTCAACTTTTACATTGTGCAATAAAACTAAATGCATTCTTACCCGTACGAAATATCGAGGCTTATTACGCCCGTATTTTCCCAAAATACGGGTGAAATTGAACCAGATTCTTGAAAAGACGCCTCATTTTCAGGCGTACCCTTATTTTTGAAAAATTCAGCCCGTATTATTTGAGGCGTATTTTTTAAAATACGCCTCTCTAACCTTATTTTCAGAACTCAGAATTTTCACAGCTATGAAAAATAAACTTAGAAATTCTACAAGGCGTATTTCTGTAGCTGCTAGCCATATTTTTGACTTAGAATTTCAAGAACAAAAAGAAAGACTTTCTTGAGCAAAGTTGAGGCGTTTATATATGTTTGTGTCAATTAACTTACTTTTGTTTATGTTTTATGATGGTTTTGAAAAAGCTTTAAATTTTCTCAAGAACATGAATGATTTACATCATAATGACTTTTTGTTAATAATCCTGGCCTGGATCCAGATAATTCTACCGGAAGAGGGGGGGGGGGGGTCAACCTGTTGTAGGAGGAGGTGTTGTTCCGATTCACGATTTTCGAAAATAGTAAGGTAAAAAAGCAAAAAAGGGCCATATTTTAACCACAGCCCAGCGAGTGTCTATACCCCCTATCTTGATGATATGTTATCTACCTTTATGTGAGATGAACGCAGAATATGTTAAATAAGTAACTGCATTGTAGGGAGGAGGGTGGTAGTGGGTTTTTTTGGGGGGAGGCCGGGGGGGGGTTCAAGCATAATTAAGATTTTTTGTAATTATACACGTGTATTCGGAAAAATTGTTGTGACAAATTTGAGATAGTGATCGAGGCCAGATATTATGAACACGTTAAAAGTGGAGGAAAGATTCTTCGAAATTTCTCTGTGTTTTAATCTAAAAAAAAGAAGAAATAATTGCTTAATATTTTACTTGATGTTAAATTCTTTTAAAATGTTCCAAATATTAATATTGGTGCAAAAAGTGTCTGGAGTTGAATTAGATCTAAAGACAGACTCCATGTACCATGACCCCCCCCCCCCCCCAAAAGGTATAATCCATCAAAATAATAGCAGAATTTAGAAAGTTATGCAATGAGACCGTACGGTCAGGGAGAAAGGGGAGAGGGGAGAGGGGGGGGGGGTTCCAGCCTTTGATTTTGAAAATAAATAATACGTAAAACTGAAGGGCATTTGGCAAATCCTAGGCGATTAATTAGGAAAGAAAAAACAAAACAAGAAAAAAAAAAACGAGAAGGAGGTAGCTAGTTGACATCCAGGTTGGGCAACGTAGAAGATTCCTTGAAAAAAAAAAACGAGGGAGAGGGAGGTGTTATGAGTCGGTTATTTTCAGAACTTTATGTGCAAAATCGGATTCATTATTTTGACAATTAAATTCTACACGACGAGATACGGGGGGGGGGGGGGGGGGGGCAGAGTGTGCTGAAAACAGAAAAAAAGGTGTTAGTTACCAAGTTGACCATCCCATTAATTACGAGAATAAAAAAAATACAAAACCAACGGGAAAGAAGATTAGCTAGTTGACAACATTTCCTGGCTGGACAACGGAGAAAAAGCAGAAAATTCCCTGAAAAGACGGAAGGGGGGGGGGGGGAGTTTACGAGAAGATTATTTTCAGATCTTTATGTGCAAAATCGGATTCATTATTTTGACAAGTTCTAAACTACACGACGAGATACGCTGGATCGCGTATGGGTACATGGATAGAAACGTTTACTGATCATAATTTTACGGAAACTATTAATTAAATGTTACCTGGAAAAGTTGAAAAGAAAACCAAAACTAGACTGGTAGAAAACACGGTGATAGGAATTAAGTGACTGTGACACATGTTTACCGACCTCGATGGTTTATCAAGCTAGCTATCGCGCATTTGCTGAAATTTGATGCCGCTCCCAGCGTCCGCACCTCCATCTACATCAAGTTCCCAGATCACATTAGAGTGCGCGGCCAGTTAATTACGTCCATGGATGTGTACATAGCTCAGTTTGAAATTTGAAGGATGGAGGATTTCATCGAATTTTTAAATAGAACAAAGTGTGTGAAGATACTACATTTATGAGATTGAAAGGATATATTATCATGCATTGGGATCCTGTGTTACCTGAATGAAATCAAAGACAAAACAATGACGAGAATGAAAAAATCCGCCAGGACATTGGGCGACAATGACCCATACCATCATATGAAGGTAAGACAGGCATTATCGTTGTTTTCAAAAAATAATTTTACATGACATAGCTCTTTCTCTCTCTTTGTTCCTCGTTCTACTATCAGTATCATGACTATATCTTGAAAAAAAACCATTAAAATCTTTTAGTTCTACTTTTCAAATTTGACAGACGCGCCATTCTATAACTGAGCATGCGCTGTATTTGGCCAACGTGAGTCACAGCTAGATCTGATCCTGATGTACATGTAGACCTTTTCAATTTACAATGCATCTAAATACAAGTACTTTCTTTCAGTGCGCAGACGAGTTATTAGTGAACCAAAACACCGGCATTTGAGAGCCAGGAGATACTAGTAGAGGTAAGTTTTTTAACCGTATTTTATTTGAATGCACATGCAAGTGTGACAAACCTTTGTATATTATCATCATATTTTGTGCCCCAATACCTGTACACAACCAATCAAGGCATGTCATGCTACTGATACATGTATGCAAATTACTATAAAATATAAAATCAATAAATACAGAGCATAAATACATTTTTGAAGTACTGTATTTTAATTAAAGTATTCCTCTCTTCTAGCATGTCTATATAGTATTCATAGTAAAGCTCATTTCTTTCTTTTTTTAAGATACTCCTTTTGAAGGAGTCTCTTACTGTATTCACGATTCTCATGTCGTTTCGAGGTACCGTCTTCTGCGTGCGCAGCGAGAAATAGTTCCAGATTGTGTCAGCAGTTTCTCGACATCAAATCTTGCGTATGGAAAATTTATATCAGAATCGATTGTTTTGATAGAATGATAGAATTAATATAAGATTAGTTGAGATTTTCAAGATGAAATTCGATCTTTTTTGAATTGTTATCGACTTGGGACTACTTTACATCTGGGCTTTATCGAGATGCTACCGTTTGACATTCATGCGCGCGCGTTCTGTGATTAGCTTGCAAGGTAAACTAGATATTTATTGATACGCAACAATTCTGAATTTTTCAATGCGTATTATTTTGTAATGCCGACATAGTACTGCTATGTTCTCATCAGATACGAAAACAACGTCTGACTCAACAACTATTTTTTTTTCTTAAGTTTGAAAGGCCCAATTGCCCCGCCTTTTACCGATTCGGGTCAGCTGTCAATCATTACCTCGCGGACTTCAGAAGTAGGGATGTTTCATAGCTGTTTGAATTTGATGAGTATTATCGCTATTTTGTAAATGATGTGTTTATTATTTTTTTTTTTTTCAATTCAAGAAAATTATATGTTTATCAATACGTTCTTGTTTACAAGGTAGAAAATAGATCAGAGAAAAATTTCAGTTTGAAATTGATTATGAGAAAAGATTTTGGCCCTCAACGACTAACTTCAATCAACATCGGAATTCTGCATTTTCACCGTCAAAACAAACCGGCCTTTGTCGAAAAATAAAATGAATTTTATTATCTCTCTCTCTCTCTCTCTCTCTCTCTGATATACAGGTAGGCAAACGATTTTTACTGTCCCGCGAGAGCGAGAAGACGAATAACAAGAAGTTCGATCAGTTGTCTCTTTTGAATATAACGACATTTGCCACTAATTTAGATAGTTGATTATTTTATAAAATGTTCAGGTATTCATTTAAAATTTGTCTAATTTTTCCAATTATTTTACAAGTGTTCTTTCTTTCAAACAAACGCATTAACCAAATATAGTCTCAAGTAGGATTCAACATTTCAATAAAAATATACAACTCCTTTCCGTAGCTCTTAACTATAAATATGGCTTCTTGTATAGTACATTGCCTATGAAGTCATGTGATCGGAAAAAATAATAGTCATTCAGATAAACAACCAAAGAGCTAGCGTCTTGTTCTAATTTAAACGGTTCTAAACAGGCCCGCAAAAAGAAAAAAAAATCGATTTATCAAGAACGCATATCCAGACAAAGATGAATCATGTTAAAAAAATTATAATAAGGCATATAAAGTTCATGGGCGGATCCAGGAATTTTTTCAGGGGTTGTTCTAAAGTCCGAGTTTTTTTAAGGGCAAAAATGAAATATGTACATTCATAAAAAAAAATAATCCAGGGGTGGTCTGGACACCCCCTCCTTCTGGATCTACACTTACACATCAAATCGCATAAAGGGCGAAGCCATTTTGGTTTTTTTTTTCCGGTGTTCAAAGAGAGTCATGTAATTGTCGTCTGAACATCGTTACACAATAATATTAGGCCGATTGGTTGTTTCTCAGATACCACTGCACGCTATAATTTTCCGCTGACGAGACTTTTTTTCTGATGAAAATACCCGCCGCGCCTCATGTCCCGGGTAGCAGTCGATCGCTGAAGATAATGTACCTGTTTATCAATTTAAAGAAAAAAAATCTGTAAAACACTTAAATATTTCAGTAAACACACGAGGGTCCAGTATTGGAAGCGTGACGTTACGCATAATTTTACGATAGGTATACATTAGGGTCTACAGAAATTTGTCGGGTTGAACAAGCCCAAAGAAGGTTTTTTTGTTGTTGTTGTTGTTGTTGTTGTTGTTGCAGGAAATTGGCGTTTCATGACTCCTTTTACATTCGAATTCATTTATACGGCAATGGCGGAATTGCTGATGGTCTATAGAAATTTAGACTGTGTGCACGTGACGAGATTTACGTTCTCTGATTGGTTCGAACTAAATAAAAATGAATGATTGTCTAGACTTTATTCACGCATTGTAAATATTTTTTTAAAGGAAACTGTAAAACAATTGTACCCGTTGACAGCTCGGCCACGTGCCGCTGAGAAATTTAAAGGCCGGTCTGTTCGCCTGGGCTTATACTTCTGATGAAATAAGTTTGTATACTTTTCTTTTTCAGTCTCTTTTTCTATACTTGAAATGGTAATTATGCAAACACTATTTTAAAAGAATTAATTGCAATATATCTTTTTCAGTCTCTTTTTCTATACTTGAAATGGTAATTATGCAAACACTATTTTAAAAGAATTAATTGCAATATATCCGAAACTATTGAGATCATAATGACGTTCAGGATGCCGCTGAGAAACGTAAGCTATAAAACTGGGAAGTGATTTAATGCCGGTTAACCTACATCTTTCGACTTTTCATGCAATGAAATGATTCGGGAGATGTATCGAATTTAGACCAACTCAACGGACCTACCCGGAAAAAAACGATGGGCCTTGATTGCATGCAAAATTTAATGCTTATACGTCACGAGACACGGGGATTACGAGACTAGATTAGGTACATGACAACATGACAACATATTATTAATAAGTCAGAAAAAAAATGTCTCGGATTGTGTCTCAGAATTTTTCAATTTTTGTCCCAGAATTCTTTCTTTCATCAATGTAATTATTAGTAACACATTGTAGTACCTAACATAAGTATGAACACTTTACATGTGCATATATAGTGTATCCAAATATTACAACATCAACACTTACAGTAAAATAAGATGTTACAGCAAATTCTAAGTGGAGTATCTTTCAGGGCCTTCAGACCTTTGATTTAAGTACTGTATTTTAATTAAAGTATTTCACTACTGGCATGACTAGTATTCATACATGTATAATTCTGATACCCATTTTAAATTATCATTTTCATTCTGCTAATCAGATTCTCAACCATTTGATTATATTTCTTTTTCAGAGGAAGACATTTGCCTAATATGCAGGATTCTGCCAGGAAAGATGTCAAATTGTTTGGAATATTCTCTGGTGTTACATCATAATCCAAAACAAGTGGACAAAAAGAAGAAGTATCAGTGCATAATGATATTTTGAGAAGGAAATAATCAATTCATATTGATTAGGTGAAATGTGGCCTGATGGAATTTTTAAAAAAGTATTTTGATATATTTGGAACCAATCATGTGTCTTCAAGTGACAATGTGCTACCGACTTATATACCATATATTACTAGTCTACTACATTAAGTGAATTGGACAGAAGTTTCTCAGATTTCCAATAGGAACAAAGGACTGTGGTTAAATCATGAATGTGATGTGAGCAAATTCATGCAGCATTCAGGAAAAGTGTTCCGTCAGCCTTAAACATGTTAAAGTTTAACATATTTCAAAACAGATGATATCAGTATCAATTAGTAAATCAAATCAATTATTCGTGTACATACAAATACATTTCTCAATTTTGCTAAGTAACTTTTTCTTTATTTAGTGAGACTCTTTTAAAAAATGCTTATGGAATATGATTCATGGATTAGAGTGATAAAATTTAAAAAGATGATTAGATCATACTTTCATCATGTTCATTCACTGATAATTAAGCTGGCTGCTGAACAAAAATACGCCTCTCATTAAAAATAAGCCTCTGTAAAAATACGCCCTGTTGAAAAATAAGCCTCAGTCAATTACCAGTGAAAATAAGCCTGCTTTCTGAAAATACGCCCTTCCAAATGAGGCGTATTTTTCTTAAAATCCAGGCGTACTAATTTGCATATTTCGGCAAAAAAACTGAGATGTTTACGCCTCCTGTACGCCTCACATGGGCCAGTTTTTCTAAAAGTAAGGGCTTATTTTCTACTACTTGTCACTTCAAGATTTGTAAAAATCCGCCTAGATTTCTGAAAAAATTCACCCTGATATTTTTCTCTTTTTACGCCTCTGAAATTTCGTACGGGTATATTTTAGAATAATAATCAACTGACCTGGAAAATTAGAATGATTTTCTTTAATCATTATTCTATGTGAAGGAATTTGATTTTTTTTTTCAAAATAAGAATTAATATTAGCTATCTTCAAGGTCTATTGTAGATTTATTAAAATGTATATTTTATGGCTGTGCAAATATGCTGTAGAATTCCTCACTGCCAAATTGTACATATCCAACTATTCATTAATTACTTACAGAATCTCTGTTTGAAGAACATTAAAAATATCTCTATTAGCAGCAAATTATATAAGTATTTCTCTATCTAACTTATCAGAAAATTTAAAGTATTTGTCCATTTGATTTATCAGAAATTTGAAAGTATTCCTCTACCAGAAAATGTACCAAAATTAAGTTTCTCTAAATTGAAATGTTGAAATGATTTTTCATACATGTACATGTACCTTTAATATACTGCTGTGATATTTGAATGTAGCTCTCAAATTTGCTCACTTTTAAAAAAAAATTTTTGCCTGCTGATCTTTAAAATATTGCATAGTGTCTGGGAGATCAGGTATTTTTCAAAGTCAAATGTTTATGCATCATGCAGCGGTAAGATTTTATACATAGATTTTTTTTTTTTTAAATACATGTACCTTATTTAGCTTACTTGTTTGGTGAAGATAATCATGAACTTGAACAGATAATTTTTGAATCTATAGAATATTGTACTTACATGTACTTTGGTCATTTCTATGTAAATGATTAATTCTGCCTTTTATGGATGACTATGTTTACATTTGTACATGTGACTATATTTGTTTCAATTCTTTCTTGCATTTTTGTTATGCTTTGTAATAAATCACGTAAAGTTCCATTTTGTTTGTACATGCATATTTGCACAAGATACTTTAAGGAATCTAATGCAGCAGTAATATAATTTTGTAGTCTCGAGTTTTAAATATTTTACCTTTTCAAGAAAAGTAGGTCAAAGGTCAAGGTAAATTTTGTGATCCCAGATGTCAAGAGGTGAAGGGAGAGGTCACATGTGACACCTACATATACCTCCTAGTGAAGTTTGTTCAGCACATGTGACATCTACATATACCTCCTAGTGAAGTTTGTTCAGCACAATGTGACATCTACATATACCTCCTAGTGAAGTTTGTTCAGCACATGTGACATCTACATATACCTCCTAGTGAAGTTTGTTTAGCACATGTGACATCTACATATACCTCCTAGTGAAGTTTGTTCAGCACATGTGACATCTACATATACCTCCTAGTGAAGTTTGTTTAGCACATGTGACATCTACATATACCTCCTAGTGAAGTTTGTTCAGCACATGTGACATCTACATATACCTCCTAGTGAAGTTTGTTTAGCACATGTGACATCTACATATACCTCCTAGTGAAGTTTGTTCAGCACATGTGACATCTACATATACCTCCTAGTGAAGTTTGTTTAGCACATGTGACATCTACATATATACCTCCTAGTGAAGTTTGTTCAGCACACGTGACATCT